>CM077343.1:88795993-90111627 GCA_039655645.1 Ammopiptanthus mongolicus
CAGACAATTTCGGCTGTCGCACAAATATTATGCTATAATCCTGTATTATGAATATTTATTTAATAATTAATAATAAGAGATGATAAAAATATATTTCTTCACTTTTTTTTTTATGAAGAATATAGGCAAAATAGGTAGATTGATCCTATACGTTTATTTAATTTTTCACATCGGTCCCATATATTTTTTTTTCTTTTCAAATTGGTCCTACACGTTTCATTTCGTTTCCACGTTAGTCCTTTCCGTCAATTTTAACCTAACGTCGTTAGTTTTGAGCTGACGTGGCACGATATTAGTGCGACATGTGTCTCTTTATTTGACGGCGTTAAATCGAATTTGACGGAAAGGACTAACGTGAAAACGGAATGAAACGTGTAGGAAAAATTTTAAAAAAAAATGTATGGAACTGATGTGAAAAATTAAATAAACTTATAGGATCAATTTACCTATTTTGCCAAGAATATATTTCTTCACTAATCCAAATAGAGATGATTGTGGAAAAGAATAAATGTTAGGACCTAGTTGGTTTAACCATTTCCTGTTTTTATTTTCAATGAAAATAGAAAATGGGTTTGAAAATGCCTTTGGTTGAATTTAGTAAAAACGTTTTTACTGAAAACATTTCCTGATCTGGACCCAAATTTGAAAACAAAAAAAAAGTTGTTTTCAGTGTTTCATTCCCAAATTTTTAAAAATAGGAAATGAAAACAGAAAACGGGAAGTCAAAACAAATACGTTTTCAAATTTTTCAAAATTTGAAAATGAACAAAAAAATAATTCAAAATTTGAAAATGAACAAAAAATAAAAACAGGAAATAAAAATACAAATCAAACAGACCCTTGTTTCCTCAAAAAAAAAAAAAAAAAAATTAATCACACAATTCACTTTGATACCTTGAGCCTGAAACCTACTAATGCTATTAATAATAATATTATTTTATAAGGGAAAAAAGTTAAAATATTGTTATTTGTGCATTATAATCCTTGAGAAAGGGGAGATTGATTACTTGTTCTTTCCTATCGAAAAGAAGAGGATCATGTATAGGGTCCTGGGAAACGTGTCCTCAGGCCACTGCTGAAGCTTGGGTTTTCTGAAAGTCCACTGACCCCTGCTTTCCCAGTTCTCAATGGTTTTACAAATAACACGGACCGCTCTGACTTTGCAATCCCAAAATACCCTCGCATAATTTCGTAATATTGTATATAATAATTATTTTATAAAATGTGAACTATTTTTAAAATTATTATTATTAAATTAAGTAAATCATTATTTTGATCTTTAAAAATATGAGTCATTGTCTATTTAGTTCTTTGTAGCAGTTAAATTATAAAAAAATATCTCAATATTAATTTTGTTTATCAAATTAGTCCATCAATATTAATTTCATTAGTCAAGTTAGTCACTATCAGAGACTAATTTTACTAACGAAATTAATATTGAAAGACTTTTTTTATAATTTAACTGTTTTCAGAAACTAAACTGGTAGCGCTTCATATTTTCAGGGACCAAAATAATGGTTTACTCTATTGAATTCCGGAAGAGTTTAAATGTAACCAATTGAATTTGGATAACATTGTATCTACATTGTATTTAATAATGTATAAACATTTTTTTTTTTTGTTAAATCTTTAGTTTTTAGTTCTTTTTAATTAAGTCTCTTTTGAATCATTGTTTACACTTAAAAAACTATTTTTAAAATCATCTTCGCTGTTAACACTACCAAATGGTGTGAATGTTTCTTACTTTTTATTAGGGACAAAACTTTGCACTTCCATATTAAGTTACTTACTTGCTGTTGACTAAATTATACCAAATTATACTTCATTTTTTAGTATTGACTAACTATTAACTTAATACTGTTAAGTTACTTAAAAATATTTATATTAAATTATATGATATTATACTAATTTTTTTGCGATTTGGATTTAAGTGAATTGTCAGCTTTTATTTTTGCAATCATGTTTTCTTACGTTTTAATCAATATTGACAAAGTCGAACCGGATAGCAAATTGAAAAAGATTTTGACTCAGGTTCAACCGATGTAATTGGATAATGTATAACATAAAATTTTCGCACAAGTTATGACATTCAATAATAATAAAATATTATAATTATTAAAATTTAAAACAAGAAACTATAATTTGATTTATCATCTCTATAATATAATAATATTATCATAAAGTTTTTTATCTTTAACTTTGTAAGGATTGAGTAGTTTGTCAGTATTTTGAGTTTCTCACTATCTTGTAACTCTTACTCAAGTCAACTCTGTGAAAATCGAGGAGGCGAGTGAATGAGCGATTGTGCGACTACACATGCGGATGAACGGATGATGATCATAGACGCGTACAAAAGGAAGAGACGGAGGGTCGGGCAGACTTTAGCAAGGACAAACTCGGACGAAAAATAAGGGATGAGACGACCGACCAAACAAAGATTAAGGGATGAGACTGCTGCAGTTACAAAGGAAGAAATATTGAATCTGTCATAGAGGATTAGCCAACCGATTAAGTTTTCTTTTCTCTATTTCACTTTTTCAACTTTTTTTTTATTTTTTTCAATTTTTAAATTTAATGGTGGGTTGGCAGGTTGACCCGCCAAACACATAAAAACGTAAATTGGGTTGGCGGGTTGGCTCGCTATAAAATAAAATAAAAAAATCATAGCCTTTCTTAAATTATTATTAAAAAATTGAAATAATCTTATCTTATGCCATATAATTCGTATTATAAAAGTAAAGATACTATTTGTTTAGTATGAAATAATTCCAAATAACAATTTAATTTAATTAAATAATCTTAAATAATTAATAAATCAATAATAATTTTTTTCTTTCTTAATCTGGCGCCAACTCGCTATCGACCCCTCACTAACCCGTTTCCAGGTGGGTTAAGTGGTACGGATCAAAGTGGGTTGGTAAGTTAAGGACCCCGACCCATCCAACCAAATTTTGGTGGGTTGACGGGTTGACCCGCGGGACATAACTCACTTTGCCACCCCTATCAATAAGTAGTTTGTTTTTGCAAAATGGTTGAAAACTTTGAGTGTGAAAATTGTCAAATAAAGTGCAAAATTAGTGAACAATTGCTAACATACACTTAAGATCTAATAATAATGGAATTAAAGCTTGAAAAATTGTAGTCTACTTATCAAAATCAAAATTGAGAGAATTCTTATTTTATTTTGTTTATCATTCTTTATTTTCACATACTTTAATACTTAATTGAAAATTTGGCCGACCATAAAGATATAAAGGTCCTATATTTTTTTTTCAGTAAACTAAAGATATATTAAATTTGAATCTTCACTCTTGAACGTAGGTCTTTTCTTTTATTCTTCAATGCGCCACATATCCTTTTTTAAATACAAATTCAAATATGCTTATTTGAAAAAAAACAAATAATTAAATGAAAAAATTAATTAATTATTTTTCAGGATATATACTTTTAATTATTATAAATACAATAAATACTATAATCTCATCAATTAAATGTTACAATTACCAAATTCACTTACTTTTTTCATTTAATTTTTCTCTTTTCCGGACAAATATTTATAATTACAAATAGAAAACTTAAGGATTGTGTATTAATTTATAATATTAATTTCGGTATTTTTTATTATAAAATGGATAAAAAATTGTATTTTATTTGGACATTTTATTTTATATGGCTAAATAAGAATCATATATTTATGAAAAATAGAATCAAATTTTATTTAATTTGATTTTTGCAAAAAACGTTATTCATAACAATGATCATCTACTAATTTATTATTGCTATTACTAATCAACCTCTATATATTAAACTAGTGTATAGACCCGTGCCATGCATGGGAAATATGCAATATTTTAGGATTTGATCAAAAAAATATGTAATTACTTATTTCACGTTTTTGGTTTAATATTTTTTGTGGAAAATTATATACAAAAAATTGTTAAAAAATTATTTTGTTTGAACCGCCAATCACAAGGTGTAACAGATATTAACTTAATAACAATTATTAATACCATAATGACTCTTAAAAAATACAAATAGTAAGTATATATTGTCTTGTAAACATGCATTCTAGCATGTTACATGGCAACGCACACATTCTACGTGCAATATCATAATATTTATGTAATATTAAAAGGTAGATATAAAAAATGTTTACATGTGGAGAAAAAAATAAATAAAAGAAGAATAATGCTATTTTAAAACAGAGGTTTATTTGATAAGAAAAATTGAATGATAATACTTTAAAAGATTATATATATAAACAAGATCAAAAATATTGTGATCAAACAAAAAGATGTGTTTTTTCTTCCACTACTTTAGGATCATACTTCTCTTAAGATTTAATAGTAAATATATATTTTCAAAGCACCAACTACATTTCAAGCTGATTAATGATTTCTCAATGTAATTTATTTAAACAGTAATATTAAACACAATGATCTTCGTAATGATATGAAAAAAAATTCTCTCTTGAAAATTTATTTGATTTATTTCTTTCATTTTCTAGTGCAAATTAAAAAAAAATTTAGAAAATATATTTATTTATCACATCATTTTTTCTCTCTATCTTCAAAATCCATTTGATTTATTTTTCCTCGTTTTCTCGTGCAAGTTAAACATTTTTAAAAATGATAAATATCTATGATATTATTATTTTTATTTTCTTTTAAAAATCGATTTGATTTATTTATCTTCTTTTTTCGGTGTTAGTTAAACATTTTTAGAAAATATATTCATCTATCATATTATTTTTTTCCTTCTCTTTAAAAATCTATAGGATTTATTTCTCCTATTTTTCCATCAAAGTTAACCATTTGTAGAAATATATTTCTCTATCATATTATTTTTAATATTTGGCATTTCTCCCAATACCTTGGTATTATACTTCTCTCAACATCAATATTATAGTGAATTTGTTTTTTTTTCAAAGCAAAATTAGGAATTAGCATTAATCATTTCTTCTTCCACTACCTCAGTATGGTACTTCTTTGAACATTTAACATTATAAATATGTTTTCAAAGCGACAACTACATTTCAAGCTAATTTATCATTTCTCGATGTAATTTATTTAAACACTAATGTTAAACTCTTCACAATATCTTGGTAATCATATAAATTTTTTTATTATCTCTTGAAAATCTATTTTATTTATTTCTTATCTTTTGCCCGTGTAATAGAAAATATATTTACCGATGATATTAAATTTTTTATTCTCTCTCTAAAATCTATTTGATTTATTTATCTTCTTTTCACCATGCAAGTTAACCACTTTTAGAAAGAGTTTAATTGTTATACACTGTCAGTGTAAAGTTTTTTTTACACTGACAACCAATCAGAAATCTTGGTGTGTGTGAATTTTAAGGTAGTTATGATAAGAGTCAAACACTTTAACTTATGTGGTAAATTCTGATTGGTTGTCTGTGTAAAAAAATATTTACACTGACAGTGTATACCAATTAAATCCTTTAAAAAAAATATTTATCTATCATATGAAAAAAAATCTTGAAAACATTTTGAATTATTCCTCCTATTTCCCCATGAAAGTTAACCATTTTTAGAAAATATATTTATCTATCATATTATTTTTTCTTCTCTTTTAAAAATTTATTTGATTTGTTTCTTCTCTTTTCTCCGAGCAAGTTAATCATTTTTACAAAATTTATTTATCTATTCTAATTTTTTATTTTCTCTTCAAAATCTATTTGATTTATTTCTCCATTCCCCTGTTCAAGTCAACCATTTTTAGAAAATATATTTATTTATCATATTATTTTTTTACTTCTCTTTTCAAAATCTATTTGATTTATTTCTTATCTTTTCCGTATGCAAGTTAATCATTTTAAAAAATTAAGTATCTATCATATTATTATTTTTATTATCTCTTAAAAAAATTTATTTGATTTATTTCTCATCTTTTCCAGTAAAAGTTAACAATTTTTATAAAATATATTTATCTATCATATTATTTTTAATATTTGTCATTTCTCTCAATACCTTGGTATTCTACTTCTTTCAACATCAATATTATGGTGAATTTGTTTTATTTTTTTAGGAAAATTATTAAATTAGCACTAACCATTTTTTCTTCCACTACCTTGGTATGGTACTTCTTTGAATATTCAATATTATATATATGTTTTCAAAGCTTCAACTATATTTCAAGCTAATTAATCATTTTTCGATGTAATTTATTAAAACAATATTGTTAAACTCTTCGCAATATCTTGGTAATCATATCAATTTATTTTATTCTCTCTTGAAAATATATTTGATTTATTTCTCATCTTTTTCCGTGCAAGTTAACGATTTTTAAAAATATATTACCTATAATATGAATTTTTTCTTCTCTCTTAAAAATCTATTTGATTTATTTCTCTTCTTTTTACCGTGCAAGTTAAGAATTTTCAGAAAATATATTTATCTATCATATGAAAAAAAACATTTCTTGAAAATATTTTGAATTATTTCTCCTATTTCGCAGGGAAAGTTAAACTTTTTTAGAAAATATATTTATCTATCATATTATTATTTTTCTCTCTTGAAAATTTATTTGATTTATTTCTCCTTTTTTTTCCGTGCAAGATAACCATTTTTAGAAAATATATTTATTTATCACATTATTTTCGTTTGTCTCTCTTCAAAGTATATTTGATTTATTTCTCATCTTTTTTGCATGCAAGTTAACCATTTTAAAAAAAATAAAAATTCTCTATCATATTATTATTTTTATGCTCTCTTAAAAATCTATTTAATTTATTTATCCTCTTTTCCCCGTGTAAGTTAAACATTTTTAGAAAATATACTTTCCCTGGTGTACTTTCTCCATATTTTGCTAAATACAAAAAAAAAAAATATATATACGCCCGTATGATTATACATTTATCAGCCAATTCCATGATGACGGTATGATTGTATAAATGACAATGTTTATATTTTATATAATAAACATTATATACATCAAAAATTAAATATTCATATTAATGATTGTTGAAGATGACAATGCTCGCATGTTTACATCAGAGAATTGGCACTTTCTTGTGAGATAATATGTTTAATTATTTCTATGAGCTAATTAAAAATCCTACATCAAGGCAGAGGTGAAGCAAAGTGTTTAGAATTATCTACTTGGATTTCTATCTCAATAAAGAACATCATTTCACTCATCCAACACAATTTCATCAAAGTTATTGCCAACAATATTTACATACCAACAACTATCATACAATATTTGAAAAAATATTCTTCCATATATTCTCATTTGTTTCTTTTTCCCACTCTAACACATCGTACGCGTTAACATTTCCATGAGAAATTAAGGGGGGAAAAGTGTAGGTTAAGCAACTGAACCTGACAAATATAGTATTCTAAAACAAAAAGTTTATCCACAATTTTTCTGAAGAAAAATTCTGACCTTTTCATTCATTATCAATGCAGGATAGATTAGAGATTCCAATAGAATTGTGAAATGTGGAGAAAGTAATCATCATTCTTGTATCATTGAAATTGAACAATATTAAAGAGAATTTTTTTAAAGAATGTGTCAATTGCAAAATTCGCAGCACCTTCACCACGGTCCTGCCACTCCTTTCGATTATGGCTAGTGAAATATTGGCTCGAATGGCGACATGAGTAACCTCGAGTATCTCCTTCAAATCAATCATCTTTCCACATGTCGGCTTTAAAATTCAGCATGATGACGAATTAAAATGGCTAAACCACAATGTCCAGTATATGAAAAACTAATAAAGTCTAGTATACCAATTTTTTCTAAAACATGCTTGCAAGATATTATCGCCAGGTTGAAGAATCCTGTATACAAATAAACAACTTGTAAGAATAAAGAAACAAAAAATAATTATAAATAGAGAAATATCTTACCAGATTGTGTTTCATCTTATTTTATCATCTATGAAATTCATCTTAGTCCTAATGGTATTGGCTAAACCTTCAAAAAGAGCGAAATCAGAAATAGGAAGAATGAGAGGGTACCTTACCATTTGAAGATTTGGGACTGTGCTCTGAAAAAATCAAACAGAGCGCGAAAAAAATCAAACAGAGCGAGAATGAGAGGGTTTCAATATTCAGAACCTTGCACCGATAACAAATATAAAAAATCACAAGAATGACAGTCATAAATCACATGAAAAAAAAACAATAATAAAAAAGGAGAAGAGATGACAGTCATTGCCTTATATGAAAGATAACCGAATAAGCAGGGAATGAATATATATGGCCTTCAAAGAACCGAAGAGGAAAAAATTAAGAGGGATCATAGGAAAAAACATTTAGAAGAGAAGGTAGTCTTACCTTTTTCTTCTTATTCGGTTGGTGGTAGGTGATGGCCCCACGGTGGAGAGAGATGCATAGAGGCAATGGTCTTCCCTCTTTTGTGGAGTAGGGAAGGAGAAAGAGATCATATTCAAATTTTATTTATTGACAGGTTATAATTTTATTTATTTATTGGCAGGTTTCAATCAGGTATTGATTTGTAAGGTTTCAATGGTGCTATACATATATATTGAATTGAATCATGTATTGATTTAATTACAGTTTTAGTGACGGGTTATAATTATTTTCAAATTTGAAATTGTATAACATGAAATGGTCATGATTGAAATAATTAGTGTGAGATCATATATTGGCAAATTTTCTAATTACAGTATCCATTTAATAATTATTCCGATGATTACTTTTCAAATTACATTTATTGGCAGGTTAAAATTTCTTTAATAAATGAAATTTGCAATCAATTATGTTTCCTTTTTTGTCCAAATTTTGAAAACTAAAAATCAAAATTGGTAGGTTATAATTTCATTAATTCAAGCCAAATTTAACATATTTAAATCATTGACTAATTTTTCGATTATTCCAAAATATGGAAATCAAATATTGATTCTTTCAGCATTCAATATTCAATAGTTTGATTCTTTCACATTTAATATTTGATTCTTAAATATTATATGAGTCAAAAAGTAACTTACCATTAATGTATTGATTTAATTTGAAATTTCAAAATTTATTGATTATTCTTTTAATTAAAAATTAACAAATTTTAAAAAAAATCAATATTGATTGTGGTAGCTACATGTGTAGGAAATTCTATGTGGAATGCTTAGAGATTGACACATGGACAAGTAATCAATGAGGTTATTCCTAAATGTATATAGTATAGATAGATTAGAGTATTTACTCTTCAAGTTGAGTCATTCTATACAATCACTCTTTCTCTAGATGTGTCACATGTTGTTTGTTAAAATATATTTTCAAATGTACTTATTTATTTTTTCATTTAATTAATTCTTTTCCTCTTCCAGAAAAATATTTACCATCACTATAATTACTATAATTACTATAATTTCATCAATTAGTAACTATAACTACCAAATCCTCTTACTTATTGCAAGCTGTGTACTAATTATTTAATACTAAATTTTGGATTTTTTACTACTAAATGCTAATTAACCCCTATAAATTAAATTAGAGTATTTGCTTTGGAAGGTGAGCCATTTTCTACAATCTCTCATCTTCTCGGTATGTCACCTAAATCAAACATTTTTTGTAATATATTATTTACTTTTAAATCTGATAAATATTACTATAATTACCAAATTATTACTTATTTTTTCTTTAATTATTTTATTTTTTAGGTCAAATATTTATAATTACTAATACTAATTTATTAATGTTCTACATTATTTCTTATCACATCCTATTTAATTGTTACCTTTTTAAAATTACTAATTATTGTTATCATATCACATTTTATTCAATTTTCAAATTTTAAAAATAATTTAAACACTAATTATTTGCTATCATATCTTATTGAAATTGTTGTATTTAGATATTAATGTTATAAATTTTATAATTTTTTATGTAACCTTTTTAAAAAATTAAATATTAAAAATCAAACAATTAAAATGTATAACATATTACATATGTATATTATATTAAATTATAATTTATGTAAATATTAAAATATTTAGTTAATAAATAAAAATTGAATAAAAATTTAAATTAAAAAAAAACAGTGCAATGCACGGGATATTAATTACTTGCTATTTAATATTCTACATCTCGTGCAATGATAAAATATATTAAAGAGTCACAATTTTTGTTATAAATTTTGGATTTAATTGGTATGCAGTGTAAAGATATTTTACATAGACAATCAATCACAAATTGCCATATAAGCTAAAATATTTGACTCTTATCCTAACTACCTCAAAAGTTACATATACCATGATTTCTGATTGATTGTCTGTGTAAAAAATTTTATACTGACCGTGCATAACAATTAAATTCATAATTTTTTTTTTTTTTTGTATATATTTGTCGACTCTTGAATCGATATCGGATAAGTAATAATTTCTATTATTTTATTCCATTTCCAATTATTTGTATACTATTAAATTTCTAACTTTTTTTTTAAGTATGTAGCATTACTCAAATAATAATAGTTTACTTTCTGCATATTGGTTTTATATGATTGAGATTCATAAGATGTGTTGTCCTCCACGTACGGTAAAACTGTGGGAGTTCAAAACTAGGTTTGCAACCATAAAATAATGATCGACGTTGCTACTTGAAAACCTTGGCTCCATCACTTATGAATGGTCTTTGCTGCATTATTGTAAGATTTGTGGCTGAACAAAAGTCTTCCAATTATGTACTCTATAATTCCACTAGCTAGTAACCCGACCACCATTAATTAAAGTGGAAGGCCCCCATACCTCACAGCTTCCCTACCCAAATGATTTCGCCCCAAGAAGGAATCAGACCAAACACCAGGTGAATTTTAGTAGAATTGGTGCGGAAACACAAATCATGAGAATTGGCTGAAATACCCTAGGCGAATAACAGTAGCTAGCAAAATATTTTGGGATTTTTTAAACATGTTGTCGTGAATATGAATTTTTTTGTTGTCGAGAGAGACAAGTCCCATTTTGATGATTTCGATCTACGTATTGAAAGGGATTAGTATTCCGCAATCGGCTAAGAATACCTTGGTGCATACCAAAAATAAATTATCGGATTAGATCTCTTTATTTATTCAGTATGAGTATCATCAAACCTTTTAAAAGTTGTTATCTATAAAAGTGGGTGACGTCTAGCATGTAGACTTCAAACAAGTGCCTCACTCATATACCACTAATTTCAGCCATTAGATACAATACTAAAATAATGAATGGTTCAGATTTGTTGGTCCAAAAAAACAAAAACAAAAAATCAAAATGACTCTTATGTCCTTCACCCCTCCCACCCAAGGTCCGCCCATCCTACCAGGAAGAGGAGAGGCATCACAGAGGAACTTGGGAGCTTCGACGAACCCTTGCATTACCATGACCATCACCAACAACATCACCACCATTCGCCCATACCTAGGTGGGGCGGCGTGTAGGATAGCGGTAGCGTACGATGACGATTATGGTGCGGGCCGGTGGTGCGAGTTCTGGCATGTGATGGCAGTCCAACGAGCTTGCTTAAGCGTGGATCTGACTGGTGGTGGTTCACAGATATGACTTGATCTAATTTTGGTGGTGGATGTGAAAATGGTGGTAGATCTAAAATCTGTGTCTATGGAAATTGTTTTTGCCTTCGATTCATCGTGGAGGAGAGCTCGGTGGAGCGATGGAGCTGGTGGCTGCGTTGTTGGACGGCGGGGTATCTGTGGCGAGGCGATTGGAGCGTGGCCGGGCTTGCGGCTGAGGAAGAGTTGGCCTTGGAAGAGGGGCAGAGGAGGTGGTGAAGGATGGGGGTATCTTGATCTCCCCCTCTGTATGTGTTTATGGGTCTGTCACTCTGATTGTGGTAGTGGTGGGGGGTGTTGGGATGGGGTGGTTGGTGGGTGGTAGTGTAGGGTAGGGAAAATGTGTTTATGATAAGGATAGAGATGACTTTTCACATGACTATTTGATGGGTACATCACTGAGGCACTTTCTTCAATCTTCACCCCTAGCTTTCACTTTAAAAGTTTCACTTTATTAATACTAATTCAATGATACTTCTTTCTACTATGTTGACTTCACTCATTTATTAATATTTGATATAATATTCCCAATGTTATATCTTAGTCCAAATATGGAAAAATGAGAATGAATAAATAATTGAGAAGTGAGCTGAAGAATCATTGGACAAGAAAACATAAGTTTATACCAGTTAACACATATTTGCAAAAACTACATATTGTAGCTTCTTTTTAACGCGCGGTGAAAGGGCTCCACCGTCCAACCATACATGCGCTTAGTCAATAAACTCCACCTTTAGCCAATAGGGGTTGACACATCTAATAGAGCCTTTCGTTCACACTTTAAATTATGGCTGAGGTTGGTAGTTTTCCCTTAACTTATAAAGGGACGTGCCTTTCCCTAGTCTAAAATTTTTGTAAAAAAAAAACACATTTGAAATGCAAACTTAAAATGTTGCTCATATTCAGAATTTGGACAACCAAACCATTTTACTTTGAAGGTTATTCGGTGAACATAATTGGTAAAGAGAAACGATTTTTGAACAACAAAATGGGACAACATGTTGTCTTTGTTTTTTGATGTATTTTTGAATTGTGTATATACAAAGAAAATAAAAAGTAAGTGAGAGATATAAATAGATATATACGATGTCACATACGATGTTCAAAACTTGATGTTTAAATAACACAACTGATTACTAAATTAGCTCTTTGCTGCTTTTAAAGTAAAGGTTTAAGTGATATTTTGATCCCTATATTTGGGATTGATTCTCCATTTAGTCCCTATACATAAAAAAATTATTAAAAGGTCCCTATACATACATCTGTTACCAATTTAGTCCCTATCCGTTAAAATTTCAAGACGAATTTTGCTAAATTACAAGACATTAAGGTGAATTTTGCTAAATTACAAAACATTTTCACTCCCGATAAGGACTAAATTGGTAACAAATATATATATAGGGATCTTTTTAATAATTTTTTATATATAAGGACTAAATGGAGAATCAATCTCAAATATAGGGACCAAAATATCAATTACACCTAAAGTAAAATACCAAACAATATAAAGTACCCTCAACTCAAATAAATTTGTGTTTCCGGGTCCTCTGAGCAATTTTCCCAAGACTATTTTGTCTTTACTCCCGGTGCTGCACGTGACCCTCTTTTTCTCTCTTTCTCACTTCTCCAACTCCAAGAACCCAGGCCCTCACACTATCCCCTCTACCCTGTAGAACATCAAAACCAGATCTCATCTCACCATTGATGACTCCTCCACTCACTTCCTCTCTTCCTCATCCATGTCTCCACAACCACCTAATCCATCTACCTCATTCACACCCTGGACCAGGACCTTTCTCTCCATATTCATCTTCTTTGTTCTAGCAGTACTGTTTTCCACATCCACATCTGCTCACACCCCCACATGCTCTTTCAATCCAAACACCACTTGTCCACCATTCCCTTCCATCCCAACTTTCCCATTCTCCTCTTCACCAGGTTGTGGCCACCCTTCTTTTCAGTTAAAGTGCTCCACTCCTCACTCCATCATCTCCATCAACAACCTCACTTTCTCAGTTCTCAGTTACAAGCCTAACACTTCTTCTATAGTCCTCTCTCCTCACCAACCCATCACACCAAAAAAACAACCCCACAAAACTTGCCCTTCCACTCACTTCCTCTTCATTCCCAACCGATCCATCAACTTTTCCGGTTCCCCTTTCAGAATCTCAGATGCCTCATGTGCACGCCTCTCTTTCCTCCAACCTTGTTCCCCTCCAACGCTTCCAAACTGTAGCCACTGCCCTTGGGAATGCAACCTCATCAAGAACCCAAATCACCTTCTTCATGATTGTGGATCTATGCACCATTCTGCCTCAGACTCAGAACCTAGCTGCCAAAGCGATGTCTTGGGATACCTTGACAAAATGCTAGCTTTGTTAGGCATAGAGGTTGAATGGGACGAAGCACAAGACCCTTACTTCACAAGCTGCAGAGATTGCAAAATCAACAAGGGCTTATGTGGCTTCAATTCATCAAACCCAGATAAACAATTCATATGCTTTCACTCACAATCTACCTTGACACCACTTTGGATTCAAAAGGTAAAGCCAAACAAAAAAGCAGTTTTAAGCATTGTGATTTCATTCACCACTCTGCTACTTCTCGTGTCTGTTGCCACTGCTATTCTTCGCTCTAAGAAGTTCAAACAATCATCATCATCGTCATCTTCTGAGGAAGATCCAACAACATTTTTTCTTCATAACCAACGTTCGTTGAGTCTTCTTCCTCCAACATTCACCTACGAAGAGTTAGACTCTTCCACCAACCACTTCGACCCCAAGCGCAAAATCGGAGACGGTGGCTTCGGTTCTGTCTACCTCGGCAACCTCCACGACGGAAGACTCGTCGCCGTGAAGCACCTCCACAGTGCCACCACCGGAAAAGCCTTTTCCAACAAATCATTCTGTAACGAAATCTTCATTCTTTCTTCCATCAACCACCCTAACTTGGTGAAGCTTCACGGTTATTGCAGCGACCCAAGAGGGTTGCTCTTAGTCTATGACTATGTCCCAAACGGAACCTTAGCAGATCACCTTCATGGCACAAAGGGCTTGCACTCGCTGACGTGGCAGGTGAGTAAAGAAATGTGCACCTTAGTAATATATCGAGTAATTTTTATGAGTCTTGCTACGGTGCCTTGATAAATCTGACTGCATTGGTGCAGTTGAACTAGGTGTTATTCGTGTCATAATTAGTTTCTTCCTCCATTTAATGTATTAATGTCATTAAATTTATTTTGTAGTAGTAAAACTTAAGACATATTACAATTTAATTCTTAACAATAAAATATTTTTTTACCCCTGGTAAATTTAAAGGTGAATTCTCTGGTACCCTAAGTGTAACTTTACCCTGCTTAGGTGACCCAACCAAATGATGAGAATTATTTCACTTGACCCATTAACATTATCCATTTAATTGAGGTGACATATTTTGATTGTACACGGTAACTGTTATCCCAAAATTATTGGGGTACAAGAGAAAACATCAAATTTAAATAACCATTATTAAATTAGAAAATATATGATTTAATTTGAAATTTTTTAACCATCAGATTTAGAAAACATATAATCTTATCTCCTTTCTCCCTAGAACACTATAGAGAGGGTAATTAGGGTTGGTAAAATAAATTAAACAATAAAACCCAAAATGAGAAAAGTTAAACATATTTTTAAATTTTTAAATAATCATTATTAATAATTTAAAAGTGAAAAAAGAATTTACCTACCTAAGGACTAAACTGTAAAAAAATGAAACTTTCCCTACTAATTGGTCAAAGTATAATACGATTACATTAAATGATACATCTTCAATTATTGATCAATTATCCAACTGCACCAATGCAGTTAAATTTGTCAAGGCATCATAGAAATTCTCAATTTTTATTGGGCAATTATGTGGTAACCAGAAAACTGCATGATAAAAGTTACAATAAAAATGTATGTTTTCAATTAAATGAATCAAATTAATGATTTATGTCAAATGGTTATATTATCTGATTGGATCATTTAAACATAATAAACATTTACCTGAGTAGGAAAGAATTCATCATTTTTAAAATTATTTTTTTATTATAGAGACCATGAGTTGATTCCTATTAAGTTTAGAATTTTTTATACTGTTCAAAAAGTCTAGATTTTTTTGGATTCAAGCATTTTTCAGCTTATTTACCTTTTGATTATCTTAGTTTCAAGTAATGCAACACTTCCTCTTCAATATAATATTTTATATATCATATATTTTGATTAGTGAATTGATTCTCATTTTGGACGAATGTTTTATATTGAAATGGAACGAGTTATGTAAATACATGAGATATTTTATCATTTTTGTATAGCTTATACATATTTATGATATTTTTGCTTAAGAAAATTTTTTGTAAACTATTTTTTTGTCCCCGTACCCAAAATAATTTATGGAACCGTCATTGCAGGTGAGGCTGGACATTGCGCTTCAAATTGCATTGGCGATGGAGTACCTTCACTTCTCTGTCGTGCCACCCATTGTGCATAGAGACCTAACCTCTTCCAATATTTTTATAGAAAAAGATATGAAGATTAAAGTTGGAGACTTTGGGCTCTCTAGACTCTTGGTCATGCAAGAAACTTCTAATTCTTCAAGTGGGTATGTGTGGACGGGGCCCCAAGGTACACCCGGGTATTTGGACCCGGATTATCACCGGTCGTTCCGGTTAACCGAGAAGAGTGACGTGTACAGCTTCGGTGTGGTGCTGTTGGAGCTTATTTCTGGGTTGAGAGCGGTGGATCAGAGAAGGGACAAGCGGGAAGTGGGGTTGGCGGATATGGTTGTGTCTAGGATCCAAATGGGTCAGCTGGATCGGGTTGTGGATCCGGTTTTGAAGACTGAGGAAGAGGCGGTGTTGGAGCACGTGGCTGCGGTGGCTGAGCTGGCGTTTCGGTGTGTTGCGGCGGATAAGGATGATAGGCCGGATTCGAAGGAGGTGGTGGTGGAGCTTAAACGGGTTCGGAGCCGGGTCCGGATGCCACCGGCGAAATAGTGTGAGTGAGAGAAGCAATAACGAATGCAAATGTGGACTTTTGTAGGAAGGTAAACATTGTACATTGACCCCACTGAAGAAAAATTAAAACTATGTCACACGCACGAGGGTTTTATTCTATTCTATTGATATGTAACGTAAGGGGAAAAATGTCAGTGATTCCGTACCAGTACGGGTAGGTTTTGGTTGGTACTTGTAACCTACCCGAATTGAATTCAAGTGTGTGTGAGCGTGACACCATGCTCTGCTAGGCTTTTCAAAGTTCTGCAGCTACCTCAGCTATTTATAAATATACCATCTTGTAACTCTGTTGTAATGTAAGATTAATCTACTTTTTTTTACCATGAATTATAGGATTTTTTTAATTCAGAATGAAACATAGATCTCATGTTTATTTTTAGATCTCTTTTTCAGTTTTAAAATCAATGTTGGACTTGTGTGAATGATAATTGATAAAGAATAGTGGAGTCTACTTGGTGAGCAGTGTGAGTGGGAGTTTCCATGTTGGTTGGATAGCTAAAAAATCTTCTAACAGGAGTCTTTGCAATTGCGTCAACAGAAAAGAAACTTCTCCGCATCTTTCCCGTGATTTGCGTTTTGGAATTAGACAGCTAAACGCTCTATGTCCCCACTTACGTTCACTGAACTTTTGTTTCTTCCTACAACTTTATCCATCGAAGTCAATGTGAAATTGCACAAGCCACAAAAGTAGCATGCATAGGGAGTGTGTCTCTTATTTCACTTCCAGAGAAATCAGAAGTGCTTTTGCACCTATGAAATATGATTCTAATAAAAAAATGTGTTGGGTTACATATTTGAGGAAGTAATTTTACATCCAAAATTAATTCTATCAGAAACAGTTTGGAGTAACTTGTGTTTTTGAATTGAAAAATTATATTAAGTTCTACATCAAATTTGCTTTCAAAATAAAAACATCCAAACATAAATCATTTTACTTCAAATTCAATTGTATTAAAATCAATTATATAAAATCAGTTCTATCCAAAATCATGGTTGTCAAATGCTCATTCAAACACACGCTAAGGCAAACACTAATCTGAAAGCGTCCAAACATGTACAAATTATTCATGACTTACATTTACTTATATATTTATTTTATTGTTGTAGTCTGCTCCTATTGCACATTTATAAAGGGGAAATTGGCATTGGGGATATCCCCACCCCACCCCAAGTAACAAGTTTCATTTATTTTATATGCTGTTTTACACTTACAAAGTACTCGTTTTTGCATCAGTTACATATACATTCAGGAACAAGTGGAAGTGATTTGACTCTGTGATTGTTCCCTTAGTTAAAATAAGCACTCTCCAAAGCCTTGGCCTGCCTGCTTGCAATTGTTTCTGGCCTGTTTGCTAGTTTGTATCCCCTCTCCTGAAGAAAAAGAAATAACAAAGAAGGTAATAACAAATCAAGTCAGTTAATGAAATCCTATGCATTATTCTCTAAGGCCCTGATTGCGAGTTAGGAGGGAAAGGAAAGGAAGGGGATCAAAGAGGAAGGAAGGGGGAGGGAGGGAAGGAGAAGGAGAGCATTATCCTTCTCCTTGTTTGGGAGTGCATATTGCATGAAGGGAAGAAAATGGAGGGTATAAGACATATTTTTACAATTTTATCCTTACTTAAAAAAATTAACATAATTAATATTCTATAAATAATATTGATGCCCCAAAATAAAAGGGGTAAATTTTAAAAATATATGAGGGTAAGTTAGTAATTTCAATTAGCTTTCCTCCAAAATACCCCAAATTGGGGGAACTTACAAAAGTGGCCATAGGAGGAGTTTGGAGGGTTTATTAAGATCCTCAAAACCTTCTCCTCCAATTTTCTAAACTTACAAACAAGGGTGACCCTCAAATAAACCTTCCCTTTCTCTTCCTTTTCCTTCAAAAACCAACTCACAAACAAAGCCTAAGACCATAACCAAAAGGCTAAGGACAAGTCAAAACATACCAGCAGACGCCACAAGAAGGGGATGCCATCTCTCTTCTTGATTCGCTTCTCAATCACTTCAATTGCTGTGTTTAAATTGATCACAGTTAAACATGGCTGATAGGTTTGAACATTAGAGAAAAGTTTGAGATTTTACCCTTATGAGCTTCTCCAGTATTCAGCAACATGCTATACCAAACTTCATTGAATACATCGACTTGTTCATCAGATGCCCCGATCATCTTCAAAGGGTTGTAATTGATGTTGTAAATTCCAAAATAAGCAAAAGTGAAGCCACAATACAGAAAAGAGTTTTGATTGTTACAACCTTACAATCATTGGCATCAAAATCTGGACCAAGTAATTCCACTCCATGTCTGTCGTTACCACTTCCATATGCATAAAGTGCTTCTGCAAGCTAAGTTAAAACACAGAAATGAAGAGAAGAATTTTAACTAGGAAAATGAAAAATGTAGTTCATCTGAATAAGCAATCAAAACATGCTAATGAGAACACCCTCTACAGTTAGCCAACAAAGTAACCAACCTCGGGAAGGGTTATTATAAGCAACAAAAATAGCAAACTTTGCAGTTGTATAGGTGTTTCCAGCAGCTATTGATTGCTGGGAAATAATCTGTTTGAACCACCCGAGTATGGGCATGGCAGACAACTGTCTTGGGTAAATGGTCCATAGGCCACATACAATATATCTCATTTTTTGTAACTCTTTGCAAACAATGAATCAAATATGTCAAAATGTGAAGAGTTCTTAACTCCTTGGTTTGACTTTTCCATTATGTTGTAAAATATTCAAAATGGACTTATTTGCTAATCAAATCCAACAGTTATTAATGTTTTGTAAAAAACTGAAAACCAAATAGAGCCACAATGCCCTACCCATCCGAGCAATATCCTGCTTTAGAGTCTCTGTCTCTGTGTCTCTCTTAAAATGATACATTTCCTGTAACATTATGATAGGGACTTGAATATTATGGGGGTGCTTAAGTCTCACATCAAGTAGTATGGGATGCTTGGTGGAGTACTTAAGTGACTTGGTTCTCCCCCCTTGATAGCTAGCTTTTGGGATGTGGTTCTCCCTTGGACTTGAGTACTCTATCACATTACTAGTTAAGGTTGTAACAAAGCTAATTGCCCATGATAAAATGAGTGCAATAAAGCATGGTTGTTACAAACACCCCAGAAAAAGAAAAAGGAATTTGAGCGGTGAACTAGGCGTGCTATCTAAAGAGATTTTCATATATTCATGCAAGCAGCAAATGAAGCATACCACCATTCCTCTCTGCATCAATTGTTGCTTCTTTTTAGTCATCCTCGAAATCCTACAGAAGGATAATATTATAATTCATGCCATATTGTACCTAAAATACTTCTACGCAAAATAGAACACTTCCACCTGTCTTTTAAGCCCTTTAGAAGATCTTCTGCTTTAGAAATTTCTCCAGTCTTTGCCAAAGCCCACACTGTCAATACATCAAGGTGCCACTCTTTATACCAGTTTGCCTAAACAGTTAGCATACACCCGTAAATTACACAAGAAACATATAGCATGAATTTCCTTAAACTGCATAAAGAATTAATTTTCCCCACGTGATACATGAAGCAGTATACAGAAGCTAATCAAAATCATCATTAAGAAACATTTTTTTTATTTTAAATTCTAACTCGTGTTTTATATTTAACGTACATTTCCTCTTCAAACTTAAAAATTTATGAGCTTAAAAAAAGTTTAAGTTTAGCATTGTTATATATACTTATTTCTCTATTTTAGTATTATTCGGTAACTTCTTTGTACTTTGCATCCAATTTTCATTTTTTTTCTTTTATTACTTTTTTATGTTCAAACCATGAACTGACAGTGTCAAAGGTTTAATGTACAGTCCGATTTTTAACACATTGGAAGATAACGCAGCTGAGTCCAGCTCTAACCAAAGCGTACCAGAGTTCAAAACTTCTAACATAGATTACCATTTCCAGTTGCAGACTGATGCGCCATACCATACTACAATTTCCTTCATTCATATAACATTAGGTTCTTAACTTACTTGATCAGTTAGGCATTCTGAAAGAATCTTGAAACGATCACCAAAGATATCCAATTCACCGCGTACGCACAATCGCAAAAGCAGACTCACAGCATTTAAGTAAACCTATATTCAGATGAAGATAGAATTCATGACAAAAAGGAAGTATATGAGAAACTATTAGTGACCAAGTTTATGAAATCACATACCTCCACTCTCACAGTGTCAGTTTTGTTTAACTCCTTCCATATATAATTGTCATAAACCTCCAGCACTCTTTGCCTTGGAGCATCACCTTCTAAGTAACAAAGTGCTACATGCCACCAATTGTGGGTCAACCTGAAAGAATGAATATTCATTAGCTGACTAATAGAAAGTGAGACAAAGCCTTGGTCAAAATGAATCAAATGCTTACATAAAAGATGAACAAGAACTCCATGATGAGGAACATCCTTCCATGAACTTCACAGCTTCTTTAAAACGACACTCGTACTGAAGAACATGGCATAACTGCAGAACAAAATTCAATTATGACGCTATTTATTTATGGCATAATTTATGAAAAGTTGTTGTTACAACTTATTTCTAACAGAAATATATGTTCATAAACTGTAACTTCATTCGCTCTAAAACTAAAGCTTGAGACAATCCCCATCCAAACCTGTTACAGCTTTCCTTCATGTGATTCATAATAAAATAAGAAATACAGGGAACTTCTAAGACATTAAGTTTATACTGCAATGTGAGCAAGAACAGCATGTGTAGGTTTATTCAAAATGTTAATTGTTAACTAAACAACTTGAAAGATAGTATTATGTAAGTGCTACTACTATAAGGTAAAGTGAATATTCCCATATTTAACCAATACATTGACCTACAGCATGCTGTGACCAGATGTCTTGCTTATTGATTTCAAATCCCCTTTGGGCAGCTTCCTCAGCATCTTTCATTCGTCCAAGCTCCAATAAAGGAAAAGCAAGCAAGCCATTTACGTAACTTTCTCCTTCATTTTGAGGTAGAACCTGTAAAGTTTTAAAGGGTAAGGTATTCAATATTTTTTTATCAATAATCAATAATAATATAATTAGGTACTCAAACTGTCCTTTAAATGACAAATAATATATAGTTATATCTTGTTTGGATGGCAAGAATTAGAGATTAGCACAGGATAAGAGTAAGATTCTGATTAAGCATAATACTATGTTTCATATTCTAGTATTTGGTATAACTTTGGAATTTGGAAGATAAGAATATGTTCCATCAAAAATAAAAGTTAACACAACACATTTTTCCCTTAAAAATGTTAAATCTTTAGAGAATTTTGGGTTAAGAACTTGTGTGGGTTCCATATTCCCACTGCTAAGGTGAATATGAATTTAGGCAGCAAAAGACTCCCAAATTCCAATCCTATCTCAACTTCTTGAGGTAACCCGAAGGTAGCAAAAATAATGGAAATACATTCTGAGTAACACAACTTTTCTGCACTCCAATTTGATGGTCTTGAGATTTACAATTTTTTCAGTCCTCCATTATATCAGCAAAAACAACAAGTTTCTCTTAAATTAACATTTTTGCGATTTCTTTAAACAATCTAGAAGATACAAAAATTTATTACTAATAACACTGTGCCTTTTAAAGGCAAAGAAAACATTTGTTTGCACAAACAAATTATAGCAGAAAATTCTCTAAATCGAAAGAAACCTGATGAACAAGAGATAAAGAAAGATCAGGCCGACCCATGTAGAAGCACAAGATTTGTGCTCTCTTTAGAGAAACCAGATCTCTCGGGAACTCTTTTAGAAGCTTCAAAACAAAAACAAGTTGCATTAATAAATGGAATTTGAGCAGTAATATAGATGAATTTCAAAGCATAGTGCAGGCAACTAGAGTTGGCAAAAATATCTACAGTATACAGTAAGCTCCCTACTTCAGAAAGAGCATTCTAATCTAAAGTAACAAATACAAGGATTCAAAATTCAGTTTCGACGTATATGAATAACAACCAGATTTCAAATGATCAAAATGTCCTGTTAAAACATTAAATTTATTTGCCCTTAATCTAATGCCTTCTGGGATTTACTTTTGTTATGAATTCTTTCCTATTCTCCAGTATACAAGTCATGCAGTTGATACGAAAATATTCAGTGGTTATCACCTGTAAAATTTTATGAACTCCAGGAATTATTTTTAACTAACATTGCATCTGTAGCATGAACCAAATATGTCATTTGTATGACAGAATCAAACATGTGAACCAGTGTTGAAGCAACTAGAGAGATTCATTATGGAGGAAAACATATTTTAAAGATGCAGGAAAAACCTGAGACTCTATATGAACCTTTTATTCATAAACTTTCTCTTAAATGCATTAAGCAAAACAAGTCCATCGGAGCTTCAATGAAAATTTTGGAACCTTTAAAGGAACTACTAGCAAACTAATCCAATAGTAATGCTTATCAATATAATTTCCACACAATTTTACTTCTAGCAATTCATATATTAATCTGAAGCTGTCAACAATGCACACAACAACGAAAATTATATTCTTTAAAAGGGCCCCCACTCACCTTAGAATGCAATTCTACAGCTACATCATCGTCTCTGTCTTCAGATATCAAATAACTGATGGCATCGAAAACTAGTTTTTCGTACAAGGTAGCATGTTCCTGTCACAACAGAATTCTATTTATTTATTTGGCCTACGCGGCTTCAAATCAAAATCTCAATATCGCGGCTTCAATTGCGGTTGCAGGCCTCATTTTAAAAAAAAAAAGCATTTGTAGTAAGGAAATGAGAGATGATTACAAGGTGGGATTTAGCGGCATCAAGATAAGTGGAAGCACGAGAAGAATCAGAGGAGTAAAGGAAATGGGCTGCTAAGATGTTTGCCAAGATACAATCTTTGTCATGAGCTACTGCTTCTAGAATCACAGACCTCTTTCTGCCATGGCTCAGCAACTTCAGAGACTCAAAATCAAAATCCCAAAGGAACCCCATTAAAGAATATAGAAGAATTTTTTAGCAAAGGCAAAATGAAGGAAAAAAAAGAGAAAGAAAGAGATAATGATATGAAATGTGAAAACCTGATGGTAGTAGGAGTTGATGGCTGAAATGCAGTCCTGAGAAGAAGTTGTAACCTCGTATCCCCATCTGTCCAATTTGACACCTACTTCTTCCATGTTTCTTCAATCCCTTTCCCTCTATCTAACCTCTCGTGGTGTTTGAGTTTGCATAGGAAAAAAAAGAACAACCTGCGTAACCCACAGTAAATTGTGTTGTTATCCTATACAACTGTGTCATCGGAGAATCCAAAACTCCAATTTAGATGTTTCTGTTGGGAATAGAAAATACTCAAAATGGCAACTTTGAATAATCTTGTCATTGTACCATCGATTAAGCAATCATTTTGTATTTTATTTTGTATTTTTTAACTAAAAATGTGACATCACATTTGTATATTGTATGGAAACGTTTAATCTTTTAACAGGTGTCAAGTTGTATCTCACCGACTTTACACGCAAATTGACTAATCTATTTTATTTATTTATTTCTTTGGTTCTATTAAAAACAAGTCATATGTTACCAAAAAAAAAAAAAAGTCATTCATGTTAAAATTATAAGATTCTTACGACGTGGTCTCAAAAAATTAGTATAATTGAGAATTTGAGATTTAAACTTGTAACCATGCCACAGTGATGTATCACATACCCATCTACTGCCGAACCCCTTAGAATTTGGCTTTTTGATCAAATTAATGTTATTTCAGAAACTATTTATCAAAATGAGATTGTTTTGTAATAATTTATTAAAATAAGATTGTTTTAGATAGCGTGAAATTTTTTATTATTTTTTTGCTGACGTGGAAGGCGCCACATGTCACACACTCATTGGTTCGCTGTAAAAAAAATATAAAAATTTTACGTTTAGCGTCGGCCAAGGCCCACGCTAAAGGCCGACGCTAGAGGTGTCACCCGTCTGAAGCTGGATCTTCACTCGTCTGATGACCTCACCCGTCTGATGACTGTCAGACAGGTGATTCAGACAAGTCTCAGCGGACAAGTGACCAGCAGATGAGTGAAACAACAGACGGGTCACAACAGACGAGTGACCAATGAATATATGACATGTGGCATTTTTATGGAAGGCGCCAGTTCCAGTGGATCCAACTGGCGCCTTCCACGTCAGCAAAAAATAATAAAAAATTTCACGCTGTCTAAAACAATCTTATTTTGATAAATTGTTACAAAACAATCCCATTTTGATAAATAGTTTCTAAAATAACACTAGTTTGATCAAAAAAAACCTTATAATTTAGTATAAATCTTTTTATAATGCCACTAACTGCTGGCTAGGTAATATGAAATAAAAATGGTTATTTTAATAATGTACTACAATTATACCACTCATGCAAATAATTATAATTATTTTAAACGATCAGGCATGGTCTGTGTATTAGCTGGGAGCATGGCATGAGAAATGTAACTGTGAGTCTGATTCTCTTGAAGCTATAGAGCTCATTGGGAAAGATGAGAATAAATTTCATTCTTATGTTTATATCATTTATAATATTCAATGTCTTTTGCGTCGTGATTGGAGTGTGGAGATTACTCGTGTTTAGCGAGGGTAACCAAGTCATTGACTTTTTTTTTTTAACAAAGATGATGCTAAAAGTACTACTTCTTGTTTAGTGTTGGAAACTACTCTTGTGGAGCTTTCATCGATTTTATTGGCAGACTTTTTAGGCCTTAGTTTTAGGTTTTCTTTTCTTCATGTACCAAAAAAAAATTAATTATTTTATATAGGATTTAATTGAAATATATTATAAGTGTAAAAAATAATTACATCATTAATAAATTATAAATTAAATCATTATAAATATTTGACTCTTATTATAAATTTAACTCGAAGCGGGGGCAATGATACTTATACTTGGTGGCAATGGGTTAATATTTTGAAGACATGTAAACCATCTCGGATACCAAATAGTATTTTTGTTCTTTAATTAAGCTGTTTGAAATTCTAGACTCTTTTTCACCAAAAAAAAAAGGAAAAAGAAATCCTAGACTCTTTAGCACCAAAAAAAAAAAAAAAGAAAAAGAAATTCTAGACTCTTGCATTTTGCCCTCTCCCTCAAGTGGGCCACTGGGCCTTCTGCGTTTATTTTGGAGGATGCTGGTCCAAGTGGCCCAAAGTTTGTTAATTATGAATTCTCTAGTGAAGTCACTTAAATATTTTTTTTTTTTTGGGTACAGAAGTCACTTGATAGGCAATAATATCGAATAAGAAGGAAACAGTAAAGAAATTAAGTCTGACTAAGAGTAGAGTTTTACCAAAGAAACTAAGAAAGTGTACATCATCTTAAATCACAGGTAATATTAGGATTGTAGATGTGTATATAATAAAGATTATGAAGATGTGAGATGAGTATATTTGTGAGTAATATTATTGCTACCAAAATATTAGATTATGCAAGTTAAAGGAATACGGGATATAATGTTTTTGGTTCAACAAATTGCTTGCATAATTTTGAGTTTGGGATGGTAAGTGGGTCAAATTCTCTTAGAAGTAGTGATTTCAGAATCGGAAATTATATTTTGACAATAAAATAGATGGACATCATACTTTGAATAATGTTTTGAAGTAATGGATTAAAGAAAAAGAAATTAAAATAATAAATAAATGTTTCATTGTATTTCCAAATATCATAACTATCTGCAGGTAACATTATTGGTACAACATAAAAAAAAATTATTTGAATACCCAAATACTTAGAATACGACATGTCATTCACATGTGCATACACATTACAATCATTTTAACTTTGCAGTTTGCACAGAGCTAAAGATATCAAACCGCACTGTATCAACTATGCTGACGTGCTTGAATTTATTGGGGGTGGATTTTATCCGATTTTGGCATTGAAATTGGATTGATACGCCATTTCAAGCCTTTATGAATTATGATAAGACCATCAGGTACTACCGTATTGACTTTGAAGGAGGACTGTGGATGACTTAAAATTTGGTAATGAACCAATTATCTATTAGATATTGAGGGTGTGGATTTACAAGAGAAGACAAAAAATAAATGCGCAATCTCTAAGATATGTGAGGATACTAGATTTTAAGTTCGATTCGCCCCCATCAATCTCTATCTAGATTGGAAGCAACAGGTGTTAACAGTGAATCCCCTTCAGAATATAATGGAACAACCTTGATTTGGTTTGCACACCCTAAACCAAGCGTATCGTCAATGACAGTTTAAAGAACAATAGTCTTATTAACTCTCTTTGCGCATAAGAGAGAAAAGAAGCTGATTTGGAATATACAAGACTTGACAATTTTGTCAACCTTTCCTACATGTAGAGTGATTTTATTTATAAACCAATTCATGCCACTTGGTGAATGGAAACAACCTTTCGTTAATTGAAAGAAGGAATGCAACCTTTCATGCATGTATCCTTTGATGTATAGACACATACGCTCATGATATAACACACCTATTAGGAAGGATTTTAAACTCATGAAGAGACACCTTTCCTCTTGTGTGTTTTAGGACTTCCATATTTTGGAAATCCCTCACAATCCCCCACCATTTTCAAAATAAACCCAAATCCCATTATTCTGGAAATCGCATGCTTTCAGACAAAGGTATCTCGGGGATTTGAACCTTTGCTTAGTAAGAAATGAGCTTCACTCGTCCTGAATAAAATGGTAGACAAGTTTTGAACCAAATATTCATTAGAAGGAGCGTGCATAACTTACACATGAAATCTCGGTACCATTGAACGACGTGAAAGCCGACACATTTGATGAGGCCTTGTGTCTTGTATCTTTTTCATGAGAGCTTTAAGAGTCAAACCCTTAACTCCAAGAAGCGGCCCCACTTCACTCTCACATAGGTAGACTCTATTGGAAGCTCCCCCATAATTAAAGCACTTCAGCATATATATGCTATAGGTCCATTAAGAGCAAAAGCTCATCCTCCCTCCTATATTTCCTTATGGTCCAAGTATTTTTAAACCTTGGGATGTATCTATTGTCAAGTACTTACAATCACTCTAATAATGTACTTTGGCCACATTGAACTCAAGACTTGATGCTACTCAAGTGTGAGTTGGGTTTCCACCATTGGTGATCATTTAGATGTGGGCTTGAGTCCCATCCCTAATAATGTCTTCAACACCATATCCCTTGTCAGTTCCTTCGTCAAGGATCTGCAAGATTCCTTTCTGTTCATACAGAAACTATGGATATTACTCCATTTATAATTAATTCCTTCACATAGTTATGTCATAGTCCAATCTGCTTGGACTTTCCATTATATACCTGGCAATATGCCTTTGATAGTGTTAACTAACTATCACCATGTATGGATACTGGGGCCCTTGACTTTGGCCAAATTGATATCTCATACAACAAAATTCTAAGCCATTTAGCCACTTTTCTACTTGCAGTAAATTCTATGAATTCTGCAGCCATGGTGGAGCCGACAATGTAAGTCTCTTTCTTGGAACCCTAAGAGATAGCACCCCCACCATGTGTGAAAATCCAAATGCTTATTTAAGCATGATCTTCTTTACCCAATTGGCATCTATGTATCCTTCCAACACCAAAGGATAACCATTATAGTTTAAACTATAGTTCATTGTCCCCTTCAAGTATTTTCAATACTATTCGGACATCATGCCAATTGTCTTTACTTGGATTACTTGTATACCTACTTAGTCTACATACAACATATGTAATGTATAGTCGAGTACATGTCATGGCATACATCAAGCATCCAATTATTTTGAGTATTCAAGTTGTGCTATTGAACTACCTTTATTTGGTACTACATTAGTGTTATGATCAAAGCGAGTAACAACATAATGACAATCAAAGTGATCAAATTTATTTAATACCTTTTCTATATAGTGAGATTGGGACAAACCTATATTCTCACCGTCTTTTATTATTCTAATTCCTAGAATCACATTAGCTTTTCCTAAGTCTTTCATATCAAAATTACTAAATGGAAAACTCTTAGTTTCTTCTACCTCATCTAGATCAGTACCAAAAATTAACATATTATCTACATACAAACAAATCATTACACCTTTTCCATTATGGAACTTACTATAAATACACTTGTCAGATTCATTTATTTTATATCCATTAGCTAGCACAACTTAATCAAACTTTTGATGCCATTATTTAGGAGTTTGTTTAAGTCCGTACAATGACTTATTCAATTTACACACTTTCTTTTCTTGATCATTAATCACAAACCCTTTAGGTTGTGTCATATACACCTCTTCATCTAATTCTGCATTTAAGAATATCGTTTTCGCATTCATTTGTGAATGACAAATATATAGATGGACGCAAGTGCCAATAGTACTTTAATTGCCACAGGTGCATATGTATCAAAACAGTCAATGCCCTATTTTTTGTGTAAATCCCTAAGCAACTATTTTTGCCTTAAATTTATCTATGGTTTTATCTACCTTCATTTTTCTTTTAAAAATCCATTTACTACCTATTGGTTTGGAACCAGGTGGGAGGTCACTAATTTCTACGTTTTATTCCCCATTATTGAGTCTATTTCCTATTGTATAGTTTCTTTCCAGAAAGCGGCATCTTAAGACTTTATTGTCTCTTCAAATATTTCTGGATCACTTTCTATATTATAACAGATTGGTCTATAACTGTCTATGGACTCTCTTGTTCCTTCAATTAGGACCATGAAAAAGTCTGATCTGTAAGTTTTCTCTTTCCTCGCTCTTTGACTTCTTCTAAGTTCTGAACCTTCCAAAGTATCGTTATTAGATACATTGGTTTTCGGATTCTGTGCATTACTATGAACATTATCCTTGTGACTTGGAATTGAGTTAAACCTATCTTCTTGAAAGATTGCATCCCTAGACTCAATTACCGTATTTACAGGATATGAATCATTAGATTCTATAACCATGAATCTATATGTTTTGCTATTTTTAGCATAGCCCACGAACACACATTCAATTCCCCTTTCACCTTATTTTTTCTTCTTTGGTTAAGGAACTTTCACTATCACCCTACAACCCCAAACTTTGAAATAGTTGAGGTTGGGCTTTCTATTTTTTTTTAGAGCTCATATGGGGTTATCTTGTTCCTTGGTTTGGAACTCTAATCAATATATAACAAGCCAACAGCAAGGCTCCTCGCCAATATTCCTTTGCTATACCAGAATAGAATAGCATGATATTTACCATTTCTTCGAATACCCTATTTTTTCCTTTCAACTATTTTGTTGTGGGGCATAAGGTGTAGTTGTTTGGTGAACTATACTAGTAGACACACAGTAACTAGGGTTATAGAATTCTCCTACTACTCTTATAACTCGTAAAACATTTAATGAACATCTCATAACTATTAATTTCAATTTAGCCACATGATACAAATATCATATATAAACATCACAACATCTGGATAATTGAACATATGTTTTGTTTTACAGTTTAAGATATATATTCGTTAATTGTAACTAACAAAACTTTAAATCACAAAATAAGATTCAACTTATAACAAAGGCATACATCTCTATTAACGAAAATTATATTCTGTAATAACAAGCTAGCATGGTGGTTTAGACACTTGCCCTTGGTTTCATGGGTCGTGGGTTCAAACCCCAACAGACACGTTTTTTCAAATTAATCCGTATTGTTAAAAATACGGTCAGAAAAGTTTCAGAATCTCAAATTTAAGATTCGAACCTTGTCAGACGGTGCATCTGCCTTCGACACACCACTACGACAAGAAATCTGTTCCTGTTCCCAGTCAACCGTAATACATATATTATAACAGTAGAACGCAACCTTTCAATAAGGTGTAAGTTTTGGGTGTCACCTTCAACCTCCAACTGGGTTAGGAATACCCGTTTTGCAGGTAACTGGGCCATGGGCTCACACAAACCACTGTCATTTTTGACAATTCAACCCAAATCTAAACTTATTTCCATAGTCTGTATGTCATATAATCATGTCTAAACATGTTCTAAGATTAAAACAACATAATTGTCATAATAGAAAACAAACAAAACAATGATTTAAAATCATTAAGATTTTCTATCACTTTCCTCCATGATCATACATGTCTTATTTTGACAACTTAGACCAATCCAAAACACATCAAAGCATTTCTAAAATCTAGAGAAGTAAGAAACAACTCTTATCTTATAGTCACACAATCAAGCACATATTGTATAAGATTATCAACTCTAAAAAATTTATTTCTTGCATGAAACAAAAACTTCATTAATCCATGCGTCATAAACCAAACATATTCATGTTTATCAAAACTCACATATTTGAATGGGTTCTAAATCATGTACATCAGGCTTTAATACCACATGTAAGCAATACTTAGTTTATGCATAAATAAACTATCATAAACACATCAATAGCAAGATCTAGAACTTCATGCATTTAACATAACTTGTAAAGAAACGTGTACCGTTCTCAATGGGCTTTTACGGAGAAACAATAATTCTTACTCTTCTAGCCTTGTTGTGTTTAGAACGCACATCATCTTCAAAGTTGTAAGAAAGAAGTGACTCTTCTTTTGCCATCATAGAAAAATGCCACCATCAAATCTCTCCCGTTTTGCCATCGAACCTCTCTCATTTTACAAAGTTGGAAACCATCTTTTTCAATATTGCAGAAATCATTATTATAGAACGGAGAATCGAACCTAAAGATTGTTAGATATTGGGGTGTGGATCTACAACAAAGAAGAGAAGACAAAGAATAAATGCGCAATCTTCAAGGCATGTGAGGACACTAGACTTTAGGTTCGATTCGTCCCCACCAATCTCTATCTAAATTGGATGCAACAGGTGTTAACAGCGAATCCCCTTCAGAATACAATGGAGCAACCTTGATTTGGTTTGCACACCCTAAACCAAGCGTATCGTCAATGGCAGTTTACAGAGCAATAGTCTTTTTAACTCTCTCTGCGCATAAGGGAGAAAAGAAGGTGATTTGGAATGGACAAGACTTGACAATTTCGTCAACTTTTCCTACATGTAGAGTGATTGTATTTATAAACCAACTCATGCCACTTGGTGAATGGAAACAACCTTTCGTTAATTGAAAGAAGGAATGCAACCTTTCATACATGTATCCTTTGATGTATAGACACATACGCTCATGATATAACACACCTATTAGGAATGATTTTAAACTCATGAAGAGACACATTTCCTCTTGTGTGTTTTAGAACTTCCATATTTTGGAAATCCCTCACATTACCTATGCAAACCAGTGCAAATAACAAATATGTTAAACTTCAAAACATTAACAACCCAAAAGCATAAGAAATGAGAAAAAATAATGATAATTAAGATAACAAATTCCAAACGCAAGTCACCACACAATTCCATTTACTTGGCAGCAGCAGCAGCCCATTTTTGCTGAAGAACCTTGGCAAACTCAATAAGCTTGTCAGTCTCTGGTAAAAGTCCCTTTACAGCAGGATCAGCTGCAAACCTCCCAGCCCATTTCACCAAAGCAGGAGTCCTTGCTTCAACAAGCACCTTACATCCATTCATCTCCTCTATGGCACTCAACCAACTCAAAAGGCTCCCAAAAGCAATATCAATGAATCCAATCTTATCTCCCCCAAAAAAGGCCTTTCCATCACTGCATTTGTTGAACACATCTTCCATCCTCACAAGTACTTCTTCCATTTGAACCAAGTATGGCTTCTTTGCCTCTTCATCTTCAGCAGCTAGAATGTTTCTCATGGGCAGAAACCACTATGCCCAGTTGAAATACACCAAAAAAGATTGAGAACTAGTAGCAACAAATAAAAATAGTAAACTCCCTCCTTAGACTTTTATTCCTAAATTTAATGATATCTACAAATTAGTCTCTAAATTTATAAAACTCTTGTAACTCAATCTTCTCTGGAGACTAAAGTGAGAAAAAAAAAATGAGTTAAATTTTTTTTTAATAATTTAAGAACTAACTCTCACACAGTTAAATTCAAAGACTAACTCGTATGAGTTTATATATGCAGAAAATACGAGAAATTATAATTCAATAATAAAAATTATATAAATATAACTTAATATACACCTAAATAGCATTGTTTAGGAGGAATATAAATACGTACCTTGTCATCGATGTAGGCAGCCCAGAAGCGAGCATTAGCTCGATCATAAGCATTTGCAGGAAAGATGGAAGGACCATTGGTCCAAACCTCATCAATATACTCAACTATTATTGCAGATTCACAAATGGGTTTATCTCCATGGAGGAGAACTGGGATTTTCTTGTGCACGGGGTTGGACTGAAGAAGCAGGTCGCTTTTAGGATTCAACGTTTCCTCAATATTCTCATAATCCAAACATTTGATGTTAAGGGCAATCCTCACCCTGAGGGCAAATGGACTGAACCAGCCACCCAAAAGCTTCAAGTCATTTTTAGCCATGACTAGCTATCACTAAGTTGTCAAACACAGGGCAATGGGATGTTTGTTGGGTTACCAAGCAAAAAGGTATTGAGATGTTTATATATGGGAAGATAGAATTTTTATCATTCAAAGTTTAGATAAGAGATTTGTGGCATGCAGCAGCAGTTAAAACACACTCACAAACTACAGAGAAATATTGAGAGTAAAAAAATACTCCAAATTTTATTAATCACACTTTTACTATTATTCACTTTTAATCACTCTACATACTTGAATATATGCATCTAATATTTATATTGCTCTACACATTTAATTCTCACATGGACTATTGATCACTTATTAGTTACAACAAGTTAACTAACTAACAAACCCTTAACCAATATTAACTAACACTAATTAAAGTACCTAATCTGAATTATACTCCAATAGCAGCCACAATAAATATAAATCCAGCAATAAGGTTGGCTTACACAAGTGTTATTGTTAGAATAACAAGGTATAACTCCACTTTAAAACCTAACTAAAGAAGTGAGGATTGTTGAAATCTTATAAGCTCTTGTTCGGAGCAATTTTAGTGGGAGTTTCATTGCCTTAAGAATAAAATATTATTATAATATACTATATATGATTTCTTTAAATTTAAAATGGGTTTCTTATCTAAGGAACCTAAAAAGAGAGTTTCATAACATTTAAATATTATTTTTTTGCATTTGATAGTATAAAGGTGAGAGAGAAAATGTGAGATGTTAAAGGGAGAGAGAAGTTAAGAAACTTGACAATAGAAACCCCGTTGGAGTGAAAATTGAGTGAGTGTCATAAATTTGAGTTGGCATACATGGACCCACTTTAAAACTTAAAATGGGTTCCTTAAAATTTTACCATTGGAGATGCTCTAAGTACTATCTATGTTTTATAGTCAATGTGAGGCTTGAGTTTTATCCGATACACCCCTCATGCCGGATGAAAATTTTGTTTCCCATCTTCCTGTCACATTCTCTGTTCCTTATCAATGATAATTTGTCACTTAATAAAATAAAATTATAATTTATTAATATCTATGTACATCCTTAATTTTTGATTGATGGGAGATACCGAAATACCATTTTTTAGGACAGTAAAATTTTATTCTCTCACGGTCAATACTATTGAGTTTGGTATGTAAGGGTGGGGTGACCCATTGGTGGATTATGCAAGCAAGGATTATTCCAGAATCTATTTTAGGGTGCTATTAGATTGTGTTAATATAGAGGATGAGTTATCAAATATTTATTAAGAAATTCTCTTTATATTCAGTGAATCATTGCTCTATGATAGCGCGTTTTGGGTCTCAAGGAGGCAATTCCCCGCTTTTTATTGGGTCAACTGACATGTGATCGATCGAGCTTTCTGAATGAGCACATGCACACACACAAACATTAGTTTCATATTTCATATATGGATAAGGATAAGGATAAAAAATTATAATTGATGAGAATCAGATTTTCAACTTTTATTGTGAATGATTATTTACCCATTCTATTAAGTCGGAAAAAAAATTATTCTTATCTCACTCTGATTTGTGCTATCATTAATGAAAAATATACTTTGCAGTTTTGGGTGACTCTATTTTTGGACTCATTGTCACTATGATGTTTCCCAAATTGTGCGGCAAATGGATAAGAACAAGGATTTTACTGTAGATAAGACGCTGGTTGTTGGATTCATAAGTCTAAGGAAGTCAATAGTCATAGGTCACTGACACTGCCTTGATGATGATGATGTTGAGTCGAGGACAACTGGGGATGACAAAAAAATTCGTACCCGCGGATATCCGCGGGTAAAATCCGTCGCGGATCGGATTTGGATAGTGTAGCGGGTATCCGCGGGTAAGACTTAACGGATTTTTTAACTATCCGTTAATTAATGGAGCGGGTACGGATTTAATACTATCCGTACCCGCGGATACCCGCATATACTAAAAAAAATATTTTCCCCCTAATAATATAACCCTAAATATTTTCCTTAATTTCACTCTTACTTACTCTCTGAGACTCTGACTCTCTCGCTCTCTCAGTCTCTCACCTTGTCCAGCAGTCCAGAACGGCAGAACTCAAGACTCCAGCGCCGCGCGGCCCGCGCCCTCCTCGTCTACTCCGGCCGCCGCAACGGCAGCCCCCTCGTCACGCCCTCCCTTCTTGACGCGTTGCTCGTCCCTCTCCGGTCTCCGTTCTAAGCTTCGCTCGCTCGCTCGTCCCTCTCCGTTTCCCGTTCTCCGCTCGCTCGCTCGCTCGCTCCCTCCCTCTCCGGTCTCCGGTCTCCGCTTCGCTCGCTCGCTCCGTTCTCCGATCTCCAGTCTTCGCTTGCTCGCTCGCTCGCTCCTTCTCCGATCTCCGGTCTCCACGTCGCTCATCACAGTGCCGGCGCCGATCTCCTCTACAAGCCAGCGCCGCCCTCCCCTTCTCTCCTCCACCTCCAGCCGCACGCCAGTGACGATCTTAACCATTCCACAGGTAATTTTGCAACTGAGAGTATTAAGGTTCCCCCAATTTGTATATGCCTCTATTTGAATGTTAATACATAATAATAGCTGCACATATTTTTATTTGTAGAATGTCTACCCCTATTGTGTCACCAGATGTGGTGGAATTGAATGTGGGTGAGGCCAGCACTGCTGCTGGGGCTGACCCTTCTGATGCCAGTACTGCTGCTGGGGCTGACCTTGTTGGGGCTAACTCTGCTGAGGCCAGTACTACTGCTGTGGCTGACCCGAGACTCGTCGAAGAAAGCAAACTTCAATTGTTTGGGATCACTTCGTGAGGAAACAAATAGATGGGATGTGGAAAGCTGTTTGTAATTACTGCGATGCAAAACTATTAGGAGATTCAAGGCAAGGGACATCACATTTGCACAACCATTGGAAGAGTTGCATTACAGATCATGAACTTTGGAATTTATTTGTCTAATGTGTTGTTTAGCTTGAACTGTGATGTTTAGTTTGAACTTTGGACTTATAATTTGTTTAATGTAACTTTGAACTTGGATTGGAATTTGGATTTTTGTTGTAGTAATTAATTTTAGAATTTTACTGTGTTTCAATAGGAATATATGTTTTTTATTTTTTTTTTATTTTTTTAATAAATATCCATGGATATCCATGGATATCCGCGGATTTTTGAAAAATCCGCGGATATCTCCTTAACGGATATCCGCGCGGGTAGCGGGCGGGCACGGGACGGATTTTCTTCTCGCGGGGCGGGTAGCGGGTAGCTACTATCCGTGCCCGCCCCGCCCCGTTGCCATCCCTAAGGACAACATTAGGGGGCTGGGCCATGCCCGCTTGCTTGTCTGTCTCGATTAGGAACTGCAGCTACTTCATTTCATGTAAACAGATTATGGTCCATGCCACTCTTTCAGACAAAATATTACAAACACGAAAAGTATAAACAACCAATGCACCAGCCGGGAATCGAACCCGGGTCTGTACCGTGGCAGGGTACTATTCTACCACTAGACCACTGGTGCTTGTTGATTGACACGTGGCTAAGAAATTATATTAACCAAATTGATAATTTGCTTAAACATCTGATTTTGGGCCTATTTTTTAGGTTGGTTGGTCTTTTAATTCAGTTACTTTCAAACTTCAATAAAAAGCAATAAATCATATCTTAAAACCACCTTCCAAACTAAATTAAATGACATGAACCATTTTGATATGTTTCATTTATCTTTTTTTTTTATATAATCATGACATAGGTTATGAGGTATTCACTACCGTTAATAGTGATTAATCTCCGTCAGGGAATCTGTTGGACACAAGGTTGGTTCTCTCTTCTCAATCAAGTTTTCTCCATACACAAGAATCATGATTTGAATCCCTGACCATTTACTTAAGATATTCGAGTTCCTTACCACTCGGACTAACCACATATTGGTGAGTTGTTTCATTCATCTAATATATTAATTGAATTTCTCATCTAGAAAACAAAATAAATCATATTCCACCACCATAAACATCACTTTTCAATATAAATATTATTTTTTATTTCTTAATCAGAACGTTGTCTATAATGTTACTCGGTTTCATCCATACACTTTTCATCTCAAACATTGATTATCTTGAAAAATTAATAAACGACTGAGATTGATGACTTATAACATGTTAAACACGTTACAGATTAAGAAGTGTTCAGCTGATTTCAAGAATTGTCTTGGAAAGCATACAAACAATTGTATGCAAGTTCTAGGCAATAATAGAAAGGAGGGAATTCACAAAGTTAGTAAGATCTGCCGTACAAATTACTCAATTGAGACTAATTGTTAAGGAAAAATGGCACCCCGTGCCCCTATAACCCCAAATTTTGCCTCCTCCAGTTGAAATTACGTGACAATACTTTTCACTTGTATATCAAATGTAGGATTTCTCCCATCAATTGTGCGCAGAGTTCTACCTTTTTATCTTGTTTTTCCCACTATTTGTCTATTATTTGATGACTAGAACTTTGTTCGACATGAATATTGAGATTAGAAGTGTCTGCATGTGTGGTATTGTGTTTTGAAATGTCATGAATACATAGACTTACGCACTTTCAAATTCCTAGTTGTTTTGATTTTTGAGTAGTGCTAAGATCAAGTAAAAGAACCCCTACAATTTTCCAAATTCAAAGAGAACAAGGGGATTCAATTCTCATTAGTGTTTTCTATTCTAATTTTTCTTCTTTTGTGATTCATCTTTAACCATTCTAAGGATCCCATCACTCCGTCAAACCCAAGTGATGGACATAGCTTTAAGAAGGCCCTTTTTTTTATCAAGCTTTGAGAAGGCATTTGTTTTGAGATTTGAAATTACATTTTCGAAAATAAAATTTTCAGGAATGTTATATCGAAAGTAGTATTATTTTTAGTGCTATCCGAAAGTACTATTTCTTTTTATAATAACTGAAAGTACTATTTAAATATCATCTTTGACGCAATTGATAAAAATAGAATAAACAAAGTGATTATTAATTATAACTATACTATAAAATAAATATTTTTTTAACATTTATTTATACAAAAAATTGTATAATTTTTTATATATTATATACAAAAAAAATATTATTTAAAACTCATATTTTTAAGATAACTTGAAACATAATCTTCCAAAAAATTAAAAAGATTACTATAAACAACTTAATAAATTAAATCTTGAAATATAAAATATATAAGTTTAATGTTTTTTTTTTTACTGTAAATAGAATTAGACCTTGATACTGGTCGTAAATAATGGGACTGGAAGTGGATAGATAGTCCGTAAATAGATACTTTCTCTATCCCCATCCCTCTTGTGGAAATAAAGATCCATTGAAACGGGAGAATATTTTTTTTCCTAATACTGATTTCCACTCAATAATATTTTTTCTAAACTTATATATACACCAAACATAATAATATTTCATTCTCAAATATTTATTTTCCAGAATAAGTTTTCATAAACCCACCATAAAAAAAAAAAGAATAAATGCTCATTTTAGTCCCTAATAATGTTTTAGATACCACATTTCATCCCTGAGAAAAAAACTCACCAAATAATTCTTGACAATGATAAAGAGGGACATGTTAGTCTCTCCATTTATTTTCATCCTAAACATAATGTTAAAATGTTGATATATACCATTAGTGTGCTCAAGTGTTGTGTTGCTTGTAACATATAGGGACTAATATGTCCCACGATAGAAATTGTCGGGACTAATTTGAGTTATTTAAATAATAATTGGGAACTTTATTTGATCAATGCATAATTATTCTCATGATCTATTATGCATGTAGAGACTATTGTCTAGACAACTGACATACAAACGATACATATCACCACTCTAATGGTGTGTTCAGGATGGAAACAAATAGAGAGATTAAAATGTTCCTCTTTTATCATTTTCGAAAACTATTCGATGAGTTTTTTTTCTCAAAAACAAAAAAATGATACTTCAAAAATTATTGAGAACTTAAATCGACATTTACTCAAAAAAAAATAAATAAATAAATAAACCACTACAATGATCAAATCATAGCGCCATATTCCCCTCTTCTGACCCGTTTCCACTCTCTCCACTTTATTATTCCGTGTGTGTTTTATTTGACAGCAGATTTCTAGCTCGGAGAGAGGAAGTGTCCTTCCTTCTCCCACAGTTTGATATATTTTCATTATATTTTGGTACCTGACAAACCAGATTCCTTCCTATGAGAAAGCATATGGGTTCTGGACTTACTGCTCATTCACCCACGATCCAAATTTAAGAGTTCCCATTCCCAAACATGGTTGGTTTTGAAGAATCATGCATGCATTCATTGACACTAATCTAATTGCAGACACAACATTCTTTTTTCATTTTTGTTTCCGTTGTAGGCACATATTATGGTTTTTTTTATTTTTATTTTGTGGATTTTCTAGATCTGAGCAATTGATCTATGTATTACTTAAATTATTAAGAAAAACAGACATGTATAGAAAATCTTCAGCAAGAATGAGTGGTAACTAGGGATAGGAACGATGCACGGCGGGACAATGAGTACTTCCCCGCTCCGCATCCCCAATTTTTCCTGTCTCCATCCCCGTTTCCCGTTACAGGGAGTTTATCTCCCCCATCCTCATTCCTCATGGATCCTGCGGATCCTCATAGGGAGTTCGGAGATCCTGAAATATAAAGAAATAATAATAGGTAACTAACTAAAATCCAATAAAATGTAAAAATATTAAAAATCTTAAATATTTAAAGTTAACGCAATTTCCAAAACATTGTAACAAGTTCAATCTTAAATACTATGTATATATGTTTAATATTTTATTTATTTAATATAATATATATTTAAAGTTAATAAAATATATCCACAATATATATACACCTATTTTTAAGAATATTTTAATAATATTTTCGTGATCGGAACCCTAGGGGATGGGGAGCATGTTCCCCATCCTTATCCCTACAGTGCCTTCGGAAGGATTTTCTCTCTCATCCTCGTCCCTGCAGGAAAAACCCCCTATTGCGGGACAGTTCCCAAAAGAATCCTCACACATAGATACAAATTGTTATCCTTAGTGCTAACAAAGAACCACTGTGTGCATGTAAAGTCGGAGAAGATTAACATGGTCAAGTATTATAGAGAAATTCTACCAAGACTATATGAGAAATGTATTTCTAATAAACCATGTGCAGTGAACAAATAAAGTGAAAACGTATCGTTATGATGAATATGTTCTCTTTTAAAGTTATTTGCGTTTTAAATTATTCCTTCCACCGACTTTAGGCCAGACGGCTATATGTAATTGATTTGAGGATGATAATTGGATAATAATAAGAAGGAAAAATATAGGGATTGGAGAAAAAAATGTAGATAAAAAGTATATAAATGTAATCATTACTACATTATTCTACTCATATCTTTTAGAATTTTATAAGCAGGCCAGTGTGTCGGCACTCACCATTAGCCTTCAAAAGCATAGAAACGTTTGGTAACCCTTGTTTTGGGGACTGAAGAAAGCAGGTATATGTTGCTTCTTTTATTAAACATTTCTTCATTATTACTTTTTTTTAAAATAAGGAAATATCAAATCCTAAAATATTTGAAATATAAAGTCTTTAGAAGGGAGAGTACTCCGCAGGTTTTCATACTCAATAGTGTAACGGTTCGGACTATTTTTAGGATTGTCGAATGTCTCCATAAACCAACATGAGTCTTTTTCAGCGTGTTTTGTCCTTACTCACACGCTTTCTGGGAAACTTTCCAGAAGGTCACTCATCCCACAATTACTCCAATTCAAACACGCTTAACTATGGAGTTCTTATGTTCTGAACTCCCGAAAAGAAGATGCATCTTGTTACTATAGGTAATATCAATCAATTCTTATAAGCCTTCCTTCAACTGTATAGTCTCATACCTGCACAGCCTCAGGATCCCTCTCATTCCGATGTGAATTCGGTTCATTCATGTATCCCTTTGACTAGAAGACTATCAGGAGCCGCTCCTTGTCCGTTCCTCATGCACAGGTGATCACTCCCCGCCCTCGTCAGCCTCTGGCGTTACATGCCCACCAGCTTCTGCCTGGTTCGTCCCCGAACCACATCGTACTGGGAGAGGTTCACTTTGATACAATTTGTAACGACCTAGACAGCTTTCGAGATTGCTGACTGCCCTCACAAACCAATACGAGACTTTTTTAGCGTGTTTTGTCCTCACTCACACGCTTTTTGGGAAATTTCCCAGAAGGTCACCCATCCCACAATTACTCCAAGTCAAGCACGCTTAACTATGGAGTTCTTATGTTCTGGGCTCCTGAAAAGAAGATGCATCTTGTTGCTATAGGTATACCAATCAATTCTTATAAGCCTTCCTTCAATTGTACAGTCTCATATCTGCACAGCCTCAGGATCCCTCTCATTCCGATGTGAATTCTATTCATTCATGTATCCCTTTGCCTAGAAGCTTGCCAGGAGTCGCTCCTTGTCCGTGCCTCATGCACCGGTGATCACTTCCCGCCTTCGTTAGCCTTACAAATAGTGTTATTAAGAACATCTCTAACTAGATTTGCTTAAGAAATAAGAACCAGATCTTATATGATAGTATCGTTGAAGCATCAGTGACATGACATCTAGTTATAAGCATCATTGTTTATAGAAATAACTGATTCTTATAGAAGCACTCTAACTTTAGAGTTGCACGCCATTGAAGTGAAGCATTGCTTAAAATAATATAAAGTAGAAAGTGGTGATGTGACATGATAGAACCCTAAAAAAAATAGTTAAGTAGCTCCAATAAATTGCAACATTAAAGATACTCTATATGCTAGTTTGCTCAACTAATAAAACCTTTTACAATTGATTGGGAGATGTTAAGATCAAATTTTGCCTTTATCTTTCACATACGAATAAAACTCAAAGTGAACCTCCATTCTTAAACAATTGTGTTATTTGAACATCAGATTTTGGATATCGTATGTGACATTGTATATATTTATCTTTATCTCGCTTACTTTTTAACTTCACTGTATACACGTGTTTCAAAAATACGTAAAAAAACCAAAAAGAAATCGTATTGTTGTCTGTCTTTGTTGTTCAAAAATCATTTCTCTTCTTAAATGTAGTGTTTGTGAGGGTATGAGTATATAAGTAAAAAATTACCTGTTGAAATTTATCCTTTTTTTATTTTTTGCTTAAAAAATGTGTTGAACTATTCATTTTATAAGTAGTTACATATATAAAAAGTTGATTAAATTTTATACAATTGGGAAAATAAAATTAATAATAACAAATAATTTTGACTTTTATATATGTAAAGAGTTATTTGTGTGATATTATTCTTTCATACAACAGCTATAAAGAAAAAATTTAATTCAAACCCAAATGTTCATCACATGATAGTGGAAGTCAAAGGTTTTAGACTCTAAGCAGAATTTCCTTTGACTTGTGTAGATCGTAATGGGGCTGCTCAAGCATGTGGTCATGTGATTTCTCTCAGTATAGGATTTGAAATAATCAATGTGCTCTAGCATCTTATTTGGTTTGTTTTATTTTGAAGTTTAAACATACAATTTATATGTGAAGGTGAAGAAGGGAAATAAAGCCCATTCTAGCATATCAAATCAGAATTTTAGTATGGTGCTGATAAAGAACAGAAGAGGATTTGTGGAATCAAGGCATCTAATTAATCGAATAACACAACAATAACAAAAGTTTTTTCTTCATTAGGTGAAATTAACTACATGAATTAAACAAGGTCATTATGTTTTGTCATAAATCAAGTTTTTATAACTATCATTTAAATCTAAGTCCCTTTTAATATTCACTTAAGCATACTATCAAAAGCATCAAACAACTCGGAGTCTAATTATTCCAATAATAGTGAATGAAAAATTGGAGCCAAAATAAAGCCAGCATACCATCAAAGGCATTAAACAATTCCTTACATAACAAAATCACAAGTTCCTTATTGCTTCCATTTTATTTCCACTCCTCAAAAAGGAACTACTCATCTGCTAGCTAGCTAGAGACTTCCAACAATTCAATAAATACCAGCACCAAACTTATAAGCTAGCCCCTCCTCTTCTTGCTTTACCTCTTTCCTTGACCTCTCTCAGCCTCTTTTGAGAACTAATGGAGCTTAGCTATACTTCATTCCCTCTTCTCTCAGTTTTCCTTTTCCTGCTTCCTTCTTTGATATCTGCTCAAATCTGCCAGAGAAACTGTGGCAAAGAATTTCTTAAGTACCCATTTGGAAGTGGCCCTGGTTGTGGCGATCCTCGCTTCCAACCACATGTGACTTGTAGCCAACAAAAGCTCACCTTCACCACTCACACAGGGTCTTACCTTGTTACCTCAATTGACTATAACAAACAAGTCATATACATCTCAGATCCTACCATGTCAACATGTACTTGTACTGTGCCCAGCAAAGGCTTTGGCTTAGATTGGGATGCTCCATTCACTTTTGATGATAGTACCATCTTTGCTCTAGTAGATTGTTCAATGAACTCATCATCTATATGCAAATCAAATGGTTATGTTGATGATGGGAGTCATTCTAAGCTTCTTTGTGATCAGAGCACACCCATTTGCAGTCTTCTATATTCATGCAATCCTATTAGTACTATCAACCTCCCAATCTCTACATGCTGTGTTTACACACCAGTCAATCTTGGTCCATCCTTTGAAATGGATCTTCAAAAGCTGCAATGCCCTTCATATACCGGATTTTACAACTTCAATGACCAACAAACAGATCCTGAAAAGTGGAACTATGGAATAGCACTCAAGTATAAGTTCAGTGTGACAGATGACTATCCTAGCTCATGTGCTGCTTGTGAAAGAAGCTATGGAGTCTGTGGGTACAATGGAGCTTACAATTCATTTATATGCAACTGTCCTAACGGGATTAACACAACAACAGATTGTTTATTCACATCATCTTATAACAATGGTTTTAGAATTGGTAAGCAAAATTTTCCCCCCATCCTGTCAATTGCATCCTATCAATGCTATGTACACACACTTGTACACACATCAGCTCTTATTTGCGTAGTTTTCATCATCGGATCACATCTTGTTTTTTTTGGTACATATACACTCTGATTCTAACACATAATACTAGTATGAATGGATGTGAACCATAGAGATATGAATGAAGCATTGTTCATTTGTAATGGCCAACGCTAAAATTGTTTTGGCCCTTCGATTTTCAGGGGTTGCTTGGTTGATCTATCCTATAGCATGGTCACTGGTTTGGCTCTTCTTGTAGCTTATTATGGATGGTACTTCAACAGTTCAACAATCAAGCTCATGACCCAAGTAACCAATCGAAATAGTTCTAAGGGGTTTCATAGCTTTGATTTTTGTCAACTTTCAACGTTTGGGGGGGGGGGGGGGGGACTGTGTTTGTTGGTTTAAAGAATTAGGCCATTCATTTCGGGTGTTCTATGGTGGCAGATTTGTGCACGTGCAAATTGTAATTTCCGGTGTCCTCTGAGTTCATTTATGTTCTGCAGTCAATGAACCAAAAGAAAAAAAAATTGATCTATTGTGGAAATTATCATAGATTGCCTACATGATGAGCACGTAAAGAACACTATATTCAGCTACATTTGAGCTATATTAATTCAACATACCTTTTCTTATAAAGGTGACCAATTAAGTTATAAAGGTGGAAGTTTCGTGGACTGCCATCAGCAACATTGAGTTTGTGATACAGCTGCTACAGTGGATCTTTTAAAGTGTAAACCCATAGAAGGCTAGAAGATAGATTATAACTATATCAACAATTAAGGGATATGGAATGGGATTCCAAGCCTTTGGTCTCTATTCACTAACAAAGAACCTCTTCCTTTGTAAAGGGCTTTTTTTGCTTTATCTCCTCTAACCTGAGAAGGTGCAGCAAGCTTTATGCCAAGAGATTTATTCTCACAGCAATAGGGCACTAGCATCACAGCTTTTGAAGCTTGTTCTAGAAAGCACCGAACCAAACAAGATATACATGAGAATGGATCTTTTAATGTTTTTTCTTGTGATGTGATTACATGAGAAATAGACACAAGGATTTATGAAATTTCTTTTATAATTTTTTGCGTCTATCTTGCTCTTCCACGAGGCAAAAAAACACATAATAAAATTCATTCTCGTGTACATATATACACACGTTGAGACGAATTTTAACTTATATTAGAATTAAAAAATGCCAATCATAAAAAGTAATTCAAATTCAATCTTTAGTGATTTCAAAAGTAAATAAAATTTGTAAAGAGTTTTGCTATATTCTCTTACAAATCTTTCGATTAATCCTGTTAATACTAAATCAAAAATGTTTTAAATGAAAAATAAATGCATTCAATATCTTGAAAATATAAATAAAAAAAAAAGAAAAAAAAAACATTTAATATTTGATTTATTTAGTAAGTAGAAGAATTTGTTGGAGGAAGTTGTTGGAGTATATGATATTTCTTTATAGTAGACGGGATCTTTTCTTTTTCTAACAATAATATATGTTAATGTGGAAAAAAGAAGAAGAATAATATATGTTAATAAGCACCTAATCCTTTTCCAGAGAAAATATTTAAAATACAAATAGTTTTTCCTATAACATTTAGGAAATATTATGTATACGATTTTGAACGGTTTCATAATTATGCTATCATCTTCTTACTTTATCATCTTTGTCTCCTTCATCGTCTTCAGTCTCTCCCTCATTTGATCTCTTCCTCTTCGAAAGAAATCAGATCCCTCTTTATTCGCTTAGCTACGGCAAAGGACATCTGGGATACTGTGCAGCAAACATACTCAGTCAACCAGGATGCGTCCCAATCATATCAATTATATCGTGAGGTAATATCTACTCAGCAAAATGGAGGATCTATTATTACATACTTTGGTAAATTGCAAAGATTATGGCTGGAGTATGATACTATCACGAATTGTACCATGGAATGCCCTAAAGATGTTGAGAAGTATAACAACATGATTAATTCTCAACGAGTTTATGTCTTTTTGGCTGGCCTGGATACACATTTGGATGCAGTTCGTGGTCGTATCCTTGCTATCACTCCCCTTCCAAATGTTCAATCAGTTTATGCAACTGTTTGTGCCGAGGCAAACCGCCAAGAGGCTATGCTTGATAGTGAGTCTACTATGGGGACTGCCTTTGCTGTTAAGAAGTATTCTAAGAAAGGATTCCGCAAGTGTACCCACTGCAATGGGGATAATCATGTCATGGAGACATGTTTTAAACTCCATGGCTATCCGGATTGGCATCCAAAAGGCAAAACTACTCCCAATACCAAGGTAGAAGCTACTTCCAAGAGCCATATTTCTACTGCTGCCGGATTTGTGACCAAGTCAGGTATATCTAACTCTGCTTTTAATCTTTCTGTTGTTACTAGGGGTAGTGATTGGATAATTGATTCAGGTGCTACTGATCATATGACTTGTGATCCTCATAAATTTACTAATTTTTCCCCTGATTGTTCTAAAACTGTTATTATTAATGCCAATGGGGTCTCATCTCCTATTGAAGGTGTAGGTACTATATCCCTCTCACCCTCCTTATCGATTACCGATGTTTTATTTGTTCCTACATTGAAATGTAATCTTCTCTCTGTCAGCAAATTAACCAAATCACATTCTTGTGTTGCCTCGTTTTATCCAACCCATTGTTTTTTTCAGAACATCCATTCCAAGGAGAAGATTGGCAGTGGTAGAGATTCCAAGAGAGAGTGATCTCATCTTGGTCATTTCCTGTAACAATCATGTCATCTACATATATAATTAAAGCTGTAATTTTTCCTTTTCCTCTCTTCAAAAATAAGGTGTGATCAGAGTTACTTGCTTTATAGCCAAAAGCCTTCGTAGACTTGGTAAACCTCCCAAACCATGCTCTTGGGGATTGTTTTAATCCATATAGAGCCTTCTTTAATTTGCAAACCTTCATTCCATTTGAATCTGTCATGCCTGGTGGGGAATCCATATAAATTTCTTCTAAAATTTCTCCATGTAGGAAAGCATTTTTCACATCAAATTGTAGAAGAGGCCAATCTTGGTTTGCTGCCAGCGACAGAAGTATTCTCACGGTGTTGAGCTTGGCTACCGGTGCGAACGTCTCTTGGTAATCTACACCATAAGACTGAGTGTAACCTTTAGCCACAAGTCGTGCTTTATACCTCTCAATAGTTCCATCAGCTTTGTGTTTAATTGTAAATACCCATTTGCAGCCCACAGTTTTCTTCCCTCTTGGTAAGGACACAAGATCCCAAGTGTTGTTTTTTTTCTAAAGCTGCCATCTCATCAACCATTGCTTCGGTCCATCTAGGATCTGCCAAAGCTTCCTGTATATTACTAGGAATAGAAATTGAAGATAATTGAGATACAAATGATGCATATGACTGGGATAACTTGTGAGATGACACATATTTACTAATGGGATATTTAACTTTGGCTTGGAGGTCTGGTTCATATTTAGCTGGAGGTTGACCACGGTTAGAACGGGGTGGAAGATTATATTGGACAGTAGTAGACTCAGTGTTTGGTGTGCTGGTGGTCTCACGCAGACAAGGATCAATTTCATGATCGGTTTCATCTAAATTAGTATTATCAAGGGTAGGATCAAGAGAAACAATTTCATGATCAGTTTCATCTACATTAGTATTGTCAGAGATAGGATCAGAAGGTACCTCTGAAGAGTCAAGCCGAACCTGTGGAGAAGATTGAGCCAATTGGTTATGATCAGAAGACACTGTATTATCCAAAAAAGAATAAGAAGTGTCCATATTTAGGATTGGCTCACTTCGCGCGGAATGATCCTCACACGATAATTTATCTTCACAATATAATTTTATATCTGAGATATCAAACATACTAACATCATGATTATGCACTTCACTTTCATTTCCTCCCTGAAGTGTAGAATCAACATAAAAAAATTTATGCTCATTAAATGTCACATCCATAGATATATAAAATTTCTTTGATGGTGGATGGTAAGCACGATAACCTTTTTGAGTTGATCCATACCCAACAAAAACACATTTGATAGCTCGTTCTTCAAGCTTTGTACGTTGATGTGGGTGTAAGTGAACATATATAACACATCCAAAAACATGAGGTGGTAAATAAACCATGGAAGAAAGGATACAATGATCAGACAACACATCTAGAGGCCTTCTAAAGTTAAGCACACTAGAAGGGGTTCGATTAATCAAATAAACGGCAGAGCTCACAGCCTCACCCCATAAATGAGATGGGACATTACCATCTATCAAAAGTGATCTTGTCACCTCTAATATATGTCTATTTTTCCTCTCAGCCACTCCATTTTGTTGTGGTGAATAAGGACATGTAGTTTGATGCAAGATGCCTTTAGAGTTCATGAACTCTATTAATTCAGTCTTAAAATATTCCCCTCCATTGTCTGATCGAATGACCTTAATATATGTGTTAAATTGTGTAACTATCATATGATGAAAGGAACGAAACACATCACACACATCACTTTTATGTTTAAGCAAATACACCCAGGTTACCCGAGTATAATCATCAACAAAACTGATAAACTATTTTTTTCCATTATGTGTAGATTGTGGGGCAGGGCCCCAAACATCTGTGTGAATTAATGAAAAAGGAAAATCAATTTTTTTATTGCTTAAAGGAAACACAGCACGATGGCTTTTTGCCATTACACAAGTTTCACAAAGAAAATCAGAAATATTGCATTTATGAAATAGCGATGGAAATAATTTTTTTAGATAACCAAAAGAGGGATGTCCCAATCGTCTATGCCATAGCCAGATTTCCTTTTTGTTTTTATCTTGTATGTGTTCATTCGCAAGACAAGCCAATGCTCCTTTATGGGTTTGTTGTGAGACATTTTCCAGATAATACAGTCCTTCACTCTCTCTACCACTGCCAATCTTCTCCTTGGAATGGATGTTCTGAAAAAAACAATGGGTTGGATAAAACGAGGCAACACAAGAATGTGATTTGGTTAATTTGCTGACAGAGAGAAGATTACAGTTCAATGTAGGAACAAATAAAACATCGGGAATCGATAAGGAGGGTGAGAGGGATATAGTACCTACACCTTCAATAGGAGATGAGAAGAAGAATAAGAAGAAGAATAATATATGTTAATAAGCACCTAATCCTTTTCCAGAGAAAATATTTAAAATACAAATAGTTTTTCCTATAACATTTAGGAAATATTATGTATACGATTTTGAACGGTTTCATAATTATGCCATCATCTTCTTACTTTATCATCTTTGTCTCCTTCATCGTCTTCAGTCTCTACCTCATTTGATCTCTTCCTCTTCGTCCAAGAATGATGCCATCTCGAATGGCTTTACTGTCACTGAATCTGTCACCGCCATGAATGCTTCTCCCTAACCTCTCTCTTCCACCATGCGTATCAGTTCCAATTAGGCCTCATCCACCACTCTTGTACCTTTTCATCTGAACCGGTTTCTGGAAGTGTGAGATATATCAACTTGTTTGTTTTTCATTGCGATTTTTATTTGTTTTTGTGTGGACCCGATGCTGAATTCTCGAGCCTCATTGTATTTAAGCTTTTTTCATGTTATTCCTAAGATGTGATTGTGCGATTATGTGACTGTAGGATTTGAAGCAATTGATTTAGTTCAAATGACAAATGAAGTAGTAGATTGTGTTTTAATTGTTTGATAAAATGACCAAACAAAAATATTTGATTTTTTTTAAGTGGCACAATCTGCATCTTCATTTCTGTTCGTGGTTGATGGCTCTTATTTGGATTTAATTTATTATTCAATGTTAACCCTTCGATTCATACACGAGTTGCATAATATTATAGTCGATTTGTTAATTTCCTGTTTCCTTTGTATTTTCTGCATAGTGTAAATGGGGAGAGTTTTCTTTTGTATTTTTGGGGAATCTAGTTCCCCATTTGAGGAAAAGGTTTATATAATTGTGATCCTCATGTATTAATCTTCATTAATTAATTTGTGATTATAGTTAAAATCTTGTTGTTATATTGAGCTTTACATTTTGGAATCCTGCAGTAACCCATGCTAAATCATTGTTGATCATTATTGGGAATCAACATACCATCTATAAGGTACACCTTTCTCACTGACCATATGTAACTTTGTGTTTAAGTTAGTTACCTCTATAACATCTTTCTACTATGAATGTTACATTTTCATGTATCCTCAAATTGATTTTATTGCATGTAGATATTTTTCGCTCTCTAGGTGGTCCTCTTTGAATTAGTCTTACTTTTATATACATGTTAGGATTGCTACGACTAATAATAGTATTATTACTTTTGAATTAACTAGCATCAATTTGTCTTTCTAGTTTGAAAATTATCATCTGGAAATATATAAACAAAGATAATCGTGAAGTGATGGGGTCACTGATAACTTTTATGGTAATGTATACCACTTTGTTTCAAATCAACTGCAATTATATATGTTGTTCCGCCTATATCAGGTTAGCTTAAGTGTTCTGGACTATCTCCCTTTATGGTGAAAGTGTAAGTGTAATATTTTGATTTAGCATTCTTTCCTTATTATCTTTTTCGTACCACCCCATGTGGACGCATTATGGTTATGGTGGAAGAAGGGATGCTGAAACCCACAAGTGTAAACCTTTCTCTGTACTATGAATAGACACTATAAATATGGAGGACATTTTTTTTTTTTTTGATAAAAACATGGGGGACATATCTATTTCTATATAGACTTAGAGTATGATATCATAACTATGGCACTTAAAAAACAAAAGTGGAGGATACAGATATCGATGTGGTTTGAAAACTACATTACGTATTTGTGTTAGGGAAAATCCAGATACAAAGATGTGAGAACCAGAATACCAAGATACACCATCTAGTATTAGGGATCATATCTGGTCAACTGGTGAATCCAAAATACGAATTGATATTCAATGTTTATGAAATCATTCTTTGCATGTCATTTGGTAGGACTATTGTTGGAACAAGATGTTGAGGTATTGTGTGGTTAATTCATAATATTGGGGTTGTTCTCTTCCTCCATTATCATAGCCTAATTATAATGAAGAGACTGGAGAGCAATTTTGCTTAGGCTTTGATCAAGAAAAAAACAGAACCCTTGCAAAATGTGAAATGGGACAAGATTCTTTGCTTTGAGAAATTTGGCTTCTAAATTTTGGTTTACTCATGAATTAAGATTCTCTCGTGACTTTATATGTGGGATTGTCACTGAAACTTTTTTTCTTATGGGCTGTAATTCACAAGTGACAACCCACAATGATACATAGTGTTGTCACTTGGGAATTACAACCCACAAGAAAAAAGTTTCAGTGACAATCCCTTATATAAAGTGATGAGACAATCATAATTCATGAGTAAACCAAAATTTAGAAGCCAAATTTCTCAATGCGGCGAACCTTGACCCATTTCACATTTTGAGAGGGTGATGCTTTTTTCTTGATTAAAGCCTAAGCAAAATTTCTCTCCAATATCTTCATCATAATTAGGCTCCAATAATGCAGGAGGAGAGCAACCCTGATATTATGAATTATCCACATAATACCACCACATCTTGTTCCAACAATAGTCCTACCAAATGACATGCAAATAATGATTTCATAATCATTGAATATCAATTTGTATTTTGGATTCACCAGTTGACCAGATATGATCTCTAATGCTATATGGTGTTTCTTGTTATTCTGGTTCTCGTCTCTTTGTATCTGAATTTTCCCTAACACAAATACGTAATGTAGTTTTCAAACCACATCCATATATGTATCCTCCACGTTTTGTTTTTAAGCACCATAGTTGTAATATCATACTCTAAGTCTATAGAGAATTAGATATGTCCCCCATATTTATAGTGTCTATTCATAATACAGAGAAAGGTTTACACTTGTAGGTTTCGGCACCCCTTCTTCCTCCGTAACCATAATGCGTCCACACGGGGTGGTACGAAAGACATAATAAGGAAAGAATGCTAAATCAAAATATTACACTTACACTTTCACCATAGAAGGAGATTAGTCCAGAACACTTAAGCTAACCCGATATAGGCGGAACAACATATATAATTGCAGTTAATTTGAAACAAAGTGGTATACATTACCAAGAATCCACAAACATCCAGGGTTTGACCCCATCACTTCACGATTATCTTTGTTTGTATATTTCCTGATGATAATTTTCAAGCTTGAAAGACAAATTGATGCTAGTTAATTCAAAAGTAATAGTATTATTATTAGTCTTAGCAATCCCAACATGTATATAAAAGCAAGACTAATTCAAAGAGGACCACCTATAGAGCGAAAAATATCTACATGTGATGCAATCAATTAGAGGATATATGAAAATGCAATATTCATAGCAGAAACTTGCTACAGAGATAATTAACTTAAACACGAAGTCATGGATGGTTAGTGAAAAGGGTGTACTTTACAGATGATATGTGGATTCCCAATAATGATCAACAATGATTTAGCATAGGTTACAACAGAATTCCAAAACTGAAACCTCAACAAAACAACAAGTTTTAAACTATAATCTCAAATTAATTGAAGGAGATTAATACACGAGGATCACAGTTACATAAACCTTTTCCTCAAGTGGGGAACCAAATTTCCCAAAAATACAAAAGAAATTTCTCCCAATTTACATTATGCAGAAAATACAAAGGAAACAAGAAATTAACAAATCGACTTTAATATTATGCAATCAATGTATGAATCAAAGAGTTAAATGTGAATATTAAATTCAATCCAATCAAGAAATATCAACCATAAACAAAAATGAAGATGCATATTTGTGCCACTTAAAAAAAATCAAATATTCTTATTTGGTCATTTTATCAATTAGTTAAAACACCATATGCCACTTCATTGTCATTTGAAACAAATCATTTGCTTCAAACCCTGAAATCACACGATTGCAGAATCACTTCTTAGGAATAGCATGAAAAAAGCTTAGATACAACAAAGCTTGAGAATTCAACATCAGATCCACACAGAACCGCAATGGAAAACAAACAAATTGAGAGATCTCACAATTTCGGAAATAGATTCAGATGAGAAGGTACGCAAGTGGTGGATGAGGCCTCACTGGAATCGTTTCAGATCGTGGAAAAGAGAGGTTAGCGAGAAGCATTCATGGCAGCGACAGATCCGGTGACAGCAAAGCCATTCGAGATGGCACTATTTTCAGGCGGAGAAGAGATCAAATGAGGGAGACATTGAAGACGATGATGATGAAGTAGGTCGCGGCGGAAAGCTCATCCCAGGAATTGACATGTAAGAACCACTAGAAAAATCTTTATATATATACATAAATGTAAGAGAGTCTAGGTTACTCTAAGGGTAGTTTGGTAAATTGCTTTCGGGACAATTTGATAATGTGAATAATGTCATATAGGTAATTTGGGAAATTGACCTAGGGGCGATTTGGTAATTTTGGTAATGATGATTATTAATAATTTATTTTTAAAAAATTGAAGTAGTTCAAATTTGAAAACAATTAACTTATACCCTTTTTTATAAATGCATTCTTACTATTAAAACCTTAATAATATATAAAATATAAATGTCATTCTTTTGGCTCTTGAATGTTCCAACAGCTAAAACTTTTCTAGGCCTCTCCAACTTCATCTGGTTTTCTATTGTGGTGAAACCATTATAGTTAATGATTGAGAATAAAATCATACTGCACTGTTACGCCTAATGCAATGTTTTAAAATGTCATATTTTAGTGCCAACGTAAAAAACATTACATGTGGGTGTTGCAACTTCCAAATTTTGGTTCCAATTTTTTCATTGCACAATTTATTATTGTTGTTGCCTTAACAGGCTATTGAATTTCAGTAACTGGCTATTGAAAGAGACCACCAAGGAGCTCTATTTTGCAATGTTTTGAAAAGTCATATTTGAGTGCCAACCTAAAAAAAACATTAAGGTGGGCTTTGCAACTTCCAAGTTTTTTGGTCCTAGACCCAGTGTATCCCAATGTGGTTAATGAAGGACTAATAACTGTTCGTGGGACGTGGCTTCCGCTGGCCAAGCATTATTTTAACATCACTAGGAATTGAATCTAGAATCAAACCGAGTCGACCTTAGAGTGTCCCAGAGCAGGCCTTACAACCACTAGGCCAAGAGGCTTGGTTTGCAACTTCCAAGTTTTGATTCCAATTTTTTTTATTGCACTCTTTATTATTGTTGCTGCCATAAATGGCTATTGAAAGAGGCCAGGTAGGAGCTCTATTTTTTTCAGACTCCAAAGGAAAGAATAAGAATGGGTTACATTTTATATATAAGCGCATGGTGTTGCATATAGTAGAGTGGAAGGAAAAAATAAATATTGACCAATTAACTTCACGTTGCTTACATGACGAAGTACCTATATATAATAAACTCTTATGAAATTGTCTTTGTTTTTTCCTCCTGATGTTTATTTACTTTATAACCATTACTGTGAATTAAAAAATGGATGAAATTTGAATTGATAGTAGTTTTCCAATTTTTTTCAGCATTTTTTTTGTTTAACTATTTTTTAAAATATCCTCGTTTTATTTATTCTATAACCATTACCGAGACTTCAAAAATTGATGAATTTTGAACTCATGATGGCTTTCCATTTTATGCGGTTTTGTTACCTTATCGAATATGATATGTTTGTTCTAAAGCCAACGGAAGAATGACTCAAGGATTATATTGCTTAAGGACATTGTACCTAGAAGGATTGACTAGAAGATAAGGGTTCATGTCATTCGTCTTTGGAAGCTGCTTTTCTTCAAGAATGCATTGCAAACAAATAGTGTTGAAATGCTTTTACTTGATGAAAAGGTAATCATATATATATATATATATATATATATATATATATATATATATATAATATAAACAAAAATGATTTTTTGCCATATTTGTTTTTTTTAGAAAATAATCGCATTCTTTCATTAAGTGATCAAGGATACCTGTTACGATCAAACCAAGCTTGATCCCAAGGTTTGAAGCCTTGCTCCAAAAAGAATCTTCTTAGATCATTGAAAATTTATTGGTTGCACAAAATGACTCAATTCAAGAAAACTAAGCAAAATTTCATGGGAAGCACAATGTGTACTAAAATTGAGGTTGAAAATATACCTAAAAATTACTTCGAATTTCTTAGTTTTCCTCAACTACTTGGCTAGCCCTTCTTTTGTTCTTTTCTTCCTTTCTTTTGTTCTCTTTCTTTTTCCACCAAAAAAAAAAAATACTTGGTTGCAGATGAAAGTTTCCTAATTGCCGGTCTTTATTTCGTTACATGATAATTATTTCTATGAAATATATTTGCCTTTATGTTGCTTACCAAAAAAATTATTTTGATTTTTCACTAATTTATTGGTTAAATCTAATTGTTTTGCAAATCAGCTTTTAAAACTTAAGTTTTTAATAATCAATTTTGTCAGTCTATAGAATAATTAGATAAATTTTTATAAATGATGTATTTATTTGATCTTATAAAGGATGCATTTTTTTTTTGAGTGATTTTTTTTTTGATGTGATATAAAGGATGTATTTGAGTATAAAAGTTGATTTGTGAAGGACGTATTTTGATAAATGAGTTGAGTACAAATTTTAGTTAGGAGGTACTACATCAAAATAAATTTTGATAAATGATGTATTTATTTGATCTTATAAAGGATGTTTTTTTTTTTTGAGTTATTTTTTTTGTGTGTGATATAAAGGATGTATTTGAGTACAAAAGTTGATTTATAAAAATTAAATTTTTTAAAACAATAAAAAGAAGTGACAGGTGAATATAACCCCCTCCTTATTTTTTGTATTCAATATTTTTTCCATATGACTATTCAATATATTATTTATTAGCTTTGGTCTGCATCACCCGTGTTGGGGTGACTTTCTTTATGGCTCGGGTTTTTAATTTTAAGTTTAATCTTTTTATTTATATGAGTTTAATTATTATTTACTGTCAGTTTAAAGTTTTTTACACTGACAACCAATTAGAAATCATGGTGTGTTTGATTTTTAAGGTAGTTAGGATAAGAATCAAGCACTTTAGCTTATGTGACAATTTCTGATTGGTTGTTTGTGTAAAAAATCTTTACACTGATAGTGTATATCAATTAAATCCTATTTATATTTTCAAATTTGAATTGTGTTGATAATGATTATGTTTTATGTATACTTATTGATTGTTTTTTTATGGATATATAAAAGTAATGCAGGTATGTTCCTTTCTAAGTTTGTGTTCCAAATTAAGTTTATTATGTTTACTTTTTGTAATACCCGCTTAAAAAAGGAAAAATTGATTGTTTCGGTTTATATCTTGCTACAATTTGACATCTTCTCAGGTATATGCGCTAAATGTTGTCCTTTTCTGGACAAAACAAATGATTAAATACATGTAAATAAAATTATTTCTATATTTATCATACATAAAGTCGTTATTCCGTTCATTATACATAAAGTCAAGGACAATCTCTTAAACATGTGGAAATTTATCTTCCATGACCACTTTTTTCATATAAGTAATTGTATGTCGCAATATCAAGGATTATCTACTGTCGTTGATTGAAGATACTTTATATGCGACAATGAAGGACACATTTCCAACGCTACTTCAAATATCATTTATAAAGAAGTTTTTCAAAATTTAAGGTAGGTGAGTTACTCTTAGGTTGCTTAGGTTTATATTTTACTTTTATTAGTTCTCTTTATCTTAGGTTTTTCACATATATATATATATATATATATATATATATATATATATGCACCAAATGTTATCCTATTTAGTCAAAACAACTAATTTAATACAAGTAACTCAATTTTTTCATATACTTCCCACTTCAATATAACTCATATATAAAGTCCTTGCTTCATTTATTACACGGAAATATAAATTATAAACATTATTCATACCCCATAAATACCTCTATCATATGCGCATATGTTAGCAAACTGTAACAACTCTTTTACGGAGAATTGTACAGTCTCCAACTCAGTTGAGTATTGGTCCTCCTCCTACTTTTATCGGCTATTATAAGTAAGATCCAATTTATAAATTTACTTTTTTACCTACAAATTTTTATTTATTATTTTGCCACCTTTGTTCATCTTCTACCTCCTACTCCCCACCACCATCGCCCCCTCTAACTCCCATTACCAAAGATGCTCTCCCCAAACAATCGAACCATTTTCACAGAGCTCCAACCACAACCTATGCTTGGCTTTTCCCTTTATAGAATAAAAGTGGTCATCATTCAACACAGAAGCTAAGTTTATTTCTAGTTTCCTATTTTCATTTCTTATTTTTATAAATAATTACAACACAAATAATTATAAAATTGTTACATTATTTTTATTTTTTTTTCTTATTTTCGAAAATTTGTACAGGAAACACTAAAACAACTTTTTTTTTGTTTTCGCTGTTTCCTATACAAATCTTTGGAAACAAGAAACAAAATAAAAATAATGTGACAGTTTTATAATTATTTGTGCTGTAATTATGTTTTGAATCAGGAAATGAAAACTGAAAACTAGAAACAAACCAAACAACCCTAACCTCTCAGGCCTCTTGCCATAGACTCAAATTAAGCAAAACCCGAAGAGAGGTCTCAATTTGGAGACCCATCTGGCCGACGAAGATGAGGTAGAGTTTCCAAATGCAAAACTAGCTATCAAACAAATATTATTAAATTATACAAATAACTTTATACTTTTTTTATAATTTAGTAAATACAAAAAATGTTTTTACATAACGCAAACAAAATAAATTATCTTAAATTGCTTTTCAACAAAAACATACAAACACAAAACTTAATATATTATAATCGATTATTGCGATTATAACAATAATCGATTATGCATATAATTGATTATTATAATAATCAATATGTATATAATCGATTATAAAATAATCAAGTTTAAGCAACTAATCCAAAACACACTTAAATTCATGAAAATGAAGTCAGAAACCAGAAATGCATGAAGAACAGAAGAAAATAAAGTCAATGCAGAAAATTAATTTCATTCTGATTCTATACCATTTGGCTCTACATTACAAATTTACAAACCATTTGTTTGTTCCCTACACCGATTGCTGTAATATCAAACTTTAACTCTATATACGACATTAATATACCTAGGCCACCTATTTCATGGATCGGGGGGGGGGGGGGCACAAGCCTCCTCATTGTATCCAAGTAACCCCACCCCACCCCCCAAAGTGCATATTTACAAAGATATAACATATGACCATAGAACTTGCCTCGCTATGCATCTGTGATGGTTTCTCCTTCTAGTGCAAAGCCACCTATACCTTCCTCATTTGTCATCTCATGTTGCAACAGAGTGGTTTTCCCTTATGTTGTAACTTATCCCACATGCATGTCATTTGTCGTGGTGATTGGTAATGTGCAGTGTAGTAATCTTCAATGCACCCAAATTGGCAGAACTTCAAGCTGTGCACATACTCTACTGCTCTTGAGCTGTTGAACTGCTCTACCCACATTCCCATGCTCACATCCTCCATTTTAAATAACTGGATCGCATTGAAATTGGTTAATGATGTCATTAACACCCAATACTTCCCCCAATTTATGTCAAAACACAACATTTGCATGCATGCATACACACAAAAATGGAGTGAGAGGTAGAGACTGGCAGACACAATCAGGAAGGAAAGAAATTTGCCAACATACTTTTAATCTGCGCTTCTCGAAGTCGGATACAATGAACTGAGCAATGTCAGATGAGACTATGTAACCTGGACCATTAGCATAGGTAGGATACTCTTCCTCTACCCATTCCTGGAAGGGGGGGGGCATAAAACAGTCAGCAGTGTTCCTATACCAAGAACATGAGATGACAAGTCCAGAGTCACATGAGAAATAAAAAGTTACAAATATCATAAATTTCATTGCATTGAATTCCCAAAAGTGTGAATTTCAGCTCATTCAAATTCAGTCATATTATGTGAAACTCTGCTAGTCATATGCCTGAATGGAAAAGTTAATCAGTTAAGAGCAGAATACATATGTTAATGTTCTGTAATCTACTCAATCTCACAGCAAGCATGAAACATAGCATGCAGCACTTTAGTTATGACCCATGAATCCAAATGTTTCAACTGTCAGAAGTTTTGTCTGACAACAAATGTCAAATGACTTCACTTTAACATTTAAATAAATTTGACCACATGTAGATTGATTTTATAAAAAAAGATATTCGAGCACCAAACATTCATAATACTCAGGAAGTCCATGATGAAACAAGTAATTTGTTTCTTTAAATACTCAAACGTAAAAAAAAAAAATAAACCTCAAAAATCAAGGAAAGTTAAGATCCTGGTACACAACATGAACAACATGGACAAATAGTCAAGACAGGAAAATTAATTGGATTTCAACAACCATCAATACAGCATCTAAGGATAATATAAGAAAATTTAAAAGCATGTAAACACACCCAAAAGCTGAGATTATACCTCATATGTTACAGCCCATTTGCCATGTCGAAGGGGCCTATGGTGGTAATTCATATTTCCCATGTAGAGACTTCTATCACTTTGAACTTTTCTTGCTTCGCTTATGATAGAATCCACTCTGACAAACGTATCATCATCACACTTCATGATATACTTAGCAGCCACTGTGCGAATCTGCAAAGAAGCATGTTAAATAACAACCAATAATAGCAAGCAAAAAGAGGGAGTAAAAAATTAAAATATAAACAAAAGCAAGCAACAATGTGCTCCTCTCCCATCACTCACCCCATATTCACAGATAGCTATGGTCTTCAACACAACAAGGTCATAATGATCCATGTATGGGACAATAATAATATCACCAAAATACTCTGCTTCTTTCTTTATGTCCACATTTATATCCTTCCTTGCATGCTACCATGTGAAAATTGGAAAAAATAAAAACATCAAATTATGTATTCATGGATTTTTATAATTATTTGGGGGTTGGGAAGATACATTCACTCTTACCAAGGCTACAAAAAAACGAGCCACGACATGTGAAGATTTGATTAGCTTATGTTGCATCCAGGACTTCCTCACTGCCATCCGCTCAGCAAAATGGTTGCCAGCAGAAAGGATACCAATGAAAAGCTCCACATTCACATTGAGAAGAGGAGGAGCTTTCCATTGTGGAAGCAATTCAAGATGCATCTGTGGAGCAAAGCTAGGATGTGATGCAGGTAAGGAAGCAGCAAATATAGAGTGCACATCAACGTCTCCATTTATAGATAGTCCAGTAGCATCCTCGAGAGCAAAGCCCTATGAAATGTGAATGTAAAATAAATCCTTAAGACATTCCTGTATTTACAAAGTAAAAGGAGATAGGATTTGTGTACCCACCGTGCGATAAGGAAAGGACGTCACATGCCTCCCATCCACACTAACATGGTAACCTTCCAAGCCAGCACTTAAGGTCAGAACAAATAATTTCCCCTCTTCAAAAGGATATGGCCAGTCAATAGCCACCTTCTTTTTTCGCCCTATCAGTCTGTTTAACCACCATGCTGCCTTCCACTCTTCTGAGTGGTTATCATCATCACGAATCCACTTTTCACATTTCACTTGTCCATCAACTAAATAAAATCCAGAAAATCAGCAAAGACGAGTAATGTCCCTAGGAATACGACACACTAAAAGGGCAACCAGGTCCTATAAAGCTCTTGCTATGCGCAGATTCTAGGGAATGTTCAGACCCAATAAAGAAACAAAAGAAGATGCTTACAAATGTACACTTTCACATAAGAGAATGACAATGATGATAACAGAACGGAGTTTATCTCTTTTTTCTGAGTTTAAATTTGATTCACTATTTTTACACTATCATCCAACAATGGACTGGCAAGTCACTTAAAAAGTTAAGAACTTCTATGCAATAGTTATGATAGTCAAACTTTCGTTATTTGGCAAAACATAATGGAATAATAATAGTATAGAAAAGTTTTACAATGACACTAGATCAATTTTTTCCCTTCTTTTTTCTAACTCACAATACAGACCACAAAGTGAATTGGGAATACGCAGCCAATGCCCATGAAACTAAAGAAATAAAATTACTGTCTATCTGAAAAGAGAATCCCACAGTCACTTACAATGAAAACTCCAAACTCAACTTCCTAACCCCATGAATCAACTAACCGAACACCTTATGCACACTTGCAGCACATTTGCCAAAACTCTTATCCTAAATTCACTTCAACAACAACAACCAAACCTTTTCCTATTAGGCAGGATTAGCTAATACATGGATCAAACAATGCCACTATGTTCTGTCAAATTCACTTCAACGCAATTAAAAAACATAAAGGCAAACACATCCTCACCCCATTTTCAAAACAGGGGAAAAAAAAACTTGTAATCACCCCATTTTCAAATTCACATAAACTTAATTGAAAGTTCATTGGCAAAAACATCCTCATGCATTATGAAACAGAAGACAAACTTTTGAAACATGAAACACCACTCACTCACTGACTCACCAGTTTCCTCATCCGCACGTGACTTCCACCCCTCACACCTGAGAGCAGAACCCCACTGCATCCTATAGCACGTGTTCTGCTCAATCACTGGCTTCCCACTCCAATCCCCTTTCAACCTCGGGTTAAAATGCAGTATCCTCGGCGGTTCCTCATTGTCCACAGCATTCAACCCTTGAAGCTCCATCATGAACTGTGAAACCATAACCGCATCATCTCCTTCCTTCACCACCGCTATCATGGGGTCACGTTCCGCGTGTGCCCAACGTGGGGTCCCAACAACAGTCACGTGAGACCAAAGGGTCAATCCACAAGGCAAAACCAACAACCCTTTGAACCGGTCACGAAACTCGAACCCGGAAAGCGAAATCGAATTCGGGCACGAACCGTTCTTCTTCTCAACCTTAAACTTTGCAAAGTTACTAACTTTCCCAGCTTCCACTTCCTCCCATAGCTTCTTCCCCACAACCCAGGCATGCTTCGCCATTTTATGAAGTTCAGAAATTTCTCCATTCGGGTCGGTGGCGAAGCTTTGGTTGAAGCTCAAGGTTGAAACTTTTTTCAACAGTGACCCTTTGGGTATCCGAAAAGGTTGTTGTTCGGGTCGAATTATAAATGGGTCTTCGGGTTCTTCTTCTAGTAACAGTGGCACAGGCAATGCGTCATTGAGGAACCCAAAGGTACCAACTTTTTCGGTGGAAACAGAGGCTAACCCTGCAAGAGGGATTTCGAAAGTCATGAAGAGCAAGTAGAGGAGCATCACCACCATGAAAATTTGAAGCAGTGTGAGCCTGTTGGGTATCACAAATGAAGGTTCTGCCTTTGCTCTCTTCATGTTTTGGTCTTTTTCACACCCCCCAAGGTTGAAACTTGAAAGTCTCTGTGTGTATGTGAAGTGTAACCTCCCTGCCCCAGAAGAAAAAGAAACAATGGGGTTGCTGTTGTTGTTGTTTTCTGGGTTTGTTCAACGATTTTGGAAGCTGTCAACCCTAAGGAAGAAGAAGAAGAAAGCATTTGGGGAAAACATGTAAAAGCTGTCGTCTTCCAGTCACATGAATATAAATGCAGAAAACAGAGAAAGGGAAAGAGAATGAAGGCATATCGTATCTTTGGTTAAAGTTTGTGATTTTGTTGCCAATTTGAATTTTTTATTATATACATGTCATAGAAACTACGCGAAAATATATTTTTGATTATTTAGGATTGGGTTAAAATTCATTTTGATCTTTTACTTTTAAAAAAATTCATCTTGATCCTTTATCTCTTAAACGTTATACAAATTTATCATTTCCATCACTTTCGTTATTGATATCGTTAACTTATCTCCTATATTGACGTTAATGTTTGATGTGGCTGAGTTTATGGACGCATTCGCCTTCAATTTCTTTCAAGTTTTCACCTTCAATCTCCTATCAAAGATGAGAATCCATCTTTGGTGTTGGGTTTAGGGGTGCATTCATCCTATACTTGTACGAAAATGAAGACCAATCCATGGTGGTTGATGAGGGGAGAAGAACCCTAATTTGGAAATTGGGATGAAATGGTCCTTCTTAATTTGGTTGCTGATAATAACATCGTTTTGTAAATGGATGACAAAAATGATGATTTTGTATAACGTTTGAAAGTTAAAGTACCAAAATGAATCTTTTTCAAGATAAAGAACCAAAATGAATTTTGTCCCAAAGCTAAAGGATGAAAATTATATTTTAGGCTAGAAACTAAGTGAAAAAACACTATGAAATTTATCCAACTATTTATAATAGGGGTGGCAAAATGGCCAACTCGCTCCGACCCACCATCGACCCGCCTAAAACGGGACGGGACGGGTTGACCCGATTGAACAAAATCGGTTAGGCCTTCTAACCCACCCTGTTTAGTGGTGGGTTGGTTCGCCAAAAACAAAAAAATAGAAAAATAGGTTAACGGATTGGCGGGTTGACCAGCCAAAAAATAATAAAAAATTTGAAAACAATTATAAAAGATAGAAAAGTAGGTATAAAAATCGAAAATAGGTTGATGTGTCAACCCGACCCGATCCGCCTTCAAACAATAAAAAAATTAAAATATATATTTTTAGAATAGGAGGGTTGGCAAACGTGCCAACCCGCCCTGTCCCGCCTCTGACCCGCATTCTTGGTGGGTTAAGCTAGACGTGTCAAAACGGATTGATGGATTGAAAGCCCCAACCCAACCCAACCCGCCAAAATAGGCGGGTTTAATGGGTTGACCTGTCGGGCCAAACCCATTTTACCACCCCTAATTTATAATATTTATTTTTTTGTGAAACAAGGGTGTCATAAGGAACCCAATTATATATTAATTTGTGCGGCCCTTGTTGGTTTTTGGTAACTATATTATGGGTCTTGATAATCAGTGTTCTAAGGTTATTGTTTAAGGAAATAATAAATAACAAGTTTGTATTGGAAAGATAAGTGTATAACTTTTTAAACTATTAAATACATCATCTTACTATGAAAATTTTCTTCTTTTGATTATTTAACCAATGTCCTAAGGGCACTCGTTAGCATTCTCCTTATATTATAATCAATCACCGTTAGTAGTGACTAATCTCCGTCGAGAACTTGTTAGGCACACAAGGTGAATTCTCCCCTCCCAATCAAGTTTTTCTCCATACACAAGAGCAAATATTTGAACGGCCTTGTTGGTTTATTATTTATTATTTATTATTATATGTTTTACTTTTTATTTTTACACTAGTTTTGTGCTGGGGTTTACGTATTGTTTGGAGTAAAAAAGAAAATGGGAGGAAAGAAGTAGGATGAAAAAAGAGAATAAAATATGGATTGATATTTAGGTTGTTTGGATTGAAAAAGAAGGAAGTAGGAGAAAAAGAAAATTTAAATTTTAATGTAAAAAGATACTTGCCCTCAATAATATATTTGCACAATCCAAAACAAAATGGCGGTATCGTCATTTCAATTTTTTCTCCCTTTCTTCCGTTCCCTTTGCAGCAAGGAGGAGAAAAAAATTAATGGGTCCAACTTAATATTTTCTCTCTACTCTATTTTCTATTCTTTCCAAACAATGAAAATTAGGGGTGTAACGGATTGGTTTGGTTCGGGTTTAAATGTACAAAAAATCCGAACCAATAAAAAATGGTTGATTCAGTTTGGCTCGATTTCAAGCAAGTTTTCCTACAAAATCCGAAACAAACCAAACCAATCAAGGATGGGTTGGTTTGGTTTTGTTCGGTTCTGACGAAAATTATTAAATATTAAAATATATATAAATATTAAATATATAAAATATTAAAATATATATTAAAAATATAATATAATAAATATTAAACTACTAAAATATATATAAATATTAAATATAATCAATATAAAATACTAAAAATATAATATAAATATTAAAATATAGTAATTAGTTCGGTTCCAGAACCCTTGAATTCGAGAAACGAACCAATCACCATCAGGTTCAGTTTGGTTTGGTTTGGTTTGGTTCAGTTCAGACCTGAATATCAAAAAAATTTGAACCAATTTAATAGGTCCGATTTGGATTTTCGGGTTCGTCGGGTTATTGATTCTGGTCTTAAATCCCTATCTTTATTTTAAACTTCTTTCTTTCCAAAATAATGGGAAACAAACAAAGCGCTAGCGCCGGATGGAATATTATTTTCCCTTTTCTTTGCTTCCACCGGTTGTAGTGAAATTAAGGAGTCCATTTCATCTTCAGTGACTGGAAATCTCTCGTAGGAGAGAGAAAGAAGATTCAATGAATAAAATAATATTTAATTTAAATATTATTTTATTCATTGAATCTTTCTCTCCCCTAATGAAATTTTCCGATCACCGAAAGGATCCTCTTTTGAAATTAAGAGGTTATATTTTGTTCAATTTATATATTATTTTGTTTTATTTATAAGACATGTAAAATCACAAATGTTATACTTTTAAACAATATTAACAACACTTTTTTTTAATATTTTAACATATAGTTTATTATTGGAAGAAATTTATACAGTATATCCATATGATTTACTCAATCTCACCCAAAGTTCACTAATTAATAAAAAAAACGTTAAAAAAGTGTAAAAAAAAATATTGTTAACATCACTATCTACTTTATAAGAGTTTTATTTTGATACAATATCAATCTAAATTTTTTTACTCCCTCCACTAATCACAAACATCCTATGAAAGACTTTAAAATAGTTAAAATAAGAGTCAATAATTTTTAATAATGTGATAATTCATGATTGATGTGCACACCAATTAAATTCAAATTTTAATATTATATACAATTTTGTTTTACTTATAAAACAAACTTCGAGTGTATTTGAAAGAGTTTATAGAGAACATGTTTGACTTATGAGAATAACTTTTAAAAATAAACTTATGCAAATAATTTTTAAAAATAGTTTTTGATCTTTCTATAAGTTTTATTTAACTTATTTTCATAAGCTTGTCAGAGAAATTGAAAAAATAAACTATTTTTAACTTATTTAAAAAAACATATTGAATAAATGCTATTAAATTGTTTACCCAAACTCAGCCTTAATATTACATAGAAACCATATGTCTTTTCTACCCCGATATAAATAGGCAAAATTATATTTTTGGTCCCTTAAATTAATTGTTTTGCTCAATTTGGTCCCTTAACTTTTTTTGTAACAAACTAGTCCCTTATGTTTACCAACTTTAATAATATTGGTCTAAGTGTTACTCTCTATTCAACTTTGTTAACCGTGTCCGTTAGCTCTACAACTGGATGTATTAAGTGGTTGGTGATCTGATTGTTGTCATTGGCGGTGTATGAGTTATCTTCCTCCCCCTTAAATGATGACTTAAAGTTCGTGGTTCTTAATCTTCTTCCCTACAATCATGGTTACAAAGCTTGGTTTATATCTATCTTACTCAAATACTGATACGAAATCGCCAAAACGACGTTGTTTTGGCCAAGCCACCAAGCCAGCACCATGCCAGTGTCATGTTGGATACTTAACGGACACGTAGGACTATTTGAGGTAGTGTTTATTAATGTTTAGATCAATATTATTAATGTTTATAAACATAAGAGACCTATTTATCACCAAAAAAAAAATTAAGAAACCAAAATAATAAAAAAAACAATTAAGATAAAGGAGCATACGAGTAATTTTGCCATATAAATACTATTGGAGGTGTACAAAGATAATTTTTCTCAAGGATTTCCATGCCATGGACGTTGGTATTATTCATGGCGTGAAAACCGCATCGTCTAAGGGAGCAGTGGGGCCACAGCACACTACTTACACTCTGACTCTTACAGGTACAGACACGCTGAAATCATGATCCGAAACTTTAATAAATGTATATTTAATACTTCCTCCTAATTTATATATAAGTTAAAAAATATTTATATTTTTTGTATTCAAATATATATATATATAAAAATCAATTAAATCAATCATATTTAATGTCATTATATCAAAAATAACATTTGGTTAATTTTTTTATTTTTTAAGAGTATTATACATCCTTAAAACACAACTTTCAAGAGCATTATACATTTCCAAGAAAGGATAGTTTAGTAACTATGACTTATTTTTACACAAATCAAGACAATTAAACTAATAGAATTAACTTTCTTAATACATATGAAGTTAGGTTTTTTTGTTTATATATAGGTCCAGAGGGAGTCTATAAGGTTAATTATTATACATTGATAGTATAAATTTTTTTTACACATATATCAATTTATAAATTATTACATCATTAAAAAAATTTAACTTCTATTATAACTACCTTAAAATTCATCGATAACTTAATTAGTGATTGCCTGACAGTGTAAATACATAACAATTAAACTCTTAATATATTATTTTACAAAAATATATCAAAATGTCAATCTATTAAATAATTTAACAATACATATATTCTTAAGAATTTATTCATTAATTTTAGAGTTTAATGGTAGTAAAAAAATTATAATATTAATCAACTATAAATCATGATATAAATGACTTTAAAATATCTGTTTGGTTCCACGTCGAATACAGGTGGAATTATGTTCACACTGCAAAAGCAAGCTACACTTTGAAGCTTTCATTGAACGTGTGTTTGGGATATTTCGACGTGATTCTAAACATACGCTTGATTGATGTGATAATTTATAATTGGATATGATTTTAATTATTATATATTATCCGTATAAAATTTTTTAATCGATCAAAATTTATGATATGAGTGACTTTTAATGTACTTAAAATATGAGTCAAATATTTTAACTAATGTGATAAGATATGATCGATTAATAATGAAAAAAATCTTTATATTAATAGTTCATACAAATAAAATTCATTAAATGTATAAAAGGGTTTTTTATAGGTAATATATAATAATTAAACTCTTAATTTTAATTATTATGTAAATCAAAAGAAAGAAAAAAATGAGAGAAAGAATTTAATTCATTATGTCCTGAAAATTTACCTTTTCTCGTATAGCTGAGCCGTAAGGGGGGACAAGTGGGGTGGTCATGAATTGTACACGTCATTCTCCAATTGCCCATTTTCAGTTGAGTCGGTGGTCAACTTTTTTATTCTCACTGTTGACAGTAGGAGTGTTCACGGATTGGATTGGATCGATTTTGAGCAAAAAAAATTATCCTATCCAAAGATGAAAACAACTTACGGTTTGGATTGGATCGATTTGCTTACTTAAAAAAATCCGATCCAATCTAATCCAATCCAATCAAATGCGGTTTGGATTGGATTGGATAATTCGGTTTTTACAGATACATCGTTACCTAGTTATATTAAGTCGAAAACCAACATTAAACCTATATATACTAGAATTAATGTAGTTCTAGTTCCTAAGTACATGCATAAAATCTTCTAGTAAATGAATAACTATTGATTCCTAGGTACATGAATAACTATACACATTCTACTACATCTAGTATTTGACAATTCCAACAAAAATATTAAAGAGAATGAGAGTGTTCGTTCATAAAAGTATGAAAAACAATGCTTAAGTATGAGTAGTACTATAATTTAAAAATTCATAGTGTATATATATAGTAGGTCGGTTTGGATTGGATTGGATTGGTTTTCACTACGGGATCCGAAATCCGATCCAATCCAATGAAAAAAAACGGTTTTTTCGATTTTCGGTTTTTCGGTTGCGTAAGACATGATTTGTGAGTGCAGGGTTGAAACACCCGCGGTGCACTCCGCCCATTTTCCTTTCCCTTCTTGTTGGAGAATAAAGTCCCACACTAAGCAAAATAAAGGCAATTGTAATTTATATAAGTTGGAAAGCTTGGGTCCAAATAGTTTAGACCTTTTGGACAACAAAGTAACTCAAAATTATTATACAAATCAGTTCACTCCCTCAATTTGGTCCAATCTTAAATGCTATTATGGTATCAAAGCCCATTAAAAAAAACTACTCGTTAGACCTCTGACTCAAACAAAAGTGGCACAAGTCGAGATAGCCAAAAAAATGGACTTGAGTCTCTGAAGCTAAAAAAATGAGTATAAGTCCAAAAATAAACAAAAAAAATCAAAAATCAAATTGAGCAAGTCACAACTAGGCCTCCCGTTGGACTTGAGGAGGAGTTGGAGAATAAAGTCTCACATAGGACAAAATAAAGACAATGGTAATATATATACGTTGCGAAACATGAGTCCAAAAGGTCTTAGACTATTTGGACTCAAGCTTACCAACTTATATACATTACAATTGCATTTATTTTATCCTATGTGAGACTTTATTCTCCAATACTTCTCGCTCTCCCATGTAAGTTCTCGTATGAGTCTCCTCTTAAATCACAAATATATAAAATTGGTGAATATACTTTACAATGTTTCTACCAATACAGTGTCACTTACACTGGTTATTTAATTTTAGTAATAATATAAACAAAGTTTATATAAAAAAAAAAAAGAGAAATATTTGAATTTGAAAAGGAAAATTATGCATAGTAAAAGTTAAACTTAAATAAATTTAAAATTTAAATAAATACAGGTTAAGAATATCACGTGTCATTGAAATAGAATAAAATAAAGAATTAAATGATTTTCATTTGCTCTAATTTAAACTTTGATGGATCATCTCTATTATTATTTTTTTGGTAAACTTTTATTTTTTCTTGCAAGAAAAAAAGCTTAGAGTGACAAAATTAATTAAGATTTTTTCAATATCAAACCATCAATTTCAACCGAATTTAAATTTATAGTGGCAAATTATAAGTTTAAATCTTTAATTAAGAAATGAGTTGTTGCTTAAGATAAGATGAGAGGATAGATAGATTATGCATTACAACAAACAGATAACTGAAACAAAACAAAGAAATAGAACTTTGCCATGATATCGTCAAATGACCCTAACCCTAAACAAACAAACATTACGACTCGTACGTGTTTGTTTGGAATGGCTTCACAGCATGTTAGCCACATGCATTTCCCAACATTGTACTTCTCTCTGATGATATAATCATATCAATGCAACTTTCTGATTAATTCATATATATTCATTGAGTTTCTCTCGTTTTATCTCAACTTTCAATATTTCTTGGTTCAATTGAACAATTAATATCTGGGGTGGGGTTTGGTGTTTTTTGAATTCAAGCATAGACAAGAATGGAGCAGTCACCATTCACGACTCCAAGAGGATCTTCATCAAGCATAGGAGACTCCGCAGAACTTGACGCCAATGCCAATCTCACACTCAGCGATAGGCTAAGGGCTTTCAAAAGTTCCACCTTCGATCCCAATGCCTACGTCGCCTCCAAATCCCGCAGCATGAACGAGAAGGTATCTCTTTCTCTCTCTCGCTATCTCTCTCTCTCTCTCTCTCTCTCTCTCTCGCTAACTATCCATCTATGTCTCTTCAGTCTTCCCTATAAACATGAGTTCCATTGGACAAATGGGTCTTTTGTTTATGCTAAATTGAAAATTTATTATTGATGAATTATCATTATGCCTATCATGAATCGAAATATAATATTTTTGAGTGTAGGACCCACATATATACATGTTTGTGTGTAGTGTAGCTATGTATATTATGTATCTATACCAAATAAAGCTGAGTTTAATTAGTTGTTTGAAACTGTTTCATGCCAAAAAAAAAAGCTTGTAGGTTCATGTGTCAACTATATGTTAGATAATCCAACAACCATACCAACAACAAAAGAAATTTTACTTAACAAGTTGGGTTGACTCTATGTATGAAACAATGACACTATGTTATGTCATAAACCAATTTTTGAGAAAGGCCGCTATGTTAGATAATCCGAGAGGCAACAAATTTTTTCAAAAAAAAAAAGTCATTTGCAGGTTCTACTTTAGACTCCTGCAGTTTACAAATTTGTGATGTAGAAGTCCTATATATTCATCCTAGTAAAAGCCTAAAAGGTGTCAATCCAGACTGGTTCAGTAATGCCAAGAGTTAAACCAGTTTTGCATGCTAATTTTATTGTCCATGTTGTTCTTATGGAATATTGTCTTAGCTAGGCAGTGTGTGCGCCAAGTGCCAACACGATTCTTGGTAAAATAACGTCAATTGGATGTACCAAAAAAAAAAAAATAACGTCACTTGGTTATGGAATAAATGTACCTTTTTCTTTTGATTATTTGATTGAAGTACTTCTTTGCCTTTCTATTCGAACAATGTTTGTACTTTTTACAGGAGATAAGACACTTGTGCGCTTATCTTGTTGACCTGAAGAAGGCTTCTGCAGAAGAAATGCGCAAAAGTGTTCTTGCTAATTACTCAGCCTTCATACGGTGAGCACACACCCCAAAATTGTTCTAGGGAGTTTTAAAGTGCTAAGTACATATCTTAGCTGAGGAATCTTTGCTGCTACATTTTCAATTTCTTATTATGCATCATCATATCTGAAGATATTTTAATTATTACCATTTTGTGATTTTTTCATTAGCAGTGCCTTCCTTTTCAGAAGTACTTTGACTACAGATTGCATCATTGTGAACATATGAAGTTTAGAAACATTTATTTGTGCCGAAGTTCTGTCCCCATTTTGATATGGGGATTGCTTAGGTACTCTTGACTCCTTTCCCAGGTCTAACCCATGCATGAGAAACCAATGTCTGATGCTGGCAGCTACCAATATTAAGCTCCTAGCAGTTTTCAGGCTTATGTAATGAGAGATATACATTCTTAAATATTTGTTACTGATGATTCCCTGATACAGTTGCAGAAGAGAAAGTAGTTAAGGATTATAAGTAAGAAGCTGAGCTGATTGTGAGTTCTGTTATGCAAGTTTTTTTATTCTGTTAAATAGAAAATTGGCGGTGGAAGTTAGTTGGAAGGAAAAGGGAGAAAAGGAAAACAAATTCTGTCACATTTGTTGAATATAAGAGTGTAAGATAGGATTCTGTCACATTGCTTTTGGAAGATAAAACTCCTTTTTGAACATAACAGTGTTCCATATCTGCTCATATTGTTCGCCACTAACCATTCTAAGATTATTCTGTTGTGCTTTCTTTGGTATAAGCTTAGCTACTTAAGCTTTTAAGCGAGGGTCCAAATCCAATAATGGTTTTTTTATAACTTAAGATTGCCTCCTTACACAAAAGTCCCCATTTTAAAACATAGACCAACTAATGATTCACAATCTTACTTTATAGGAAATATGAAGGATCAAACTTAATTTAGGCCACCTAGTCAGCCATGTATGAACACCATGTCAAAGATCCATTTATGAAATATAAACTTTTGAAGGAGGGGCCAAAATGGTTTTTATAATTCTACCAAAAGCTGATTATTAAATCTATTTTGTCAAGTGATTGATTGCCTTTACATAAGGACATCTACTATCTGTAAGCATGATTATGCTTGCTACTGCTCTCTTGAAAACTATCTCTGCAATCTTTACGTGCAGTACATCCAAAGAGATTTCAGATCTTGAGGGGGAGCTGCTTTCCATGAGAAATCTTCTATCCACCCAGGCTGCTTTGGTTCATGGTTTAGCAGAAGGGTGTCAGCTTAGTTCCTTGATTACAGGAAACGAAGATTCAGACATGGATTATATACTAGATGAAAAAACAGATCTATCCAAGACAGAAAAATGGTTAATAGGATATCTAGAAACGCTTGAAGTTCTATTAGCAGAGAAAAGAGTGGATGAAGCAATGGCTGCCTTGGACGAAGGAGAAAGAATGGCTGAAGAAATAAGTGAAGAGAGAAGTTTGAGTCCAAGTTTATTCCAGGCATTGCTAGATGCAATTACTGAACACAGACAAAAATTAGCTGATCAGCTAGCAGAAACTATATGCCAGGCATCAACTAGGACCGCGGAGATTCGCACAACAGCATCAGCATTGAAAAAACTTGGGGATGGTCCACGTGCCCATACATTACTACTTAATGCTCACCAAGAGAAGTTGCAGCGTACCATGCAAACTCTTCAATCCACTTCTTATGGAGGAGTAGGGGCATACACTGCTACCCTTTCACAGCTTGTCTTTTCAACCATTTCACAAGCAGCATCAGATTCTTTGACAGTGTTTGGTGAAGAAGAACCTGCACATACTTCTGAGCTAGTAACTTGGGCCGTTAGACAGGCTGAGCAGTTTGCTCTTCTCCTTAAGAAACGTATCCTAGCCTCAACAGCTGCTGCAGGAGGTCTGAGAGTTGCATCTGAATGTGTTCATGTTTGCTTGAGTCACTGTTATCTGTTAGAGGCTAATGGGATGGCCCTTTCTCCGGTCTTGCTAAAATATTTTAGGCCCTTCGTTGAGAAAGCACTGAACACAAATTTGAAAAGAATTGAACAAACGAGTGCTGCACTGGCTGCTGCAGATGATTGGTTGCTTGCTTATGCACCACCAACCGGCAGGAATTCAGGCCTGCCTCCAGTTTCTTCATTTAGTAACTTAAGTTCATTCCAGCCAAAGCTTTCAAGCAGCGCTCACAAATTCAACTCAATGGTTCAGGTGATAACTTCTTATATCTATTTTCATTGTTATCCTGGCTTCAAGTTAAAAGGTCATTTAGCATCATTTCACAGTTTTTGGCACTTGAAATTTTTCCTTAGAAAAGCATTGCTAAGTAGCCTATATTACTTTGCAAATTTTAATGTTAACCAGAAGGTGAGCACAGCCAACTGAGAGTATAATGTTGGAAAAATCATCATGAAGCTTCTTCCTCACTCCCCTCCCCGCCTTTATGACACTTTTCTCTAGATGTTTAATACAATTTTTCATTGCCTGAATAGGAGCTTTTCGAAGATGTAGGACCTCTTGAAGTCCTACAATTGGATGGTCTTGCATTTGAAGGCCTTCTACAAGTGTTCAACTCCTATATCAATTTGCTAATAAATGCATTGCCAGGTTCAGCAGTAACTGAGAACCTGGAAGCTTCAGGGCACAAAATTGTTAAGATTGCTGAGACTGAATATCAACAGATAGCATTGCTTGCTAATGCAATATTGCTAGCAGATGAGCTGCTCCCGCGGGCTGTTGTGAAATTTTCATGTAGCACCAGAGGTGATGAGTCTCAGAGAAGAGGATCAGATAAACAACAGCGGCCTCCAGAACAGCGTGAACTGAAGAAAAGGCTCCAGCGTGAAGTTGATCGCCTGCGAGACAGCTTCTGCCGGCAACATGCTCTTGAACTCATCTTCACAGAAGAAGGGGATACACATCTGAATGCATTAATATATTTGAGTTTGGATGGTAAAGAAGAGCAACCTGAATGGTTTCCTTCTCCAATTTTTCAGGTAAGATGCATGTGTAACAAATGGATGCTTCTTTTAGTTCTATGTCATGCATTTGAATCAATATAATGCTATAATGTGCTTTCCCCTTTGTACTCAGACAACATGCATTGATAGTAGTATTTCTTAACTCTAAGGTTTGTTATTTCCTTCATTATTTTGTTCAGGAGCTTTTTGCAAAGCTTACCCGAGTGGCAAGCATTGCAACAGATATGTTTGTGGGAAGGGACAGATTCGCCACTATTTTATTGATGAGACTGGCTGAAACAGTGATCCTGTGGCTTTCTGATGACCAAGCCTTCTGGGATGAGGTAGAGACAGGCTCAACACCTTTAGGTCCTCTTGGCCTTCAACAGGTAGTCACTTGTAAATGATTTAATACAGTCGTTAGTAGTAAGCGATTCCAACTTTGCATATTGTGAATTAAAGCTTTGTTGATGCTCGATAAAAAACTGCTAGAGTATTAGAAGAAGCTATTTGAAAAGCTATGTTTAGAAGCCTGTAAAAATAATGTCAGGTTCAAAATGCTGATTTTGACAGCAATTGAGTGTTCGACAAATGGACATGCAAGTAGTATAAAATAGTAATGATGGTATTCACTGTAGTTTTGTGAAAATACTTTGATATATTTTAGTATTTCAAAAAACAAAAAGCAGGCGTAGCTTCTGAAAATGTCCTCATACATAATTCTTTTAACACACAGCAGCTATTTTTATAAGTTAGTTTGCGAAGAATTTTCTGAAGAGATGAATTTAATGCTTAGATCACTCACCAAAAATAATATCAAACTCACTGTTGGATAATTTGTGCAGCTTTATTTGGATATGCAATTTGTGATGATATTTTCATCCCAAGGCCGTTACTTATCTCGTCATCTGCATCAAGCTATTAAGAACATTATTGGTAGGGCTATTGGTGCTGTTGCTGCTACAGGTCTAGATCCCAACAGGTACATCTATCTAGCATAAAATAACATGTATGTTCATATTTAAACATCAATGAAAAACCAGAGAGAAAGAGGGAAATTAGCTTCTAGAAATGCATAATGTAAGTACATTTATGATCAAATTGGCCATCTTTGTTATTTAATGCTTCATACTTATTAAGAACCCTGGTTATGGCAGTGTCTTACCAGAGGATGAGTGGTTTGTTGAAGTTTCTCAAATAGCTATAAAGATGTTAACCGGGAAAGCGGCCTTCGACAATGTAGAGGGAGATGATGCTAGCCCCACTGCATCCTTCTAAGCATAATACATCAGTCCATTCTCATGGGAGTAACTTCAGTTTATACACTCATCAATCTTAGCATATCATAGAGAGCAAAAGGGAACGAAGCAATTGAAAAGAAACATTTATGTATTTATCATCTATCCTGCCACTTGCTAAGTCAGCTGGTAATGATCTCTCACTCAGGATTCAAGGAATGTTTTTCAATTCAAACTTGGGTAGATGAATTACATGGCATCTGTGGGCATTTCCATGCCACACATGTCATACATTGAAGGTATGCTAAAAGAATGCGGGACAGGAGATCAAGGTCTGATGTTTGTCCAAGCCATACTGTGTAGTGAACCTTAGGATATTTGGAGCCTAGCAAAACTGAGATCACTGAAAATTATAGGACTCGAACTGCTACCAGGGGCTTCAGTTTTTTGATTCATTGTAGCTACTTGTATATTAATCTTTCTAATATAACCATAGACCAATGATTAATTCAGGATGCCTCGGACATTACGTTTATCTTAATTAAAATTCCAATTTCTTTGTCATGAATAAGGGAACCGTAAACTACGTATCTATTTTATTTTGTGTATTATGGCCCTTGTGAGCTTTAACAGTTCTTAAAAAACAAATGCTAATGAAGCTGAAATAACCACGCATAAGAAAATCCCAAAGTAATTTTTCCCCTCTTTAAAGCTAAATGGTTAAGGTGTGTGGTTGCTTTGCAGTAATTTTTTCCCTCTTTAAAACAGCTACTGTGACGAATGTCTTTATAAGAAGTAACAAATTTGGTTGTTTTTTTTTTTGGTCATTTTAAAGAAAAGCTAACAAGACCCCTTAAAATTCCCGTGATCCAAATGAGGATATGATATTATTTACTATCACAGTCATACAGTGCAGATGTGTGATTCTTTTTGTACAAATGTTGCCTTCCGGGTAACATTGTCTATGATAGATCATTGGGACTCGAAATTAGAATAATAATAATATGCATAAAAATAATGAAGTGAGCAGTGAAGGATTAAATAAGACTCACAAATTTAAGATGCCTCTCGGAGTTCCTTGAAGTGCGCATACAAATTGCAATAACAAAAGTATCTCCTGAGTTCTCAACATGCAATAAGAACCTGGCAGTTGACAAACTCCCAAAGAGAAACTTCCAAATGTGCACAACCACTAGACTCTACCCATTATATGAATAATCCTTAACATGTGGTTGGCTAGTTGTCATTCTCCAAATAGGGAAGGTTTATTTGCAACTGCTACATTACAGTTGCAAGTTGCAACTTCTTAAGAGAGAACTCCTTCATCTCCTTAGCACAAAGAGGATCAAAGATTTTGTTTATATTTGGCAACTCACCCTGAGGACCATATAATTATAAATTACCACCAAACAATACCCGTACTTCTTATCCAGATAATCAAATGGGCCAGTCGTTGGAATGTATCACTCTAAGTACTATTAAGGACATCATGATTCGAACAAGTTTGCTTTTCAGCTTTAAAAATTTAAAGGGAAAAGTGGCCAAAAGGAAAAGAAAAAAAAAAGTTAGATCTCAAAAGCAATACTACTTGTTTTTATTGTGTCTTGTTAAGTGTGAACTATTTGTCAAAATGAAATCCAAGCCAACATTCTTATTTTTAAGAGCCATTTCAGGTGCAAGAAAGCAATCCATAAGATAAGAAGCAAAAAGAACCATCTCTATTTGCTATTGCAATATGGATTATCAGCTGCTACAGATAGTTGCAATGTTGACAGTGATAGCATTTGGAGGAGATATAAGGAGAACTACAGAAGCTTGCAGTTCAGATGACTTAGAAGGTTTGATGGGATTCAAGAATGGAATTCAGATGGATACATCTGGTCGCCTGGCAAAGTGGGTTGGTCACAACTGCTGTGAGTGGGAAGGCATTGTCTGTGAAAATGTAACATCTTCTAGAGTGATAGAGATCCATCTCCCAGGGTTAATTTCCACAGATAAAGATTTATTTCAAACCCAAATGATGGGCCAGATTTCACCTTCCATAACACTCCTCACCTCACTTGAAATCCTTGATCTTGGTGGCTTAGTAGGTCTCAGTGGAACAATTCCACAAACACTTGGTTTGCAACTCACAAAGCTCCAAAAGCTCCACCTTTATGGCAACAATTTAACTGGATCAGTACCAGAAAGCATTGGTGAGTTACCAAACCTCCAGGAACTGGCACTGCATGAAAATAGGCTATCTGGGTCAATCCCTTCTAGCCTTGGAAGCTTAAAAAATCTCAAAGGTTGCTGCTTTATTCAAATCAAATTTCAGGTACAATACCCCTCTCAGTTGGGAATTTGACAAGTTTGGTAGAATTGGATGTTCATGACAATGCACTTAAGGGTCACATACTCAATAGCATTGGTCTGATGCAGGCTCTGGAAAAGCTTGATCTTTCAAGCAATTTGCTAAGTGGGAGCATACCTTCTTCACTAACCAATTTAACTGCCATTTCAGTTTTGTATATGGACACCAACTATCTTGAGGGAACCATCCCATTTCCCTCAAGATATGGTGAAATGCCTTCTCTGGCCTTTTTAAGACTCCATGATAACCATCTTAATGGAAATATACCTCCCAATCTTGGCTACCTGGTTTCTCTTCAAAGAGTTTCATTATCAAACAACAAACTTGAAGGAACATTGCCTACTAGTTTGGGCAATTTGCTATCTTTGTCAGAGCTTTACCTTAGTTTCAACTTCTTATCAGGCCAAATACCAAAATCAATAGGCCAACTTTCTCAGCTCATAATGTTGAACATTTCCAATAATTTGATTGAAGGGCCGTTGCCTCAAGAAATGACTTCCCTTCAAAATCTTCAAACACTTGATCTCTCTTTCAACCCTCTCAACCTCACTGCCATCCCAGAATGGCTACCAAACCTGTCATCACTTTCCAGGATTTACTTTGCAGGTTGTGGAATCCAGGGCCAAATTCCAAACCTTTTGAAAACAATCCAGAGTCCAATACAGGAACTGGACTTATCAGTGAACCTTCTCAGTGGAAGCATACCATCATGGATAGGATCCCTCAGTCAGCTCTACTTGTTAAACCTCTCAAGGAATTCACTTGGTTCATTCATCCCTGATTCTGTTACAAACTTGCATGATCTTGGTGTTCTTGATCTTCACTCAAATAGGCTAACAGGTTCCATAAGTGGGGCATTTGCCATAGAACAAGGTACTTTTGGGGGATCACTAACATACATTGATCTTTCTGATAACAACTTCTCGAGTGGAGTTGAGGAAATTGGTGTAGGAGGGCAGTTTAACATTCAGTTTCTCAATTTGTCTCATAATCTTCTGAAGGGTACATTGCCAAGTTCCCTTGGGAGGCTGAATTCTATTCATAGTTTGGATTTGAGCTTCAATGACTTAGCCTCCAACTTGCCAGAGGTGCTGGCAAATTTGACCTCATTGGAGAAACTGAAGCTGCAAAAGAATCACTTCAGTGGTAATATACCCAATGGATTTCTCAAGTTGAGAAAGCTGAAGGAATTGAATTTGTCAGACAATTTTCTTGAAGGGGAAATCCCAGAGGGTAAACCTCTGATTGACTTTCCTGGGAGTTCTTATTCTGGAAATAAAGGTTTGTGTGGGAAGCCTCTCAGTCCTTGTAAACTGTGAGGATTGACAGATGTCCTTGGAAACCCATGAATTCAATCAAATTGTTGTTCTACTCAAGACAAGACTATTCTGTCAACATACCATTATGAAACAATTGCATTGTTTGTTTGGTGTAAAACCAGAAAGCTGGACATTCACTAAGAATAGAAGAGAATCTCTGATTTCATTGAACTCATTCATGTATCCTTCTACAAATAGAAAGTTGAAATACATATTAGATATTTCCTTATGCATGTACCATTGAACAGACATTAAGATCCAAGTATTTTGTGTATCCCATATTACTCCCCAAAACTTAGTAAGTGTCACCCTCGAATGGGACTTAAATGGTGAAAAGCTCGAGTTCAACATCAGAAATGAAGGAATAAAATGAAAGATGATCATATAACCTTTCAATCACTATTTATTAATTTTTATAAATATTTTATAGTTTCCTTAATTTAGAAATTAAAAAATAAGTCTTGTCTTTCTTTTTCCTCCAAAACCCTCCATCCAAACATATCCTTAGATTTTTTGACATATCTACTAAACACTACTCGCTCCGGACTCAATTATAAGTAAAAAAATGATCAAATGTGATGGACTTAAATATAAGTAAATGTCAACTAACCTATCCATATTTAATGTTGTTTTTTCAAATATATCTTTGAGTTATTAATTCATTAATGTTGTGAGCATCATTATGATTAAATGTAGTTTAATAAATATATTTACCTTTTTACATGAAACCAAGAAAATTAAATTCACTTAAGTATCATTCTTAATCAGTGTGCAAGTAGATATTTTTATTTATAATTGAGTCCGACGGGCCATGATACAATCTTGAGATCACCCTACAAAAAATTTAGTTTTGCTTGATACGAAAGCTTATGTAAAAACATTTTTGAAAAAAATCCTTAAACCGTCTGTCTACTCATGTGCCTGTCTTTGCTTTGTGAAGTTGGGGTTCCACCCGTTGCTTTCAATCACTATGCACACGTTAACGGGTAAAGCGTGCATAAATTTATTAGTTTAATTGATGTGTATGGTCAATATAAAATTTTTATATTGTCAATCAATCGAAAATCAATCATGATGTTAATAACTTTTAAGATAGATAAGATAAGAATCAAACAATTTTAATGATGGATTAATTTCTGATTAGTTGACAACATAAAAAATATTTAAAACTGATAATATATACCAATTAAATTCTAGATCTATTGTACAAAAGTTAGATGTATTAGACTAATAAATTAACATTTATTTATAATTTATAATTAAGTATCAATCACAATAAATTATAATAATTAACCATTAATTAATATTGGTCAATGATTTGCTGACTAGTACATCTATCTTGAGTGCATCTGGTATATGTAAATATTTGTAAGTTAGATGTATTAGAGTAATAAATAATTAAAATACTTATTTATAATTAAGTATCAATCATAATCAACTATAATAATTAATCATTAATAATAGTATGTCAATAATTTGCTGACTTGTACATCTTTCTTAAGTGCATCTGGTATATGTAAGTATTTGTCTAGGTGTGCATATCAATTTAAAATTATGTTGAAATTTATGTTAGCTAACTTTATTTCTTTGCTACTTGTTTTTCGACCAACAAAAGATAAGACTCTTTTAATTTAATAATTTAAAGATAGACACATTTTACTTAAATAAATAAGCTAAAGGGGCTTTTACAAAAAAAAAAAAAAAAAAAAAAAAAAAAAAAAAAAAAATTTAAAGAATGAGTAATTGTTAGTATGGGCCCTCCCTGTCCGTAATTTAAGTAGGCGTGGGTAGGTCCATGTTTTTGTGGGGGTGACCCCTCCTTGACCTTGAGGCTTGCTGGGCCACTATCACAAGCAGCCATCTCATCATCCCACGCTTTGTTGCCTCTATTATTGCAGATGACATGATGTTCCAACCTCTACCAAACCAATAGGATGGCCATAGAAACACATCTTGAAAATGACCATTATTAATCATAAATTCTAAGATTGCAAACGCTTTTGTCATTAGATTAGAGGGGATCTTGAGTTAGTCCCAGTTGATGGTAATTCATGCAGTCTATGCCATTTAACCTAATACAACATAACACCTGCTCTGGCAGCTCCTCTACTTTGTTCCCCTGTTACATGATGATACAAATATTAGATAATAATAATCAACAATTATGTTATTCCTACCTGAAATTTTATAACTGGCCTACACTACAACTTATTTATGTTGAGTTAATTATTGGTTTCTAACATTTTTATTGTTAAAAAAGAAAAACAATGTTAATCCATTAACTAAATTAGAAATGTTGTTAACCAATATTTTAACTCATGGATAACCAGGTGTAGGATTTCATGTGTAGAAAGAAAAAAAAACATTCTTCAATAATCAACGGGAGCATAAGGGAGAATGTATTTGATTTTTGGCATAAGAGAAACAACTTGCCTGAATTGTGAGGCCAACATCTAGAGTGCATATCTTTAATCTGTCCAGGAAAGCCTCAAAACCTTTCCTGGAGATATAACTGAATCTATGCATATCCAAATCAATCTCAAAGTAATTTTCTCCCTGCAAGACAAATATCACATTGTTTAGTGGATTCAAAAGAAGATCACAAAGTGATGCATGTGTGGGTATCATGTGTCTTTTATACCGAAATGACACCACTATAAGTTGCGGGCCAAAGAAAAAAAAAAGTACCATAAAGATGCAACCAAAGGGTACTACAAATCAATAAGGGGGAAGGAGCCCACAAAGAAACCTCAATGTTACCGCGTTCACTTTTCTTAAGTCTTCATTTCATGATATATATTTTGTTTTTTTCGGTTTGATGATCTATTTGAGAATTAACTGCCACAGACTATGTTTGAGAAAGCTGAAAAAAATAGATTATGCAGATAATCGATTATAATTGAAATCTATTTTTGTTTGGGTATGTTTATTGAAAAGCGATTTTAAGATTATCTATTTCGTTTGGGTAATGCAAAAAAATCACTTTTACATAATAAATTAAGAAAAAAGGTATGAAGTTATTTGTAATAATATTTGTTTGAAAATTAGTTTTGTAGGGGTATATAGGGAAGACAGTTTTGAGAATGAAAAATAATCAAATCACAATAATTTTAAGCTAATACAAATTAGATAACATAAAACAGTTTTTTTCCCCCAAAAAAAGTTTTTTTTATAAATTTAAGCTAATTGCCAAACATAATAGATTATATATGAAATAGCTTTTTAACCAAAAAACAGCTGAAATGGGAAAAATCCAACTTTTCCAAAGATACTCTAATTCTTAACATTGAATAATATCAAGGAATCATAGAATGACATGAATATGGACAAAGACTGGACCATTTTATGATTAAAGAAAACAATAGCATCTAATACAGTAAAGGTTGGTTAAAAAGTAAAACACGTATATATATGCATGTCTAGATCTTCACATTCAAATTTCACTAAGAAACAAAACAAACTTTCAACAACAATGGGGTCATGCAATACCTTACATGCAGACTCATAAGGTTAATAAAGAACATTGATATTGCCATATTCAACTTCAAGATGGCATCAAATGAGATTATAGGGTGGGTAAATGGAAATATAAGCACCATAGCAGTAGCAGCAGTTATTCATAGGAACACTTGTAAAACAGTTTTGGGTCTGTTTGCTTTGTTTCTTACTATCCTGTTTTCATTAATAATTGCATAAATGTCACATTATTTTCATTTTATTTCCTAATTTCAAAGATTTGTACCATAAATAGTGAAGATAAAAAATATTGTTTTCACTGTATAAATCTTCGAAAATAGGAAATAGAATTAAAACAAATTAAGTGAAATTTTTACAATTATTCTTGAAAACAGTAAATGAAAATAGAATACTAAAAACAAAACAAACAGGCCCTTGACTTTTGCATTCTCTAAGATCATTCAAGTATTGATTGGCTCATCAGGTTGAATAGTTATATTATTGGAAGAAACCATTACAATCAGTGAAAGAGACTCACGGAGTAAAACTCATGTTGGGGACGTGAAAGAACAGGTTTCTCATTGTAAGCCTGCATTAGCTTCCGTTCTGCAGCACTCAAATGAAGATCTTCCGGGTTGACAACACGGCCTAATATTTTCAACCTTTCCCGGAAGGGTACAATTGTATCTACTGTAAAACCTTTTACCTTTTCAACTTCATCATCCATCAATCTCTGTAGAAAGACATAGACAGATCATGTTATTCCATCAGCAACACATATAAGGTCAATGAGACATGAAGTGATTGAGCTTCCCTCAGATTAACAGACATAAAGTCAACAATTAAGGAATTCAAGAGACCAATACTATCAGGGAAGATTTGGTTATGGTATATACCTATTATTATTACTTGGCAATTTTTTATTTTATGGACAATCAAAGAACTAATCTTAAAGAATCAATCTTAGTAATATTAAGCAATAAACTGAAACATAAAGGCTTCATATCTTACTCTAATGTTTTCTTGAAAATGCAGTGGAACTTCCTTGGAGTAACTTTCAGAAAGTTTGAAGTACAGAACAAAACTCACTCCTTCCCCATCAGTTTCACCTTGAAAAAGTGCAGCAGGGTAGAGTGGAATCTGACTTCCACAAAACAAAGAGTATAAGAATATGCAACCACAAAAAGATGTTTACAAAATTTTCTGCTGACAAAATGTGCCATAATCAATTAAAGGCAAGAAGATAGATAAGGGTTAGAATGGAATTTGGAGTCCAATGCTGGAATTCGAACAATTAATTGCAAGTAAATTACAAAGAAAAACTAAATTTTAGCAAAGTAGAAGTACCTGAACATTTACAACAAGTATGGGTGGGAATTTCCCAGAGGAACTAATAACAGGAAGTTCCACAAACCTAGCTATATGGTCCACTTTTCTTGGAGATAAGAACACATCTACACCAAATGGGTAATATGCAGAATAGTTTGAAGCAAAGTCCTTTTTCTTGTCCCTTCCATAAAGAATAACAGCCAAGTCAAACATTATTTTGTCCAGTCATATATGTAAAACATCTCAATTTAACAATGTAGTTTAAACTATTTATGCATTTATTTGCACATGGATGCATTTTTAAACAAATTACAGAAAGAATCTTAATCTTACTTAAAATAATTTACTCCTCGAACTTTGAAAGTGCTAGGGTCAATGTGTGACCAACAATCCAGCATTTTCTTATCAATTGGACAAAAGGGTACTTGAGAACCTGCGATTGGTCTTTGTAGAAGTGTCTTTGAGGAAACTGAAAACCAGAAAAACGAATAGAAAGAAGAATTACAACAATTATATTTACTCACAATTACACCACAAGATGCATTCTCCAGGAAAAACTACAATTTACTAAAACATCTTTTAGCATTGAAATTGACAAAATAACTCTACATCTTCTATGAAAAAAGTACAGAATTTTCCTTCAGCTACTAAATAAAACTTTGAAGGGGAATTATCATAATTTAAGATAAATCAAATCATAAGAATTATGTGGATTTGAGTGCATGACAGATCAATGAAAGTGTCAAAGACCAACAATGATAGCAATGCTGTTTCAAGAATTCCAACTCACATAGAGTAGCATTCGCATGTCCTTCCCTCCATTTAAAGGGAAGTTTCACAGGAGTCTTCTTCCTTGCACTAGGAGGACTAGAGATTGATGATCTTCTTTTATCGAAAGATGAAACGGTAGATGCAAGACATGGCAAACAATTGTTTGGAAGAATCCCACAATTGTCCAAAACTCCATCATCCTTGTTTGAGCTCGCATCAGCTGAAGAAATTTCATCAAGGAAAACTGCTTCATTTAATTCATCTATATTTTCATGGCATTTACTTTGAGAATCATTGACATCTACACCAAAATGTTGAACATCTGAACTTCTATGGTTGGCATCTCTTGAAGATGGGAAACTTGATATGGATCCACCTTCATTCCCATTAAGAGATACCACATCTGCATATATAGTTGTATTTAATAATATATTTTCAAAGCTAATCAATCATGTCTGATCCATAAAAAAGGTAGTGAGTAAATATATCTAAATTAGTTTTAAAATATCAAAAATCATACCTTCAGGAACACTCTGGTAATCATCATCACAATCAGAGTCAAATACGGCAAATGAATCAAACCATGACTCCTCAATACTTCCTGCTGCCACCAATTAAAATTCCAAAAGCACGTTAGTGACTGAATCCACAGGGCCAGAGAATTGAAATATTACACTGAATTTTATTTTACAATAAAGAAAAGTAAGGACTGAAATGAAGTCCTTAGTGATAGATATCAACATATGCATTCAGTTTTCATTGCAAAATTCACATTTAAACTACTTCAGAAGGCAAAACTCATGCTATCATAAGTTCTGATTCTAAGGACCTAACCCAAGCAACAAATGCAAGTTTAAAGTTCTTAACTTCCAAACCTCAAAACAAAGCTGAAATGGGTGCCGCTCATCTACTGCAGTTGTGCTCAGACATAGTAGTAATTACAAATACCCCAAATTTCAATACCACTTTTCCACCAGAAATCTTATTATGTTCATTCTTAGTCCAGAAGTTGGATTTCAAGAATCAATACCTGCCTTCATATAGAAGAAAATGAGTTTGGCTAAGCATGCAAACATAGCATAAACTCAATTATTGACATTGCTTATGGTTGTGAATTAAAGTAATTAGTACTACCAATTATTAACATTTACTCTATCCTCCTAAAGTAATTGCTTTGCGTTACTTTTGATGTTACTTCAGCGTTGCACAGAGCATAAACAATCCATTATAAACCAAGAGATTAACTCCACCTACAACATTTCCTAGAGTCTAAACTCCAACTACCCCAAAAGAACTGAAACAGTTAGCAAACTCATTACAACCAAAAAAGACTACATTAAAAGTATTCCAACAACAAAACACAAACAAGAAGTTCCAATCCAAAAGAAGATAAAAACCAAACATCTTTATGCTGTCTCATTGACAACCTTCCACCCCAAAATTATTTCAAAGAAATGCAAGTCATAAAAACAAAAACAAGAAAAACATCAACCTTGGAAAGTGGGATTGGCAAAGGAACGTTCAGGCAACCCCGGAACATCAACCTTGTCCAATGATCCCTTAGACAACCTTGAACACACTCTTCTCCTGAGTCCATCTCTCTTCCTCTTCTGGGTCTTCCTCTTGGAGGAGGAGCTCAACCTCCCTCCTACACACCCTTTTGGAGTTGACACACACGCCCCCATAGCATCAACACCTTCACCTCAGCTCAGATCCCTTACTTCCACCAATATACAACCATCACCATCCCAGAAAACTCTTTCATATAGACACAATGATAAAGAGAGAAAGACACAGACTCATGAAACTGAATATAAAAAAAATTAGGAAAATAAATATAGTAGAGGTTGAAGCTACCGTTTGTTTGTGGATGTCACAAGAAAGACTCCAACTTCTTTTCCCTCATCATCATGACGAAGACAATAAATTAAAGCTACCCAGAAAAGAAAAGAAAAATGTTTAATATATATCACTTTTACACACATTTTTTCTATCTACACGCCTCACAATCAAAATCTAGATACACAAAATAAGCTAAGTTTAGTAATAAATAAATGATAAAGATTATGAATTTAATTTTTATATATTTTTGCACTCACATTCGAGAATATTTAAAATATTTGATTTTTATTTTAATTATATAAAAATTAATTTAGATATATTCTTGATGTAAAATTATTATATTGATAATCAATCATAAATCATTCTATATATAATAACTTTTAAAATAATTATAATGAGTGAAATATATGATAATTTATTATTGATTGACAGTATAAATTTTTTTATATATATAAAAATTGATTTTTATAATAGTTATATAAAAATTAATTTAGATTCATTTTTTATATAAACTTTTTATATTAACAATCAATTATAAATTATTTTATGTATAATAAATTTTAAAATAATTATTACAAAAATAAAATATATATCAATTAAAGGATTTGAATTCATTACAGTCCAAAAATTGAGGCATTCGTTGAAATGCATAGCGGAATCAATGTTATTTTACTTTTTTAATACACACCCCAATGTTATCTAGCTATGCCTATTAATGAATGTGTGGATGGGTCAGTGAATCCAAATTCCCCATTAAGTCAACAATAAAAAAAAAAGGTCTATTATTGAAAGAAAAGAAAAGAAGGTCAAAGTTTTCATCTTTGTTTAGATTTTGAGAAAATACCAGAAACACAAAATATTCAATATTGTACAGTGACGGCAGTTGTTACTTGTTGTAGTTGGCAGGACCAAATGGGTCCCAGTTGAAATGGATACAATTGCCACGTGTCGTGAAGTGATTAGGTGAACGTGTGGAAGAGTGGTTCAGTTTGCAGAGTGCAGAGTTTGTGGACCAACTTCTACATTGTTGCTGGGTTACTGTTCTGTTTTGGCGTTTATCTGATGTCGTTTCACACACTCATGTAAAGGTCTCAGTATCTTTATCAATGTCCGTAGATTTCGTATGGTCAATCCAAATGAGTGTTTATAGGACTAAAAGCTCTGTAGAATGGTACATTACTACATTGATTGATACATTCATATTAGTACTCTTTTCGTCAATTATTATTACAACCTGGGGTCCCCAAAGCAGAGTGGACCCTAAGATATTAATGCTATGGGTTGGATCAGTATCAGATTTAGAAAAAACTGGTTATATACCGGTGCATATTCGGCTTTCAACGTAGTTGATTATGATAATTATTTAAAATATGACATATTATTATTAGATTGATAGAAACATATTTATTAAAATTATTATTTTTTAAGAAATAAGATATAGAATAATGATAATATGTATAAAATATTTAGCAACTAAAGTAACTATTTAAATAAATATAAAGTTCATCCGTCTGTTACTTTTTCATTTAATTTTTATTGTTTTAATTATTTTAATTAATTATGTTTGTGTAATTATTTAGATAATTATTTTAAATAAATAATTTAAATAAATAAATTTTAAATTATGAATTAAATTATTTAACTTATTAATTTAATTACATTTATAAATAATTGTAATAATATAATAATAATAACAAATAGTACTTCAGATGGATTGACTTTTAGTAACACTTCAGACGGGTGAATGTCATAAGACGAACGAAGGCCACGGGTGAAAGCTTCATGAGATGAACGAAGGCTTAGACGGGTGAAAGCATGAAAGCTTAGACGGGTGAAAGCATGAAGGCGCAGACGGTTGAAAGCATGAAGGCGCAGACGGTTGAAAGCTTCATTAGACGGCTGAAAGCTTCATTAGACGGGTGAAAGTCATCAGACGAGCGAAGGCTTAGACGGTTGAAAGCTTCATTAGACGGTTGAAAGCTTCATTAGACGGGTGAAAGTCATCAGACGAACGAAGACTTAGACGGTTGAAAGCTTCATTAGACGGTTGAAAGCCTAGACGGGTGAAAGCTTCATTGGACGGGTGGAGTATTTGTGTAGACTTCAGACAGTTGAACTTTCCTTAGTTCCAGACGTGTGAACTTTTCTTAGTTCCAGGCTTAGACGAGTGAAAGAATGGAGGCTTAGACGGGTGAAAGCTTCATTAGACGGGTGAAAGCTTGATTAGACGGGTGAAAGCTTGATTAGACGGGTGAAAGCTTCATTGGATGGGTGGAGTATTTGTGTGAACTTTTCGTAGGTTCAGACAGGTGAACTTTTCCTTAGTTCAGACGGGTGAAAGCTTCATTAGACGGATGGAGTATTTGTGTAAACTTCAGACAGTTCCACTTTTCTTAGTTCCAGACGTGTGAACTTTTCCTAGGTTCAGACGGGTGAACTTTTCTTTAGTTCAGACGGGTGAAAGCTTCATTAGACAGGTGGAGTATTTGTGTAGGCTTCAGACAATTCAACTTTTCTTAATTGCAGACGTGTGAACTTTTCTTAGTTCCAGACGTGTGAACTTTTAGAAGGTCCTTCACTGATAGTCATCAGACGGGTGAACCTTTTAAATGTTCACCTGTCTGATGACTATCGGTGAAGAACCTTTTAAATGTTCACCTTTCTGATGACTATCAGTGAAGGACCTTGGGTGATGTTCACCCATATGAACCTAGGAAAAGTTCACACGTCTGGAACTAAGGTGTTTCAGGTCCTTTACTGATAGTCATCAGATGGGTCCTGCACTGATAGTCATCAGACGCGTGAACATTTAACACTGATAGTCATCAAACGGGTGATAATTTAAAAGGTGTTTCAGGTCAACTATTGAATAATATTCTACTTAAAAGAATACATAGCAAAAATATATGCACATGCAATGAATATATGCATATATGTCTCAAAATAAATACATAACGAAAATATATATACCGAAATATATGCATATAGCAATTTACAGCACAAAAGAAGGTCAATGTTTTGATTGAGGATGTTAGATTGGACACTAATTTACAGTACAAAAGGAGATGATTACACATTCATTTGTTTTTTTAAAATAAGTATATTCGTACATTATATCCACTCTTTTTAATTGAAATATATGAGTTTAATTGCTATGAATTAACAGTGTAAAGTTTTTTATATTATCAACCAAATAGAAATTATCACATCAGTAAAAATAATTGACTCTTATTCTAACTATCTTAAAAGTCACATATATCATGATTTTTGATGTTTTTCGGTGCTAGAAGGGGCTAAAGCCCAAATGATAATGTAAAATTGTTAATGCATACGAATTAAATTCATAAAATATTTACATTTCTTTATGTGAAACAAATTTAATTTAAATACATAATGAAAAAAATGCGAATACATTTAATTTAATAAATAAAAAGAATAGTAAGAGTCTTATTTGGAGAGACATCTCATTTAATGAAAAAAGATAATATATAATTAATTACTAAAATTTATTTTTTTATCAGCAAACTTTTAAATTATTAAAATATAAAATTAATAATTAAGGAAACAAATTCATATGTCACTACAATTTTCAATGGACAATCATGGCTAAAAATCCGTCGGAAAGAAGCTTCTCAATAATGTATACTGGCAGCCTAGAGCAATAGGTCGTCGGTAACGTCATAGGTAATTATCGACAGTTTGGTTCGTCGGTAACGTCAAACAAATGTCGGCGGTTTTTTGCGTATTACCGACGACTTTGACCATCGGTAATTACCTATACACACTACTAACTACATTGGTCGTCGGTAATGCTAATTTAATTTTAAAAAATAATATTTGTTATTAATTATTTATTTTTAATTAATTAATAATTAATTATATTTTATATTTATTAAAATATATATTTCATATTAATTATTTACAAATATTAATTAACTCAATATTACATAATAAAATTAAATATAACATTACAAAAATTAAAGTTATACTTAAATGATAAATATTATAGGTAAAATAGGTTGATTGGTCTTATATTTTTTTTTTTTACTTTTCACATCGGTCCTATAAATTTTATTTTTTTTAAATTGGTCTTACATGTTATGTTACGTTTCCACGTTAGTCTTTTCCGTCAATTTCGACCTTATGGCATCAGATCAAAAGCCATGTGTCGGACTAACATGATAGCCATGTCAGGTCAAAACTGACGGCATTAAGTCGAAATTGACGAAAATGACTAACATGGAAACAGAACATAATGTGCAGGACCAATTTGAAAAAAAATAAAACTTACAGGACCCGTGTGAAAATTAAAAAAAAAATATAGGACCAATCAACCTATTTTACCAATATTATAAGTTTTTACAATACATAGAAATATAAATCTTAAAAAAAGTAACATAAAAACCTAATAATCACTATTATAATGAGGAGGAGACATGATCAGATGATCGAATGAGTCCTCGTCATCATCGTCATCGGTGTGACGGGTAGACTGACCTGTCTAACCATGCAGCGGGGGCTGCTGTTGGGGGGTTGTTGCTGCTGTTGCAACTGATGCAAGGTTTGTAGCACCTGCTGCATCGTCGCCTCCATCTGACGATGCTCTGTCGCCCTCTGTCGCTCACACTCCTCGGCACACTGCTCAGCATCGGCCAGTCTCCACCTCAACTCAACAATCTCCAGCGCACCATACAAACGAATCTTCTTCTTGTCGGCCACAACCTCCACCCAAACATGCAGCGCAAGCCGCTCCTCCTCCTCGGGGTCAAGTGGGGTGGATGAAGAGGTTGATGCCTGAGACATCCTCTCCTGGAACCGCTCTTGTTATGCATAATCAAACAAATCCGTGCATTTATAATATATATAATAAAAGATACATTATAAAACTATAAATAAAAGGGCATTACCTGAGTGACCGTCCGTAATCTGGTCAATTATGTATTCGCATGATACCGACGGACTATGCCGTCGGAAATGATGACGTTACTGACAACCTTAAGGCATTCGATAAAAGGTCGTCGGTATGTGCGGGTTTTCTTGTAGTATGTAAATGATTTCTTATACGCTTTATTACTTAAATTAGTTAAATTCATTATGTGCTTATTAATAATGAGCTAACAAGTGTCTTGTGTAGGGATGGCATCGAGACAAGGCGGGGGGCGGGGAGTTCCGCCTACTCCCCTTCCTCGCCCCCCACCACAGGGGAGTATTGCTCCCCCATCCTCGTTCCCTGCCTCCCCACGGATCCCCGCGGGGATCTAAAAAAGGCAAGTGATGTAAAACCAAAACCAAGTTTCCTTTTCGTCAACATCTGTTTTTCCTTCAATGAATCTCTCTTTAGGTTGCATGAAATCCCATCAGTATCACCTTGTTGTTGCTAGCATCGTGGAAGGCGTTCATTAATACCCTTTTATACCCTCGCTTGGATTTCAGAGCCCTACCTGAGAATCCACAAAAGAACATTATGAGGATGCTAAAAATGAAACCATTTCGCAAACCTAACATCTCAGTCACTCTTCAGGAGGTTATGGAGAATGTAAAAAATGAGGGGGGAAATGGGTTTGTGGTGGATATGGGTGCCAATATATATATGTCAAGCTTCGTTGTCACGACCATGAGGTTCCAAGTTGGGGCATTCGAGCCTGTTCAAGAATTTGCAAAAGATCTGCGAAGGGAATTACTTTAAGTTTCTTTTATAAAGTTAATAATATATATATATATATATATATATATATATATATATGAAATTACCAATTTTCTTTTATATGTGTATATATATATATATATATATATATATATATATATATATATATATATATATAATAATTCTGTAATGTTTTCGGGGACGAGGACCCACGTGGTGCGGGGAGTATGGTCCGCATCCCTGTCCCCAAATTTTCTTCTGGAGAATTTTCTCTCACACCACTGCGGGGGAAAAGTCTTCGCTTGCGAGGCACCTGATAGGCATTCCCCGCGAGAATCTTCATGTAGAGGTGTAATGTCATCCCTAATCTTGTGTCGAGTATTTTTAAATTTTAAAAATATAATATAACTAAAATAGAAGAAAAATATTTAAAATTATAAATGATACATGCATACATAATTAATTAAGTAAAATCTAAAAAGTATAAATTAAAAGAGAAAATATTTAAAGTTAAAAAGAAGATATGCATAATTAATTCTAAAAACTTAATTTAAAAACTAACAAAAAAAAAAGAGATGTCTCACGTTCAAGAGTGAAAACCCTAATCTATCTATAAATATAAATCTATAATCTATCTATAAATAATACAAAGTTATCTCATATGCAAGGAGGTCTGCCATGTGTCCTCTACCACGTGTCCTCACCAGAAAAATCGAATTTCTACGATTTTTATTAAAACAAAAAATGAAACTTAATTAATTGAAATAAGCAAAAACGAATCTTTTTTAAATTAATTGAAAGCAATCAAAACTAATAAAAAATTGCAATCAAAGCTAATAATGATTGCAAAAAAATAAAAAAAAATTAATATATATATATATATATATATATATATATATATATATTTAGAACATGTGGTTTGGCCCGCCAACCCGCCCCGTCCCGCCTCTGACGCGCCTTCTTGGTTGGTTAAGCGGGATGGGTCAAAACGGGTTGGTAGGTTGGGAACCCCAACCCAACCCGCCAAAATAGGTGGGTTAAACAGGTTGGCCCGTCGGACCCAACCCATTTTGCCACCCATATATATATATATATATATATATATATATATATATATATATATATATATATGGGGCATATCTAGTGAGAGGGTTTTTTTATGTGAGAGTAAAAGGAGCAAATCTTGGCCATTAAAATCATACATAGATGGTCAAGATTAAAAGTTGGTTAGTGGTCATGTGACCACTTAAAAAAGTCATTTGACTTTATGTTCTAATCTTGACCATTCATGGTTTGATCCAAAGGCTAAGATTTGCTCATCTTACTCTCATATAAAAACACTCCTCTCACTTGATACATCTCCTATATATATATATATATATATATATATAGAGAGAGAGAGAGAGAGAGAGAGAGAGAGATTGAATTCAAAATATTTCATGTATAAGGACAAATTCAAAATCAATGTTATATATAGAGATCAAATTATTAGTTTAACCTAATAAGAGTATGAAAAATGCTAATCAATATAATTTGTATTGAAAAAATAGTGTATTTTTTTAGTCTAAAAAAAAAATTTTATTTGCTATATTAAAAAATGAGAAATGCTAGCAACACATTCTTCAACATACTCTATTATTTGTTGAATTTCATAGGGGACTCATTGAATAGAGAGTAAACTCATGTGATTTAATGAGTCCCCATGAAATCTACCTAATATTAAAGTGACAAAGTGTGTTAAAGAGAGTATATTAAAAATATATTTCTAGCATTGTTCTTAAAAAATAATGCACTTTGTTATTTAATATAATTTTTTTATTCCTTAACAAGATTCTAAAAATAATTAAAAAGAGAGAGACGAGAGAAATGACATGAGTATGGAGAAGGGAAGATATTACTTCATGCGGAAGGCTAAGTTGCACCTTTCAAAAAATGATGGAGGTCCGCTACTTTGTTTTTTAACACCAACAAAAAAAAACTGTTTTGATCAAGTGTTTTGGACCAATGGAAATGTCAACTTGGTTTCAAGTGTTGGAATGTTTTCTGGTACTGATCGAAACAAATATGAGTTCTATATTTATGTTGTTTGATTCCCGTATTTGCAATGTGATATAATTATTCTTTTTAACAAAAGCAAACTAAATGGGTGAAATAAAGTGGCAATAATTGAGTTTAGTGATTTAATGTTATCCAGTAATTGGATGTTTATTATGCTATGTTTTTTCATAAAATATTTCAAAAAAATATGTTATTCTCTAAATCACTTTAAACTGATTTAAAATTAACACCCGCAAAATGCTTCAATGTACGTCAAGTCGTCAATGCACCGCTCAAATTATCATTAATACATTCCTACAAAAAATATCGAAGGAACGTTAATTATATTATAATTATTTAACAAAGAGAAGTAAAAATAAATAAAGAAAATAAATAGTAATGTATTTGAGAAATAAAATAAATCAAGTTTAAATACAAAATACAAAAAAAATGCAGTCTAATATACAAATGTATAATATCATTTATATAAATACAGAAAATTCATTATACACTTTACAAGTTAAATGCATTTTGACTGAGTCAAAATTTAGAGGATTATATATATATATATATATATATATATAATTGTAGCCTTCTCATTGTTCTAAATGACAAGTAAATACAATCGTGCACAATTTTTTCAAGGAGGTTGTTATGGTATCTCCGTAAATTTATGGGTTCTAGTGTCCTGTAATTGGGTATCATTGTTCAAAGGTATTAATTGTTCCGAATATTTTTTCATCTTTTCTTTTATATCGAGAAATACACGCTAATCTTCTTTTTGCTTTCGTAAGAATTTCTTGTTCTATTTCTTGAAGATTCATATTTTCTTCGTGTAAGATGATTTCTTCAAAATATTTTATTTTCTTTCTCAGATAATTCATTGCTTCTAAGATGTCATATGTTAGGATAATATCAAATTTTTCTATAAGAATTACTATTCTTCCTGACATAAATAATCCTATTTCTTCTATATATTCTATCATTTTCGTAATTGATTTTCTAGACGGATCAATCTATTTTCTCTCCAAATAATACCTCTTTCAACTAATTTTCGAACTTGTTCATCTAAATAATCTTCTTCTTTATTTTTTAACAAAGTATATAAATATGAGTATTCATCTCTAAGTTGTAATTTTATTATTTGTATCGTTTCTTTTATCTGAATTTGGTTCATGTCGCAAAATTTTCTAATTCGTTTTTTATTCTTTTTAACATTTGTATTTTATAATCTATTATGCCTTTTATTACACATTCATCTATAAAATCTCCAATTTCTTGTTGTTTTCAGTATTTAATGTCTTTCCTAATTTCTTTTAACCATTCTTTTAACATGGTAATAGTCTTCATGCAATTATTCTTTCAAGTCGTTGTTTAAAAATCTGAATACGTATTTCAGCTCGTCTTATTTGATCTTTAAGATAAGGGTTAGGATTTTCTTCGTCTAATTCTTTTAAAGTTTTGTAATAATTCTTTAGATTATTTATGGTTATTTTTATATAGCTAGCAGTTCTCATTAACTAGCTCTGATACCAGTTTTGGCCCAGAGAGTTATCTATCTGATTATTTGTTATTTTCTGATAACTTGTTGACGAGTTCATATTTTATTTTTTATGTACAGAGTTAAATCATTCACTTGATTTACTAATTTATTAATATTTTCATCAGTACTAGTACTTTTTTCAGGTTCTAATAGTTGAATTGGTCTAGGAATATAAGGTATTCTTAATGATTCAGATTTCTTCAAAAAAGTTCCTAACTCAGTTATTTCATTTCTTCTTGGATAATAAATTTTTCCAATATCTTCAAATAATTGAGGGTCATCTATTCTATCATTATTTCTAAAAGTAATACTATGATGAGAATTGGTTAATGCATAGTTTACACAGTAGGTTACTGAAAATATTTTGTCTCCTGGACGCATTAAATTTTTTCTAAGAAATTTATGTTCTAAAGTTAAAGATTGATCTAGTCTTTGAGTACTTAATGAGATTCCTATATTAGGATGAATTTCAAACTTTAATTTTACATAAGCTAGATTTCCGTCTATAACTCCTAGTATCTTATCACGGACATCAGTTATGCGTTCATCTTTTAAGATTAACTCTATTGGAGAATCTATTCCTTCTTGAAAGGTTGCTTTTATTAGGATCTGGACTGCCCCTATGTGAATATATCCTATTTTTCTTCTATGTGCTTCTATTTTTAAATTTTGTCTTAATTCTGAAATCTTTTTTCGGTTTAATAGTTGGATATTTGTACTACCTTGAGCTTCAATTATGTCTATGGGGGTTTCTGTAATTATTTTTCCATAGTAAATGATATTTTCCTTTTGAATAAATCTTTTCATTATTCCTCCTAATCTTTCTTTCCCTTTGATATTTGCAGTTTTAGAAAGATCTAATTCTTCTTTTTGTATTTTCTGAAATAGTCGAGGGTTAAGAAGAATACTTCCTTGATAATTTCCATCTTCTTCTGTAATTTGAAGGTGTTCTATATCTTCACTAGTTTCTCTAATCTCAGATTCAGAATTCATAATTAATCTAAGTGTATAAAGACTAGTAGAGTTGCGTCATACCTGATTGGGTTTTAATGAGCTATAGTGCCTTTTGGTGGTCTACTGCTGCTTCCGCGTTCTGAGTTCATGCTAGATCTACTTCGTCCTTGTGCTTCTGAAGGGATTCGTGCATGATTTGGTGTATGGTTAATTGGACCTAGATAAATGATGATAAGTTAAAAGAGTAATTTATTGATGAAAGTAAGTACAAGGTGGTATTCTCAGATACCTAGTATCCTCTAAGAGGAGACTATCAGCTTTACTCAACTTGGGAATGCTCGGGTGAGAGTTTTCTCCAATTGATTCACTCTGATTTGCCTCAGCATAAGAGGTCTTATTTATAGGCTAAGAGCTTATTGTCTATTTACATTATTGGCCCTATAGCACGTAAGTGCTTACATCAGAAAACTAATAATTTACATGTTGTCGTCACTGCTTACATCATTCTTCAATTATTGCTTCGTCTTCGAAATCTTTTCCCTGTGGCTGACAGCTAGTAGTGGCTTCTGACGTGTCTTGCTTTTGCTTTATGCATCGTTCACATGCATGGTTCCCATTTTCTTTAATCAATAAGTATAATTTGTGGAGGATAGCTGGGCAATAATTCATAGCGGGTCCCTCTAGTGCATAGAATGACATCTCGAAAGTTGTCAGTAAAGATAAGTCTTTTTCTCTGATGGGCCTTCCGCTTGTCTTGCTTAATAATAAAGTATTTGGACCTTTGTACAAAGTTTTGATGAATGATTCCTTTCCAATAGTTTGGCATTGAGAGTATATGCTGACTAATTGATGAGCGATGAAGTTATTAATTTGGTCTTCATCATAATCTACTTCAGTAGGTTCATCCATTAAAGGGAAATTATTATTGTTGATACCAATAAAGATTAAGTGCTTAGCTGGTTGTTTGGTGGTGAAGTCTGGATAAGCTGAGTAGAATTTTAAGAAAATAGCTCGTTCTCCAGCAATATTTTTTTCGAAACAGCTGAACTGCTTCCTTGAAGTAGTAGGGAAATAGGTTAATTTCTTCAAGATTGGGACTCAAATAAAGACATTCAATTAAACCAAATTGGAATAAATTGAACGTCAGGATTGACGGTGCTCCTGGTGTAAGTACTGCTTTGGTGGCGAATAATTTGCGGTCCAACATATACATACAATTGCTTTTTTCTTTTTCAGTCCAATGAATTAAACGTTTGAGATGTTCATAAAAGTTTTCTTTAGAGAATTGGACTTGAAGTTCATGTTCTTTTCTGGTAATTATTTGGAAATTGTCTAGGGAAGAAGGAACTCTTCCTAGAACTTTTAGTGTTTTTCTTGGTTCTGGTTTCAGAGTGGTGGTTTCTGCAAAAGTTCTTGGTCCAAGATAAATTTCTTTACCTTTGGCAATCTGAAAATCCTTTAGTGCTTTTTCAGCTTCTTCCTTTGTTGCATAGGATTTGTGAATAACTCCTGAACTTTCTGACAATGGGGAGCTGCTTTGTGCCACTCGTCATAAATTCCGGGAAATAGTCCGTTTAAAATAGCGTACCATTTTTGAGTTCCTTCTTTTTGTGCCTGGATTTCAATTTCTGCTGGAATTGCCTGTTCTAGGAAACCTTCAGTTTCTAATTGTAAATCCAGTACTTTGATGTCTGCTTCGAGTAGCTCTAGTTCTCTTAATTTTTGATCTCGTAGTGCTTTCTTGAGCTCTCTCTGTCTTTTTAGCATTTCTGTTGTTCCTCGCTCCATTTTCTGGATAGTATATCTGCAAGAACATTCTTTTATCCCTTAATATGGGATATTGAATAATTATATTCAGATAATTTCATTTGCCATCGGATCAACCTGCCTTGCTTATAAGTGCCTTTATGATTAAAATTCTTAAAACCTGTCACATAAGTGGAATCGGTTCTAACAATAAATTCTTTATCAAGCACATAAATACGATGTTTTTCCAACGTCCGAATAAGTGCTAAGGTTTTTTTTTCATGCGTAGAATAATTAATTTCACTGTCTGTAAATGTTCCAGACATGTATCGACAAAGTAATTCTTTCTTTTGTCCAGGGGGTTTTGCCTTCATAACACCTCCCCAACATTCATGTGATGCATCTATTTCGATAATAATTAAATCATCATCTGCAGGATGATATAATTCAGCAAGTTGTTGACATAAGTTCTTTAGTTCGGTAATAATTGCTTCATCCTCCTTTGTCCAAGACCAAAGAGCATCTTTCTTTAGCTTCTGTTGTAGTATTTTTCGTTTTGCTGCAAGATCTTTGATAAAACCTTCGTTTGAAATGTAGGTTAGTAGTCTAAGAAACCTTTGTAATTCCTTTTTATCTTTTAAAGTTACAGGAAAATTGCTAAGTTTTTCTAACACGTGTTTCTGCATTACTAGTTTTCCTTTCTCTATTTCAAGACCTAAATAATTGATTTTATTCTGAGCTAAAACTATTTTCTTTTTACTTAATACGACTCCGTGTTCTAGAAGTTTATTAAGTACCAAAGTTACTTTCTGATAATGATCTTCTAAATCTTTTTTGGTAAAGACTAATATATCATCTATATAGATAAGACAAAAATCTTTATATTCTTTTAGTATTGAATCCATGTATCTTTGAAAGATTCCTGGGGATTGCTTCATTCCCATAGGGAGTACATTCCATTCATATTGTCAAAAGTAAATTTTGGTTCATCTAATTTTAGTTGATAAAATCCTGATTTACAGTCAAAAGTACTGAACCAAAGCATATTCCTTATTTGTTCAATGATTAAATCTTTTTTAGGAAGAAAGTATGCGTCTCCTTCCATTGCATCATTTATTTGTTTATAATTTATTATCATTCGTCGTTTTCCACGTTTAAGTTCACTATGGTTTTTTACATAAAAGGCTGGGGCTGAATGCTTACTTTTGGATGGTCTGATTAATCCTTTTGCGAGCATTTGCTTAATATCTTCGGCAAATTCATTTCTATCTTGTTTAGTGTAGATCATAGGTTTGCATTTTAATTCGGTAGTGGGGTCTTTTAATTTTAATGTAATTAGATCGGTGTTTTTATTATTTATGTTCGGATCTAGTGGATGATCACTACATAATTTGTCTAATAGATGTTCAATATGAGCTGAAATTTTTCTATTTGGTTCTAAATTGATTAGAGCATAACGAATTTTTTGACAAAAAAGAGTAAATAAGTCACCACGTTGCAGCTTACTAAACTCTGATTGTTTTGTAGAATAAGTACATTGAGAGGAATGAAGGATTGATATAGAAAGGATTTCACGAGTTTGAGTGTTGCGTATATATGGTGTACGAAGAGTAATGTATTCTAAGTATTGACAGAAAGGTGAATAAAGTCGTAAGAAGTTATTGCCAGGATGACATCAATTCCTGTTTCTTGTTGATAAATCGTTGGGACAATAAATCGTTTATGTTAGATTTCTAAGGTTATGCGATTGACTACCCAGAACAAAGAGTGGATAGATTCATCAGCTATTTGTATTTTTAATGGCTTTTCTAGATATTCCCAATTGTCAAATAATGCTTTTATTGCCAGACAAATACTTGCTCTAGTATCTATGTAGGCTTCAGTTTCTTTATTACTTTTTTCTATCTTGATTTTAATATAAGTACTATTCGGATTCTGTTTCTTCTGAAGATAGTTCATCATGTTCAGAATATTCGTAAACACTATCATCAGTAGTACTTAATTCTTCTTCTAATGGTTCGAGATTATATATTTTATAAACTTATTTTATTATTTTAGCTTTTTCTTTAAATTCTTTTTCTTTTTTCTGAGGACATTCATTTGCATAATGGCCTTCTTCGTTACATATCCAGCATACACATTTCTTTTTTCCTTTTGGACAATACTTTTTAGGTGTATGTTTTTTCTTAAAATATTTTTTTCTTTGTATCTTTATAGGCTTTTTTCTTTGGGTAAATTTTTCTTAATTTTGGTTTTCTTTTCTGTTTATAATATTTTCGTCTTCTTTTTATGGGATTACACCCGCAGTTTTTAGGTAATTCTATTTCAGGTAACTCACAACAAATTACATTTCTTCCTCTATTTAATTGTCTTAGGGTTTCTCTATTTAAACATTGGTCTCGTAATTCTTTTAACAGTACTTGAATAATTCCTCCTAGGGTTTTAGCCGTAGTTAATGGATTGGCTAACCAGATAGTTTTTATTTTTTGATTAAGTGGAAAAGGTAATTTATCCATAAATATTTCTTTATATGTTTCTTTTGTTTCTATATCTAATTGGTAATAGTATTTTTGGTATTCACAAATAAAACTTCCTATATCACACATATCACATATTTGCATTTTATTTAAGTGTACCTTAGCAGTTTCTTGTAAATATCTTTTTACTTCGGCACTTTGCTCAATACTAGGAAATCCTATGAATTCTTCATAAATTAATTCCATTATAAACCTAGCAAAGTTTTGGTTTGTTACTGTTCGTTGTATATATTGTTGCCATTTTTCTTCTTTTATTCCATTTAGAAATTTTTGTACATTTCCCGAGGTTTTGTAAAAGATAAAATTCTTAATTGAATTTCTATCTAGACTATTAAATTTGTCATCTGTTGCCATAAGCAGAGTAAGTTCATTGATCAACTGTAAGAGTATCTCTTCCTTGTTTTTCGCACAATCAAGGTTTAGAATATTTCCTGATTTAATAGATTCATATCTTGGTTTAAATTCATCTGGAATTTTACACCATTTATTATTTCTTTTTACATATCCCATATTATGCATTGTTTTTTCTTCCATATTATCCCATATTTCAAATGTTTCTTTTCTTTTTCTATTTCTTTCAGGTACCATACTACTATTTGTTTCTCCATGGTGCATTCTTATTTCGTTAAAGTCTGTTTCATCTGAAGAGGAGCTATAATTTAATACTACTTCTTCTGTTTCATTTAGGGTTGAACTGCTACTTGTATTTGATTATGTTCTTCTTCAATTATTTTTAATTGTTCAAGAAGTTGTTGAATTTCTTCTAAATCAGTTGATTTTTTTATTTTTTCAATATAATCAGTTTTTATCCTCTTTATGTTTTTCTTGGTGTTAAAGATTCTAAATAATGTAAAGGTTCGGGCTTTCTTCGATTTAATAATTCTTCTAAGTCTCTTTTTGTAATAGGTTTATTATTATTTTCTTCTTCTAACAGGAGTTCTAGTTGTATAAGAATTTTCTTAAGTTTCAAATCATCTTCATTTTCTATTTCTTTTCCTTTATCAATGGTTCTTAGAGTTTTATATATATCTCTGTATTTGATCTGTTCGTGGTGTGTATCATTTCTATAAATATATTCTGCAATTTTAGAAGTCATTTCCACAACTTGAATTATATTATTATTTATTTGTTCTAATATTTTTTTTAATTCTTTATATTTTTTATTAATTCTTTCTAATAGACTTATAATTTCTATTACTATAAGAATACTGATACCCTCAAATTTATTAAGATACCATAGAAATCACCTTTTTTCAAACGCGTATCTTAGACAATAGTAGTAAACAGTGAAGTAGGTGAAACACTTAATTCATGCAGGTTTGACCGTCATGTTCTTGAATAAGCAGGAATGGGTATTTTTTTTTGTAGGAAATATAAGAAGGAATACTAAATGCTTGCTACTTGAAAGTTTTCGCTACTGATTTTCCACTGGCCAGCAACTAAGTGCATCTCGAATAATATACTCACTTCTTAATAAAATATAAATAAAAATTAATTCATTTAAATTGTAACAAAATATTCCCTCAGATCTATGTATAAACAAAAAATCTAACTTCACACGTATTAAGAAAGTTAGTTATATTAGTTTAATTGTCTTGGTTTGTATAAAAAATAAGTTATAGTTATTAAATTATCCTTTCTTGAGAGTGTATAATGCTCTTGGAAGTTGTGTATTGTGAGTGTATAATGCTCTTGAAAAAATAAAAAAACAATTAACCAATGAGTATTTTTGACAAAGTGGCATTAAATAGGATTGATTTGATTGACTTTTGCTTAGATTTGAGTCCAAAAATTTTCGGTATTTTTTTACTTATATAGGTCCAGAGGGAGTATTAGTATAAGCAAAAGTTGACTTTTTCAACCTATTTAATGATAGTAAACCAAAAATATCATTCATTTTATTGCATTTAATTGAAACAAGTTTTCATATAATATAATTAATGTGAATAAACGAAGAGGGGTAATTTAGGCAATTGAGTTAAACTTTTAAATGAGATTAATAACATTAAATGTGAATAACTAATTATCTTAAGTAATATGAAGATGGTTACATTTGTTTAATTTTATTACGGTGGGAGTAATTTATTGGAGTTGATTATGTTATATCGAATTTTTTTATTTTATATTATTTTAAATAATTCTTTATTTCATTTACAAAAGAAAAAATAACTCTACATTTCAATAATACAATTCCAAAAAAAATTTATCAAATAGGTCCCATAAATTATTCACATTTATTATTATTTTTATTTTCGAAGGAAAGTAACCAATATAATACTTTATTTTTTTCTCTCCTGTTATTTTTTATTAGGGATTCTTATAGAAGAACAAGTTGTTTATAGAAACAACTCATGTTCACTTAAGTTAATTTTAATTAGCTATATGCGATTCTTAAACAACTTTCATTGAAGATGATGTGACAAGATGGAACTATAAAACAACTTTTATGGAAACCAATCTAGAAAATATTACAAGGAAGGGGTTGAATCTATTTTAGAATTTATTGTATCGATCTGCTTTTACATATTTCTTGTCTTATGATATATTATCAGTTATTTTATTATTATTTTAAAATCTATTTTAGAACCTGTTTCCTCTTACTTTTACATATTGTCTCATAATAAGACAATATATCATTAATTATTATTTTACATTTTAAAATAATAATAGTTCATTCAGCAAAACACCCTAAAAAAAAAAAGTTCATTCAGTATTAGGAAATATGGTAAAGCCCACAGAAAAAGAAAGAATAATTATGAGAGAATGTGAAATGTAGAATTGATTGAATAGGAAAACATGATTACATTAAGCCAAATATGTGGCTTATGTACAATATGAGAAATTAACCAATTTGTAACTAATCATAACTAACTATTATATCTCCAATAGTCCCCCACAAGCTTGAAGTGCACATTAGCACATCCAGCTTGGGATGAACAATACAATGCAAATGAAAAAGAAAGAACAATTATCAATGAAAATTATAAAGGTACAAGCCGTAATTTCGTCGGCTAATAAAAAAAAAAAAATCTAAAATGATATAGGTAACGACTGAGGTTCATAACTCTGAGAAGTCTTCGACCTTCTTTGGGCCTCTTCGATTTTCTTTCAACGTCTCCATGGTCTCGTTCTAAAAGCAGATGAATCTTACCATCGGCAAGAAAAGAATGAATTTGTATATGAAATGAGCTGACTCGTTGGAATTTACATCAATCAAAAGTCGCTGCAAATTGGGCTTTATAAGGCAAATGCTTAACAATCATCATGGATAAAAGCAAGAAACAAAGCCAATTTAGGCTAATCAAACCAAATCAAAGAGATGAAGTTGTCTGCAAAGAGGAAAAAAAAATTCACGATTTCTAATTTGTGGAATGTATACCATTGCATCTTTCCAATGTAAGAGCTCGAGAGGAAGAAGAATGAAAATGTTGTAATTGTTATGAACAATTACTTTATGTGGATTTTAGTAATAACAAATCAAAGAAATAAGTTTGCTAAAAATATTGCATATATAATTTATCATATAAACGTGAGAACGTTGCTAACTGTGCTCAAGTGTGCAGATTGATAAATCAAAGATAAGTCTTTATAGTTTAAAGACTGTAAGGATTGCACGAAGAGTCCAATGATATCAAAGGAAGTTATATAAGTCCAAAGCTTAAGCACGTCCAACATATCTCAATGAGCAACCATCTTACAAGTTGAAGCTAAGTAGCTGAACAAGGAGAATATACCTTAAGAATATAGTAAATGTTCTGCGTCCAATATAATGAAGGAAAACAAAGACTGAAGGTCCGACGTAAGACTTATAAGGAAAAAAGCTATGAAGGTCAGAAAAGATATCAATGGTCAGAAGCAAGATTTGACATATTATGTGATAAACTTATCCAAATAAGATGATCTTGGTCTCGTTGGAAAGATAAGATAAAGATCTACATCTTTTATGAAGAAGTCGAGATCATAATCAATCTCTATCAGGGCAAAATTTTGTCAACAAGTTGGAGACGTAATGCTGTTCCTGACAGCCAGACCATTCATGCGTCCAATGGAAATATATGGAGCTGTAGGTGTTCAAATTGGACGAAATAGGTGTCGAATTAAAACTAACTTCCATAGCTATATTTTTCATGAAGACATCAAAGACTAATTCGAAGGTTAAGAAGGTCAAAGAAGTAAAATACGCTGATTTGGTAGATTTTACGAATTTGACAGCTTTGTGAATATGTCTACCGCAGAACAAAGCATCCGAGCTCATTTAAGAAGCGTCTAATGAAGCTAATCAAGTGTCTACTCAGAATATAGAACAATATGATGGCTGGACAAGTGATTTTGAATAAAGTATTAATATATTCAAAATCCAAGCTTTATCAGAAAATGAGACACTATTTTCAACAAAGTTCTGAAACATGAGTTACTGTAGCAGAAAAAGACAAAAACTTAAGCAACTTTATTAGAAAGAAGGAAAAAGAAGAAAGAGAAGAAAAGCCTGAGCAAAAGTGCAAAAGCTGCAGAAGCAAAAACACTTTATCTAAAGTATACTCAGCATAAAGGATAAAGACTTTGTGCAACGGTCAAAAAATCTCCAACAGCTATATTTTTATATGTCTATATAAGGGAGATCTGAAGATGAAGATCAGAGAGACAGTGAATGCTTATACAAGCTAAGGTTGCTACTGCTGTTGCTACTGCAGTTGATAAAAATGAGAGCATCACTATTTACATCTCAATAGAATTTCTTCTCAACATAATTATTCTATACCCACTCAAGTGAGTGTTATGAGAGATTTTCTTTAGTTCTAATGAACTTCATTATATATTCACTCTTGTGAGTGTAGGAAGAACACTTTCTCTATACTTCATTTTAAAACACACTCTGTGAGTGTTGTGAGATTATTTCTATGTAACCTTCATCAAAATTCAGTGAGCCTGAAGAGGCTAGGTGAAAAGAATACTCAACGGCCTGGAGAGGTCGGTGAAGAACAATACTCAATGAGCCTGGAGAGGCTAGGTGAAAAGAATACTCAACGGTCTGAAGAGGTCGGTTAAGAGCAATACTTGCTGAGCCTGGAGAGGCTAGGTGTGCAAATAATACTTGTTGTAATTATCTGGTATGATAATGAAAGAAAACTCAGTTGACGCTGGGGACTGGACGTAGCTCATGGTTTTTATGAGTGAACCAGGATAAATCTTGTTGCATGTTTCTCTCTGCCCATATCTCTTTATCTATGTTGTTTTATGTATTTCAACAAGTTTATATCTAGGGATAAGAACTATGTTCTAAAATTGTTTTCAAAAGTATTTATCCCCTCACAACAGATTGCGTCCAATCTGGTTAGAGTCCAGCGTCCGATGTAATTGGACTCAACATAGTTTGCGTCCGATGTAATTGGACTCAACATAAGTCCGATGTAATTGGACTCAACACAGTTTGCGTCCGATGTAATTGGACTCAGCATAGTCCGATGTAATTGGACTGAACACAGTTTGCGTCCGATGTAATTGGACTCAACATAAGTCCGATGTAATGGGACTCAACACAGTTTGCGTCTGATGTAATTGGACTCAGCATCGTCCGATGTAATTGGACTCAAGACAATTTGCGTCCGATGTAATTGATAGTCCGATGTAATTGGACTCAACACAGTTTGTGTCCGATGTAATTGGACTTAGCATAGTCCGATGTAATCGGACTTAACACAATTTGCGTCCGATGTAATTGATAGTCCGATGTAATTGGACTCAAGACAATTTGCATCCGATGTAATTGATAGCCCGATGTAATTGGATTCAACACAATTTGCGTCCAATGTAATTGGACTCAACACAGTTTGCGTCCGATGTAATTGGACTTAGTATAGTCCGATGTAATCGGACTTAACACAATTTGCGTCCGATGTAATTGATAGTCCGATGTAATTGGACTCAAGACAATTTGCGTCCGATGTAATTGATAGTCCGATGTAATTGGATTCAACACAATTTGTGTCCGATGTAATTGGACTCAACATAGTCCGATGTAATTGGACTCGAAGAAATTGGCAAACTCTAAGTTATTTTGTATTACAAAATATGTTAGTAAAACATCTCTGATTCATCTCAATGTTCCTTAAACATATTCAGAAAAGAGTTTTTGGTGCTAGTTATCTGTTTTGATGAAAAGTTTTTAAAATTCCCACATCACCCAATTCACCCCCCTCTTGTGTGATGGTTGCTTGACTCAACAAAGAATAGGTCGCAACTTTGTATATGACATATTGGACAACAAATTAGCCCATGAAACTGAATCAGATTCAATAAAAGGTTTCACTTTCTTGATCAAAACAGGCTTTAGCTTGTTTTCCTCAACTCTGGCCAATATTTCAAACCAAACCCTTTCTACACTAGCCTTGTTCTCCAATCAGGCAATCTACGACCAAGAGTGACGTTACTCTAAGGGTAACTTTATAGCAACTGATGTTTTAATATTTTCTTTGAGGACGCCAAAAAACTGATCCTGAAGGATCTTGTGACCAAGAAGACTCCTCAAAATTTTTCCAACATACTTAATCTCAATAACTCAATAAAAACATTGAGAAAGAAAAAGTTTTAGAAGAAAAAGGAAAACAGAGCTTTTAATTCCGGGGAAGGTGGGAAAAAAAGCAACAAATAAAACTAAGAGAAACAAAATGTGTTTGGAAGGTGAGAAAAATGAAAGGAAAACGAAAAAGGAAATGCAGCGGAAAAGTTCAAGATGAATGATATTTCTCTGATATCATATGAGGAAATATGGTAGAGCCCATAAAAGAAGAAAGAATAATTATGAGAGAATGTGAAATATAGAATTGATTGAATAGGAAAAGATGATTACATTAAGCCAAATGTGTGGCTTATGTACAATATGAGAAATTAACAAATTTATAACTAATCATAACTAACCATAACTAACTATTATATCTCTAATATTTAGCATCGAGAATTGCTCATATATCATTTTGTTGTAATATATTTATGACCTATAAACCTATAAGCAAATAATTGTAACGTTCAACTATTTTAAGCAAGAGCTAAAACAAGTTGTATAACATAACAAAAAGAAATATCTTGAAATTAAATGAATAAGAACCACAGTTAATTAGTGTTCTACATGTGGAAAACAAGGTCGCAATAAGAAAACATATAAGGATAAATTCGTAGCTAACGGAGTCATACTCAAAGGAGGGAACAAGGTTTGTATTTTGCATTCATGTTGTTTTTGTTGAGGTGCATGAACTGTGATTGATTCCCAACAATGTGTGCAGAGACATAAACAAAATAGTGTTGCCACATCTAGGAGAAGATCAAGCAACATTGCAAGCACAAGTGAAACACCAAGTCAAGGATCTATTGTGTAGCTGCAACCAAGTAAAGAGCCTAATGTGGCAGTTCAATCAAGTCAAGGACCAACTCATCAACAACCAAGTCAACATCGAGTCATGTACCAAGTCAAGCTCCAACGCAAGGACCTAGTCAAGCACATTTTGGACAACAACCTAGTCAATTTGCCACTGCTACAGTAACAACTACACAAGATTCACAAAACTATAACTGCTAATGATGTTTGTAATGCCAATTGAAATGGCCTTATCAAAATTATGTCTTTATGACAATTTTGTTGAACAATTGTTGCTCATTTTGATGTCTTAAATTAAATTGATGTACTATAAAAAAAGGTATATTAGTGACCGAATTTAGCGACCACACTTAATCGATCACTAAATATGAAAATTTGATCGCTAAATATGGAAAATTGGTTTCTAATTCAGTTGCTAAACCATTTAGCAACCGATTTAGCGATCACCAAATGATTTAGCGACTAAGCAATCTACGACCCCCAAATTCGGTCGCTAAATGGTTTAATGACCGAATTTTCATATTTAGCGACCGAATTTTGTGGTCGCTAAACACCTCTTTTTTTGTAGTACTAAACTGATATATGTTGACCAATTGTAATGGCCTTATCAGACTCATGTCTGTTGTTAATGAATATTGCAGATTTTGTTGAACAATTGTTTCTCATTTTGACGCCTTTTATATTTTGTTGCACATTTTGATACATATTTTGGCAATTGAATTTGAAATAGAAGATAACAAACATTGAATTTGAAATAAGTGAGCATTTCATTAATACCTTAAGGGTGTTGCTATGATACCCTTGTAAAGTAGAGGGTTTGGGTACCCTATGTCCAACCAGAATACGTCACCCTAATTAATTGAATCATGTCAATGTCATATGGGGCTAAGTTCTCACCACCTGATTGGTCCACATAAGCAAGGGTATGGTACCCGGGTACCATAGAATCTTCCATAGCTTAATTGCACATTGCATAACAAAACCTTACATGAAACTGACTTACACATGAAAATGGCAAACACGTTCAAAATGACTTACACATGAAAATGCCAAACACCCCCTTACTCAACTTCTTACAATAACCACAACTAAGAACAACAAGAAAATGACCTAGGACATGACTAAACCCCTAACCAAAATTTTCTCCCTACTCTTTAGTTCGTCCACCCTCCTCAGCAAAGCTTTAATAATCTTCATCTCCCTTTCATTAACTTCACCATCATGCCACTAAAAGAAATTGCATCATTTTTGTTTCCCTGCAAAGTAACCACAAAAATCAAATGCATAACACACACTAAACCCAAAGAGAATCAACACAAAACCAAGTAATAGAAAATGAGCGAGTACCAAAAAACTCCTGTAACCATAAAAATGATACTCATGATTGTCTTTTGACCATGTTGTGATTAGTGGAGACTCTACCCCACAGTAACAAGTCTTCGGTTTCCTTCATTTTTTCTGCTCTGTGGATGAAGATGTAGTGGAAAACTCAGACCCACAACCTCTCATTTCGATAATATATTGGCACAAGATGGAGGGGAGGAGAAGAATTAATAGTGACTGAAAAGCAGAACTAGTGAACCCTAGCGAAGAATGTGGGGAATATCAGGGAGGAGGAAGGGATCTGAGGTTATTGTGAAGGTCATGTGTGTATAATTTTATAAAGTTTTTATTTTAAAAATAATATTTTAATTGATTATAATAATATTTTATTAAATTAAATAAGTTTGATAATTTTTCAAATTTTAAAATTAATTTTTAATTATATATATTATTATTTTAATAATAAAAATTGACACATGACATGACAGGTGTCAGATCATTTGTCACACAGGATAAAACTGGCGGAATTAAGATGTAAGAATGACAGAAGGACTAATAATAAAATTTTAGAAAAAGTGAGGGATCAAAAGAATGCAGGAAAAAATCGAGGGACGAACATCACATGTACACTATACTTGAAGGATGAAAAATCCAATTAATATCCTAACCAAAAACGCATATTCCTTTTTGGTAGAGTTGTCAATTTGGACCTGACCCGATTGGCTCACCCCGAACAACCTATATTTAAGGCTGAGTTGGGCCTCTCAAATGGCAACCCGAAAAAAATCGGGTCTTTTGACCCGGCTTGTGACACCCGCTATTCCGCATATGATAAATATAAAATAAAGCATGCAAGTTAAATAAAAAAACTTTAACATTAAAGGTAGCAAGTACCACATTATCCAAAACGTTTTAATACATAAAAAAAAACTGTGAAAAATATAAACATAAACAAAACCCGAAACCCGATGTTACATAATCAGAGCTGGTAATCTCTACCGACATTACATCAGAAACAACTAACATAACTAAACTAAACTATGAGTAAGCGATTTCCAAGGGATCACTCCTCAGCTGGTAGCACACCATCCTCTGTATAACCAAAGGTACATGCAAAACAACAACAACAGTAAGGAGTAAGGAACTGTACGTATAAACATAAACGATAATAGAGCAGTTAGCAAGATGATCATGCAGTATATACAACATCATAATAGAAGATACATATTATAACACACTCCATCATCTCACATTAATAACATGTTATGCTATGCATAACTACTTCACTACTCCATATGCAATGTGGATCCAAACATCAACTCTGGAAAGACGATTAGGAGTACATATCCATGTTGACCATTCAGCACCAACGTTGGAACACTCACCAAACCATGGGTGACGTCCGTGGACACTCTCAACTAATCCTGATAACGTACCGTGGCTCGTTAGGGTAATCAGGTTATCGATAGGACACTCCGACAATGGATTGCAAGTCCATGCCATATGGAACCTCCTTACCCAACTTTACCCTCAAGGCCAGGATAACACCCATCGTGGCCTCCACCGTCGTGATTCATCATTTGCTTTCCGCCCAAACTATCATCTCTATGCAATGATGCATGCAATGTTCAACCAGCATGCAAACACATATCCAACCATCCATCATCAACATCATCACATGGCTATCAACTTTGACCAACAAGCATCAAAGTTGATTTATCAACATCAAACTTGACCAATAAGCATCAAGAATGATTAATCAACATCAAACTTGACCAATAAGCATCAAGAATGATTTAACCAACAACATCGGTAACAGTACGTCGTTACCTATAACATCATCTTCTCATTAATTAATCTCTTTATTAAGTCTCTATTAATACACCTTACCATATCGAAATCCTAGTTCATTAACTATCCTCAAGGTCGTGTTTTATAATCTCTTATATCGTATTTTTATTCCAAGAAGGGGTATTAAATCTCTTTTATTTAAAACAGTGAAATTTTCTTAATTTTGAAAGTGGCACGGCCTGAGCACGGGCGTGCTGGCCAACTGGCATGGGCGTGCTAAACAGCGTCACTTTTCTCGTTTTTCTGGCACGGACGTGCTACATGAGAGCATGAGCGTGCTGGCTTTTCTGGGCAGGGAGCACGGGCGTGTCAATATTGAGTACGGGCGTACCGAACGCTATTACAACGTTTAGATCTGGGAAACTTAGCAATTTTCTAGATTTTAACACTCCAAATCAATCCTAAGGTTTTTGAGTAATCCATTGGCATTAATCTCACCCCTCATCAACATCTTTATGTTTTATGTACATCAATTAGACTAATCCTAGTTTTAGGCTTAGCGCTAACATCCCTATGTTTTTTATTAACATAGTATTAACAGCAGCTTCAACATACCAATCCATACAACCATGGCATATCATCATCATCATAAACAATATCATAAACAACATCCTCAACGTCATGTCAAGATCATACAAACCATTTAAACAACTAGCAACATGTATAAACAACCATAATAACTTCATAAAACAACTAACGCATGTAGCGCACAAATAGGGTCATGGGTTAACCCTCATCTTATGCTATCCTAGAATCTATATGTTATGCTAATCCCTTCTCCCCATACCTGGCGTGATGATTCCTGCCTATGAGCCAACAAAACGAAATCCAAGCGTGACTCCTCTAAACGGGTTCAACAGGTACAACGAGCTTGACCAAGAACATCAAAAAAGGACAAAGCTAGTTAATTCCCAAACAAGAAAAGGAAGGAAATTAACATATAGGTTATGCTCATACCTCGATTAGATCCCTAGGGAACTAATTTGCTAGTTGCCGTTTACAGCACCGATACACGAACAACGAAGTCTGGTTTGACAGGGACAAAACGGTTCAACACTAACTAAAGGGATTCAAAGAAAAATGATGAATAGGGTTGGTTACCTTACCTTAGAGTAGCGCGAAGCTAGCAGCTTAACCCCAAACGCAACAGCAAGCACCACAGGGATGTGTTCTTGACGAAGAACATCCAAACAAGGATTGGGGAACGCTCAAGGATTCAATGGGAACCCAAGAGAAAGGTTAAAGACGGCTGCTTCTAACTTTAGAATTGACGGCTATGAGGTTTAGGTCGAACAAAAGAGGTATAAAAAGGATTGAGGCGAAACGGGCTGACCAAAAGAGCCCAAAACGTGTTTCTGGTGCGTGCGAAGAGCACGGGCGTGCTGAACAACTGGCACGGGCGTGCTGCACGGGAGCACGAATGTGCTAAACAACTGGCACGGGCGTGCTACACAAGAGCACGGGCATGCCACCCTGACAGGATCACTTATAAGATCGTTTCTAAGGTTTAACTACCTTAAAACATGTCCTAAACATCTAACACATGCATAACAACACCTAACATATATGTAACAACACTTTATAATAAGCAAGCGAAAACCGGGATGTTACACGGCTCGAATAGGTCGATAGGCCAACCAACCCGACCCGAGGCTAGCCCGGTTACTCAATTAAAAACCCAAACTTATCTTGGTCCCGTGGCAGTGCGTGACTCGCATCCATTATTTATTACATAGTTTGGCTTTGGCCTTTGGCTCAATAATTACATTTATACTATACGACACTCTATGGTCTCTCATCCTCTCACGCAAAGCAATTTGGTCTCTAGAATGCCAATTATTGTGTAACTGGTTCAGTATATATATAGAATAGCCATATTTGTGTAGACACAATACTCCAAATTATGCCAATTTAGAGTACTAATGCTGGAGTTGATAACTAGGAATTTTTCCAACAATTGTTATGATTCTTTTTAAAAAACCAAATATGATTTTCTTTTAATTTTAAATTATATTGTCTATTTTTTATTATTTATAATAATTAGGACTGATTTGACCCGTTGGCTTGCTAGCCTGGCATAAAGCTAGGCTAGGCTAGCAAATATGCAGGCCGGAGTATCCTCAGGTCGGCCCAACCCGATTTTACACTCTGGTCCGATCGGTCCGGATCAGACTGGACCGGGTAGCCCAATTTGACAACTCTACTTTATGGTGCTTTGAACAAAGTGGCTTCATACGTCCCATTATATATGTCATGTCACATTTACAAAAAAAAATTTATCCCAAAATATATGTCATTTTCTATTTTCAATGTAATATTAAATGTTTTCTACCAATTGTATCCTTAAATACTCCACTTTGCATTTATGATAATAGTCCATACACCAATGATTAATAAGATTAATTTGGTAAAATTATCACTCTCTTTATTTTATTTATTATTTTTTCTTAAACTGTGTGATTTAGCTAAATATGACATATTACTCCGGATCTATATATAAGTAAAAAGTACTTAAATTTTTTAGACTCAAATATAAGCAAAAGTCAACCAAATCAATCATATTTAGTTAATTGTTTTTTTTATTTTTCCAAATCAATCATTTTTACCTAAATTTAATGCCACTATTTCAAAAATATCCATCGGTTAATTGTTTTTTTTTATTTTTTCAACAACATTATACACTCTCAAGACATAACTTCCAAGAGTATTTTACACTCCCAAGAAATGACAGTTTAGTAACTACTCTATCCGGTCCATTATAAGCATAAAAGTCTCAAAATTTTTGGTCTAATATATAAGCAAATTTTAACTACTTTCATCCTATTTAATGACATTGTTCCTAAAATACCCTTCATTTAATATCAATTTTGTTTTTCAATAACTCAACGTGGGATGCATTTAATAAAAATTGAAGTTTTCTATGAAGGTTACTTTAGGTAATATCCTTAATTTTTTAACAACATTAAATGAGATTAATCAACTTTTTTAATATATATGTTTCATTTAATTTTTACTTATAATAAAGATCGGAGTAGTATAATTTATTTTTTATAAAAATCAAGAGAATTAAATTAATATAATTAATTTTTATAATACGTGTGAAGTTAATTTTTTTTTATCTATATATGAAAGGGAGTATATATTAGGAGAGAGGGAGTATATTCTAACTTCACAAAAGAATTTCTTTCATCACATTCAATTCTGGATTGGTTCCGATTCAACGTCCATTTCATTATTTATTGATGTTGCATTTGGACATTTCTTTTAGAAAACTCTCATCATTACTTCATGGTCACTGTTACCAAAGATGGTCTTATTAAATGTACCAGTTGATTAGTCAGTGTACTGATTGACTTGACTCGATGCATGCACGCATTTCTTTCTCGTGATTTGAACCAGGTTAGAATTAAAAAAATAGAAAATATTGTTTCCATTATTTTTTATATAAAATTTTAAAAACAGAATGAAAATAAAATGATATTTTTAAAATTATTAATAAAATCATAAAACAAAATTAAAATTAATTATATTTAATTATATCTTAATTTTAATTTCTCAGTCCCTATAATTTATGATTATTTTTAAGATGTTAGATTAAAATTATAATAACACCAACCCCTTAGATTAAAATTACTTTTATGATTATTTAAGTATTTATTTTTTATGATTATTTTTATGATTGTAATGGGTACTTTACCCAAGAGTTTGTTTCTTTATTAATAATATTTCTCCCTTTCTCACAAAAAAATAATTATAACACCAATCCTACGTGACTAAAAGAAGTTTAATATCCTTTATAATTGAGATGATGGGTCAATTTCTGTTAGTTAAGGGATTGCAAGTTCTTAGCACCACATATTTTTTCGTCATGAAATTGTTAAAGGTGCATGTATTGACAAGTTATGTTAACCTACTTTTTTTTTTTTTTGACGAGGTTAACCTATTATTTTCTTGTTCCACAAATTGCGTATGAAATAGTAACTAAGTAAAATCCTCCTTGAAGTAAGTATTTCCATATTTGAATCATGGAGGTAAAGTTTATCTTAGGTGGCAATCCATGTTAATAACTACCAGCCACTATTCGGTAGAAGTTATCATTTATTTTAAAGGGAATGCTTGTAAGTACGAAAAATAGTTTGATATTCTGGACGTGAGGGGGTGTGTTGGATTCCCATATTGGATTGTGATATGACCTGAATAGTGTTTATAAATGAGGGACAATCCTCACCCCATGAATTAACTTTTGGAATTGAGTTAGATCTAAACCCAAATTCTAAGAATGACGTTCCAAATCAAGAGCACGACAGCATCCTGGTCCCAGCAATAGAACTTGTAAAAGGATAGCAATTACAAAACTCTTTATTTCACTCAAGGTAAGGCAAAGTAATTTACAATATTTGACAGTTGAAAGCACAAAACTACAAACATGATAAAATGAAAAGGATGGCACCAGATTCTGATAAATATAGAACCATCTGTCATTGCTTGTGCAATAAAAAATATATAACGACACCTGTTTCAGAAATTACTTCCATTCATTTCTATTCTTTCTCTATCCTTCAGTTTTTTCACTGCATTTTTTAAAACCAGTACTGGTCTTATCTCTCCTCTTCCTGAAGTTTGTAAAAATAAATATTATACAAGAACAAAATAAACATAAGGTCAGACACTACTGAATGAAAATGCAAGACAGCATAAAGAAGGAATTTGTGAGCAATGGCAATGATCGTGACAGGAAAAAACGTGAGAATCAAACCATGCTTTCAAGTGGGCATTATATGTAATTTTCATATGTCCGCGTCTCCTTGAGCTAAATATCCTTCGAACTCAAAATATGTCTTAAGTAACCAAATATGAATTACCTACTTACATTGTTGAACACCAAAATTTAATGCACAATTATCCTATACACTAAAGTATACGGTCACACATTAGGGCAAAGGGCTGAATAACTTTAGAGCGTTCAAAAATTAAAATTATATAAAAGCACATCTTTCAATTTTCCATTAATTCAAACAGCCCGGATTAGCAGAAAGAGAAGAGAATAATTCACACCTCTCTGTCAGTTACAGAGACACGGTAGGCAGTAAGCTTCCAAAGAAGGATTTGAGCAAGCCAACAGAATAAGCACACACGCTGCCAGTGAATCATTATGTTAACTCATTTGGTCTCAAAATCCATTGTCAGCCAAATCACTTTCAGTATACAATTAAAGAGATGCATACCACCTGTCTCCAATATAGAAATTGAGCTCATTGTCACATACTCACATGTGAATAACAAGCTTGAAATAAGCTAAAGCTTCATTTCAAAACATCAAATGTCCATGGCCAAATTTAAAGAGAGGGTAGGGGGGTAGATCATGCAGAAAAGGGAAGAAAAACTTCATATCTTCGTCTCTTTATATAGTTTAATGGCTGTGTCCACATATTTTAATATCTAATGACGGATGTCCTTACGAAATGAAGTTAGTCATTCATTACTTCTCTAACCTTTCTTTTTTAAATTTATTTCAAGTGAAGGTTCAATCTCAGTGACCTTCTAATTACTGTAACATTATTGGACTTCTCTTTTCTTTTACCTTCCCCCATCACAAGGTATACAGATAATAGTTACAGTATTGACTACCCAACCCAAAATTCCTCACTTAAGAGGGGACCTTTTGGACTAGTTTGGCAGCAGCCTCATCCTTTCTTCATTTATAATGGCTTCTCCAGTTCTCTTAGAATATTTCTGCCTTGGATTCCGCTGCATATGTTCAGCACATGGATGCTGTTTGTTTTATACTTTTTTGGGTTGTTGAGCAACTCTAGGAAACTGAACTGAGTTTGCAACAATCAGCTAACTAAGAATTTAAGTTCACAAATATCAATTGTGAAACTGGTATTTGGTTCTTCTTTGGTAAAATGTGGGTTAGGTGAACCAACCAATCGCAAACAATTAAATCTCAGATGAAAGGATAAATAAAAAAATTCTTCTTCGATGAAAATGCATTTTCCTCTTTGACTGCCATGGTTCAAAGTTACTATTCCTCTATATCTAGCAATCATAAACAACATAGGTTTTTGTTGATATAGTCAGCTCCAATGGCTATGACTAAAGTGTGTTGAAACATAAAGGAAAGATTGAACAAACCTTTCCTTTTTGAGAGAGCAATCAAGTAGGCTCTCGAGCCTTCTCTTCATTGTTTTGAACAGCATCTTCCATCCTAGGAAAGGGACATTATTATTTTAATAAGAATTAAATGATTGAATAATTCATCTGTAAGCCTAGAAATGAAGGAAGGACCAGTATTTTCTGTACACTAATTATCAGGTACCATTTGCATCCACACAAGAATGAAAGGATAACCAACAAGTAAACACCTGCCTAGAAAAACATGTCTGTCTCCAAGGAGCATATTTTTTCTTTCTTTACCAAATAAGCCTATAAATTCAAACAGTAATTTCTAAAAAAAAGTTAACAGATGTACCAATACACAAATTATTTTTACCTATTATCTGCAATCGTCATATCCATTGCACTTGCTTCTTTATGTTGCAAAATTGATGAGAATAACCTTTTGTCCTGAAATAAAATAAGCACTGCAGTGATATATACATATACAAAATAGAATATGCTCCTTGATCTTGAGAAATAATGATAAGGTATGGTATCTAAAAACAGTGGAGTAAGAATTATATTGTGAAATCAAAATATCAAATATCCAACTACGCAGACAGGCCCGATTTATGAAGCAGAGGAAGAATTTTACAGCTATTCATTTAAGCACACACACTTCTGTTTCTCAGATTCTAAAACAAAATGCCAGTTGAAAAAAATGGAATTGGAAAAATGTGCTTCCAGTGGCAGAAAAATATTATTCCTAATTGTCCTCATATACTTCTGAAAATTACAATAGATAGATAAAGTTTGAAAAAAGGTAACAAGTAATTCAACAACAGACAAAATAGATTGGTGTCAAGAATTGTATGTTGGAAAATGAAATCCTTCTACCTAAAAAATGATTAATTCCATTTACCTCTTCATTCATATTAATGACAGTGTCCTGAATCCTCTGAAAGATGAATCTTAAGCTTCCAACTTCATAATGTAATGCCTTTAGATTATGTCCAGACTCCAGAGAAGTTAGAAAGTCACAAGAACTTCCCATCAGAAGTGATAAACATAAAGAAGAAATTGAATGCCAAACCTCTTTGTCTGAAATTAAATTCTGTATCTCTGCATCCTTTGCTGATAAAGTTTTCTGAAAGTGAGGCTGGTTAAGAAAAGACTTGAAAAGCATCTATAGATGATAGTGACATGAACTTTTGTGGTATTAGATACAGATAACAATTCCATGCTGGTATGGATATAACTTCTATTTGAACTTCATTATTGTTGCTAAGTTTCGCTGCATCCAGCTTTGCTTCTAGCTCTGAGATGACTCTGTCCTTTCTTCTTAATTCAGCCTCATTGCTTACCAGTTTATTACTTAGGTCAGAGATATTTTCTGGAACAAAAAGGAAGGTTTCCCAGATGATAAAACTTAGATGGGATGGAACACTTCACATATATACAGCTATTATTTATATTATATGACATACTTTAAAATGTAAGACAGGTTAATGGGATTTTTAAATTACCAACAAAATCTTTTTCAAATGCTGAGACCCGATCCATTCTGTTTTTCAAGCTGGTCACTGAATAAAAAAAAAATTAATAAGCAAGGTTATTTCTATGGTTTGTATGAATATCCACAAATGAGCATACCTTGGAATCAGTACTAGTTTGAAAACTACTTACCAACTTCCTCTTTATCACTGACAAGGTTCTGCACTTTATCCACAATTTGCTTGATATTAAACACCTCCTTCTCTATCAAATCAAATAGTAATAGATGAGAGTTTATCTTCTCGGAAAGAACACCAAGCATCCTATCTTTGGTTTCGATTGAACGTTTCATTTGAGAAATGGATTCCTGCATAACCCATTTTTTTTCAAACTCAAAGACAAAATCACTGCAGTCCATAATTAGGAGAATTACAACAATAATTAGTTCCCCTATAAATTTTGAGCGTTAGTGCGATGGTGATATCCACAACAACACCCAAAATCCAAAATCCCAAATCTTATGGTTTAGACCTACAAACCCCACCCCTCCTCCCTCCCCCCACCAAAACAGAAAAGCTTCAGTTATGCTTAAATTAGGTATGAGTAATAGCAGACGCACAAAATTGGAAGAAGAAAAAAATCGTTTTTTAGGCTCGTTATGATTGAATAGTTATCAGACAAAAGTCAGAAAAATAACCTCGCAAATTTCAGTAATGCTCAAATTCAGGCACCCTTCAATTATTTGCCAAATTGAACCGTGAAAGGTAATTAAAAATCTTAAAATGAGCAGGGGGAGAAAAAGCCTCTCTTCCCGTCATCGATTAGGAATTTAGCATTATCCTTTCTCCTTGACTTACCACACAGCTTATACCAGTCTCTCTTTCTTTTTTTCTTGTAGATATAGTACTCATCCAACATTTCATTTCTGCAATTCTGCTAGTTATATTCAATAAACTTTCAAACACTTATTATGAAATCAATATCCAATACATGCTTGACAACTCATCCCGAGTACCATATCCATGGGGTAGCATAGAGCCTTTTATACAATAAATTATTAATAACAAAAATAAAAACACCAAAACCAATCATGCACAATAACCTGGTAATCATGCACAAAGTTTTCCCTTGACTGAAGCAGGTTATTTAGGGTTCCCTTCAACTCTTTCTGCTTCATTTCAAGTAGCGCATTATCGTTCTGGAGGTAATTCACCTGCATTACCAACAAAAACGAATTAAATATTTTGGCAAAAAAAAAATTCAACGATCTTACGAATATCAATTATCAAATTCTCCAAACCTTTCTCTCCAGTTTCTGGCTTTCCTCTTTGATGGAAGCCAACTCCCCCTGCAATTCCTGAATTCTTCTGCTCCACTCATCCTCATTCCTCTTCTGCTTCTGCACTCGCTCTCGAACATCACAAATCAAATGTGAACTAAAAAAAGAAGTGTACTCGACGAAAATTGGAAAATGTGACCTAATTGAGTAAAAAATTGATCGAAGAAGAGAAAATTGAAAACCTGGATTAGTTGGTGGTGCTGTTCGGTAGCGGAGCGTTCTCTGTCCTGAAAGAGTTCATGTTAATTGAAGAAACGAAAGAAATGGACATTGCGATAGGATTCAGAGACGGAGAAATTTACCCTGAGATCTCGAACTTCGGTGATGAGAGCTTGGAGTTGGAGCTTCAACTTTGAAAACTTGAGCAACTCCATCGCCGTTTTCATCTTCGTATTTCAAATGCGCTAACATTTTATACCCCTGGCTCTCGTACTAAACGACACCGTTTTGGGGTAGGTGACCCGGGTTCTTAGATGGTGTTTATTTACGGGTCGGATACGGTAGCAAAAACTTAAGCCCAGGTTTACCACATGTTTGGGTTTAGAAGAAGTAGGCTCCAAAAGGCAAACCCAAACGCTATCCAAGTGCAGTTTCCCTGGACCTTAAATTTAGGATAAAATTTGGGAGAGTTGGTAATGTCAAATGTGACTCTCCCCAAGGAAAAGAACGTAAATTCGATTCATGGATTCGCCCAGTTGGGAGGCAGTCACATCCGTGTGTAGAAAATCAGACATCTGTCGTTATCAAACCAAAGATTATTCTCATAGACAGTCAAAAGGGTAGAAGCTGTGAATACATCCCGATGGATCCACCGGGGAGCTAAAGGCTTTAATTACAGTGGGGTAAAAAAAATATGATAAAATTGTTATAGAAATTTTAGTTGCAAAAAAAAAAATAGTTGCATATATATATAACAGCCATAGGAAACTCATAAACTTCACATGGGAACGTGGGCCATAAATGTTAGGGAAAGGGGGTTTGAATCCTTATTTGATAGGTCCATCCTGTTTGACAAAGATTGACACTTAAGTTATCATAGAGGAATCCACAAACATGATATGTTATACAGTTTGTTAGTCTTCTATCTATATATGAATATTTTAGGCTGTTGAAATATCAAGCTCGCCCTTTCTGAGGCATTGCCACGTATCCCTTCTGAGGGTAAAACAGAAAATTCATTCTAATGTACCACATGTCATCTTATCACCAAGCAAAAGAAGCTTCTCGACTAATAATAACTCATCTCTCCCCACGTTCAAATTCAAATTCAAACAAAAGCTCACCTCCATTTGCAATCTCAAGCTTCTTCTTCACCATTTGAGCATCTTCTCCTAAAAATAAAAACATGTCTTCTCCCTTATAGCAAAAAAAGCTAAATCTTCTTTTGAAGATTAAAAGCAAAAAACGTTGTTTCTTGCCATTGTTGGTTTGGTTTGAGCTTCGTCCAGTGGAAGGAGAAGATGTTGCTTCGTCCAGTTTGAGCTCCATTCTGCAAGAAGGCACTGCTTCGTCCCGTGCGGTTCGGTTTGAGCTTCTTTGCTTTAGCTTCCTTACCTAGGTGAGCTTTCCCCCTTTCTTTCTACCTCTGCCCTACTTGACAACAAATGGGTTTAAAATTTCAAGCTTTTCCTTTGCTAATAGCAGTGAAAGATTTTCCCTTTTTGATACCCTTTGCTAATAGCGGTTCTACCTGCCATTTTTTGCAAACCCCTAATTTTGTTAAACAGGAACCTTTCACTCTAAGTTGCTGAGCTAAAACATTCCCTGCAGATGTAATTTTGCAGTGACATGTTGAACTGTTTCATCATCTGTGGTAAGATCTAATTTTTAGGACATTTTTTACGTTTAGATCATATTCTTGAGCTTTACCCATGGAGTTTTAGGGACAGTGAAACTTGGGGCAATATGTAGACTTAATTCCTTAATGTTCACATGGTCAAAGACCCCACTATTTAAGGAAATTGTTTTGTGATTGCAATAGGATTTATAAGTTAATACTCAGTTTATTGGTTCATTACTCATTTGTAAGTGTGATACATGTCTTCAAATAATGTTTTAGTAAAATAAATTTTTTCAGTACAAAGTTTTGAAGTATATACATTTTCAGCTTATGCTTTTAGTTTAGCAGGCTAGCTGCTAACGTGAATGCAATCCAATTCCATAGTCAATGATCACAAGTTTTTGAAATTAATAGGATTACTGTAGAAACAAGCACTTGATTGTTTTTATGTTTTATTACTGATCCAAAGTTATTATTTCATATATGTGAAGTTTTTATTTCATCCTTTAGATATTTGAAGATGATTCAATATGCAAGTGAACTATATGTTGAATCTATATAGTTGTCAAGGTCTGTACAATTTTTTATCACGCTTTAGATGTACCTGACTGATATGTTTTGACATTTTTTACATTGACACAGATTTGATTGGAGAGTTTGATGAGGTAGTTCTGCAACCATGTAAGCACCTTCTATATTTTGATGTCTCTCTACTTTTTGAGCATTTCAGCCACGTCAGTATTCTCTGGTGACCTCTTCTTTATGATGTTTTATTACTTTTTATGTTGTTTATTTTTTTTTAATATTTTTTTTTTATCTTATCTTTCTTCTTTTTTTTTTATCTAGGTTTTTTATTCAGTATCAGCAGAACATGATCCTGACGTGTTAGCTTCTATCACTCCAACCAAAAGAATGTCATTTGAAATCGAGTTTGATAAAAAGCTCAGTCAAGAATTGGCCACTGCACAACTTCATCCACAAAAGATTACAAAACAGATAAAAATTGAATGACAGTGTTGTAGGCACCTTAATTGGCAGTTTTTTGTTGCAAAAATATGATAACATGTCTTGAGTAGGAGTTGGTACCATGATTGCTTCTCTTGAAGTATTTTTGTAATATTATGGATCGAGTGGTTACTATAAGTAACACTGCAGGGTGAACCCTCTTTGGGAAACAATCAAAATTGTAATTTTCCAGTGTAGTAAATATTTAATTAAGAATGAAGTGATCTCATTCTTATCAGTTAAAATAAGGCTTCAACCATCTCCAAAAACATGATGCTTTACCATGTTCATACTCTTTAAATACTTCTTAAACAATGAGTGAATTTTCATAGATGCTTGATTTTTTACTGTTCAGTAATGAGATGAATTTGATAAGGTTCTGTTTTTATAGATTAATTAAGGTGGAAATTTTGCTTATAAATATTAATGAGATTTCAAAAAACATTGCTTATGAGTTCTTATTATATATTATGAATACTATGAGTTTACAACTTCACCCGTCTGATGACTATCAGTGAAGCACATTCACCCGTCTGATAAAAGGTTCTTCACTGGTAGTCATGAAACGGTTGAAAGCTTAGACGGGTGAAAGCATCATTAGATGGGTTGGGTATTTATGTAGACTTTAGACAGTTGAACCTTCCTTAGTTACAGATGTGTGAACTTTTCTTGGTTCCAGACGTGTGAACTTTTCCTAGGTTCAGAAGGGTGAACATTTAAAAGGTCCTTCACTGATAGTCATCAGACAGGTGAACAATTTAAAGGTTCTTCACTGATAGTCATCAGACGGGTGAACATTATGTTCACCCGTCTGATGACTATGAGTGAAGGACCTTTTAAAAGTTCACACGTCTGGAACTAAGGAAAGTTCAACTTTCTGAAGTCTATACAAATACTCCACCCGTCTAATGAAGCTTTCACCTGTCTGAACTAAAGAAAAGTTCACACGTCTGGAACTATAAAAAGTTCACACGTCTGGAACTAGGGAAAGTTCAACTGTCTGAAGTCTACACAAATACTCCACCCGTCCAATGAAGCTTTCACCCGTCTAAGCTTTCAACCGTCTAATGAAGCCTTCACCCGTCTAAGCCTTCATGCTTTTATCCGTCTAAGTCTTTGTTCGCCTGATGACTTTCACCCATCTGAAGTATTACTAAAAGTCAACCCGTTTGAAGTATTATTTGTTATTATTATTATATTATTACAATTAATTAAAAATGTCAATAAATTAATAAGTTAAATAATTTAATTCATGATTTAAAATTTAAAATTTAAATTATTTTATTGAAATAATTATCATAATTAATTACACTAACAAAATTGATTAATAAAATAAATTAATATAATTAATTAAAATAATTAAAATAATTAAAACAATAAAATTAAATGGAAAAAAAACCCACGATGAAGCACCTTCACCCGTCTGATAAAAGGTTCTTCATTGATAGTCATTAGACGGTTGAAAGCTTCATTAGACGGTTGAAAGCCTAGACGGGTGAAAGCTTCATTAGACGGGTGAAGTATTTGTGTCGACTTCAGACAGTTGAATTTTCCTTGGTTCCAAACGTGTGAACTTTTCATAGTTCCAGACATGTGAACTTTTCCTAGGTTGAGACGGGTGAACTTTTCCTAGGTTCAGATGGGTGAACATTTAAAAGGTCCTTCACTGATAGTCATCAGAAAGGTGAACCTTTTAAATGTTCACCTGTCTGATGACTACCAGTGAAAAACCTTTTAAAAGTTCACACGTCTGGAACTAAGGAAAGTTGAACTGTCTGAAGTCTACACAAATACTCTACCTGTCTAATGAAGCTTTCACCCATCTGAACTAAAGAAAAGTTCACCCGTCTGAACCTAGGAAAAGTTCACACGTCTGGAACTAAAAAAAGTTCACACGTCTGGAACTAAGGAAAGTTCAACTGTCTGAAGTCTACACAAATACTCCACCCGTCCAATGAAGCTTTCACCTGTCTATGCTTTCAACCGTCTAATGAACCTTTCACCAGTCTGATGACTTTCACCCGCCTAAGCCTTCATGCTTTCACCCGTCTAAGCGTTCAACCGTCTAATGAAGCCTTCACCCGTCTAAGCCTTTGTTCGTCTGATGACTTTCACTCGTCTGAAGTATTACTAAAAGTCAACCCGTCTGAAGTATTATTTGTTATTATTATTATATTATTACAATTAATTAAAAATGTAAATAAATTAATAAGTTAAATAATTTAATTCATAATTTAAAATTTTTTATTTAAATTATTTAATTAAAATAATGATCATAATTAATTACACTAACATAATTAATTAATAAAATAAATTAATATAATTAATTAAAATAATTAAAACAACAAAAATTAAATTAAAAAAAACCCACGTTGAATCACCTTCACCCGTCTGATAAAAGGTTCTTCATTGATAGCCATTAAACGGTTGAAAACTTAGACGGGTGAAAGCTTCATTAGACGGTTGTAAGCTTAGACGGGTGAAAGCTTCATTAGACGGGTAGAGTATTTGTGTTAACTTCAGACAATTGAACTTTCCTTAGTTCCAGACGTGTGAACTTTCCTTAGTTCCAGACGTGTAAAATTTTATAAGTTCCAGACGGTGAACTTTTCCTAGGTTCAGACGGGTGAACTTTAGTTCAGACGGGTGAAAGCTTCATTAGACGGGTGGAGTATTTGTGTAGACTTCAGAAAGTTGAACTTTCCTTAGTTCCAGACGTGTGAACTTTTCTTAGTTCCAGACGTGTCAACTTTTCCTAGGTACAGACGGGGGAACATTTAAAAGGTCCTTCACTGATAATCATCGGACAGGTCCTTCACTGATAGTCATCAAACGGGTGAACATTTAAAAGGTTCTTCATTGATAGTCATCAGACGGGTGAACATTTAAAAGGTTCTTCACTGATAGTCATCAAACGGGTCCTTCACTGATAGTCATCAGAAGGGTGAACATAACTGTTTGAAGTCTATACAAATACTCCACTCGTCTAATGAAGCTTTCACCCGTCTGAACTAAATAAAAGTTCACCCGTCTGAACCTAGGAAAAATTTACACGTCTGGAACTCAGAAAAGTTCAACTATCTGAAGTCTACACAAATACTTCACCCGTCTAATGAAGCTTTCACCTGTCTAAGCTTTCAACCGTCTAATGAAGCTTTCACCAGGCTAAACTTTCATGCTTTCACTCGACTAAGCCTTCGTTCCTCTAATGAAGCTTTTACCCGTCTAAGCCTTTGTTCGTCTCTAAGCCTTCACCCGTCTAAACCTTCGTTCCTCTGATGACTTTCACCCGTCTGAAATATTATTTTTTATTATTATTATATTATTACAATTAATTAACAATGTAATTAAATTAAGAAGTTAAATAATTTAATTCATAATTTAAAATTTTTATTTAAATTATTTATTAAAATAATTATCATAATTAATTACACTAACATAATTAATTAATAAAATAAATTAATATAATTAATTAAAATAATTAAAACAATAAAAATTAAATGAAAAAAAACCTCACGTTGAGAACTATCAGTGAAGAAATGATCACCCGTCTGGTGACTATCACAGTGAAGAAATGTTCACCTGCCTGATGACTACAAGGGCGATCATTAACCAGACGGGTGAGCTTTATATTTGTTTAAGTAGTTACTTTAGTTGCTAAACATTTTATACTTACTATCATTATTCCATGTCTTATTTCTTAGAAAACAATAATTTTAACGAATGTGTTTCTGCCAGTCTAACATTAATATGTCATATTTGAAATAATTATCGCAATCAATTCCGTCGAACCCGTGCGTATGCACGGGTATATAACTAGTTATATTTAAAATAAAATGTGTATTTTTTCTTTCTATAATAGGATTTTTTTTCTTTTGTTTTTTTTCGAGTTTGTTTGCTTTTTTTTTGTGCAATTTTTTCTTTTGTTTTTATACAACAAAAGGAGTAAACTTTCTATCATTTTAAAGGGTTAAGAAAAATTTAATAGGAAAAAATTGAATTGGCTGATTTTACTCATTTTTACTATAAAATTAATAATATAGTAATACTAGAGAGAACAATAACTTGTCAACTAGGGTTGACATATCTAGTTGCACGAGACGTGTCTTCCCTTACTTAAAATCTTTATTATATGTAAAAAAAATAGAACAATAACTTTAGTGTTGTTTATACTATTATAAATATTATATTATGACATTATGAAAATTAAATCATTCAATGATAATCATATGCATCTAATTATCATTGCAAATATCAAAGTTTATACAACATCAAATAATAGCTTAAAATTTTGCATAAAGAAAAATTGATTCTGCTGCAAACGTAAATAGGGAGCCGAATATTAACATATGGTTGGTCCGAGTGGTAAGGGATTCGGGCACCTTAAGCAATTGGTCAGGGGTTCGAATCCTGATTCTTGTGTATGGAGAAAACCTGGTTGGGAGGGGAGAACTCATCTTGTGTGCCCAACAGGTTCCCCAATGGAGATTAGTCACTGCTAACGGTGGTGAATACTTCATACCTATGTCATGCGTACAAAAAAAAAAAAAATAGGGAGCCGAATGTAAATGTGAGTGTACACTTTTTACATTCCTTTACAAAATATAAGCAAAATAGTTCTATAAGCTTCTCAAATCAAGGGATGTCCCAACCAATATGTGGTTGGTCCGAGTGGCAAGGAACTCAGACACCTTAAGTAAGTGGTCAAGGGTTCGAATCCTGTCTCTTAAGTATGGAGAAAACCTGGTTGGGAGGGGAGAACTCACCTGTGTGCCCAACAAGTTCCTCGATGGAGATTAGTCACTGCTAACGATGGTGGATACTTCGTACATATGTCATGGTTACCAAAAAAAATCAAGAGATGTCCCAAGTCTTCGAATAACTTTAAGAGTTTAATTGTTATGCATGGTCAGTGTAAAATTTGTTACATTGTCAATCAATAAGAAATCATGGTAAGAGTGACTTTTTAGGTAGTTAGGATAAGAGTCAAACATCAATTTTTTACAAGTCTTCATCATGGAGATTAGTGACAGTGTAAAAAATCTTTACACTGACAGTGTATACCAATTCAATCCTAACTTTAACTTCCACTACGAACTCTGAAAATAACATCACTAATCAAATGTGGATCATATATAGTGGGATAAACACAGTTCTAAAACAATTTGAAAAAGATGTTATTTTCAGTTGGGGCGATGTCCAAAAAAACGAGGGCAAACCATTATTATCCAAAATATAAATAATTCGAAAATAGTTTAATAATACTGAACAACATCAACCTCATTCTAACTAAAACTATAACACATATAATCAACATCATAATTTTAATAAAATAGTTTTTGTGTCAATCTTTTCCTGGGCTAAAGCTTCGAGCAAAATCTCTACGTTTTCAAACAAATCAATCTACGAGCTCACATCCATTGCAATGGCGTCGCATTGTTTTCTCCTCTCTTAGGAGACATCTACTATCTATTACCTAAACTGGATCGTCGAGTTGACCCTTTCATTGCTTCAATCTCTTAAAACCAAATTTATATTTTATTTATTTCTTATGGTGGTCACGCCTTGGGGCAAAATTGACCCCTTTCATAGAGTGTCACAAGACAAAATTGACACTCAACTCAATCTTATTAATTATTTGCTATGTCCATGTGGCGACAGATCATATAAATTATTTCCTTAGAGCACTCAAAAACTTCTCATATGCCAATTTGTCACATAAATTCTTTCCCTAGAGCACTCAAAACTCATCACAAATCAAACACATTTATTTATAAATTCAAGGAATATACATTCATTAAACTAATTCATCAAACGACATATAAAATGTTTTAAGAATCTCAAATCAAGAATATTCAAGAACCCCAAAATCCTTTTTCTTTTTTTTATAAAAGGCAATTCTACATGTGAAAACCCCAATTTTCAACTTTTAAAATCATAAAAGAACATCAAAGCAAATCCATAAATTGCATCCTTCAAGAATTCATTTCATGGAGGTTTTGAAAAGGTGTTTTACTCCTTTTGGACCTCCTAAAGAGTCCCGAAAGCGTTCCATGAACGAACTCTTGAGTCGTCCTTTTCACAATCTTAGAATTCTCCTTTTCCCCTTCTTCAAGTCTCTTTCTCCTTATATTTTGCCTCGATTCCTCGAAATTTTTTCTCTGGTGTTTTATGAGTTTTTTTAGGTGATTATTGTTCCAAAAACGCTCCTAATATGTATTATGTTCCTATTTCCCACAGCCCAAAATAAGTTAAAACGCGTTAGGACCCACTTACCCAACGCACGATGATGTATTAATTTCACATGTATCATGAGTTATACACATCCAAAAGTTATGAACTTTATATCGTTGAAAAACTAAAAGAAAGATATACAACTTTGATGAAGATCGCAAAAGCTGAAATGAATATTTAATAGATCCATATTCAAAATAATTTGTTTTGGGGTCCATAATCGATAGGATGCGGCGATGTATTTGTAATTTGTAAACAAGAAAAGTCTTGCATATCATTTCATCATTTTAAATCTCTCACATTCAAAGACGTGGTAAATTTTTTGTTAAAATTACCAACAAAATGGAATGATTTATAAATTTTTTATTCCTATATTATCCTTACTTTAAGAACATTAATATTTTATTTATTATGTCTTTAATAGAGTGATTTTTAACCATGTAATTATAAAATAAAAACATATCAATTTAAAAGATAAACACACAACAAATCATATGCCCGTAATTTTATCAATTTCAATCACCAAAATAAAAGGCTAGAAACTAGATAGATAATCACCCTTTTTATCGATCCCTTTCACCACAAAAAAAAGATAGATAATCAACTTACTCACAACTTATATTTATTTTATATCTACGATGTAGAGACACGTAAAAGTATTTTATTTTATTTTATTTTTTATTTGTGTTCTCTCTTATTGGTATTTCTTGTGTCAATATTTGCATATTACGCAGCGGTTTAGTTCTAAAAGTAAAAACACATCGTGCCTTTGAAATTTTAAACATTGTTCATTTGTGCTACCATTTATGCCTTCGCGAAACAGATATTATACAGGCGATTTTATACAGAAAAATAAATATTGAACAACCTAAACGCATAGAGGATGTGAAGATGTTGGTATCAAACACTGCTAGGGACACAAAAAAGGTGAAGATATATGACAGACTTGTTCGTGTTGATTCAATGTCAAAGGTTGTTGAGATTGCATGAGCTGAGAAGGAGAAAATGAGAGAAAAAGTTCATAAGATAATAGCTTATGGTATCATCAATTGTTTTGTTAACATATAGTTATTTTTATAACGTTCTAGAGGAGGTCTTTGTTGATGTGGGAATATTGGGCATCGAGCATGCTGATTTTGATGGTATTGAGCGTTTGGCTTTGGTGAACCCTGTTGATTTTTTATAATTTTATGCAAAACCATGTTGCTTCAAGGAGATAACTGCTTGTGAAAAAGAACATGGACAAAATAGATAATTTATAATTTATAATTTTTTGAAGCAACAAATTTTTTATTCCATATCATCTCATCCCTCTCAATTTGGAAGGGTAGAAAAATGAGGTTAGATGATGAAATAGGATGGAATGGGTTCCATTTTGGTTTCCACCCCTTCCATCATTTTTTATGCAATAGAAACAATGGAACACCATTCCATTCCCCTCCATCAATCCAAACATACCCTTAGTAACCGAACCATTTGAACCTCGATTGAGTAACTTATTAACGAGGCATAATTTTATAACATTATAAAATTATGCAAATCTTTATTTTGGTTCTTCACTAATGTTTTCATTAGATTTTTAAAAATCTAATCCCTAATTAATCAAAATGTATATTAATTTTTTCTTTTCACAATTAAATTTTATCTCAATTTTAGCTCATAAAAGAATAAACTGATATAGATTTTGATTAGTGAGACAGAATTGTAAAGATTGAGATGTGAGGGACCACCTTGAATTGTTGGATGACAAAACAAAACTTTATTAATTTCGTTGACGAAAAATGGAATACGTTGGAGGTAAGTGGTTGAGGGCGATTATGCTTAAGGAAAAACTAAAGATAATGAAGTGATGTTTTTGAAGCAATAGAATAAATTAAGATTGTTTTGGCTCTTTAGAGATCAACAAATTATTTCAGTTGGAGATCAAATGAATAAGCTGGATGTAAAATGTGAGTCAAGTAACCTTAGCCAAGAAGAGGCGAATCAGAGAAAAGAGTTAAATGCACAATTGTGGAAACTATCTAGAACGAAAGATAGTCTCAATTACCGAAAGTCAAGAGTTGGCTTAGAGAAGGTGATGCAAATTCAAAGTTCTTCCGCGCATATATCAATAAACGAAAAGGATAAAATGAGATTCACAGGGTAAAGGTAAATGGAATGTGGTTGGAAGAAACAAGAAGTCAAAATAGGGGTAAAACAATTTTTTGAAGCAAGATTTAAGGAATGTCCATGGAAAGGCCGGTGTTAGGTGGAATCAATTTCAAATAAATTGGGGAAAAGGACAAGATAATGTTTATATCAGATTTTGAGGAAGATGAATTTCGGAAGGCAACTTGGGAATGTGATGACAACAAGAGCTCGAGTCCGGAATGAGTTTAATTTCAACTTTATAAAGCGTTTATAGAAGAGTATGAAAAGCGATGTTTGTAGAATGGTAAGTGAGTTTCATGTAAATGGGAAACTACTAAGGGGCTGCAATTCCTCCTTTGTTGTGCTTATCCCAAAGACTGACAATCCTTAAGGTTGGAGGAATACATGCATCTCTTGTTGACTGTATTTATAAGATTCTGGTGAAAATATTAGCAAGCAGATTCAGGAAAGTTATAGGAAATATCTTTTCTGAAAACCAATATGCATTTATTGGATCAAGGCATATTTTGGATGTTGTGGTGATTTCCAACGAAGTGGTCGATTTTGCAAAGAAGAAGGGTGACACATGTCTTATTATTAAAGTTGTCTTCCAAAAGCGAATGATTCAGTATGTTGGGAGTTTTTCGATTACATGATGAGTAGGATGAGCTTTTGCACAAAATGGAGAGGTTGGATTAGAAGCTGCCTCGAATCTGTAACAATTTCAGTTTTGGTCAATGAAAGACCAACAGATGAATTTAAACTGAGCAGATGGTTGAGGCAAGGAGTTCCAATGGTGCCATTCCTTTTTCTGATGGTTGCAGAGAGTCTTAGCGGTATCATGAGAAGTGCGGTTAAAAAAACCTTGTCAAAGGTTATAAGGTTGGATGGATTGAATATACAGAAATTACCCACCTAAAATATGCACATAATACGTTGCTGGTTGGTAAGGCGACCATGGGTAATGCTAGGGTTCTTAATGAAGGATCAAACGCTTATCACTAGGCCAAAAGCTATAGTTGTTAGCAAGGACACAACTTTATTTCCTTAATCACAGCTCGGAAGGTTAGTCCACGGCCAGTTACGTTCTCCCAAATCAAAGGGTGGTGTTGAACCCCCATAAAGGCCAACAATCACCCCCTAGCACCAGCCTGGGAGATTCGAGCCTGTGACCTAGCTCTGATACCAATTGAAGGATCAAGTGCTTACCACTAGGCCAAAAGCTATAGCTGTTAGCAAGGGCACAACTTTATTTCCTTAATCACAGGTCGGGTGGTAAGTCACGACCAGTTATGTTCTCCCAAATCAAAGGGTAGTGCTGACCCACATAAAGGCCAACACTTAAAAGTATTTTGAGGTGTTTCGAGCTGATTTCTGGTCTAAAGGTGAATTATCATTAAAGCAGTTTGCTTGGGCTTAATGTGAACATGGAGTCCATTACAGGAATTTTAGATATGCTAAACTACAAAATTGGCTCCATACCTTTTAAATATCTTGAAATCCCTATTGGGGCAAATCTAAGGAGAGTGTCTGCGTGAAATCCTGTTATTGATAAAATGCTTGAAAGACTATATCTTTGGAAAAGGAAACATTTTCCTTTAGTGGTTGCATAAACTCAACATTGTCTTCTTTAACCCAATTATTTAATTATTTTCCTTCTTTAAATCACCAAAATCTGTTGTGAATTCCATTATTAGAATCCAAAAGGACTTTTTGTGGGGAGGTGTGGAGGAAAGGAGAAGGACAACTTGGGTCAATTGGGATAGGGTGTGTAGGCCAAAGGAGCATGGAAGGCTAGGGATAAAAAACATAGAAAGTTTTAATGTAGCTTTAATTGGAAAATTGAGATGGAGAATTATTAAAGAGCAAAAGGCTTTGTGGTGTAGGGTGTTACAATCTAGATATGATAGAGCGATTTTGAGTAAAATGGTAAAATAGGGAGGATGATATCTTTAAAAAAGGATCTTCGTGGTGGAAGGACTTAGAGAAAATCATCAAGGTAGGTGGGTGTAGGGTGAGCTGGCTAGAAGATGGTTGTAAGGGACTTCTAGGTGAGGGAAGGGATCTGCTATTTTGGTATGATGTTTAGGTGGGTGTGGAAAAATTATGTGTCTCTTTTAGTAGATTATTTGCAATATCAGAGAACAAATATGCAAAGGTGTGCAAGGTGGTGTGTGGGAATGGAGATTAAGGTGGAGGAAAGTGTTCTTTGAGCGAGAACATCATCTCTTTCTTGATCTCATGAACTTGCTTAGTGTGACATCTCTTAAGAAGGAGCACAATGATAGCTGGAGTTGGAGGTACGATCCTTCGAGTCTTTTTCGGTGAAATAAGCTTATTCATGCATGTTTACAGATGGATATTTCACCCATCGATGGAATCTTCTTCAAGAACTTTGGACTAAGCTCATCCCCATAAAGGTGGCAAGTCTAGCGTGGAGAATTATTCTAAATGGTATTTTGACAAATGACAAGAATAAATCTTAGGAAAAGAGGAATCAATGGGGTGGATGCTAATATGAAGTGTGTATTATGTAAAAATATGAGTGAATCTACTGCCCACTTGTTTTTCTCATGTAGATTCTCTTATGATGTTTGGATGCAATGTTATGCTTGGCTCGGGTTTGCTGGAGTGCTACCTAAGGATGGAAAGGCACTTTCTTCAACATTCGGATTGTATATCACTTGCGCAAAAGGTCGAAAGAGATATGTTTTTTGTTTTGGTTTACAATTGTATGGTCTATATGGTTACATAGGAACAAGATCATCTTCAGGGAAGGAAACTTGAATATTGTTGACTTAGGGTCTATTTGGATTGGCTTATAAACAGCTTATTTGGGCTTATCTACTAGCATAAACGTTTATCAGGGTGTTTGAGAGAATTTATGGAAACAGCTTATGACATGTTCATAAGCTGTTTTCAGCTTATTTTGATAAGCTCTCTAGGATAGTTTATAAAAACAACTTATAACTTATATGAAAACAGTTTGATTATATTTTCTCTTTGATTATAGAAATAACTTATACATAAGCACTTATATGATAAGTAATTAAGCCGTTTACCCAAACAGATCCTTAATAGATTTGATTTTGATTAGATCTTGGTCCTGGATTACAACAAAAGTTAATGAGATCTATTTTTTATTTTTTAAATGGAATATGAATCCCCTGGATTGTATTTATCAATGTCACAGGTATAAAGTCTTTTATGTAAGGATTGAAGTAACTCCAGTACTTTTATAGTAATAATATTTGTATGTTTGATAAAAAAAAAAAAAAATACACGAGGCACCAGATTGAAAATAAACATAATCGACTAAAATATATAGAATTATTTTAAAAAAATTACCACATCTCAAGCTACAATATAATTATCACCGACGAGAACCTTCTGCAATCAAGTCACAAGAAACCATTTGTAACTATTGACCAATCCTAGGTGCTCCTCAAGTTAGTTTGTAGGACAGTTGCCAGCTAACTCAACGTATTAGAAATTTTTGTTCATTATCATTGAAGACGAGAAGTGGCTGGCAGATCGGCAGTTCAACAGCTTTCTTTCAAGTGCTTAAATGTGATTGACAACATCACTCTGCCTAACTGTACTTTGAAAGGACACAAAACTTTCAGCCTCGTTATATCCCCTTTCCCATAGTATGAAGCTCTATGGTTCAATGCAAAATAGAAAACAACAATTTGGCTGGTATAATTCAATATTAGGACAATTTTTTTCCTGGTTTTAATGAATGGGTATGATTGCTTGCACGTACTTCTCATGAAATTGGGCATAATTATACTTTACGCTTTCCTTACTCGAGAAATTACCTCCCTTGTTTTATGTACCGTTTTTAGTTCTTATATACTCTTGCAAAATATTCTTATTAATTCCTATTAATATTAAATTTACATCTCTTATTTTATATAAAGTTTGTACATTTTTTTAAAATAATAATGTAAGGCTAGTATGTATAATTTTTTAAACAAGAAAAATATCAAGAGTAATTATGTTAAAAAATAAGGTTACTATATCATAAAAAAAATTAAGGTTACTGTAATTGTTCCTTTAATGGAATCACCTAATTTAGGACATAGACATTAATTGTTGGTAGATTAGATAATATGAGAGTAGACCCATTAAACTTTTACGTCAACTAGTTCTGCATTAGCAAACAATTCGCAACTCATCAACGAAAGTTGATGTGATCAAAACCCAGGTAATCAAAAGATGAAAAAAAAATATTACCAAACAAAAATTAATTACTGTTTCCATCAGTGTATTTGAAAGTTGGTTCGTCCATTTGCTTGATCACTTTGGAGAAATTAACTTAACTTCGAGCTCAATATAGATGGTACCTAGCTATATATAATTAAATTGCTCGAGGTACTTTAAACTAAATCTGTGTGCATTTCAATTATACTGGAATAGATTATTGAAATAAATGCTAAAGGCAGCACTGCGCTGATCATCAAGGGTGGGAAAACCTTCGTGATGTAAAATGACACAAAATATTAGAACCAAAATTATCATAATCAGGGAGTCACTGAGCCTATTGCCATGCCATTTGGTGTAAATTAGCACATGGGAGCGCTTCATGGTGACAATTACTCAACTGTTAAAATGTGAATATCCCCATAAGTTATATGTACTTTGCACATGCTGTTCTAGAAATTAAAGCAAACAGAATAATAGGGAAACGTGCTCAAAATGCCTGCCAAGAGATGTTGCAACTGCAATAGCTAACCATTGGATTGGAAAAATCGTGCTACAGTTAAGTGCACGCGTATTATTTCTGGAGTGTTATCTAAAGCAGGAAAGAAGGTAACTTTCTAGCTATTATCTCTGCCTAATCGAATTTGTTATCATATATGGCAAAGGTGTTTGGCCGAGACCTGTGGATGAATCAATGTCACTTTGATAAATTGTACTTTTGCATTAACTATAGGTACCAAATTAGGTCAGGCCCAATAGTGTAAACTAACACACAAATATGAAAAGGGATAGAAAACATTGGAGGTAATTAGTAGCATCCAAATTTGCATGCTACTATTGGATCAGATGGAAGGTTTATACATAAATCAAAGTAGAGTTCAAAAAGGAGATAGAATAGAAACGTGTCTTAAAGTTGAACGTAGGTGTATTATGGCGTGAGGGTGAGCCAGATGTTGACTTAATTAGTAGTATGCCCAGTCTTTTTCATTGTTGGTATTAAGCTAGCTATATACTTCTCTTTCTTTTGACAAGGGCATTCTTTGTTCTTTTTTCAGTAATATATAAAGGAATTTCTAGTGCAGTGAAGCAATTTTTTCAAATTATTTTACAGCCAGTGCGAGCTGCGAAGGAAAATTGATGCACTTTTAAACACGTGAAAATTGTGCATGAAAATTATACAGTAATTCTACTTAAACGAATATTACATCATGCAAATTTGACATGTAAAACGCAAGTTGATGCAGGGGTGTATGTATCATACGATGATCGTTGGGTAATTGGGTGGAATTCTGATATGGGATTGGGTTGAGAAGAAAATGGAAAAGAGCACAATTGAACTCAATATTGCTTATAGGCCTAACAGGAACAATCAAAGGCCTAAACACTTCAAGTGTTTTATCTCAGCACCCAAGTCAGCTATGAAATATTCTAGATTAAGATTTTTACTAGTAGTTTAAATATTTTAAATATGTAAGAAAATTAAGGATGAATGATAAGAAGTGAAATATTGGGGAGAAAGAATAGAGGAGTAAGGGAAGGGAATAGGGGAAAGATTGAATTCCCAGCTAAGGGAAAGCCTAGAGATGAGAGAGAGATTTTTGTTAATTTTCTTGCTTACCATTCTCATTCATCCATCAACATATTATATAAGCATTACAATGTAACAAACTTCCTACAATTAAGGATCACATGACACATGTTCTCATCCTAAATTTTCTTATATATTTAAAATATTTAAACTACTAGTAAAAATCCTAATCTAGAATATTTCATAGCTGACTTGGATGCTGAGATAAAATACTTGAAGTGTTTAGGCCTTTGATTATTTCTGTTGGGCCTATAAGCAATATTGAGTTCAATTGTGCTATTTTCCATTTTCTTGTGAACCTAATCCCATACCAAATTCATTCTCAAAAGTCTGTAAATCATATAAAAATATGTTACTTCTATAATATATAGTATAATAGTAATACCCACAATCACTTTTATTGAACAATTTTAAGAGTAAAGACCTAAATTGATCACTGACAAATAAATACAGTGACATTTTGGTCCATAAGAAATGAAAATACCAATTTGATCTTCAATAATATAAAATACGGATAAAGTTAGTAATTTTTGGGATAATTTTTAGGGATATTTTAGTCCCTATCAGAGAATATTTTGACCCGCATTTTATATTCTTGAAGATCAAATTGATATTTTTCATTTCTTAAGGATCAAACTATCATCATAATTTTTCATCGAAAACCAATTTAGATCTTCACTCCAATTTTAATTGAGGTGCATTTCGATCTTACCATATGTAAATGATATTACATTTTTATTCAACAACTTTGAAAATGACGTTTCGCAACAACTTTTTCTAAAACAGCTTTAACTTCAAGAAAACTTACTGCAAACAATGGTTTAGTTAGGTTATCTCATCATCCATAAATAACTTCTAATTTTGATCATCCATTGTCGTATATATATAGAATTTAATTGTCATGCATTATTAGTATAAAGCAATTAATCACAAATCATGATATATATATTTGGCCTTTAAGATAATTAAAATAAGACTCAAACAAGTTTACTGATATGTAAATTTATGATTGGTTGACATTGTAAAAAATCTTTACACTACCATTGCATATCAATTATATATATATATATATATATTAAAAGGTATGCTAATAAAAAAAATGTAATTTTAACTAGCAATATTTTTGTAATATCGTTTATGCTATAAAAATCAATTCTAGCAAAAATGGCTCTCGATTCGATCGAACAAGAGGCGAATCTCTTGATATTAATTCTAGAAAATGGATTCTTTGCGGTTATTGTTTTGATTGCATGATATCTCGACCCTACGTTAATTTTTGTGTAGGCTAATATATGAATGTAAAAATGATTACTTGAGAATCTGAAATCTAGATGAATGCGTGAATGTAGGGAATCCTTGAATGTGGAGATACCTCATAACTCATAACATCTTATATATATTCACTCTTATTTTAAAATTATATTTTAAAGAGAATGTTGAATATGATCCAATAAGAGAGATTGTTGGATTCATCATAATCTTGGTAGACTTGAAGATCAGTTTCCCTCTTCTATTATTCCTCAAGCTGAATTGAACTTTCCAGTTTCTTTTTATGTCTCAAGTACAGAATGGAATGGCAGACTCTTGAAAGTAATCTCCCTCAAGATGTTTGTTCTGCTATTGCTAATATTCAGCCTCCTTCCCCTGGGCAGACTGATTTTCCTTCCTGGATTGCTGCTTCTGATGGTCAATTCACTTCACTTTGAAATAAACTTATTTATGTTATCAGCAAAACATGATGTTCCTCCCATCCCTCTTTTCAAAGTAATTTTGAAGTTGATTCAATGACTATTGTAGACATGATTCATAGAGGGCATGCTTTTAGTTCTGCTATCCAATTTTTACTTGAGGAGATTCAAGCTTTCATTCGTAGGAGAGATTGGTTTGTGATGATTTGTCATATTCATAGATCAGCCAATAAATGTGCTGATTCGTTAGCTCACATAAGCCACTCAGGATCTTGTTCTCTACCTGTTGTTGAGAATCTTAAAAAAAAACTGTTGTTGAGAATCCCGGTTCTTTGTTAGATATGCTGCTTTCATGAGGACTTAAGGAGCTTGTTCTCCTACAGAGGGTTCCACTTAATATACTCCATTTTTCATTAAAAAAAAAAGTGAGGATGTTTATAAATTGTATGAAATAGTGTATTATTATCATTCCTCAAAATAATAGTTAGTTTTAGAATTTTTGCATTTTTTTTTTGTTAGAGTAGCTATATCTTCTGAATAAAGTATATATGAATTTTAAACAATTATTTAAAAAATTAAAATGCAAGTATTTAAATAAAGAATCTTTTGTCAAAAAAAATAAAAAATAAAGAATCATATACATTATTAAAAATATTTTTTCTTATTTATTATTATTAATTAATGATTGGTTAATATTCATACTTTACATTCTGAAATATAACTAACACTATCTTATATAATAAGCTTCTGCTCAAATTTAATTAGAACAACGCTCTCTTATATATTAAGGAAAATACATTGGTTAGAGAATTAAAAAAGCAAAATTTAATAGAAAAATGATGTAATTGATATATTGAGAAATGTGATTTTTATTTTACAATAAAGTTTTACTTTATTTTTATTCTTTAATCAGTGCTTATTAATAATGCCCATATATACGTCAGTCAAAAAAAAAAAAAAAAAAAACAATGCCCATATATTAAAATGTCATTTGCTTAAGCGTAATCTTAAAACCTAAGTGCATGGATCATTATATTTATAACTTTCTAAAACAACGTCTGAGACAACGCTTTTTGTTCTCTGCCAACACACCCCCTTATTTATGGTTTCGTTTCCTCTACAGTTTTAAACTTTTAAGTGCAATTAAACCATTATATAATGCTCTGATTTTGGAGCAGAGCTATGTTAAGAATTGAATAAATCTTGCTAATTAGATGCTCTTCATCACGTGCTCATGTCTAACTGGACCACATCTCCTGTACAGCATATATCACCCTTAAAAAGTCCTAAACTGAACCAGCTTACCTAATATCCCTACTTTTACTTTTTATCCCAAAATAAAATCTAAAACTTAGGAATAACAAAGGGATCTGAGGAAATCATTTATTCAGTATATAGTTTCTGTTACTAAACAATAAAGTTAAAAATCATACTATAATTGCAACCAAAAAAAAATCATACTATAATAATATGATGTTAACCTAATTATTTGTTTTGATAACCAAATTGTGATGATTTAATAATTTACACTCCTACTCCTTGCTTTCTAAGTGTATTTTTGTTTAAAACTTATGCTATTATAAGATGTCACTTTTTGTTTTTATTTACATTTGTTTCCCTTTCATACTTTGGTTGACAATTGTCTATTGTGAAATGGAGCTTTCAATTATCATACAAAAGGGGGACATCCAGGGTACAACACAGTTCAAAAAATTAATTAGATGACCCCAGAATACAAAACGGATCAGTGTAAGTGGACAAGTTTAGCGTCAATATCAAACAAGGTCCATACTGGACCAGTTAACCGGTGGGCCTCAAACTCACATCCAAATTAAAAAATATATACATACTTATTATTATACCTAATCAAATCCTGAGCATCATTATTCAAAATCTTAAACAACTGTAAATTGACCTTTCACTCTCACGCACACCGTCAACACACATCCAAATCATAACAATGATTAATTATTCTATTCCAAAGCCTTTAGTAAATCATATGTTTATAATAACAATAATAATCAATATAATCTCATCAGAAAGTGTCAATTAGTTCACTTGATAAAGTTCAGGTGAGTGTAAAATCTTTAAGGTTTCTTAGATTAGTTATAAATTAAAATTTAGGGTTAGTATTGTTTGATTCTTCAGGATTAGAACAGTCATATATGTTCAACTAACATAAAGTTTAATTGTTGTGTACTGGCAGTGTAAAACATTTTTATACAGACAACCAATCATCAATCATGATATGGATAACTTTTAAGATAGTTAGGATGAGAGTCAATTTTTTTTTTACTGATGTGACAACTTATGATTAAATGTTTATATAAAAATATTTTACACTATCAGTGTATAACAATTAAACTCTAAATAATATACAAGTGTTGCGGGATGAGTTGAAATGAATTTAATTTGATTCGAATTTGATATGATATTTTGAGTTAATTTGGACTCAAACTCTATTTGATTATTTTACTAGATAGTAAATGAGTCGGAACATGTGGGACTTGATATAATATATAAATTTAAACATTATTCATGATTAAATTATAGAATTAATATAAATATATGATCATGTTTTCTAAAAGTTTATGAATTTAAATTAAGATATGTTATTATTTATCCTGATTGTAAAAAAAAACATAAATTTTAAAAGAACTTGTGATACTAGGATAAGTTGAAATGAACATAAACCGAATCAGAATTGATAATGTATGGAATTTAATTTATAAAATCCAAGGCCGTCACACTTAGTCTGAAAATCTTCAAGTGCAATAAGTTGGAGTTGCTTAATTTTACTTTTTATGAACACTATCATGTCAACTCATTATCTTTAAATTTATATTATTTTAAGCAATTCTGCGCTCCAATGATGTAACTCTTAAAAGTTCATTAAATAAATCTTATAAGTTATCTCACGTCTTTATTTATATTTATTTTTATTTCAATTTAAAATTGAACTACTAAATATTGTGATGTTCTTTATTTTTTTTATTTGTGCTCCTTATATAAAAACGGTTTGTTTATAGAAGTATCGTCTTTATACATGACATTCATATCAAATTGCTCTAATAATGCAACCCATTAAAAATTTGTCCCTAACTTTAAAGAACATATTAAGCCAATTCTAATGGAAGTTGCTCAGAAAGTTTTGGTAAGAAATAGAACTTTAATCAATATACTAATTTAATTATGAATTATGTAAAAAGTCTGGCTATAGAATGTCCTAAAGAGATTATTTAACAAATCAATAAAAAAAATTTGTTTTATTAAAAAATTAAATTTAACATTTTTTAATATATTAAAAAAATTAAATACATTATTTATCTATATAAAATTTCATTTCTTAATTGTTTGAGTACACCAGTTGTCATTTCTTTCAACTAAAATAGGATTTAAAGGGAGTGAGTTGGGGGTTGGCACTCCCGAGGAGGGTGAGAGTAATGGTTGACAGAGAAATATAAACACTGTGCGTATCGCATCACATCAGTACCCTCTTCCATTGTCCAAGGAGATCGATCAATACACAAAGAGAAAATTATTAAAATAAAACACTCTTTCTGCATTTTTACTCTTACTCTCTCTCTCTCTCTCTCTCTCTCTCCAACCTCACATCTAAGTTTAATGCCACTCTTCCATTTTTATTGAGTCACCTCCACACATGGATCCGGTCCCCATGATGAACGAGGGCTCCTTCGCCAACGCAGCTGCCACCAGTACGACACCGTTTCACTTGCCCGAGATCTGGCATTTCCCGCCGCCGGGAGTGGCGGCTCTCGCTGACTCCGCCTTGGGCCTCAGGTTTGGACAGTTCGGTGATTTCGCCGCCACGGGACCGACCCGGGATGTTCCGGGTAACGACCCGATCAATTCGGAGCAGAGAGCGCCAATCCCAATCAGGAAGAGGCGTGATTCCGAGGAGGAATCCGCTAAGGGCGCCTCCACCAGCAATGGCGGTGCTAATGCCAATGCCATGGTATTTTTCCCATATTCATGATATAAATCTAAATATTTAAGAAATATGATCTTTTATTGCAATTTGGTAATAAAATGAAGATTTGCTTTGTTTTATTTTCCATTGATAATTGTAAAGATGCCGTCATTTTTTAAAGATTTGTATAAAAAACACTAAAAACAATCAATTTTTGAAAACTTAATAAAACAATGTGACGTTTTTTGCAATTATTCCTCAAAAAACATGAAATCAGAAACAAATCAGTCGTAGAAATTTTTGTGGTGAAATATGAGTTTTTTGTTTTTGTTATTAGAATATGTTTGTGAAGTAAGTGAAATTGGGTTGTGCACAGAGTGGTGATGGTGATGGAAAACGGATGAAGACAAGAGGGAACAACAGAAATGAGAGTGGTAAAGGTGAAGCAGAAAGCAGTTCAGGAAAGCCTGCGGAGCAACAACAAGCTACTCCTGAGCCTCCTAAGCAAGACTATATCCATGTCAGAGCCAGAAGGGGTCAAGCTACTGATAGCCATAGTCTTGCAGAAAGAGTATTTCATTTCCACCCCTTTTATTTGTGTTATTATGTTATATTCTTATTCTTTTGTCATTATTTCTACTACCCTTCTAGTTCCTAGCTCCTTCCTACCTAGGTGGGGTTGTTTGAACTTTGAAAGATTGGGCTTGGAAAAATAGTTTATGATTTTTTTTTTTTTAAAATTTTCGAAATAAATACTTAATTAAACTATTTATCAAAATGCGTCCTAAGTTTCTCTTGTTGAATTTGGACTCTTACTCTGACCCTCGGATGAGACAGCCACTCTTGATCCTAATTTTGTTTGTAAAAATAAGATATTTTTGTTTATCTGTTATAAAGATCATTTTCTCATAGCCATAGGACATGTCATGTGGAAATTCCCTAAAAAAAGTTGGTTTAAGTTAAATGAAACTGTTATTATACTACTAGTATCTTTATGGAAATTTATTAGGAAACATGGAATTGTTAGATCTTTTATAATTTTAGATCTTTTATAATTTGTTCTTGGCTTAGTTTTCTAATGGAATATTGGTGGACATTATTGGACAGGCTAGAAGGGAAAAAATTAGTGAAAGGATGAAAATTCTTCAGGATTTAGTCCCTGGTTGTAATAAGGTATGATTTTTTCCCTGCCTGTTGAGTTTCGTTTCTGCTCTCAGTACACATGTATAACTAAAAAGAGAAATGAACATTAAGGAACAAAAAAAAAATGTTACTTGTCGAATGAAAAGAAAAGAAAAGAACAAAGTCATCTTTGGATATGACCATATTGGTAACACTGCTGAAAATCATTCCTCGTGGTTGGTGTTATTTGCTGTGTTTTCTAGGAAATTATAAATTGAGGTACTTTCTTTGATTCAGGTTATTGGGAAAGCGCTGGTCCTTGATGAGATAATTAATTATATCCAATCACTTCAGCGCCAAGTAGAGGTACGGATTATCCCTATTCTGATGTTGGCATTTGTGCCAATTATATTCGTTGTGAGATATAAGCTTTAGTTTGATTTTGAGCCTTGTAATGTTACTGTGTCGCAGTTTTTGTCAATGAAGCTTGAAGCAGTAAATTCAAGACTGACCCCTGGCATTGAAGTCTTTCCTCCTAAAGATGTAAGTATTAAACAACATCCTTAGATTTTTATATTCAACCTCTATTTAATCTAAATTAAATAGGTTGAAAGTTTTATCCCCTTTGTTTTAAATTTAACTCCGTCTTTTGATGAGTCATGAATATAACTGCACATGTTATATTCTGATGATTCTGTTCTGTTTGAGTTGAAGCTTCGTTTTAGGCACTATTTGTGTCTCAAACTCAACTTTTTAAAACATAAAAGGGCTTTATTATCTAAAAATTCATCATATAAAGAAAGAGAGGGATGATATTGGAGGTGGTTTGTTTTTTATACTGAGGTGTTGTATTTTCTTATCTTCTCATTTCAAAAAGCAAGCACACATTAGTAGACCCTATGACCATACATCGGATTGGTTGTTTTATTTGCACATGTTTGTTTACTAGGCACTTTGCAAATTCTTGGTGGAATCTTCAATGGCTTCCTTCCTCAAACAAATGAGATGCTTCTGGGGTGCTTTTCAGGACTGGATAGTTGTGTGAAAATTGATTCATAAACTAAATATGTTTGATAGTATAGTAGATGATAAAAGAATGTAGGGAAGATTCTTCTATGTAAAGAAGAGGTAAATAAATTAGGAAGTGTGTAAAAACCCGCCCTCAAATTAAAATTTGTGGCCAAAATGATTCAGAATGATTTGTGTAGTTCAGTTTTTCATCCTTGTAGCAAAATCTTCAGTCTGATAAGACATCAACTTTTGTTCCAGTTTGATCAGCAAACATTTGATACTGCCGGCATTCCATTCGCTTCACAAGCAACCAGAGAGTATAGACGGAGCTCGTCACCAGAGTGGTTACATATGCAGGTAGGAGGTGGTTTTGAAAGAACAACTTAGTGTCTGATATCCCTTCACCTGGTAATAAATGCACATAGGAGCAGTAGTCTCCTTCATAGCTCCCATAAATCATATACTCAAGGTGTTACGTCCAATGGACACCCCATTCCCGTTTTCTACACAAGGGGTGGAGCTGTTATTTATTTCCACAGGACTGCTTCAGTTAGTATTTAAGCAACTCCACTTGTTAGTGTGTTGGAAAATGAATTCATTTACCCAATATGTAGCATAGTGGGCTATAGGCTTTCTATGCTGATACTCTTCATAACCCTTAAAATGATTATAATTTCTTGTAAAAGAATGCTGCTTGTCCTGAATACATAATGCTTACCTATTGTATAATTGTCTCAACATTGTTGTTTGTTTGTGAAGCTGTGTTGAATAAATCAAGCCCATGTGAATTTGTTAATTTTTATAGTTTAGTCCCTTTGAGCGCATAAAAAGATCTTAATTGCAAAGACTTCGTACGCTAAATATGAGATAGGATTCATTAGACAGGCTGTTGGTTATTTATGGAACTATATGTGCTGGCCACTAAGTAGCGCCGTACATATAACAGACATAAGTTATAGATTAACCTAACAATGTAAAGGTTATTGTAACCCATATCATACTAATGGAAGGAAAAACTTTAATTTCTTCTCAGATTAACAGTATTTATTTGATTGAAAACTGTTGTTTTGGTTTATTTAATAAAGTACTTTACACATAAGATGGATTTCATCCATTTGATGGCGAAACACATTACGCAAGTGCCACGCGATTTTGACAAAGGCAAAAAAACAGATATTAAAACAATTAATACAAAATTGAAACAAGAATGTTTTGAGAAACATAAGATAAACATGTAAAAGTCCAACTTTGCCAAGAACATACTATACATAAACCGCATCTGCTTTAAATGTTAGACATGATGGGCAAAATGATCTAACCTAAAGCAAAATTGACACTCTATAGTCGTTTGGTTTTTGCATTTCATGCACATATATGGCTATAAGCAAGCTTACAACTTACTATTTGCAAACAGGCAAAGCCGTCACATAATAAGGCGGGGATTTAAATGGTAATAACTGTAAGACACGGATCATAACCATAGTGGGTAAGATTTAAAATAGGGTCTGCTAACAAATGTGGGAATACAAAGATAGAAAAAATTTATTAAAAAAATATAACTTTTGAATGTTTAATGTATTGAATATACCATTTTCAATACAACATTTTTATCTTTAATTCCTTAGGTTTAATTGCACTTTTGGTCCTCGAGATATTAAGATTGTGCAATTTTAACCCCTCAGGTTTTAATTGCGCTAGTTGGGTCCCCCAAGTATCACAATTATGTAATTTTCGTCCCAATTGTTTCGATTGCGTCAATTGGGTTTTCCGGGTATCACAATTGTGCAATTTTGATCCCCCAAATATCACGATTGTGCAAATTTTAACATCAATAACCTAGGAAGCATATGTGAGACTGATTTAGCACTTAGTAAGGCTAGCTTGGCAGCTTACGTGCCATTCCTATGTTACACTTAGTGATGTGTATTTGACCATTAAAGTGTGTGGATGTCAATGATGTCACATAAGAATATCCCGTAAGCTGTCAAGTTGACCTCACTGAGTGTCAAATCAGTCTCATGTGGGCCAAATAGTCTATCGGCGTTAAAAATTGCACAATCGTGATACTTGGGGGACCAAAATTGCACAATCGTGATACTTGGGGGGACCCAATTGATGCAATTGAAACCTACGAGATTAAAATTGCACAATCGTAATATCTGGGGGACTAAAAGTGCAATTAAGCCAATTCCTTAATTAATACCCTCAAGGGAGTGATTAGCATTTGCCTTTAAAATATGTACCTCAAGAAAATTCCACTTCATATTCCAAACTACCATCAAACTAAACTTACATAGGGTATCTTTTGCTAAAAGTTGAATAGAGGTCTAGGCTACAGCACCGAAGGAATTCCCACCCTGATTGAAGCTATTTCCACTTGACTTGAAGTAGGAAACTGTCGCCCAAATCACACGCAGGATCAGAATTGCAGCAAATACAGTGCCTCCAAGTGTGCAGATGACCTACGATTCATATTCAATATTCACCAATGGTTGTTAGCTCCTACTAGATATTACACTTTCCAATTATACAGCAACGAATTTTTGTGAAGGAAATACTGAAATATTCCAGAACCGTAGTTCATGCCTTCTGTGTTTATTCCATGATCACAAATTCATGTGAATTAGCATTTGATATTTCAATCAACTCTTCTGAAATCGGTGTTTTCAATTCACAGTTAAATGATATATATATTCCAAGACCTAAAACAATAATCATCATCTAACAATAAGTCTATTTCACCTACAGGTCAATTACATCCATAATTTGTTTGTAGTAAATCAATGGTGCAAATAAGAGGAGAAAGGAAGATGTGCATTGTGCAATAAAGAGTGTGCAAATAAGATTTCAATACAAGAACTCTGCAAAAATGAGTTGTATAAAAAAAAAAAAAAAAAAAAAGAGATGCATTTTTTCCTAGAAACTATAAGAAAAATTATTTGCACAAACTTTATTGCAAACCCTCTTTACTTCTCTTATTTTCACCTCAGCAAAAAGCTTGATTTATTAGAATTCATTCATTTATTTATTTTGGTGATACCAGCGGGAAGATAAAAGTAAATGTGAAGTAAAACAAATAACTAGCCATAAGTTAAGCCATACAGTGGTGGCAAGCAATACCTCAAGAAGTGCTTTGACAATTGAAAGTGAAGCAAGCAGCAGAGTTCCATCAACGGCAAAAGAAACCTGAATTTCCCCACCCACATGGAAAGAAATAAGAAAAAGCAGCCAAGGATACATTCAACTACATTAACTTTCAGAAAAGCAGCAGCCAAGGATACATTCAATCAAATGCTACCTTCTATAATGTCTAGAAATCAGAAGGAAACCAGGCCACAAGTTTCATACTTTCAATAGTGAGAAAAAAAGAAAAGGAAACTTGAAGCTACAACTTCAAGTAATTTTCAACAATCAACCGATTATTGGTGATCACTAATCAATAACCTAACCTGAACCATAATTTAGTAGCTGCAAGTAACTCAGAAGTAAAACAAAATGGAAAACCATGAGTAAAAAATAGAACTTGATGATACCCTCTTGAATCGAAGGCTTCCAATTCCAAAATAGTGAAGAAAAAAGGAAACTTACAAGCTGGGGCGATATTACTGTGGGCAAAACAGAACGAGAGGCCTTCTTGGCCCTCTTAGACACCTTCTTAAACATGCTCTGCAAGAATCTAATAAACAAATCCACACTGCTCTCTGTGTCTTCCTCATCACTCTCATCTTCTTCAACCCCATCATATCCACCAAAAATTGCTTCATCCATCTCATATGCTTCTCCCCCACTTGAGCTATTCAGCTTAAAACCACAGGGACAAAAGGTGAATCAAATTTGAAAAAAAACAATTAATTGTGTTATTATCTATTTGGTGATATATGAAGGTGAAAGATATATCATATAATAACATAAATATATACCTTGCCATGGCAATTGATGATTATGGGATTTGAAGAACGATGGCTGAGGTAGAATCTGGAAGGAAAGGGTTGGAGAGGACAAGGAACATTGTTGGCAGAGAAGTGGAGAAGCTTGGAGGATGGAGGGTGTGTGAGATTCATCAATGGTGCTGTAATTGCAGTAGCCCCTGCCATTTGGAACAGAACATGAAGCTTTTTAAGGTGTGTGTTGTACTTTTGTCTATTGTCGTTGGGAACAGGAAGAAAGAACCTGAGATTTTTTTTATGGTTCTTTGTGGAGCTTCGGGGATCATTGGGCTTTTGCCCTCAGAAAATGGGCTCAGGTTTTCACCCTGGTCCAAGTTGGAGATTAAAGTTTTTTTTTTTTTTTTTTAACATGAGTTGGAGATCATATTTGAATTGAAAGGGAGATGTCTCATTGAGTCACCTCAGTTGGTTAAACTACGAGACATGAATTGTAAGTATGCGATACGCTCCACCCTTTTCTCATTCCCTCCTCGGCTCCTCCCCTATAAGGCCTCCCATTGAAAACAAAAATTGAAAGGAAAATATTCATCCAACACAACTTTTCCTATATCACTTTATACTAGTTGATCATGGGTAAATTTATGGTTAATCATATATATTAGTTTAATTGGTGGATGGAATACTAAAAAGTGATTAATCATTAATTTGTATAATTTTTAAAATGATATGAGAAAATTTAAGCTCGAATTGCAATATTCAGCACTCAAATGTTTGAAGTATCTCATAAAAAATTGACTTTCTCAACCTCTTCTTCGTTTATCAAATTTTTACTCTGAATTCATTATTGTGACATTCCGCACTTTGCTTAGCACAAGAATAAATAATGTTGATTACCAAAAAACAAAAAAGAATAAGTAATTTCGAAAATTTATGTTAACTGCTAAGTGATGTAGTAAGAGCCATACTTTGATATGCCTAATTGACCCGCTTCTCTTTTTGGGTTTGAATTTACGGGAGTCTCTTTTATTCTACGAGTCATAGTAGTTGTGCTTTGCACGAATTATTTGTGAAACGATTAAAATCTTAGAAATGTGATTGAATAGGAAAAAAAATCTTAGAAAAACCGTAACCATTTATAATAAATGTTATCAACGAGTTGAGATAAATTTGAATGGAAAATTTTCTGCTGAGATTATAGGTATTGTTAAAGATAATCTCAAAATTTTCCACTAAAGTCTGAAGTTCAAAACAAACGAAAAGAAAAAGGCTCTAAAGGGAGAGATCAGAGAACCAATAATTTGCATACACAGAATACAATGCATACTACATAAAGAACAAAATTTCGTTGTCCCAAAAAATAGTGTCTCGATGTCCCCCATCAATCAAAGGCTAATGATGTGCATATGTATTAATGAGTTACACCCTCCAGTCCTTAATACAAGAAACAAATTATCAAAATCATCAAGACCAAGGAAATGCATTGGAATCTGTTGATTTCATTTAATATTCCTATAAATTTAAATTTTATTCTATAAATGTCCTTATATTAACTAATCCTAATTCACTAACTTAATTACTTCTAATATTCTCTCTTATAGTAATAAGGATATAATTGAAATTTAACATTAAATACATTTAAAAATGAGTTACTTTTTCTTATATATTGGACCAAAACAAAAATCACCGGAGGGTGTATGATTTTATTTTATTAATTGATAAATTATCATTGATGAGGGACAGAGAATTTAACAAAAAAATGAGACCGAAGATTTTCATCCATTACATAACAACCAAATCGACATTGGGAAGAAGAGGCACAACCCTTATGTTTTCATTACTGAATTTAAGAGAGGGACAAAAACCCATGTAGAAGGAATAGTTAACTTCATTGTAAAAGGCACAAGCAGTTATTTAGTTATGGATATCAAGACGAAAACAATGCACACACATGCAACAGGCCATGTTGGTGTCTGATCAAGTTCTCTGGAACTGCTACTACTCTCACTAGAAGCCGTAGCACATCATATTGATTTTTATATTCATTTCGATTAATTTTTTTTTTATGAAAGTACGTTATTTTTCTCTTAAGTTAATGAATAGATGGAATGAGTCATAAGACATTATTGTTCACCCTCACTAAGCAGATCCCCTTTATTGAGAATTCAAGCATCAGAACAACCATAAAGCTCTCGACTCATGCTCAACAAAGAGTATGGTTGATATCTATTCACAGGTAGCACGGTATATACATCAATGAAAATCTCATTGTGTGGTTATTTATAACTATAAAATAATATTTCTATTAGTTAAATTTTATTTTTATTGGTAATTTATTTCATTTTATAGTTTTGTAGTCTATTCATGATATTTTAGGTTTTATAAGAGAATCACTTAAAAATATCAACCAATCTTATATTGTCACCTTATTAAAAAGGCTCCACTTTTATAATAATTGCCTTAAACTCACATCTTGAGTGATGCATAATTGGTAGAGCCTAAAAAACTTCATACTAACAACGCATTAAATAAGAGTTTAATTGATATGTACTGTCAGTGTATAGTTTTTTACACCGTCAACCAATCAGAGATCATGGCATGAGTGAATTTTAAGGTAGTTAGAATAATAGTCAAACATTTTTAATGATGTCTCAATTTCTAATTGGTTGACAGTGTAAAAAATATTTACACGAACAGTGTATATCAATTAAATCCTTAAAATTAAACCTTTTTGCTTTTTAATCTAAGATCGTCGGTATTCGAAAATTATGTTAGATTTTGACTAATCAGATTCGAGCCAAGAAGGCCTATATAAAGGGGCGAAGCTCTCCCAACAACTATTTTTTTCATTCACAAAATTCAAACCCGAGATTTTAGTTAAAAGGAACGGAAGTTCTTGCCATTCGAACTAGGGATGGCAATGGGTAGGGTCTTGGTAGGGTACTAGAGTACCCGTCCCCATACCCGTGTTTGAAAAAAATACCCGTACCCGGACCCGTACCCGCGTGGGTAGCAACTTAAGTACCCTTACCCATACCCTCTAGGTACCTAAGTACCCATACCCGTACTTTAACTAAGAAAAAAGGAAAAAATAACACAAAGAACATCAGCGTCTGCTATTAGTGCTTAGGACAGTAGGTGATTAAGTCTGAAAAAGAAAAATAGTTAAAAAATCATAGGTTACATTAACTTTATTTTTAAAATTTGACATATAATTTTATATATATATATATATATATGTGGGTGCGGGACGGGGTGGGTATTACAGTATCCGTACCCACACTCATACCCTCTCTTGTTTGCGGGTAATTACCCAGACCCGCACCCGTACCCACAAAGCGGATATTTACCCTACCCATCATGATTATTTTTTGCGGGTATCCAGCAACTAGGGTCCAAATTGCCATCCCTAATTCGAACCAAAAAACATTGGTAAACTCTATATAATATAAAATATAAAATATAAATAAAATATCATCCCACATTTCTATATTATTCGTATTTCATCCAACTTTGAGAGCCAAGACCAAAGCCATATGCTTCATGAATACATTGGGGAAGGTGAAAATTGCTAGAGTTGCATTTTATATATATAGCAGTTAGGGAAAGTGACATTGGTGAGATTTAGGCAGGTTGGAGATTTAGTATTTAGTCACGTAATGGAAAGGGTCTCCTTGGGGCACTTTCCTCGCTTTTCTTTGTAGTTTGTTTGAGTTTATTACTTGAATGGATATTCAAGAGACTGTTCTATTCGTAGAGGTGGTTTACTTTCATCGTTTTCCAGCTTTTCTTCCTAAAAGGAAGAGGCTGTTTATTTGGTGGGAAATAGCTAGAAAGCAACAAGCAGTGTTACTTAGAGTGAACATATAAACATGTAGTTTAGGGACAAAGAAATCTGTTCATTCATGTGAATAAGTTATTGATTGATGCCAATATACAGTCCACAAGCACAAATAACGTGGCATACCAAGTGAGAATGTTGGCTCCAGCCAGTGCTACAGATGACAATAATAGTTTTATCCACATTTTGAGGGAATGTACTGGGAAAAGTAACACGTACAAGATGCTACATATCCGGAACCACCTTCATTAGGCATTTGGTTCCAATCTTTTGATATCGCCTGGTTTTAATTGATGTCTAAAGTCATAATATTGAACTTCGAACTTATAATACATTTCAAACAGTTCCTTAAAGCAAAACTGCACTTCATCCTGTTGAGCAATTTTGTACAGATGACATATATTAAAGTCGACTATATATATATATATATATATAAAGCATAATCAAACAAACAAACATTTTAGACAAAACCCAAAGAAAAAAAACTTTTGCTAGATACATCATATTCTACAAGGTGGAATTCCCAGGGCACCAACATCAAGCAGGATACCACTTTCCAACAGTACAAGATGGTGCAGTGCCTCAAGCATATAGCCAAAAGAGACCACTTTCCAACAGCTAACACAAACAGTCCCCATGCTTAGAGATTTCTTTCATGTGGTTCAAGCCAAGGAAAGCCCAGGAAATCAAACACCTCCCTTTCTGTATAAAATTTCAAACTTGCACTACCCTTGGCACCCTGCAACATAAATATGCAGGATAATTCAACTTTGCAAATGAGGAGAAAATGGTTAGAAACTTTTTTAAAACAAAAAAGAAGCCATACCCGTTTTCCACCAGAACCCTGAGTAGCTGGAAACAACCCTGTATCATCAAGCCGGAATCCTTTAGATTCTGCTAGCAGTCTCAACCTGCACTCAAGCACCCCCCCCCCCCCCCCCAAAAAAAAAAAAAAACGAAAAGAAAAGCACCATGACTTGCCAACTACAAATGATCAAGCAAATGATGACATAGATAAATCAGATAGAGTTGGTCTTCTAATTTAGAGAGTAAAGTGAGGGATTATAACCTTTGATGAGAAAAAATCAAGTGTGCATTGGTTTTAAGATGCAAGCACCTGCATCATAGATCATACAGATTTCTGTTTTGCAGATGCTATGCAGATTTCTGTTTATTTTGTGTAATTTTCAGTATGATAATTTTTATTTCATTTATATTGACATCCATATGGTGTTTAAATTATAGTTTAAACAATCCAACTAAAGATAGCATTAGATGAAAGTTGCTGCAAATTAAAAATAGTTTTGGAGTGGAATGGGGTATTGTTCCATTGCCTTCTATTTCATCTCATCCCATTCCCTTCAATTCCACTCACCTTCCAAACAGAAGAGGGACATTTAGGAGAAATTTAGGTTTTATCTCATGAACAGAGTATACAAAGCAGCTTGCTGGTTAAATAGTGCAGATTAGCATCAACAATCTTGATGGGTGCAATTTTCCCAAGAACTAGGATAGCACTCCATTTGATTTGGTGAATAGTATTATATGGTTCTCAAACTATTTCAGTGCAAAGAGAAGCAAGCATACCTCCTATTTAATACATCATTTCCTGTCCAAGCTATAAGTCCAAAAGCATAGATGTCTCTTGGGTAAACCTGCCAAAACATTAAAATCAATCATGTGCACTTCTGATAAGTCCATTACTAATAAGTACAACAAGCATCAGGAAAGAGAAATGATAGCATTTACATTTTAACCACAGTATCCTCTGTTTAAGTGCTAACTGCTAAGAATTTGACCAAAAGAGAGAAATTGACGACAATACTATAATTTTAATAATCCTTGAAGTATCGTCCAAAAAAACATGGCATTATAGCTGCACACATAAAGTTATAAATATAAATAATACTAGATGTCAGAAGAAAGGAAAAAAAATTCTGGAAACTCCACAATTTTTTACACTCTTGTGAGCCTTCATCAGACATTCTATGAAAAGATACCATCCATCACCTTTAAATCAACACGGTGTCGCAACTCCCGTCCAGGATATGTACAAAAACCAAAGTATGTGTCAACAGCAGAATCAGTACCCTATGTAAACATGGAAAAGTTAACAATGAATAAAAAGAAACATTGCAGGAACATCTAGCACATAGATAAAGACAGAATTATCAAGTAGAGTTTGATCCATCAATATGAAGGATTAGGCTCCTCTAAAGTGAGCAAATGTGTAAAGTGAGAAAGTAAGGATGTATCCACCATTGATTAGTTAAAGTGCATTGAGATCTCAACCCACTTTAAAAAATCAAGGGTGGATACACCCTTACTTTTTCACTTTATACTTTTGCTCACTTTAGAGGAGCTTTTTCCCAATATGAATATCTAGCAATAATTATTTTAAAAATTATAGAAAGATAAGGCTATGTAAAATAGAGGATGAGATGATAGAAATAGAATGATGGTTCACGCTAACTCTCTGATAGGTTACCAACACCGAATTAAGAGAAATAGCTGCTGCTAGTGTAGCAGAGCTGATGTATATTGATTTAATGGCAAACAAATGTAGAATCAGTGTAATTCTACTTGATTACAAGTATGGAAGCTGGAAAAAGCAGAAGAAAATACTATAGGCACTTAAGAGGCCTAAACTCTCCCAATGGCCAAGCCAATTCCAGTCTACCCCATCCCCCCCCCCCCCCCCCACAATCCTTGCCTATAATCTCTCTCTCACGCCAGACACACCTGCCACATCAGCAAGGGCGTGTGTTTCCCTACTCCTCCATCATTAGTTAGTTATTAGGGGAATGATCCCCTACATCATGGCCTACCATTATCTCTCTATTCTTTTTCTTCTTTCTTCTTTCATACACAAGTCCAAATATACCCTTACTATGTGTATCATTACCCCCCCTTCGAAATTCTCCTTGTCCTCAAGGGGGAAAAATGGAAACTCCGTTCTGATCTTGGAAACTAACTCCCAATAGTTTTCAAATTCAGGAAGATTCTGCCACTTAACCAAAGCTTCCCATTCTCTTTTGTCATTCTTCCGCTGATCAATAACAGTTTCTGGTTGAACCTCCAGCAACCAGTCCTCATTCATACATGTAGGCAGGGGTTGAATTGTCACTGTTGGGGCTACAGATTTCTTCAAGAGTGATGCATGAAACACGGGGTGCACCTTGCTATCTGGAGGGAGCTTCAACTGATATGCCACAGCTCCAATCCTCTTTTCTATCTCATAGGGACCATAGAACCGAGGACTTAACTTTTGATTAATTCTTTTAGCTAGGCTCTTCATCTTGTAAGGTTGTATTTTCAGATACACCATGTCACCCACTTGGTACTCAACTGCTCTTCTATGCTTGTTGGCTTGAGCTCGCATCCTATCTTGAGCTTTCACCAACTATTCTTGAAGTTCCTTGATCATATCGTTTCGCTCGGCTGTCATTCTACTCACTTCATCTACGGCTGAGTGATGAGCATCTCCCCTCAAAAGCACCGGAGGTGGTCTGCCATAAAGTGCTTCAAATGGAGTCATCTTCACAGAGGAGTGGTAGTTGGTATTGTACCAAAACTCAGCCCAACTAAGCCACTTAGGCCATTGTTTAGGTTTCAGTCCAGACAAACACCGTAGGTAATTCTCAAGGCATCTATTGACCACTTCAGTCTGGCCATCAGTTTGTGGATGGTATGCACTGCTATACTTCAACTTAGTGCCTGCGAGTCTCAACAATTCAGCCCAGAAACTACTCAAAAACACCTTATCTCTGTCTGACACAATAGACTCAGGAAAACCATGAAGTTTCACTATTTCTTTAGTGAATATCTCAGCTACACTCTTAGCTGTGTAAGGGTGACAAATGGCAATAAAATGAGCATACTTCGTGAGCCTATCAACCACCACGAAGATAGTGTCCACCCCCATTGTCTTCGGTAACCCACCAATAAAATCCATCGAGACATCACTCCACACCTGCTGTGGTACGGGTAGAGGCTGCAAAAGACCCCCAGGACTCAAAGTTTGGTATTTATTCCTTTGACACACCTCACAAGATTGCACATAATCTTGTATTTGCTTCTTCATACCATCCCAAAAAAACAAGGGCAGCAACTCTCTTATAAGTTCTGAAAAATCCAGTGTCCTCCAACTGCTGAGTCATGTAACTCGTGGAGGATCCAAGGAATGCGAGGGGAATTCCTAGGAAGAACTATTCTATCTTCCTTATACAACCGGCCTTTTTTCAATTGATAACTACCATGGCTACTCGAATCACCCAGCAGATCCTGTACAACACCCTTGAGCTTAGCATCAGCCTGTACTTCATCTTCTAAACCTTCCCACAGTTCACACTTGACTGTTGATAATGAAGCATACTGCATTTGCCTAGAGAGGGCGTCTGCTGCCCCATTCTCTTTACCTGGTCTATATTTAATTTCAAAGTCATATCCCATCAACTTAGAAATCCATTTTTGTTGCTCCTCACCCATAATACGTTGCTCAGTCAAGAATCTTAAACTTTTCTGATCTGTTAATACCAGAAAATGCCTTCCAAGTAAGTATGGCCTCCATTTTTGAATTGCAAACACAATAGCCATCAATTCCCTCTCATAGACAAATTTCTTTTGTGATCTCTCTGAGAGTGTTTGGCTCATATAAGCAATAGGTCTTCCTTCTTGCATTAGTACTGCACCCAGGCCCTTCCCAGAGGCATCAGTTTCTAGCATGAATTCTTTGTTGAAGTTAGGGGCTGCCAAAACAGGCAGTGTAGTCATGGCTGACTTGAGTGCTTCAAAAGCTGCCTGTGCATCTTCATTCCACACAAAGCTGTCCTTCTTCAATAACTGAGTTAATGGCCAAGCTATCTTGCCATAATTCTTGACAAACTTCCTATAATAACCTGTAATGCCCAAGAAACCCCTCAATCCTTTCAAATCCTTAGGAACCGGCCATTTGAGCATATCTTCAATTTTCTTCGGGTCAGCTGCTACACCCGAACTAGATATAAGATGACCTAAGTATTCAATTTGGGGTTGTCCAAATGAACACTTTTTCTGATTGGCATACAACTGGTGAGTTCTCAACAACATCAACACCTCCTTCAAATGTGCCTCATGATCCTCCACACTACTACTGTAAACTAGTATGTCATCAAAGAAAACCAAAGCAAATTTTCTTAAATAAGGCCTCAACACCTGATTCATCAATGCTTGGAAGGTAGAGGGCGCATTAGTTAAACCAAAAGGCATTACCAAATACTCATAGTGACCCTCATGTGTTCTAAATGCTGTCTTATGGATATCCTCTTCCTTCATCCTAATTTGATGATAACCAGACTTCAAATCTAACTTAGAGAATATCACAGCTGTACCAAGTTCGTCTAGCAACTCGTCAATAACAGGAATAGGAAATTTATTTGGTACAGTTACCTTGTTAAGAGCTCTGTAATCTGTACAAAACCTCCATCCTCCATCCTTCTTTTTCACCAACAAAACTGGACTTGAGAATGGGCTAGTGCTATGCCTCACAATTCCTGACTGCAGCATCTCCCTTACCATCTTTTCAATTTCATTTTTCTGATAAAAAGGATACCTATACGGTCTTATGTGTGGAATTTCAGCACCAGGCTTCAGTATAATTGAGTGATCTTGTTCACGGCCTGGAGGTAACCCTTGAGGCATATTAAAAACATCTTTGAATTCTTCCAAAACTCCACTCAACTCATGAGTACCCTGCTGCATGCATTCTGCCCTGCCACCCATATCTTCTTGCTGCACCAGAAACCCCACTCCATGGTTCTGTAATGCCTTCAACAGGGTTCTCCAAGAGGCCTGTCCCGTACACAGAGATGGTTCACCCTCTATGACTCGTTTCTGGCCATTAACAGTCCACTTAAGATATAAGTTTCTGAAGTTGGCCTCAATGTTACCCAACTCCGCTAGCCAATCAAGTCCCAATACCAACTCCGTTCCTCCCAACTCCATCAGATAGAAGTCCTGAGTAAAATCTATACCTTGAATGTTGAACCTAACATTCCTGCAAACACCATTATTCTTCACTTGTTCCCCTGTTCCCACTTCAACTATGAACATTGGAGTTTCAGTCACTTCCAACTTCATGATTTCAGCCACTTCAGGTGCAATAAAACTGCTGGTTGCCCCTGAATCAATCAGTGTCAAAATCTTCCTTCCTCCAACCACAACCCAAATTTTGAATGATTTGTGAGTTGCTACTCCTTCCCTTTCCCCACCTATCTCCACATTTAAAACAGAGTCCCTTTTTACTCCTTTCTTCCAATTCAGCCTGACTCAATTTCCTGCCCTTAAACCCTTCGCTACTCTTCTCTGCCACACCTGTAGAAGCTCCAGTAACCTCCTTCTTCTCCTTGTTTGGTTCCCATGAGCCACGAAACTTGGAGTTACTTCCCCTGTTCTGCGTGTCAAGCTTCTCCCTCATCCCCCCTCCTTTCGCAAACAGAGTCTGGTGTTTTTCCTCAACCACCAAAGCTTGATCCATCAGCTCAGCCAAGTCATCAATCTTAAACATCTTCAACTCAGCTCGTATCTCCTCCTTCAATCCATTTCTGAAAATGCTCGTAAGCATGGTGCGTTCTTCTCTCTTCAACGGAGCAACATGCAATTCGAACTTGTCTCTATACTCCGCTACGGTTCCGTCCTGCTTCAACTGCAACAACGGGCCCAACGGGTCATGACTTGCACCCGGATTGAACCTTCGCAGCACCGCCGATTGAAATTCCGGCCACATTCTCGACGGGGCTTGTTCTTCCCACCACTGGAACCAATTCAACGCTTGGCCTTCCAGCGCAATCACCACTGCATCAAGTTTCTCTACTTCCTTCACGTCATTGACCCGAAAATATCTTTCAACTCGCACCAGCCAACCATACGCATCATCTCCATCGAACACGGGAATCTCCAATTTTCTACGTCCCGGTCGTAGATGCGGCTCGTAATTTCCAGATTTCGCATGTGGAGATATAATCACACTGCGTTCTGGGGACGTCTCATGTTCGTCGTGGCCCCCGACCCGTTTCTTCTTCGTGAACTCCCTGAATTCTGCGTGAAATGCTTCCATACTCTCCAGGATCTTGGTAACAGTCCCTTCGAGGCTCCCAACACGTAACTCAACGGCATCCATGCGATTATCCATAATGCTTCTCGTCACCACCATTCACAGCACCAGGAACGGCGCTTTGATACCAAAATGATAGGTTACCAACACCGAATTAAGAGAAATAGCTGCTGCTAGTGTAGCAGAGCTGATGTATATTGATTTAATGGGAAACAAATGTAGAATCAGTGTAATTCTACTTGATTACAAGTATGGAAGCTGGAAAAAGCAGAAGAAAATACTATAGGCACTTAAGAGGCCTAAACTCTCCCAATGGCCAAGCCAATTCCAGTCTACCCCATCCCCCCCCCCCCCCCACAATCCTTGCCTATAATCTCTCTCTCACGCCAGACACACCTGCCACATCAGCAAGGGCGTGTGTTTCCCTACTCCTCCATCATTAGTTAGTTATTAGGGGAATGATCCCCTACATCATGGCCTACCATTATCTCTCTATTCTTTTTCTTCTTTCTTCTTTCATACACAAGTCCAAATATACCCTTACTATGTGTATCACTCTCAGGGTGTATGATACAAACAATATATAATTACTGGCTCCTGATTTTAAGATCAGCAATTTTTTTTTTATATATTTGGTCCATCTTACTCATTTTCTCCACAAAGCTAGTCATTTCAAAATTCACACACCACCTCAAAGCATAAATGTGAAGAAAATGAGCTTAAACTACTATTTATAACTCAAGATACTCTTTTCTGTGCTTTGAATTATGCAACAGACATGCGAACACACACAGAGAGAGAGAGAGAGAGAGAGATAGAGAGAGAGTGATTTATTGACATAATATCTGGTACATGGAATAGAGACTCCAGAGGAAGAAAATATTATCTATGTTTTGCAAGAAAGTTTAATCTGCCAATAAAAATACTATGTAAAAACAAACAACCAAATGCTAATATTACCTCTTCACTATGAGTACTGAAAATTAAATCCTCTCTCAGATAATTCATATCCTTTAACTGCTTTACAAATTTTGGCAAAAATCCTTTGTGACTGCAAACCATAAACAAATCTACTGAGGATCTGAACATGTAAAAAGAAGTGTCCACAAGCAAATGAAAAAGGAGAAGTGCAGAATGCTAGTCAATCACTGTTAGAGTACATTGTATGTTAGTGTACACCGACTGCAGCTGATTATTACTCAGCTCAGTCGGTTACACGTTAGTCTTCAGCTACTATAAGTAGCTTCTCTTGTAACAGATTTAATCAATCAATTGAAATCGTCTAGATTCATTTTCTGAACTCTCTCTTCTCTCCCTTCTCTCCATGTTCACTCTCTAATAATTACTTTGTCCTTCCAACAGCAAGAGTAAAGGGATTGTCAAAGCTATCGCATGTTTATGTGTTCTTCTAATAATGGAAATGAAAGGAAAACACAAAAGAAAACAAAGAATCTAAAATATTATGACTTTAAGTGACTTATTTAACTGTTCAGAAAAGGCTTAATCACTCAAGCAACCAAAGCTAAAAACTGTCTTCAAAGTCAAATCAAACTTCAATAAAAATCTTTAAAAAATTAGTTTTACCAAGGGAATATTTTGGTACATAACCAATTGAAAAATTATTATTTACTGTACTATTAAAATACAATCAGAAAAGAAAATATAACCAGAAAGAAATTACTATACTATTAAAATTAATATTTACTACACTATTGAACTTATATTTTGTACAAATGAAAATATAATCAGAAAGCACTAAAAATGGCATGTATGTGTTATTTGAAGAAAAAAATATTTTGTTGGAATTCAAAAACACTTCCATTGAAATGCAATTTTTCTTCGAAGTTGAATAAAGGCTATAAGAAATGAAGTCGTACCTTTTTCCATCAGGATGTGTTATAATGATGTCAATGTCCCCACATGTAGCTTTCCCACGTCTATAAGATCCTCCACAAATGATAACAACCTAAACAACATAACTGCCCCATAACCAAGTTTTCAATGTGTCATGATTTAATTCAAACTGAGGGAGCAACAAATATCATATGTTGGCTCATGTGAGTAATATAGAAATTATATGCAATCTATAACGAATAACTGATAGAATAAACTGAAATTGTGAAGGAGGATAGATGTCAGAAGTTGTGGATTCCAAAATTTAGCTAGTATCATCCCAAATGTCTATATTATCCATGTCCCAGCTAACTTTGCGCACCAAAACAGACCAAAGCCTACTGCTTCATCATTAAAGAGATGGAAGACAAAAGCAGCACTGCAAACTACATAACCAGTGATAGTATGAGCAATCAGCCCCCTTTTATTTCAAAGAACACGGCATAACACTTCTACACAAGCATGTGTTCACACTCAGTGATAGTATGAGTAAACAGCCCCTTTTTATTTCAAAGAACATGCCATAACAGTCTACACACACACACACATCATTAAAAAGAGGAAAGATAAAAGCAGCACTGAAAACTACATAATCAGTGATAGTACGAGCAAACAGCCCCTTTTTATTCAAAGAACACAGAACACGGCATAACATTTCTATTCAGTGAATAATGGGGGTTTTACCCCACCACCACACACACACACACAGATTTTATGTGACAGATTATTATCAGACGTTCATGAAAAGAAAGAGAGCTCATATCAATCTCAGTCCATTCAGAATTTAGTAGTGCTCACCCCAGGCAAAACATCTTCCCCAACTTTCTGAAAAATGTGTTCCATCTCTTGAACCTATCAAATCAAGAGGGCATGAAATGATTTTGGGTAAAACAAAATACATCTTTGCAATAATATTACACAAAACAGTATTAATAGACCTCATTGCATGGGATTCGTTGCCTGATATCATCAAAGTATTTTAACCCTAACTTCTGTGCATTTGTAAGTGAATCATCATTCCTCAGATCATCTAATGTACGATGTCCTTTCTCAAACAATTTGAGTGCTGTGGCTGGACCTATACCCCATACTTCTCCAAATAAGGATATTGTTCGCACCTATAATTAAATAAGGGGAAAGAAGAGAAAGAGAAAGATTGAAGTAAAAATGTCAAAATATAAAGGATGTTATCATGTTGAACATCTGCCATTTCCTATCTATTACACATGGATAAACAGAAAATAAAAGATAACTTACAAAATCATAAGTAGAATTTTTCTTTTTTCATATAGTAAATTAATCATTCACTATATATGCAAATAATAGAGTACACATTAGACAGGAGCGAAAACCACACTTTAAGGATCATGGATAAAAATGCAAACGCAATCACACAAGGATCATGGACTGAAAAAAATATGAACGATCAAGCTAAAAAACTAAATTATGCTTACAATTTCTTGAGGATCTCAAAGTAAATACCTTCTCATCATTTTCAAAGTGTTCCAACTTGGATAACTTTCCAGTAGTTATTATCTCCTGAATCTGTACATAGTAAGCACAATTGATTGTGTTGTTATCTGACAAAAAGTAAAAGAGAATGCTAAATCATTACATTGGAAGATGCAAAATGTCTTATTGAGGTCCAAATTCAGGTTGTTGTACCATCAACGGAAAAAAAAAATCAATTTTCACAAGCCAAAAAATAAATGAATATTAGAACCAAACAACTATGTATTAATAACAATCATCATTTGACGACTCGATGTTAGAGTATGTTATACTGCTATAAGTTAGTTATGACTATGTCCTGTTAGTGTATTCTGTATGTAGCTTCTAGGCTTAGCTTCTAGATCCTCTAGCTGTTTCTAGTCCCCTGTATAAAACACTTCAGATCTTTTTCGGATCTTAGAATCAGTTATTGACAGTTACTTTCATCTTAAATTTTCTCTCTTTCTCTCTCTACCCTTCCATCATTTTCCATCACTTTCTTGCTCTTTCTCACATTTTCTCAGAGATCATGAACTCTATTATGGTATCATGAATTCTTTTCAATATTGAATCATGGAAAATTCTTCAAATCCTTTCAACACGCCACTGAAAATCATAATCTTTCTTTTTGAATCCATATTCAGGTCAGTGAACTTTTCTCACATGAACTCTGGCAAACTTTATGCGAGAAACTTTCTCATATTGAAACAAGTTGAAGCTGTCGTCAAAGGCCACCATTGCAGCGTTTTATGGTGAAGTCAGAGATTCCTTTGATGTTTGTCTCATATGAAAATCACAATCTTGGAAGAGTGAGATCTGCGTATTTCAACTGTGAACAATAAGATCAACTTTCGTTCTCATGGCTTCTATCTTCCTTGTTTGATGCTTTGTTGACCCGAGTTGTTGGCTGTGTTCAGTCGTGGCTACTTTAAGATGAGATCAACATTTTCTTCAATTCCCAAATGCAAGTGAAAGTTTGACAGTTTCAAATGGAGCTGAGAAACACAAAGAAAGGAACTCACACAATCTCCAAGTATCTGTTGTGGATCAAGGCTTTGATTGACTCCTTGATCTCAATTGGCCATCCAGTTTCCACACAGCAGCATTTGGATGTCATTCTCAAATGTTTACCCCAAGATTACGATGTCTTTGTCACCACCATCAATAGTCACTAAACCCCAGTATATATTAGTTAAGATCTATTTCAGATTTTAGAATCAGATAATGACAGTTACTTTCATCTCAAATTCTCTCTCTCTACTCTCTAGGCATTTTCCATCACTTTTTAAGATCTATTTCAGATTTTAGAATCAGATAATGACAGTTACTTTCATCTCAAATTCTCTCTATCTATTCTCTAGGCATTTTCCATCACTTTCTTGCTTTGAGGAAATGTGAAGAATCATAGCTCACAGAAATTAACACACCGATACTCAATCTGTCCTCTTGGAAGATCTTTATTCCAATTTCCCACCATATGCACAAAACAATATGCACCTTATTCCCACAATAGTACATGACAAAAGGAGGATATCAGATAATACAGTTAAATGAAATATGCTACACGATTTTATTCCACTAGAGACAGCTGAAATTTTAGATGAGGATAGAAGAACAATAAAGTTGTAATAAACAAAATTTGAGAAACTAAAGATATCTATTATCATTCAAAGTACCAGTAGATAAAACAACATGAATCACAGTCTAAGATAGCAGCCACTTAATCAAGACAGAATTCCTAGTGACGTAGTTCACTTACATGATCTTGCATTGATTTTCCAATTGACGGCAGGTTTTTTATCTGGTCAGCGCTTTCAATGTTAAATGGCAACTTCTCAATCATTGCGATAGCCTTGTAATAGCTAAATGACCTCCGATCATCGCCCAATGCTTTCAAACAACATTAGCGCAATAAACAAAGAGTTCCAGAGAACAGTAAATTATATCTTAAAAAACAACAATAACAACAATCTGTATGAGTTATATGAGCCTTACCTCTATATATGTTCACAAGTTTCCCAAATATTTCTGTTATGTTCTTGTTTAGATCAGGTGGACAATATGACAAGGATGACTGCAATGTTCTCCCCTTGTAGGAAGAGTTTCAATAAGAACGAGTCATAAAACTCAGAGTATAAGTTTAAACAATTAAACATATAACACATTGCACAAATGTATGATGGGCTTCAAATACACACATACACACACGTTAAGCATATGTGATAAAGGTTGTCAACTTATGCAAGACACAGTTATATGGCACTATATATTAAGCAAAATATGAAATCTTATTTTTGTGAGAAACTTATTTTATTCAGAGGAGCCAGAGGAAAGTTCCAGAAGAAAACTACTTGAAATAATCTTCAACTGTAGGCTATTGATCTTACTGCATCATTTTCAGCATCAAGGTGTTGAGGTCTTGTGAGTGGATAACTTAAACTGTCAACTTCACCATCACTGCTTGCCATGCTTGTTGATGAAAATGGAGTATTTTCTCTTCTATCTTCATTATTTTCAAGATTGACTACTTTCGTATCCACAGAAGATGATTTGATCTTTTTATTCTGTAATTGCTGAGCATCGATAGAAAGGCTCCCATTAGCTGGCTCCGGGTCCAAAGGCTTATCAGGTATACCTTCACCTTGAGGATCCAATTTCAGTACATACATATCCTGAGATAGTTTCTCCCCAGATTTCAAGCTGTCCTCCAGCCATTGATATAGAAGTACTCTCTGCAGCAAGCATCAATAACCCAAAAAAGCAAAGGCATGTAAAAGCACATTCTGATCATAAAAATAGAAACCCAGACTATGCACTTCATAAGTAATTGTAAACGCAAACAAAATTATGAAGTACCAATTTCAGGCTCTACAAGTCAAAGTTCAACACAAGAAACCTCAAAAGAAGCAACTCAACATACGATTAAGCACTTCAAATCAAATACTATTAGAGCAAATGTCCATTTTGGTCCCTCCAAATTATAAGCAACATCAAATTGGTCCTTGAAGGATGAAAGTGTTAATGATTATTGACGGACCTATTGGATGTCCAAACATATATGTATATGAATGGCTAAAATGGGCGTTTACTATATTTGGCGGGAAATGGAGGGGAGGTGTTTGAGGTACAAGAGAGGGGAAAGGAATGAGGAAGGGAGGATAGTCCCCCATCTTGTATGGGGATTTATTTTTCAACAAAAAAAATCAAATTCCCTCAATTTAGAGGAAATAAAAAAAATGAACTAGAGGAAGATTTTGGAGGACTTTTAAAAATTTTTTACACCATTCTTTCTTCTAAAAAACTAGAGAAAATGTCTTCCCCTCCCCTCCCCTCCCTTCCCCTCCAAACTCCCAAACAAACCCTAATGACTATCAAGCATTTGATTGGTTGTGCCCAATAGACACGGTGTCCACTGTCCATACCAGACCTTCTTTTCTCTAAATCCCATGGAAACTATAATAAATTCATGGACTCGTAACTATAGCATTATACAAAGTTGAAATAGCTAACTAACCCCTTTAAAACGTGACAAACGTTCGCTATCCAATTGATTGAAAAGGGTATGTGAGTCCATAGCAAAAACATGAGTGACCCGTTTGGATAGGCGTTCCTCTATGACAGCCCCCATTTGCACCAACCTCTGCTTCCAAATCTTACAAACCACAAAAGAAAAAGAAAATAGAATATGAAAAAGAAACAAACTTTGGAATTAAAAATGGGAAGTGAGTGAAAGTGAAATGTGGGTTTTGAGAACCAAAAACAGGAAATATGGAATAGCGGTTGAAGAAGTAAGTAAGTACCTGCAACCGACGAGGTTGAACTCCTTTGAGGACCAACAAGACCACCATTCCGGAAAACATTCCATGAGGATCAGATTCCGAGGAGGGATTTCGTTTCTTCGTTGGTTTTGCCCTTGGCGCCATTTCGCTTCGGTTACTGGTGTTTCTTTTGCTGGTTTGCACGTTCCCTCTACCACAGGACGCCATACTGTGGGTTGTGCTTGGGTACAATCCACCTTGGTCAGCGTTTGGTACTACCTGCACGTGTCGTGCTAGGCATTGGACACGTGGGTGCAATCTATCTTTACCATTCTTTCATTCACATTGGTGAGGTTGCTTGATTGTAGGGGCCGGGAAAGGGTCTGCCACCACTGACTCAGATTTTTTTGTAATCGATGTAGCTTCGTCGTCTGTCTCGGGATCGGTAGTGTTCACTCTTCTTGGAAAAGTTCAAAGCAACTTAAACAACATTATCTAAAATCATCATCGACTCTTCAGCCATGTGTGGATGGTTGACTTTATTATTCACATGGTGAATGGCCCCAAATAACAAATAGGTATTTATTTTTTAATCTATTATACATATTTATTAGGTTCAAATAGATGATTTTTTCAATAAATACTCTAATAAATGATAGATATTAAATGTGTATTTCTTAAGTGAAAAATAATTATTTTTATTATATTCTCATTTCCTTATTTTTGATCATTTAGCTTAATAAATTCTAAACAATATCATACTTTTAATTATTTTATCCGTAGTAAATATGAATTATTATAATAATAAAGTATGTTAATAAAAAAATAACAAAATATCATTTGAATAGGCATATTTGAGTACAAGAAGTGGGATAAATCTATCTCAATCTCTTTTATTTTGAGTGAAGCATACTTATAACATTTTATTAAAAATTAAAGTAGCAATACCAGGAGGAATATAAAGATAATCAAATGGACTAGACTTAAACAACCATCCTTTAGCTAAGCTATGGACAACCTTATTAGCTTGTCGCCTAACAAAAACCACTTTCAAGTGTGGATAAATTTATCTCTATCTTTTAAATAGTAAGAGGTTGAGATTAAAATTCACATATATGTAAAAATAATTTTAGTGTAAAAAAAAAATATGTAATATATATGTTCATAATACAATTTTTATGTCATGCATAGACAATTTGGTTGAAAATCAACTAATTTATAGGCTCAATAAAATAAATAAACTGAGTAACCACATATTATATATTTTCTTTACGTAATAAACATGAGATATATTAATTATTTTTATATTATAAAATTATTCATAACATTTGTCAAATTATACTCATTTAATTTGCATATCATAATTTGACAAATAAATATGTTTGTTTATACAACATTTTCATCATATATATCAATGGTTATTATTATAATAATAATTATCCTCTATAGATAAAATAATTGAATTTTGAAAGCATAATATTTATTTAGAAATTGTTAAGCTAAATGATTAAAAATATATATATTGAAAAATCGGTTTTCCACATAACTTAAACATGTTTTATATTCATTATATGTTAGAGTATATGCTAAAAAATATTTGTTTGAATAAAATAAACGTACTGAAAATATTAATCTTTAAATGAATTATACTTCTTTTTATAAAATTTTCAAATAATATATTTCATTTTTCAAATTAAAAAATTAACTTTATTTTATAATCAACAAAACACAATATAATATTTATAATTAACTTGAGTGTTTGAGGCTGAGTTTGAGAGACCACTAGATCGTGTCTATTGTGTTATTCAATATAACACCTTTGTTCTGCTGGTTGCAATACCATCAATATTTGAACCCTTACAGAGTGTGTGGTTCGTATATGGTAGAGAGGTGGGGGTTCTTTGCATGCGAGTTACTAGTCGCATGGCAGGAAGGTTAGAGAGAGGTAGTTGTGGAATCTAATTCAAGCTCTCTGGCTTTCTCATTGAGCTAGCTCTTATCAGGGAAAGAAATATGAAGGTCCTTGCATGTTGTTGAAGAGGATTCTTCGATCGGCTGTTAGAAAGGGACTGGCAGGTTCGGCTTACCCACACGTTGAGGGAGGGTAACATGGGAGCTGATTGGTTGGCCTAAACAATTAAGATTTTGACATGCATGTGATGTGATGGTGCTTCCTTCCTACCCATGAGCTCATTATTTTGTTGACCTCGGGCGTTGCTGTGCCCATTGAGAGTTTAGTTAGTTTGGTTTTTGTCTTTTGGTTTGGGCTCAAGCCCTCTTATGTACCAAAACAAAAAAATTAACTTGGTATGAGAATCCCACGAAGGTGAACAAGACTGCTATATTTGTTGTTTTGCAAATTGATAGTGGGACTGTTACAAATAGTTAGATTTGTTAGAATTAATTAGAGTTAGTTATAGTTGTTAGTTGGTTTAATTGATTTAGTTGGCTATATAAGCCTTGATTACACATTGTAATTCTCACTTTTACCATTTGATCAATATACATTTTCACAATTTCTCTCAACTTCATCTCCTTCCTCTCATCTGAACCATGATTCTCAACATGGTATCAGAGCCACGTTCTGCTCGGTGGTGTGGATAGTGTCGCTAACCCTCGCTTGTGGTGACGAGCCCAGGCTCGAGGGGGCGTGTTGCGAGTCCCACATCGGGTGGTTAACGAGCCTGGCCATTGCTTATATAGCTGGGTAGACCACCCCCTCACAAGCCGGTTTTTGAAGGGACCATTCGGATGCCTGAATTCTTAACATGGTATCAGAGCCATTCCACCCACCTTGAATCTTCCGTTGCACCCTTTCTTTTCTGTTTCTTATTTTCTTTTCCTTTCCTTTCCTATTCTTTTCTTCTTCCTTTTTCAAGAAAATCTTTCAGATACTTTGCTCTCTTTTTTTTTTTTTTTTTTTTTTCTCTCTTTGCAATTTCTTTCTTGATTTCACTCTGTTCTTCGCATCTTCATTTTCTTTGGATCTTTGCATCTCCATTTCTCTTTTGGTTTCTTCTGCGATTCAGCTCTGGTATATAGCGTTTTCCGGCGCCGATCTGTTTCTCGGTCCTGTTTCCTCGGTGGTGCCATGTCGTTCCGATGGTGCCGATGCTCCGATGGTGGCTCTCAATGGAGACATTATTTTGCATCTTCTTCTGCGCTGATCTATTCCAGATACTCTACTCCGTTCGGGAATCTTTGTTGCTCTGTTCTTGCTGTTTTTTTTTTTTGGATCTAGGTTACCGATGACGAAATCGTGCGTCAGATACCACGACGGCGGCGAGTGCGACCTTGCCGGAGACTCGATCGTACCACCAACTTTGTTTCTCAGAGCCCGATGCCAGAGAATCGGAGATTCGATGATCTTGTCGTCTTCGTCTTCACCTTCCATTGCTGATGTGCGGTGAACCTTCTGGCTGGCATTGTTATTGATTCTTTGGCACATTTGGTATGTTGCTTCTATTGTTGTGGTGGCCTATTTTTTATTTTGCCTCAGATGATGTCGATGGTGTTTAGTGAATGGAGGCATGTATACAATGTGTTTGTTAAAGTGCTTCTTTGATGACTTGATTCTGATCTGCTTGTGCACTTTTGATTACTTTGATGAGCACATTGTTACATTATTCTCTGATTGAGGCTTGTATGAGTGGTCACCATGTGTTTGTGCTTTGTTCTCTTTGAAGACAATCTGTGTTGAAGAATCCAGAGAAGTTTTCGATGTTTCTGGAAGTGCTCTTTGAGATTTTCATAGCTGTTTGCATAGCTGATTGCCAAGAAGATTGCAACTGATTTGCTTGCAGAATTGTCTTTCTTGCTGAAGATTAGTTTGGTTCCTGTTTAGCCTATTGGCTTTGTTGTAAGCTTCTCTCCATGGTGGTTAAGCATTCATACGAGCTTCTGCCATGGATGGTTAAGCATTGATATTCTTGCTTCTGTCTTGAGTGGTTAAGGCTCATCTTTTACCTTCTGCTCTTGATGGTTAAGCTTTGGTAGCTTCTGCCTTATGGTGGTTAAGCTTTTCTCATTGGTTTTAGCTTCTGCCTTTGTTTGGTGGTTAAGCATGTATGCTTATGTTAAGTGGTTAAACCTTAGAGTTGTGGATTCTGCTTCTTGGTTAAGCTTTCACATTGTTGGTTTTCATGATTTCAGCTTCTGATGTATTTTTCCGTCGATGTATTTCCGGCATTTTTCATTGTATTTCCTTTTGATTGTGTTGATCCCAAGCTGTTAGTGCTGATCCGCACTTCCAGCTTGCGGGGGGCTGTTACGAATAGTTAGATTTGTTAGAATTAGTTAGAGTTAGTTATAGTTGTTAGTTGGTTTAATTGGTTTAGTTGGCTATATAAGCCTTGATTACACATTGTAATTCTCACTTTTACCATTTGATCAATATACATTTTCACAATTTCTCTCAACTTCATCTCCTTGCTCTCATCTGAACCATGATTCTCAACAGGGACAGAAAGGTGGAAAGAAAAGAAGTAACTCAGCCACGGAAATCCTAAAAAATATGGATTAGGATGAGACTTTTTGTTATTAAAAAATCAATAAATTGCATATTAAAAAAGAATCCACGGAAATTAGCAAGTTTTTAAATATTAAAAGACTTTTTGTTATTTATTTAAGGTTTTGATTGAATACCACTAGATTTAGACAGACACTTTAAAATATCAGTTCTGTTGAATATCACAGAACTTGTTTAGATTATTTAAAATTTTTAATTGAATGCCGCAAGGATTTTTTATTCCAAAATAATTTTTTAAAATCCTAGCCCCTGAATCTCACATTGAAAGCTCCAAAACCTTTGTGATCATTCTTCATATATGTATGTAAGTGGTTTACCATCTAACTTAAAAATAAAATAAAATAAAAGACAAACTATCCATATATTTCGTGTTAATTGTCTTTACATAGAAACGTGAAATTTGCAGAAGAATAGTAGCATGTAAACTCACCTTCGATTCAGGCTTACCAATTCGATTTTCTCAGCTTTGATAGCACAACACTTAGACCTTGGTTAGACTCCATATTACATTCTCTTTTTACCAATGTCTCAGTAAATGCAACCAATACAAAGAATCAGATTGAATTACCTCCATCGAGATGAGGATGAAAAACTTCATTAACTACCTAGCATCATCACACTTCTATGAAAAAAAACAAATTGAGGATCCATGTAAATCAACGTTTGTTCATTCATAGGAAACATGGTAAGAATATCACAAGCTTACATAAATCAGCACTTCAGTTGAAAAGAAAAGAAAAGCCCTTAAAATCAGTCTCTCTCCGGTTCAGCAAACTGTCTAAACCTTAAGCAAGAAAAAAGGAATACATATAATGCAAAATAAAAGGGACACTCTGCTCAACTATTACGAAATATGATTTCTTTGTTGTCATTTCCCCCATAAATACTAAGGGCTCGTTTGTTTTGTAATTATTGATGTTGTAATTATTTATAAAAACAGGAAATGAAAATTGAAAATTAGAAACAAATCAAACAGGCCCTCAGGATGTGTTTGTATTTTTATTTGAAACCTAAGTTTACCAAAAACAAAAAAAAGTTCCTTTCATATTGGATGATGTTTTTATTACACATGTGTCATTATAAACTTTAGTTTGATTATGCCAATGAAAATCCAAACATGTACTAAGAAGCTGGGCCGAAACAAGTTGAAGAAGGCCTCTATATATGTTTTATTCTCCTATTCCTCCTCCAAGGTGGTATATATTTCTTCCCATATTTCTTTTAATTTAATTAAATTGTTAAATCTAGGGCCGGCGCAACGGAGAAGCCAGTAAAGTTAGGGCTTTAGGCCTCCCAATTTTTTTTTAATACTTATTTTAATAATTTTTTTAAAAAAATGTTAAGAGTTAATTGTACAAAAGACTGAGTAATCAGTTGCACAAAAGACTCCTCGTTTTCCTCACTCACCACTCACTTCACATATATTTATCTCACCTGCATAATGACTCATTATTATAATAACATCAATATTTTTAATATTTTGTTATAAAAAAAATGAAACATGACTCTATTCACTCATTTTTCTGTGTTTCACTCATCTTTCTCCTGCTTTCTCCTTTCTTTCACGTTTCATGTCACTGTCACTCTCTTACACTCTTACTGATTCTCAGATTCTCAAAGACTCATCTCTCACCTGCTTTCTCTTTTCTTTCATATTTAGTCAATCAACACATAATATATTATTTGTTATTTTGTTTCACAAAATAAAATAAAAAATCAAAGGGATCTTTGAGTGATGCAATATTCAAACTCTCTGTGACCCTCTCATCACGTTCACTCACTCATCACTCGGTCAAATTTGGCTGGAGCAACAAGCCATCAATTCACAATTGGTGAGATAATTTAGTGATTTTGTTTGATCATTTTTTTTAGCTATAACAATTGTGTATTTATTTATTTTCTTAAATTATTGCAGAAATCTTGTAGACTTTTATTTGTTCCTGTTGCATTTGGTCGAACAAACAAGCACTCAGAAGTCAGAAATTTTTTCTTGACAATCAGGTTTCATTGTTGTAACTTTTTTTTTCTCTCTTTAGTATTGATTTACAGTGGTTTAATTTAATTTTCCGAAATATACATTGCTTTTATTTTTATTTTAACATATAAAAATGTCAACTAGAAAATTTGAATCAAGTTATTCGAAACTAAAAAAAAGAAAAAAGTTGAAGCTTTAATTGAATCACAAAAAGAGGCTATCGAGAAAATTTTCAAAACAAATAAGAAAGTTGAAAATATAGGTGATTGCTCGTTGAATGAACAAGTTAATAATGTAGACATGGATGAAAATGATAATGAAAATAGAGATGAAGTATTTGTTAATGAACAAGAAAGAGAAATTAATAAATTAGAAGAATCCACTACTAAAAATATATATGATCCAAGTCAATAGACAAATATTGATACAAGTTTGAGAGATTTATTAGTAGAAAAAGGTATTGTTAGAGTTACTAATATAGATTTTCCTAAGGATGAATTTTCAAGACACTTTTCTTCATCACTTTATATTCAAAAGTTGACAAACAGTGGAAAACGTAAAAGAAAATGGTTGATGTATTCCCAAGATTTGGATAAAGTATGTATTTTGTTTTGGTTGCAAATTGTTTAAAGCTCTTCCTAGTGCAAATAATTTAGCTAATGAAGGTAGTAGGGATTGGAGAAATACTAGTAAAAAGTTGAAGAGTCATGAGATAAGTAATGAGCACATTGTTAACACGAGTTCATGGATTGATTTAGAAATGAGATTGTTCAAAAATAAAACCATTGACAAACTTATTCAAGAACAAATAAATAGAGATCGGGAACATTGGAGAAATGTGTTATTCAGAATTATTGCAGTTGTTAAAACTCTAAGAAATATTCAGGATTATTCAAAATTATATAGAAATGAATATAGAACCCAAGTTCCGTGGAAAACGTGCTGTTCGTAGAAAGAAACAATTTGATGAGATTATTGACAATGAAGTTGTAAAATCTCCTGAAGAATCATTTAAAATTGATTACTTCTTGTACATAATAGATAAAGCAATCAACTTATTTCAAAGTAGATTTGAACAATTTAAATGTATCAAGATATATTGTTTTTTATTTAGCATTGAGAAATTAAGGTCATTGGATAATGAAAATTTAAAAGAAAATTGTCTTAACCTTGAATGTTCATAAAAATATAATGACAACTCTGATATGGATGGATTAGATTTATTCACAGAACTAAAAATTTTAAGAGAAATTATACAAGTGGAAAATGATACACTAATTGACATACTTAATTATATAATAAGACTTGATTCTTTTCCAAATGCGTATATCACTTATAGAATAATGTTAACGATTCCTGTAACTGTTGCTTCGACAGAAAGAAGTTTTTCAAAACTAAAATTTATAAAATCTTATCTAAGATCGACAATGTCTCAATAAAGATTAAGAGCATGTTTGGAAAAGATTAATTTTTTTTATTTCAGCTGTTTTTTGATTAAAAAATTGTTTTATACATAATCTATCATGTTTGAGAATTAACTTAATTTTATAAAAAAAAACCTTTTTTTTTTATATAATTTGTTTTAGTTTAAGATCGTTGTGATTTGATTATTTTTCATTCTCAAAACTTTGTTTCCTATTTATCCCTACAAAACTAACTTTCAAACAAATATTATTAAATTATACAAATAACTTCATACATTTTTTTTGCACCACCTAAACGAAATAGATTATCATAAAATTGCTTTTCAGCAAACATACCCAAACAAAAACATATTCTGATTATAATTGATTATCACGATAATCGATTATACAACATAATCTATTTTTTCAACTTTTCCCAAACACACTCTAAAAAGAATTGTTAAATGAAATCGATTACAATGATTTAATAAATGATTTTGCATCCCAAAAATCATGAAAGATAAACTTTAAATAATGATAAAATTTTATTATTTGCTTTCAAAAGACTTCACTTTAGAATTCGTTTTAGACCTCCATAAGTGTCGGGTCGGTCCTGATTAAACCAAGTCATAAAAATCGGGAATGTACACTTTTTTATTTCAAAATATGAAGACATTTATGTGTTTCTCTCGTTTATAGAAGAAGCAAGTGCAATTATTTCAAAGGGAAGTTTTGAGTAGGGCTAGACAATAGCCGGTTTCGGTCAGATTCGGGTCCAAAAATCCAAATCTGACCAAAACAGAAGAGGCTAATACCTAGCCCATTGCCGTCCGTTTAGAAGATCGGTTTGTGTGGGTGGCGGGTTGGGCGGGTGGCGGGTCGACGGGTCGATTTGCATGGTTTTCGACCAAAACAAAAAAAAATAACAGAAACAAATCCAACAACAAACATCATAAACAAACCCAGAAACAAAAAGTATCAATCTTTAACAGTAGATCGTTTATAGCAGAAAAAATAGAAAGCATCAATCTTTTACTGGAAAAAAGAAGAAAAAAATTGAACATTTCTTTGTTCGCAGAAGAAAGAGCAGAAAGGATCAATCTTTTACAGAAGAAAAGAAGAAAAAACTCAAGGTGCAAACTTTCTTTGTTCGCAGATCTGGCCCATTTCATTCGTCGGTTGCCTCACAGAGGCTTCACGGTGGTGCGATGACTTCACGAAGGTGCGATGGTTTCACGGTGATGGGTGACGGCTTTGTGCGATGGCTACGGTCCGCGAACTTAGGTGGCGTGGTTGATGGCGGGCTTCATAGTGGTTGAGCGAGGGGGTTGAAACAGGAGCCAGATGGGGCGGCGGCAGTGCTAGGGTTTTTGTTTGAGAGGGGAATGAGAGATTGAAAATTAAATAGGAATGAGAGAGATTGAGAGATTTTGAGAAATGAGAATGAAGTTTATTGGGAGAATGGAGATAGAGAGAAGTTTAATGGGAGATAGAGAGATGGAGAAATTTTGAGAAATGGGAATGAAGTTTAATGGGAGATAGAGAGATTGTGAATTACCGAGAAAAAGAATTGATGATAGGTATTAGGTGATAAGGTTTGTATTGGGAAGAGAAAAAGATAGGGATAAGGTTTGAGGAACCAATAAGATTGAAGAGAAATCTGTAGTAGCCAATAAAATTGAAGGAAGATCAGAGATAAAAAAATCCTATCATAACTATATTCGGGCGGGTTCGGGCAGATTCGAAATTTTTAACCAAACCCGCACCCGCCCGAGTCAAACCATATGACACTGAACAGCAAAACCCGTGACCCGTGAAACCGCTTCAACCCACCCGAATAGCTATTGTTTCTTGCGGATATTCCGGGTCCCGGTCGGGTCGGCATCTGCTGTCCACCCCTAGTTTTGAATCATTCTAAACACAAAAAATACAAAAAAAATAATAATAACATAGAATGTAAAAGAAAGAGCAGGATACAAGATGTTAAAAAAAAAATATGTAAAAGCAAGAGCACCAAACTCACCTTAAAGAAGCAACACTATAAAGCTCAATGGCAAATAAGTGTGGAAATAGGTCGGGTCGCTCGTCAGGGACCTATGACCTAGCCTATTTAAGGCCTAACCTAATCTAGCTTATTTAACAAAAAAGTTAGGTCAAAGCTTTTTAAAAAGCCTATATAGCTAAAGAGGTCAGGCTAAGGCTTTAAAAAAATCCTATTAAGCTTATCAGACCGGCCTATTTAACACACATACACATATATATAATATATAATTTAATATATAATACTATAATATATTATTTATAATATTTGAATGTAAAAGCCTATTGGCCCATTTAAATGTAAAAGTCTACTTGCATATTTATTTGTGAATGCCTAGCTAACGACCTATTTATCAATATAGACCTACCAATCTCTTTATCATTAGAGGCTTAATACAAGTGAAGACCTATGACCTATTTATAGATAGAGACATATTTAAAGACCTTGTTGAAAAATAGGCTTTTAAATAGGCTTCCAAGTCAGACCAGGCTTTGAAGTAGACTAGAACAAGCCTTAAAAATTGACCTATATCAGACTAATAGACCAGACTCTAATCTTGCGATTTAAACGTAAACTAGGCTCAGGCCAGTCAAGACCTAACTTATTCTCGCCTGTAGCGACAAAGAAGTCCTTCATCCATATGTTTTAAGAAATAAATCTTTCGTTTAAAAAAATATTATATTTGGAAGAGATGGTGAGATACTGCATCGTCAATGTGTTTTAACTTAGAGTTGTGTTATTTGAACATCAAAATTTAGATATCATATGTGATATCATATCTTTTTATCTTTATCTCGTACTAACCTTTTATATTCTTTATATACACATATTTTAAAAATGAGGAGGGGTCAAGTTACCCCAAGAGTAACTTTAAAAGGGTTTTAATCTCATCCATCTATTTATTTTAATCCAACAAAGATCATATGGTTTCTTTAATGAATTAATGTAAATCCATTGGATTAGAATAAAAGAATGGATGAGATTAAGAGTAACTATCTTAAAATTACTCTTAAATTAACTTTATCCATCCTCTTTAAAAATACATCAAAAAACAAAAAAAAACAAAAGAAAACCATATATGTCTCTATGTCGATGTTCACAAATCATTTCTGTTTAACTTACAAAACCAAATCTTGAGAACAGAGATACAATATTGTACAATAATAATATATATAACATTTTCGTTGTGTGACATAAACATTTTCCTTGTCATTTTCATCATGTTGCTTCCAAGAAATTTCCAATAATCATAAGTCGATGCAAAACTTCTGCTTGTTAATGATCTCACTTGATAGATCTACCACTGGACCCAACTTTCATCCAATTTTCATTCTGTTTGAGTTAGAAGATGGCTGAGGCAGTCCTTGAAGTTTTGCTTGAGAATTTGAGCTCACTCATTCAAAATGAGCTGGGACTTTTTCTTGGTTTCGATCAAGACTTGAAAAGGCTTTCCAGCACACTCACTGCAATCAAGGCCACTCTTGAAGATGCTGAGGAGAAGCAATTCTCAAACAGAGCAATAAAGGATTGGCTGCATAAGCTGAAAGATGCAGCTCACGTCCTGGTTGACATCTTGGATGAGTGTGCCACTCATGCCTTGGAGTTTGACTATAGACAAGGACATAAGGTGCAAATCTCTTTCTTATCCTCTTTTCATCCCAAGCATGTTGTTTTCAGCCACAAAATTGGTAAGAAAATAAAAAGGATAAGAGAGAGATTAGATAAGATAGCTGAAGAAAGGAATATGTTTCATTTGACTGAGACGATGCATACCGAGAGGAGAACTGGAGTCATAGACTGGCGCCAAACCACCTCAATCATTACCCAACCTCATATCTATGGAAGAGAAGAAGATAAATATAAAATTGTTGACTTCTTGGTGGGTGATGCTTCTAATTTTGAGGATCTATCCATCTTCCCCATAGTAGGTATGGGTGGACTTGGAAAAACAACACTTGCCCAACTTATCTTCAGTCATGAGAGAGTAGTCAATCACTTTCAGCAAAGAATTTGGTTATGTGTTTCAGAAGATTTCAGTTTGAAGAGAATGGCAAAAGCTATCATAGAATCAGCATCTGGGCATGCCTGTGAGGATTTGGATCTGGAGCCACTACAAAGAAGGCTTCAAGAGCTGCTTCAAAGACAAAGATATTTGCTTGTTTTGGATGATGTGTGGGATGATAACCAAGACAATTGGGAGAGGTTGAAATATGTATTGGCTTGTGGAGCAAAGGGTTCTTCAATTTTGGTCACTACTCGTCTTACAAAGGTTGCGGCCATTATCGGAACAGTGCCTCCTCATCAATTATCAATGCTATCTGAAAATGATTGTTGGGAAGTGTTTAAACAACGAGCTTTTGGACCAAATGAGGTACAACGCACAAAGCTTGTTGTCATAGGGAAGGAGATTGTAGAGAAGTGTGGGGGAGTGCCTCTTGCAGCAAAAGCACTAGGAAGTTTGTTGCGCTTTAAAAGAGAGGAGAAGGAATGGCTCTATGTCAAGGAAAGCGAGCTATGGAGTTTAACACAAGATGAGAACTCTGTCATGCCAGCCTTGAGAACTTGCCAATAAAATGGAGACAATGTTTTGCCTTCTGTGCATTATATCCCAAAGATACAAGAATAAACAAGCATTTTCTGATCCATCTTTGGGTGGCTAATGGATTCATATCATCCAATGGAATATTGGAAGCTGAAGATATCGGTGATGAGGTGTGCAATGAATTATATTGGAGATCATTTTTTCAAGATATCGAGACAGATGAATTTGGCAAAATTAGAAATTTCAAGATGCATGATCTTGTTCACGATCTTGCTCAATCTATTGCAGAGGAAGTTTGCCACATTACATATTGCCACGGTGTAACTAGTGTGTCAGAAAGAATCCACCATCTCTCAATTAATATGTGGGCGTCAATCCAATTGCACCAAGTCAAATCATTGAAGACCATTATATTGCAAAATTATGTTGGTGACCAACTTGTATCTGATATATTGAGATGTTATTCTTTACGCGTTCTTCGCTGTGGGTGGCTAAACAATTTGTCATCTTCAATTGGTAATTTAAAACATCTAAGGTACTTGAACCTTTCATATGGTCGCTTCAAAACTCTTCCAGAATCCCTGTGTAAGCTGTTGAATTTGCAGATTTTGAATTTAGACAATTGTTATAGTCTCCAAAAGTTACCTAGCCGCTTGAAATGCTTGAAATCTCTACGACATCTATGTTTGACAAGTTGTCACTCACTATCAAGCCTGCCAAGAGAAATAGGAGAGATGAGTTCCCTAGGGATTTTAAGCATGTACATTGTTGGCAGGCAAAGAGGGTTCTATCTGGCAGAATTGGGAGGACTAAACCTGAAAGGAGAGCTCCACATGAAGCAGCTGGAGAGAGTAAAAAGTGTGATGGATGCGAAGGATGCCAATATGGGGAGTAAGCAGCTGAACAAATTGGTGTTGTCATGGGACAAAAATGAAGAATCCCAAGTACAGGAAAATGTCACTGGTTGGGAAATCTTACCTTGCTTCTCTCGTTACATATTCGTGACTGCCCCAAGTTGATGTGTCTTCCAACCAGCATTCAATGCCTTAGCGCTTTGGAAATATTGACTATTTGGAGTTGCCCAAAGTTAGAGAAGCGATGCAAAAAGGAAATAGGGGATGATTGGCCAATAATTGCTCACATCCCGCATATTGGCGTCAACCATGAGAGAGGTTTATTCTAAATCCTTTTTATGTGAATGTCCTCCTTGTGTTGATATAAGAGACACAAAGGAATATGAGACTTGAAAAAAAATAAGGAACATGAGATTTTATTATATAACAGAATTATATAATCTATCAAAGGTACATTGTGATTTTTTTTTTGTTATTTCAAATGGAATTTTATGTGGAAAGATTTTAAATATTCAAACACAATTATAACAGTTTCTTATGCCTCATTCTCTTCATTTTTTTAAAAAAAAAATTGAGTTCCCTCCCTTTACTCTCACCTTCAAGTTTCAACATTTTAAAATTCTTAAATTACTCACGTGATAGCGCTCAATCATCACGCGTGTTAATTCTAGCCTCTTGTCCGCTTCATATTTCAAAAGTATTTATTAATGACATGATCCACTACCTAGTATTATGACACTTATTTATCTTTGGTTTTTCTACTGTGTGTCCATAGGCACTGGTATAGTCAATAACTGGGGACAGAAATTTCTGGCTTATTCAGCAATGTTGAACTTATTCAGCAGTTCAAGGAAGATATGATGCAAGTATTTGAGATGACAGACCTGGGAGAAATGTATTATTTTTTTTTGGTATGGAAATTAAGCAGAAAAAGGATGAAATTTTCATCTGTCAGAGGAAGTATGCAAAGGAGATCCTAAAGAAATTCAACATGGAGAACTGCAAAAGCATGAGCACTCCTATTTGTCAAAAGGAGAAGCTATGCAACGATGATGGAGCAGAACAAGTGGATGAAACAGTCTATACAAGTTTAATTGGCTGCTTAATGTATCTACAGCAACAAGACCAGATATCAAGGGGACCTTAACTTATGGCATCAAGTTCAGTCAATCACAGAATTTCAGGCTGCAAGGTTACTCTGATAGTGATTGGGCAGGGTCTTGAGATGACATGAAAAGCACCTCAGGCTACTGTTTTAGTTTTGGATCAGCGATATTCTCTTGGTGTTCTAAAAGCAAGATATTGTTGCACAATCAACAACTGAAGCAGAATTTATAGCAGCCACAGCATTTGTTAATCAAGCCTTGTGGCTAAGAAAAATTCTAACTGATTTTCACTTGGAGCAAGGGACAACTACTGAGGTAATGGTGGACAATCAGGCAGCCATAGCCATCTCCAAAAATCCAGTCTTTCATGGAAAACAAAGCATTTTAGCATCAAATTATTTTTTCTCAGAGATGTACAAAAGGATGGTAGTGTGCTTGAAGTACTGCAAGACTGAAGACCAGCTGTCAAATATCTTCACAAAAGCTCTTCCAAGAAGCAGGTTTGAGTTACTTGAGAGAGAAACTTGGAATCTCCAACAACTGATACAAGGAGGAGTGTTGAACGTGTATCAGCAGTTGCATATCAGATTTTCTGCCAGCTGTACTCTTTGACCAAGTTTTTAGGACTGTTTTCTTTATTTTCTGTTTTTTACTAGCTGTTACTGCTAGTAGCTAAAGTTTAGGAAGTTCGCCCCTTTATCTCTTTTTTTTTTTTTTTTTCTGTTGCAGAACATTATTCAATAAAATTAGAAATCTTCCTCTTCCTCTTGTTCTGAGTTACGTTTCATCACCAACAGATGTCCCATCTAACTGAAGCTTAACAATAGAAACTAATGATTCTATTGTCACAGGCAATTTTTCAATATAAGTGCAGCCACTAAGAGAAAGTTGCCTTAAATATGATAAAGAACCTATAGAATCAGGCAATTCTTTAATTCCACTGACATAAAAAATTAATTCTGTCAATGATATTAGTTTCCCAACAGAATCAGGAATCACAGAAAGTGATTTACACCCCCACCAAACCAACAGAATCAGGCAATTCCTCCAATGCTGTATGGTTGAGTGACAGTTCTTGAAGAGAGCAAAGTTTCCTATTGCAGGTAGGTAGCTGCTTCATAAACTTGCATCCATTTGCACTCAACTTTTCATGTTTTATCAGGTGGAAGATGGACTCAGGTAGCTCAGTTATAGCAGTATTATCAAGAAGTTGTTGTCTTAAAGAGACCATGCAGCTTATGTCCTTTGGTAATGCTTTCAATTTCTAGCAGCCAGAAAGGAAAAGGTCCTCAAGATGTTTCAGTCCAGAGACATCACCAGGTAGTTCAACAAGGTTATAGCAGTGGCGCAAGTTCAAGTGAACTAAGGTACTCAGATTTCCAAGTGATTCATGAATCTTAGTTAAATGAAAGCAATCTTTCAAAATAATCTTTTATAGAGATACATACCCAGTTAAATCAGGAATTGATGCTAAATTGTGGCAACTGGAGAGGTTCAAAACCATCAAGTGCTCATTTCAATCATTGATAAATATAGAAAAGCTTAAACAGTAACACTCATTTCAATCCTCCCAAATACAGGTCATAACCGTGTTATCAATTTGTTCCTAAAAAATAAAGTTAACATCAATTTAGGTTCCCAATATAAAAAAATCACATCAATTCGGTACTCCAAAAAGTTGACATCAAATTAATTCTCCATTCTCCAATAATAAAAATAACACCAATTTTATCCCTTGATCATTAGAAGTTTATATAAATTTAGTCCCACGATCATCAAAAATCACACTAATTTAGTCCTTGCTTAAGATTCTATAGATATCAATTTAGTTTTCCAAAAAAAACTGACATTAATTTTTTACCTTATTCATGAAAAAAGAAAGATCAAAATGTTTGTTCTATATACGTAGGGTGGAAAGCTTTGTTTGGATATTTAATGCTGAGTGGAACGTGTTGACACAAAAATGCTCACACTCTCTTAATCTCTCACACGCACACAAGCACTGAGCATATATGAGTTTAGAAAGAAAGTATTGAAAAATACATCACACTGTTTATTCATCATAGCTTCATGTCTTTTGTAGACTTACACAAGTCCCACATGGACAAGTTAGTGGATTAATGTCTAATAACTAACTACTAACTATAGCTACTAACAGAAAAACTACCACTAACTAACTAACTAACACCAAGAACAGAGTTACTCACATATCATATTCCATCACTGAGTCTTCCTTCTCTGAAGATTTAGCAGGAGAGAATATACAAGCCCCAGTCTACAGAAAAAAGTGATGTGGTTCTATACTTGTGTTCCCCGCCAATTACTGGCATTGCCATGCCTGGCTTCGCTGAAATCTGAAAATCTAGCTGATAAATCCTACTAGGAACTCCTTCAACTTTGGAGGACAGACCATAGAATTTGAGCTGCACCTCCACAGCAAAACAATCATCATCAGGGATTTGATAGTTATGGACTTATAACTTAAAAGTTAAAACTTATGTTTTACTATTTTCACATATCTGCTTGAAGGTGTCATCTAGGTAGTTAATAGTGGTGCGGAGCGCAGCGGCACCTGGCCGCTATGGAATTCAGATAGCGGCAATAGCGGCCGCTCTAGTGAAACGGGGTAAAACCCAATTTTACCCCTCCCAAATGCGCATCTAATGGTCATATCTGGGGGTATTTTCACATCCTCTTTCTTCCTTTGTATCACTTCTACATCGCTCTCATCTCTTCCTTCCTTCATCCAGCTTTTGCGACTCAACCTCCAAGCTTCTGCGACTAACCTTCTACAACTCAACTCTTCGTTTGCAAGATGATGATTCTGATTAGATCAAAACTTGTATTTGAATTTGATCGTTTTTTTACTTTTGTTGTTATTGACTTGTATGTCTAGCTGAAGATTATAACTTCTGATTATTAATTATGAGTTTGTTTGCAATATTGGGTAATCTGTTATGTTTAGCATTTATATGTGTATATTTAATATTTTAGCTTGTATGTATATACATTGCAATAGCACCCATCCTACTCCCACTATCCTGCTGTAGCGGTTTCGGTGTCCGCTGCTATCTGGGATTAATAACTATGGGTGTCATTGCTAGTATATAAGAAAAGGACTTATAGCATATCAGTGTGACAACAATCCAGAAATGGACTTAAAACATATGTTTTATAATTTTCACATATCGTCTTGAAGGTGTCATTGCTAGTAATAGAAGAATAGGAAGGGGGAAGAAATTCATCTACTGCATGCTATTGGTATTGGTATACACCACCAGAACTAAATGCACCTTCAATGATATATTGCATTTTGCATCTCTGGAATATATCAATAGTACATGTCTCTGAAATATTTACTAGGTCATCTTGCCTCAACAAACACTAATTTACATAAATGTACTTATTATTAAGGGTTAGTTCGTTACCGATTATAAAAAAAATGATTTTCATATAAAATAATTTAGAGATTAAATGAAAATCATTTTATTGCATATTTTGGAATCACTCTACATTCTTATTAGTTAAAGTAATAGTCGCATAATAGACTACAAAGTACAAACTAAATTAACAGTATTATCACTAGTAATACCATGTTGAAACAGAGGCAATATTTTCATAGCAAAATCCCCATCACTCTCAATTGTTATACAGTGCCGTCATTCCACAATAATCAGAAAAACAAACATATTCAAGATAAGAAGTAGTAACTGGTTTGGGCATTCAGTCAAACGAGTTGTATGCAGCAATGCAGAATGAGCAATACCCTCATAATTAATACCAGTGTCATGTGATAGAACTCCCAAAATATTTAAATCAAAGGAAGGCAAAATGAGCGATAACCTCATAAATAATACCAATTTCATGTGACTGATTTTTAAAACATTGACTAATTTACTTTTTCATTAATACATTCTTTATCTGCAATCTTGTAGAAGGACATAGCAAAATCTTTTTTTTTTTTAAGCTTAATAAACCTTTCATTTTTTTGGATATGGTTCATTACTTGGACGATAATAGCATGCTTACAAGTAAAATGGATCATGGTAATGCAATAAGAAGACCAGATCTGAAAAACTAAAAGCAATACATTTATATGCAGCAACAAGTAAAATGCAGCAACTGGAGGGTGATATCTTCATTACAGCTTACCCTTATTGAAGTATCCAGAGGGTGAGGAAGGCTAGTCTCGTCATTTTAATCAGGTTTGCTTCGAAGAAAGTTCCAATAATACATTTTTAGTGGGGTCCTTGTTGACTCCATAAGTGGACGCTAATCTCTCTTGATAGATCTCATCTCATCTCATGTCATCTCATGTACCACCGCATACAACCTCCGTTGACATTTCATTTTCATTTTGTGAGTCAGAAGATGGCCGAGGCAGTCCTTGAAATTGTGCTTGAGAATTTGAGCTCACTCATTCGTGAAGAGCTGGGACTTTTTCTTGGTTTCGATCAAGACCTGAAAAGGCTTTCCAGCACACTCACTGCGATCAAGGCCACTCTTGAAGATGCTGAGGAGAAGCAATTCTCAAACAGAGCAATAAAGGATTGCATAAGCTGAAAGATGCAGCTCACATCCTGGATGACATCTTGGACGAGTGTGCCACTCATGCCTTGGAGTTTCAGTATCATGAACAAGCACACAAGATACAACAAAGTTCTTGCTTATCCTCTTTCCATCCCAAGCATGTTGTTTTCCGTTACAAAATTGGTAAGAAAATGAAAAGGATAAGAGAGAGATTAGATGAGATTGCTGAAGAAAGGAACAAGTTTCATTTGACTGAGATGATGCATACAGAGAGGAGAACTGGAGTCATAGACTGGCGCCAAACCACCTCAATCATCGCTCAGCCTCATATCTATGGAAGAGAACAAGATAAGGATCAAATTGTTGACTTCTTGGTTGCTGATGCTTCTAATTCTGAGGATCTATCCATCTTCCCCATAGTAGGTATGGGTGGACTTGGAAAAACAACACTTGTACAACTTATCTTTAATCATGATAGAGTAGTCAATCACTTTGAGCAAAGAATTTGGGTATGCGTTTCAGAAGATTTCAGTTTGAAGAGAATGGTAAAAGCTATCATACAGTCATCTGGGCATGTCTGTGAGGATTCGGATGTAGAGCCACTTCAAAGAAGACTTCAAGAGCTGCTTCGAAGCAAGCGATATTTGCTTGTTTTGGATGATGTGTGGGATGATAACCAAGACAATTGGGAGAGGTTGAAATGTGTATTGGCTTGTGGAGCAAAGGGTGCTTCAATTTTGGTCACTACTCGTCTTACAAAGGTTGCATCCATTATGGGAACAATGCCTCCTCATCAATTATCAATGCTATCTGAAAATGATTGTTGGGAAGTGTTTAAACAACGGGCTTTTGGACCAAATGAGGTAGAACGCACAGAGCTTGTGGTCATAGGGAAGGAGATTGTAAAGAAGTGTGGGGGAGTGCCTCTTGCAGCAAAAGCACTAGGAAGTTTGTTGCGCTTTAAAAGAGAGGAGAAGGAATGGCTCTATGTCAAGGAAAGCAAGCTATGGAGTTTAACACAAGATGAGATGCCTGCTTTGAGATTAAGTTACTTGAACTTACCAATAAAAGTGAGACAATGTTTTGCTTTCTGTGCATTATTTCTGAAAGATACAGTAATAGACAAGCATCTTCTGATCGATCTTTGGGTGGCTAATGGATTCATTTCATCCAATGAGATACTGGAAGCTGAAGATATTGGTGATGAGGTGTGGAATGAATTATATTGGAGATCTTTTTTTCAAGATGTCGAGACAAATGAATTTGGCAAAATTACAAAATTCAAGATGCATGATCTTTTTCATGATCTCGCTCAATCTATTGCAGAGTAAGTTTGCCACATTACAGATGACAATAGTGTAACTAATGTGTCAGAAAGAGTCCATCATCTCTCAATTAATACGCGACACGCAATCCAATTGCACCAAGTCAAATCATTGAAGACCTGTATATTGGAATACTTTCCTGCTCACCAACTTCCATCAGATATATTGAGATGTTATTATTTGCGCGTTCTCCACAGTGAGGGGCTATACAATTTGTCGTCTTCAATTGGTAATTTAAAACATCTAAGGTCCTTGAATCTTTCACATTGTCATTTCAAAACTCTTCCAGAATCCCTGTGTAAGTTGCTGAATTGGCAGACCTTGAATTTAGAGGGTTGTTGTAGTCTCCAAAAGTTACCTGACCGCTTGAAATGCTTGAAAGCCCTTCGGCATCTATGTTTGACAAGTTGTAACTCACTATTAAGCCTGCCCCGAGAAATAGGAGAGATGAGTTCGCTAAGGATTTTAAGCATGTACATTGTTGGCAAGCAAGAAGGGTTCCTTCTGACAGAATTGGGAGGACTAAATCTTAAAGGAGAGCTCCACATGAAGCACCTGGAGAGAGTAAAAAGTGTGATGGATGCGAAGGATGCCAATATGGGGAGTAAGCAGCTGAACAAATTGGTGTTGTCATGGGACACAAATGAAGAATCCCAAGTACAGGAAAATGTGGAGCAGATTCTTGAAGTGCTTCAACCTCATCTCCAACTACTTCAAACTTTGAAAGTGGAAGGATATAGAGGTGTCCAATTCCCAGAATGGATGGGTAGTCCTTGTCTCAAATATTTAAGTTCTGTAACACTCTATGGTTGCGGAAGTTGTTTACACCTTCCACCGCTGGGGAAACTGCCTTCTCTTAAGGAACTTAGGATACATCATATGAATCATATGAAATATGTGGACAATGAAGCATATGATGTTAGAGTTGCGGGAGGTTACATAGCTCTGGAAACTCTGGTATTGGACTGGGTGCCAAACCTTATAAGGTTATCAAGGGAGGATGGAGAAAGCTTGTTCCAGCGCCTTTCCAAGCTTGAAATTGGTCACTGTCCTAAATTGTCGGCCTTGCCTCACCTTCCATCTCTCAAACAACTAGAAATATGGGGGGAATGCCGTGAAGATTTTCTAAGCTCAATTCACAAATCCCGTAGCCTTGAACACTTAGAGATATGGAACAATGAAGAGTTAAGTTGCTTTCCAGATGGGATGCTACGAGACCTTAGTTCTCTCAAGACACTGGACATTCGAATCTACTCCGAACTGGAGGTACTCCCTCCTGAAATCATGAACCTTAATGCTATCCAACAACTCTGTATTGACCGATGCGACAACCTGGAGGCATTGACAAAGCAAGGGTTGCATTCTCTCAAGACATTAGAAATTGAGTCGTGTGGTAAGTTCAATTTTTCTGCAGGTTTTCCATACCTCACTTCTCTTGAGAATTTACATATTCGCGATTGCCCGGAGGTGGAAGTCTTCCCTGAGGCTTTACAACATATGACCTCCCTCCAATCCTTAACATTGTATGGTCTTCGTAACTTAAGATCCTTGCCTCACTGGTTGGGAAATCTTACCTTGCTTCACTCATTTGGTATTTGTGACTGCCCCAAGTTGATGTGTCTTCCAACAAGCATTCAATGCCTTAGCGCTTTGAAAAGTTTGACTATTGTGGATTGCCCAGAGTTAGAGAAGCGATGCAAGAAGGAAATAGGGGAGGATTGGCCAATAATTGCTCACGTCCCGCATATTGGCTTCAACCGTGTTGGAGGTTTATTGTGAATCCTATTTATGTTAATGTCCTCCTTCCTTATGTTGATATAAAAGAGAGAGAGGGGGGAAGGGAAGATTGCATGAGATTTTATAAAATAAAAGCGAAAAATAATAATTTATATATTATCTTCCTAGAAGTCTATTATTCATTCAGCAATATTTGGCGCACATACCAAATGGTTAGTGATTAAGATGGTTTGGTCCAGATTTGGCTCTTTGAAATTGATCAACCAAAGCCAACCTGAACCAATCCATTTCAATTGGTCAAGGTTTTTTTCCATCAGCCCATTCAATGTAGATTTCAAAATTTGCATCCTATTTTTCTTTGCTGCACAACTTGTTTTATCTAGAACTGAAAATTATGTTCATTCTTGTCCTCAGGAGTCTAAAGGGCAGAAGATTCACATGTTGCCCAACACAACTTTGGACTTTATCATCTTATGCATTGATCCAGGTAACTTTTAAATTGTTGTGTTCCATTTAATTGCAGAGTGAAGTTTTGTCATGTAATCTAGTGTTTTGGATTACATTTTTACAATTCTGTATTGACAGGAGTGAAATGGGTAATCAGAGCAGACAAGGACAGAAAGATAAAATTTTGTTGCGTTCAGTCTGATGCTGCTGAGCCCTATTTGAGAGCATGTGGTCTTGAACGAGAGGATGTCCTCCGTCACTTTTTATTCATTGAAGGCCTCAATGTATACTCTCAGGGATGTACCGGTTAGAATTCTTTCACTTATTTAATTTACTTCAATTGTAGCTAATCTGTCCATTTAAATATCTTTAACCTATTTTACTGCATAACTTTGGTTTTTGGCATGCTTGTGTATGCATAAAGTTTTAACATAAAATCCAGTAGATCTTTAGTAACTTAAGAAGGAGCAATTTGAGATTTGCTTTGGCTGCTGCCCTGTTGGGTGTTTAGATCTCTTTGGATACTACATTTGATTAGTTCAGTCTAACATTCATGAATTTGCTACCGTGCTGAATTGACCATGCCCGAATATTGTGATATTGTATAGAAAGGGTGGCTTAGTGCTTGAGGCTCCCACTATGGTGGGGTCTGAAGAGGGTCAGATCATTTGGACCTTAACAGCCTTATATACTGTGTTTAAAAATAAAATAAAAGCTTAGTTATGGTAATGATGCTAACGGATCTAAAATTTTCTTGGAATCATGACGAAATTCCAGTTTGAAGTGGGTAGGAAATTTAAATCTTTGAAAGATTAGACCTTGTGATATTTGTTTTGGAAATATTATTTAACTGAAGTGTAAAACATTTTGCTTCTTTCTGGATTTTCTGTTATTTGTGGAACAGCCCCATTAAATGACAGAAGTTTATTTGCAAATCCTTGCATCAATAATTTAGTCCTGCTTTGACTGTTCTCTACCATTGTTTCTTGTCAAATTCATAACCTCTTTTGCCCCTTTCGGTCCAAGGAAGTTTCAGAGCATTCATATATTATTATGATGGGATAAACAAACAAATTAGGGTAGGAATTCATTAAGGTTCTCGAATTTGAAAGTCTCCTATAAATTTTTCCATTTTCTTGATTACTATTGTGTTCTTTTTGTATGCTCATATTTCATGTTAATACCATCTTGAATGATGCTTAAGCCTAGCCAATTGCTAATCTCATTCGTCTTTCTCCTTATTTTGTTACATAACCAACTCAGGTTGAAAGAATAGGTCGCAATCTTTTATCCAAAGTAAAAAATTGTACATTAATTATCATCTTCTAGTATTTTTATCGTTCCTCAAAACGTGTAAATTTTTCTTTTAGAGTCCATATTCTAGCACATTTTATGATGAGAACACGTAATCTAAATGTAGTGACCTCTTCCAGAATGAATATTTAAATGAATATTAACAAAAGATGAGCATTTATCAATTATATTTTCACCATTCTATCCTGCTTTCCATGTGATTTTGAGTATGTGAATCTTATTGTAGCGAATGACTCTGCAGCTGCATTGCGAGTGCTGTCATATCTGCCCCTACCTTACTCTGCTTTAAGCTCACTATGGGTGATTCCAACTCCAATCAGGGATGCTGTCTATGATTATGTGGCAAGGCAACAGTATGAATGGTTTGGGAAAGCTGAAGAGTGTTTAATTTTGCAAGAGAAAGAGTTGCTTGAGCATTTCATAGATAGGGAACAAATGATGAATCGAGGTCGAGATTTGTAGTTATATCAGCCCCCATTTACACTAAAATTCCTCCTTCTTTTTTGATATCTTGCCTTCTTCAACAGGGGCTACATTGTAAATTTGAAGTGCTTTCAGGAAGAGTATCTTTCGTCCAAAATCACTTCCCCATATTCAAAGCACGGAAAATTTCAATATATTTAGGAATGTCATGTTCTTCAAAATTACATTAGAGTAGTATGGAGCATAGATATTAAATATATCATTTATCCATATAAAATTTTCTTTCTTAATTCCTTAATCGGTATCGTAAGAATACTCGTTAGCATTCTCCTATATTTATTTACCCATATGCCAAGAGTTGTAGAATAACCTGTTAACCACCATGTTGTTTGACGTGTTATAATGTTATGCTAAATGATGGACCAAGAAAGTTTGATCTTTCCTTCTTTGTACTTCCAATTTACATTTGGGTTTTATCATACCGTTTTTCAATTCATAAATTGATATATAATCATTTCAGTTGCATTACCAAATGGGGCATTGAGTAGACCACTAACTGGACATATGAACAAAAAATAGTTCAATTGACATGGATTACGATCAGTCTCATATAAGCAATGCATTATTTGAAAGGAGTAAACTATAAACTATATTATGATAAATAGGTAAAGAAAAAGAAAAAACAGAGAAAATAAAAAAAATAAAGAAATTAGAGGGGGAGGATGTAGTTATCGTAAGAGGCAGAAACCCTCCAGGTGCTACTCATTCTAGGAATATTTTGTTTTGTATTATCATGAATCATCTTGTTCTAACCAATAAAGTGTGCCTGGGTAAGTGGGTTTCCATTCAAAAAAGTCGTGAGGTATTGTTTTTATCTCCATTGTCCAATATGCAACCTTGAATAATATAACTTATTTTTGACACAACAAAGATCATTAATATAAAGACTACAAGTATACATGTTGATCCTATGTAGAACGCAAGCTGCCTGCACAAAAGAATAGAAAATTGGTCTGTTATTACTGATAAAGGGAAAAGGAAGGAAAGAAGTAACTGCGAGATATTACTATAGATGTAAAAACTTACTCAGTAGCATAACCCAGATGTTCTGCCAAAGGAGTAATACCCAATAAGCTGAAGAAGAACACCCATCCCTAACAGATTCATAAATTAAAAAGCAAGTCATAAAGCTACAATTAACTAATGAACTAATGAAAGAATTTGAGATTAGAGGCAGTTGCTCATTCAACAAAATATGAGTTTGTTCCATGATCAAAGTGTAGATCACAGAAACATGTTTTCATGAAGGCATGGAAACAGTTTTGATGGATGATGAAGAAGGTGAATGGATGCATACATGCTTCTCGGTTAGTTTTTGAGTAAATACTTAATCTGCTCTCTGAAATTGTAAGGTCGTATCAACTTAGTCCCCCACATTATCAATATTTCAAAATGATCATTGGAATTGCAAAATGTTAATCAGGTTCGTCCCTCCATTCATATTTGCATGGATTATAAATTTATAATGACATTAAATTGGTAATGTCTGGGATGCATTTGAAACTAAGTGAATAATGTCAGGGATGCATTTGCTACATTTTGCAATTCCGATGATCATTTTGGAATATTGATAATGTGGGGGACTAAGTGAATAATAGTTTAAATGTTAGTAGTAAGATTTTTGAAACTCTCGTGATTAGTTCATCAACTATGCATCCTAATGTTATTCATGATATGAAAGTACTTACAAAGTTTTTGGGAGATGGGGACAAAGATGACTAAGAGAATGTCACTCTTTCAGCAGAGCAGAATGATGATAATGCTGCTAAGGACGATAATTTCACAGTGGTTATGTCTAAATCTCAGAAGTATAACCTGAGAAAGAATAGAAAGCTTAATCCTAGATAAACTTGATTTTTGTTTTTTTTGCATGGGTTTTAGTTTATGTCCCACATGATTTTGTTTTCTTTGTTTTTCTTCTTTTCAATAAATTTATGGTGACTTGATCAACTTGCTTAAACAAACAAAAAAAGATCTGAATGTATTTTTGAAGTATTTCCCTCATTATATTATTTTAGAAACTAGAGACCGGGTTAGTTGTACCATTGGAGAGATTTTAGTTTTTAATTACGGCATTTCTATGGTATCCTTGAAAAATAGAGGGTTTAAGTATCTTATATCCAATTAGAATGTATCACCTCAATTAAATGATTATATCAATATCACATTAAATTAAATTCTCACAATGGGTATGGTACCCTTTAGATTTTCCCTTTTAATTATTGTAACAAAGGGAACTTGGCCTCGTTATTTCTCAATTTTCAGTTAGCATACTTGGATGAGCATACTTTCCATACTTTTGATGTTTGTTGGTTTTTTCCCAATTAATACTTACTAGTTTGTTTTAACGTAATTTTTTACTATTTTTAATATTCCAAACATTAAAAACAGATGTGTTAGAATTAGATGATGATGATATTTATGTATTTTAGATATATTTTATGAAATGTTATTATATGAATGTATTAACAAGTATATACAGGTTTAAGATTTTGTTCAATTTAGCTTGTAATCTTGATTCTTTGATGTAATATAAATATGTAATGATATGTCAGTAAAAATCGAATCAACGGATCCAATCCAAACTGTATTTAATCAGATCGGATCAGATTTTTTAAGGAAGCAATCCAAACCAAATCAAACCGCATGTTGTTTTAATCTTTAAATCGAATGATTTTTTTTTTTGCCTTAAAACTGATCCAAACTGATAAGTACCTAGTATTATTTGAGACTTTTTTATCTTCGGTTTTTCTATTATGTGCCCATAGGCACTGGTTTAGTCAATAATAGGGGACAGGAATTTGGGGCTTAACTTAGACTTCCGATTTTTTATATTATTTTTTTCAGGTTGTATAATTTTAGATTTTTCATATTATTCTTTACATCATAATCTGTTTTGTTCTGGAACAAAGTTTTATTTTTCCACGTGTTCAGGACTCTTTAACTGCAAAAGCTTCACATGTGAACCCAGACAATTTTGGACTTTCGAAAATGAAAATCCAGTCCTTCCTGCAAGTGGTATCCGAGGATTTCAGTGTTAGCAATCATCATTTCCCTGTACAATCTTAAGAAGGTTGTGATCTTCCAAATTTAGCATGGTTCCTTAACTGCTATTATGTATATTTTGGCTTCCTATCAATGTATTAAAAAGTGCAGATTGAAGGATCATTCTGCATATGAAGGTTGTGTATCCCTTACTTCTCTCTTGCCATGCAAACTTTCATGTTTAGTTTACTAGTTCAGGACCAACCGGGGCACACTAAGGCAAGTACTATTTGTATGTATTCTTTTTAGTTTATATACTTCATAGAATTGCAACAATTTGTGGTACTGAAAGTCAGAGAAGAATTTCAATCAATTATTCCGTTGTTCAATTTTACTATATGATTTAGAAAAGCAACTTTAGCATTACACATCCCAATTCATGGAACACTCTCATTAAATGGTAGAAGTTTTACTAAGATTGTTTTCCACCATTGTTCATTGTCAAAGTCAGAATCTCTTGACTTTTTAGGTCCAGGGAAGTTTGAGTATTTGTCTCATTTCAGAGTCTCCTATATTTTTTCCACTTTTTTTGTTCTGTTCTGTTTGCAGAGCCATATTTATGTCCATGATCTGGATATTTGTTAATGTGAATCTCATTCTTCTTTCTCATTATTTTGTTACATATGCAACTCCGGTTGAAAACTTAGGTCCCAATCCCTGTCCAAAGTAAAAAATTGTACATTGATGATTGTTATCATCTTCCAGTATTTTTATTGACTTCGCGGCCTTTTAACTTGAGTTGTTTGTTGATTACGCTGTCCAATTGTCAACATTTCAAAAGAAGCTTACTTTTTTCCTCAAAACATGCAAGTGTAGGTTCTGTATTCTACCATACTTTTATGATGAAAAAGCTCTCAATCTAACTGTAAGTGAACTTGTCAATGGCAAAATCATTACATAGGAAGACCCAAAATGTCTTATTGAGGTCCAAATTAAGGTTGTTGTACCATCAATGAAAAAAAATCAATTTTCACAAGCCAGAAAACAAAGTAACAGAGCTGCAAAACTGAATATTAGAACCAAATTCTATATATCAATAACAAACATCATTTGATGACTCGATGTTAGAGTATGTTATACAGCCAAGTTACTTACGCGTATAAGTTAATTATGACTATGGCCTGTTAGTGTATTCTGTTTGTAGCTTCTAGGCTTAGCTTCTAGATCCTCTAGCTGTTTCTAGACCCCTGTATAAAACACTTGAGATCTGTTTCAGATCTTAGAATCAGTTAATGACAGTTATTTTCATCTTAAATTTTCTCTCTTTCTCTCTCTACCCTTTCATCATTTTCCATCACTTTCTTGCTCTTTCTCACATTTTCTCAGAGATCATAACTATTATGGTATCATGAATTCTTTTCAATCTTGAATCATGCAAAATTCTTCAAATCCTTTCAACATCGCCACTGATAATCACAATTTTTCTTCTTTGAATCCATCTTCAGGTAGGTCTGTGAACTTTTTTCTCACATGATATCGGTCAAACTTTATGCGAGAAACTTTCTCATATGAAAACAACAAGTTGGAGCTGCATCAAAGGCCACCGATTGCAGCTTTTTGTGGTGAGTCCGGAAATTCCTTTGATGTTTGTCTCATGAAAATCTTATAGATTTTGAGAGAAAACTAGGGTAAGTGATAAATCTGCATAGCATGTAGATTTATAGACTAAAAATGGTTGCTATTGTGTGAGTTTTGATAAAAGTTTGTCTCATGTGAAAATCGCAATCTTGGAAGAGTGAGATCTTCGTATTTCAACTGTGAATAACAAGATCAACTTTTGTTCTCATGGCTTCTATCTTCCTTGTTTGATGCTTTGTTGACCCGAGTTGTTGGCTGTGTTCAGTCGTGGCTACTTTGAGATGAGAGCAACGTTTTCTTCAATTCCCAAATGCATTTGGATGTCATCAGTTTTAAACGGAGCTGGGAAACACGGACGGAGAAAGGAACTCGCACAATCACCAAGTATCTGTTGCGGATCAAGGCTTTGAACGACTCCTTGATCTCAATTGGCCATCCATTCTCAAATGTCTACCCCAAGATTACAATGCCTTTGTCACCTCCATCCATAGTCGTCTAAACCCTAGTATAAAATAGTTATGCTCTTCTGTTTCACATTTTAGAATCAGTTAATGACAGTTACTTTCATCTCAAATCTCTCTCTCTCTCAACATTTTCCATCATTTTCTTGCTTTATCTCACATTTTCTTATAGATCTTGAACTCTAAGTATCTAACAAACTTTGAGGAAATGCGAAGAATCAAAGCTCACAAAGATTAACATGCCAATACTCAATCTGTCCTCTTAGATAGATCTTTATTTTCACCATATGCACAAGACAATATTCACCTTTATTCCCACAATAATAAATGACAAATCGGAGGATATCAGATAATACAATTAAATGAAATATGCTAGACGATTTTATTCCACCAGAGACAGCTGAAATTTTAGATGAGGACAGAAGAACAATAAAAGCTATAAACCAAATTTCATAAACTAAGGATATATATTATCGTTCAAAGTACCAGTAGATAAAAAACATTAAGCACAGTCTATGATAGAAACCACTTAATCAAGACACAATGCCTAGTCACGTAGTTCACTTACATGATCTTGCATTGATTTTCCATTTGACGTCAGGTTTTTTTATCTGGTCAGGACGCTTTCAATATTAAATGGCAACTTCTCAATTGCGATAACCTTGTAAATTGTAATAATCCCTAAACAACCTCTGATCATCACCCAATGCTTTCAAACAACATTAGCACAATAAACAAGAGTTCCAGAGAACAGTAAATAATATCGTAAAAAAACAACAATAACAACAATCTGTATGAGTTATATGAGCCTTACCTCTATATATGTTCACAAGTTTCCCATATATTTGTTATGTTCTTGTTTAGATCAGGTGGACAATATGACAAGGATGACTGCAATGTTCCCCCTTGTAAGAAGTGTTTCAATAAGAACGAGGCATAAAACTGAGAGTATAAATTTAAACATAAACCACATTGCACAAATGTATGGGCTTCAAATACACACATACACACACGTTATGCATATGTTATAAATGTTGTCAACATATGCTAGTGAGTATGTGCATATGTAAACACAGTTATATGGCACTAGATACTAAGCAAAATATGAAATCTTCTTTTTGTCTGAAGCTTATTTGATAAAACATTATCCTATTCAGAAGGAAGTTCCAGAAGAAAAATATTTCCATGAAATAATCTTCAACTGTAGGCTTATAGATCTTACTGCATCATTTTCAGCTGCATCAGGGTGTCGAGGTCTTGTGTTTGCGTAACTTAAACTGCCAGCTTCACCATGATTGCTTGCCATGCCCGTTGATGAAAATGAAGTATTTTCTCTTCCATCTTCATTATTTTCAAGATTTACAATTTTCTTATCCTCAGAAGATGATTTGATCTTTTTATTCTGCAATTGTGGAGCATCGATAGAAATGCTCCATTAGTTGGCACAGGGTCCAGCGGCTTATCAGGTATACCTTCACCTTGAGGATCCAATTTCAGTACATACATATCCAGATTTCAAGTTGTCCTCCAGCCATTGATATATGAGTACTCTCTGATGCAAGCATCAATAACCAAAAAAGTAAAGGCATGTAAAAGCACATTCTGATGATAAAAAGGGAATGCCAGACTATGCACTTCATAGGTAATTTTAACGCAAACAAAATTATCAACTAGCAATTTCAGTCTCTACAAGTCAAAGTACAACATAAGAAACCTCAAAAGAAGCAACTCAAAACATGATTAGCGCTTCAAATCAAATACTATTAGAGCAAATGTCCATTGCACCATCACATTGGTCCTCTATTTATAAATTCATCAGATTGGTCTTCCAAAGGTATACACCACCACATCACATCATATTGGTCCTTCACTTTCACATTTTCACCATGGCATTTTGACATCAAATTGGTTCTTCAAGGATGAAAGTGTTAATTATTATTGAAGGACCAATTTGATGTCGCTAATATATAAAGGAACAACAATATATATTTGGAGTGCTTTAATGGGTGTTTACTCTATGCTTTATTATCTTTTCATCCCCATTGACATTATAATAAATTCATCCACTAGTCGTAACTATAGCATTGTCCAAAGTTGAAATAGCTAACCAACCCCTTTAAAACGTGACAAACGTGCCCTGTCTAGCAAAAACATGAGTGACCCGTTTGCATAGGCGCTGCTCTATGACAGCCCCCATTTGCACCAAACTCTGCTTCCAAATCTTACAAATCATAAAAGAAAAAGAAAAGAAAATATGAAAAAGAAACAAACTTTGGAATTAAAAATGGGTAGCGAGTGAAAGTGAACTGTGGGTTTTGAGAATGAAAACAGAGAGACGAGAAATGAGGAATTGCGGTTGAAGACGTAAGTACCTGCTACCGACGAGGTTGTGCTTTAAAAGAGAGGAGAAGGAATGTATCTATGTCAAGGAAAGCAAGCTATGGAGTTTAACACAAGATGAGAACTCTGTCATGCCAACCTTGAGATTAAGTTACTTGAACTTAAGACAATGTTTTGCCTTCTGTGCATTATATCTCAAAGATACAAAAATAGACAAGCATTTTCTGATCAATCTTTGGGTGTCTTATGGATTCATTTCATCCAATGAAATATTGGAAGCTGAAAATATTGGTGATGAGGTGTGCAATGAACTATATTGGAGATCATTTTTTCAAGATATTAAGACAGATAAATTTGGGAAAATTACAAGTTTTGAAATGCATGATCTTGCTCAATCTGTTGCAGAGGAAGTTCGACACATTGCAGATGACAACGGTGTAACTAGTGTGTCCGACAGAATCTGCCATCTCTCAATTCATACGCGAAAGCCATTTAAGGAAACTGATTCAATCCAATTACACCGAGTCAAATCATTGAAGACCTGCATAATGCCACCCTTTTTGTGGTGACCAACTTCCATTTGATATATTGAGATGTTATTCTTTACGTGTTCTTCAGTGGGGTGAGCTAAAGAGTTTGTTGTCTTCAATTGGTAATCCAAAACATCTAAGGTGCTTGAATATTTCATATGGTGAATTCAAAACTCTTCCAGAATCCTTGTGTAAGTTGTTGAATTTGCAAATCTTGAATTTACCATTGTTATTATCTCAAAAAGTTACTTGACCGCTTGAAATGCTTGAAAGCTCTTCGACATCTAGTTTTGATTCACTATCAAGCTTGCCCCCTGAGATAGGAGAGATGACTTCCCTAAGGACTTTAAGCATGCACATTGTTGGCAGGCAAAGAGGGTTCCTTTTGGCAGAATTGGGAGGACTAAACCTGAAAGGAGAGCTCCAGATCAAGCACCTTGATAGAGTAAAAAATATGATAGATGCCGATATGGGGAGTAAGCAGTTGAACAAATTGGTGTTGTCATGGGGCAGAAATGAAGAATCCCAAATACAGGAAAATGTGGAGCAGATTCTTGAAATGCTTCAACCTCATCCCCAACATCTTCAAACTTTGCAAGTCGAGGGATTTAGAGGCTTCCAATTCCCAGGTTGGATGGCTAGTGCATAGCTCTGGAAAATCTGGAATTGCAAAACTAGCCAAACCTTATAAGGTTATCAAGGGAGGATGGAGAAAGCATGTTCCACCGCCTTTTCTACCTTGAAATTGCCGAGTGTCCTAAATTGTTTGTCTTGCCTGGCCTTCCATCTCTCAAACAACTAACAATACAGGGGAAATGCAGCCAAGGTTTGCTATGCTTAATTCACAAATACCTTAGTGTTCGAGTAATAATGCAGCAAATTGTAAATATAAAGGGAATTTTATAATAGGGAAAATAGGATGATTAGTCCTATACATTTATTTAAATTTTCACATCGGTTCTATAAGTTTTATTTTTTTCAAATTGATCTTATATGTTATATTTCGTTTTCACGTTAGTTCTTTCCGTCAATTTTGACCTTATGTCATTAGATGAAAAGCCACGTGTAGCACTAATATAATGTCACGTTAGGTCAAAATTGACGGCAAGGACTAATGTGGAGATGGAATATAACGTGTAGGACCAATTTAAAAAAAAAAACTTATGAGACCGATGCGAAAATTTAAATAAACGTATAGGACCAATCAACCTATTTTGCCAAAAGTCCATTATTTATTTTATGGTGTGCTTTAAAGTGATTTTTTTTGGGGTTATTTCAAACTGATTTTTAATGTTGAAAGATTTTAAATATTCACACAGAATATAAAAGTTTATTATTTCATTTAACATTTTAAAATTTTTATTCCTCCACCTGTTCAGGATTCTAAACTGCAGAAGATTCACATGTTAGCCAAGACAATTTTGGACTTTTGAGAATGAAAATCTGGTGATGTGCACATGTCAACATGTCACAGAGGTTTGAGTAATAATGCAGCAAATTGTAAATAGAATCATATATGTGTTAAAGAAAATATGTTTTTGAATTTTAAGTTTGTAAATGTTTTATTGTGAGATGGATCATCAAGATTGGAAAATAGCAGTCACCAGATGATTTTATTTGCGCTGAAGAGCTATAGTGCAGCTCATATATGTTGTTGTTTATTATTATGTTATTCGGATGACTCAAGGAATGTGGATATGATACAAACTCGTTGCCTAAGTTCTTTTGCTCTCTAATGAAAGATGTTGTTAAAGTCAGAACAATTCTCCAATGTCCAGCTGAAACACGTAAGGCAGTGATCATGCAAATGGTCTTTGGCTCCTCGGATTCGCCTTCCTCTTGATGATGCATCCGATTGAAGACTTCAGCTTAGTGGGTGTCGTGATGTTTTACGGAACATTATTTTGTTAATACTTTGTCGTATTCTCTGAACTTAATCATTTTTAGTAATTTATTACATTGCTTTTATGGAGTTTGAAGACTTGATTTAATTAGTATTATGCGGTAAACTTGAATATTTTGTTGAACGTGGTTGATATATCTGCCAATATAATTAGACAGTTTGACTGCCTTGGGTACTAATGCAATGCCACTTTCTCATTTAATAACTGTCTAGTTCTAGTTTCCAAGGCTTAGAATCCACCTTGTGAGATGTTTCAGCCTTTCAGGACTGCAGTTAACTGTTAATAGCAATCATTATTGATCCTGAAAAATTGAGTTGCATATATTCTATGGGGTGCTGTTAAATTTTGGAGTCATTCTTTCATGAGGATACCGTGTCCTGTATACTTGTAAGTTGAATTCATTGAGCTATTTTCTTGTAAGTTGAATTCATTGAGCTATTTTCTGACCAATGGTTTTATTGGTATCCTAACTAATCTGTGTTGTGTTTGTTAAGCTAATCTTGTCTGCTTTAAAGCACTGTGATCATGAGAAAGAAATATACAAGAATATTCAGGCCATTTGGCCTTTAAACTTGGGCTTACTTGGTGCTGCTGTGTTATGCATCAGTCTTTCTCTTGCCTTTATATATCAGATTTTGTAAAGTGCCGAAGTTATTGACTGAGATTTCACAACCATATGACCGCCTTTTGGAACTCTCTCTTCAATTCTTATTACTTGATTACAACACTAAAAGTGCTTGTTTTTGTACTAAAGGAGTCCCTATGCTAAAACTCCATAATTTTGCAGCTGCTAAAATGTTTGTCATATTGTCCAGATTGGACTTGGCTCATGACACAACAAAAAGGATTAAGTCAGCACCATCTATGCTTGTCATATTGTTTCCTTCTCAGCACCATCTATGCTTGTCATGTTGTTCCTACAGGACATTCCTTGAGACAATTATAGTATTATAATACTCAAAATCTGTATAGTAATATATTGTTATCCTATTCTCTGCTCGAGCATCATTTATTAAGTTTAACAGCCTTGCTGGTAACCTGATGATATTTTCAGTTATATGTATAAGGTGGATGCCATGTTGATCAAATTAACTGCTTTGGTAGACTGTATTTCTATTTCATTTTTAAGAATTATGCAACTCATTTCCCTGTCTTTCCATTTCTTTAATATAGAATGAAGCAAAAAATTTGTATAAAATGATTAATCAATTACGACCAGATCCCACTCAGCAAAAGTATAAGCATGGTCTCTTTTTGGACAAAATAATTTTACAGAGAGCATTATGAAAAGAAGTTAGAGGACTCGAGCTGCCTTTGTGTTCTTCAAGGAGACTCGAGCATCTTATTAATATTTTTTTTCAATATTTGTTACGAAACATGGTAGAGTCCATTGGGGAAGGAAGAATAATTAAGAGAGAATGTGAAATATAAAATTAATTGAATAGGAAAAGATGATTACATTGAGTATATCAAGCCTTTATATAGGCCAATGATCTAGCAACTAATTAGTAACAAACTAACTAATCTCTCCAACTAATTATATATCTAATGGCCCCTCGCACGCTCGAAGTGCTAGCATTTTCAGCTTGGGAATGAACAACAATCAAGAAATGAATCTAAGAAAAATATAAGTCGTAATTACATCTGCTAATCAAGAAAAAAAAATATGAAAACGATATAGGTAACAATCGAAGTTCATAGATCTGAGAAGTCTTTGACCTTCTTTTGGGTCTCGTCGATCTTCTTCTTGCGTCTCCACGAACTTGTTCCAAAAACAAATGAATCTTGCTATTGGCAAGAAAAAATGAATTTGTATATGAAATGAGTTGATATTAACGTCAATTTAAGAGAGACGCTTAACTACCACCATCATCAGAATCAAAAGAATAATATCAATGCTTAATAAAATATTTTTTTTTTACACTGATGCGTTGAAAAGAATATCACAAATGGTGACAAGACTGCATAAAGGAAAAGAAAAATTTGAGAGAAACAACCCACCCGGCACTAAGGAGAAAGTAGAAAAGGAAGATGAAATAAATTCATAATACTGAAGAGGCATCGAGGCAAATGGAAGAGATTAATTCAGAAGAAACTGGCAATGCTGAATTGCCCAAGAGCCAATGCTCCTGCACCGCACAACATCGTTGCCCCATTCATGAACCTTCACATACACGTTTGGGTACTTGGCTTGGATTGCAGTCTTGGTGGGTAACGTGGTTTCTTGTTGAAGAGAGAAAGGCGATAGCTTTTCTTGTGATTATCCATGATTGAAAGATTTGGTGGAAGAATGTGAAGAGAGGGTAACAGAAATAGTGCTAGCAAAAGTGGAGAAAATAAGCAGGAAATGAAAGGATAGTTTGGTAGATGGAGAAAATGAATAAGAAAGAAAGAGAGAAGGAAAAAAAAGAGGTATGCAGCGGAAATAAAAATTCATGACGGGAGATATCTCTCTGTGTCATATTAGGAAACATCGTATAGAAGAAGGAAGAATAATTAAGAAAGAATGTAAAATTGATTGAATAGAAAAAGATAATTATATTGAGTATATCAAGCCTTTATATAAATCAATGATCTAGCAACTAATTAATAACAAACAAACTAATCACTCCAAATATATCTAATAATATTCAAGGAGAATCGAGCTGAGTCTCATTATGGTGCTGCAACTGCTTCCCATTTGCAGCAATCAGTTAATCTCACCCAGTTGTGATGCTATATCTCCTTAATTTTGTTGACATGCTAGCGTTAATTTTATGTTTTATTTTACAACTTGTTAATTCAAAATCTCTGATCTTTTTGTGAATCTTCTTACGGAAAATTTGTCAGTGAAGTAATTACATGATACCTTCCCAACCTTATTCTTTAGTTGTTTCTGAAATTGGTGCCTTCAGCCATGGAGTTCCTTTCCTCCATCGAAGGAGGCATCTCACTTAATAATATCAATATGTAATATAAAGGAAAACTGCATAAAACATTAGCTCAATTGTAAATAGGCACATTCAAACTATTTTTCTTCTTTCCAATGAGTTTTTAAAATCATATTTATCAGTAAAATCAATCCTTGAACTATTTTTCAGTCTCAATTAGCCCTTAAACTTTTATTATTAGTAAAATCAATCCTTCGGTTAACTCCTATTGATATCATTAATGGTGAATAAATCCAACCGTTCATTTTGCTTAAATCTACACCGTTGAATGCATTTTTATTTTTTAAAAAGAAAATAAGAACAAAGCCTCAAGACTTGTACGCTTCTGTTCTTCTCTTCTTCCTTCCTTTGTTCAAGACGCGACAGCACCTTGTGATTTTAGGCGGTGATGGCCTTTGATGCGATGGTTTTTGAGTATGGATGACTTGCGGTTGTTGTTTTCCTTTGTCCCCTTGAGACTTTGTTCTTATTTTCTTTTTAAAAAAAAGACTAAATCCTCGAAATGGTCCCCGACAAAAACACGGGGTACACTTTTAGTCCCTAAGGAAAAAAAAATCACCATTTAGTGCTTGTTTGGGAACGCTTAATTTTTCCCACTTCAGCTGTTTTTTGGCTAAAAAGCTGTTTCATATATAATCTATCATGTTTGGCAATTAGCTTAAATTTATAAAAAAGCTTTTTTTGGGGGAAAAAAGCTGTTTTATGTCATCTAATTTGTTTTAGCTTAAGATTGTTATGATCTCAAAACTCTCTTCCCTATTTACCCCTACAAAACTAACTTCCAAATAAATATTATTAAATTATACAAATAACTTCATACCCTTTTTCGTAATTTACTATGTAAAAAGCGATTTTTTTAGATCATCCAAACGAAAAAGATTATCTTGAAATCGCTTTTCAGCAAACAGACCCAAACAAAAATAGATTCTGATTATAATCGATTATCACAATAATCGATTATTCATAAATCGATTATCAGCATAATCTTTTTTTCCAGCTTTCCCAAACACACCCTTAGTCCTTGAGAATGACAAAATAGGGACACGTTAGTCCATCCGTTAGTTTAGCCCCCCACACGTCTGTTAGTTTGTCGATGTGTCCCGTTAGTAAGCCCAGGTGTCCGTTAGTGTGGTGATATGTCAATCCAGCATGGAATATATAATAAAAAATAAAATAAAACAAAATTAAAATAAGACTAAAGGCCTATTTTGGCCCCTGACAAAAAATGTGGATACACTTTAAGTCCCTAACAAAAATAAAGTAACAAATTAGCAACGTTTTTCCACCTTTCTTCTTTCTTATGAAAATAGAACCCTTACACCATTACTACGACCTAGATGATTTTCCAGCATTACAAGGGTACAAATTTTGTCCCTGTTCTTGTCTGTGATATAACTCAAGAACTGATATATTGAATCCAAGTGGTCTTATCATAGTTGATCCATTATAGTGCTTCATTGAAATTGCTCTGTGAGCATCTAAATTTGAAGAAAGTCAAACTCCCCAAACCCAAACTGTCCATATCTTCATTCCATTTCTCAAAAGATCAATATCACTCAACTATCCCAAAAATCACACAGTTGGGGCAAGCAAGTAGTGAAAAATAATCATTCCTTTCTTCACCAACATCAACACAGAGAAAGAGAAAATAAAGCGAGAAACATAGTGAACAAGAGCAGAGAAAAAGAATTAGAGGCAGAGCATGAAGAAGATGAATTAGAATATGAATAGAAAGTAAATGCTGATAATGGAAATGAGAGCAGAAAAAAACAAATGGCCAAAGGGGATCTGAAACTTGAATACCCAGTAGCAATGCAGAGCAGTGGACGCGCGTGGTGGAGGGAGGCGGTCGACGACGGCTTTGCAGACCATGAGTGGTTGTCGGACGATGGTGGTGCAGGTTCATCGTGGAGCAATTTATGTGGTCGCGGATCTGGCGCTGCGACGCGGTGGATAGCCGACTGTGGGGCGTGAAGGAGCGATGGCTGGACGGTGGTAAGAGGTGAAAGAGGTGGAAAAAAATGGTTGGTAAGGTGAGAAAATGGGGATCTTTTGTCTATTTGGGGATTAGAAGAGGTGGAAAAAAAAACAGGAAAGAGGAAGGAATAGGAAGAAAGAAGAAAAGGTGAGAAAATGGTTGGTGATAAGTCATGAAAGAATAGGATTGAAGCTTCTGGTCCTCTGGGCTTCAACGATAGGGATGAACTGGTATTTTCTGAAATTCTTGATACAGTGAAGAAGATGAATGGCTCAAACCCCAATAAACGATGTCGTTTTTATTAAAATAGGTATTTTTTTTTAACAAATTTCCGCTGTGGAAATGGTTAACGAAATCATAGGTCAAGCTCAAGTCCAAATAACCTTATCAAAATATCAATTTGTGTTAGGACCAAGCTAAACTCATACCAGCTCATCCTACTAACATCCCTAAAAGACAAAATCAGTAAGAAAATATTAAAATGTTGAAATAGAATGGGTAAAAGGTTGTATTTTTTTTCTTGAAGAATATTAACGAGTACCCTTAACACATTGTTTAAGGAATTAAGAAATGAATTTTTGTATAGAAAAATGATATTTTATTGATTCCTTAATCAATATTCTTAGGACACTCGTTAGAAAGGCCTTTTTTTTTCCCTTCATTCCTTTTGCTGCTATTCAATTCAGTTCCCAACACATCAAAATAGTGACCACCGAGAGATCTCAGTAGTTAGAAGTCGAGGTATGGCAATTTTATCCGTATCCGCGGGTATCCGTAACGGGCACGAAACAGGTAGTTAAACGGGTGTCCGCGGATAAAATAAATGGGTAATTTCAATACCCGCTTATAAACGGAGCGGGGGCGAGTATCACACTATCCATGCCCGTCGATACCCGCAAACGTTACTTAAATTATTATAATACCCTTTATATATATATATATATATATATATATATATATATATATATATATATAAAACCTAATTTCTCATCCTTCCTTACTAAAGCTTATATTAATGGTAAAATATGTAACTACTAATATTAATATGGCTTAATTGCACTTTTGGTCCCTCAGGTATCACGATTGTGCAATTTTGGTCCCCCGGGTTTTAATTGCGCCAATTGGGTCCTCCAAGTATCACGATTGTGCAATTTTGGTCCCCTATGTTTCAATTGCGCTAATTGGGTCCCTCACGTATCATAATTGTGGAATTTTGATCCCCCAAGTATCACGATTGTACAATTTTGGTCCTCCAAGTATCACGATTGTGCAAATTTTAACATCAATAGCCTACGAAGCACATGTGCAACTGATTTGGCACTTAATGAGACTAGTTTGACATCTTACATGTCATTCTTATGTGACACTTAATGATGTGAATTTGATCATTAAATTGTGTGAGATGCCAATGACGTGTTATAAGAATGTCCCGTAAACTGTCAAGTTGACTTCACTAAGTGTCAAATCAGCCTCACGTGTCCTATGTAGGCTACTGATGTTAAAAATTGCACAATCGTGATAATTAGGGGACCAAAATTGCACAATCATGATACGTGAGGGACCCAATTGGCCCAATTGAAACTTGAGGGACCAAAATTGCACAATCGTGATATTTGGAGGACCCAATTGGCGCAATTAAAATCCGGGGGACCAAAATTGCACAATCGTGATACCTGGGGGACCAAAAATGCAATTAAGCCTAATTATATTAAGTTAGCTTTTATTATGTTAGAAAAAACATAATCTAATGGTATTTCAAGTGGATCCCATCTTTTGTAATTTTTATTTTTGGAGAAAACAAATTTATTTGATCACTCTTGTTAGTAACTTTTGTAATTGGATAATACTTTCGTAGTTTCATAACATTTATTTGTTTGAACGTGATTATTTTAATTGAAATTATGCATATTTCAATAATTTTTCGAGCAAAAAAATATTTTTTTTATCAGGAAAAAATAATCCGTGGATATCCGCAAACCCACGAATATCCGTGGAAACCGCAGGATACCTGCCCACAGGATACCCGCACAAGTAACGGATAAGGACGGATACGAATTTCACCTGTGGGTGCGAGGACGGGGGAGTGCTACCCGTCCCGCCCAGTCCAGTTGTCATCCCTAGTTAGAACCAACTAAAATTAGGTTTTTCATCTTCCAACTTTATTTATTTTTTTAATTGGTTAATTGACTTTTCTGTTACAATCTCGTTCAAGTTAGACAACTTTAGATTTTTTGCCGCAACTAAAGGGTGATATACTGGTGTCTTCATTTTGATCCTGTAGCTTCCAAGAAATTTCCAATCATACATTATTATTAGTGGACTCCTTGTTAACTTCATAGGTCGAGTCAAAACTCTGGGCATGTCTGTGAGGATTTGGATGTAGAGCCACTTCAAAGAAGACTTCAAGAGCTGCTTCGAAGCAAAAGATATTTGCTTGTTTTGGATGATGTGTGGGATGATAACCAAGACAATTGGGAGAGGTTGAAATGTGTATTGGCTTGTGGAGCAAAGGGTGCTTCAATTTTGGTCACTACTCGTCTTACAAAGGTTGCATCCATTATGGGAACAATGCCTCCTCATCAATTATCAATGCTATCTGAAAATGATTGTTGGGAAGTGTTTAAACAACGGGCTTTTGGACCAAATGAGGTAGAACGCACAGAGCTTGTGGTCATAGGGAAGGAGATTGTAAAGAAGTGTGGGGGAGTGCCTCTTGCAGCAAAAGCACTAGGAAGTTTGTTGCGCTTTAAAATAGAGGAGAAGGACCGGTTCTATATCAAGGAAAGCAAGCTATGGAGTTTAACACAAGATGAGATGCCTGCTTTCAGATTAAGTTACTTGAACTTACCAATAAAATTGAGACAATGTTTTGCTTTCTGTGCATTATTTCTGAAAGATACAGTAATAGACAAGCATCTTCTGATCGATCTTTGGGTGGCTAATGGATTCATTTCATCCAATGAGATACTGGAAGCTGAAGATATTGGTGATGAGGTGTGGAATGAATTATATTGGAGATCTTTTTTTCAAGATATCGAGACAAATGAATTTGGCAAAATTACAAAATTCAAGATGCATGATCTTTTTCACGATCTCGCTCAATCTATTGCAGAGGAAGTTTGCCACATTACAGATGACAATAGTGTAACTAATGTGTCAGAAAGAGTCCATCATCTCTCAATTAATACATATAATTATAATTATATATCAAATTTTAAAAATAAAATTAATGTAACTTACGGTTTCTTAACTATTTTTCCCTTTCAGACTTAATCATCTACTAACCTAAGCACTAACAGCAGCCGTTGATGTTCTTTATGTTATTTTTTCCCTTTTTCTTAATTAAAGTGCGGGTAATAGGTTCGAGCATGGGTACTTAGGTACCCAGAGGGTATGGGTAAGAATACTTAAGTTGCTACCCACGCGGATACGGATCTGGGTACGGGTATTTTTTTCAAACGCGGGTTTGGGGACGGATACCCATTGCTATCCCTAGTTGCAGTTGCAACTTGGCCCAAACATTTGAGAAAATCTTCATTCTCTTTATCTGTCCTTCCAAACCTTTGTTTCTGCTCAATTTTTTGCAGGTGATAATAAACAGGGAAACTCTTGTTAAATTACTGGCCAAACACACGGCAAATGTGAGTATCATGCATAGTACTAGATGCCATATTTATTTATTCAGGGAAGATGAGGCAGAATCTAGCAATTCTATTATTGCTTCTTTCCTAAATCACTAGTCTGAGGAAACAGTAGCTAATGTGATGAAGAGACCATTTTATATGGATTCAACAAGAGCTTATTTACATTGTGTCATTGACAAAGAAAGTGCTTATTTACATAGTGTCAGTAGGTTGTTTTTTTTCAATGTATGCTCTTGAAAATGCATTGCTGTCAGTACCATTGCTATCAAAGTAGCATTGCCTATAAAGTTTTCATCTACCCAGATGGACATGTTCAATTTTAGAGTGATGAAATCACTTCGGACCAATCCTATCCCATCCCACCTTAGCCCAGTCTTAACTCTTAATCAAACCTGCATATCATCGGTTCCTTCAAGTCTAGGGTCGGGTTCGGGTTCACACAATTGGTCCGGTCACCATTTAGGGCCGGGTGAGGGACACACCTTACTCGATAGCACTCAATCATCACACATGTAAATTCTAGCCTATTGACCGCGTCATAATTATCTTTGGTTTTTCTATTATGTGCCCAAACTCTGGTTTAGTCAATAATAGGGAACCGAAATTTGGGGCTTAACTTTGACTTCAGATTTTCTGTAGTTTTCGGTTGTATAATTTTAGATTTTTCATATTATTCTTCTTTCCATCAAAATCTGTTTTGTTGTGGAACTAATTTTATTCTTCCATATTCACATGATTCAAGCTGTTCATTTTGTTGTTGGTATAAGTGGGTTGGAGGGGATGCAAGCTGTGATGGCTAGTGTTTTGCCATCACACAGTTTCGTTACCTTGTGGATTTGCTTCTTGTTCATGGCCGGTGGTCATATCTTCGGATATGCAAGGTTTGATATTTTTGACTTTGTGAACCGTACAATTGTATTTGTAGCTTTTTTTTTGTTGTTGTAACATCCTTAAAAATTGGTTATTGGAGGTTGTGTTATACTTCTTTTACAAGAATCTCACATTTACTCTTACTCAGTTTTGGTTTACCTTTCAAACTGGGTTTTCTGGCCAGAGATTGTACGATGATTGGTTTCAGTCATTGTATAATGTTATGATCTTCACTGCACTACCAGTTTGGCAGTCTCTAATATTGATTTATTTTGTGAGTACGTAAAGTTTCAATGCTAAAAATTCATCAGGCAAGACATTTGGACACTGGGATGTCAGTACAATGGCCTTCACATGTGTTGTAGTAACGGTCAACTTGTGACTTTTTATTCTTTGTAATTCAATTCAATCTCATGATGGCACTATTGCAGTGTTGGTGGAAGTATTAATAGCATGGTTTATTTTTGTGTTTATATATTCAGAGATCAGCACTCCTTATGATCACCAGGTGAATTCTGTCTGAATTTTTAGAAATAAACTTCGGTCCTTTTCTTATTAGCCCCATAGAAACACTGTTAATTTGACTTCTATATGTTCTTGTGTCTACCTTCACATATGTTTTGCACGTTGACAACATAATCATTTTTTTAAAGCACATGTGACCCACGCGTGACAATTAAGTGAGAATCTTGTGCTAAATTCATGTATGGTAGCAACAGATAGCTTGGGAGCGTGTTAAAGAATAAAAATTTATGGAGCAGGATAACTATGTTCAGTGGTCTCTATTTCTATTCCTACCACAGTTTAGGCTTTTGCCTTTATTCTTCTTTTTTTTTTTTTTTCATCGGGTTACCGGGTTCAGAGATGGGTCTCCCCCGATGATTATCAGATTATTCAAGAATGCATAGACAAGAGCATCTCAACTGCCACGTGAGATATCAAAGCACACCGGGTTTGCTTTTGATTCACCTGGTTACGAGTCATTTTTTGCTGCACAGCTCAGTGTATATGCTCCAGAAAAACCATGGGATGTTGCTAGACGAGCTAGCATGAAATCTCGGCCAACGACTGGACAGAAAAATTAATTTGGTTCAAACCAAAAAGAAAGTAATTTGGAGTAGGATGATTCTACATTAACTCAAGTTTTGGTTTAGTTTTGAGAGCCTTAGGAGATTTCTAAAGTTACATTTGCCATATTAAATATTCTCACCTTGCTAGTCGTTTCTGTTCAGGGAAGTAGAGCAGGTTTTTGGGGGTTGTCACACTCACAGATGTATATTCCACTATTTTTTTAGAAGAAAAATATTTTTGAGTTTATTTTCAGTTGGTTCGGAGAGTTCAATACTTTCTTTCTTCTTTTTGTATTTTTGTATTGAATTTAGTCCTTAAGTTTGGATATGTGCACGCCATCGGACTGTTGAAGTCAATGCAGCAAGGGTTGAGTGTTCATAAAACATTCCTTTTGGGTTTGGTTGCAGGAGAGTTTCTTAGATTGCTCTTCAATCAAGAAAAAGTTCTTGATCTGTACTCTTTCATATGTACGATCTCATCCATAAAAAACAGTTAGTTACATAGCTAATAAGCAAATGGCTGGATAATTAAGTGCATTCTTGAACTTTCTGTGCTGATTTAAGTGGTCAAGCAGGTGATTATTTTTTCCAAGGAATGTGGATTCTCTTGATGTGGACAAATTTGGTAAGAAAATACATGATTTATTTTGAAAATAATTATTGGACCCTACAATCAATAGGTGCTTGTATGATCAAATTTGTGTCTCTTTTTTAAAAGAGGACGATGTACATCAATAATTTCAAAGAAAATGGGGGAAGGGTGATTGGCAGCTATTTCCTTTTCAGAATGCATAACTATTTGATCCGTTCAATATTGAACCAAAAAAGATGGAAAACTTCAGAATGCCAACACAAGAATCACATCACATCCAGTTCAACCCGTTAAAAGATGTTGTTGGAATATTCTTTATTTAATTATATTTCAATGTTATAATGTAGGCAGATATTGTCAATTAATTATATTAACTATTTATCAATTAGGAGCCTTAATTGATATGTGATCAAATTAAGTGATAAGGCTAATTAGATTTTTGATTTGATAATAAAGTAGTCAATTGATATGAGCTAAATATGAGTAGATGTCACCGATGGCCCATTTCGGAATAATGGAAACCCTAATTGGCCATCACCCTATATATAGGCTATGGTCCCCAATACACCGGATATCATCGCATACCGTCTCTTCTCCCCATCTGAACAGCGACTAAGGCATAAGGAATCCCGGCTGAGGAAGAACCACAAGCCAACGGGTGTTCATTACCTGTCTCTCTTTTCTCTTCCCCTCTCTGTGTTTCAGGATTGCCGTCCTCCGTTTACGAAGGTTGGTGATCAAGTTCATTCTTTGAAGAACACTTAGTTCAAGAATTGCTATGGATCCAGGAATATTCATAAATAATGAATCCTAGTAATCTGGCATGATGTTGATTCTAAGTTATGTGATAAATGTGCTCTAGGATGCATCCCTATAGATTTAACGTTTCCGCATAAAGAATAAAGAAAATATCTAACAAGTGGTATCAGAGCAGTCATCACTGTTAGATTATTAGGATTTGTAAATATCATGTTTTTTGTATAATGCATAGTGCCTGGAAAGTTTTTTTTTTTTGTGGGAGTTTTCCCCAATTTGATTTGAATCCTAATTTTGAAAATTAGGAATTATAGAAGAAAATAAATTCTTCGGTGGCTTTAACGTGTGTGATTTGCGATTTCGATCATGATGTTCGTGCGTGTATATATATATATATATATATGGCCGAGAATTCCAGTACATTGTTATGGCTGAGTTTTGCTTCCAGTAAGTAAATATCTATATATGAATGAAAAGAACGGTTGATCCTTTGCGTGAATGGTATAATATATATTTGATATATATATTTGGTTCATTGATATTTGTTTTTTGGTTTTCTCACATACATTAATGAGCAAGACCCTATATCCGGGCCGAGTGCAACTTGAGATAGAAAGAAGGTTGAGTAGTGGTAGCCATTTTGGATATACATCCTGTTGGGTTATCACGAATGCCTAACTTAGAGTGATTACTTTCGAGGGTATTGCCGCTTCTAATAGTTTATCTATGGTTGTGGGCAATATTTCGAAATGGGTCCAGACTCTAAGGACCAAAGTTAGAACTATAGAACCACCTATTGGGAAAGTTCACATATTAGAAGAATCCCTTTTTTTTAAAGGTTCTTTTCACGCTAAACATTCAAGTTTCCATGTTTTTAGTGTGAAAATGGGCAAATTCGGGACCTCCCATTTTATTAAAATTGTCTGGTAATTTTGGTTGAGTTGGTTGAAATAACACGTTGCCGAAGTAACCTCTGTTGCATAAATTTGATTCAATTGGATTTACAAAAGATGTGATATGGAATTATTCATGCGAGTTGTTGTCGGCCCGAAGGAAGGTACAACTTGGCCGGATAATTACATAGCTATGATGGTAAATGTGTGGTGATTATAAAGTATTTTCCATGTGGATAATGGGATATTCGAAGGTGACCATTATTTGACAGGACTTATCACCAATATTTGATCATTAAGTTGAGAGTACCACTAACAGTTAATTCTTACAATCCGAAGATTGGAAATTGATGGTGCGCTTGGTATCTTGTTTGGGTCTTCAATTTGCCAATTTGGATTTCGAGTGAGTCAATTAAAGTATAAAGTCGCCAAGGTGACATCTCTTATGGAAATCACTCAAAAGAAATATTAAAGGTCATGTGGGTGTACATCCATGCGGATATTAATCGGCCCAAAGGAAGGTTAATATTTGGTAGGGTTACATTCACACCTGTGATGGTAAACACATAGTGATTATAAAGTTTTTTTTCCATGAGCTGTTGTTTGACAGAAATTATCACCAATGTTTGATCATTACAATAAAATACCACTAGCAATTAATGTTATTGTCCAAAGACTTAATATTAATGGTGCACAAGGTATTTTGGTGAGTATCTTTACGGTACTTATATTCTTTTTAAGCTAATATTGCTTATGTATCTGCTGATTTAATTCAATTTCGATTCTCAAAAAGTTATGACTATTTTTTGGGATTGAAAGGAAAACATTAAGATTGTTCTTGAATCTTGACCTTGCATAAGGATGGAGAAAACCACATTCTCTCACAATCCAGTTTCTCTGAAGAAGTGAAATCGCTCCAATTGCATGAGTATTATGATTATAAAGGATGATATTCCAGAGACCTTTAGGGGTATTATTTTGGATGATATAATTAATGCCTGAGATTTCCTTGCTGAAGTTAAAAAGTGCTTTCTGAAAGCAATAAAGACGAAAACAAGCACTCATGAGAGAGCTAGATTTTCATTAAGTACTGTAACACTCCGATTTTCTTAATTCTTTTAATTAATTAGTATTTAAGTAATTATATTTTATTGGAGGGTCTAGAAAATTTAATAAATTATTCCGATGCCATAGTCGCTCTCTACGCCATCGTAGGAGGCTATGGTTAAGTTTTGAGCCGAAAACTCAAACGGAGCTCGATCTATGTTTTTCGGATAATAGTGTTTTTCTATTATCAAGACCTTATTTTGACTAACGGTAAGAACCATTAGTCTTAGAATTCAATCATCTACCTTTTTCTAAAGTGTGTCCTGACGTTCAAAAATATAAATAATATTTTATATTCGGGCCGAAAATCGATCGGATAGACGGTTCGAGCTGTCTTAATGTTTTTCGAGAACCTTGAGCCGATAATTTTCATACCAGGGATATGTTAAATCATTTGGGGACTCCTACCAGTGTCGTGAGGATTTTCAAAATGACGGGATGTAAATTAACCAAATTGCCCTTGGTTAATTTTTTACTAATTACCTTTTATTACTTTTACCTATTTTCTTAAGACTTAAGTCACCTAATTAAATAGCCTATTTTTCACTCACTCTCACCTCATTCCTTAGGCCAGAAGAACAGCTCCAGACCCCTTCTTCTTCCTTTTCTCTTCTTTCTCTCTTTTTCTCCTCACAAAAAACTCCATTTTTAGGAGACTTTGAGCTTGAATTTCTTGAAGCAATCTTCACCAACTTTGAAGGGGATCATCCTAGGAGGTAGCTGGTCATCTCTATCTCTCTCAATCTCTCCTTTCTCTCCTCAATTTTTCATGATCATAGATGTAAGGGTTTTGTCCCTAAAATCTTCAAAAATCCATGAAAAATTGTAGAAAAATCATTTTAATAGCAAACCAATTTCTATGGCCTAGGTTCATGACATACTTGCATGATTCAAGAGATTAGAGCCAAGAAATCTCTCTAGCTATTTTTTTTATGGAGAGGCCGAAACCCCCTTTAGTGTAGGGCAGGGTTTTTGGTTGGTTTTTGATGTTTTGAGTTGATATCTAGGGTTATCACACTTAGTTAGAGTGTTAGCCAAGAAATGAGAATTTTTGGAGCTCCCTAGCTATTTTTCATATTTTTCATTCAATAGGGCCGAACCCTAGGGGTAGTGCAATAGGAGAAATCTTTGTTTTTTTGAGTTAATGCCTTCATTGATTATGTTTAGGGATACCTAAGGATTATTGATCCAGGAGTTAGGAATTTTTAGACATCCCTAGCCTAATTAATTAAATAGGGGCAGTAGCTAATCCTAAGGAATTAGAGAGTTTTTTATTTAACTGTTTTAATTTATGGTTGTGTTTTGTTGTATAAAATCGGACAGGACTCGAACATCCGATAGCGCACCCGACTGACTGTTGCGGGGTCGTAGCCGGAGCTGCACGTCAACTTTTCTAAGGTGGGGGAAAGAACCACAATATCGTCGGGGAGACAAGCTTTAAATAATATATATTGATATGTATAGGGCGACCCAAATCCTACTAGAGGTCGTTTGACCGTTAGGTTGATATTTACTGCATATTGAGGATGTATGTGCTATGACTGGATATTTAATATGTGATATGTGATATGCATGATATGCCTACTATATGTTCATGATTGATTAAATATTATTTATCTGTGAGTTGATATGTTTATTGAAAACTGTTTCTGGTTGCTGTTGATGTCTGTTGTGACTGCTGATGCCTAAGTAGAACTAGGCAGTGATTTATGATAAGTTGAGAGATGAATGTGTGGTGAGGAAATTGAGGGTATTTATTTGTGTCATAGTGCTCAATCTAGAGATACAGTTGATCTGTTAATGTTATGATATAAGTTGATACCCGGTTAAGCCGGATGAAAGTTGGTCGTGATTGTTTATAAGCCGTGGTTGAGGCACTAAGTGTTGATCCTGAGATGAGTCAGTGAGATTCATGTTGCATAGTTGTTGTTCATCACTGTGTTGGCATACGGGCGATTCCGATCTTACCTGCGGGGAGATGGTCGTACCTATTAGTTTGGCGTAGGGCGATTTCGATCTTACCTGCGAGGAGATGGTCGTACCCGTTAGTCGAATTGTAGACAGACAGGCGAATATCTCGACCTAGCCTGCGGGTGGGGGGATACGTCGTTACCGAAAGTTGAGTTGTTAACGGACGGACGAGTGTTCCGACCTAGCCTACGGGCGGGGGAGCATGTCGTTACCGTAAGTTGCGTTGTTGACGGGCGAATATTCCGACCTGGCCTGCGGGCGGGGGAATATGTCATACCCATGAGACGAGTTGGGCCTGCGGGCTTTAGACCGAACCCTACCTTATGGGGGTGGCATAGTTATGACTGAGACACCTTGATCTGTTGGGGATGTCGTGTCGTGATCACGTCCATATAGTCCTTAGTTGCATGAGTGTGAGAGACAGTAGTTAAGGGAAAAATTATCCGGAAGTTGTTTGCTTTGTCACTGTTGTGATTTGGTGTGTTGCTATCTATATACATTATTTATATCGCTGTTTTTCCCATGTATGGCATATTACTGTTTCTTATCCCCTATACTTTTCTATGTGGTATTTTCTCTGTTCTCGATTGTACGAGAAGACCCTGATGAGGAATTTCCAGAAGAGATTGATGGCATACCTGTTGAGCCTGATGCTGGCGGGAGAGCCTCGAATCCCAATGCTAGGTGACCTTGAGTGCCAGGAGAGGATGTCTGATGTACCTTTATTTTCGTTGTTATGTTTTTAGTTTTTATTTACTGTATACTCTGAAGTCTTTTATATTTGGTATCAGTGTTGTAGGCTCTACTGATGGAGCCAGTACTATTATGTATGTATACTTTTATTATGGTATCAGTATGTATTGTATGTTTTAATATTTCCGCAAATTTTATACTATTACACTATGCTATAACGCTAATAGTTATAAGTGGGGTCACCAATGTGACCTCCTAGGAAGGGGTTGTCTCAAGTACAAAGGCAAAGGAAATATAAGGAGCACGTTATGAGAATTTCCAATCTTGCTCATAAACTTCAGGCGCTAAAACATGGGTTGTCTAATGACTTGCCCATGCATTTAGCATTTAGTGTTCCTTCATGCACAATTCAGTCAGTTTAAGTCAGCTTATAGCTGTTATAAAGAGAAATGATATCTGAATGGATTCGTTTCATAAGGTGTGCAAGAAAGGAAGCAATGAAGTAAGAGACGACAAATAGTGCTCATTTGACAAATATCTCTAAGAATAAGGGCTAACAAAAGAAAATTGAGGATAAAGCTGCTAAGGACCCGTCTCAAAAGAAATAATTGTTAAGAAATAACTAGGGTAACAATTATTTCTTTTATAAGGACATCGGGTATCTAAAGAAGAAATGTCTCAAATATCATATTTGACATGCCTATAAAGGATTGTCTGAACTGATGAAGGTCAAGTGATGCTGAAAGACGCATCTATACTGGAGTTGACCAAGTCAGTAAAGGATAAGGATATTGACATTTCAGATTGTTGCTACTGGCTAATATTTGAAATTAAAAGATATTTTGGTTTAGGCATCATTTTGATGAAATTTATTTTTGGTTTCTTATTAAACAAATCAGGATAATTTTGTTCATTTAGAAACAATGAATTCAATTTATTTTTTAAATTCAAATATTGTAGGAACCAGTTAAGCTATGGGCTTTACAAGCTATAATTGCTTGGTATTGAGACCTCTTGTGGCAAAATATTGAGTGAGGAATCGTACGACACTAAACGTAAAGTTGATAGTGAAATTAAAGAGCATTATGACACAAACATTTAGGGCACATCTCTATAAATAGAGTTGATCAACTTGTATGAGAGAATCCTAGATTCCATTGGTCTTGTACATTTTATTGTTTTTATTAAATGCATCAGAACATGGCTATCAAAAGTATAGTTAAGTCCCAGTAATGACTCTTAAAAATATGGTGAGGAATACGATTGGTCATTCTACCTTACCAAAGTCCTGTTGAGAGTAACACTAAATATTGCAACTTAAATACTTAACAGAGTATCAACTAAAGTAACCGACCAATCACTTTCAAGTATAGGAACATCCAACTAAGGCAAGGTCTTATAAGCCTCGCGAAGGAAATTGGAGCCTCCCAAATAGTGAGCGACAACCTTATTGATACTCTGAAAGGTCAAAGGGGTATAAATTTTTAATCATAAATTAAAGAAACCTTGAGACAAGAACCGACTAGTTTTTTTAGGATATTGAGTTCGGGGGGAGATAAGATTAGAGACATTATCTTTGAAGAAGAATTGGTTCTAATCCCTGAACCAATTCTTATAGTTGCTACTGGTATAGCAAATTTGGATCCTTGTGAGGATATTGTTGTTATTCTTCCAATTCAAGATAAGGAAATTATTCTTGAAGGTCAAACTCAACACCCTCAAGAACTAAAGTATCAGGAGCTGATGCCTTTTGCCATGATCCACTAAAGAAAGAGTGAATACTACTTTGGATAATTATATAATATTTCTCCAGGAACATAAGGTAAATGGTATAATGGAAGATGATTCTATCAACTCCCATCAAACCATGTAATGTTTCTATTCGGAAAAGTAGATTGAAGGTATGAGTACAAGCTCAAACTGGACAATAAGGTTTGAAACTTATCATGTTGCCTGAAGGTTTCAAAGGGTAATATGGAGAGGTATAAAGTTTGTCTAGTGGCAAAAGACTATACTCAAAAGAAATGATTGCTTCTAAAGAAAAGTTCTTTTCAGTACCATTGAATGACTCTTTTAAGGACAATCATGGCTCTCGTTGCTTATTATGATTTGGAGCTTCATAAGGTGGATGTCAAGACGATGTTTCTCAATGGCAACATTGATGAAACAAATGTATATAATGCAAACCGGGAAACTTTGTGTTGAAAGAAACAGAGATGATGGTTTGAAAATTGACGGAATCTATCTATGGACTAAAGAAGGCGTCTCATTAGTGATACCACAAGTCTCATCAAGTGATTGTCTCATTTGGTTTCGAGATGAATATCGAGGACAACTGTGAGTATCACAAGTTCAGTGGGAGTAAATTCATATTTCTGGAATTATATGTTGATATTATGCTAGCCAAGAACGATATAGGCTTATAGCGCGAAACCAAGAAAATTCTGACAAAGAATTTTGTGATAAAAGATCTTAGGGAAGCTTCTTTTGTCTTAGGAATTCGATACTTAGAGATCATTTTTAAGGTATTGTTGGGTTATCACAAAAGAGCTATATCGATATAGTTTTGGATAGGTTCGACATGAAAGATAATAAACCAGGAGATACCTCGGTCACTAAGGGAGACATTTTAGTCTCAATTAAATGCCCCTATGAAAATCTGAAAATTCAGGAAATGCAGAAGATTCCATATGCTTCGACTGTGGGAAGTCTGATGTATGTTCAGGTTTGTGCGCATCCGGAAATACCGTACATAGTAAGAGTATTAGGCAGATACTTGAGCAATTCAAGGATTATTGAAAAAAGCAACCATAAGGAATGTGAAATACTTAAAGGGAACAAAAGGGCATATGCTCACATATTGGAGATCTGGCAGTGTAGAGATCATGAGGAATTCTAACTCCGATATTATAGGATGCCAAGATAGTAGGCATCCGACAACGGAATATGGCTGAAGTATTTTTTGTCACTTGGTTGCATATAGTAAAAGGTATTGAAATACCACTCAAGTCATGTTGTGACAAATAAGTCAGTCATATTGTACTTCAACAATGACATAAGTTCTATTAAGTCGAAGTTCATCGACATCAAGTATCTTGTAGTTAAGGAAAGAGTTCAGGAAAAAAAAGAACAGTTTTTCATCGAGCACATAAAGACAAATTCTATGCTAGCAGATCCACTAACTAAAGGCTTAGCACCTAAGGTTTTTCATGAGCATGTTGCTCATATAGGTGTTGTCCCTGAGGATGTCTTAGTTTAGTGGGAGTCTCTATTTGTGTTTTATGTTTGTGATACAAACCTTATGTTATTTCGGATTTTCTGAAGAAATAAAGTTATGTTTAATAGTTCATTATCAACTTGTTTGTATCTTGTTGTGTGTAAAATTTATTTACACATTATGGACTTTGGTTTGCAAAATTGATCTCACTAAAGACTTAAGTTGGACCAGTTGGAAATAGACATGATTGAGAGATCACATTGCATGAAATTTCCATGCCACTCATCCATATCGATCTATATCATCAAGTGCATTGATGTGGTGGTCGTCGGGGTTTAGTCACAATAGATGTTAGTGACGACAGCCGCGGTGGTCTCATTATTGATGTATGAGGTGGACCAGATTGTAAAGGGGAAATCTAAAGATAAATAGCATTTGGATATAAAGAATTATGATATATTGTCCAAGTGAGAGATTGTTGGAATATTCTTTATTTAATTATATTCCAATGTCATAATATGGGCAGATATCGTCAATTAATTATATTAGCTATTTATCAATTAGGAGCCTTAATTGATATGTGATCAAATTAAGTGATAAGGCTAATTAGATTTCTGATTTGATAATAAATTAGTTAATTTATATGGACTAAATATGAGTGGATGTCATTGATAGCCCATTTCGGAATAATGGGAACCCTAATTGACCATCGCACTATATATAGGCTATGGTTCCCAATACACCGGACATCATTGCATACCGTCTCTTCTCCCCATCTGAAGAGCGACTAAGGCATAAGGAGTCCCGGTTGAGGAAGAACCACAAGCCAACGGCTGTTCATTACTCGTCTCTCTTTTCTCTTCCCATCTCTGCGTTTTAGGATTGCCGTCCTCCATTTGCGAAGGTTGGTGATCAAGTTCATTCTTTGAAGAACACTTAGTTCAGGAATCGCTATGAATCCATATATATTCATAAATAATGAATTCTAGTAATTTGACATGATGTTGATCCTAGGCTATGTAGTAAATGTGCTCTAGGATGTATACCTATAGATTTAACGCTTCCGCATAAAGAATAAAGAATAAAGAATCAATAAAGAAAATATCTAACAGATGTCACACGGAAAATAACTGCATGATGACCTACCTATGTATTAATGCAACTATGCATGTTATTCTCTTTTCAATCTCTTGCAGTTCATCTGAAGAACTGTACTCACACACATGGGCCATCTTCTGCTATAGAGTTGAAGAAGTTGGCTAATTTTTGTGACACAGAGTGTTGGCTTTCGGGTAGTGATCCTTCATCTCCCTCATAATCATCATGACCTTCCAAGACTAAATAAATTCCACACTTCTTCAGCTCCAGCCCCTCAACAAAGGGCGGGTTTCTCTTTGTCAAATGGAATGTATATCTATCTTTTAACTGAAAAACTGGTGAAGAATGAACTCCAAACCTGCGCATGAATATGTGGTCTTCATTTGTCCTAGGTACTCCTAGCAAGCGAAACGTTGTGCTATATACATTATCAGTTAAGTTGAAGATCTTTCCTTGGACATCGGCAAACTGCAGTCCATCCCTTTGGTTTTCAGGTATTTGGTTGAAAGAGAGCACACCAACACAAATAATACCTTTAAGCTCACGGTTTCTTGGCTTGGAAAAGACAACTGATTCTCCTGAAAACCAATCTGGAACTTCACTTCCAGGCATAATCAAAATCTCCAATTTTTTAAGTAGAACCTGGGACAAATTTTACACCAAGTGTTCATACAATGTTAAAGAACTTGGGATTTGCTTTGTTTCCAGTTTTTTGTTTTCATTTCTGCCACTTTGTTTTTATTCTATTTTCTGTTTTCAAAGATTTATATAGGAAACAGTAAAAATAACATTTTGATGTTTTCATTGTTTTCTATACAAATTTTTTAAAATAGAGAACAATGAAAACAAGGTAGTAGTTTTACAATTATTAATGAAAACGGGAAATTGAAAACAAAGCAAACGGGCCTTGATTGTATAGAAGGAAACTCTTAGAATGTATTCAAGTGGCAAATGCCCTTGAAAATGATCTTATGGGGTGGGGAAGAAGGAAATAGACGTTAGAGTTAAAACAGAAAAAAGACAAACCTTTGAAAATCTTCTCTTTACAGCAAGGGAGCATCCAATGCAACCACTCATGTACAATCTTCTCAAGGACTTCAAATGTTCAAGGCCTGGTATATCCATCACTTTTTCACAATTTGTAAGGTTCATCTCCACTAAGCTGTCCAAGTTTGATATATCAGATATGTATTGTACTTCGGCACAGTTTGCAATATTCACCTCTTCTAAGCTAGAGGGAAGAGGAGGCAGAAACATGAGCTCCCTACAATCTGACAACCAAAGTTTTTTGAGACAGGAGAGGCCTGTCATGCTTGCTGGAAGACTGCAAATATTATTGTGGCCTAAACTTAAAGTTTCTAGTGATGATAGCTTTTCAAAATCATCAGGAATTTTTCCAGATATTCTCCATCCATGAGCATTTAGCTCTACCAGACGGGTTAGATTACAAAAAGAATTTAAGATTGCAACTGAATTAGGCTCTTCTGAACTGATAGGAATTGTGACTCTTGTTGCCATATTGTTTCCAACCCTATTAAGATAAGGCCTTCTTTCCATGTCTAACTTTACCAGGCTTGATAGCATCCCAAAGCTATCAGGTAGATGTGTAACTATTGTTTCCTTCATCTGTAACCAACTCAAAGCTTTTAAATTTCCCATGGAAGCTGGAAGCCTTTGGAGCTGTTTGCACATGTCTAATCTTAACCGAATAAGGTTTTCCAACATACCTATTGACTCTGGCAATTCAGTAATGTTAGTCTTATACATGTCCAGAGTAGTAAGAGCTGACAAGCTGCCAATTGATGCTGGTAGAAACCTGAGATGCTCACAATTTGTCATCTCAAGTTTTTCTAGCATTTTCATGGCCCCAATATTATCTGGCAAATTGGTAATTGATGTCCTATCTAAGTGAAGCTTAACAATACAAACTAATGATTCTATTGACACAGGCAATTTTTCAAGAAAAGTGCAGCCACTAAGAGAAAGTTGCCTTAAATATGATAAAGAACCTATAGAATCAGGCAATTCTTTAATTCCACTGACATCAAAAATTAATTCTGTCAATGATATTAGTTTCCCAACAGAATCAGGAATCACAGAAAGTGATTTACACCCCACCAAACCAAACTTCTCAAGGTTTTCCAAAGAACCAACAGAATCAGGCAATTCCTCCAATCCTGTATGGTTGAGTGATAGTTCTTGCAGAGAGCAAAGGTTCCCAATGCAGGCAGGTAGCCTCTTCAAAAACTGGCATCCATTTGCACTCAACTTTTCAAGTTTTCTCAGGTGGAAGATGGACATAGGTAGCTCAGTTATAGCAGTGTTATCAAGAAGAAGTTGTCTTAAAGAGACCATGCAGCTTAAGTCCGTTGGTAATGCTTTGAATTTCCAGCAGCCAGAAAGGAAAAGGTACTCAAGATGTTTCAGTCCAGAGACATCATCTGGTAATTCAACAAGGTTATAGCAGTGGCTCAAGTTCAAGTGAACTAAGGTACTCAGATTTCCAAGTGATTCATGAATCTTAGTTAAATGAGAGCATTCTTCCAAAACAATCTTTTTTAGAGATACACAGCCTGTTAAATCAGGAATTGATGCTAAATTATGGCAACTGCAGAGGTTCAAAACCATCAAGTGCTCAGCCACCTGGCAAAGAAATATCCAAGTTTTAAACTCACTGATAAATATAGAAAAGCTTAAACACTCATTTTAATCCTCCCAAATACTGGTCATAACTGTGATATCAATTTGTTCTTAAAAAGATAAAGTAAATCAATTTAGGTTCCCAATCATAAAAAAACTCACATCAATTCAGTCCTCCAAAAGGTTGACAACTTGACATCAAAAAATAACACCAATTTTATCCCTTGACCATTAAATGTTTATATAAATATAGTCCCTCAACCATAAAAACTAACATTACTTCAATCATTTCTTAAGATATACAGTAATAGATATCAATTTAGTCTTCCAAAAAAATTTGACATTAATTTTTTCCAAAAATTTAGATCAAAATCATTGCTCTATATACGTAGTATGAAAAGCTGTTTGAAAATTTAATGTTGAGGATAGTGGAATGTAATGAAGGTTTTATATCATTCTTTAGATTGTGATGGAATAATTATGAAGGGAAGTGTATATTCCACTATTTGGAATGATAAGAATTAAGGCTGTCAAAAAAAAGAATTATAATAATCAAACATCTTTTCAGTAAGTGGGACTGTTATATAGATCAAATGATGCCATAATATTCTATTGGAATGATAAGAATTAATAAAGCAAAGCTTTCCTTCCATCTAGTACCCCCAGTTTCAAGGGAAAGAAAAAGTTGAGGAGTGGAGTGATAAAGGATAGAATGAGTTTCATCTAATACCATTTTATTTTGTCCTTATTTTTAAAACACAAACAATAAAATTATACACCATTTCATCCCTTACTATTATCTAACAGTAGATGGAATAGAATGGTCTATCAGGAATTAAATAAAATGAAATGAGATGCCATATAATGAAATAAGGATCTCACATTATTGATTGGCTATTTAATATAATGGAACTTACTTGGTTAAAAATTCCAATGAAAAGAATGAAATGAAAGGAATGGTACAAGTTTTTCTCCCCCATATTACCGTTACCTCAAACAAACCAAATTTTATTTACTTTTAGCTAGAAAAGAGACTTTAATTATCTTTACATATTATCTAATCATTGTATTCACATATTGGGTATTAAGATGAATCTGAAATTTTCCAAAAAAAAAAAAAAAAAAAAATACTAGTATAGTCGCCAAAAAAATACTACTCTCTTAATGGTTTAATATTTCAAAATCTAAATAGTAAAGTAAGTTCAAAATCAGATTTAACTTAAGCATATGCATATTTTGTTGGATTATTTTAATTTGGACTAGCATGGTCAATGTTATTTTTTATTGTCTAATATTCAGATTAATTAGATGTCAAATATTATAGTATATTGTTAGTCTCAATTATGATCACTTGTGTTAATGCATTGAGATTATTGTAGACCACTTTAGTGATGAGTTAATATGGAAGGTCTTGTGTTGGCTTACTATGATGGGTAAGCGAGCTCATTTTATTTAACACAGGCAAAGACCCCTATTTCTTTCCACTCTGCAGTACAGTTGCCCCATTGAGACTACACAGACCTAGAGGCACGGTGGAATAGAGATAGTTTGCTCTCCTCACTCACACACAAGAATGTTGTCGCCGTTTGGATCAATTTCAACTTTGGAAATGTGTTCATCATGGACTCATCTTCATCGACATAAACAGGTAATCATAAATCCTAACATCGATGAATAATAGGATTGTTTGTACATGTTATATATTGGGGTTAATGATTATTTGGAATAATCTTGTATTGTTTCAATTTATTCTATCAATTGTCATCGGAGCTACTCCAACCTTAATTATGACCGTTAATTGCATGATATTCAAAACCTCCCTGACATAAATTCTTGAAGAATGTGATTTCTTGATTTGTTTTGAAATTTGTTATGATTTTAAATGTTGAAAATTGGGATTTTCACATGTAGATTTGTCTATTATGAAAATTAGGGATTTTATAGTTCTTCATACTTGATTTGAGATTCTTAAAATATTTTGGGGTTCCATGAATTCTTGAAATGCTGGTATGTGACTTCTACTGAAGTTGCTCATATATGTCACTGGTATATATGATGTCAGTATCCCTATCGAGTATGATTTTCTATATCATTATGGCACTTGTAATCTCATACTGGACCCATTGTTGAAAGTGCTTGCTCTATTTTGACATCTTATTGTGGCCACATATTTTAAAATTAATCTGGAGTATTTTTTGATAACCTGACATATGATGTGCAAGTGGGAGATTGTTGGATTATTTTAATTTAGACGCATAATCAGTGTTATTTTTTTATTGTCTAATACTCAGATTAATTAGATGTCAGATATTATAGTATATTGTTATTATTAGTTCCAATTATGTGATCACTTATGCTAATGTATTGATATTATTGTAAAACACTTTAGTGATGGGTTCATGTGGAAGATCTTATGTGGGCTTACTATGATGGGTAAGTGAACCCATTTTGCATAACACAGGGAAAGACCCCTATTTCTTTCCACTGTGCAGTGCAGTTGTCCTATTGAGACTACAGAGACCTAGAGGCACTGTGAAATAGAATTTGTTCTCCTCACTCACACGTAAGAATGTTATCGTCGTTTGGATCAATTTCAGCTTTGAAAACACGTTCATCATGGACTTATCTTCATCGACATAAGTAGGTAATCCTAAATTCTAATATCAATGAATAATAGGATTGTTTGTACATGTCATAAATTGGGATTATTGATTGTTTGGAATAATTTTGTATTGTTTACAATATATATTCTATCATATTTATCTTCACCACCGAATCAAGATGACAGTTAGCTCGAGCAGCTTTATCCTCTTTTACTGATTGGAGTATTGCTAATACTTATCTTCATCCGCATAAATAGGTAATCCTAAATTTTAATATCAATGAATAATAGGATTGTTTCTATATATTATAAATTGGGATTATTGATTGTTTGGAATAATTTTGTATTTTTTACAATTTATTCTATCATATTTATCTTCACCACCGAATCAAGATGACAGTTAGCTCTAGCAGCTTTATCCTCACATATAGAGGTCATTGAAAGCCCAATTACTGAACAGTAACCATTGGAAATGTGTATATTTCTGATTGGCCCAATTAAAATGTGATAAGTGTACATGTAATGTTCCACTTATCATTTCAGATATTTAAGTATAAACTTTATTAATTTATTCCATGATGTATTTTCCTTGTATTTAATTTGTATGTATTGTCAATATAAAGATGTTTTATATTGTCAATCAATCAGAAATTAACATATTATTGAAAATGTTTGTCTCTTATATGAATTGCCTTAAGAATCACTCATATCATTATTTTTGATAAATTGACAGTATAATAAATTTTACATTTTGTACTAACAATACATACTAATACTTATTTTCCATTTACAAAAGAACCCAAAGGTTTATTCGTCCTGATCATTTTCGTAACCTCTTTCTTCACCTAACGGTAACTGATCACTACTCTCAATGTGTGGATCATGTCCGTCCAAAAGCACACAAGGTCAAAGAAAAATATAATACACATCCAATTGAAAATTTTATATATATTCAGTAATTAAAGTAGAAACTTTTTTAATTTAGTAACCTATTTAATAATTCTTAAATAGTTGACCAATTTAATAATTAAACCTAAAAATTACACTTGAACTCATTAATCACAAAATTTAGTTAAAAAAAAAATCAAAATCCAGCAGTTCATTATAGCTAATTGTATAAAAAAATTATAGCTAATAAGAAAGCAAACCTGGTGTTTGTGGCTGCCCCACAGCATCTTAATCTTACTTTCTGAGAGATCAAGCACAGCAAGTTCCGAAGGACAATAGTTAGAAGGCATATTCTTTAATGGACATTGTTTCCATTGTAACCACTTCAGTCCTGGAGGGAGATAACTGAATTTTCCTTCCAATCTCGAATAATTAATTTGAAGCAGTCTTAAGGAAACCATTGGTTGAAAGTGCTTTGTGTGAAGTATAACCTGTTTTGCTTTCTCTTTTCTGTCCTCCACATACTTCTTATACTTCTCTTTCATATATGCTGATGCAGATTCACAACTTGGCTTTTGTCTAAAGTTATCCCATGTAATTTCATCAGCAGAACGATCTCTAGGATTTAACTTGTTTCTCTTTACACAATCTAGGACAATACCTTCAACTCCTCTTGTTCCCTGCAGGTATTATTCATTGTTAAATTTTGGTTTAGTTAATCATGAAGTATTTGGGAATTTTTAAATAAGTTCACGAACTTTTAAAAAATTTGTAATTGGTTCCTTCATATACATCTCCTAAAGTTCCATTTAGTAACTTATTCATTCGTGCATCTGTAGGTTCCTGAACTTTATTGGAAAATTTAGATAGATCCTTATATGTGTTTTGGGAAAATTTAAATAGGTCTCTATACTTTTTGAAAACCGTAATGGAGATATGTACGTAAGACTCAATTATAAATTTTTGTCTGTTTAGGGATCCAATTACAAAATTTTAAGGTATAAAGACCTATTTAAAAATTCTCAAACAGTTTAAAGACCTACACATTACTTAAACCTTAAATTTTCAAGAAACTAAATGGAGAATATATACTGGTTTTCTTTAAATAGATCACTCATTCGACATAGATCGCAAAAAGTCTCTACAAAAGATTGTTCTGTTTCTTCAAATAAAAACAACAAGAGCATCAATTTTATGTTATTAACTGGTATAAAATTAGTGTGCAAATTTTGGTGTGGAGACCTTATTTTCCTTACCTTTTTATTCTTCAAGACGGTGAAGATTTCACCACGATCCCAGAGCCTACTACGTAGACCAGAATCACGGCTTTCATCCTGGACAATTTGCTTTCCCATGTCTCTAACTTGATCATGCATCCACAGGATACTATCCTTAGTGATTTTAATTAGACATTTTGCAGTGAGGACTGTTATTGCTATCTCTCCTCTAAAACCACAACCATTCCATATATCAATCGCATCATCTCTCTTCATTTCCATTTGCACAAACAAACAAGCAATGTCAAGGAATATACATTTCTCTTGTTCATCCAAAGCATCAAAACTTATCTGCAACACACCCTGAAGAGATGCAGGACGAATCTGTTTCAGCTTCTCCAAAGCATCTTGCCATTCCTTAATCGTCCTCTTATCAAAAAGAAAAGAACCAAAAACTTCCAAAGCCAAAGGCAACCCTCCTGTAAGAATCACAATTTCTTTTGACAGATTCAAAAAACCATCTGCAGGTTCCTTTCTTCTCATTGCATGGTGACTAAATAGTTCCAGTGCTAGAGAGAATTCCAATTCCTTCACTTCATAGAGCACATTTACATAACTCTCGGGTAAAACTTGTTTATCCCTTGTGGTAATTACAACACGGCTTCCTTTATAAAACCATTCCCTTTTACCCATCAAAAAATCAAGCTGTTTTACATCATCAACATCATCTAGGACAAGCAGAACTCGATTTTCATCTAACATTCTTTTGATAGCAGAAATACCAACATCAACATCATTGATGAGATCCACTGTTCCACTGGAAAAATTACCAAGAATTGCGTTTTGAAGAGAAATCAAACCATCATTATGTTTTGAAACTTGTCTAACATTTGAGATGAAACTGCGACGCTCAAAATGAACAACAAGGTTGTTGAAGAGGCTCTTGGCCAGGGTGGTCTTACCAACCCCACCCATCCCATACAATCCCAAAACCTTTACATCATTGGATTTTACATCAAACAACTTGCTCAACTCTTCAACTCTGTCATCAAGTCCAACTGCATACTGAGCCACAGTCAGCGGAGTATTCCTCATCTGCTTCAAAACCACTTGCACTAAAACTCGAATGAGCTTATCACTGTCACTGACAGAAACAAAAAATAAAGCTGTAAATCATTTACTCTCACATAACAAAACCAGCATGGTTATGAAAAACAAAAACAAAATGAAATGAAATTTTTTTCTTGCACTCACACCCGGGACTATTAGGCTTGATGCGTGGATAATATGGTGGTGGTCCAACAATGGATTTAAGATAGGTTTGATACCATATTAGATTTTGGGTCTAATTCAACCCCAAAAGTTGTTGAGGATTTGTTATTCATGATATGAATGTACTTGCCAAGTATTTTGGAGATGGGATAAGGATGACCTACAGAATGTCCCTCTCTCAGCAGGACAGAATAATGTTAATGTTATTGAGGATGATTTTAATTTCACATTGGTTATGTCTAAATCGCAGAAATATAATCTGAGAAAGAATAGAAAGTTTACTCTTAGATTTACTTGACTCTTGGTTATTTTGCATGGGTTTTGGTTTATGTCCCTCCATGACTTTGTTTTTCTTCTTTTTTATCAATAAATGGTGACATGCTCACCATGCTTAAAAAAAAAACCCCAAAAGTTAACTCAAAACGTTAGGATTGCCTGCTAAGCCTTATTAGGCATTAACTCTAGTCAATGTGGGAGTCAATGTGGGACTTGAGTTTTTTTCAATATCTTAGAATTTGGGTTTGGGCCTAACTCAACACCAAAAGCTAGCTCATGAAGTGAGGGTTGTCCCTCACTTAATAACCACTAATCAAGCCATATTTTGTAGGACTGGACAGCTGTGTGTGGCTCAACGAATCTCGGATAGGCTTTGATACCATCTTAGAATTTGGATTTGGATCGGCCTAACTCTACCCCAAAAGCTAAGTCATGAAGTGAGCGTTGCCCCCCTCCCCCTCACTTATAACCACCAACCATATTATATCACTATCCAACGTGAGACTTTAACATATCCCATTTGTTAACAATGTGTTAAAAATTGAAACAAAGTGTTTGATTGGATAATAGATCAACAACATGATTTCACAAAGTTGATGACCTATTATTATCTAGGGATACACCTTAACTAATTTTTTAATAAATACTCACCCAGTGTAATAATAATATATATGCAATTTCTGATATGCAAACATGGTTACCGTGTTCACAGTACTTTCTAGGATGCAGTGTGTATATATATACTTTCTAGGATGCAGTGTATATATATATATATATATATATATACACGCAATTCCACACTTATTATCGTATTATAACATTTTCTTTACACCATAGAGTATCATGAATTAGTAAACAAGATGTATGAATTGCTAAGAAAATTTAGTATATATGTGAAGATGTGCCTCAATGATAGAAGCTGAGTTAGTTATTTCTGTTTTTAGTTGTAACTGCTTCTGGCCAAAGTTAGTTACAACAGAATTGTTTAGCTTGTATCTTAGCTTGCTCATGTACAGACGGGTCGCATAGACGAGTTGTATAGACGATAGACTATAGACGAGTTGTATAGACGATAGTCTATAGACGAGTTGTATAGACGAGTTGTATAGACGAGGTGTGAGGTTTTTCATGTACATTCTTCCAGATGATTCTGAGCAATTAGAGTATAAAAGAGATCGAGGGGTGTGAAAGAAGAAATTAGTTGCAAACAGAGTTTGATACAGAGTTTGAACACAACAAGGCTTGCGATACTGGTTTGAAGGCAGTGATAGTAACAAGGGTGTAATGTTGTTCACATGAAAAGGCCTTGATCTTGTAACTTCGATTATTATAGTGGATTCATCTTGCTCTCTTGCCCGTGGATGTAGGTCTTCACATTGAAGGCTGAACCACGTTAAATCTTGGTGTTGATTCTTCCTCTAATACTTCTTATAGCTTTTGTATAATTCTGATTTCTTGCATATCAAGTTTCTGCATATTTGTTTCCTAGATTCTGGTTGTGGTTGTTTATTGATTGCAGGTAATATTCTTAACAATTGGCGCCGTCTGTGGGAAAGGAAAACGGCAATCATGGGAACTACCAAATTCGACATTGAAAAGTTTAATGGAGCAAATGATTTTGGTCTTTGGAGGATAAAGATGCGCGCAGTACTGGTTCAACAAGGCTTGGTGAATGCTTTGAAAGGTGAATCTGCTCTCCCTGCCACGATGCCTGATCAAGAAAAGCAAGATCTCATCGAGAAGGCAAAGAGCACAATCATCTTGTGTCTTGGAGACAAAGCTCTAAGGGAAGTTGCAAGGGAACCTACTGCTGCGGCTCTATGGCTCAAACTTGAATCCCTCTATATGACTAAATCGGTTACTAATAGACTCTTCTTGAAATAGCAATTGTTCTCTTTCAAAATGAATGGAGAAAAATCTGTTATGGATCAGATTGCTGATTTCAACAAGATTCTAGATGATTTAGAAAATTTAGAGGTGAAATTAGAGGATGAAGACAAGGCTTTAATCCTTTTAAGTGCCTTGCCTGGCTCTTATGAACATTTCAAGGATGCCATACTGTTTGGAAGAGAGCAGCAATCCATCTCTCTTGAGGAAGTGCAAACTTCTATCCGCACCAAAGAAAGTCATAAAAAACAAGGAATCAAGATTGACAATAATGCTGAGAGCTTGAATATTATCAGAGGCAGAACTGAAAAAAGGGGATCGCATGGAGACAAGCATAGATCCAAATCGAAGAAGAAAACTCAAGGGAAGTTTAAATGCTTCCTCTGCCATAAGCAAGGACATTTCAAGAAAGATTGTCCAGAAAAAGGGGGCAAGAATTCAAAGCAATTTCAAGATTCTGGTAATGCTGCATTAGTTGATGCTTGTTATGAATCAGCTGAGGCCCTGGTTGTTTCAATCTCAGAGATTGAAAAAGATTGGGTGATGGACTCGGGATGTACTTTCCACATGTGTCCTAGGAAGGATTATTTTGAATCTATAGACCTAAGTGAAGGTGGAGCTGTCTTTCTAGGCAACAATAAACCCTGTAAAGTTCAAGGCAAAGGATCTATCAGATTCAAAATGTTCAATGGCAAGGAAACCTTGCTGGAAGATGTAAGGTATGTACCCGAATTAAAAAGAAATTTAATTTCCATTGGTATGTTTGATAGCCTAGGATATTTCACATACATAGAGCATGGTATCATGAAAATAACTATTAATGATACTGTCATTGCTAAAGGTATAAAGAGGAATGGGTTGTATATTTTAGATGGTTCCATAATAATAGCACAAGCTGCTGTTGCGAGTTCCAGCATTCATGCATCATCTAGATTGTGGCATATGAGGTTAGGTCATGTAAGTGAAAGGGGTTTAATTGAGTTATCAAAACAGAATTTGCTAAATGGTGACAAAATTGATAAGCTTGATTTTTGTGATCATTGTATCCTAGGAAAATCTAAGAGAATCAGTTTTGGGGTGGGAATGCATACTACCTCTAGGCCTTTTGAATATGCTCATTCTGATTTGTGGGGTCCTTCAAGGACCATGACTCATGCTGGTGGCTCATATTTCCTAACTATCATTGATGACTATTCTAGGAAAGTATGGATTTTTGTAATTAAGAATAAAAGTGATACCTTTCTGAAATTTAAGGAATGGCACACTCAAATTGGAACACAAAAGGAATCGAAATTGAAATTCTTGAGAACTGACAATGGCCTGGAATATCTTTCAGAGCAATTCAATAAGTTTTGCAGGGATTTAGGTATTCAAAGGCATAAAACGGTTGCAGGCACTCCTCAACAGAATGGAATTGCTGAAAGGATGAATAGAACAATCCTAGAAAGGGTAAGATGCATGCTATTGAGTGCTGGTCTTCCTAAGTCTTTTTGGGGTGAGGCTGCTGCGACAGCAGTGTACTTGATTAATAGGTGTCCTTCTTCAGCAATTGGATTTAAAACACCAATGGAACTATGGTATGGAAAGCCGGCCGACTACTCAAATCTAAAGGTTTTTGGTTCCTTGGCGTTTGCTCACACTAAGCAAGACAAATTGGGACCAAGGGCTATTCAATGTGCATTCATAGGATACCCTGCAGGGGTAAAAGGTTACAAGTTGTGGAGGATTGATTCTGGTGAGCCTAAGTGTATTATCTCAAGAGATGTTGTATTTGATGAAAGCAGAATGGCTATGATTGATAAGAATCAGCAGCAAGCCAGTGCTTCAGGTAGCAACACTGAGAGTGTTCAAGTTGAGGTGGAGTCTACTGAGCAGCAAGACAGCAATCCTCAAGACACTACAGAGGCAGAAGCTGGATCAGAAATGGTTACAGCAGAACCAAAATTAGCCAATTACAATTTGGTTAGAGACAGAGAAAGGAGAACAATTAGAGCTCCTACTAGATATGGTCAAGCTGATCTAATCTATTATGCTCTAAGTGTTGCCGAGGATCTTCAAGCTGATGAGCCAAGCAACTACAATGAGGCTATCAGCAGTGAAGACAGTGAAGCATGGATGACAGCAATGAATGAAGAGATGTTATCACTTGAAAAGAATCAGACATGGATCCTAATAGATAATCCTAAAGGCAAAAGGGTTATTGGATCTAAGTGGATATATAAAAAGAAGGAAGGTATTCTAGGTGGAGATAAACCAAGATTTAAAGCTAGACTTGTTGCAAAGGGCTTCTCTCAACTAGAAGGAATAGACTTCAACGAAATTTTTGCTCCTGTGGTGAAGCATTGCTCGATCAGAATCTTGCTATCCATTGTCACTCGCTATGATTTGGAATTAGAACAACTTGATGTCAAAACCGCATTTCTCCATGGTGATCTTGAAGAAACTATTTATATGCAGCAACCTGAGGGTTTTGCCAAAGGTCATAATAAGGTTTGCCTTCTAAAAAAATCTTTGTATGGTCTAAAGCAAAGTCCTAGGCAATGGTATAGAAAGTTTGATGACTTCATGATAAGTCTTGGTTTTCAAAGATGCAATTTTGACAGTTGTGTGTATATTCTAAAAGAAAATGGTGCAGTCCTCACTTATCTCCTACTTTATGTGGATGACATTCTTCTAGCAAGTTCAGATAAGTATCAGATTAACAAGCTTAAATCTGATTTAAGAAATGAGTTTGAGATGAAAGAACTTGGAGAGGCCAAGAGAATTCTTGGTATGGATATCAGCAGAAACAGAAATCAAGGAGAATTATTTCTGTCTCAGCTTGGCTACTTAAAGAAAGTTGTCTCTAAGTTCAGAATGCATGAATCAAGACCGGTCACTACTCCTTTGGGGCAGAATTTTAAGTTGTCTACTCAAAATGCTCCAAAGACAGATGAAGAAAAGAAAAGAATGAGCTCTATCCCATATGCTAGTGGAGTTGGCAGCCTAATGTATGGGATGATTTGCAGCAGGCCAGATTTGGCATATGCTGTAAATATAGTGAGCAGGTTCATGGCTGATCCAGGGCCATTACATTGGTCTGCTCTCAAATGGATTTTGAGATACTTAAATGGATCTTTATCAGCTGGCTTGAAATTCAAAAGGAATCAGGATAACAGTGAACCAATCAAAGGTTATGTAGACGCGGATTTTGCTGGGAACATTGATACTAGAAAATCCCTTTCTGGTTATGTTTTCACTTTGTTTGGTACAGCTGTGAGTTGGAGAGCGATTTTGCAATCTGTAGTGGCTCTTTCAACAACTCAAGCTGAATTCATAGCACTTACTGAAGGTGTTAAAGAAGCCATATGGATGAAGGGGTTGATTGATGAACTTGGGATAAATCAGGACTGTGTGACAGTGTTTTGTGATAGCCAAAGTGCTATCCATCTATCCAAGCATCAAGTGTATCATGATAAATCAAAACACATTGATGTCAAGCTTCATTTCATAAGGGATGTAATTGATTCAAAGCAGATTTCAGTTGAGAAGATTGCAACAGAGGATAATCCTGCTGATGCTTTTACGAAGTCTCTTTCACAAACTAAGTTCAAGCATTGCTTGGATTTAGTTGGTTTCTGTGAAGAGTAATTTTCTTGGCAAGGGAGCATAGTCCATGGAAGAAGTAATCTAATATTGAGTCAAGGTGGAGAATTGTGAAGATGTGCCTCAATGATAGAAGCTGAGTTAGTTATTTCTGTTTTTAGTTGTAACTGCTTCTGGCCAAAGTTAGTTACAACAGAATTGTTTAGCTTGTATCTTAGCTTGCTGATGTACAGACGGGTCGCATAGACGAGTTGTATAGACGATAGACTATAGACGAGTTGTATAGACGATAGTCTATAGACGAGTTGTATAGACGAGGTGTGAGGTTTTTCATGTACATTCTTCCAGATGATTCTGAGCAATTAGAGTATAAAAGAGATCGAGGGGTGTGAAAGAAGAAATCAGTTGCAAACAGAGTTTGATACAGAGTTTGAACACAACAAGGCTTGCGATACTGGTTTGAAGGCAGTGATAGTAACAAGGGTGTAATGTTGTTCACATGAAAAGGCCTTGATCTTGTAACTTCGATTATTATAGTGGATTCATCTTGCTCTCTTGCCCGTGGATGTAGGTCTTCACATTGAAGGCTGAACCACGTTAAATCTTGGTGTTGATTCTTCCTCTAATACTTCTTATAGCTTTTGTATAATTCTGATTTCTTGCATATCAAGTTTCTGCATATTTGTTTCCTAGATTCTGGTTGTGGTTGTTTATTGATTGCAGGTAATATTCTTAACAATATACTTACCAGATCCGCTTAACAAACCTGTGAATCACCTTAATTTCGTATGGAATATTGTATATCGTTTTCATCGTATAAGTAAGGAGCAATGTTAGCAACACACTCTTAATTACATTTCATTTAACACATTTTATATTATTGGATGAATTTCATGTTAAATCCACTAAATAGAGAGCGGTCTCATGTAATTTAGTAGATCTTATATAAAATCCACAAAAAAATATAAAGTATTGCAAAAAGTGTGTTACTAACATTTCTCATAAATAAAAGATAAATACACTAAATTTTGCTAGTGTTTAACTTAATTATATTGAATATCCCTTTTTCAGGGTTTTAAGAAAAGGCCTCGAACCGTAATTGAGACTACAACCTTATGATTTTGATAGTTTTCGAAATCGCATCATGATCGTAATTATAGAGCCATGCACATCGACCATATTTTTCCACAATTATCAGCAATAACATAACGCAATTTATACGGCAAAGGCAATCTAAAATGTCGTCCCTTTTGTTTTAAAACTTGCACAAGAGAGCTTTGTTTTGAATGGTGATGTTTTGAAATTACACTAAACTCCCACAAAAGAGATCATATAAGATATATGTATGCAAATTAATATGAAACAAAAACAAGAAAGCAGACCAAATTAAATCCAGAAACATATGCAGAAAGCAAGCACCTGTTGTGACCAAAAACCCAACCAGCAGTTCCACCCACTTTCTTCATAGCATCCCTCCACCGCTGAACCTTGTCTTTGTGAAACCTATTTCCATGGGACACGAAAGCCTCCTCAAAGGGACCCCTTTGTTTTCGGACATGGGAGGGGTCGACCCTATAGAAAATGGGGAGGATGAGCCTCCCACACTCACAAATCCTAGCAAGTTCCTCGAGGCACCAGTGGGACGAGGCATAGTCAGGAGAAAGGACGATAATGGAAGCTGACGAGTCATCAATGGCTTCTAGAAGACTCGCCGATATCTCGTCTCCGCGGCGCAACCCATCGTCGTCGCGGAATACCCGAACACCACGGGTCTGAAGGGCGTCGTAGAGGTCCTTGGTGAAGGTTTCGCGGGTGTCGGTGCCCCTGAAGCTAAGGAAAACGTCCCAACGGAGCCTGAAAGATGCTGGAGACGATGACCTGACGTCACTTTCCGGCGACATTGGTTCTTGTTAATTAACTTGCCGAAATGAAAGAAAGAGAAAAGAAAAAGGCTGTGCTTGCTTGAAAGTTGAAACCAGTGGTAGAAATATCAAATATGATTGATTCGATTCGAGTTTTTAGATGGAGATGGATGACTTGTTTTTTGGGCAATGAAGATGCGTCACTTCACCTTTACTTTCACACTCACACCTGTGGGCCCTGCATGCACATGTCTACGTACTGTGTTGTGAAGAAGAAGAAGAAGAAGAAGAAGAAGAAGAAGAACGCGACTCTGAGTTTTTTGGTAGAGTCACGACTTTGAGTTTGATGATATACAACAATTTCTTTATATTCAAGACTTCACGCTCTGTTAGGTATTGTATTTTTATTATGCGAATTAAGAACAAAGATCTGATATTATATACAAAATTAAAATAACATATTATATATAGATATATAAATAAAATTTGGTTTGAGTATTATGTTTTAGATGTTTAAATACATAAGGTTAAATTAATCGCACCTCCTTAAATTATTTTAGAATTTTCAAATTTTCAAATATATATAGATGTTTATACTTTAAAAGTTTATAATTGAATAACTAAACATATACAAAATTTGTAATTGAGTTTTTTTATACACTTTTTCGTTAGAGTTTCATTAATTATCCGTTAAGTGATTCATTCATTCCTCATTTGTGAATTCCTAAACTTTAAGAAAAATTCAAACAGCAAGGTCTCTATATTTTTTAGAAAAATTTAAATAGGTCCATATACTTAACGAAATCCTAAATGGAAAAATATACGAGCGACCCAATTACAAATATTCTATTTGTTTAGAGTCTCAATTATAAACTTTTAAAATATACAGACTTATTTAAAAATTCTCAAATAGTTAAAAAATCTACCGATTAATTAAACCTTTAAATAATAGTTACTGAATATATATATATATGAATGTGCTCTCCATCCCTCTATCTATACGTTAGTTGGATGAAGATTTTCTATTTCATTTTTTTATTACATTTTTTGACACCAAGGACACTGAGATAACATTTTTTCTGGACCATTATTGCTGCGTTAGGTATATTAATTATTAGTGCAATTACAAAGTCAATCCCTGCATGCGTAGCATGAAATGAAATTCAAAGAAAAAGATTCTTGCACATCCAAAAAAAATCACGCCAATGTTACACTACTTATTATAACGTAAATAATATGTTTTTTGATAGGCCAAACTAATCTTTTATTTTTATTTTAGATTTCAATTTGATTCATTTTTTATTTTTATTTTCGAAGGTCTTTTATCTTTATTTTAAGTTTCAATACGTAGTCTTTTTTGCTTAAATAATTGTGGTATGAAGAGGACTACAGTGATATAACTTTTGTAAAATAAGGGATCATTTCGCAACAAAAAATAAAAAAGGGAGCACGTGAGAACAAAAAAATGGGACCACATGGAAACGTTTATAAAATAAGGGATCATTTCGAAACAAAAAATAAAAGAGGGATCACACATATAACTTTATAAAATAAGGGATCACTTTGGAGCAAAAAAATAGAAAAGGGATCAAATTAAAACCTAAAATAAAGATAAGAAACGGAAAAAAATATTTTAGCCTTTTTTTGTATAAGCTAATAGTATGCTGGAAATCTATTAACTAATGAATATATGCGGTAGTGAACTAATATTTAAAATGTTATTGACCAGTGTAACAAAGTGAGAGTTTTGATGTTCAAATCACGACTCAAAATTCAAATTTTGCCCTGTACTTTTCTTGTATGTAGTAGCTTTGTTATCGTGGTTTTCATGTAATTATTTCCTATTTAATTATTTTACTCTTCAACAAATAAAGTGTAATGTATGCAAGTGATTATGGGTTCGATCTTTAATTCTTATGAAAGTGATCGGTTCTTAAATATCGTATAGTATCTTTGAGGAGACAAAAGAATTTATTTAAAAAAAATTAATTGAGATTAAAAAAATTGATTTTAATAATATTTTAAAAGTAAGTTTAGAATAATTGATTTTATTTAGATGATAAAATAAAATCACTTTTGAGATATAAGTATAATTTTTTTTATAAATCTCACACCTAAAATCAATTTTAATCAATAAAAGAACTAAACATTGTTGCTTCTCTCAAATCTACTCACCCAAAATTAATTTTATAGACTTTTGAAACTAAATACCTCCAGCAACTGGATTTTGACTAGTCAAACAGTATTTTGCTTGTCAAACAAGCTTTTGGATGGTATCCAAAGTTGCACCTATTCTCTAGGTTTCAAAAGGGGAAACCTAAAACCATCTAAAATGAGGAAGAGCTCATTTGAGTACTTGAGCCCTGTTTGGCCCACCCAAACGGACACCAATAACCAATGACATATATTGTACTTAATTATATTTAATGAAAGAGTATTGAATTTTAAAAATTTTATATTAGTCTTTTTCTAATTTTATTTAAAATTCATTAATAAAAATTACTTTTGAATGAAATTTGTGTTTTGAAAGTTCATTCTCTCCCTTACCCCATTTGCTGAATCCATCCCTAGACGTGGACATATGGGTTCTATTCTATATATGAAATATTTTATAAATAGAACATGATATTAAAAAATAAAATATTTTGGTTTCATTAAAAGGAGTGAAATATAAAAGAACAACACATCATAGAACATCCCATTATTTCATCGTGTTTTATCGGCGTGCATGCCAAATTAAATGAAGTTAGCACAGGATCGGCTCAAAGATCAAGCAACTAAAGTCATTGCTTTAGGCTTCAAAACAAATATAATTACACTACACAAAAATATGAGCGTCGATCAAATGTTAGTTAGCGTCGGCCTTGGCCTATGTTAATTAGCGTTAGCCAGGTTTAAGCTAGGCATACGCTACCTTTTTTAAAAATAAAAAAAAAACCGTTTCAAAATGTCTCACCACAAATTTTGTTTATGCCTACATAGATGTCGGGTTGGGCTTGAGTTAGCAAACCATATAACTCGAGTTGTTTGTGTAACACCCGGAGCTGACGAGGGCAGCAAGTGATCGTCGGCGCATGAGGCACGGACAAGGAGCGGCTCTTGGCAGGCTTTTAGGCGGAGGGATACATGAATGAACCGATTCACACTATAATGAGAGGGATCCTGAGGCTGTACAGGTATGGGACTGCACAATTGAAGGAAGGCTTATAAGATTTGATTTGTACTACCTATACCAACAAGATGCATCTTCTTTTCGGTAGCTCATCACTTAAGAACTCCAAAGTTAAGCATACTTAACTTGGAGTAATTCTGGGATGGGTGACCTCTTGGGAAATTTTCCTAGGAAGCGTGTGAGTGAGGATAAAGCACACTAAAGAGATCAGTGTTGGTTTGTGGGGACAGTCGGCAATCCTTAAAGCAATCCGGGTCATTATAAATGGTATCAGAGCGAACCTCTCCCAGTAGGGTGTGGTTCGGGGACGAACCAAGCGGAAGCTGGTGGGCATGTAACACCCGGGGCTGACGAGGGCAGGGAGTGATCGCCGGTGCATGAGGCACGGACAAGGAGCGGCTCTTAGCAGGCTTCTAGGCAGAGGAATACATGAATCAACCGATTCACATCGAAATGAGAGGAATCCTGAGGCTGTGCAGGTATGGGACTGTACAGTTGAAGGAAGGCTTATAAGAATTGATTTGTACTATCTATACCAACAAGATGCATCTTTTTTTTAGTAGCACATCACTTAAGAACTCCAAAGTTAAGCGTGCTTGACTTGGAGTAATTCTGAGATGGGTGACCTCCTGGGAAGTTTTCCTAGGAAGCGTGTGAGTGAGGACAAAGCACGCTGAAGAGACCCATGTTGGTTTGTGGGGACAGTCGGCAATCCTTAAAGCAGTCCGGGCCGTTACAAATGTAACGCCCTTCGTTACATTAGTAACCCAAATTAATAATTTAAATAAAACCAGGAAAATAAAATTTTTCTTAAATAAATACCGAATAAATACTTAATATAATATTAATCCAAAATAATTGTTTACATTAATTCAAAACCGAAATAACATAATCAATTTCAAAACCTCAAAACAAGGCGTCTATTACATCTCGCATAAGGAAATAACTAAAAGATAATAAAGGTCATCCTGGCATATGCCATACAATACTAACCAAGCTAACTACTGGATTAAAGTCCCCAAATGTCTGGCTGCTCAACAGGGTCGTCCTCAGGTTCTGAAAACAATACTACTAATGAGATATAAAATCCCAGTGAACAGAAATACATTTTAAAAGGTTTTCACAAAAGCATTGTTCTCAGCCGGTGCGGTAACCGGACAAACTGTCCATGGTACCTGCTATTTTCAAAATAATAAATAATATTTATATATACAAATATTAACAATAATTATTCACTAACACATCACAAGCATGTATGACAAAATCTCATATATCAGATAATCTCAAAATCCTCATGTCATATGACTTTTAAACTCCATATAACAATGGCGTCCCATTGCCTACCTTACTCATGAAGGTATTTCGATGTCACCTTCTCTTCAGTGACATTACTCATTTTGATACCAACCATTGTACACTGGTGGTATTACTCATTTCGTCATCCCAACGTGTGGCGATGTTACTTTCGATACCCCATCATGGCGGTATTTCATATTTCAACACCCCAATTAATTGGCAGTGTTACTTTCGATACCCCTATCATAGGCGGTATTATAGCAGACAACATTCAACATATTGACAGTTATTGAATCATGTCAATATCACAAATATCATCAAATAATGCATATATAGCATGTCAATTCAACCAAATCACGTATGTTTCATATATATCATGGCATCAATCTCAATAACAAATATTTAATTGACAACAATTCACCTTAGAAGGAAAACCTCCAAATTTAGAAAATCGGAATTTGATCAAACACATGATTATTTTCCAAAAACGCATTTTGAAAACATAATCCAAACCCCAAATCAATTTGCACAATGGAAAGAGTGAGAAAAAATATTTCTACTCACTTCTCATAGATCTTCAAAAGCTCCAAGTATTTCTTACGAATGAATCCTAATGTTTCACCAAAAATCCCTAATTCTAACCTTCTTGAATGAGTAACGCTACGGCTCCCTGCTTTGCACTGCGACTGGTGCAAATTGGTCCTACTCTATATTTTTCTTAAAGAAGTTGATGCTGTGCGGCCCAACTGTGCTTCTTTTCTTTTGTTTATTTTATATATATATATATATATATATATATATATATATATATATATATATATATATATATTGCCATGAGAAATCCTTATATTTGGAATAAAGTAGCAGCGGGTACGTGAATTTTGACCTCAAAGTTGCTTTTTATATATATATATATATATATATATATATATATATATATATTCCATCTTTGTATTACTTTTATAATCATCATACAATTTCCATAAATTCTTATACTAGTAATTTTTTACACTAAATCTCATAACAACTTAATTTATTTTATTAAAATAATTATATTAAAATTTTAGGATGTTACAGTTTGGGTATGTGGTATAATCAAATATTTGGGTTATAAAAGTTTAGCTCATTATCCAAACCCACCTATATTAGGTTTGGTTGAATTTGACTTGATTAACCTAATTACTCAACCCAAACTAATATTTTTCTCATTAGTTGAAAGTGAATTGGTCGAGTCACCAAATCTATAGTTGTATGACCAGGATTGACCCAGTTGGTCGGATCCAAAAACCCACAACCCAACTTCTAGGCAAGTTAAACCCAGATGACTCAGTGACCTGCTCAAATTGACCAACTCGATTTTCTTGTTTTAAAAAAACAAAATTTATAAAATTTAAACTTGGTACATGATTTTGTGATGAAAAACATCATTAAAGGATACAATCTTATTACATTATGTTATCAATTTTTAATTTATAATATTACTATTTACCTAAACCGAATTTTGAACATAATTCTAAAATACTATCACTTACATCGTATAACACCTTTTCCATATAAAATATATTTTTTTATAATAGTTTTATATGAAATATTTTTCATATAATACTTTATTTTAAAAAATTCTTCTTTATGTAGGTATTCGGATTCAATAGCTTGACCTGCAGTGGAATTGCTGACCTTGTGACCAACCTTCTGACTTAGTCAACCTTTGGTCCCAGTTATACAACAACTATTATCGGATCAAGCCAGGCCAATACATAAGAAAGTAACGTGTGAAGAGGAAAATGTAATCAACGAGTGTTGGACATTATGCTTCAATTCAAAACAACCCCAAACTGTGAAGGTACAATAAAGCATCCTTTAACATAGGGATGATAATTTGGACCCTACCCATTGGGTATCCGTAAAAAATATTTATGATCGATAGGATAAATATCCATTTTGTGGATACGGGTGCGGGTCTGGATAATTACCCACAAACAAGATAGGATATGAGTACGGATACGGATACTCTAGTACCCAACCCGTTCCGCACAGGCATATATAAATATATATTTATATATTTTTTTATTTATATTAATATATATAATTATAATTATATATCAAATTTTAAAAATAAAATTAAAGTAACCTACGATTTCTTAATTATTTTTCCCTTTCGGACTTAATCACCTACTGGCTTAAGCACTAACAGCAGTTGCTGATATTATTTGTGTTATTTTTTTCCCTTTTTCTTAGTTAAAGTGCGGGTAATGGGTGCGGGTATGGATACTTAGGTACCCAGAGGGTACGGATAAGGATACTTAAGTTGCTACCCACGCGGGTACAGGTCCGGATCCGGATATTTTTTTCAAACGCGGATATAAGGACGGATACTATAATACCCTACCCAAATCCTATCTATTGCCATCCCTAACCTATTCAAGTTCAGGTTCATAAATTCATAATCAAGGCAAATGCGGAGGGGGCTTCCTTTGAAGTCACACTTAACCCATAGCCTTCAGATTTAATGCATAAACATAAATGAAACCCTCATCAACATAGCAGACAATTTTTTTTTTTTCATACAGGTGTTCAAATAGAGACTGTTATAATAATACTTAAAAGCAACTGGGCTAATGGATATAAAGCCAGTTGATGATACGAGAGCATCGACAGGAACATCATAGGGAGTGGAAGCTATTCTTTCATTTTCTATTTTTTTAAGAATTCACGCATGGGAAAGGTCCCCTCAAAAATCGATTTATGAGAGGGTGATCTATCTAACTATATAAGCAACAGTCAGGCTCGTTAATCATCCGATATGGGACTCGCAACACGTCCCCTCGAGCCTGAACTCGTTACCACAAGCGAGAGCTAGCGGCACTATCCACACCATTGGATAGAACGTGACTCTGATACCATGTTAAGAATTCAGGCATCCGAAAGGTCCCCTCAAAAACCGGCTTATGAGAGGGTGGTCTACCTAACTATATAAGCAACGATCAGGCTCGTTAACCACCCGATATGGGACTCGCAACACTATTACTTGTACAGAGTATGACAGTGCAACTGCAATCAAGTGAAAAACATTGAAATTGAGTGAAATAATAGGAGACGATTATGAAGCTGACACATTTCCTCTACGCATGAAGAATAAAAACAATATTGAATAAACCCTTCAGTCCTCAAAAGATTATGGTGTCACCAGATAGGTTTTGAAAGTCTTTTATCATCAATTAATTAAGTCCTTAAAGGATTTTGAGGATCTTGTTTGTATTCATAGTTGGTGTTCATAGCTGCTTGTCCACAAAGAACCGCTTGGGACCATCCCAACCACTGAGAATGCACCACCATCATCAATGTAAAGGTCCTTTCTTCCCTAGAGTTCTTAAGTTGAAAATATGATAAGAAGACATCAATACAGATCTGAATGTCAATCGTGTCATGGGTTTCTTCCTCTTAATTGATGACAGAGGATTAATCTCCAAGCTCTCGTATTTTGCCCCCAACGGTGAACTCTTTTACGACTTTAGGAAGTTTGACGTTGATACACCGGATTGAACGTGCGACACGTTTATATGTGAGTACTCCATGAGTTAATTAAGTTCTTAGGATCATTCTTTTATAATGATAATATTTCCTAGTATTTCAGATTAGATAGCATTCATTAAGTGGTTTTATAAGATAAGTCCTTTCTATATATTTAGATAGGTTGTTATAAATCGCATGCCGTTATGAGCATAATTCCTATCTTATCAGAGGATTCTGTTATTGGGAATAATTGATTTATATCCTTGTTTGATTTGTTCAACTTAATAAGACCTTATTTTCAGGCCTATTAACTCATTTGACTCAAATAATGGATCAAAAAAAAGATCAATCATATAAACTCGCCTTTAGAACCGGAACGGTACATTCATCATACTTCTTCTTCTTCTTGGAATCATATCATGTCTCTTTCTGCTGTCGTTCCTAAGAATCACAATTATATATGGATAAAATCTTGTGTATTACATCCGAGGTGCAACTATGTTGTTGGGAATGGGATGTTCTTCCTCTTGGGCCAATGACAGGGCCATGTCTAGAGATTTTGGGGCCAGGCAAAAAAATATTATGGGCCTTTTTTAAACAAAAAATATTATGGGCCTTGATGAAATATTAATTATTCATTCTCATATTATTCTTCTAGCTTTTTGTGCCGCGAAATCATTTATCAAACTTTTATAATCAAATAATTTTAATATTTCACTCTCAATAGATAATATGGCTAATTCATTCAATCTATCTTGTAACGTTGTTGATCTCATATAAGTTTTAAGCAATTTTAATTTTGAAAAACTTCTTTCGACAGTAACAACCGTTACAGGTATCGTCAATAATATTCTATAAGCAATGCATGTATTAGGAAAAGAATCTAATCTTTTGACATAGTTTAATACTTCTATTGAAGTATTAATTCCTTCTGTTAACACTTGTCTCAATACTTTCAATTCTGAAAATAAATTAAGACTATCAATATCAGAATATTTACTATATCTTAAAAACTTTTCAAGATTAATACAACATTTTTGCAATTCATCCTGATCCAAAGTTTTAAATTTTTTGGATTCAAATAGAAAACCAAAAATGGTTTGATACTGTAAAAATTGTTCGAATCGAGTCTCCATAGAAGAAATAGATTTATCTAATATATATAGAAAATATTCAATACGAAAAGAATCTTCAGCTGAATGTGTGATCTCATCACTAACACTTTCATCAAAATGTAGTTTTCTATGGATTATACGCTTTTCACGAAATTTAGGCTCTATGTCCATTTCAATAGCCAATTCTTTTGTGGAGTCCAAAGCCAATGAAAAACCATTTTCCCTATAATTTTTCAAATAAGCAATAAGGACTCTTAAATGATCTATAGCAACATCTACATGCATATCTTTAAATTGTAGAATCTTACTAACAAAATTAACAGCAAACAAAATATCATACCAAATATTCATTCCTAATAAAAATTCAAAATTCTCAATGTCATAAGTTGCTAAACACATGGCTTCACTTTTTATTTTAGGATCTCCACAACATTTTGATAATTGAATCAATGCATCTCTTATCTTTGGTGCTTGAAATTTTATCGCTTTGACGCTTTCAATTCTACTTTCCCATCGAGTTTGAGATAACGATTTAACAGAAAATTTACATACATTATCTTGCAAAAAATTTCATCGTTTGGTGGAAGAAGCAAATAAAGAATAAATGTGTTGTAAAACTCCAAAAAAAGAAATAGCTCTAGGAGATGAATTAGCCATATCACATAAAACTAGATTCAAATTATGGCATCCACATGATGTATAAAATGCTCTAGGATTTATGTCCAACAATCATTTTTGCACCCCTTGATTTTTACCTTTCATGTTAGATTCATTATCATAACCTTGTCCCCTTATATCATCAATATCAAGCTCATATTTTTTTCAATACATTAATAAGTTCATTGAAAAGACCTTTTTCTGATGTATCATCGACTTTTAAAAATTCTAAAAAGTACTCCTCTATTTTTATTGGAGAATTCAAAGTATCAACACATCTTAAAATAAGAGTCATTTGTTCCTGATGACTTGCATCACTAGTACAATCAAGAATGAAAGAAAAATATTTTGCATCTTTAACTTTCTTTATTGTTGTATTTTTTATTTGTAGAGCTAACAATTCTATAAGTTCATTTTGTATAGTATTACTCAAATAGTGAGCACGAATTTCACCATTTTTTATGTGCCTAACATGCTCTTGCATAATTGGATCAAATTCTGCAAGCATCTCAATCAAACTCAAAAAGTTGCCATTGTTTTTTTCATTTATCTTCTCATTTGTTCCACGAAAATCTAGATTATTTTTAGAAAGATGTTTGACTATAGCTATAATTCTAATTAAAACCTTTTCCCAATGTCCCTTTTCTCCATTAATTTGCTCCTGTAAATCTTTATCAATTGTCTTTTTTTCCCTCAATCTTTTTTCTAGTTCGATCCATTTGTCCATATTGGTGATATGTTCATGACTTGTTTCATGACTTTTAAGTTTGGAACCAAGATTTTTCCAATCTCTAGTCCCTTCATTTACTAGGTTACTAAAACTATTTTTTGAACAAAATAACTTACAACAAAAACAATACACTCTATCTAAATCTCTTGAATAAATTGGCCATCTTCTATCATGTTTTTCTCCATTTGGCAATATTCGTTGATAAAAAGATGAAGAAAAATGTCTATTATTTTCATCTTTTGGAAATTGTAAGTTGTCATGTCTAATTGGACCCTTTTCTACCATTAAATCTCTAAATTTTTCATCGATGTTGTTTTTCCATTGTCCTGGATCATAAACACTTTTAGGAATAGCACTTGATGTACTATTAGGCTCAACATCTATTTCTAATAAATTATCTACGTTTAAATTTTTATCACTTTCTTGTTCTTGATTGGAATTAGGACTAATATTGATGTTTTCAATATCATCTACAGCTGATTGTTCTATCACATTTTCATTCATTGAATTAGTTGTTGCATCTTTTTTATGCATAGTAACAAATTTATCTAGAGCACCACATTGAGATTGGATTAATTTTTCAACTTTTCTTTTTTTTTCTTCAATTTTTCAAAACCGGATTCATACTTTCTATTTGACATTTCCTATTACTACAAAGTATAAAAAAATAAAAATGAAAAACAACAATAAAAATATAAATAAAATAGATATTGCAAAATAATTATGAAAAAAGTGATGAAATGATAAAAACTGGGAAAAAAGAGAATTGCACGTCGATATTATCTGCTCCAACAATCAGGTCAATTATCTCTTTTAGGATTCACTTCAAAAGAATATGAAAATAAGAAGGAAAAGAGAGAAAAGAATGTGAGAGTTAAAAATTGAAGAGAAAATATGAAAGTTGTATGAAATAAATAGTAATCAATTCAAATAGATAATGGAGTCCTTATTAAGTAAACTATCCGTTAGATAAAAGTCAATATCATTTGACATATTGAAAAAAAAATATTTACGTTATATATTTACTAATTGAATTCAATTACCAATCAATATCATGGTTCGTAACATGACATTAATGCATGGTTTTTCACTCATTGAAAAATGTTATACTATTAATACACCTATATATATATATATATATATATATATATATATATATATATATATATATATATATATATATATGAGGAGGAAAGTTACACTTGAAATAACTTGATCCCTCCTCTCATATATATATATATATATATATATATATATATATATATATATATATATTAATGGCAGCGTGGGGCCTAAGGCGGTAGCCGTAGCTACCTTACTAGACACACGGCCCTGGCCAATGGTTGGGGTACCAATATTTTTTAGTATTTATCAAAAATATATATTTTTAACATCTTATTTTATTTTATTTTGCAGATTATTTTATAATTTTTTTGTGTCAAATTTGTCTTTTAATCATTGGAAGTCTAGATCTCACTTAAAATGGTTAAAACATCAACAAAATCTTCCATATTCTATGCAATACCGAATACAATACAAGAAAATTTTCTAATAAAGGCGGCTATTTATGGACTATTTCGAGACGGTTGATAATTACTGAATTATCGAGGGATTAAGTTGTCCTGCCCTGCAAGCATAGAGATGTGTATATGATGTATATTATGAGTAGCTAAGAGTACTTGAACATATGTCAAGTAAATAAAGGAGTTACATGTTTGGTGTCGACCATACCATGTAAATATATAAACGAATACAAACCTAGCCGTATTTTTTTTTTGTGACATTATTAATTATTAAGTGTTTTTCCTATCTTTATCCATTTAGAGAAGAGTCCCTTTTTAAATGTCAATTATTAATTGGCTAGCTCGAGAGAAGCCTATAAAACCTCCTCCATGTTTACAGGACATCTAGAAAGACCAATCTGTCTCCATGCCCTACTTAGGGTGCGTTTGGGTATACAGCTTATTTAAGCGCTTATGTAATAAGCTCTTTTGTAAATAAGCTAAAAACAGCTTATTTTCATAAGCTTCTCTAACAAGCTTATGGAAATAAGCTAAAAACAGCTTATGGAAAGATCATAAACTATTTTCATAAACTATTTGTATAAGTTTAATTCCATAAGCTATTTTCATAAGCTCTTCATAAGCTCTTCCAAACGCACCCTTAGTACTCAAGACATAACTAACCCCCTACCAGATGCACCAGAAGACTACTAGAGTAACTCAACCTCCTACCCAACACACTGGAAAGGGCTACCAGAGTAACCCAGATTTGTACCAACAGGCTTTTACCACTCCTTAACCTCGGTACACATCAAATGGCATGATGTTTTCTCAAGGGAACCTCAGTAGCACTTAAGGTACCCTAGATTAGCTTATTCCATTACGTATAGTACAAATTGTTGGAAATTTATACCTAATCTATACATTTAATTAATTAGTATTTATGTAATTTTAGGTTTAGAGCATATTTCCTATGCATGTATCTTTACAGTCTAGAACTTATAGTTTCTAAGAATTGTAGTTTCAATACATGTGTTTAAGTTCATTGTATCACATGCATCATAAGCTAGGTGCTTAGAGCACGTCCATAAATATTCATGTACTAGTGTATTTGTAAGCAAGCCAAGTGAAGGCACGAGTAAGCCAAGTGTAAGGCAAAGTGAGAAAAAAACCAAAAATAAAGAGTAAAGTCAAGAAAGCACATCAAATGAGTTTCTAAGAGTTTGTGTGTTCTCTTTCTCTTTCTATCATCTCCACTATTTCCTTCGAATTGGTATAAGAGCTAGGTTCCTTTTTTGAAGATGCATGTCTAACTCCTCTATTCCAATTCCCAAACTCATAAAAGAGAACTATGATAAGTGATGTGTTCATATGAAAGCAATTCTTGACTCCCATGAGGCATGAGATATGGTACAGCAAGGATATGATCAACTGAAAAATGAAGGGGCTTTGAATGAAGCCTAAAAGGGCAGTTTAATAATTGATGTATTTGTGTGAAGGTAATTTGCAACTCCCTTGAGGCATGAAAGATTGTTAAGGATGATTATGTTGAACCGGAGAACGAAAAAGCTATAAGTCAAATTCAAAGAAACAACTTGCAAGAAAATCACAAATTGGATCAACTTGCTCTTAGTTTTATTCATGTGGCCTTGGATGATGCGTTATTTGAGAAGGTGGCTTATGCAATGAAGGTGAAGGAAGCTTGGGATATTATCCAAGCAATGTTCTCTTAGAGACAAAGAGCAAGACATGCTAGTTCAAAAGAACGAGAAGGGGAAAGAAGACATGATGAATTTAAGATTAAATGTTATCATTATTTTAAATATGATCATCATACTAGTGAATATTGGAATTGTCCCACAAATGAAGAGGAAGCCCATCTTGTTGATGACAAAGAAGTTAAAGAGCAACTACAAGAAACCCACATTGTTGAAGATAAGGAAGATGAAAAACAACTAGAAGAAGACCATCTTATTGAAGATAAAATAGATGAAAAGCAACTTTTAGTATTGTCAAGCAAAAGAGATAATATAAACTTGATGTGACATAAGATGAAGAACCAACACAATAATGAGAAATGAAGAAGTGCAAAATAAAGAGATTCAATAAATTGATAAGAATGAAGCATGAGGTCTTTCTACTCTTCACTACAAAAAAAAAACGGTTTTTGTCATCGAAAAATTCGATGGCAAACTTCTAAAATTCGGTCACAAAACCTGTTTGCGACCGTTTATGCGACGATTAAAAAGCGGTCACCAAAACCCTAGTCGCAACAACGTTTGCGACCAACATACCAATTCGGTGACAATTTTGAGACCGAAAATTCGGTCACAATACTTGGTCGCATACTGTTGCTTGGGACCAATTTTGTCACCACTAAATCGGTTGCAAATTCGGTCGCAATAGACATAATAACTTGGCAGATGTTGCGATGAGTTGATCGGTGACAAATTCGGTTGCAATCAATTAATTTTATTATTTATATTTTTATATCATTATTATTATTATAAAAATATTAACAATAATAATTAATATTTATTTTTTTAAATTATTATTATTAGGAGTATGATTATATTTAAAATTATTAATATTATTACTAATATTTAATTTATTTATTATTAACATTACCAATTATAAATATTGCATATATATAAAATTGCATCGCAAATAAAGAGAAACATAGAAACATGCTATTAATATAAACGTATCAATTCATACATAATGTATGCAGATGGAAACAAAAATACAAAGATAATAAAATCATGGAGGTGGAAACTCGTCCTACTGGGTCACGTCGTCGGCTAAAAAGTCATCCACATGGTCGACCCCATCGACGACTCCGTCATCCTCTGCGGCAAGCGGTGGTGGAGGAGGTGGTGACGCAATAGGAGGCTGAAACTGAAAGGGTCGGAAGATGAATTGTGTCTAAGAGCAGTAACCAGAGAGCAATATTTTGCCAATGTTCCCCGAGAAATTCACCCAAGAATCTAAAAAGAAGGAAAGTTAAAATTTGTCACTTTCATAAAATTAGGAATGGACTAGAAACCATCACATCAATATATGAGCTAGAGATAAAATAAATCAAATATCATATACTCAAAAAGTCATACCAGTTTGCCTTTTCTTCTGTAAGGTCCCTTCAGATAAGGAAGACCAAATTCAATTACAGTTGTTTTATAAGATTATAACACATAGAAAACATCATCAAAATTTAAAGATAGCATTTAAACTGCTATTATGTTCATACATTCCTTAAAAAATTTGATTTACTTCAAGCGAGTTCAGCTCTGACAATTTAAATCTCGTACAAGATATCACTTATACCCATATCACCCATAACAAGCATAGACAACAAATTTTTTTCAGGATACCACATCAATTATGCGATTCAAGGATGCTATCACAGGAAGGCTAACCTACCTTAAAAAAAATCACAACCTGATCAATTGATATTTCAATATGACCATGAAGTCAAATAAAGACTTTACTCCCATTATTTGACAATCTAACAACATACATGGCCCAACAAAACACATTTCACTATCAAGATGAATTCATGAAATTATTTACTTAAAAAGCAAGTACACAACAGAATGGTTCTAAGGAAATATGGATTGGAGCATATATACATCATTCTTGAATGATAACAAAATAAAACAATTTTGCTCATGTACAGGGATCAAAATGTTTGTCACAAAATAGAACTGGTTGGGATCTATAGGCAGAGTAATTGCCTGAACTAAAACTGTTTAAATGCACAGTGGAACACAATGATTCACTACACATAAATTAATACTCTAGAACATAAATAAATTAATTATTGTCTAAATCTAATTCTCTCATTAGTAATCCTAGATTCCTTTACCTAAGCACATTCATCCACCATGACGTTTGTGCTCCTTGTTAGATTTCAATATGGTTTTCATCTTCACTATTGTTTTATCTGTTTCTTCAATTCTCTTATAAAACCAATATGGTGAAGTGTCCAATCATATTTAGAAAACGATGATATGAGCATGTAACCATATATAAAAAGAAATGAGAGAGCAACTTGAATAAAACTTAATTATGCTAGAGAAGCTACAATTGTGAAACAGGGTAAAAAAAAAATTATGGAATCAATGAAGAATCAGAGTTTATGCAGCAAAATATTTGACTTTGGAAGTTACAAAGTTGATTCCTACCCAAATAGTAATAAGCAACACATCACTGTTAGGCTATTTACCTCAAGCAATTCAGTAAACAATTTGTCCATCTTAAGAATAGCATCTATATTCCACAAAATGCTTTGCAATGCAAGTATCAGAGTTACTAAAGGATAGTTTAAGATCAAAATCTCAAGGATGAAGCACCAAATGGCAAACATGAATTTTCAAAAAGTTAGGCATACATGATCATTGATCAACAAATATATAAATGTCACTAACGATATCGAAACAGAATAAGTTGAAACTGATTGAAAAAAAAATAAATGAGGCTTGAATATATTTCAATGGAGCAATAGAAAGAACCAAAGAGGTCAGAATGGTGACAAGCCTCAAATGAACTTAAAAAAATGACAATTACTATTCAAGAATAAAGGGACGCGATCACCTGCCACAAGGCCTGTAATAGGGCCACAGAGCCAAATAAATGAAGAAAACGCAAGTCCTATTCCTAAAGTCTGCACCAAAAAAGGCAAGTATTTAGTTAACTGGAAAGCTGAACATAATGGTGGATACACACATACATTAAACATGGCAAATTGAATTACTAATATCAAAAGTATAATGAGAGTTGGTAATCCCCTACAACAAGTCAAGCAGCAAATCATTATAGCAGAAAGATCTCTTATACAACCAAAATAAGTTACACATACTGCTTGAGGTCAATTTAATTGATCCGCTGAGAGTTTACAAGAATCTGCCTCCTGTGACTAATGAAATGAAAATAAGCAAGATGCTGGCAACATCCTTAAAGACCTAAAAATAAATCATGGAAAGGCCAATTACAGAGCCAAATAGCCTATAATACTATTTGGTGGAATATAGAACATGTTGGAATCAATAACATAAACATCCCACTTTAAATATTCACAAATCATCAACAGGCAACACAAATCATTCATTCAAAGGGCATTCAAAGGAACAGTGCAGTGCGTACAAGAGTATTTTGAATCTTGTTATCTATTAATTGATCACCGGTCGTAAATTCGGTCACAAACCTTATATTTTGAGACCAATATAATTGGTAACAAAAATTCGGTCACAAAAACAATATTTTTTTGTAGTGCTTCCTATTGGGTAAAAGATCATTGGTGTCAAACTAGTGTACAAAGTCAAAAGAAATACTAAAGGAAAATACAAAAAGTATTTTACTTATGTGCTTATATATTGATGAATTAATCTACACCAACAATCCAAAGATTTTTAAAGAATTCAAGAAGGTAATGACACAAGAATGTGAGATGATCAACATTGAACTTAATTATATGGTCTATTATCTCGGCATTGAAGTAAAGCAAGATGGAAATGAGAGCTTTATTTCTCTAGAGGCTTATATGAAGGGAGTACTAGAGATGCTCAAATTGAGAAATTGTAAACCCTTTTGGTAACCTTATTGATTATGGAACAAAATTGCCAAACTAGGAAAAAGTCGACTTCATTTTGTCTCTTTGCCGACAAGAAAGTACTACATTTTGGAGAAGTGTTTTTCCCCAAATTTCGATTGGAGTCACCAAAAAGGATCAAGTTTAAGGAGGAGTTGGAAATTTAAACTTGATCCATACATTTAATTAATTAGTATTCATGTATGTTTTAGGTTCAAAGTATTTTTTTCGTATGCATGCATCTTTATAGTCAATAACTTATAGTTTCTAGGATCTTTATAGACTTAGGGATGACAACGGGGCAGGGCGGGCGGGGAGTACTCTCTTGCTCCCCGTCCCCATCCTCGTTCCCCGTCGCATGGAGTTTTTCTCCTCCGTCCCCATTCCTCACGGATCCCCGCGAGGAGTTCCGAGACTTAGAAATTAAAAAAAAAAATCAAGTAATTTACTAAAATCCGATAAAATATAAAAACACTAAAAATCCTAAGTATTTAAAGTTAATTAAAATACTCTCCAAGACATTGCAACAAGTTCAACCTTATATGGTACATACAAATATTCAATAAAATTATGACAAGGTCAAAAACTACAACATCAAGTTCAGTTCTTCTTGTTATGTCCAATATGTGAGGTCTTTATGAAAGGAATAAGAATAGTATTTGGGCATCAAAATTTTTCAATTTAATAAAATTACTAAAATATAATTATATATATAAGTAAATTCTATTTTTTATACATATCTAAAACGGATATATTACTTAATTTACATATCTGATTAAATATTGGAATTGATATGCTTTAGGCAGAAAGTTTAAATTTGTTATTCTTGTAATCTTGTTAAAAAAGAAGAAAATAATGATATTATTAAAATAATATCGTACATACAATTAGTTATATCATAATGTCATATGAAGGAGAAATTGATGAAGCATTTGGAATTAAAGGTTGAAATGTTTTTAATATTTTATTTATTTAATAAAATATATTTATTATATATATATATATATATATATATATATATATATATATATATATATATATATATAATGATATTTTAGTAATTTTTTCGGGGTCGAGGATTCCACGGGCGGGGAGCATGTTCCCTGTGCCCGTCCTCGTCCCCAAAGTGCATTCGGGGGGACTTTCTCCCTCATCCCCGTTCCCGCGGGGAAAAAATCCCCGCTCGCGAGCCCCATTCATGGTAGTCCCCGCAAGGTTCCCCACGCACAGATACAAATTATCATCCTTTAATTTATTTGTAGTTTCAATGCATATGCTTAAGTTCATTTTATCACATGCACCATAACCTGCTTAGAGCATCTGTAAATACCCATGCATGTACGAGTGCATTTGCAAGCAAACCAAGTGAAGACAAGAGTAGTACAAGTGTAAGGTAAAATGAGAGAAAAACCAAGAATAAAGAGTAAAGTTATTAAATAAGTGAGTTTCTAAGAGCAACTCCAATAAGAGTTTCTTAATGAGTTCTTAAAATTCTTAGTGGGTTGCACTATTGCAATAATCTGATATGGATGTCACATGTAAGGACGATTGATTGCTTCTATAAACAATTGGTTCAATATAAGGACCACTAATAAGAAAAAAAAAGAAAAAAAGAACCACATTATTCAATAACTCAAATATAAATGAATTAATATTTTAAATTTTAAATTAAAAAAATGTAAATGAATATGTGAGATAACTTGTGTGAACCATTTAATAAACTTTTAAGTTGCACTATTGGATGATAAGGTGAAATGGTAGGATCCAAAAAAAAGTGAAGTTAAGCTATTCCAATAGATTGTAACATTAGAAATCCATGCTCAAAGAAGAGTTTGAGTGTTCTTCATCTCTTCCTAAGTTCTCCACTATTTCATTCGCAAATGGCTGAAATATCATAGATTTTTACAAGCCAACTCAACATGGTGTATATATATATATATATATATTGCTACATCAGACTCTGCTTGCAGAAAAGCCAAAATCTAAACATACAACGATATTATAAAGATTCCTGCACAAAATGAAAGCATGAAAGCTGAATACTTTTGTTCTATATATCAAATCCAAGCATCGAAAGCAATAGTTAATCACTTAGTAGTGCTCTCAGTCATCTGTCTACAGAAGGAAAAAAGATTAGCTTTTTTATAACAAATCCACAAAGATACGGAAAATCCAGTAACGTAGAGAGAATCTTTTCGCTTCCACTGCTTAAATATGTTACCACCTGGGATTTGACTTTAATATCTTCCATTACCTATTTCCATGATAGATTCTTTCCAAAAAAGCATTATCATGTTTTAGTTGCACAAACTCCTGGAACAGTTTGATTTGATGATAAATTGATAATATGGTATTGATTAGGGCACTAAGAAATTAACAATGTATTTAAACCATTGAACTTGCTTATACTAATGCAGTAATGCTTTATTTTTATCACGACTTCAATGATGATCATGTTTTTCTGTGTCTTCAATATCATTTTTGTTCATATTTTCCATGTGGCTTTCAAAATATGAATGACCAACTCTCTTAGAAGTTAGAAGTTTAAGCCGTCAGATGAAGGCTTACAAATGATTTTATATCTAACATGCTCTGGCACGCAAGGGTCATCTGAGGTTAAAGAATAAACATTGTACAAACAAACTCAACCTTGAGCTGATGAAATTCTAGTTTACATATTTAGAGGAATGACGGTAACAAGATTGACTCTTGGCCACTTGTCATGTCCAGGGCCAGCTCTTAAGCTATTAAGTGTAGGGTTATAAATGATTTTATTTTATATCTAAAATAAAACATGCTACATGTTTTTTACTATATTTGTTAAGAAGCCTAATTAATATATATGTTTCCTTTGCCTTTTTAACATCAGAGAAAATATCAATTCTATGAACATCAGTATCTATGTTTTCGACAACAGTACAAGTTTGAAGTGGGCTGAAAGATGAGATAGTTTCCAAGACAATAGTTGTGTCTGAAGTATAACTCGCTTGAATCATTCACTCTAGTGAACAAATCTTGCAATGTGCACATGATGATAGTTGTGAAGAATGACTCAACAATCACAAGGTTCTGTTCTGATATAATTCGCTAGGCGAATTGATCTTCACGGGGCGAGACAGAGACTAGTGTTTTATGCGAGCAACAGGGCAGGTTCATTCGCGGGGCGACGCTATGTTCGCTGGGCGAATGCAAGCATCAGTGTTATGAAGCGCTCTGGTTCGCGGGGCAAAGCAGTGTTCGTGGGGCGAATGTGAGTATCAGGATTATGAAGCTCTTTGGTTCGCGGGGCGAAGAAGTGCTCGCGGGGCGAATACCTGTTATAACAGATTTGTCCAAGACTGTTAGAAATCAGTTGTGGAAGGTGGAGAACTTCAAGATTCACTCGGTTTGATTCTTCACAAGGATCAGGGACTTCACATGGATTGATGACTCATCTATAACCTATTAGTGATTGTTGTATAGGTCTATATATACATATCTTGTAATAGGTGAAAGAAGAGGAATGATCAATGAGTCATAGAAAGGAATAGAGCTTGAGAGAAATCTGAGATTAGAGATAGAGATAGTGATCTTTGGTTTGGGATCAAAGGGTTTGAGAGAAAATAGAGTATGAAAGATATACTTGGGGAATTGTTGTATGTTAATCTTGGGCATGGTGTAGGCAAGGACTAAAGGTTCTCTATTGTTTTCTTGAACATTGAAGGTAGAAAAGCTTAGGAATAGAAACTACAATCTAGGGTTCTTGGAGGCATGTGGGAAGTATATGGAGGATCAAGAATAAGGTTGGGGGAAGGTTTCTATTGGAAAGCCATGGTGTACTCTCATTTGTTGATCATAATGGAAGATGCTCTTTCCCGTGGATATAGGTCGCATTGACCGAATCACGTAAATCTTGTGTGCAATTTTCTTTTCCCTTTATCTTGGTTTTAATTCGGTTTTATTATTGTTGGTTTATGTGCATTGTTGCTTTTATGCTTACTTGTTTTGGTTTGTGTGTATAGGAGAGTTCTTTATTCTTAATTGGTCTTGTTGAACCCCAACAATAGTAATGACACAAAGCTAGTGGAGTACAACATATACCTAGAGCCATTTGATCCAGTTAGACTTAACTGATAGAGCTATACATATGAAGAAGAGGTGACGAGTGTAGCTCCTCTGCTATGTATATGCTATACAGAAAACCTTGTGTCACTAGAAATTAATTAGTACAAAGAATAACTTACGTTTGCATTGTACTTTAGACCAATAATACCAACAGTGGCTCTTGGTTCTAGCTCTACTGACATCATTAACAGATACACTGAAAGATTCGTAGAGGTCATTAGGAAAATGTATGATTTGGTCAATTGAAAATTTGATTTGACCTCATTGGTTTTAAATTCTAAATGTTGTCCTATGAACTGATTTAATGAAAAACTAGCTCATTCATAAAATAGCCTCTATCAAATGATGGCAAATCTTTTAATATATCACTGTTTCAATTTTTATTTTTTAAATTATCACCTTTTTTAAATTATATACCAAACTATCATCATTTTTAATAACATTGAGAAGTCCCCTTTGGTGGCCACAATTTCTCAACATGATTTGGGGAAATTTTTTTGTCACACCCAGTTGGGAAGTCTGGTTCTTCACCCGTCTAAGCTTTCATGCTTTCACCCGTCTAAGTCTTCGTTAGTCTGATGACTTTCACCTGTCTAAGCTTTCACCCGTCTAATGAAGCTTTTACCCGTCTAAGCTTTCATGCTTTCACCCGTCTAAGCCTTCGTTCGTCTGATGACTTTCAACCGTCTAATGAAGCTTTCACCCGTCTAAGCCTTCGTTCGTCTGATGATTTTCACCCGTCTAATGAAGCTTCCCGTCTAATCTTAGACGGGTGAAAATATGAAAGCTTAGACGGGTGAAAGCTTCATTAGACGGTTGAAAGCTTCATTAGACGGGTGAAAGTCATCAGACGAACGAAGGCTTAGATGGGTAAAAGCATGAAAGCTTAGACGGGTGAAAGTCATCAGACTAACGAAGGCTTAGACGGGTGAAAGCATGAAAGCTTAGACGGGTGAAGAACCAGACTTCCCAACTGGGTGTGACAAAAAAAATTTCCCAAATTAAAACCCACGTTGAGAAATCGTGGTTGAAGAACCAGACTTGGCTGTGACAAAATTTTTTCCCAAATCATGTTGAGAAGTCGTGCCCTCCAAAGGCGACTTCTCAATGTAATTTGGAAATGATGATAGTTTGATATATAATTTAGAAAGGGTGATAGTTTGAAAAATAAAAACTGAAACAATGATATTCTAATAAATTTACCCCATGTTTCCAAAATTCATTATCTTTTTAAAAAGATAGTTTCTTATATATTATATGCCCATCAGCTAGATGAATTCTGGATAGAGGAATGTTATTTGTACATCTAAAATGGGATACCTATAATAGACATCCCATTTTGAGTGTAATATTTTTTTTAATTTCAATTGCAAATTTAAAATATATTCAAGTTATACTCATTCAAAATGAAATGTCTACTATAGATATCTCATTTTAAGTATATAAATAACATTTCTCATATAAGTTAAGACTTAATAAAATTATTAAATTTTAGCTATCTGTTATGGGAGGTCAAACCAAAAATTTCTCTGCAATTAATGAGCAAATCAGCTAATGGCGGCTTGCCTCAGGCATAAATCACTGTCAAGTGTCAATATACATATATATGCCTTGTAAATCTCAAATTGATTAACCTTTTTTTCTCAAAAAAAAAAAAATTGATTAACTTTTTAGATGTCCTCAGGTATAAATCACTGTCAAGTGGCAATATACATATGTTTTTTTTATAAGCATCATATACATATGTTAATATTCCAAACCTCAAACATGTACCATAGGCAAGGCATCAATTCCTAAAGCTTCTTAAGAGTATATATCACTTGCTGCTATGATTAGCTAAGTTATCCATGTACCTTCAAGGTGAAGCCTTTACAGTAAAAAGCATTGGATTCTCCCACAAAAATCACTTTTGGTTTTTAACTATTGTCATATTTCAAGCAGAATGGATAAGACAAAATGTGCCTTGTGCTTTGGCCTTAAGGAGTATTATGATGTGCGATGCGCTATATATATATTCCCCTAATTAAAGACCTCATTCCAAGGAACCAGCTTCTGTTTGTAATCTATTCTATAGTTCAGATGCATATGTTCGTGTCTTTCCTATTTAATTTAGCATAGAGATTCCTTACAGTGATACCCTTTAGGTCCAAGTGATCTGAGAACAAAGATGTATATAATTTGCAGCCGCAACTATAAGAGTGTAGTTCACAAGATATATATATTAAAGCATATATGTATGTGGGCCATTTGTCTGGCAGCCACTGTTAGGTACAAACTATAGAGCATATATGGAATTAATAATGGCAGCATACTTTGATGAAGTGTTCAAAGTACAGGAAGAATAATAAAAAAGTAGGATTTGAGAGAAAGGGGAGAATTTTTTTCCTGCCCTGTAGGCTATAATCCCCAGTAGAGTACCAAGGGATTGAATATAATACTTAGGATTATACTGGTATTTCAATGAAGATCAAATTTATAATCAGTCTAACATGAATTTATATAAAGCCAATCATTAAAATCTTCTGTTTTTAAATGTTAAGAGAAATTAATAGAGAAAGTTGAGCACATTGGATTAAAGGGACAAGGCAGCCATAACATGGGTAATCTGAAGGTGTACCTGGTCCTCTTCTATCATTAAAAACTAATCATAGACAAGAATATTGAATGCCCACAAAATCTAACATGTTTTCAGCGTGATCTAACTCATTTTCTTTGTGTTTCCTGTACTGTTTTATTCTCAATTTACTTTCTGTGGTTTTACTTTTTCAGTCAAATTAGTAGACTCATTATTGAACCTTTTTCAATCGTATGTTACTTGTTTTATGGTAGTTGTTGTGGTTGGGGTATGTGGTCCTGGCCTAACTAACTTCAGTCCAACGGTTGCTAATTAAAGAGGGAACTCTGCTGTAAAAAAATGACGGCATGATATCCTAATCATAGATTAATTTTTGTATTTAACAAACATATTAATGTAATGAACTATGATCCATCACAAACAAGGCCCCAAACTAACATTTGGTTGGTCCGAGTGATAAAGGGTTCAGACACCTTAAGTAAGTGGTCAGGGGTTCGAATCCTGCTCTTGTGTATGGAGAAAACCAGATTGGAAGGGGAGAATCCACCTTGTGTGCCCAACAGGTTCCCCGACGGAGATTAATCACTGTTAACGATGGTGGATACTCCGTATCATAATATGATTACAAAAAAAAAAGGCCGTGAATTTTATTCTATATTTTCCCCTCCCCTTCTTGATTTCGGAGGGACTAGAGAGCATGACCAACGCTTTAAATTAGGTTCCAAAACTATAATTGGGTTCATAATGTTTTGGTTTTGTTAGTCTTCGCAATCGCATCGCGATCGCAATTGCGACTACATTGGTCACATTTTCAACATTTGTTCACAATAACGAATTAAAGAACATAACATGATCATAACCGTAATCGTGACTGCAATTTAAAACCTTTACAATGATACAATAGGCAAGGCAACCTTTTATTTTCCTTTTACACCATTGTACGTAAAGAATGAGGGGATAAGGAGTCTTTTGGCATTGTAGTTGCATGAGAATACACACATCAAAGCAAAAGAATAGTCTCGTATTGGGACCCTTCTCCGTATAAAGCAAAGGGTTGCCTCCATGCCAAGCTCGATACCAGTTAATTAAGCCTCTCTCTCCCTCACACACACACAATTCGAGAAAGTGCAACAGAATCCCTCCAACCTATAAAGAAAACCAACCACACCCTTAATCCTTTGTAGTAAAAAATTCTTGCCTTATAGCACCCTCCCTTCTTTCCCTCTATATTCTCTTCTTCTCTTGTCTTCCTGTACACCAATTTCACTTCAATCATGATGCAATGATAGGATTTTCTGTTTTTCTCTTCATCTAAGTCATAGCAATTAAGGTGAGGCATCTCTTTCCAACTATGACATAAAAATATACAAAAGATACATATAATCAGAAAAAACAAAGTTGCATATATGGGCACTAGTAGTAGTTCTAATTTCCTTCCAAAGTTCTTCTTTCGAGCACTAGTAGTGGTGGGGCTTGTTTGTCTTCTGGTTGTTGGAAGCATAGGTAATGGTAGAAGAACAAGACAACCAACTACACGATGGTCTAGTGCTGAAATGCTCAAGCATGGGCAAGTGATCATAGGTAGAGATAAGCCTGTAGTCAACCCTGAAGAGTTGGATTTCAACTACATGAGTAAAAGAAGAGTTCCCAACGGGCCAGATCCAATTCATAACAGGTTTGTCTACCTTATCTCAATATACAACGATAAACAAATTATATCATTTGTTATGTGTTCATATATATATATATATATATATATATATATATATATATATATATATATATATATATATATATATATTATGCCTTTTTAATTTCAATTTGATCGATTATGTCAATGTGTTCATTACTTGCATGTCATATATTAAGTTTCTTTAACATTTTTTAGAACCAAGACTACATCGTTTTCAATATTGAACATTAATAATGTTTGAGATACCAAATAATACATATTTTTCCACATAAAAGCTTGTGTTTGGATTAGCGTTGGGTTCCAACCCAAATCCAACGCCAATGACACTCTGAATTGACGTTGAAAAAACATGTTGGCAGTTTTATATCTCTAGCAAACAAGCCATAGTGCTTATACTAAGTTTTGTATATGGTCATATTAATTGTATTTTAGAGATATACCTTCTCAAAGCACAACACCCTTATTGCCTCTCTAATCTATCTTTTTGCCAAATCATAATTTAAAATTTGCATTGAGATTATTTTCAAGTATGTATATGCATTGACAGAAACAAGGCTCTCATCAATTTCAAGTATCTTGGTTCCTGCTTTAATGGAGCTTCACAAAAATAGGAGGAAAATCAAACTATATATGAGTGTTGATTACCACGGTTTTAACTGTTACATTGAATTGTTGATGTGAGTTCTTTAACGGGCATAGTCCTTTATAATAGGTAATAGAGATAAAGCTATTAAAAAAAAAGATGATATATATATATATATATATATATATATATATATATATATATATATATATGTGGTAATATGGCTACCAATTAACTTTATTCCAAATCTTAATTAATCATGAGCATTAAAGCTACTTGTGTCATTCGGTTCTCTGCATTGAGAAACTTTTAACCTTTTCTTGGTTGTCTTACTTTTAATCTTGCTTTATTGCTTTTAGCACAAGATACAAGAAGTGCAAGACTTACTATGAAATTTCATAAAAATTGATTGCTTCTGATATGCTTTAACTATGATTGTATCCAATTTTATTCAGCAACAGGAACATTGGATTCTCCTTAAAAATATTATTTGATAATTTTGTTCAGGAGAGCTGGAAATTCTGGTCGACCTCCTGGCCAAGCTTAATAAACACTGGGAATTCGACAAGCTTCAGCAATTAACCTTGCAGAATATGACACGAGTTTTTAGTCTGTATTTCTGATGAGAACTGGAACTGACACAAGCTTCTAGAATTTCAGCATGCATGCAATGGCTAATTTCCCTTTGGGAAATTGATTTTTTATGGGAAGAGTGGGTGGCCTAAAGAGGGAAAAGAGAAAGGAAGCTTGTCCCACAGAAAATAAGCTCAAAGAATCAAAAGAAAGTTTGATCTGCAGTTTCTACTGAAACTGCAATTAGAAACTGCAATTTAGTGAGAGTGTTTGCATCTGTTTTGAACTTATCTAGTGAGATAATGGGGTGGAGCGGGGTAGGGAGAGAGGGAGAGTGTCACAAATTTCAATGGAATGGAAATCAGAGCTTGCATGTAAAGCAAATAACAAAACCTTAGTTTAAAAGCCAGAAAGATACATAACAAGATGTTGTAGCAATAGCAGCGGCCATGCATGCTTTGGAGGACTAATATCAAGTGCAAGTGTCTATGTTGGCTTTGGTTCCCTCACTATTAAGTTTGGAATTTCTGTTTTTTTTTTTTTTAATCTTTGTTGTAAAGATTAGGCATGAGTTCCTAAAGTAAAGTAAATTCCACCATTTAAAGGTGTTGGCGCACCTGTAAAAAGAAGGGTGTTTGCATCTTGTGTTAGTCCTTTTCACTAGATTCTTTGGTGGGGGTGGTGAAACTGTTTAGTCTTTGGTCCATTCAAACATTTTAAACTGTATTAGATTCTTATTCTTATTATCTCGTGGCAATTAGTAAGAGGTAAGAAAAGAATAGGATTATAATAATATGAAACTGAAAAAGGAGGAAGCAAGCATATGGTCTTCAATGTTTCAAAGTGAAAATTAAAGGATGCTATCAGTTGATACATTATTTTTACATGCTTTTCATTTTAGCGATGGAATATTTGGATCGCTATAGTTATTTTTTAAAACAGAGATCATTTTAGAGACCGATACATGTCGCTAAAACTTAAATCCCTAAATCAGAAAACGAGCCCTTTCTCCCCCATTTCCTTCACTCCTAGTTCCTCGCCCTCTCAGTCGACCTCTCGTCCCCATTGTTGCGCCACCGCACTGAGGGCTGCGAACGCCTCCCCTCCTCCTATTGCTGCTGCATCTCGTCTCGTCGCCACTCCTGGTTACTTTCACTCTCAGTTCTTCATGTTTATTTTCTTGTTCTATAACTTCTTTTTCTGGTTGTTCCTTGTTTTTGCTTTTTTGTTTGTTGACTTTGTTCAATGATGCTAGTTTTCCATTCTTCAGGGATTTTGTTGATTTTGTTCATTATCAAAATCCAAGCCAGATATTGATGCATGTGCTTAAACTCCCCTAAGCTATGTACTTACATATTCTGTTGAATTGCCTTTTCATTTGAGCCTAGGATCGATATAGGCTTGATAGCAAAATGCCCGGACCTATATAACTGGACTTTGACTATCATCCCCTTTTCAGTTACCTTGGCTCAAAAATCTATATTGTCAATCTCAATTAACCACGCGAAAACGCTATAACGGAATACCGGCAGTAAGATGATCGTTATTGCAAAGATTAGAAAACAACTTATATATTTTATACTATTTACATAAATACTCAAAAATATAAAATTACATAAAATCAAAAACATATTTATAATTAATAATCATAATTCATTGTCATTAATAACAAATTCAATATAACTTAAATGATGAATATAATAAAAAATATTTTGAAACTATATACATATATATATTTATATATAAAATTGCATTTAAAAAAATATTCAAGTGAACTATTTTGGTGCTTTTTGAGATATATTTTTTAGTGATAGCTTTTAAATATTAATGATTAATGAATAATAATAATTTATTATTAGTGAATGAGTGTTTAAATTTTTAAAATAATTTTTTAATTTTTATTATCTAAACTATTACTGTTACTGTCAGGTTATATAGATAGGTTTTTTCCCCCCTTTCTTGGGCCCTAGCCCTTTTGAAACAGAGTTATTTTTTCTGTTTTGGGCTTTTAGGGTTAGCCTGTTTTAGGTTTAGTTCTTTTAGGGTTGCCATGTGTCTTGCCTCCAATCATCTAATAGAGAAAGAAGCGGCGCTTGAAGCAGAACGTCGCCGTCGCCGTCGCTTGGAAACGAAGTTGCCGTCACCTGGAAACGAAGTCGCCGTCGTCGGAAACCGAAGAGGATAGGGGAGCAACGAATGAGTTTTCGTCGGAGAAGCTGCTGAGGGCACTTTTCACGTCAGCGTCCCTATAGCGGCCACTACAGGCCGCATTCGGCGCAATTTTAGCGCGATTTGCGGCTGCCAAAACTGCACCTGCAGAACGCCACACTCCCAAGTTTAGCGTAGCAAGGGTGGTGCATTCCGCACCGCGAATCCGCGATCGCGTGCGATTGCCCCGCTATTGACAATATCGGCTCAAATTTTCTTTTCATTTCTAATTGTACTTAAATTTTTCAAGCAAAATTGATAGCTAGTGGAAGAGATGAAAACTAATTAACCAAGTGATTACTAACTGACATAATGTAATTTTCTTTATATCAATTGTTAGATGTACACCGTCTTCATGCGTAGCAAGGGTAGTGCATTCCGCACCGCGAATCCGCGATCGCGCGCGATTGCCCCGCTATTGACAACATCGGCTCTAATTTTCTTTTCATTTCTAATTGTACTTAAATTGTTCAAGCAAAATTGATAGCTAGTGGAAGAGATCATGAAAACTAATTAACCAAGTGATTACTAACTGACATATTGTAATTTTCTTTATATCAATTGTTAGATGTACACTGTCTTCATTGAGGGTTATTATCAATGAATGACCTTCTTGATTATTCTTTTTTCTTGGTGTTTGCCCCAATTTATTTAGTGGCTAAAAACAAGGTTGTCAAACTCATGGAGCCTAAGCAAACTCGATCATACATGCTTTAAAATTTGATTAAAATGCATGTTTTAGTAACCCAACATATTTAAATATCATACTCATAATTAATATTAGATTAGACTTCTAACATTACAACAAAGCAATTGTCAGAGGCAACTCAATCATCTTAATTTTGGTATTTCTTGGGGTGGTGGTTGAACCTGCTATTGTGGTCTATGGTTGACCAATCTATGTCACATAATTTGTGGAGCTTACAATGAAATGATGTTTGCTATTTGAACACATAGCTCAGGGTAAAGGAGGATCTATCTTTTTTTTTTTTGTGGGGGGTGGGGGCGGGGGGGAGTGATAAGTTTTGAGCGTCATCTTGTTGCATTTGGTTTTGGTAGGTTTTAGATTGCCAAATAGAGATGCAATCAAATTAATCACAACCTGTATGTATTTTGTATTTACCTTTTACCACTTACGAATGATTTGACTTGGTTCTCAGAAAAAATGGTTTTACTACATACAAAACCCTCTTGTGGAATCATAGCAACGGTTTCTCCTGTGGTTCATTGTTGATTTTGTTCTATGATTATGTTTTCTTGTTGGGTTTTTCTTCTACAATTGCTGCAGTTGTTTTGGTTTTCTTGTTGGGTTTGCTCTGTATCATCTTCTTCTCTGGTAAGCTTTGTTGTAATGGCTATAATTGTGACTCTTCATTTAGGATATTTTGCATGATATTTTTCGACAATGAGTATATTGCTTAATGGAGTCTTTGGTAGATTTGTGATGTTGCTTATGTTGTAGCTTTTTGACTCAAATTGAAGTATTTGAATTTGGGAAAAATAATTTTAAATTTTGCGTCTTTTTCATGAGATTTAAGACAGGTATATAGCTACTGTCCCACCAGTTGGAACTTGCCGTATAGTAGGTTTTTTTTGATTTTTTGTTTACAATAACAAGATCGAGGTCTCAACTTTCAACCCATTAGAGATTACAATTCGTATCTACATGGATCGCCTCATTTTGGGCTTCATTTTTTTTTTTCCAGAGACGGGGACAAGAATCAGTGAATCACACTCCTCAACTCACAAAAACCCCATATACATGAAATTACAAAATTACTCTAAATAATACACATGGGGTTTGTTTAAAGTTTCCTTTATGATAATTTTTTTTGGCTTTTTGAACAAACTAGTGTACTTTTATAAACTATTTATTAAAAAGTGATCGTTTTGAAAAATATTATCAAAATAAGGTTGTTTTTGTCAATGTGACTTTTTTTTAGTTTTTTTAATGCTGACGTGGAAGGCGTCAGTCCAAGTGATGCTTTTAATTTTATTATCATATACTTATTACACATTGCGCTTATTTGAAATATAACAATTTCTGTCATTAAATCAGAAAAAAAAAAAAAAAAACTACACCATGTCCCTACCCTTGGACTTATGTTTGTAAGGCATATATTTTTATTTTATATAATGTTTTTCTAAAATGAATTCAAGGTGACGTTTAGTTCTAGAATGTTTTATTATCAGAAAAATTATATTCTTGGAAATCTCATTCTTAGGAATGTTTCTTTCCCACCTCCGTACTTGAGAATAGAGTTTTCACTTTCATTCACTAATTGTGTTCTGGACATCTTTTATAGCTGAAAATAGTTTTTTAAAACTTGTATCAATCATGAGAAACTTTTATTCTTATCCTACATTCCCGGGAATATTAAAATAAAACGTGTACCAAATGCGTAGAGTTAGAAAGCAAGAGTATATCACCCTTAATTATTTAAAGTGAGTTGAAATTTTAATACTCTTTTTTAAAATGAGCTTAAGTGTAAACTCTCATTTTTCACTCGAACTCACTTTAGAAAAGCATTTTCATATTAACTCCTTCTAACAGAAATGATTTTTGAACATCTAAATAGGGACAACATACGGTGTCCCATTGCTTTTTTGATATATTTTTAAAATGCGTATATATAGAAAAGATAAAAAATAAGTGAAAGATAAAGATAAAAAGATATTATGTAATATACATTGTCCCGATGGTGATGTTGAAATAACAGAAAGGTTCTTTCTACAAGACATTCTCACATATGTTCGTTGCTATAGAATTTGTAAATGATACTAGTATTTGAAAAAAGTTATTTCAATTTTTTTTTTGGAATAATATTATATATGATGATATAATAATTATAAAATTATATGGATCATATAAATAACATTTGAGCATTTACAAACCCAATATGTTATCTGCAATATAAGAAGTGGAAGATACCAAAGCATATAAATGGCTAACTAACTAAAGTACACGGTATGGTGCGAACCTAATTGTGATGACAGTTTAACATCATGATGCTTTTGTATGTCACTTTGATTAAAAAAAACTAAAGTACACGGTAAATGACTAACAAAAATAGAAGTATGTTTTATAGATATGACAACAATTTCAAGTCATCTCAAATAACTTGTGATCACTGAGATTGCAAACATGCTTATGATAATGTTGTCTTATACCTATAAATCTGCAAATAGTTTAAAATTTAATATAAGTAAACCTTATTTATATGGAAAAAATAAAGAAGTATGAAGTAAATCCTTGTTGACGTCACCTAGCCAGTTGCTCAAAAACAGGTGTAATTTCATCTCTATAGCAAAATAGGCCCAAATTCCTCTGTGTGGAAAAAGTAGCTCTACATTCCTCTTTATAACAAAATATGTGTAAAGGATCTTCAAAATACCTATATTAAATCAATGATAAGCACCTTTGTCCAAGTTGTATATAAAAGAAAAATTCAAGAAAGGAATGATGCGATAAAATAAATGTGAATCTGATGTGGTAAACCTGCTACAGGTTCTTTGTTGATGTACATATATTTCCATCATCGTCCAAAATGAGAATTTTGAATTCGGTTCTTGACTTTACTCTAGATATAGCAACGTATAGTTGACCGTGTGTAAAAATTGGCCTTGGTAGATACAGTCTTATCTTAAAAAATGATTGTTCTTAACTTTTGTTAATTGTCATTCCAAAATATAGACATCGGGGAGTAGTGACTGACTTATGCAACGCACGGGAAAAGAATATTCTTTTGAAATTACATGAGTAATTGTCTATATATATTAACGTAAGATAGCCAAAATTATCGAATTAATAGTTTTTTAAATATTTATTTGTATGAATTTGTTAATTCAAACATGTAAAACGAAAATTATCAATAATTCACTTGAAACAAATTTCATTGGAGTGTCATTTCATCTGCATTTGAATTTCATTTCTTAGGTGTGGCTGGCTGCTCCCCCACTTTCCGAGTAATTTCCTCTTCATCTTTCTCAATCACAAATTATTAAATTAATTTAAAACAAAAACAAAATAAATAATAAACTAATATAAATAACAAAAAAATTGAACGTGTCATGTTTTTTTCTCCATTACTTTATTTTTTCTGTTTTTTTCCAGAAAAACACAAAAAAAAAAAGCTGAGACATACAGAGCCGGGAACGAAATGAAATGATTGAGAGACCAAAGAAGAAAGAAACCAATCCCATCTCCAAAACGGTTCGTCTCGCTCTCCGCCTTTCGCATCGGAACTCCTTCCTCGGCGACTCTCCGGTAGGCGTAACCTTCACCGATCATCGATCGATCTGTATAGAAACGACAATCTCGTAGCGCCGTTTTGGATCTGAGAGTAGCTTTGCTAAAACGATGCCGTCTAACGCGGATCTGGACCGGCAGATCGAGGTGCTGATGGAGTGCAAGGCTTTGCCGGAGGCGGAGGTGAAAGCGCTGTGCGATCAGGCGAGGGCGATTCTGGTGGAGGAGTGGAATGTTCAGCCGGTGAAGTGTCCCGTCACGGTTTGCGGCGACATTCACGGCCAGTTTTACGATCTAATCGAGCTCTTCCGGATAGGAGGAAATGCTCCTCATACCAATTATCTCTTCATGGGAGATTATGTAGGTCAGTCTTCTTCAATTCATTTTCCCTTTTCTTTTTCTTTCCTTTTTTTTTTTTTTTTTTGCTTTCATGACCTAAATTTTATGTAGATTGGATTTTTTAAGGGTTTGATTTTTTGTTTTCCTTGTATAGAAGATGCTTGGTGATGTGTTATAATTGATTTTTTGTTAGCGCGGTATTGGATTTGAAGTTTGAATTTTGATATTTTTTGTAAAAAAAATTTGTTTTGATTTTATGACTGGATTCTGTTTTATCGTTCTTTCATGTGTCGATGCCCTTTTAGCTCGTTGTTGATATTTTCTGGAAGCTGATATGTTGTATGTGTTCTTCTGGGAGTTGTTTTTAGGCTATGAAAGTACAGACTTTGACATGGAAAGGTGATTCGACCACGGACATGTAGGACATAGACACGATATATATGTATATAAAATTAAAAAATTAGAAAAAAATGTTCTTAATTAGTTAATTCATAATATCATACTCGTAGTCGTATTAGAGGGGAAAAAAAAAATTAGATGCGTGTCATTGTTTGTTGTACAGCACTAAAATTGTTTGTCCTTGCTTTATAAGTTTTAGCTGCTTTCATCGGTATTAAGAATTAGCTACTAATACTAGGGAACTGAGTGTTTACAATTGTCATGTTGTTTTGTGACTGTTGAAGTACTACATTCAGACTGATTGACTGCAGTAATTGCCTTTTATTTTCCATAATCAAGTGATATGATGTCAGCTAGTTTGAATCAGTTTTAAGGCTTTTCCATGACCAAGAGATAAAAAGATGAGCACTAAATATGAAATAAATTATAAATAATCTTGCTTTTTGTGATTTTCTAAATATTTTTAGTTTGTATGTAAAAAGAGTGATATTTTTTATGGTACACAAGGACGTCGTTTGATCAATGTAGCTAACCCCACCTAATGGAAAAAACACTTTGATTGTTGTTGTATATAAGAAATTAAGAAGAGTGATGACAGAAGGGAAAGATTGTTCATTGAACTTTTGTTGGACAAACGAAATTGAGATTTTTATAGGATAAATGATAAATTTCAGTGAGAAGTGATGCTATATAGTGGGAAAGAGCAAGTCCTTTGACAAAATTTGCTTCGATTATAAAAAGAAACAAAAGTGATTGTTTTGTTTGTATTTAAGTATAAAAATCTGTGTGTCAAAATGATTTGTCTTTTAGGAAAGGATGTGAGGCTTAACAACTTCAATATTTGGGGATGTTACAAGCTTTAGCTATAATATTATGGTCCAACAGTGGCCATTATCATCATTTTTTCTGTCATATTGCTGTTAATGATGTTCAAATTGTAGTCTTTGCATCTGTCAGAACTGCTACCATTTCTTCATGATACTGGCTAAATTTATGCAGATCGTGGGTACTATTCAGTGGAGACTGTTACGCTTTTGGTGGCCTTGAAAGTCCGTTATAGAGATAGAATTACAATTCTCAGGGGAAATCATGAGAGCCGTCAAATTACTCAAGTGTAAGAACATTATCTTTTCATCCAATGTTTCTTACAAACTCATTGTAATTTGTGTATGTAAAGATGTATCATGTTTAAGTAGAAGGTTTAGTATGTATACTGCTTAAAGTTTGAAAAGAGATTAAGGGTATTGCAGCCCTTATGCCTTTATTCATTGGCTTTTTGCAATAGTATGCGCCCGTGGGTTCCATCTATCTTGAGGATAACTTCAAAGGGGGCCAGGTTAGGAGCAGCAGCATGCTTCTGTAATGACAATATGCCGTTTTTCTTCCTTTTCTCTGTCTTTCTCATCATTATTCTGATATATTATTTAGTATTAGGTCATCCCCAATGAGAGTAATATGCAAAATGATAAACGTTGTTGCTGATGGGCTGTCTCTGTGATGCTAAGGCTGTTGTAATAGTCATTTTTCACTACATCATAAAATGAGTTGTGAAGTGCATGGTGTATGAATAGCGAGATTATACTTTTATTGAAATATACCTGGTACACGGATGCCAAGGGGCATTAATGAAAACTATAGTTAGCTTTTAAGGTGCATCTGAATGAATGAGTAGACATGAATTACATATTTACATGGTTTAGGTTTGTTAATGGTTTTGGGGGAATGTAAAAAGGAAAAGAAAAAAACAAACTTTCCCTTTGAAAAAATACAAAAGATTCTTGTTTTAAAAAAAAAAAAATTGTTTATATGTTTGCTTACCATTTCATCATTATCCTTCACCTACTTTCAGGTATGGCTTCTACGATGAATGCTTGAGAAAATATGGAAATGCCAATGTCTGGAAATTCTTTACTGACTTGTTTGATTATTTGCCTTTGACTGCCCTCATTGAGAGTCAGGTTTGAGTTAAATATGTCACAGAAGGTTTATTTGACTACTTTATGCCAGCGTCTAACTTCCATGTATATTACAGATTTTCTGCTTGCATGGAGGTCTCTCACCTTCTTTGGATACACTGGATAATATCCGGGCCTTGGATCGTATACAGGAGGTTTGTGTGTTATTAAGTGGCTTTTGCATGCTCTTATGATTTATTTGGTTTGAAGAACATTTGTATGTGAAGCATGCTCTCTTGAATTAAATATCTATTTTTTAAAAAATATTATATGAGAAATAATTTAATAGTTTATTTGATGTTGCAATTGTTTTATAATGTAGTTTGCAGTACTCTTGTTTTGCTCTGGAAATGTTTTATTTCATCTAGGACTTACAATGATGTCTGCTTTCTTTTCTATTTAATTGAATCAACTATTAAGTATTCATTTCAGCCTTGCCAGCTGCTTCAGGCTTTCAGGATGTCTCATCTTTTGGTCTACTATGGAATTTCTTTATATATGTCTTGTCTAAAACTATGTTGATGACGGTAGTTGGATTTTTTTTCCTGACAACTGTACTTGTGCATTGTAGGTTCCACATGAAGGACCAATGTGTGATCTCCTGTGGTCTGATCCAGATGATCGCTGTGGTTGGGGAATATCTCCTCGTGGTGCTGGATATACGTTTGGACAGGATATAGCTGCTCAGTTCAATCATACCAATGGTCTCTCCCTGATATCTAGAGCTCACCAGCTTGTCATGGAAGGGTACAATTGGTGCCAGGTGACTGAAATAATATTTTGATTCAGTGTTATTATTGTATTTTTTTCGTTTTAAGGGTACGTGCCTATTTCATCTATGTATTGACTGTTGTTTTGATGACTCTTCAAGGACAAGAATGTGGTGACTGTTTTTAGTGCTCCAAATTACTGTTACCGATGTGGGAATATGGCTGCCATACTGGAAATTGGAGAGAATATGGATCAGAATTTTCTGCAGTTTGATCCAGCTCCCAGGCAAATTGAGCCTGACACTACACGAAAGACTCCGGATTATTTTTTGTAACTTCATATATTTCTCTGCTTGTAGTTACTGCTATCTGCTGTTACTGTAGATGTGTCTTTAAGGAAAGAGGAGTTTCACTGTTAAGTGGAGGGTTATCATCAACATAATTTTTTCTTTTGGAGTTTGCCTGCTGCTGCGGCCGCCTTATTTGGACAAGAAACCAATAGAACTAACACAAGCCACCAATTGGTGTTGTATATTTTTGATAGGAGGAAGCAGCAATAACATGGTATATCTTGTTCTGTAATTTTTTTTTTAAAATTAAATTTCAAGTTAGGGAGCAGATTTTTTAGTTCCGACCATCGTGTTTATTTGAGACTATGGATGGTAACAAATGAAAGTGCAGGTGTTCATTTTTATATAATTGAATGATATCATGGGCTGAGGCCTAGATGATCGGGGGAGAGGGTTGCATCGAGACTCGAGAACTAGGAAAGCTAAAGGGCATATTTGCTAATATGTTTTGTTCCTTTAAAACAGAAAATGGACTAAAAACATGTCTGCTTGGAATTTAACGGAAATGTGAGAAACTTTTGATAAATAGCCCAAAACGGTTAAAATGTTGTGATTTCCCCTGATAACAATAACATCATAAAATAATTCCATGGGAAGCAAGCTTGAGTAGTTGAAGGGCTTTTGCAATCTTAGCAGTGTTAACTTGGCTTACATTAGTTTTTGTTGGTATTACTTTTTAATCTATTAAATATATTATTTTTTAATAAATATTTATTATTCGTAATTTCTTAATTAGGGTTTTAAGAGCATTGGTTGGGATTTGCCTTAAAGTATGAGCACTAAGGAGCCTTCGAGTGATCACTATTTTCAATTTTTTTGGTTAACTTTGTAAAATAAAAAACAAAATCAGAACAATCAGTAACAGCTCATAATTGGCTCACGCTGAGAAGAAACTGGATAATGGAATTGCTGTGCCATTCTTTTTACGTGTTTGGTTCTATATATGTACCTACTATCAAAATTCACTTGCTTTTTGTTAGTGGCTTCTCCTAAGTAGAGCTGCGTATACGGAACGGTCCGATCCAGTCTGATTCGGTTTGCATTAGTCCGCACTTAGACGGATCGGACCGGAATAGTTCGCAAAATAAATGGAGTTGTATTTATCAAGTCCGCGTCCAGTCCATATAGTCCACGTCCATATAGTCCACGGGTTAAATGGATTGATCCACGGACTCAAAAATAAAGGAACAAATTTTGTAAGCTAGTTCTATTTACTTTTTTATTTTCTTTAGTTGAAACCTTTTTTATGCTACAAAGATTGAAATTGATACATGCAAAGTGTGAATATGACTTGTTTTAATAGCCTGCACCATTTTCATGTAATTTTATCTACAAATTCTCCAAAGCAAGTAATATTTCACTGAAGTACATCAAACACAATCCAAAGCAATCTGGTAGGTCACAAATTGGGCTCTAGATTCTTTGGGCGCATAAGTCCTCCTAGTTTAGGATTTTTTTTTTTATATTGTGTATGTCCGCGGACTGGTCCGCGAGTCCGCGGATCCAAGTCCGTTTGGTCCACTGGTTAAACAGACCGAACTTAAAAAGCCCGCATTTAAATGGACATGAATTTTGCCTAGTCCAGACCCACGCGGGCTGCGGGCTAAACGGACTGTCTGCGAACCCAGGCCTATATACCTAGCTCTATTCCTCTGAGTCCATAAATCGTGTTTGTCAGGACTCAGGCTATCAGGCACACCCATATAGTTGGTTTGGTATGATGGTATGAGGAGGGAAAGAAAAGGGGAGGAAAGAAAGAGAAGGGAAAAATTAATTTTGGATTGGAAGGAAAGTGGAGGGAAGGGAAAGGATCCACTTCAATTTTTTTCTTCTACATTTGGGAGGAAAACACGAGATCAAGAAAACAATCATTTTTTGGGGTGAAAATACCAAAAAACCCATTCTTTTCTTTACTTAAATATTATTGTATGGGGATATTTATGTCATTTCATAAATATGTTTTTTCTTTTCTCTCACTTTATACAAAACCAAACAAGAGGAGAGAAAAGTTTCAATTTTTTTCCTTCCATTTTCTCTCATACCAAACAACTAAACAATCCTTTCATTTTTCACTCTTTTTCTTTCCTTCCCATTTCTTTCCTCTCACCTTCTTTCCTCTCACTTTCTCTCCTACAACCAAACAGTGTTAACTCATCAAAAGCCGAAAAAAATGTATATGCCAGTTTTTTTTAGAGTAAATCATTTTGGTCCCCGAAAGTATGAATCGTTGTCAGTTCAATCCCTGGAAGCAGTTAAATTATGAAAAAGTCCCTCAATGTTAATTTTATCAGTCAAGTTAACCCCTCAATGTTAATTTCGATAATCAGGGACTAACTTTACTAACGAAATTAACATTCATGGACTTTTTTGTAATTTAACTGCTTTTAATGACTGAACTGGTAACGCCTCACACCTTTAAGGACCAAAATGATGATTTACTTTTTTTTTTTTTTTATCTCCTACATAGTCTCTAATCTTAATTGAATTTTTCAACAAATTTCATAAGCCAATTAGCTTAAGTACTGGCGACTTTCAATACCAAACAATATGGCCTCAATGCTTTTTTCCCAATAAATTACCAAGAACTGAAAATTTAGGATCTTTCGTTCCCTTGACTGCCTTGGGTGTCCATGATTTTGTCTGGCAAATATGCGAAAGGCCAGTAAAACTATACTACACTAAATCACTACAAAAATACAAGGAATATTAGGTGGCCGCTAAATCCCAACATCAGGCGTATAAAATCAAATATCATACATTCTGACTAGAAAAATGAGCAAATAAATCAAATATAAGGATTCAGTGGAATAAATCGCATCATACAGCTTCTACCAAAACAAAAATCTCATCATACAGCAGGCTTCTGTTTCAAAACCGAGAGCTTGCCTGAGCCCTTCCTCCTGCAAAACCGGACACGGAAACTGCCCTCTTTTTTCTCAGGTATATCACTGATCCGCTAATGACCAACAAAAAGATCATCACCCCCTGTCCAAAGGGTTGCAAATAATATACATGAATATTTTAGCATCAAAATTTGTTTATCATATGTTGTTCAACAAGTAAAATGCAGAGTGACGAATTTAAGTAACAGTTATACAGATCAATGCTCCTCAATATCTACATAATGTAAAAGCAGCTGAAAATATAAACAATCATAAGGTTTCAAATTTAGAGGACACTGCTTGCATTCTCTCACATTTATGTATACACAACTTAAGCTTTAGAAACTATCACTACTACAACTTAAATGATTATCTAAGAACTAACAAATAAAGACAAAGTATGCAAAATCTCAAAGATAATACATGACTACATGGATGTGCGCCAGTAAAGGTGAAGTATTTTCATTTCCGTTGTATTTTGATATTCAGGGAGATTACAGTCCCTCTGATGCTTGTAGAGGATAAAACTACATTGGTGCCCAATAGCTCAGTTGATTTGGAAGTAAAATCTGGATGAAGCAATTTGTAGCTAATGCTGACTGATGAGATGAATCACCGACGGCTAGTTCTAACACCAACAGATTACCGGTATTATAAAGCAGAAATCTAGATGGAAGAACAAGGACAATATATAGGATTCGATCTGCTTTATGATGCAGATTCAAGCAGAATGGACAGGTACTAAAATGTGAAGAAGATCAAATGTAAAGGCACCGCAGCACATGAAACACCCTAGAGGCTCCAATATGTAACTATTACTAAATGCTAATGCCTCATCCTAATTTGTGAACCCAACAGGACATTTTGCAAGCTTATCGCAGTTATCACAAGATGTGAAGTGAATTCCTTGACTGAGAGTATACAACAACGAAACCTTTTCTTGCTAGGTGGGTCGGCTACATGAATTGAACGACACCATAGGGTATTATCGTAAATAATCTCTATAGACAAACCATTGACTTCTAAATCCTTCTTAATGATATCGTTTATAGTTTTTCTTAGTCTCCCTCTGCCTCTAGCGATTGGGCTACCCTCCATTTGATCTAATCTCCTTAGTGTGTGTTTGGTTCATTGGTGGAGAGTATTAGAATTGCGTTTGCTCCCTGTCAAACGTGAAGTGTTTGGTTACTATCAGACAAAATTGATTTTGCCTTCAAATGTGATTCTAGTGGAAGCTACAGAAAGTAGCTTTTGCGTTGGATTGAAAAATTTACACTAAGTTTTACATTAAATTTGTTTTCAAAATAAAAACATCCAAACATAATTCACTTCACTTCAAACTCAATTTTAATCAAATCAATTTTACAAAATCAATTTCATTCAAAATCATGTTTATCAAACACTTATCCAAACACACACTTAGTGGGGCTTCTACAGGTATTCTCCACACATGCCCAAACCACCTAAGACAAGATTCTACCATTTTTTCTACAATAGATGCTACCCTAACTTTCTCTCAAATGCATTCATTCCTGATCCCATCTTGTCTAGTGTGTCCACTCATCCAACACAATATTTTCAGCTCTGCTATATTGAGTTTATTCTCTTGCTAACCTTTTACCACCTAACATTCAGTCCCATAGAACATGGCAGGTCCTTGACCAAGAGTATAAACGATAGTTTTGAGGAGTGAAAGGGCACAATGATTATTTGAGTGCTTAGGGCTCATGAAAACATGGGAAAACTTATCACATGCAGATAGAAAATTATTTGCCAGCAGAACCTGAAGAACACAGCTTTGGATCTAAATAATAGCACTTTGCTTTGCTTTTTCAAACAATTACCATGGGATTCCCTCACATTAAAAGATGTTGATAAGTGACAGCTTTTCCAGCAGTTCAACTCAAGATTATGGTTATTATTTGTAAATTTATTATGCATATTATGTCATGCATATGGTTTGCAAGTACACATTGTTCCTTGAAATTTAAATAACCAAACACCGAACAGCAGCTGACAGCACACGTGACGTTAATCCTCTAAGATGGATATATTAGTTCAACAGAATAATACACCACTCACTATATGATTTGATTTTTCCAATCAACCAAGTTCAGAAGCTATTAATCAAATATAATAATACAAGTGAGCCAAAAACTGAAAATTACCTCAAAACTAAGCACTGACAGCTTCTCTTCAGTATGTGGGGGTATACAGCTTCTATAAGTGATGTAAGCCTGTGACTTATTATCTGAAGCTGATAAATCTTGCAGTAAACTTCTACGTGATTGTGAAGTAGTGAACTCTCCAGCAACATGAGACAATTTATGTGATTTTGCAATACTGTCGGAGATTTCCAAAGAAGACCGACCTTTCTGAGAATTTGTTTTCTTTGTATCCTTCATGGAATCTTTAATTTCTACACATCTGAATGGAATGCGGTAGCCAGTCTCACTGCAGCGATATTTGCCATCACCCTAACCCCCCACCACCACAAAAAAAAAAAAAAAAAAAAAAAAAAATTGGTTGAAGATAAAAATAAAGCAGAGGCGTATGAATAACAACCCGGCAAGACACTTTATGTAGATTATAAAAGGAAGAAAGACCCAATCCAAGCAAACATGCAACTACAGGTTATAAGTGAAACCCTAAGTATGCACATAAAAAGAGGTTTAAATATTCTTAAAGCTTCACAAAACTTTTGGATGAGGAAGAGTGAAGATTATGAGCTTGAATCCCATCAATATTTCTGTTAGAAAGAAGGCTTCATGAACAAGTCAATAAACAGATACATAATCTCCTCAAATCCCTTATGTTGAAGTAATCTTAAATCAACAAATAACTCATTAGTATATAACAGAAACTGGAGTAAGGTCTGTTTTCATGGACTATTCATATGTCTCATCAGCCTTCAATCTCATAATCAGACAGCTTGATGATCTAGCCAGTTGCAAAATGAAATCACAGAACTTACACCGTTCAATTCCTTTTCTAATGTACAAAAATACTGCAAATACTCTATACTACAAGCCCAGAAAGCAAACTTAAAAAACCAAAAACTAAAAAGGAACAAAAAAAAATCAAATTCTTTCTCAAACCCCTATTTATGAATAACTCCAGTTATCTTTCAAAACAAAAACACGCGATTTCTAGCATAATATCAAATCCCAATTTGCGAAAAACGAAAAGGGTACCTTTTCGTAATAGAGGCAAGGAACGCAGGGACCAGAAGGAGCGCATTCAAAGGTAACGTTACTTCCAGAGGGATTTTCTTTGAAACTCATAAGAACTCTGCGCCCAAATCCATTCCCATTTTGAGTCTCTTTGTTGTTCGAATCACTGCCCAATTCAAATAGGGAACAAAAGATTCCAACTTTAATGTAAAATAGATCAAACATCAGAGCAATTATATAGATCACGAAACAGGCCTATCAGGAAGATGTGCCCTTTATACAAAACCATGGAAGCAGAGATAGAGAGAGAGAGAGAGAGAGATTAGAGTTACTTTTGCTGCGCTAAAGCGCGAAATGGAGCTTCTTGGAATAGAGAGATGGCGAGGAAGAAGAAGAGTGGAAGAAATAATGGTGAATTTGGAGAATTCATTGCTTTCAGCGTCTTTGTCTTTCCTCTTCTTCTTCTTCTTCTCCCCTGTATTTGGAACTTGGAAGGCATTCAATTATAATGCTATTTTTTATGTTTTATATATACTTTTTGGGTCTAGAGTCTTATCTTAACTCTAAATCAATCGTCAATGAATCAATATTATAATTCTGTTTCACTCTCTCACGTAGAACTCTACTTTTTTTTGTGCTCAGAATTTAACTTCACTGACTATCGTTTTGTTTGCAGGTTTGATTTCATTAAAATTCAAAATTTAGTTCATATGATTGTGATTCAAAAATGAATTTTTTTTAATCATATAATAAGTATGGAGTATCCATTACCATTATTTATGACGAATCTCCATTGAGAAACATATTAGAGACACAAGGTAGATACTCGCATCCCATTTAGTGAATCAGGTTTTCTCCATATACAAAAGTCAGGATTCGAACACCTAACCGCTTATATAAGATATCCAAGTCTCTTATCGCTCGGATCAATTACGTGTTGGTATTTAAAATTGAATTTCTTAATCTTAATCATTTATCTTATTAATAATTTGTTCTGTTCTTAATTTTTACTTTTAATTTTTCTGTTTTCCACATTCTCTTTTAAATTATTCTATTCTTTGTTTTATGGTACAAACAACTATTCTATTCTATTAAAAGTCCATCTAAATTTTAATTTTCTAATTATATATTAAATAAGGTTAATTTTTTAGAAGTAGAGAAAAGTTTATTGTTTGTTATTTAACAAAATACTTTTATTAGATATGTATAATATATTATTATTTTCTTTCTTCATATCTCTTATATTGCAAGGATGATATGTTATCTTACGGATTTTGGTTCATTATATTCAAAAAAACATTGCATTCATTATATTTATCGATATGTATCATTAGATGTATTTGTGTGTGCATTAAAAAAATGAAATAATATTGATCTAACAATGCAACTGAATGATTATAGTAAATACAATGTTTTTTTATTGTATTGAATCCAAATCCATTATTATAGTAAGAACAATGTTAATATGTTTTGAATATTATATTGAATAATTTTTTTTCTAGATGATTGAAAAATAAACCTTGACAGAACCATTCTTTTTGAATTTATCATGCGTCAAAATTTGATAATTGTCTCGGTTAAGTTTAATAATTGACAAAATATTCTATACATATCACTTGACACTACCACTACTTCACATTAGAAGAAGGTAGTAAAATGAGAATGTGTGTATTATACTGTTTAAGGCAATTCTTCCTAAAATCTCAAAAGGTACTTAGCTGACTGTCATTTTAACTAAGGTTTCTTATGGTTTTGGTTGACTCAACCGCAAAAGAACTGATAATGGAGAGTTATTTTCCATTTTTCCTTTTCTTCATGATTTTCTTGTCTTAAAAATGCCAATTTTAAGAATGAGTGATTGTTCTTCGTCCATGTTTATTATCCAACCTAAGCGGGTGTATTGGATTAAGATTTTAAAGGATTTTAAAAGACTTTTTTATCATAAAAAAGTCTTGTAATATTCAATCAAGACTTTTAAATAATCTAAATAAGTCTTGTGGTATTCAATCAAGACTATTAAGATTTTTAAAGAGAGAATCCAAATCTAGTGGTATTCAATCAAGATTTTTTTACAAGTGACAAAAAGTTTTGTAGTATTTAAAAACTTTGTGGGACTTTGTGTGACCTTTTAGTTATATTTTAGTAATAAAAAGTCTCACACTAACATATAAGATTTCTCAGGATTCTCAATCCTTATTTCTTTTCACCTTATATCTTCACATTTCTTTCTCCTCCCTCCCTCCCTCCACCTTCCCTCCCTCCCTCTATCTTCTCCCATGCTTGTCATTCAACCAAACATAAATTACCAAACAAAGCGATTTTAAGATATTTACTTCAATAATCGATTATATATTTATTGTAATAATCGATTATAATGAGAATCGGTTTTTGTTTGGGTATACTTCAAAAGTTTTTTTTTTCAAATAAGCTTAAAATTTTTAGCTTTGTTGAAAACCACTTTTTTCTATACAAAAACTTTTTTTTTGCTTGAAGCTAATTTGTCAAATATAGTAGAATAATTTCAAAACAACATTTTTTTTAAGGAAAAAAAGCTTTTTCCAAGAAAAATAGATTGTCCCAAACATGTTTTTAAAACACTTATTTTTAACTTTAACTTTAAAATAGCTTTTAAACCTCAAAAAAGTTGGGTCAAACGCTAACTAAGTATAGAGTATAATAATTTGCAAGTAATGACACATCAATGCTAACATATATCAATAACAACAAACAATAAAAGTATAGAATACAATATTTTCGACATTATGAAAATAAAATGATTTTATTTTTTTAAGTTCACGATTTCATTTTTCACCATGTAAATACAATAACATGTGAACAAAAACATGTGAATATGTTGTTTTCTCCACAATAAAATTGATTTTGCTATGTAATGTTGTAATTAGAGGTTATGTGTTTATTATCCACTACAGAAATAGAATCTGATTTATAAATTATGGTTTTATTCTCCACTCTGTATTTTTTTCAAATCTTATAAATCCATATAATCCTTCCAAATCTTATAAATTCTTATGATATAAATCCATTAAAATCCAAACAATAAAATCTTGATTATAAAAGTCTTTAAAAAAAATCTTATAAGTCATTATATTCCTACATAGTCCATTAAAATCCACAAGACTTTTTTATGTCAAAATAGTCTTTTAAAATCTCAATCCAATACACCCCCTAAGAGTGGGTAGCTAATGTGTTTCACTTTTAAAAAGTTTTTATGGTTGATTTTGAAATCACCAGAGGCATTTTTGGAGTGATCTTGAAATTCCTATAATCAAGTGGTGAATATGTATAAATGTTAAATGATGTATGTATAAATGTATTGAAAAATAACATGCAGATTGGAGAATAAAAATTAACATGCATTATATAGTTAAAAGATTTGAATCTGTTGTTCTTTTATTTCTTAGTCACAAAAAAAAGTTGAAAGATTTGAATAGTAGTTATTTTAGTCTTTAATTATAATTAGTGTAAAACTAATTTTCAAATAAAAGTTTCCTAATAAATAACCTATTTAATTATTGTGGCCCAAACGATAAGGTGCTTTGATTATCACACTGAATCCATCTTCGCGTCTCTGGTATTATGACATTCATACATTAGAATATAAAAATAACATGCAGAATAAATTTTTTAGGATTAAATATGTTTATAGTCCGTAAAAAATGAATGAACTTTGATTTTGATGTCTGTAAAAATTTTTCTTTGGTTTTCACTCTTCTAAAATAAAAAATTACTAATTTTTATCCTTACAAGATGAGCAAATTTTGGTTTTAATCCCAATAATTTTTTTCTTTGATTTTCATCTCTCTAAAATTTAATATTACCGTTTTTAGTCCCTAGAATTTACTTTGGGGTAGATAAATATAATTCATTTTAGGGTTCAAAAAAATTTTAAGAGAATCATATGCTAACATGACATCACAGAAGTTATTGGGTGTCACTTGGGATGATCATATGATCTTTTGTTAGACATATAAGTAGTTAATGGATGTCACATGACAGTAGGAACAAAAAAATAGAGATTTTTTATTTTAGAAGAACAAAAATCAAAGAAAAAAGTTTATAGGGACCAAAACCAAAATTCGCTAATTTTATGGAGACCAAAAACATATTTAACCCTAAATAAACCGAAATGTTTAAATGATTTTTTAATATAAATTTTATTTTATGATATTGGAGTTGGATAAAATAAGAATTTTATTAAAATAATAAGATAAAAATAAAAGAAAAGTTAATAAACAATAAGTTATAAGTTATAAAATAAATAAAATAGTTTTTAAAAAAGCTCTAAACTAATTAAATAAATTTTTTTATCAAATATCTCTAATTTCATTAAAATAAGTTATAAGTTAACATTGGACTTCCAAAAAACCAAAGAGTTTTTATTTTTTCTATCCTTAAAGAACCAGTTGCTCTTCCTCTTCCCTACCATTCTCTTACTCATTCCTCCAACTTCACCACCAACATATGGTTGGTCCGAATATTAAGGAGTTCGAACCCCTTAAATAAATAGTCAGGGGTTCGATTCCTGATTCTTACGTATGGAGAAAATCTGGTTGGGAGGGGACAACCCTTAAATGTCGTCCAGGTCACCCAACGGAGATTAATCACTATTTACGACGATGGATATTTCGTACCAATATCATGATTATACAAAATAAATTCCTCTAACTTGAACTGAAGCCCAACTTTTGGTTTCGCAACCTCTAGGCCCAGATTCGTTTTCTGCAAGTTTGATCAAGTCATGTACCCTGTTCATGACCAAAAAAATATATGTTCCCTGTTAACCAAAAAATTGTACCCCCAAAAAAAGGTTTTGCTTAAGAAAGAATTAAGGCCATAATAATTAAACGGGAATAGTGTTCGCTGCTCCAAAAAAAAAAAAATAGAGAGACATGTTATATGAAGAACATTGGGTATTATGACCCAAGAAAAAACTGGTGATCAAGCATATAAAATTGCTGTTTGAATAAGAGGCTTCGAATTATGATCCAATTAACGCCAGTGGTTGCTAAGGACCCAGAGCTCACCAAAGGGTTCAATAGCATAGAACTATCAGCTGGCCTAGTATGTATTGCCACGTGTTTCTATACGTGGTACAAATTCTTCATTTAGTCCCTATACATGACACAAATTCTCCATTTAGTCCCTATACGTAGTAGTTCACGGATCATTAAAGACGACAACATAACGGGAGGGACCAAATGGATAATATTTGCGCGTATGAGGACCTTTTTAATAACTTTTTACGTATAGGGACTAAATGAAGAATCGGTGTCACGTATAGGGACCAAAATATTACTTTAACCTAATTTGTAAAATTGGTGCATGGGTGTTCTTTTTTTTGGGATCAGTAGAAGTGTTTCATTTGTACACACATGCTCTCAAAGTTTTGACCAGTTATAGTGTATTTCATTTATATAGTGTATAATAAATTTTTTGTATTTACATATTGGCACTGTATATTGATGTATTAACACTGTACTTTGGTGTATTGTACTGGAAATTAATTCTGTATTTTATATTTAGAATTGATTTTTTTTATGTAATTTTTGTAATCCATTATTATTTATTTTTTTTAATTTTTTTTTTGTTCTTATGTATTTTCTTAATAGGAATGAAAATGGAAGTATATGATTCATAAAAAAAAAAATCATTTAAAATGTCTAAATACATAAGTGGACTATGTACAAATACAAATAGAGCTGTAAATACAGAATTGGGTGTATTGTTTTTGACCGGATCAAAAATAAAATATCAAAAGTTGAACCTGAGTTGACAATTTGATTGGTCGATGTTGATTGGTCAAAGAGGTGCATGCATACACCATTTTTAAAAAGGAGCAACGTAGCCTTTACCGATTATACATAGCCCATAAGGGATGACATTATCTACTCTCGATGGAAAGGAGAAAAGAATGGTGGAAACAAACTAGCTAGATGAAAGAGTAATTGATTGGAGATACAATGTTTTTTTTTTTTTTTTGGTCTAAAGGAGGGCTCATAATACACAGGATCAAGATCTTTTGTTCTATTTTCCTATCACATTCTTTATCCCCCATCAAAGAAACAATTTGATACTTAATAAAATAAAATCATAACTCATTAATATTACGCACATCCTCAACCTTAAATTGGTGGGGGACACCGACACACTATTTTTTGGGACAACAGAATTTTGTTCATAAGACACATTGCATGGAGAGGGAAGAAAAAAAGGAAAGGGAAGAAGTGCATTTATGTCTACCAATTGAGTTGATTCAAAAAGAGTGATTGGAGATGTAATGTTACTTTACATTTATATTACCGGTTACATCACAATTTTCATCATCTAATTAAGATTGGACTCGCACATGTATGTATACTATGATTAAGTCACGTAAATGTATACAAGAAATTAATATGTTTGTGAAATTGACGTGTCTATAGCATTTTTCTTGCAAATATTAGAATCTTTGCCACTAAGTCTGCGCGTGATATATAGCTGTACTAGCCATGTGCCTGCGTCCAAGCATATGATCCATTTAGGGACAACAAAGACAGCTCGAGAGATTAGTGTAGCAAGAATCAATGCTTCCGTTGCCTAGTTTCACTCTCACTCAAACACAAGATAACAAATTAATCAGCAGTAGTGAGAACTGAGAAGACTAATATAGTTACCTTATTCATAAAGAGATCAAACTTCTTTCGAGTCATAAATCTTAAAGGAAGCAAGATAAGTCCCGTAGAAAAAGGAAGATCAATATTGATCTAGGTTCAAGATTCCATGATTGCATAGGTTGCAACGCATGCAATGCCATGCTACGGTGCGGGTTCTTCTCTGAACAGTACGTGAATATGGTTTGGTTGGCTACAGCACTGTCTTATGCAGTTGCAACTTGCAAGGACAGTGACCAAACGTGAGTGTCCTTTAGGACCCACCAAATAGCTGTTGTGAGAAATTCTAGCATGTGTTGATCATGCAACAGTAATAAATGCATGGTCTAAAAAGATTTCCACCATATTGATATGTAAGTGCATGTTTGGTTTGTTGTGGGGAAATTCCAAACGTATGTTTAAGACAAAGTACACTACAAGAAAACCGGCTAATACCGATGGTTTTTTACTGACGGCCGTAACGTCATCAGTAATTGAGGAATTTCCGACGACCTACACCGTCGATAAAAAGCGAAACCAGTCGGTAACTTTATCAAGGACAAGATCGTTGGTACATCCGTCGCTAATTTTGGTGCAATTAGGGCCCAAATTTTCCCCCTGGATTTCCGACGGTTTAAGCCATTAGTAATGGTACTTCAACTTTACCGACGGCTAAGGGTTCTTCAAACTTAGGCCGTCGGTTAGTGTCTTTTCGCTTTCCCGAGTTAACGGTCACATTTCAAGGTTTCCGACGGCCTAAGGGTTCTTCAAACTTATTGACGACCTAAGCCGTCGGTAAGTGTCTTTTCGCTTTCTCGAGGTAACGGTCACATTTCAAGTTTTCCGATGGCCTTGGTTGTCGGTAAGGGTTCTTCAAACTTACCAATGGCCTAAGCCGTCGATAAGTGTGTTTTCGCTTTCCCTCGTTAACGGTCACATTTCAAGGTTTCTGACGGCCTTGGCCGTCGGTAAGGGTATTTTAACGTTACCAACGGCCACCGTCTGAAATGTTCAATAACCCGAGGCCCGTGCCTTCTCCTTCTCATTTCTCTCCTTCTCCCGCGACCAAGCTCCCCCTCCCCCTCCCTCCCCCTTCGCTTCCCAGCCACCACCACCGCCACCATCTCCCTGTCCACTCCTCTCCTCTCCTCTATATCAGCCATCACCGAGACCGCCACCATCACACCGCCAGTAACCACCTCACCTCACCACCAGCAACCACCTCGCCGCACCCCCAGCACCACCTCTTCGCGGCCCACCACCACCAACCGCACCACTGTCAGTCCAACCCTCTCCCTCTCCCTGTCCCTCTTCTCTCTCTCTCTGTCCCTCTCCCTTGACATTTTTTTTTTTGCAGCACCACCATCGGACCATCAGCAACTGTCTTTCCAGTTCCTTTGCTCCCAACACCACCAGGGACGACGATGATGAGGAGGACTCTTTCAATGATCTCATCCAGTCTCCTCATCATTATGATAAGGATTATTAGATTTTCATATTAGTTTTTTTATTTATATTTCTATGTATTATAAGAATATATGTTATTTATTATTTGGATATAATTTTAAATTTTTTAATGTTATTTTTAATTTTATTTTGTACTATTTATTTAATTAATATTTATAAATAATTCATAACAAAGAAAAATATATAATAAATATAAAATATACTTAAATAATAATTAATTAATCAATTAAAATTTAAATTAAAAAAAAATGTATATACACCAACGATTTGGCCGTCAGTAATGACCATCAACACATTACCAACGGCTAGACCGTCGGTAATAATTACCGACAAGCCTCTTTCCGACGGATAATAGGTCGTCGGAAATTCGTCGGAAATGTGCTGGTACCGACGGTTTTTGGTGATTATCGACGGCCTATGAGCTATTTTCTTGTAGTGGTATCTATAAAGTTCTTTTAGGACACACGTGCTTTTAGATCCAAACATACATTTACAACGGTAAACCAAACATGTCCTAAATTTGTTTAAAAAGTGCTTAAAATAAAAGATAATGGTTTCCATGCAACATATACACTTGGGTGCTTCAATTGTGTGTAATAATTAATTTGTCCTTGTAGTGCCTTGTCTGACCTAATCAAGCAACATAATTCATCAATTAGGTGCCCCTCCGATAACAATTTCCTTTAAATTCTTTTACAAAAGCATGTATATATTGAAGATTGTATCCACAACTAACCCATTTAAATTCTCATCTTAGTGTTCTATTCTTCATGCATCTAGCTAGCATTCAAGCTATCCCCTAATATTTTCTAATTAAGTAATTAAACATTGCAGCTTCTCCACACCCTCTGCTATATATGACTAACAAGGACCACAGACAGAAGAGATCAGTGTGTGAGATGTCAATTAATGTTGTTAGTGGTGTTAACATCATCAGCTTGTCATGCATCTGTCAGGTTTGCTGGCGTGTGGTCCACAACAAATCTCCCACCACAACATGAAACCCATATGCTTCTGGTGGACACTACTTCGGCAACAAGACTTTCCTAGAAGAGCCAAAGAGCACAAGAGCCAGAGATGACCAAAAAGCCACGCTCCTATCTAACCAAGCTAGAAAAGAAGGGTTCAATCTTAGTGAGGCAAGAAATAAATGATGTTAACGTCGGTGCTGAGAACTATATCAACCAAGTTCTTGGAAAGATGCTAATAATTATACTGCTATTACTTCAAGAATTAGTTCAGCTAAATGCTAATACTCCTCCTCAAATATAAGTAGCTTTTCTCATTTACCTAGTTTCAGTAACTTGTGTAAACCTATGTGGCTTTCCTTCGTTTCATTTTGTGCCAATAAGATCATTTAAGAACTAAATATAACCCGACTTTAATGTTTTACAAGATTAATGGTACTGTGAAATAAAAATGGTACAGGAAATTAACCACAAGAAAAGGTGTGTTATTAAAGACAAAATAGCCTCTTTAATTTCTACCTTATAATAAGGTAGAAATATTACATTTCATTCCTCCCATATATATTTTGTGACTTATTATTAGAGGCCTTTCATGGAATAGTTTTTGCAGATTAATTAAGTTGTGATTTGTAAGTAGCTAGCTATCGGTCAAGAAGAAATGGGTCAGAAATGCATATTAGACCTTACCTTAAACAAGTTTGCTCTACTTTTCATATGTTAGGCACATGACTTTTGACCTATTTATTTGGGTGCATGCTACGGTGCACCTTTTAAAAAATGGTGCACCAATACACCATTTTGACCAAGCTATATATATGAACCAATGAAAATGACATGCTGGTATTAACATTTCTTATCCGGTCAAAGCAAACACCCATTTCAATATTTGCATCTCCAACTCCCGTATTTGCACTCTTGTTATTGGTATTTTGGCATATTGCTATCATACTTTTAGAACCATCGTTCACTTTCATATGTTCATCGTTCTTTTCCGATCAGGTTGAAGAGGATTTCGAATTTCTTCTTTCTTCTTTTGTTTAGGGTTCTGTAATTTTGGCGGCTCCAAAAATTAAAAGAAAAAGACGTTTTTTATCCCTCTATTATTCTTGCTAAGAATTTAGAAATGTTCAATTTATTTTTCTGAAATAAGAAAGGGTAGAATGCTGGTTCAGTTGTAGCTCAATAAGAACTAAAAGGAGGATCAGACTCACTAAAGTATCTTGTCTAAGGGATCACCAGATATATGTACAAACAGTAAGAAAAATCAGGAAATGAAAAAAAAGAAGAAAAAGAAAATAGAAGAGAGCCTCCATCCTTGTTTGTCTTCAACCTTTAATCCTACCCCTTCTCCCCTCTCGTTGCCGCATCATGCCACGCCGCCACCCACTGCGAAAATGCGTGGATTTGGTCCCCGCTGCCTCCTCCGCGCCATCATGTGCGGCTGTTCTCCTACCACCGTCGCAAACGCGGCATGCGTCCTTTCTCCCCCTCTCTACCATCGTGCGAAACGCGGCCTCTCCACCGTTGTCGTCAGTCATGTGACCGCCCTCCTTCATGCTACCGCACAGCGTACGACCTCCTCGCTGCTATTGGCCAAGAGGCCACCGCCTTTCACCTCTTTCCCTCTTTAAAGGTCTCAGATAAGAAAGAGTAGAAATGCTCAAGATAAAATAAAAAATTTTGTCTAGAAAACGACAACCACAACAAAAAAATGGTTTTTGCAACAGAAAAATTCAGTGGCAAAATTCTAAAATTCGGTCACAAAACGTGTTTGCGACCATGCGACGGATAAACGGCGGCCACAAAAACCCTAGTCGCAACATTTTTTGTGACGGAAAAATCAATTCCGTGGCAATTTTATTTTTGCTAAGAATTTAGAAATGTTCCACTTATATTTCTGAAATAAGAAAGAGTAGAATGCTAGTTCAGTTGTAGCTCAATAAGAAATAAAAGGAGGATCAGACTCACTAAAGTATCTTGTCAAAGGGATCACCAGATATATGAACAAACAGTAAGAAAAATCAGGAAATGAAAAAAAAGAAGAAGAAGAAAATAGAAGAGAGACTCTGTCCTTGTTTGTCTTCAACCCTTAATCTTCCCCCTCCTCCCCTCTTGTCGCCGCATCGCGTCGCGCCGCTACCCACCGAGAAAACGCAAGGCTTTGGTCCTCGCAGCCTCCTACGTGCCATCATGTGCGGCTGTTCTCCTACCACCGTCGCAAACACGGCATGTGTGCTTTCTCCCCCTCTCTACCGTCGCGAGAAACGCGGCCTCTCCACCGTTGTCATCAGTCGTGTGACCGCACAGCAAAGGACCTCCTCGCCGCTGGTGGCCAAGAGGCCACAGCCTTTCACCTCTTTCCCCATTTAAATGTCTCAGACAAGAAAGAGTAGAAATGCTCAAGATAAAATAAAAAAATTGTCTAGAAAACGACAACCACCACAAAAAAAAGGGTTTGTGCCACCGAATTAAACTTCTAAAATTCGGTCACATGCAAAACGTGTTTTCAGCCATGCGACGGATAAACGGCGGCCACCAAAACCCTAGTCGCAACATTTTTTGTGACTGAAAAATCAATTCGGTGGCAATTTTGTTCTTGCTAGGAATTTAGAAATGTTCCATTTATTTTTTTGAAATAAGAAAGGGTAGAATGTTGGTTCAGTTGTAGCTGAATAAGAACTAAAAGGAGGATGGAACTCACTAAAGTATCTTGTATAAGGGATCACCAGATATATGTACAAACAGTAGGAAAAATCAGGAAATGGAAAAAAAAAAAAAGAAGAAGAAGAAAATAGAAGAGACCCTCCGTCCTTGTTTGCCTTCAACCTTTAATCATCCCCCTTCTCCCCTCTCGTCGCCGCATTGGGCCCCGGCGCCCCCCACCACCAAAACGCTTGGATTTGGTCCCGGCTGCCTCATCCGCGCCGTCATGTGCGGGTGTTATCCTTCCATCGTCGCAAACGCGGCATGTGTCCTTTCTCCCCATCTATACCGTCGCGCGAAACGCGGCCTCTCCACCGTTGTTGTCAGTCGTGTGACCGCCTTCCTTCGTGCCACTGCACAGCGTACGACCTCCTTGTCGCTGGTGGCCAAGAGGCCACTGCCTTTCACCTCTTTCCCCCTTTAAAGGTCTCAGATAATAAAGAGTAGAAATGCTCAAGATAAAATAAAAAAATTTGTCTAGAAAACGACAACCACTACAAAAAAAAGGGGTTTTTGCCACCAAAAAATTAGCTGGCAAACTTCTAAAATTTGGTCACAAAATGTGTTTGCGACCATGCGAAGGATAAACGGCGGCCATCAAAACCCTAGTCGCAACATTTTTTGGGACGAATAGATCAATTCGGTGGCAATTTTGCGACCGAATATTCGGTCAAAAACACATTTAGTTCAGTCTCAAAATTGCGATCGAATAATCGATCACAAACATACTAAATTTTGTCGCAATACGTGGTCGTATAATTTTGCTTTGGACCAATTTTGTCACCGCTAAATTAATTGCAAATTCGGTCACAATACACATAATATTTTGGTAGATGTTGCGACGAGTTATCAGTGACAAATTTGATCGCAATTAATTAATTTTATTATTTATATTTTTATATCATTATTTTTATCAAAATATTAATAATTATTATTAATATTTATTTTATATTAAATTTTTTAAAATTATTATTAGTATTGTTATATTTAAAATTATTAATAATATTGCTAATATTTTATTTATTTATTATTAACATTACCAATTATAAATATTGCATATATACAAAATACATGGAAATACAACAAACAAATGGACTCAAGTGCAAATACATTTACTATGAATACAACACTTTATTTTGACCGGTCAACTTTTCAACCCAAAAAGTGATTTTCCACACGTGTCAAAATGGTATGTTGCTATTGGTCAATAAAAAAGGTGATGTGTATCTTGAGTTTATTGCAGTCCAGAGGCTTTTGTTGTCTTGGTTCTCTTTGTTCTACAACTGTTTTGGGCCTCTGGTGTCGTAATGGTCACCTTTGCTTTTTTGGAGTATGCTATGGGAGCTCATTTTACGGCTGTTTTCAATTTTAAGGGCACCCTAATGAACTTTTAATGGAGCTGCAAATAAATCGGGTCCGCTTTTGGAGAATAAAAGTTCAAACATGGATTTGGTTGTTTTCGGTGCTTCCCCTTGCTTTTTTAGATGCAATCTGTAAGGATTCCCCTCCTGTGCTGCTATCTGCTTATAAAGTTGTTCACTTTTTTTTTTCCTGTAAATCCTCGTGATGTTGTTGGTGCGTCTCTCAAGACGCTATGAAAATGGTTTTTGTACCTCTTGGTTTTACTCCTGTTATAAGTGAGAGTTTAAACACTTGCGAGGGAGTGAAACGCCAGAGAGGGAGAGTTTTTTCGCCTGTCTTCTGAGCCTCTTACTGTCCCTCCTTTTTTGTTTTTTTTTTTTCTATTGGTTTGCTTCCTTCTCTCTTGTTTTCTGCAGGTTGTTGTCATGCTTTCAGTCTTACCTGGAGGATTTTGGAGGTGTGATGCAACCTGGAGTGATACACTTAGTGAGGTTGTGATACTTTTAGTGAGGGTGCAGCTGCTTCGGTGAGGGTGTGTTTAGATTTGTGTCGCGTTTCGTCAGTTTTGGAGTGAAACACTACAAAGGGTGGGGTTTTTCGATGAGGGTGAGGCTGAGTGAAACAAAGAAAGTATTTGGTGAGTTTTTTTTATTTTGTTCTTGGTTATCTTTCTGGGACTATACCATGATCTTGGTCAAGGTGTCTCTACTATTTGGCTTCGAAAGCTTGGGAACAACTTGGATGGCTGAAACTTTGGTGTTGTGAGGCTCTTATGTTTTAATCTCACCAAGTTATTTTTTTGTCATACCTTGACTGTTTGAAGAGTGTCAAAGCAATCTTTCCCACTGTTGGAACAATGAGACTCGGTTTCCCTTGTCCGTTCTGCAATGAGAATCCATCTTTTTGATCATCCTTAACTCAAGTTGTTGTGGAATTTTTGGCTTTTTTTGGTGTTAGTAGCGTGTGGCTTTGTCCAAATCCCAATGTTTGTTTTTATGGTTTTCGCGGTAATGCTCCAGTTGATGCCAACTTGTTTGAAGGAGTGCAAGTAATCTGCTTATACATGGTTGTTGTTTTTGCTTCTTTATCAAACTCTCTTCAAAGATGTTTGTCATTTGGATGCACTTGAAGGGTGTTTTCTTAGGTGCATCACCCACCAAAGTGGTTTAGTGGTGCACATCCCAAGTGGCATAATCTGGGCCATTGATGTTGCAGCCACTTGGGTGGGTCAAAGAGTCAAAAAAGGGTAAGACTTTTCAACAATTTTTGTATAGTCCAAGTTGCATTTTATTGTATTTTGTATTGTAGTCCTTTTTCCTTTTTGTATTTGCAAATTCCATTTTTATTAGAATAAATATTAATATGTTGCTTTATTTTTGGGTTTTGTTTTTTTAGGTTTATTTTTTTTGGTCATGTACGTTCGTGACAACTGACAAGATAGAGATGGTTTAGCGGCAAAAAGTAGAACCACACAGGGAGGAGCGATTGGTGGAAAAGGATTGTAATGGTAGAACGGCGCAAGGAGGTGGCAAGCCTCTTCAGCGAGCGGCTATTGGCTCGAGCTGTGGCTCAGTCTGGGTTCGCGAGAGTGACGACGTTTCATCAGTGGGGGAGCACAGGGATGACGCGAAGGGGGCAACAACGGTGGAGATGGAGGTCGATGGACGGCGGTGGATCTGAGGCGCGCGGTGGAGCGATGGTGCAAGTCGGTCCTGGTGTGCGGCAAAGACGAAGAAAGACAGTAGTGGAGAGCAAGGCAGTTCCTTGAGGGGTATAGCCTGATGAGAGCTTATTGTGATAATGTTGTGAAAGGTGGAGACGGGGTTTTGGTTTGGTCATGGAGTTTAGCTTGGTAGTTGGTGATTAATTAATTAATAAAATAAAGGGTATTATTAATACAAATACGAAAATACAGTATCTTTTGTTTGCAAATACATAAGATACAATACTCTTTGACCAAAACCATTTAAGTTGGAAAGTCCAATTTATCAAAGTGGCAATCTGAACCAATCAAATTGTGTCACTTGAGTAATGCACCATTGTAAAACCACTTTGGTAGATAATGCACCATAACCTTCACTACACCTGAAGGTCCTTTGGTGGAAGTTTTGGAAGCTCTAAAAAACTTTTTCTACTCGGTGCTTAGCAGTGGTTTTATTTGGTTGGTCTTCGGGCATAGGGGAGGTTGTGGTGTTTTAATTTGGTGGGACAATTATCATTTGAAATTCGATCTTTAGATATTCTAATATTTTAATTCGTAAAAAAATATTAATTAAGCATTTGATGAAATAAAAATCTTAGCATGGAGAAGTTTTGAATTTTTTAAATATAGAAATAGAAGTTCTAAAAAATTTAAATTATATAAAAAAAGAATTTGGTTCATAATTCTACCCAATGGGATGAGTGTTTCACGCTGCTCGTACATAGGTGATTTTGGTTGTTTGAAATCAATCTTTCTAGTGGTGAGTCCTTGGGTGATGATGATGATGATTTTGTTGATAGCTTTTTGATAAAATTTGGCATCTGATAGTTTAGAGTCTGGGTTGCTTTGTTTAGAAGGAACTGGTTGCTTCAGATTTTGGCATGTTTGAAATCATAATAAGATTTGCGGCTTTCATTTAAGTTTTTTTTTTTTTTTTTTTAAATGAAATTGAAATCTTATCAAAATTTTAGAAATGAAAAAGAACTTCTTGGTGCTTTTGGGTATCATCCCCTAAAAAGATGACATTAAAGGTAGGATTTAATTGGTATGTATCATAAGTTTAAAGTATTTATATTGTTAATCAATCATAACTTATCACATTATTCAAATATTTCACTCTTAATTTTTTATTCGTTGATAATGTAAAAAACTTGATACTGATAGAACATATATAACCATTAAACTCTTCAAACTATTTAAAAATGTTAGAGCCAAAATTGTCACACAAAAATATTAGAGACAAAAAAACTTCTTGCCCATTTTGAATTTGACTAAGATCCTTGTCAAATTAAAGACTACACTAAACATGAAGATTTAAATAGAAAGTTATTGGGATTATTGAGATATTATTGTTATGCATTCGAGACCTTCACGCTCCAACTTGAGGGGGGTATTGGGATTATTGAGATATTATTATTATTTATTGCTGTTATTGGTTGTTGCTGTTACCTTATATTTAGGAGTGTAAAGGTCATACGTTAGTCTTAGCTTGATTATAGGTGTGATTAGTAGCTGAAATTCCTATGGCCTGTAGGTTCGTAACAATGCCTTGTAAGGTGTATATATATATTGTGGTCCTGATGAATAATAGATACACAGAATTCTTTTGGGTGAAACTTAACAAAAGTACTAATTAGAATATGAATTTGGTTCCTTTAAAGTGAGTAAGTAACAGTGTATCATCCTTGATTTGATAAAAAAAAAATTTTAAGCAAAGAAGTTAAGGTGCAAAAGCACCACAATAGGAAAATGACATCCCAACCAGGTTGGTATCCGACCTCCTAACAATCATATGCAGCACCTTAACAATTTTATTAATAAATGAAAAAGAAAACAAAAGAGACAAGTAAGGGAGGACATCAACCAAAACCCTTACAAAACTCACTAAATGGTCTAACCTTGATTTCATAATTAAAGTGCATAAATATCTAAACTCACTAAATAGTCTAAAGATGTATCTTCCCTTTTTTTTATAAGCAAAAAAAGTATATTAGAGTGTACAAGAAGGGTACACCAACCTATTTACATAGTAGGCTAGAAAAGCTATAATTTAAATACTGCACTGGAAACAGAAGCAGTATCAGCATTACAGTAAACTAAACCAAAAATAAACACCAGAGCAAAGCTAAGCCTATCATGGTGACCCACCAAAATATAGGTGGCACCATGAACAGCTGTTACAGCAATACTAGCCCACAGATTGCCAACACAGAACAGATAAACCCATGGAGAGAAAAGAACCCAGCTGCTGCAGCATATAACTACCCGAAAAAATAAAGTACCAATGCCAGGCAAGAAACATTACCCAAATACAAAGTATACCCTAGCAAATCAAATCTGCATCCACAAAAAGACCCAGCAAGAACCAAAACAGCACCCAAAACAGGTTGTAAGCATCATATTAACATCCTAAACATGAATCCAGATGGGCAAGAACACCAATCCGAGAAGACATATCCCTTTGCCCCATTCTTAGAAACAAACCATATCCAAGACCTTGTCTTCACCAAGTCAAGAAGTCCAGTAATATCAAAAGGGGAGTTGTTGAAGATCACATCATTCCTTAAGATGTATTTAATCTTACTTTCTCAATTTAAAAACAAACTCACTTTACATACTAAACTCACTAATGATTTAGAGGAGCTAAATCGTTAGAATATATATAATGTTGCGCGCTTACCAAATTTTTCTCCTCTATGGCTCTATTCTCTATACATTTATATGAGAATGCTAATCAGTGTTTTAAGGGTTCTGAATTTTGTATGCAAAGAAAATATATTTTTTTTCTAAGCATGTTATAGGTACGTAATATACACCACTGTTAACAGTGACTAATCTCCGTCAAGGAACCTATTAGGCACACAAGATGAATTCTCCCATCCCAACCAGGTTTTATTTTATACGTTAGAGTCAGGATTCGAATCCCTGACCACTTGCTTAAGGTTCTCGAGTCCCTTATCACTCGAACCAACCAGATGTTGGTGGAAAGAATGTGTATTTAATATATTGAAAAGTATTTTATATTTAGTTTTTCAATATCAAACTTTCTTTTATTGATTCTATAATCAATACATTTGGGGATGCGGTAACAATACTCATTTAAAATGAATTAAAAATCGGACGTCCATCGTTGTCGAACCGATCGAAGCTATGGAGACATCCGATGGACTCACCGATGAGCCAACGATCCTAATTATGATGGATTCCAAATCAAAAAAACAACTCACCATTATGACTGTTCAACCTTTCCCATCATTAATCTCTCAAGGAATTAAAACTGCAATTGACTTTTAGGTTGGGAAAAATAGTGTATACTCTCGATGGCCAATCCATCCATAAAAAAACAAAATTAATGACATACGTGTAAGAATAGAATAGTGGCCATAATATATTCCTGTTTGTTGGAGCCAATACTCCCGTCTCATTTTACTTATCTCATTTGATTGTATGTACCTCTTAAGAAAATGATTGAATTTACTGATTTTTATAATAAAATGGCACTTTTTAATTAAAATACTCCTATTTAAATTATATAGTCAGATAATTACAATTACTCACCTATCACTACATTCCTTGCTAGTAATACTCATACAACGGCTCATTAATATAAACGGGTTGAGATATAAGGAATATTTTTGAAAAAAAAATAATTAATATTTTTTAATTTTCTAAAAAAACAAATAATTTGAGACAATGTAATATTTCAAATATACAAATAATATGAGAATGGGGGAGTATTAATTTTAAAGACCTCAAGTGGCAACAAACGGACCAATAACATAGCAAGAGCACCCGGTGCCCTATCATTTAACAATCACACTCCCCCAGATAAATCCAAATAAGAATCCCCCAACAGCTAGAGAATATGACAAACCCCCGTCTTCCCTCTCTGTCTCCATCTATACTACTCTAAATCTGTACATCAAAACCAGCAATTTAATCGCCTAATCAACTACACAATTTAACCATTTTTGTCCAAGTAATCATAATCATAAACTCATAATCATACCCTCCTCCCTTCCCTTCTACCAATATTATCTAATTAATTACTATCTCTAACCCATCTCCAATAATCTCTTTTCTCTTTTGGGGTACATTTCCAACTTTAACCTAATTTACAAACTCAAGTTAATTAAGACCATATACTTAATAATTTAACCCCGCCTCTTTCTTATCTCCTCTTTTTCAAGCAACACTGATAATGCTATCCCCACCACCGTTGAACCTCCCTGCAGACGTAGCCTGAAAAGCCGATGCCGATGATGACGACGACGATGACGAGTGGCTACTAGTTGCCGGCGACTGATCCTTGGACGGCGGCAGCGGCAACTTCAGGGACAATGGTAGAGGCTCAATGACAGGAAGAGGACGAGGAGTAGGAGAAGTTTTCTCTTTCAAGTTCAAACTAGCCATCTTTGAATATGGTGGCACTGGAAAAATCGGCGTTGGCCTAATAGGCTTAGCTGATCTCCCACTTGCATCCACCGGCAACACCACCGGAGCCAGCGCCATCGGGAAAGCCGAGCCATGGAAGCCGCCGTAATGTGATGGCGGATATGTGGCGGGTGTAGCTGGGGCCACTATTTCTTGCTGAACAACTTGTTCTTCTTCCATTATGGTCGAAGATTCCATCACCTTAATTATAAAAAAAAAAATTGAAAAATAAAAATGAATCAAATTAAAATAGACCTATTTCAAAAATCAGATTATTACTATTAGTCTATTATTAAGTGTAACAAAATAAGAAAATGATAATTATATGCTTAGATTAAAATGAAGTACCGTGTCAGTGGTGATGTCAAAGAGGCTAGATCTGCGGCGGCGGCGGTTGTAGTTGTGGCGGCGGAGGAAGTACTTCTGAGCATGACTGGCCACCTGAGTTGGTGTCCGAGTTTTGACGAAGTTTCTAGAAATCCCTCTCCAATCTCCTTTACCCACCTTGTGCAACCCCAACAGGAATAACCTATGCTCTTCTTCCGTCCATGGAACACCTTCATTTTTAACCATTCCAAACACACAACTATATTCAATCCCCCAAACGAAACAAAATCCTTATTAAAATAAAACTTATCTACACTTATATATATGCTTGTGGTGCGAGAAAAAGATATGTGTTGTATCTCATCAATGAAAATATAAGTTACACATATAAAACAACATCTATAAAATAGTATGTAAGTTTTATCAAAAGAAATCTATATATATATTTTAATCTCCAAGGTTTAATCTCATATCTTAGTAACTTAAGAATTATCACGATTAATATCATTGTTGCTTACCTCGCTTGCGCTCGCGGCTGCGGCCGGAGGCGTGAACGACGTCGTCTGAGGCATATCCGGCGTCGGCGGCGTTGGGATCGTGGGGGGTTTGGTGCTCGTACTGGGAGAGGTTGATCATGCTGGCGCTCTTCCTGAAGGAGTTGGAGTTTCCTTCAGTGACTCGCACCCCGAACAGCATGATGCTGTTTTCTCTAGGAGATCCTCCGCCGCAGGTGGCGGCGGCGTCGGTGCATGTGCGGGAGTTGTGGCCGTTGTTGCCACACTGTGAGCACATGCGAGACATCTTCACAGTCAGCTAAAAATTATTATGCTTAGCCCATGCAACGAAGAAATGAATAAGCAATTATGTATATGAAATATGATCAGAAAACAAAGAAAAGGTGGGTGGGAGTGAGAGAGTTTTCTGATTTTTTCTCTCTAATATTTCAGATCTAATGAAGAGAAATAGAGAGAGACTTTGGGAGGTTTGGGTGATATATAGGGAGGTGGGGTTTCTATAATTTGTAGGGTTTTAATTTGTTTATTGTGTTTGTTTCTCTTGTTGGCTTCGCCGTACACTGAACTTGTTGGGGTTAATTAGTAGTACTAGTAGTAGTGATTATAGGATGCTATGGAGAAGGCAAGATAATGTGTTTCGCCCTTGTTATTATAGACATAGAAACAAGGGGAGATGCTTATTGTTGTTGTGAATTGTTATAGTAGTGGTAGGGTTTCGTTTGGGGGTATCTCATCAATCAGAACCGTCCAGTTTTGTGCCATGCTTCCTCGGTAAGCACGAAGACAAAATGTGTGTCCTACATTAGTTTAGCATTTAATGTCTCCGATGATAATTATGGAAAGAAACCTTTTCAAAAAGTGGGAAATATAACATCCGTCCATTGGAAACTAGTATTTATTATTTGGAATATGGTTACCGCATTTGTATGTTATAGGGAAACTTTGGATTTAATTTTTGGGTAACCAAGTTATTGGTACGAAGTATCCATCATCATAAACAGTGACTAATTTCTGTCGAAGGATCTGGACAACATTTAAGGGTTGTCCCCTCCAAATCAGATTTTCTCCATACGCAAGAGTTAGGAATCGAATATCTGATCACTTGCTTAAAGAGTTCGAGCTAGTTAAGATTTGGGCAAATACTTTGGATCTAATTTGAAGTGCTTCAGTTATATCATATAGGAGTAGAATGTGATAGAGTGGAATAGTCATAATCAATTATTATTTTCTAATAGAAAAAGTTTTTCCTACCAAAAAGAAGAAGTTACTTTTAAAGTGAATCTGTTTATAAAATTAAAAAGTAAATAAGAAATAAGAAATAAGAATGTAAATATTATATATATATATATATATATATATATATATATAATATATATTCACTTTTACATTATTTAATGAATTAAGATCACGATATATAACACGTTTATTTTCTCATTTTAGAAATAAATTGAGCCATATTCTTATTCATTAATAATTTGAAAAACCTATAAAAATAATTTATATATAATATAATAACGAGAGACATGTTTTTTTTTAAGATTAATTAGGAATAATATCCAAAAATGATAAAAAATCTCTAAAGTGAAATTGAGTGTAAAGTGAAAAAAATAAGTTGTTTCTATCCGTAATTAGTTAAAGCGAGTTGAGATCTCAATACATTTTAATTAATCAAGAATGATACACTCTTACTTGCTCACTTTAGCCTCAAGCTCACTTAATAGAAGTCTAATCCATTAAAAAATATATAGTACATTTGTGAATTTCACTATTTCTCGATCTTATAATGAGTCGTTAAACTGTACATAAATATATTAATCATATCATAGTATAATTATAATTCTAGTTAATGTATAACACAAATAATTATTTCTAAGTTGTAATAAAAACTAATATTTTAATTATATTAATTAAGTCATTCATTGAATTTTGTTTTTAGAGTGTCTTGCTAGTAGAAGAACTCTTCCAAGTTCCAATTTCTGAGCTCCTTGTTAGGTGTAGACTCACTAGACTGTGGGTAGGGTTCAAGTATCAATTAGTAACTAATAAGCATATGCAAGTAAGGATAGGATATGATTGACCTAGAAAAACTATGGGTAGGGATACAAAAACCCAACAATCATGAAAGGCTGAACTACAATTAAGAAACTTTAATATCTTAATCCAGTGATCGACCCTTGATGTTGAAAGTTGCTAAAGTGATATAATTGGTGGGAAATGTCAGCGTGTTAATGGAAAATAAACCTTTTCTCAAAGTAATAATTTGAATATTTAATCCACAATATATGCAAGCAAATTATAATACTTTACAAAAGGAATTATTATAAAGAGAAAGAAAGAGATGGTGGAGAAGGGTGTTTGTGCACCGTGAATTGGGCATATTCGCTGCTCCTTTGATAAAGATTTGGTTGTCTAGTACTAGTACGTTTTAAATATTAGCATTTCGCCTTTCATTTAATCATCCAAAGTTGCGGGTGTGGTTGGATGCTTGCAAAGGATGAGTAAAAATGGACCCCACTCATCACCTACACCTCTTTCTATTCACCTCAGCCTTTCTATGTGGCTATGGTGGTGATTCGTTGGTAATGGTGCGTGTGTGGTTGGCACCTTTTTGAGAGCTTTCAAGTTTCCAACTTTGATAACGTTATCGATGGCGTTGAAAGTTAAGTGGTATGATTGCGCGTTTCAGTGGCAAAAGGTCAAATAAAGTCATCCAAAACAAAAACATGTTAAATGCGTAATTCAAAAGAAAATAGTAGTACAATTACTATTTAGAAAGGGAAAATGGACACTAATTTTTTTTCCTGTTATGTTTAGTGTGTAATTACGAATACTAATCTTACGAGGTATTAGATAATATTCAAGGATTGATCTCTTCCAACCAGATTTTTATTATATACAAGAGTTAGGAATCAAACCCCTGACCACTTGCTAAAGGGGTCCGAGCTCGTTACCATTCGAACCAATCACATGTTGATAAAAAAATAATCTTTTCATTAAAAATATGCATATTTGATATTTTGGAAATTATTATGCTTAATCTTTTTATTTAAAATTTATTTTTTTTAATTCCTTAACAAGTGTTTAAGAGCACCGGCTACTAGGGGTGTTCAGATCCAAACCGAACCGCTACAAAACCGCAAACCGATCCAAATTAATCGAAAACCGATAAAAACCGATTTGGTTTGGATTTTTTTGGATGATATTTGATGAGAACCGATTGGTTCGGTTCGGTTTGCGGTTTGCTTTCCTGAAACCGAATCGAACCGCAACCGAACCGATTCATGTAATATAACGTTGTGCTTTACGTTTACTATCCACACACACGGCACATCACTGGTCACTCACTGTAGTCTAAAAATTTCTTTTTGGACCATCTTTATTCTTTAGGTGTAACTTAGTAACTTTTCATTTTCAAAAGAATCAAATATATAGAATTCAGTTTTTCTGAAATACTTATTGCTTGATATAGAACGTGTTTGTATGTACAAATATTTGTCTAAGTAGTAAGATTATTGTCTTCAACAAAAAACGCACTGTTTGCTTGATTTATGGCTTTGTGCCTTTGTGGTATGAAATAAATTAAAAGAGTGGAAAGAGGGCAAACCACATTTAATTGACCATGTTTATTTTTACCAAACCGAACTAACCGAACCGATCCAAACCGTATTTAATTGGATCGGATCGGTTTGGATTTTTTTAAAGAAGCAAACCGAACCAAACCGAACCGCATGATATTTTACTCTTTGGATCGGATGGTTTTTATACTCAAAACCGAACCGAACCGATCCGCGAATACCCCTACCGGCTACGATGACTGTTACTGATTTACCTCGTTATTATTATAACAAGTCTTTGAGGACAATTAATGTTGGTTTTGGCTCATTTAAGTGCATACATAATTACTCCTTTCGGACTTAATTATAAGCAAAATGCTCTTAATCATCCTAGTCAGATTTGGATTGAGGAAGCTCCTCCTATGGTCTCTCATTGTATCATTAAGAATTTTTATCCTATTCTTTGAATAAAATTCCCTTTTCCGTAAAAAAAAAAAAAAAAAAGAATGGTACTGATCCCTTTAGACCGATATATAAACAAAAAAAAACTAACTTCACACGTATTAAGAAAGTTAGTTACATTAGTTTAATTGTCTTGATTTGTGTAAAAAAAAAATAAGTTATAATTACTAAACTACCCTTTCTTTGGAGTGTATAATACTCTTAAAAATTATTTCTTATCAGTGTATAATGCTCTTGGAAAAATAAAAAAATTAATTAATCAAAAAGGGTATTTTTGAAACACTGACATTAAATAGAGTTGATTTGGTTGACTTTTACTTATATTTGAGTCCAAAAAATTTAGGTATTTTTTTGTTTATATATGAGTCCAAAGGAAGTAGTTAAGTGCATTAAATTTTATTGGTTTCATGTAAAAAAAAAAGTAAATATATTTACTAAACCACCTTTACTCATAATGGTGCTCACAACATTAATTAATTCATAACATAAGAATGTTTTTGGAAAAACAACATTAAATATGAGCAGATTTGTTGACATTTACTTATATTTAAGTCCACCACATTTGATCATTTTTTTTTTATAATTAAATACAGAAGGAGTATAAAATTAAGGAAATTGTTTCTTAACATAGCATGACTCTAAAATTAAATATAAGTGAATAGTATTCCCTCCGGACCTATATATAAGCAAAAAAACTAACTTCACATGTATTAAGAAAGTTAGTTATATTAATTTAATTGTCTTGGTTTGTGTAAAAAATAAGTTATAGTTACTAAACTATCTTTTCTTGGAAATGTATAATGCTTTTGGAAGTTGTGTCTTGAAAGTGTATAATGCTCTTATAAAAATAAAAATAATAATTAACCAAAGGGTATTTTTGAAACACTAACATTAAATAGAGTTGATTTGGTTGACTTTTGCTTATATTTGAGTCCAAAAAATATAGATACTTTTTTGTTTATATATACTTCGTGAGGGAGTAGTTATTTTTGGCAAATAAAAATATTAAAGTAGTTTCCTATTATAACTCAATTGATAAATGTTACACGCTTACAGATGCGCACAGAAATAATAAACATTTAATTCTTATAAATGTTCTTCATCCTACTTTTTTTTTTGGATATTGCTCATCAGTCATGAATCATGAATGAATTAATAAAAAAAAAAAATTTATATCGAAAAATTAAGTATAACACTTTTGGATGCAATAAATAAAATAATTTCTCATAAAAATTTATCCTTATTGATTCCATACTGTTTTCGAAGTTCATTAGCTAATTATCAAAGGGATTGAGATTCTCTCTTGTTTTTCTCTACAAAAGCATATTTGAATACCACACCAACAAAAATAAATTTATTTTTATCTCTTTTTATCTCATAAAATGAGAGAAAAATCCGAAAAGAAAATGATCAAAATTCAAAATCCATATAGTCTCATGAATTAAATGTTTCCTTTATCATACACACAAGGTGGACCTTTGACCTTAAAATAAACTTCTATTAATTACTCTATTTATATATTTTATAAAGAGTCATGCTAATGAATGTCCTCAGGGCACTAATAAATGAAGCATAAAAAAGTAAGTTTCCATTGAAAAATAAAGCATATCACTTTTTCAAATATTAAATGCGTCAATTCTCAATGAAAACTTTTTTTCATAATTTCTTAACTAATGTCCTTTGGGCACTCGTTAGTATTCTTCTTTTATATAAAATCTTAAACGGTTAAAATTCATTCGCAATTGTCTACTACCTATTGTTTTTTTACAGTAATGCCTCTTGTCTAGGGTTGGCAATGGGGCGGGACGGGGGCGAGTTTTACCTTCCTCGTCCCCGTCCCTGTCCTCGTCCCCAACCCTAAAGAAAACTCGACCCTTCCCCCATTCCCCATCAAGTTTGGAAAGTAGATCCCCATTCCTGCCCCCGCCAACGGGGTCGGGTTTTTTCACCCTGCCTTCAACAATGAATAAACAAATTTAAAAAATTATTTTATTTTAATTGAGATTAACAACTCAAAACCTGCACTTCCAAAAAATAAAATAAATAAAACCTTCATACAAAGTAGGGGTATCAGTGTGTGTGTGTGTGTGTGTGTGTGTATATATATATATATATATAATTGGGAAGGAAAAAATCTAGTTCAGCAACTTTATTCATATATATGAGGGTATTATTATAATTATGTAAACAGCAGGGCGGGTTCGGAGTTGGGGGAAGGACGAGTATCAATATCCCCATCCCTCCCCCGATTTTTTGAAGCGGGAAAAACTTGAACCCAATCAAAGAGGGGAAAACCCGAACCCTAGTCAAAGTGGGAAAAACCCGAACCCGAACCCGAACCCCAGACTCAAGTGGATACCCGCGGGTTTGGAACTCGTAGCAATGCCTACTCTTGTCTTCAAAGTACTTGAGGACCCACTCTGTTATCCTAGGAGAAGAATGGCATTCAAGTCTAATTCAAAGTGAATCTATTACTCCATTTGTTTAAGGTAATCTATTAGGATTAATAAAATTATTAAATAATTTTAATTTATTAAATATGTAACTATATAATTAAAAATTCAAAAGTAAATGTATTTTCAAAGTTAATAATATAATTAAAAACAATCAATGTTTTTTCTTTAGCAAGTATAGGATGATTGTTAGGAAATAATTTTAAAAACCCCAATTTAATCATTTTACTAATCTTCCTAATTACTAAATGAAAAAAATTATAGGATGCTTTTTAAGTTTTCAAAACATAAAATGTATTTATTTTTCCATTTAATACTTTCTTCATCAAATATTAGGATGATTATTACGAGTAACTTTTAGGAGAATATAACAAGAGTCTTGCTTAGGAAGAATTTAGAATTATTATTGACTAAATTATTTGTTTTAATTTCTTTATTTTTTTTAAGATTGTTATACAATTAGTAAGAAAGGAGTAAATCATCATTTGAGATCCTGAAAATGTGAGGCGTTGTCAGTTTAGTCTCTGGAATGAGTTAAATTATAAAAAAATCCCTCATTTTTAATCTTGTTAGTCAAATTAGTCCCTCAATGTTAATTTCGTTAGTTAGGTTGGTCCCTGATTGGGGTGCCGACAGAGACCAATTTGGCAAACATAATAAACATTGAAAAACTTTTTCATAATCTAACTATTTTCAGGAACAGAACTGACTGCGCCTCACGCTTTCAGAGACCAAAACGAAGATTTACTCTTAAGAAAGTTAATAAATAAAGGCAATAATATGTAAAAATTACCATAATTGATTAAATTATCTCCCACTGATATACTCAACATTTTCACTCAGATAATTTTTCTCCTCACTTACTAATGGATTTGGATTCTCTTTTCTTTTTCTTTATTTCTTCTCTCATGTTATGATAAAGAAAGGGACAAAAGCAAATTTTGATACTGGAAATTGGTATTGAAGTAGATCAATATAACTAAATTTCCTTTAACAAAAGATAGTTTTATTAAGGCTATCGCAGTGGCGTTGAAAAAAATATTAGCGGACCAAAATAAATGTTTAGTGAGAAAAAAACTCTTTTCTTGCTTATTAGTATTCTATTCACAAAATGGATTAAATTTTACTTGTTATTATTAGATATTTTAAAATAAATTTTCGCCAAAAATTTTATATATAAATCAAATAAGTACTATAAATAAGTGATAAAAAAAATCCTTTTTTTGTCAATATAAAATAATAGATAATAAAAGAAAAAGCTTAATATAATTAAGAAAAATGATATTAAAGTACCTGATAACCCTATTAGGAAAAGAAAAAGGTAAGATTGAGGACTGAGGAGGAAAAATAAACCAAAGTAAGCGATGAATAAAAAATAAAATGGAGAGGAAAAGACTTATAGCATGAGCTTGGACCAAGAGACTAATTGTCATCCTAAAATTGGGCCTACTGGCTTATGAGTTTGGACCAAGGGACTAAAACCAATGCAAGTTTCGTTTTTTTAAACTATAATTTGCTCAGAAAGATAAAAATTGACATTTTTGTGAGAAAAAAAGACGGCAACCAAATGAGAAATGACACTTACAAAATTAAAGTGTTCAAATTAGTGTAATTAAGCAACACAAACACCAAATTATTAACAAATTAACCAAATAACTAAAATTAGAAGAACTGACAATTTTTAGTAACAACTAACAACATCATTTCGATATGAAATTTATAATATCAAATTGTTTTACTTGCACTTTAACTCTTCATCTGATTCTCTATAATATATAGGCCTTGGTTTTTGTTTTGTTCTTATTTTTTAAATGTTAGCAACAAACTATTAACAAGAATAAGCTAGAAAGTTTAACTTTATTGGTTGTAGCACCGCGGACGGTGGGCCGTGATAAGGTCAGTGGTAGACTTTTGTACTAGTCCAATAATTTGGGCCAAATAAAAGTGGTGAATACTCTGCAAATAAAGCTCTTTCGCTTTGATAAAGCTTAAAGCTTGGGGGGCTTGTGTACCACTTCGGAGGATGGGTCGAGATAAGGTCACTAGAAGACTTTTGTACTAGTCCGAGAATTTGGGCCAAATAAAAGTAGCGAATACTCGGCCAATAAAGCTCGTTCGCTTTGTTAAAGCTTAGCTTGAGGGACTTGTGTACCGTACCGAAAGATTGGGTCGAGGTAAGGTCAAAACAACTAACAGGTATGGGCAGGGTTAAGACTTACTAGTCCAAAAAGCTACCCGAACTAACAGATTCATACCAGACAATGACCGAGGTGGGGAAGAGAAGAACAACGTGAAGCCACACTACTCCCACTACTCAGAGGCGTGAAGACGTGCTGCTAAGATAACTGTAAACATGAACGATGTGGAACACTTGTAATATGGGCGGGAATATAAAAACCTAGACAATATAAATAGGAAGGGGAAGGGTAGTTTCTAGCAAGCTATTGAATGTACTCATTTCTATCAGTTTTTTGTACACTTATTCATTGAGAAATAAAATGCTATTATTTGAGCCATATTGTGAATAGATCAGAGCGATATTGTTCTTGTAGTATCTTGGCTGCCGGATATTTGCAGGAATATTGGTTGTTTCCCCAACTTAAATATAGCTCAAAGTTGATGTTAGTGTTCCATAGCCGACAAACGTATGCTTGTTGATAAAAACCAAATTTGAATATTAGAAATTATAAAATACTTGTAATATAGGCAAAATAGGTTGATTGGTCCTATACGTTTTTTTTTTTTACTTTTCACATCGATCCGATAAGTTTATCTTTTTTTAAATTGGTCATACACGTCATGTTCCGTTAAAACTTATAGGACTGATGCGAAATGTAAAAAAAACATATAGGACCAATAAACCTATTTTGCCTGCAATATATTATCAACAAATTAAATTTCGTTATATAACTATAAGCGGCAAAATTATAGTAAAATGTACTGTAATTAAAGTAGAATTATTAATAAGATAATAACAATCATGGAGATACAAAATGGTATGTGTGTAAATAAATATGACAAACATAATACCAACATGTAGTTGGTCCGAGTGGTAAAGAACTTGGACACCTTAAGCAAGTGGCCAGTGGTTCGAATCCTGCCTCTTGTGTATGTAGAAAACTTGGTTGGGAGGGAAGAACTCACTTTTGTGCCCAACAGCTTCCGAGATGGAGATTAGTCACTGCTAACGGTAGTGGATACTCCGTACCTATAACACGATAGTGGATACCCCGTACCTATAACACGATAGTTGATACTCGGATGAGATGACATCATTTGAAAAGGGGTTTCAATGTGTGCCATTGTCATCACCCAACGACGATGACGAAAATCTGGTGGTGTATGTGTGTGGTAGTGGCGGTACAATGATGATGGCAAGGAGAAGAGATGGACATAAGGGTGATGAAGGTCACAAATTTTTGGGTCACGTGAATGAGTGCGTTAAGGGATAAGTTTTTATTGAATATATCATTTTTTTAATTTAAATTTTTTTTTATGATTCTTTTACCGTGTTCTAACTCTTAGGGGGCGTTTGGTATGAGGATTTTTTTTTTGTTACCCGGAATCATGATTCCCAAGAATCATGATTCCTAGGAAAGATGATTGCTGGGAATGTTAAAAATATGTTTGGTAGGTCTTAAACATTCCTGGAAATTTTAGTTGAGAATTTTTTATTCCATGTTTGATTAAATTACAAGTTTCCTTGGAATATTAATTTAATTCTCAAAATTACCCCCATGTTTGATAAAAAGTGCCGTTGCCACCCACCCTCGATCATCTTCCACAAAAAAAATCCCAAAATCAGGGTTAGCAGTGATAAGGTAAAGCCACGGTCGAAGTTTGATTTGCGAGTTATCGAGAGGCTTGATTCGCTTCAGCATGTTGGCGATGACGGTAAAGCCACGGTCGAAGCTTGATTTGCGAGTTGATACGACGTCGTCAAAGAAGCCGTTGACGCCGGAAATAAGACAGCATGTGATGGAGGAGGAGAAAGGAGGAGGATGACGGCGGTGGAGGAAGAAGGGGGGAGGGGTTTGGGAGGGTGACGAGGACGGAGTGAAAGGTTGGTGAGACGTGAAAGGATGAAGGTTCATGATGAGGAAACAATGCAAGAGGGAGAAGAGTGAAATTAGGGTTTTAGGAATATAATGGTCTTTTTAAATAATTAAAATTTTTCTTGATCATGGGAAACTAAGATTCTCAGCCCTCCTCATGGGAATGTTTTTGGGGGAAAATAACCAAAAAACTTTACTGGGAATGTGTTTTTAAAAAAACATATCAAACATGGGAAACTAGGATTCCCAAGTTATGATTCCTGGGAAACTAAAAATAATCCCCCTACCAAACGTCCCATTAAGGATAATAGTGAGCCTTCTAAATTTTTACTTTCCATAATCAGATAACCAAAATCAATCTCATCCATTAATTCAAAATCAATTACCTGCCTGTATCATTTTAATGTATGGTGGGTGCATTTAAGAAACCCTCTTATAATTGTTGAAAGACTTTAAACTCTGTCTATATTTTAATGATATAATAATAATAACATAACAAGATCATATCTAACTCATTTGCATCCCATCAACAAAACTCGATATAACTTCTCTCTCTCTCTCTCTCTCTATATATATATATATATAAATAAAAGTAACCAATTAATAACAAAATATTGATAACTAAACAATTGCGCAAAGACTTTTTTGGAGTAAATCCTTCTCGATGAAATTATGAGGTCGTTATATAATTTGATTTTTGATATTTTTAAAATTTTAGAAATGTTTTTAAAATTATCAAATATTAATCAATCAAGTTTGTTTATTAGGATCAAACTGATACAAACTTTATAATTCAGAACCAAATTAACATAAAAATTAAATTGACATGAGGTAACAATTTTAGAGATGAAACCAGGATTTACTGTTTGTGGTGACATGGTTGGTTGAATTGAGTGGTGGGGATTGGGAGGGAGAGTTCTAAAACAGCGTTTTATCCAAAGTGAAGACGTGAATACATACATACAACAAACAGAACGATGGAAGCGGGAACTGCCCTCACTGTTCACACTCACGCTCACATTCCCATTTCCAACCGCACCGCTAAATCAAATAGTAATACCGCATTCCCTTCTAAATCGCGCCTCCTCACATTCACTCTTCCATCTTCTTCTTCTTCTTCCGCTTACAGTTATAGAGGGCCTAAACCAAAACGCGACTTCCTCGCCGATTGGGTATCCCAAAACGACGACGTCGTTCGTACTTCCCCAATCTACATTGGCTCCGCTTCCCTCTTCGCCGTCCTCCTCAATCGCGCTCTCTCCGCCATTCCTCCCGTCGCCGATGCCGGCAGGTCCCCAATTTCTCACTGCCTTACCTTTTTTTTTTTTCATAATCAATTTAATAATAAAATGTGAAAACAAAACGATAATTGAACTCCAAAATTGGGGCTTTTGAAGTGTGAGTTAAAATTGAAGGATTGAAATTGTTTTCATTTCATCTCATGGAACCACCAAACATTTTCTCTAACCAATTTGGACTGTTTCTAACTCATCATGTGCAAGGTGAAGGACGCCGTATTTGGATTGGTTTATTTTGTGTTTGAAATAATTTCTAATTAAGCTTTCAGAAAAAAATGTTTTTTTTTTTCCAAAAATAATCAAAACCCAACATGCAAATGTATAGAATTTGGTGAGTGATTGGCATTGTTGTGCAATTTATACTGTTTTGCAGCTCACAATCCAGAGCTGACCTCTTGACATTGGGTTTAGCTGTCACCAATATTTTAACTGGATTGGTGTGGCTTTCCATAAGACCCAAATCTATAACTGCGGTGAGCTCTTTTGCTTCTCAATTTCAACTGCTATATCCCTAAATTCATATCCTTTGATGGGTTAAATTAAATTCGCACATCTCATTGTCATTTTTGGCTTAAAAATTTGTTCTTATCATGCTTCTTTTTTATGCAGGTAAATCCTGAAGGAGTTGAATGCAAGAGGCTGTGCACTGGTCTCGCTGATGTTGCAGTTACTGAGCTGCTCTGGTAATGCACATTATGTACACTTGTATATCACCTTCATTTGCTGTTTTTTCCTCTCTTGAGGAGTGCTATTTGTTACCAAGTCATTTATAGCAGGTTTCATGAATGACAAGCATTACAATAAATGGTTGCTAATCATAATATAAGAAATAAATATTTAAAATTGAAAGGAAGTAACTCTGCATCATAACACCAACTTCTCATTTGTAACTTATTTTGTGAGAACTTTTTCATGCTAATGAGCATTTCTGTTTTATTTCCCATTCTACCGCCTTGGCCCATGTGCTTTTCTATTTCTGTAGAAAAGTTGAAGACTGAAAATTCGGATCACAAACATAGCCTTCATTCGTTGTTATCTAATTGCCAAATCTACATTGATGTGGAATAACTAATAAGGAATGGATGCTTTTTGGCTTTTAGTATTATGGCTGTTTTTTATATGTGCTGTTAATAGAATAGATGTAAAAATGATGTGAAAAGACTGAGATCTTATTTTATATAATGGCGGAAAAATTCATGTGCTGTGATCCGCAAGTATGGAAGATATAACTAGACTGTTTTTTACCCCTTGTCTGTAACAGTTTCTTTCATACTCTATTATCAGGGTGTGGGAATCCCTATCAGATGTTACCTGCAGCCGATCACTTGTTATTGTTTATGAGAGCACTTGTGTACTTCAAATCGGTTTTGCAACAGAATCTTCTCGTGGGGATGGTGAGGCTGTAAGTGTGGACGCCACTAAATTGATGCAAGGATCATTATATCAAGGCGTTATGAAATCTAGAGCTCGTAAGTTTGAAACCATAAATCGTCAACCATTTATTTCATCTATACAACTGTTGGTGGTACTTCAGTACAGTATTTTCATGAAGCTGTGTGCACTAGTATTAATTAAAACATGCTGAATCTTTTATATATATTCAGAGAGTTATTTGGCTAATCTATCTCTTTATCCTGGGAAATCTGAGCTGCCATTTCTGCCTTCAAATACGCAGGTATGTGTCCATTTAACTGATTTTCCTCTCACCCTTGACATATTCTGAGATTCATTGTTTAGGTCTATCATTCAGAACTTCTTTGAAGCACAATTTTTTCTAGCAAAGAGTTAAGCACGGAGGAGGGTGTGGGTGGATTTGGGAGACAAGTGATCCTGGAAATAGTAACCTAGTTGCATGTCTAGTGTCCTGGTAATCAGTTACTTGAATGACTTATCTCTCAAACAGTTTCTTGGAGGGCAATCTTTAAGTAGAAGTTGTGTGAATCTAATGAAATTTGGTTAGACTTTAAGTAATACATTAATTTAACTGGTATTGATGAATTCAATATTAAATGATTTCAGCCATACTTTTACATTAGAAAATTGTTTTTCTTAAAATTCCTGAAACCTGTCCAAAGTTGAGTATAATTATCAGACTGTTTGTTGCCATTCATTTTATGTAAGGGGGAAATATGGAAAAGTTCAATGAAGCAGTTTAAAAAAGTAGAAGCCTATGATATTGCACTAAATTTAAGACATTATGATGAGACTCACTCGAGTCTGGATTTCTACGTGTGTATCAGTTGATTGTCCTCATGTTAGGGGTGCCTTTTTTACCATGAAATGTTCTATTATTAAGATTTGTTAGAGTGCCAAGGAAGTTTGTTGAAGCATTAATTAATTACCTCTCAATAAAGACATTCCATAAAATTTCATCAATATCAAATCTGTTCCCTTAGGTGACAAGCTCCATGTCATAAATGAAAACTGTAAGAAGGTGGATTTAGGTAAAAGCTCTGGAGGCTGGAGAACTACAAACCAGAATTGACCGGATGGTTATTATAATGTGGATTCTACTTTGGTGGACCCCACTCATGAAGCGGGACCCACTTATTTTTTTTTCAAACATCCAGGCTATTCGGGTACAAATCTCCCTGGTGATGTAGCTCTGCTGGTGCATTTGTCTGTGGTCCATTGTATGTAGGTCTGCTGGTGCTTTGTCTGTGGTCCATTGTATGCTGTAGTGTATACTTATCTTCTTCAGGGTTGCGATCTTGTATCTTGTGTGTTAACCGCTGCAACTTTCATATATGGCAGAAAATTACCATGCATGTTTTTGGCAACCCAAATTCTTTTATTGACATACATGTAAAAGATCATAAATGTTCAAATTATTTCAGATGAAATCAATTACAAAAAAAGAAGTGGGGAAAAAGAAATTGTTATCAAATAATTTTGTTGAAGATTTTATAAATATCTAATAACTAAAGTTACTCATACAATTGTTATTTTGCTAGGCAGTAATTTTACAACCACTTGGAGATAACGGAATTGCAATTATTGGTGGTGATACAATACGAGGTTTCACTACTTCTGATCAGGTACATGTCAGCTTTCATTTTTTATTTCTAATGATACATCTAATTTACCAACATGTTTTAATCTTTGGATCCTACAACAAGTTATGGTTATATTATTTACCTATGGACTTCAGGTTATTCCCTTTAAAACATCATTATGATTGTTGTTTTTTAGCGTTTGAATATTAGGTTAATGGTGATCTAGTTGATAAGTGGTGAATCAAGAGACTTTGGACCTAAGGGTGAAGAATCTTGGTGGTGGGACGCTAGTGTGCAAGATAAAATTAAGGTTAAAAGGGAATGTTGTAAAGTATGGTCCTTGTGTAGAAATGCTGAAAAATGGAAAAAAATATATATATATAACGTACTTAAGAAAGATACAAAGAAGGCGGTGAGCGAAGCGAGAGCTAGAACTTTTGTCCGGTTATACCAATCCTTAGGCACCAAAGATGGAGAAAGAAGTATTTACAAGCTTGCTAAATGTAACGCTCTGCGTCACATTAGTAACCCATAACAAAATGTTTTAAATAAAACATAGTGAAATAAAATTTTTCTCAAAATAATATAATACTTAATGTAATAATAATATTTCCAAAATAGTCTGACATTAATAATTTCTTAATTCTAAAATAATATCAATAAATCAAAACTCTTAAAACAAGGCGCCAACTAAACCGGAAAAACAACCATGACACCTGCTACTTTCAAAAATAATATAATTTTCTATAATATCAATAATATAAAATATTCAAACCAACAGACCACATAATTCAAATAACATCATTTAACATTTAATTCTTGCACTTATTCTACCAATCATAGGCGATATAACCCATTTCCTGGCGATGTAACTATTTCGATATCCCTTTCTTAGGCGGTATAACTCATATTCCGACATCCCAAATAATTGGTGATGTAATTATTTTCAATACTCCTTTCTTACCCCTTTCTTAGGCTGTATAACTCATATTTCGACATCTCAATTAATTGGTGAGGTAAATAGTTTTCGATATCCCATTCATAGGCGGTATAACTCATATTTCGACATCCCAATTAATTGGTGATTAACTAGTTTTCGATACTCCATTCATAGGCGGTATAACTCATTCAACAAACATCATCATATATATATATAGCAGTTAATTAATCATGTCAATATCACATATATCGTCATATAATCCAATTATAGCATGTCAATCAACCAATTCATGTACAAAACATACATATCAGAGAATCATCCTCAATAATAATCACATATATCATGGTAAGGAAGTTTTAAAGGAAAAACTCCCAAATTTAGAAAATCAGGATTTGACCAAAATATGTTTTTTCATTGAAATCTCACTATAAATCATTATATAAATAAATCCCCTTTTCCCAAATTCGTTTGTACCATGAAAGGATAAGAAAATGTCGTTTTTACTCACCTCTTATAGACCTCCAAAAGCTCTAAATATTATCTAAGACAAATCCTAGCATTTTACTAATAATGCTTCTGTTCTTCTCGATGACGATCTTGGATTTGTGCTCTGCCTCACTCAGTGATCCTGCTATTGGTGACATTTTTTCGTTGAGCGGCGCTAAACCTGCTGGTTGCGTTTCTTCTTTATTATTGAAATAGGTCAATTAACTATTTTTCAATTAGAAAGAGAACCCATCAGTTTCAATATATACAGGGGCCAAACTTTCTTTTTGACCAAAAGAAAGCAACGGAATTGTTGAGTCATTTTAGTCAGTACATGATTCTTTCTTTCCAAATCAATTCAATATATTTATGGGCCCACCATCTTTTTTTTTTTCTTTTTTTCTTTTTAATTCCTATTTACCCCATTTCGTTACCTTTTAATTAAGTTTATCTATATTATAAATTTTTTTAACTAATCTACACTATACATTTTAATAACTTAGTCTGTTTATCAATTAGTTATATTAGAATTTTAGGATCTTACACTAAAGGTAGGGAAAGAAAAACAAAAGACTTGGACCAAGTAAAAGGCATTAAGGAAGAAGGTAAAGTGTTAATGAACAGATCAAGGAAAGATGGAAAAATGACTTTCACAAGCTATTTAATGAAGAACACGAAATTTTATGGCACTTTGATAGGCTAAACACTAGAAATGAGGACTAAAATTATACTTTTTACTGTAGAATTCGGGAGCCTAAGGTAAAAGAAACATTGAAAAGGATGGATAATAACAAAACAGTTGGATCAGATATTATACCTATTGAAGTATGGAAGAGTCTGGGAGAGAAAGACATTGGTTGGCTCACAAAGTTGTTTAATGAGAGAATGAGGTGTAAGAAAATGTCGGACGAGTAGAGGAGAAACACTTTAATCCCTTTTTATAAGAACAAGGGAGATATACAAAATTACGCAAATTATTAGGGGATTAAGCTCATGAGCCATACCATGAGATACCGAGGAGGTTGACCATGGAAGCAATACACATGCTACGACGATTGGTGGAGCGATTATCGGAGGAATAAAAAAGATTTGCATATTGGTTTTCATTGTTTTGGAAATGACGTACAATAGGGTGCCAAGAGAGGTATTATGGAAGGTGAAATAACCAAGAGTAAACATGAGAAGGGGGTTGAATTGTATCTACCTAAAACTTTTCGCAAAACAAAAGTTTTCTTGAAAACAGGGAGAAACAGGTGCTTAAGAAGACTTACAGACGCTTCGATGCATCTAGAACTTGTCAAAGACAAATGTTTCAAAAGCAGATGTTTAAACCAATCTTTAACAAAAAAAAAAGAATTGTTTAGGAAATACTATTTAACCCCTGGTTAGTTGCAAGATAAACGATAAAGCAATATTTAAAGATAAAAGGATAGAAATAACCACACACAGAGATTTATCTTGGTCTATGTCAAGTCCTTGGCTTCACCAAGATTTTCATTATAACTGATCAGGTTACATACTCTAGTATTTTTTTGCTCGCCTAGCATCTCCAGGCTCAACTCAACTACAAGTATTTTTTTTACACTAGTAAATGTTTTGTTTACAAACAAAATGTCTTTCAGAAACATCTAGAGAATAAATAATTATGAGGGATTGGAAAGACTGCGAAATAACTTCTCTTTAAATACAAATGATTGAGAGAAGAATTAAGAATGATGAATTAATTGCGCAAAGTAATTGCAAGCTTTTAATGTGTGTTCTTGTATATTTGGTAATTCTTTTTAGTCTTTTTTATATGGCCTTCAAGCAATAAATTTGTTGAGAAACATTCCTCTGAGATTGGCTTCTTCAACTTTGAATAATCTGACTTCCATTAAATGTGATAAAGTCTTTTTGGGCAGCCATTTAATGTTGAGGAACGTTGGTTGTACTCTTACCGAGAGATTTATCACTTTATCAGAGCAGCAACACGTTTAGAGTTGTAGCAGGCTTGTGTTTCTTTTTGAGCAGCATGAATTACTCCTTTTGTGCAACATTCACATGTTTTAGAGATAAAGCACTTTTGTTGCAAACCAAAAGAGTGATACAAGGTTACTTTAGTTCAGAGCCACGTTTCAACGTGTTTGACTTTGAGATATATTAAATAATCCTTGTATCGATGATCCTCTCATTAGACGCTTGAAATAATATGCAGCTTTTCTTTAAACATGATAACTCAACTTCATTAGACACTTCAAACGAATATTTGACATGCGCGTTGAGAAGCTCGAGTAGACGCTTGGGGCATGGACTAATAGACTTAATTAGATGCTTGTCATGGACAGACGCTTGACTTAGGTTTTAACATATGACAATGCTTCTGAGAGTAAAACATGTCTAAAGAATTAAGGACCTGTTTGGTTTGGCCATTTCCTGGCATTTCCTGTTTTCATTTTCAGTGAAAATAGAAAATGGGTTTGAAAATGTGTTTGGTTGAGTTTAATGAAAATGTTTTCATTAAAAACATTTCTTGAATTGGGCCCAAATCTGGAAACAAAAAAAGTTGTTTTCAGTGTTTCCTTCCCAAAATTTTTAAAATAGGAAATGAAAATAGAAAACCGGAGGTCAAAACAAACATGTTTTCAAATTTTTCAAAATTTGAAAATGAAAATAATTTTTAGAAAATAGAAACTGCAAATGAAAACAGAAAATGAAAATGCAAACCAAATAGGCCCTAAGATTTCTTGCGCACTTAATACACACATCAATAGATTTTATAAGGTTCACATCATTCTAAAAATGTTTGAGTTTAGCGAAACTTAGGGTAATATAAGTTATCAGACGCTTGGAGACTTAATAGAAGGTCCTAGAGAAGAAAGGAGTTTGTATTGTCTATATTCGAGCAATCAAGGATATGTATGAGGGGGTCACGACTAGTGTGTGACAAGGTCTCATAGAAGATTTTCCTATAACTATAGGACTGCACCTAGGGTCAACTATGAGCCTCTATGTTTCTTGGATGTGCTCACTAAGCATATATATCCAAGAGTGAGAGTGAGTGTCACGGTGCATGCTTTTTGCAGGTGATATAGTTCTAGTTGGAGAGTGGAGAGGAAATAAATGGAAAGTTAGAGATGTGCAGACAAGCTTTTGGAGGCACATTGCTTTCATTTAAGTCGAAGTATTGGAGTATATGGAATGTAAGTTTAGCAGGAGGCGCATCAAACCTAGCCTAAAGGTGAAAATTGGAGAAGAACGACGGAGAAATAGAGAGAGATGTAAACCATAGGATTCAAAGGGGGGTGGATGAAATGGAGGAGTGCTTCGAGAGTTATCTGTGATAGAAAGGTGTCACTCGAGCTTAAGGGGGAATCTTACCGCACAACTATAGGACTTACGATGTTGTATGAGACTGAATGTTGGGCGGTAAAAAGCCAACAAGAAAATAAACTTAATTTAGCAAAGAGATAAATGTTGCGTTGGATGACTGTACATACTAGACAAGATAGGATTATGAATGAATACATTAGAGAGAAAGTTGGGGTAGCACCTAGTATAGAAAATATGGTAAAATCTCGCCTTAGGTGGTTTGTGTATGTGTGAAGAAGATCGGTAGAAGCCCCATTAAGGAGAGTGGATCAAATGGAGGGTAACCTAATCGCTAGAAGCAGAGGAAGACCGAGATAAACAACAGGATTTAGAGGTCGATTGTCTATAGAGATAGTTTATGATAGAAGATTATGTCATCGTTTGATTCATGGAGTTGATCCCATCCAGTGGAAAAAGGGTTGTAGGTGATCTACTAGTTGATCCACCCTCCCCTTCAAATTTAGGTCAGCATCTATTGTTTCATAAAGGAACACTTGGACTCTATTTTCATGTCATATTTCAGTTTCTGTATTTCCATCATGACAGTACTAGCAGTACATAGGTCTTGCAAATTGTTTCATGTTTTTATACTCAGTGACATGCATGTATTTTTGGGTTAGTGGCGTAAGTATTGAAATTATTGCAGGCGTGGATTACATTCATAGGAGAGAAGCTGGATTCTACCCTGGCAAAATATGTGAAACATGTCCCTCTGACTTTGCAAGATTAAGTTTCACAAATTTTCAAGGTACCCTCCAGTATTTTTTAATACTCGATATTAGCAGAAAGAAATGCTCCAACTTTCAGCCAGAGTTCTTTAGGATAAGAGGCTAGAGTCTACCTATGTATATTTCATTCTTTTTTTAAGGCAGTGCTCAAACTGTAGTACTAGTCAGACTAATTCAAGTTAGTTTAGGTACTTATTGTACAGATCAGCACATTTTTTTAGATTGCTTCTAGTGGTTGATTTTGCGTTTCAAATTGTAAGATTCCACTGTACAGGAAAAAAATTATGATTCCTAATCAATATTATGTTTCTTAGAACCCGGGAAAACATACAAAGCTAGAGGTCATGTACTCTCCCAGTTATTCCTACAGATACATTTAATTAATTATATCGTGGTCTTTCCACAAACTCAATTTAGTAAAAGACCTTTTTATTATTCTGTCAGTTGTTTTTCGAATTATAGTTTGCACTAAAAGAACAAACTAAATTTAGAGAATTTGGTACTGTAGACTTGCAGTTTACCGTAGCTGAAACTTGTATTTGGATATGTTTGATTGGTCATGTCTCATGAGTAATGCGTTAGTGTATGTTGGTTTACAGTTGGGAAATTGCAAACATATGTTTGAGACAAAATATCTATAGAATTCTTTTGGGACAAACGTACGTTTGCAACGGTAAACCAAACATAACTATATATGTGGCCCAAACCAAACACCACCGTTTTTTGGACAAGTAAATTTTGCCAGGAGGGCACTCCAAGGGAGAAACTCCAATGTACAAGGACTGTGCAGCAAAGAAGTTCAAACTTTGTATGATTATTTTTCATGTTCATATTTGAAAGTTGTAACAAACTGGTTATGTGATAGTGTGATACATATAGCCTTCTTCAGAAACATGAATATTTTGCATTTCTGCTACCGACTGGATGATATATACTTTATGCTTGACTAGTGAGGGGTAAAAGATGTAAAGGGCGAAAAGAGAAAGGGAATTCATTCATGTTGCTGCTAATATACATCTGTATAAGCTCTGTGTGTCTGTTTCATATCTATAAAATCATTTAAAAAACAAAAAAAAAACAAAATTTCTGTCACAGAAAGGCTCCAAAAACAATGAAAAGAATGAATGTCTACAAGTATGATTATTGTGATTTACATGGGTACCAGCCACCAAGATGTTAGCACCCTGATTAGTATCCATTATAGAAAAGACCTTTCCCAGGGCATCAACCCTGTAGCCGGTTCAGCAAAATGAGACAAAAGGAAGTCCTTCAGGCCAGTATCCCAAACCTCACAAAACTGTAGCCGCCAGTTAGGTGGTTCAATAGCTTCTGTTCCTAGTCCTGGTGCTCTATCCTTTGATCCTTTGTTTTGATCCTCCTTCCAGTCAACAACATAGGTAGCAACCCTTCTGAAGAACTTGGCTTTGAAGGTCTCCCACACCTGGTACTTGTAATGGTTTATTATAGCAGTACCTTCAGGCATGTTGAGGTACCCGAACCCTTCCCTTAGCTGAAAATGGTGCACCACATTCAGAAGACTTATATCAAGCAAGTCGGGCCGCACGATGGATTTGTGCCGCTCAGGGCTTTGAAGCCTGCATGTGTACCCTACAGTAACCCCTTGTTTGGGTGGCAAGTTCAAACCAGAAGGACCAAAGCTATGACAAGCTGTTCTTATCTCTGCAATGGATGATGAAGATGACAAATTCGCAACCACTGACCGCAGAGAATTCTCACCAGGAACACCACCCTGCCCTATCTGGTGATGAAACTCATTAGGGAAGTAAAAAAACTCATCGACATCAAAGAACCCCACCCATTTACACTCCTCTCTAGCCCTCAAAGCACAATGAGAAAACCCTGCTTCTTGAGTCTTTATCCAAGGCCATGCCTGTCTACTAACATTATACCCTTCACGATCAAGATCATGAATCACCCTTTCAATATCATCATCACTATTGTTATCATAGATGAACCAACGTTCCACTCCAAGCCAAGCATGGTACATAATCCATTCTCTCAGTGCAGAAGCTTGGTTCCACACCATGGTACACACACACAACTCATGCTTCCCTCTATTTTTCATCTTAACACTATCACTAGGTTTGCTAACTCTAGCCACAGAAGGCACAAGCATACGAACCGGGTGCCTTATGTTACCACCCAAATGACTCACAGTGACCCGAATCCCCCGGGCCTTACCCGGGTTGTTCCTAACGCTCTGTGGCAACAAACACCTCACAATTTCTTGTGCCACCGAAACCGCTTTTGTTGTGAGCATAAAGGCACCGTCTTTGTTGAAACTTTTCAACCCGAAATGGCACCGGAAATGGGTCGGATCCGAAATCTTGTGGGGTCGAAGATTCAACCCTTTTACGAACACCACAGCGGTGTCTCCATCTAGGGTCGCTTCGTAAGCCACCTTATCCCAAGATTGAGCCTTTTCAGCCGTTTGGTTCATCAGAAATCCCAAATTCCGGCGACCCATTGCGCCGCGCCGCCGCAGATCGACGGCGGAGAAGTTAGAGCTGGGAAAAGGGCACTTGGCAATGGATCGAGATTCGTCGTATCGGTCCGTGGACAGGAGCGGTCGAACCTCAACATCAAGGAGCGGTTCAGTTGAACCGGGGCCAGAACCGTTGGTGAGGAGGGTGTAGTAGACGCAGTCTAGTTCATGGGGTTGAGGAGGGTGGTTGGTGAGGATGAGGAGGAGGTGGTCGGGGAAGAGGATGCGGTGTTGGAGGGTGAAGGGGTGGAGGGTGGAGGGTGTGGTGTGAGGGTCAAGAACAGAGTGGCTTGCTGAAGAGTAGAGAAGGGATAAGGTGGAGGGTGTGAGAGAAGGGTGGAAGGTTGAGGAATGGTTGAAGAAGAAGTAGAAGATGGAGAAGCGATTGGAGGACAAGAAGAGGAGAAGGATGAAGAAGGAGAAACAAAGAAAAAGTGATCTTCTTGATGAGAGATTTAGAATATGGTGCCTTCCCACCACACGCTGCTGCTTCCTCTTCCGCCTCTGCTCTGTGTCCATCTTGCTGTTGAATTGCTTGAAAACAATGTGAAGAATTAAGAAGAGGGTGTTGGAGATTGGACGCAGAAAGAACTAAGAAGGTGCTCTCTCTCTCCAAATGGAATAATGGTACAATTCTGTTCCGTGAGTTAAAACAAAAGTCTCATATACTACTTAACTACAGATTCTGGCTGGCCGGCCGGAGGTGAGTAGAACTTGGATTGGATTACTACTACTACTGTTAAAACTTAAATAAAAGTGTATTCCTAGTGTTTACTTTCATCAATCATGCGCGTGAAGTGGATGCTACACTTTCTACTTTATTATTCTATAGTTTATGGATGTTCTGTGAATAAATAATATGATATTGGTGCCTAAGATTAAAAAAACATTTCGAAGGCAACATTGAAAAGAGATTTGCGGGTGAGGGTAGCTTCGGTGTGAAAGGGAAACAATCATTGGAGTTCTTACTGGTTTTCTTATTTTATTTTATGTTTTTTTTTTGTTAATCATGTTATAGGTATTGAGTATTCAACATCATTAATAATGATTAATCTCCATCGGAAAATCGTTGGATATATAAGGTGGATTTTTTTCTTTCAATTAAGTTTTTTTCATACACAAAAATTAGGATTCGAATCTCCGACCACTTACTTTATTAGTACCAACCCCATATCCGTTCCCGGTTTTCTTATTTGGAACTTTAATAAGTAATAACTTGCTTGACTAGCGTTTCCTAGATTGTAAACCTCAAGGCGAAATTTTTAATTACTTTGGAAACAAGGCATCTAAGGTAAAAAAGGGATATCTTTTTTAACCTTTTCCCTTCTTTTTTTAATTAGGCCGGATTTTTTAACTTGTATGGATTTTGTATTTTGTATAAAACGAGATGTATCTGCCTTTTTAACACAATTAATTACTCAGTAAGATATTGTTGTTTCTTTCTTTTTGGTATATAAATATTGTTGTTTCATTGTTAATAAAATTTGTAATAATATTTTAAGTATTTATTTGATATGTATTGTCAATGTAAAGATTTTTTATACTGTCAACCAACCATAAATTGACACATTATTCAAAATGTTTGACTTTTATCATAATTATCTTAAAAGTCACCTAAAGAATTATTTGTGATTGATTGAAAATGTAACTTTATAATGATAGTATATATCAAAATTAAACTCATATTTTAATGACAATCATGAACCAAGATACAAACAGCTAGGCACAAAACTCTAAAAAGTTTGCTTATGATAAAAGTTAGTACCCTACATGTTATGAAATACAAATGAATTCTTTTAGAGATCAAACGATAATCCTTTTATTTTAGCAGACCAGGTTTTAAACATGATTTAGAAAAAAATAATCCATGAAGTCTGTGTTATCTGTTAGAATGTCTGAAAAATATTTATTAATATTTATTATATCTTAAAATATTTTAGAATATCCTCAAAGATATATTAGGAGTTAATTCTTATTTATTATTTTTTGATTTATTTCTTTATTTAATTAGGACCAAAATTCTCTTGTATGTGTATAAATATAACTCCTAAGGTTTGTCTTTTATATCATCACATCATCATATTATTATCACATCTTTCCTGTTTATAGTTGTCAATCTCATTTAATTTGTTTCACTTCTTCACCACGTAGGCTCATTAGAATCATTATTCAACACCATAAATCCAAATATACTTATGTTGTTTTCCTCATCCTTGTTCAATTCTAGTTTTGATATGCATCTCCGATCAGTTTTACCTGCCTCGTGTCTTTGACCAGCTTCGTCTGCTCCCCATGTCTCCGATTAGTTCCGCTTGATCCCCGTGTATTTGATTAGTTCCGTCTGATCCAACCTAAAAGATTGCCTTTGTGGTTTTGCCCAAATGAGGATGGTTTCGTCCCAAATGTAGTTTGGTCCTTCTTGTGTCGCGATTGTCCTAAATGCGGTATGATTTTATTCTACATGCAGTTTGTTATGTTTAAATGTAAAAGATAAAGCTTGGAAAGCTTTAGGTTTAAGGGGAGTGTTAGAATACCCATAAATATCTCTTAATAATATATTGTATCTTAGAATATTTTAGAATATTCTAGAAAGTATCTGAAGAGTTATTTCTTATTTATCATTTCCTGATCTGGTTCCTTATTTAATTGGAATTAGGATTCTACTATTCATATAAAATAAGACTCTTAAGGTGTGTCTTTTGTAACACATTACCATCTCATCATTATCACATCCTTCAATAATATTCTCAGTTTATAGTCATCATCTAATTTCTTCAACTTTTTAAGAAATAGGGTGAGGGAAGAAAGAAGAGAGATATTACTGCAGACTCAAAATAATACGATTGATATTGACACGAGATGATGTGATAGTAATGTGATACAAAAGATAAATGCAAGAGTCTTATTCTTACTAATCGTATAGTCTTAATCCTAATTAAAGAAGAAATAACTTCTAAGAGATTGTCTACGATATTCTAAAATATTCTAAGATATAATAAAATATTATGAGATATTCTCCAGATATTCTAACACTCCCTGTTAAGCTAAAACGTACCAAACTTTATATTGTTACAATTAAACGTAACAAAAATAAAATATAATAAAAATAAATTCAAAGTCTTGGAAAAACGTAACAAAGAAGCCTTGTTGTAAGGACACACAAGATTCAAGTTGCACCTGCATTTAGGACAAACACGACGGAAGGACTAAACTGCATCTAAGATGAAACTATATTGTATTTGAGACAGCATAATGGAAAGGCCAAACTTCATATGGGATGAAACCATATTGCATTTGCAATGGAACCAGGGAGCCAATCTGTCAGGCTGGATCAAGCGAAACTGTCTGGAGACGCGTGGATCAGGTGTTATCGGAGACATGAGACATGCATAATTGATTGCAGACATGGGGATCAGGCAGAAATGATATGAGACAGAAGATCACGCAAAAGATATATGCATATAAGAGATGTATATTAGAAGTTGAACTGAATGGAGATGCATGACAATGATCCATATCGGAAGCAAAATTGGATGAAGATGCACATCAAAGGCAAAAGTGAATGGAGATGAGGTAAACAACAAATTAAACTAGATTTGTGTTTGCAATGGTGAGTAACGATTCTAAAGAGTTTCGTGAACTTTAGCAGCAAAAAGGTAAAAATAACTCTCTTCAATGGTAAGTATTATGACTCTGATACCATGTTGAATAATTGGGTTTAAGATTCTAGAAGAAGGAAAAGAGGGAGGGAGATGATTGTAAATTCAGAATAATATTGTCAGATATTGAATTATTGATACGAGACTGATACTAATATGATACAAAAGACCTGTACAATGGATGATGGGCTAGTGTCGTTAGAGTTTGGGTGAAAAGAAGTTTTCGAAAAATGATTTACACATATGCATAAAAATGAGATATTTTTATGTAATAGTCCACTGGTTCTTCACCTTTTATTATCTTGACAAATTTCACACCTAGTAAAATGAGACAGGATTTAATTGGTATATATATTGTCAGTGTAAAGATTTTTTATACTGACAATTAATTATAAATTGTCACATAAGCTAAAATGATTGACTCTTATCTTAATTATTTTAAAAGTAATTCATATCATGATTTCTAATTGGTTGACAGTATAAAAATTTTATACTAATAATATATAGCAATTAAAGTGTATGAGATATCCTCATAACTTGGTACGTTAGAAAATAAATATGCAGCAAATTGTATCTTATGTGTTCCATTTTACGAGCTAAGCCCTTACTTTCACGTCCATGGGAGAAAAACCATTTGAAGTCGAAAATTTTCCCTTAATTTATTAGGCTAAATTTGTATGAATGTTAAGGGAAGATGGGAGGATTTTCGGAGATAGACTCTCATACAAATATTCAGTGAATGTGTGATCCATGATAATCATATATGAAAATGGCAACTTGTTTGAAGATTTTTTTTTTTTTTGGGGGTAGAATCATTTTACTCTCTTGAGTAGGGTTGAAAATTAGTCAAACTGAGTCGAACTTGGTGCAACTCAATTCGATTCGATAAGAATTGGTTCAGCTCGTAACTTGACTCGAATTTGACATGAACCTTTTATTTTCAGTTCGAACTCGATTAGACTCAAGCTCGCGAGCAGCTCGGTTTAGTTCATTAACTCGACTCGTATCAATCAAAAGTCAAAATAAGTGTTCAAACCCCTCCCTTAATAAAAAAAGTTGAATAGTTTTAAAAGTTAATACAAAATACTGTTAAAAAAATTAATATAAAATATATTATTTAAATAAATTTAATATTTAAATAATAATAAAAATATAATATATATATATATATATATATATATATATATATATATATATATATATATAATTATCGAGCTGGTTCATGAACCAAACAAGTCGAACTATACCTGGATCAAGTTCAGCTCATTTATTTAACGAGCTCAATTTTCAGCTCAAGTTCAACTCATTTGGTTCATGATCCAAGTTCAATGAACTATTTATCAAATTGTGTTTCGAACTATGTTTGAGTTGATTCGATTCATTCTAATTAAGGTTCATTTCCAAAAAGTTTGATGTCGATAATTAGATAAGTTCATTCTTTTGATTAAAAAGAAAACCCACAAGACTTTTTCAAAGTTTGTTTTTTTTTTATAGTTTTCCTTGATGATGTATTAGCCATTTAGCCCCCATAAAAATTATTGACATGGTAAAATATAAGCTGAAAGTCAAAGGTGAAAATTCTTTTTTTTGTTTTTTTTTTTATGATCATGTTATTGGTATAAAATATCAACTATTGTAAACAGTGATTAATTTCCATCGGGGAACTTAGATGACATTTAAGGATTGCCCCTTGGCAATTGGGTTCTTTTTCATATGTATAAGACAAAAATCGAATCCCTGATCATTTGTTTAAGGAATCCAAATTCATTATCACTCGGATCAATCACATATTCTGTTAAAGGTCAAAATTCTGAATATCAGTTAATTATACTAATTATTTTCTACAATTTGTTACAAAAATCCATACGAGAGAACATTTTATTCCCAGCATCATTTAAGAAAGCAAACCCATTTATTTCTCTATTATAGTTGACGGAATCGTTGCTCTGTGTAATAACTCTTCGACCTTGATCTGGTCAATGCGGTGGATTTCAGCAACCTAATTGCTATCCGTAAATTTAATTATTTTAATAATCGATTATATATGTAATTAATTATAATAATTTTATATTTGAATGTATATATTAAAAAATAATTATAAGATAATTTATTTTATTAATGTAAAAAAATCACTTATATATAATAAATTATTATTAAAAAAGGTATATATGAAGCTACTTGTATCCTCCCTTTGATCCATATTATAAGAAATAAAATGATTTAATTTTTTGTTCCGAAATATAAGAAATATTCAACAATTTTTAGATATATTAAATGTTCATTTCCAATTATACCCTTATTTATAATATGATTCATATTTACGAGATACATATATTAAATGTTCTGTGTAGACTTTATTTATTATTATTGGCTTGAGTGGTTGGTGAATTAAGTTAGTGGAATTTGTGTTAGTACCATTAATTATAAGTCATCATTTATGAAAGGGGTATTTTTGGCAAATAAGTTCAACATTTAGGAATATTAATTGAAATTATATCTCATTTCAAAGTCTTTCCTTAGTCTGTGTGATTTACTCTTATGTTAATTATAATATGGACCGGAGGGAGTATAATTTAAGGGTCTTGCTAATAAGTGTCCTAAGGGCATTGTTTAAGAAATCTAAAGATAAAATTTTTTTTATTGAAAAATGTGACTTTTGAATGTTAAATGTATTGAATACACCACTTTTAATACACAATTTATGTCTTTGATTCCTTAACCAATACCCTTAGGGCACTGGTTAACATTTGCCATAATTTAATAATATTTGTTTGGTAGTTGGATGAAAATCTTTTATCCCATTTTTCTATCACATTCTCTGACCCTCATCAATGATAATTTACCACTTAATAAAATAAAATCATAACTCATTAATACCTATATGCACATTCTTAGCCTTTGATTGGTGGGGGGACATCACCATTTTTTGGGACCACAGAATTTTGTTCTTGGTACTTAGTTTTGCAGGGATGAAACGAGAAAAATGTTATTAGTTTCAAAATAATTTAACAGTTTTTTAAATAAGCTTCAAACTTCTAGCTTATCTGAAAACAACCGTTTTCTAAAAAAAAACAGTTTTGAAATTTAATTAGTTTATCCAACATAACAATTTTCTACTGAAAAACAACTTTTACCATGACAAACATTTGTTTACCTAAAAACCCTCTAATATTTTAAATTACTAACTTAATTAATGGAATTAGGCTGCCAACAGGGGTTGACACATCTGGTCAGTGTTGAGATTCTCTCCATCTTCCTCTCCATTTCTTCTTTCCATTATTATAGTTTTAGAGGTATAAACATTATAATGTGACATTAGGTGGGGTCCAAATATTCTTTATACACCCTAAAACTAAAGCAATGGAAGGGGAAATGGAGAGAATCTCCACCCAACTAGTTAAGTCTTCAACCCACACTTGTTGTGTCATGGGTTCGATTTTCATATTTCTCCTGTTGGTAGGCGATATGTAAATTCCATTATAAAATATCGCTTTTTTTCCTTCTCAAAAGGGGATCAATAGTCGTTCCCCACTTTTCCGTTATATGACTCGAACCCACGACCCTTTGGGTGTAGGTGAAAGGTCTTACCATCTGAGCTGCGTTTCGTGACTAAAACTATAAAACGTCGCTTAGATTGGTGGTCTTACCCACGACCCTAAAACTATAAAACATGGCTTAGATTGGTGGTCTTCCCTGATTTGGATGTGTCTTCTCCTAATTTAAATTTTAATGTAAAAAAATGGAATTATGCTACTTTTAGGTGCATGCCTAATTTCTTCCCGTTGTTTCTTATTATTTTCTAGAATGACAAGAAAAACAAAATTTTATCTTAATTCGGATATTTGCTTCTCTAACCTCTTTATAAAATGAAACTTATGATAAAAATCCCTTCTAACGTGAACCGAACGGAAGTCTGCAGAAAAATCAAACTGAACATTCGGGTTCTTTTGATGCTTATAAATTTTTTTAAAAGAAAAACAGTATATACTATTATGCTTACAAGCATGGCCAACTTGGGCAAAAATATTAAAAGATTTTGAAATCGAATATCCTAAAAATATTATTTAAAAAATCAACAAAAGAAAATTTTTTATTAAAATATCAAGTATGATATTTTTTAATATATTAAATATACGATTTATTCATGCAAAAAATTACTTTCTTAATTTTTTAGTTAAGAACACTGATTAACATTCTTTCATATTAAAATAAATAAAAATTTTATTTTATCAAAATATACACTTCACCGTTATTTCTGAAACCATACATCATTTTTCAAATCCTATAAAAAAACAGATAAACAAGGGAATGCGACATTTCGTAGCTAGGGACAACTGACAAATGCATATATGTTAGGGTGAGGAGGCAATTGCCCCCACAAGGTAACTTTTTAAACTTGATTTATTTGATTTGATACTTTTTATTTTGCTCCACAAAAAGTTAGATATTAATTATCCATACATGTCAAATCATTCTCACTCATCCCTATTGGAATAATTTCTCATTTTTCACTTATAGACATAATTTTCATATTAAAATTGAACCACGTTATATCTTGTATATTTTATAATATTTATAATTTATATTTTTTTTAGTAAAAATATTTATAAATTATTTCTTACATCTATTAAATTTCTAGATCCCTCGTTGTAATCTCAGTAAGTAGGGGTGAGAATAGACTAGGTCGAACTAAGTCCTGACAAGCCTAAGGCTGATCTGCGTTTCAGTCTCAAGGGCTGAGCCTGACCTATTAGCCTCATATAGGCCAATATTTAAGATCTGGCCTGACCTACTTCAAAGCCTGGCCTGGCCTGAAAGCTTATTTAAAAGCCTGCTTTTCAACAAGACCTTTAAATATGTCTCCACCTATAAATAGGTCATAGGCCTTCATTTGTAAATAGGCTTGTAAGCCTCTAATGCTAAAGAAGTTGGCATGCCTATACTGATAAATAGGTCGTTAGGCCTTCACAAATAAATATGCAAATAGATCTCTACATTTTAATGGACCAATAGGCCTTTACTTTCAAATGTTATAAATATTATAAATAATATATTATAGTATTATATACTAAATTATATATTATGTATATGTGTACGTATGTCAAGTAGGCCGACCTGATAAGCCTAATAGGCTTTTTTTAAAGCTTTAACCTAGTCTCTTTAGCTATATAGATTTTTTAAAAAGCCTTGATCTGATATTTTTGTTAAATAAAATAGGTCAGATTAGATATTAAATAAACTAGATCATAGATCCCGACGAATGACCGGACCAATTCCCACACAAGCAAGAAAAAAAAGTAAAGACAACAAAGGAAGTCGATAATTAAGATACCGACCGTCCGACAAGAAAAGAAAACAATAGAAAGGAAGTAGATTTCCCATATGTTGACTTTCTATAAGACAATAAAAAATATGTATTTTGAAAATTTATTTGGAAATATGTGTAGTTTGGGAATTTCATTTTATTTTAACATTTTTGCCGGGCAACTTCTTCAAACAAATACCTAAAAAGGGTGGCTTATATATGTCATTTCCAGCCGACTATTACTTGTTAGCGCTGTATATATATATATATATATATATATATATATATATATATATTACACGATAATACTCCTGTCTATTCCATCAACAAGAGTACTATTTGCTATTGATAAATGTCATTTGTAAGTATACACCAAAATTGAAAGGACAACGCAGCAGACACAGACTTTCTTTAGGCTGCTCCATCCTTCGTTTTCTTGCTAGGTATGTTGTCCGTATGAGAATCATTCATTGTTTCCTTTTCCTTCTGCCTGATAACTGTGACTGATCAGTTATGACATATTCTCTAAAATGGATAAAGCCTCTGATAAAATTCTTTCCCTTGTTCTGAAGCAATGCCAAATTCTTTTTCCCCTAAAAAATATAAATACATGAGCAACACTCAATTACAATTTTCCTGTTAAAATCTCATCTAACACTACTTTATATTTGGTTGTATGTCTCCTCCTCCGGTAAGGAGTTATTTTCCACCTTTATGTGAGTTAATGCGCTACTAGCACTATTATTCTGGTATTAATAATAACGACTTTAGGACTAATAATGTAAAGGAATAAATTGGTCCAATTCCCATTCTACTTTTGCCAAAACAAGTTATATTAAAATAATTTGATAAGTGTAACGTGTCTGCCTATCTTGCAGAAACATGCAATGTCAAAATAAGTGAGTTGGACTGCGTTAGAATCTATTATTAATGAGCACTAGTAGTATTATTATGACCAAGCAAAAGGATGGTTTTGGAGTTGTAAAGCAGGCATTAATTCGGTTTTCTACTTTCTTAACAGGGAAAATAAAAGGAAAATGGGGAATGATATGTGGCGGCTTCTGTTTTGTTAATATGATATGAAAATTACATGTTGTGGCCATCATGTGCTCTATATTCTGCGCTGCCTCCCTCAGTACGTAACTTTTCATCATCAGGACGAGTACCCATGCAATGCAAGCAATACAATTGCCTGGTGATTAATGGAATTAGAGAATTCAGATTTGCAATAGAATTGGGTAACGTGTAAAGTCTTCCACTCTTTTGTGGAGGACTGAGCCTTCAGATGTTAAACAATTATTGATGTATTCATTCTTTAATCTTTTAATTTCTTAATCAACTAATCAATAGTCTAAATTTATGGATGATCAAATCCTCAACCCCAAAGTTGAAGGACCTTTAACCTTGCCCAATTGGTAAAACATAATCATTTAAATACTAACTTGCAAAAACACATGTTTGCTTTCTTCTTTTGTATTGCCTATTTTTTTCCTATTTTATAAACTAGGACGTGGTCCTTGTGGGCGTATTCTGAGGCTAATTTTTCTGCCCCTCTTAAAAGATGAAATCTCCCAGTTTTTTTTAATGGTGAATAGAAATCTCTCCTGTTTCACTAATTTTGAAAATGGAAAACTATATGCATACAAACTTGTAACGATAACAAGTAGAGCATAAGGTTATGTTCGAGAGATTTAAAGAGAATGGATGGACTAATAAAGGTTGAATATAACAAACATGTGGTTGGTCCGAGTGGTCACGGACTCGGACACCTTAAGCAGGTGGTCAGATGTTCGAATCTTAACTTTTGTGCATGGAGAAAACCTGGTTGGAAGGAGAGAACCTACCTTGTGTGCCCAACAGGTTTCCAACAGAGATTAGTCACTGCTAACGATGATGAATACTTCGTACCTATATCATAATTATCAAAAAAAGGTTGATTATAAGTGAGTGAGTTGTATTTTTAGGAAAATGATTAAAGTTCAAATCTTGTAGAAGACGATTGTTGAAAGGAGCTGTCTAATGTCCTCTAATATAAAAGTTGAGGACCGGCCCTCCTTTACTATTTATCGATTGTGACCGGTATACCGGTAAAAATGAAAAGAAAAAGAAAAAGAAAACAAATGACAAACACAAACCCTACCATAGAAAGGAAGAAACGAAACAAAAGAAGGAACATGGGCTCCACAACGACGACCGAAACTACCCTTGTGACAATGGCGACGGATTCTAGACAAGATGGTGGTTGGTATCATGACAGAACAGTTGGACAATAGTGGCTCTGGTGGCTGCAATTATGGTTGTTGATCCTCGATGGTGAACGATGTGAGACGGTAACGGGCAAGGGCGACTTGGAAGACTTTGGGCTTGTAGTTAGTGTGAATAGCAGTATCGTCGAGATTGTTGTTGTTGTAAGCGAAGGCATTGCCATAAGAAAAAAAATCTTTAGTGTCGACATTGAGGAGGAAAGAAGAGGAATTGAAGCTTGTAGAGTGTTGTATAGGTTCGCAAAGATGTTCACAAGTTTACCTAATCTTCCTATTGCCAAAACATCATCAGAACCGTTCTTTTATTTAAAGGTTAAAGTAATAATTTGGTCCCTATACGTGACACATATTCTTCATTTAGTCCCTATATGTAAAAAAATTGAAAATGAGTCCCTACATGTGTAAAAGTTAGTAAATTCGATCCTTACACGTGCAAACGTTAGCAAATTCGTCCCTGCTGTCAGCAAATTAGTCCTTATACGTGACACAAATTTTTGATTTAGTCCTAAATCTGGAAAAAAAAAAAAATAAATTGGTTCCTATATGTGCAATCGATAATAATTTTGTCCTTATCGTCTATCAAGCTCGGATTCAACTAAAGATTTTTTTCGTATTGATTATTGTTTATATATTATATCAATCTATTTCGTATATTGAGAGTCTAATTGGATTCAGAATATAAAACTATTTAAGGACCAAATTATATAATTTTTACTCTCAATAGAAGAAATAGATTGATATAATATAAAGAAAATATTCAATACGAAAAGATTCTTTAGTTGAGTTCGAGCTCCTTGGTAGACGGCAAAGGAAAAATTACTATCGATTGCACATATAAGGATCAATTTAATATTTTTTTTAGGTTTAAGGATCAAATCAAAAAATTATATCACGTATAAGGACCAATTTGCTGACTGCAGGGACGAATTTGCTAACCTTTATACATATAGGGACCAAATTTGCTAACGTTTACATATATAGGGACTCATTTCCAAATTTTTTACCTATATGGACTAAATGAAGAATTCATGTCACGTATAGGGACCAAATTATTACTTTAACCTAATTTAAATGATAAATCAACGACGCAAAATAGTGGAGGATCGGTCCTTCAACAAATTATGGGAGGACCAAAGATAGCTTTTGTTAGAATGTCTTAAGTCATACTCATCAAGGGTTAGTCTCATAACAATATCCGTGGAATATCCGAACTAAAACCAAAAAATGAAAATGAAAAATAAAAGAATATATATATAGATATATGGTTGATATGTGTTATCACCGTCAACCGATCATAAATTAACTTAAAGTCAAATTAATATATATCAAATTTGACTGTAATCCGATTACCAAAATAAAATAAAATTAATTAATTTGATTCAAATTTTCAAATTCATCAAATTGATCCAAACTAATGAAGACTCTGTATGAATCAAAATCGCTAATTGAGATGATAAATCCCTTATCATTATCTTAAAAGAGGAAGAAACTTATGGAGCTTAGTCGTTGCAAATTATCAGTGTGATCCGCTTTAATTGAACTTGCTTTACGAAAAGACCTTTGCTTTTGTTTTCTTGATGTAGATAGGCTTTTGCTTTTCTACTTTGTTGGTTTCAGCAACCAAATATTAAGAATGAGGTTGAGAAAGGGATAACATCCAAAGATTATAAATTTAGCATCATGGCCTCCGAGGAAAAAATATATGAGATTCCAGAGAGAATAATGAAAAAAAAAAAACAATAAGTCACTGACTCTAGAAGATTGATGAAGGGAGCCAGAGACAGTGAGAGAATTGACCCCGGATTCTATAGTATTGATACATGATCACAATGGGCCACTATCTCTGTAGATAATGACAGATAACAAATTCAGAAAAGGTGGTCGAAGAAGAGAATAATAATCATAGCAACAAAAATAATAATAATAGTTGTAAGAACAACTTACTTATAAACGAAATTCATAAACGTATTTGGCATATTCTTTGGCATAGCAATGAATATTTGAAGTTTGAACTTTTCGATTGCAAGCAGTGGTATCCCATAAACCTTATGCTTGAAAAACAAAGGATTTGAGCAAGGGAATTCGGCTCACTGTTCATTTGTCTATATGATAGGATGAATAGTATTAAGTCACTTGCTTTTGGTCTGTCTCAAATATCATCAAGAAACATTAAAATTGAATATGGGACGAACTTGGTAGATCTGTTTTTCCCCCTAATAAGTTACTTCTACACAAGGCCGATTCAAGGGTGAGGCAATTAAAACCCTAACTTTAGGCCATTAGCAGAAAAAATTATTTACTCTTAATTTTTATACAACAAAAAGGTCATACATGCTGATAAAAATGTTCAACCCAAAGCACTTGATTTGGGTACATTCTCTCACTTAAAATAAAAAGGTCTCACTCACGCTTGGGTTGGCCCTGCTTCTACAGTACTCGACTACATGTTATAGGCATAAGTGTTAGACTTAATTTTGTAGTATTTCTTGGAGATATTAGTTATTTCTTATCTTACTCTGTCAAATTGTGTAAAGTTTTTTTTTTTTATAAGGTGTTTTTATTTGATATATAGGTGAAATATTTATATCTCAGAATATAGTCATATATATGTCTAAACAAGTAACTCCTCAAAGTGTTTTGCGTACACATACATTTGTGGTATCATATTTGGATTCATATGATTAAAGCACTTATCCCTTACCCTTGCACTATAACATCACTAAACTTAACATAAAAGAGCATGTTTAAACTCGTAATTTGAAGTAAAAATTATTAGATAAATTCCCAAAACCCAAAATCTCTTATTAAAAAGAAAGGAGTACTGCACATATAAGCTCAAAGACAATATTTCTTCTTCCTCGTGCGTTTCTCAAATTTTCCAACACGCTACGACGACCAATGAAAAACGTGGGTATCTTTCGCTTCTATCATGGTATTACTATTTAATTGCTCCTGAGTCTCAGTTGTAACTATGTATCTAAAAGAATCAAAACACTACTCAAGGATTTACACTGTTCATCTCCTAAATGGAAGTGCATAAAAACAAAGAACAATTTGCCAAACATCTTTCTCACGAGCAATCAATTGCAATTTGCAAAGTAGAAGGTGGCCGTCAACTTCACTTTCAAATCAAATACGCCAATATATGTTTTTTTTGTTTCTCAGAGTACTCCGCACGTAACTGCGGAGATTAATTCCACGAGGTACAGGACGACATTGAAGCACTGACATCAGTGGTAGATCTTAATTAGGCTCCCCCATTTTAAAAAAAAATATATATATATATATATATATTACCATGCATATAATATGAATATATAAATGCTTGAGTTCTATCTTGTTATCAATGTTTCGGAGTAAAGTGATGAAAAAACCCCAACTTCATTACCCAATTGATGTTTCGATGAAGCTAGAAAGCTTCAGTTTTACCACTAGGGCATGAGGCACATATATTCCCCAATTCATATATCAACACAAACAAAGATACTTGGACCTTCTGCTACCTCCTGAAAACTCACTTGACTATTATAATATTATTTTGGCTCCCCCAAATTTTTGGATCAAGATCAGTCACTGGCTAACATCTCTCAACCAGATTTTCTCCATACATAAGAGTCAAGAATCGAACCTCCGATCACAACTTAAAGATCTCAAACCCGTAAACACTCAAACCAATCATATATTGATAATATGTCAATATATGTTTTGATTCTCAAAGAATGGGATGATAAAAATATTTTATTGCTTTAGACTTACGATCACAGATACACTGTTTTTGGTGAGTTCTTTTCCTAGTCTTACGCATAACGCATATATATCTGTTTTGATTGACTTCATTCTTTTTATTTTAACCCCTTTTGGATGTGAATCCTTTTGCTTTACTCTGAATAAACGATTGTGTGTTGTCCCTCTTGTTTGCACTTTTATGTTTATGAACAATATATTTACAGATCCAAACGAATAAAATTTTTTTTTTTTATTAGATCAAATTAAATATGAAATATAAAATTAAGAATCAAACCATATACAAATGCGGTTCTAGTAGTAGTTCATAAAGAATAGAATATGAACATTGAAAATAAAATTAACACTCGTAGTCAAATAACAAGAAGAGAAGGAAAGAAAACTCAGATCCCTTGCATCTCTCTCCATCTCTAAAGCCCTTTCTTAAAAAAACGTGAGAATTTATACCCTTAGGTCGTATCGGGCATGCACTTGGAGCAGTCTGGCCAACGCTTATTGCTGGCTTGACAAAAAGCATGTATTTAGTGAAGACTTTAGCGTCCAACGCTGAGTAGGTTGTGCTCTGCACTGGGTACTAATGGATAATTCAATTTGAACTCATGCATTGACCGCTGGTTAACCTACGCTCAGGCAAGGCCTTCTGGAAACAACCCACTTTTACATTCTGGTAATACCAAAAAATTGTTTGGCCGGATCAGGTCGTGAGCCATCAATTTGATAGGCTAACGATTGAATAGATAGATAAGCAGCACTTGTCTAAGCAAGAATGGTTGAAGATCTTTAACTTGGGTAGAATGATCTGAGCAAAGTTGTTGAGTCAAGATGTGTTTCGAAGCCACTAGTGGGTCGGATCATGTATTAGGCCACTCAGCTAAAGTGCAAATATTCGTCAATCAGTTGAACCAAGATCGGCTAACCAAAGATTAGCTGAAGCAAGATCGGATAAATCAAGTTCGGCTGAACCAACATGAGTTGAGCGCAGCTGTGGAGCTAAGATAGGTAGATGAGAAGCAGTTGTTGAGATATTTAGCTGAAGCATAATGAATTGAACGGAGCTGTAGAGTCGAGATGAACTTGGAGACAATTATTAGGCCTTAATGGCCTCTTGAAAATGCTGATAAAATGGGCCCAATGGGGTTTAATCATATTCAGAAAAAGAACTGGCATATAACTAACAAAGTTAAATGCAATTTTAGTAATGTAACTACTTTCTTAGATTCTTGAGATGAAATTGAAGGTGATTTTGGAGAGATAATATGAAGATAAAAAATGATCAGATGGAATAAAAGGAAGTTCTTAAGTTGACCAAATCAAAAACGTGCATGAACACCCACTCCCTTAGAAAAAAGGAATATAGAGGACATGGTCAGTTGATGGGACAATAAGCCCAAATAGTGGGCTTTGATCCATAAGTTAGCTGACTAGGTAGTTACCTATATTGTTGTTGGCAGTTCATGAGTTAATCAAGTCAAGGACGTACGTGCATGAAAACTCACTCCCTTAAAAATAGGGATATGGAGGACGTGATCAATTGATGAGGGCAGTTAGCTAAAATTGTGGGTTTTGGTTTGTAACTTAGCTTACTAGGTAGTTACTTATATTATTGTTGTTAGCCATGATCTTGCATGATGTAAAATAAAGGTTAGTGAACTAAGAACGTGACAGATAATGGTAGTTTAAGTTAATTGAGTAGTTTAAGACTATAAATACCAATTTTAAGTCAATTTTTGAGACACACTCAATCAATCAAACACAAACTTTTACATTTATCTTTACTTTATTTTATCTCTTTTTATAATTTTCATTATGTAAAATTATGATTTTAGTTCATCTTTTAAGCTAAGTATTTTCTGGAATAGCTTAAAAATTCATAGCTGAGAAACGAAGTCTCATTCTTAATGTATCATGTGAACAAGAAAAATCATTTGTGCTAATTAGCTGACAATCGACTAAATCGGCTAACGCCCAACAGCACATTAATTCTTCACGTGCATGGGGTCTTTATATCTCGCATTAATGTTCCTCGCTAAGCCAATTCTAATGCTTATTTCATGGCTAGGTTGAGCATAAATATGCAGCAGGAGCTGCATTTTTGGTGTACCCACCCTCGGGTATTCTGGCGCTTCTACAAGCAGACACGACGGGTCCTTTTATTTTGCTGTAGTTTGGTTTTCCTTTCTCCCATTCGCCAAAACAAATTCTATCGGTTTGTTTGGATTAGTTACGAAAATTTGATTATTTCAATAATTAATTATGTAGATAATCGATTATTGTTATAATCGATTATAATATAATTAATTTTATGTTTGGATGTGTATATTGAAAAACGATGATAAGATAATCTATTTCATTTGTGTTATGAAAAAAAATCACTTATATAGTAAATTATTAAAAAAGGTAACTAGTTATTTTTATAATTTAATAATGTTTGTTTGGTAGTTAGTTTTGTAAGGGTGAAATAGGAAGAATGTTATTGATTTTAAAATAATCTAACAACTTTTTAAATAAGTTTCGAACTTATAGCTTCTGTAAAAATAGTTTTTTCTCATAAAAACAGCTGTTTTAAAATTTAATCAGTTTACCCAAACATACAAGCTTCTATTAAAAAATAGCTTTTATCATAAAAAACAATTGTTTGGGTACCCAAACAACCTCTAAATCAAGTACTTATAAAAAATGAACTCACTAACTATAAAATTTTGCTCTCATGCACCATAGCGTTTAATTCTTTTTTTGATTATCGCATTTAATTCTTTTGCTGCTTGAACTCTCATAATATCATTTTATAATATAATCCGTAAATTTTGATAATTTAAATTTCTAATGGCTTAATTTAAAACTTTTAAACACAAAATTAATTTTCTTAAGCAGAACCATACAAACTAATTTAAAAACTGGATAAAACTATGATAACTATTAGACTATGACACGGATTTAGATAAACAACTTAATTAAGTGTTTATTTAATAGATTTTTTTTCAAATAATCTAAATCAATTTATTTTCATAAACTTCTCTGATAAGCTTATTGAAATAAGTTAAAAGGAGATTATAGAACTAATATAAACTATTTTTATAAGTTATTTATATAAATTTATTTTCATAATTTATTCTCATAAGTTCAAATAAACCCTTTATAAGTTTTTTCAAATGCACCCTAATTAAACCTTTACAAAAAGTTAGAGGCAAATTTTGTTTCCAAGTAGGTTATATGAGATTTCAAGTGTCTCAAATAATAAGTTCCAGAAAAGTGTACGAAGTTATTATATTCCTTTCATTTTTGTGGTTCCAGGCACTCAATTTACATATTTGTTGCATCAATACTGAGCCGTCAGTTGTTGTTATGGGCCTCTTTAGGGTATATTAGATCGTCTTTGTTGTTTTTTGGGTCAACGGGTCGTCATCAATTGAATTGAGATTTTAGTGTAATTTATTATGGGCTGGCTACCATTGCTGGGTCAAAGGCTCAAAGCTCAAGTTGGTGAAGGAAGATGACCACAACCTAAGTCTCGGAAAGATAAAAATCTAGATTATGTTCTCCAAGAAACTTTTAGGATTTAATTGTCATAGATTAATAGTGTAAATATTTTTTATAATATTAATTAATCATGAATCATCATATCATTAAAATATTTAACACTTATAATTATAACTATTTTAAAACTCACACATGAAATGATTTGTGATTGATTGACAGTGTATCAATATTAAACTCAAACTTTTTTTTAGCTTTTTTTTGTTTGATTTCTTATAAATTAAGTTTATTATCAATTTAGTCTTAAAGTTTAATAAATTTCTAATATTTTAGTCCTCCATCAAAATAATAAAGATGAATGATATGCTGATTGGACTTCACATGGGAACTAAAATATTAGATATTTGAATTTTAAATGATCAAGTTAATATTATTAACTTGTATTTGGATTAGTTTATTTTATGTTTCCAACAATTTATAATTAAAAGCTTTATGAGAGAACTTTTAAAAAACATTTTAATTTTGATGAGCTCTCGGTGTAAAGTTTTATACTATCAACCAATCATATATTATCATAAATATGACTTTTCTAGTTATTATGAGAATCCAATATTTTTACTGACAAATCAACATGCGATTAGATGTTAGTATAAAAAAATTTATACTAACAATAGATTAAAATTAAATCCTTTAAAAATTAAGCAATTATTTCCCATGAAATAGTTTTCCCCCCAAACATTCCATTCTATTAATCAAAACTTTGGGACCTTTAGGGAATCTTGTACTTTCTTATGCATTGTTCTGTTCAAAGGTGGACTTCTGAGTTGGCACATCATCTACATGGCAATATGTGTTGGAGTCATGTGGTGAGGACCAAATTAAAACAAAAAAAAAGATTAAAATATATCTTTGGTCCTTTATCTTTATTTTAGGTTTCAATTTGGTTTCTCTTTTATTTTTTGTTTCACAATGGTCCCTCAAAAGTTTTAACATTGCTGCATTTCTAAGGCTGAAATTCGAACTCGAGACTACTGATTAAGCTGGAAGAGACCCTATCATCTCATCCAAGTGTTCTTGGATAGAAATTATAATATTTTACTGAAAGTGAAAATGATATATTTTCCTTGCAATGACCAGGAATTTACTAAGATTAATCAAAGATATTATTTTCAAAGTGATTTAGTAAAAATGAAATTCATTTTTTAAAAATCAAGATCATGCAACTAATAGATAATTTATTAGATAACATATCATAGAAATCTACTCAAAATAAAATTAATTAAACTATTAACTAGAAATCTACCATATAGACCTATCTTTTAATTAACTAAGATCCTAATACCATTTTATTTAGTCCTAGCCGTCAGTATAGTAGGTTGATTAAACAAAATAGTTCAATGAAATCTTTATCAAACTTAATTATTTTATTAAGTACCAACTTAAGACCATAGTGACTATCTTCCTAAGTTATTTTTATAACTTGCAAAAATAGTTTCACATATACCTTAACAGTTTCTTGTTTGATTAATGATAAGAAAAAAATATTGTGAAAAAAATGATAAGAAAAAATTGATTGAGAAATATTTAGTAAAATCTTAAAACCAAATATTAATTTCTATCCATACTTCTTCATCATTGCTTCTTACTTTCCGATCACATCAACCACGAGGAATCATTTCTCCTCTTCTCACGACACCCATCCACATCATCAATTCTTCCTTTTTACTTTCATCATCATGCTTGTATAAGTTACACATGGTTAATCCATACCAAAAACAACGAACATACAAATATAAATTTCAAGGCTTAAACATACAACAAATTAAGGCATCATCTTTCAAGTATGCAAGCATGAATTTAAGAGAAATTCTTCCTCATAAAAAGCAGAACCATAACGTCAATAAAAGGAAGGGGAAGGGGTGATATTAGAATCCATAAACAATCCAGAAAAATTAATTAATACAACTCAATGATCAAATGAAGACAATCAACAAAGAAAAGAAAAGAAATAAGAGGAAGAAGGAGAAGTTAAAGTCACGGTTTCCTTGAGGTACTTTTGGGTTAGGGAGTCCCAAAACCCCAAGCCTTCATCATCATCATAGACATGCAGTCCATTTCCAAGCACTAAGAGTGGAGATTGTCGTCCCCTTACCTTTAGCTATTTCTGTCTGTGGGGTCAAGCTTGTTCCTCCTCCCTGGTTGCTTCCTTTCTTCTCACCGCCATGAAGCAGTAATAAAAAAAAAATTAGAGGTCAAGGCAAGAAGAATTCCTAACAGATAATTAACTAAAATAAAGAGAGGAAGAAAAAAAAATGAAGAAATAGGTGAGAAAGAGAGAAGACCGTGAAAGAGAAAAGAAGTTGGAAGAAAATGAAGAATAAGAAAGAGTTGAAAAAGAGGAAGATCCTGTGGTGAGAGAAAAGAGTTTTGACAAAGTAGAAGAAGAGGGAAGTACAGTATGGAATTGAGAATGCAAGCACAATGATCACTTAACCCCTCCTGTTCATTTCTCCACACACGGCTGCTTCCCTTCTCACCACTTCAAGCATTTACTTACTCATCCGATCATGCATAGGGATTAAGATTTTATGTCCCACTTTTTAGTCACATTCTCTATCCCCATTAATAATAATTTGTCACATACTAAAATAAAATCATAATTCATTAACTCGTTAGATTGAATATTGCTACCATGTTCGATCATTTCCCATTTGCTACAAGAATATTTGTGGATGTTGGCCATAAGATTGAGTTGAGTTGAATAATAATTTTACATTAGTTTATTTGCATATCATAAAGTTGTTACTTTTATGATTGTCCTCACAATGCATGTTATATTCATCTGATCTTTCAGTTTTTATGATAGTCTCAGCAGATTACCACATTATAATCTGCAAGTATTTTGAACTTTGTTCGCTTCTGGGATATATGGAGAACAACAATAAGGCTGTGCAAATTAGCTACTTGAGTTACTAAACACACTATATATGATTATGTAATAGTTTTCAATGTAATAATTTATTTCACTTTTGCATTTTGCTTCAATAATGGTGGGTCAAAATCAAGAAAAGAATACACTAAAATGTATGGAGAGAGTCATTCGAAGAAGATGAAGCTTAATAAATGGAAATAAGTTTAAGGTAATCTATATATAATCTATAATGTCTAATAATAATAATAATAATATATACATTTGAGAGTAATATTCAAAGGAATTCAAAGAAAAGTTTTATACGTGTCAACTATGCAGGCCTTCTCACCAACTTCTTAACTTTTTACACTTGTCAATGTATGAAGCAATTAGCAATTACTCCTAGCAGTTGCACTTCAAAGGTTGTTTGGCACTTAGTGATTTGATTGCAACGGTGAACGTTTGATATATAATTTCGTTTGGTTGCCATTGTTTTAAGGAATTAATATTATATTTGATTGTCATTGTTTACACTTTAATGTTAATTTTAGGGAAGCAATTGAACAATGCAATCTACATGATTTAACTTTGATTGGCTACCCTTTTACATGGGCTCGTAGTAACTAGTAAGATAGGGGCTGTTGAAGAGCACTTAGACAAAGCAATGGTAACACCAAAGTGGCTAGATATTTTTCCTGACTGTAAGTTGCAAAATTTACTCTCCACAGTGTCTGACCACTCTCCACTTTTTTTTGAAATTGGAAGAAGGAACGGCGGGACCGATTCATAGACGGTTCAAGTTTGAAAATGCTTGATTAGAGGAACCGGACATTGGTGAAGTTGTTGCTGGAAGCTGGAATAAAAATGGGACCATTAACTTGATGGAAAAAATAAAATCAGTGCACAACTGATATGGAGGTTTGGGGAAGAAAGGTGCGCAATAAATTCAGAGGTGCACTAAATGATTACCGCAGGCAACTTGGAGCTCTTAGAGGCAAGGATGATTTGGCTTCTATTAATATGTCTGATGTTCTGAGAAGCAAAATAAATGACATCCTAATTAAGGAAGACACATATTGGAGGCAAAGAGCTAAGGTGTATTGGCTAAATGATAGGGATAGAAACACAAAATTTTTCCATGCAATGGCTTCCACAAGAAAGAGAAGGAATGGAGTTCAAAAGTTGATGAGGAGCGATGGGTCTGTTGCTGAAAACCAGGCAGATTTGTGTGAGGTAGCTGAACCTATTTTAGAGAGCTTTTTGCGCAAAAGCAAAGCTCCTGTGCACCAGTGATTGATCTAGTAACTGCCCGGGTTTCAGAAGCTGATAATGAGCTCTTAGTTGCACCTTTTCGGTTGCAAGAATTCAAGTTGGCACTTGATGATATGCATGCAGATAAAGCACCGGGTCCTGATGGTCTAAATCCAGGTTTCTATAAATATTTTTGGGATTTATATGGGAGGTTATGCTGCGACTTGGTTAGATACGGGTGCTGCACCTTGCCAATTTAATGCAACAAATGTTACTCTTATTCCAAAATGTGATAATCTCTCTACTATGAAAGATTTGAGACCTATTTCCTTGTGTAAAGTCAGTTATAGAATTATTTCAAAAGTTTTGGCTAATAGACTTAAGCCTCTTCTTTCGAAATATATTGATATTGAGCAGTCAGCTTTTATCACAGAGATATCTATTCTGGATAATGTTCTAACAGCTACAGAAATTCTTCACCACCACATGAAGTGTAAAAGAAATGGAAAAAATGGTGAGATAGCTTTGAAGTTGGATATTAGCAAAACCTATGACAGGGTTGATTGGGGTTACCTAAAAGCAATTTTAGTGAAGATGGGCTTTGACCAGAAATGGATAACTTGGATTACTAAATGTGTGCAAACAGTGTCCTACTCGATTCTCATGAATAACGATCAAGTGGGACCTATTATACCTGGTAGGGGATTAAGACAAGGTGACCCATTATCACCTTATCTTTTTCTACTTTGTGCTGAAGGTCTCACTGCGCTCTTGAAAAAAGCTGAAGCAAGAGGTGATTTAGAGGTGCTCTAATAATTACACACCTTCTTTTTGCAGACGATTGCTTCTTATTTTTTAGAGACAAAATACATGAATGCCAGGTGGTGAAAAGTATTTTGCAGGTCTATGAGGATGCGTCCGGTCAAGCAATTAATATGTCCCAATCCGAGAGTTTTTTCAGCACTAATGTGGACATGGAGAACCGAAATAGAATTATGCAGCTCATGAATGTTTCACAAGTGATTGGTGGTGGAAAATATTTGGGTATCCCATCTTTGGTTGGTAGGAATAAAAGGGCTATTTTTGGGTACCTAAAGGATAGAGTGTAGAATAAAATTCACTCTTAGAGTGCAAAAAGCCTATCAAAAGCAGGTAGAGAAGTGATGGTCAAGTTTGTAGCTCAAGCAATACCCACTTATGTTAAGAGTGTTTTCTTACTACCTTCAACTCTTACGGAAGAATTGGAGCGTATGATGAATTCCTTTTGGTGGGATTCAAGGAAGGGAGTAGTCAAAGGAATAAATTGGCTAAGATGGGAACATATGACATTAAGGAAGGAACATGGTGGTTTGGGATTTTGTTATCTTACAGTTTTTAATATGACAATGCTAGGGAAATATGGTTGGAAATTTATGACCAACCCTGATGCTACTGTTTTAAAAATTTTCAAAGCTACATATTACTCAAGAGGGGTTTTTTAGAAGCTGATTTGGGCAATAACCCAAGCTTCATGTGGCGTAGTAACCGTAGTTTCCAGGTGTTATTAAAAACTGGTTATAGGTAGCGTGTTGGTGATGGTACCCAAATCAATATCTGGTCCAAACCTTGGTTGAGAGATCAAAGCAACCCTTTTTTACAAACAGAATCGTTGGAGGCTAACATGGGATTGAAAGTATGTGATTTTCTACTGCCCAATAAATGTGGTTGGAATGTGCAAATGATGAGGCAGGTCCTGGAACAAGAAGATATCCAGCACATTTTGAGTATGCTTGCACTAATAGTTACAACACAAGACAATATCATTTGGGGAGGGAGCCGAGATGGGAGTTATAGTGTTAAGTTGGCATATTTTTGCTGCATGGAAAATTTGGTGGATAATAGTGCTTTGAAGATACCAGGTAGTTGGAAGATGTTATGGCAAATGAAGATTCCATACCGAATTAAACACTTCCTTTGGAGATTATGTCGAGATTGTTTACCTACTTGAACCAGACTTCTAAGTAAAGGTGTTGATTGTGTGCACAACTGCCCTTTTTGTGATACAATGTTTGAAAATACATGGCACCTATTTTTTGGCTGCAACAAGGTAAATCCATGTTGAGAGGATGTAAGCTTGTGGAGGATTATTGAGCCTTTACTCACTCAAGTAGACAACCTTGCTACTCTTTTTTGGAAGGTCTGCACGCTTGTGGATGGGAGGGAGAGTAATATTTTTGCTGTCATCTTATGGGGTATATGGAAGTGGAGGAATAAAAAAGTGTGGAATGCAAAGGAGCTGAATATTAAACAATTTATCTTCTCTTCAAGAAACATGCTTTATGAATGGCTTCAAGTCACAGATAGGCATACAAATTCACAGGCCAGCACCAGTCAACTCCATGCAGTGCAACGTTGGAACCCACCACCTATGGGGTACGTAACATGTAGTATAGATGCTGGTTTTGTTCAGTAGGAAGCTCACTTTGGTGTGGGTCTTTGTATTAGGGATGAAATGGGGCAGTTCAAATTTTCTCACACAGAATGGTTCTTTGGCTCTCCAAGATCATATGAAGGAGAAGTGATTGGGTTGTGTAAGGCTTTGGAATGGTTACAATCTATGGGTCTAGAAAGATTCATCATAGAAACTGACTGTAAGCATGTTGTAGATGCTCTATCTAACTCCAACACTGATGCAACTGAATTTGGAGTGATGATACAACATTGCAAGATTTCTCTTCAACAACTACCAACTTATCGTGTTAAGTTTATCCGGAGGCAAGTAAATCTAGTCGCTTAAACTTTAGTTAGGGCATCAATTTTATATGCTAGCTCCTTTTATTTTAATGATATTCCATCATGTATTGCTGAATAAGTTTATTTGCTTAAAAAAAATACTTTAATGTTAATTGAGAGTTAAAATCATCAATTAATATTTCATACTTTATATAAAATCAACAAATTGATAGATAATGCTTTAATAGTTCAACTTTAATTAGGTTGCGTTTTCAAATATTTAAATAAAATAAACAATAATTTGTTGATTAAAAGATTCTTAAAATAAATAATTATTATATCATAATTAATAGTTTACATTTATGATCAAATTATGAAACTTGCACGCCAAAATATACTCTAAAAAATTTAAATTCTAAAAGTCAACACTTTGAAAACTATTTTGCCCTAGTTTACATTTGATTGCCATTATTTATATTTGATTACAATACCTGATTATTAATTATTAGTAACAATAATAAGTTATTTCAGGATACCGAAACAGCATTCAATAAATTTCAGGAAGTTAGGGAAATAATTATTATCAACAATTACAACGATGGTGATTATTCAATTTGGTTTCATAAGTTATTTGAATATCGTGATTAATGGGAATAATAACAATTCTGAATACAAATTTATTTCAATAGTAAAAATAACAAGTTATTTCAATAACATTAATAATCAATCGAAATTTATACTCCCTCAAGACCTATATATAAGCAAAAAAAACTAACTTCACACTTATTAAGAAAGTTAGTTATATTAGTTTAATTGTCTTGATTTGTGTAAAAAAATAAGTTATAGTTACTAAATTACCCTTTCTTGGGAGTGTATAATGCTTTTGGAAGTTGTGTCTTAGGAGTGTATAATACTCTTGAAAAAATAAAAAAACAATTAACCAAAGGGTATTTTTGAAAAACTGGCATTAAATAGGGTTGATTTAGTTGACTTATGCTTATATTTGAGTCCAAAAAATTTAGGTACTTTTCTGCTTATATATAGGTCCAGAGGGAATATACCCGTAGAAATAGTCAAACCACCGTACATATAAATAAAGACAATAAATTTTAGTGATCGTGATTATTCAAACTAATTTAAGGAAGTTATTGAATACCATGATTAATAGGACTTGTGACATCCAATACCCGCATATGATCAATAATAAATAAATCATAAGTTAAATAAAAACTTAACATAAAATATAGCAAGTACCACATTATTCAAACGGTAATCCATAAAACTAGAGTGAATTGAAAACTTTAACATCAAGAATATAACTGCAGAAATAAAACTAAACTCGAAACTCATGTCACATATCAGAGCCGATGTACAAAAATATCACTAACACATTAGATAACAACTGAAACATAAACTAACAACCTAACTACGAATAAGTGATATCTTTGGGATCACTCCTCAAGAGCCGGCTCACCCTTCTCTACATAAACAAATTACATGCATAGAAACAACAAAGATAGGGGGTAAGAAATCATATATATGAATATAAAACGGAAACAGAATAGTTTATAAGATGAGCATATAACTCACATTCATACAAGATGGCACATCCTCAACCGTAGATTTACTCTCTACTTCGAGGGAAGTCAAAATCATATATATTTGGGCCTCTTTTCTTATAGAAGTCTTCACTTGGTTGACATAAAGAAATTCCGTATCCTTAGGATTCATAGCAGTCCTGTAATACCTGCTATAATTGACTTATTAAATTATAAAATGACATAAAGTATAATTATTAAAAATAAGGGAAATATTAAATTTCTTTGGCATGTTATAAATAATTTAATTAAAAAATATGATAATGGAAGATCAGGAATTACCTTTGGTGCTGCAGGTCAGCCCTGAACTTGATTTGTTTTGTTTGAAATTGGTCTGAATGTGAGGGACGTGTTTTTAGTTGTGATGAATGACTGCCATGGATAATGTCAATAGGCTCTCTATTCATTCTTTTATATGTCTTTGAATTATATATATACCTAATCTTTACTTGCAATACACAGAGAATTTCGTTTTTTGAAATACACTACAAGCTTTGCATATAAAATTTGCTACTCTAGTTAGTCATGGATTTTTTTTTTAATTGCTACTATATCTGTGCATTCACGCCACAATCTGCATAATAAATAGTTATAAGCATACTACTAAGTAATGTATTCCTGCATATAATTTCCGTGGCAGGGATATGTAGATTATATAATTGCTACTCTACAAACTAGGAGGCACTAAAAGAAATACAATAGGGGTATCAAATTTCCTTAATGTTGCTTTATTTATATCTCTACTAGAGGTGAGAAGAACCCGGCCCGATCCGATAACCCTGTCCGGCCCGAAGTATTTAGGTCGGGTCTAACCCGAATCCAAACCTGAAAAGAGACAAACCCATGTCCCATTTACTGATCCGATATCGGATTGGGGATGGGTTAGGGTCACCCGGCCTGTCCCTCATATGACGAGTGTTTATTTTTTTATCATCCAGTAGGTCAATACGCTAGTCGCAAGAACTCACTCACTCTCGCATAGCATACTCTAAGTCTCAGGCTCTCAGCGACGCAGTTAGGGTTCTCAGTTAATTTCTCACCGCCACCGCCGTTAGCTACTTTGTCCGCCGCCGTTAGCTACTCTCAGTGAATCAGCTACTTTGTCTCACCTAAGCTCCTACCTTAACTTCACTCTCTTTCCGCCGCACGCACCATCCTCTCCATCACGTTCTTTCATCTTCCCAGGTAACCGTTTTATTCTCTCTGGATTTTCAGCAACTTGAGTTTTGTTTCACTGCGATTTTTCTCCCAATTGTTTCACTGTTGTGGGGTTAGTTTTATGCTTAATGTTTTGTTTCACTGTGGTTTTTCCCCCAATTGGTTCAACAATTTGAGTTTTGTTTCACTGTGATTTTCCTCTAATTGTTTCCCTATTGTGGGTTTAGTTTTATGCTTGAAGTTAATGTTTTGTTTCACTGTGATTTCCCCCCCAATTAGTTCAGCAATTTGAGTTTTGTTTCACTGTGATTACTCATAAGCTATTTGATGAAAAGTTTGAACCACAAAATGATTGCTCAAAGGTAAGCAAGAAGAATTGATCAATTTATATGTATATATGGAGATTAATTGCAAACCAGAAACAACACTGTCGCACAGTCCTTAAGGACCTCCAAATTCATGCGAACGTCTTCTATGCTCCTGCTTCAAGAAAGTATATATCCATATCATTCAAATTTTACAATAACTATTATATATGGTACTCAATTATATCAGCCTAACCATTGAGCACTATAGTCAGAACTTAGAAATGCTTAGCGTACCTGTTCTTTTGTTGCCCCAGGCCAAAATAAGAAGCCAATGTTGCCATTTGTCCATAATTATATAAATACTAGTGGTTGAGAACTTAAAGATTGTGAGGATTTTTGTTTGTATGAGGAATTAATCACTTGCTGCTATTTCTTATTACAATACATACCTTCATTTCTGATTATTTGATTCCCAATAGCTGCACCCTTACTTCTTTCCGTGCGTGTTGCTTTCACATGTGATTTTGGGCTTTTCTAATTTGCGACTGGTTGGGTGAGTGTGTGTGCAGTGTGTGAATGTTGCTGCTCTGTTTTCGTTTCACATGTTCCTTACTCCCTTTGGTTATTTTGTAATCTTTCACTCTTTTGATTAGGATGCAGTGATACTGTAGTATTTGATGCAATTTTTCTTTGATCATTGCAGGAATATTTCTATAATTGTTCCCTCTGCTGAACAAGTACATGCATATTGCAAAGCAATATACACACCGGGCTCCCTGGCATTATCTAACTAATAGAAAATAGGGTGATTTTTTTAAGGTTCAGTTCAGTAACAGTGGTACATACTGTGTGATTCTAATTTGACCCTTCCATTGCTGATGGTTTTTGCTCTGTTGTAGGAAATTATATATATGTTGGTTCGATATCTTGTTTCATTAGGTGGTGTTGTGCACTGATAAATTAATTGGTGTGGCTCCTTAGTCTATTTTGTTGGTGTTGGTGGTCTATTGTCATAGGTTGTGCATTTGTTTATAAAGTATCAATTTTTTCCCGCTTACAAAAATTAATTCATTTAGTTTACAAAGGATCTATTGAACTTCGGGTCAATCCGGTCTCGTCCCATGTAGACCCGGTCTTAAATCAACCCGCATATGTCGGGTTCCTTCGGGTCTAGGGACGGGTTAGGGTTCAAAGAATTGGTCTGGTCAATGTTTAGGACCGAGTAAGGGACAAGCTTAACCCGTCCCAACCCGTCCTACACTCACCCCTAATCTCTACATTTATTTGTTTCTAACCTTGGGGTTAAAGTGTGCATATTTAAATATCTCTTTGTGAAAGAGTTTTTGATCAAGCTGTTTTATCTTTGATAAACCATATGCCTAAAAGCGTATGTGCTTTTGCTTTGCTGAAAATTCTCTATTAAGCGTTTGCTTACATAGACATTTGCTTTAAAACTTGCTTTTTGAAATAGTTTGGATAAACACAATTCAACTCTCTTTCTTAGTGTTTATTTATGATACCTTCATAATAAATGTGTTCAAGTAGAAAACAAGATCTGTTTTTGTGTAAATGTTACAACTTTTCCAAAAGAAAAAAAAAATTGAGAATTGAACTCCTTTTCAACTCTCAAATGACCGAGTTCAAGTATCGGATCGAGAAGTTTTAAATCAATCAATGGGCCATGTTTTAAAGTTTGATAAGCCCATTTGTTTTAAATTTTACTTATTTTTGTCGAAAATATATCTTTTTGCCATTGCAATTGCGGTTGGTAACTTTTTTTGGTTGTGGCATAACTTTGGGCTTTGCTACATACATCTCACCATTTATTCATCCATCACTATATTTTTATTTCAATTTTTTATTTCCAAGATACCCCTATTTGGAATACACTCCTTTCCGAATGTGTTCCGGCAATTAGTTTCTGGAATACAAAAAAATTGTGTTCCGATAATTAATTGTCAGAATACATAAAAATTAGTGTTATGAAATTTTTCAAGTTTTTCGACTGATCGATATTTAGTCCATCAAATCGTTGCCTGCAGAGTTAAAGTTTAGTAATAATCCAAACCACGGTCATGGGAAAACATGAAGATGTTAAATTGAGAAGCATTGATCTTCCACAAACCGTAGAACAATTTTCCCTAAAAGGGATTCCATCTATGAACCCTAATTTTCCCATCTAACCAAAGAACTCATCAAACACTAGGATTTCCAAAAATCTTCGGTCATCAATTTGGGAAAGAAGACCAATTGGAGAAGGTGTTTAAAGTTTCGATTTAGTCCTTTATCTTTTTTTTTTTGGTTTCGGTTTGTTCCTCTCACGTGGATGACGTGTAAACTCAGTTGTCCACCTTGACATTTAATTGTCATGTACGTTAACATTAACAGCGTTAGTAACATATATGACAAAAAGGATCACTTTGCATAATATTTGAGAGATAAAGGAATAAAACATTTTTTAAAAGATAAAGGGCCAAAATGAATTCTGAAAATAAGATAATGGATCAAAAGTATATTTTAGCCTAATTTTTTTAAAACATTTATATGAATGTAATTATTAGGATTGTTATTATTGAGTGTTTTGAAAAAACTGTTTGGCTAACATGTAAATTTTTTAGAATTTTTTAAAATATTGTTAGAATAATTTAGAGGTTTTAGTGGTTCATGATGCATGTTCATATGAATATATATATCATAATTCTCAAATATCTTTAATAAATAAAATATTATCCAAATATCAATTTTCCAATGCAGTTGATAAGAAAATAGAGTAAAAAATAAAAATCAAGGTAGTTATTATATACCTATATTATAAAATAAAGGCAAATGTTAACCGGTATTCTTAAGACACTGTGCATTTATTAGATTTAAAAATGATGTATTTAATTTTTCAATAAAAATTTAAATGTTCTTTTTTTTTTTTTTATGAATGAAAATTTAAATGTTCTTGATCCTTAAGTAGTGATACTAGGACATTAATTAACAAGACACTAAAATAAATATTTTTATATTTTTAATGATGTATTGGTACATTATTGATTTTTTTATAGAACTAATATGTTATAATTATGGTCATATGCTTTGTGATATTAGTACACTATTAATTGGAAGATTAAAAAATTCAATAAAAATGAAGACAGATAAAAAATGATGAACAATTTGGTGCTCAAATAGTGGAGATACGAGAAGGAGGACCAAAAAATATTATCATGAGATGTAGAGTGGGGAGACAACGTTGGTTTTTTTTACGGGTATAAGCTTACTTCATTTCATTATCAATAACATCAGCAATACAAGATGGTAATAACTCAAAATTATGGGGACTAAACCAAGATGTGGCCACCTATGCAAGCGTGTGAGCAACCGCATTAGCTTGTATCCTAACAAACTTAACCACAAAGCTTGGTTGACTAGCTAGGATGCTTCTACACTCATGAATGATGGCACCAAACTCAGAAAGATCAGCAGTTTGGGCATTTACATTGGACACCACAAGTTGAGCATCTAATTCAAAGACAACATTATTAAGGTTCATGCTGGTAGCCCATGCAAGGGCTTGCAAAAGACCTAGAGCTTCCCTTCTTTAACAGCAAGAAGGAAGGGACTCCAGCTTGTTTGGGCCGAGAGAAAGTTGTCATAATCTCCTCTCATGCACAAGAGGCCTTGGTGGAAGAGTTTATAGCCAAGTTCCAATCTTCCCAAACCACACGAGCCCTGTTAGTGACCGACCAGCTGCACCCCTTCATCAACCTTATCCCATATTTTTGAATTTCGGCTAACCTTATCCTTTGTCCCGTAGCCTCATACGTGTAGGGAGAATATTGTGGTATGATCTCCAAACAAAGTGCTTGACTTTTGGAGGAAAATTCAAATTCCAAATGCTCGCCCAATCAACCTGACCTCCCTCCCGAATGAATCCTGAGCACCTGAAGCTCCCTCACAAGGTGATAGGTTGACCAGACTGTATATGTACCATTACTGGTAGCCTTCCAAATTAACTCATCATCGCGCACAGAAGGGAGGAAAGGCATTTTCAAAATTAAAGCAGCTTCTGCGTGATAAAAAATGGTCCTTACCAGGTCAACATTCTATGCTCTAGCTAGTCCCTGGATACATCAACTGATTCACGGTAATACGTTCGAGATTATGAACTGGGGCTGAAGCCAATCTCAGGGACGAGGCATTACAGGTCAGGGGTCATGCCAAACCCTGATATTATGGCCACTCCCAACTCGCCATCTACAGCCAGCTTTCATTAAATCTTGAGCGCTCCAAAGACTCTTCCAAGTGTAGATAGGATTATGACCCAAATTAGCACTAAGAAAGGACCTTGTTGAAAAGTATTTAGCTTTGAGTATTTTGGAGAACAAGATCTTGTTGTCGAACTGTTGGTTGGTGAGCAATGCGGCAAATCACGAACCTGTGTAAAAGAGTAGCAATTCAAAAGCTTGAGACGTGTGGAATCACACTGTCCTCAAAGATTTATTCGCCTAGGACGAAAATCCCCCAAGATTTAACAGGCTCGTCCCAGATGGAACCGAGATATCAGAACAGCAGGAGAAGAAGAAATTATTTAACCCAGAAAAGATAAGCAAGCTGAGAGAAATTACACTTGGAATTTTTTTTTATTGATCATAATGTGAATAAAATATTCCACCCATATATATAAAACCCACGACTTTGTCATTGAAGACTACAAAACCCGTTGTGTTGAAAATAGCCGTTGATGGGTCTTGAAAAGCCTCATAAATGTTGGCCATGATTGCCATTTACTCAAATAAAAACGAAAAAGCATGTTGCTAAATTCATTCAAAAACAATAATGGCTGATAAACTTTTATACGTTGACATTGTGATCATGGAAATAAGTATGAGACAAGTTTGAAGACCAAATAAATGTGTCATATTGCAATTCATATTGAGAAGGAAGAATATGCAAAATCCTTCAACCTATCATGTGAAAATAGAAAAGGTTATAGGACAAAGCAATTAAAGCCATAAATAACAATCAAATTGTTGGAATCAGAACATTAAAATGAACGTTAAGAAAAAGATTGCAATAATAGAGAATTTTAAAATATTTAATTTCAAATTCAAAATAACAGCTTAATTTTCTTTTAAAAAAATAATTAAATATACAACAGATCTCAGGCTTATAGTAACTAATTTCTAGGCCTGCTTTCCTAGCATGGCTAGGTTAAAAGCATGAAGGTCCCTAAAGCCCATACCACCATCACCTTTAGCCACTGATAATTTATCCAAAGTCATCCATCTAATACCATTCGAACCACCATCACTTGAACCCCACCAGTACGAGTTCATCATACGCTTCAACTCTAAGCAAACTGAAGGAGGAATCAAGTATGTGCTCATAACATAGGAAGGAATTGCTTGGAGAACTGATTTGATGAGAACTTCCCTACCCGCTTTAGATAGAGACCGACCATCCCAAGAAGAAATACGCTTCCAAACACGGACCTTAATGAAAGCAAGGGTGTTATTCTTACTTCTACCCACCATGGACAGGAGGCCATGGTATTTGCCTGTCCCCAACACAAGCTTGACACCAAGCGAATCTACCAAACTTTGTTGGAGCTTGTGCTATATTTTTGTTGAAGAAGACTTATGACTTGGCAAGGTTAATAGATTGACCGGATTCTACCTCATAAGAGTGCAAAATTCTCATCGTAGCCACCACCTCCCTCTCATTTGCTTTAAAGAAAAGAAAACAATCATCCGCAAACAAGAGGTGGGAAATAGTAGGAGCTCCTCGACAAATCTTAATCACATGAGCATCTCCACTAGCCTCAGCTTTATGAACCAGAGCCAAGAGACCTTCTGCTACAAGAAGGAACAAATAAGGAGAGAGGGAGTTCCCTTGACGAAGGCCTCTGCCATGGTAGATAGGACCAATATGCTCCTTATTAACGTTGATGATCTTTCTTGGTCTTGCAAGGGGCATGAGTTTCCCTAATCTACACTTTTATGTATAAAAAAATATTCCCGTGTTATGGTAATGTATTCCTATCCTGTCATTGGAATAAAAATCCACCAAAACGTAAGAATAAATCTTGTGTAGAAGTTATTAATATCCAAAAATATTTTTTCTAAAGCTTAGATAAATAAATGAATACTTCATCTCCAAATCCTTAATTCCAAGAATAACTTTCTAAAACTTCAAATAAACACACCTCCAACGAACAATTCCAGTGTGCGTTACTATTTTACATGGTTTGCATGAGGCCACGAGGGAAACCATTTAGCTGATTGGCATGCAAATTTTTGCTCATTCAATACATTTCGGGTTGCATGTGTTGGATGATCCACTATCAGAATGTGGAAGGCTTCTGCTGGATTATTTGTTAGGCGTTTTCTGCCCCTTTGAAGTCTAGTTGGAAATTTGTAGCTTGATCCCTCCTTATAACGAAAAAACAAAATCAGAACCAAGTGTCTAAAAACAATATTTCATTACATGCCTCGTTATTGCTGGATGGAGATCCTGCGTATTGGTCATATTTTTTTTTGGTACAAAGGAAGAAAAAAATCAAACTAAACTTAATAACTAGGGTCGGCCCAACACATATTGAGACCTAAAGCGAACTTTACGATGAGGCCTTTTTAAAATAAATAAAAATATTTTATCAAAATTATTATATTTTTATTTAAAGTTTATCTTTAAAGCCAATCCATTTAATTTTTGTTGAGACAATGTTGATCTTAGATAAGATTTTATTAACTTTAATTTTGAAAAACTTTTTTTTGTCGAAGCAACAGTTACAGAAATCGTTACCATTATTCTATAAGCAATATATGCATTTGGAAAAAAAATCAAATCTTCTTATATAATTAAGTATGTCAATTGGTGTATCATTTTTCACTTGTATAATTTCTCTTAAAATTTTTAGTTCGGTGAATAAATCTAATCCATCAATATCTAAGTTGTCATTATGTTTTAATGAACGTTCAAGGTAAAGGCAATCATCTTTTAAATTTTCATTATCCAATGACCTTAATTTCTCAATGTTAAATAGAAAACCAAAAATATCTTGATACATTTTAAATTGTTCAAATCTATCTTAAAATGAAGTGAATGATTTATCTATTATGTAAAAGAAGAAATCAATTTTTTTTTTTTGGTTTGTGGTGCCAACATAGTTAGGATGACTTTCCTCATTGTGATGTTTTTGCACATTAATTTATTTTATTTTGACTGGATGTATATGGGTTAGAGTATCTTTTGTAATTTTTTTAATATATTTTGGCTTACCAAAAAAAATGTAATCAGTTTTTTGAGGCCTAAAGCCCTTACTTTAGTGGCTTTGGGCTAGGGCCGGCCCTCCTAAACTATAACAGAACCGGGAAAACAAACCCCAGTTTTGATCATGTTAATGGAGTGATAAATACACGAGTTTATTGTTTAAGTAGAAGTATCACAATCCAAAAATATTTAACATACTTACCAACAGGGACTTAATATTCAAGTTTGTACACGGGGTGTTTCAATCCAATGTTTTAAAAATCGGTCCAACTGGATTGACAATCGGATGCCTCATCGATCCTGGTCGGACTAGAGAATCGGGAAAACAGTTAGATCATGCAAATCGGTCAGACCGGCATAAAACTCGGTTTTCGAAAAGCGAATGATTCATTGTTACATATTTTTTAAAAGAAAATTAGGAAGGTAGTTTTGGTCCGGTTTATTTGGAGGTTGAGGGCTCCAGTCCGGACCCAACCTAGGTTAGGGGCTCTTACATATTACAGTTAATGTAGTTTAATGTTGAAATTATAACTGCTTATTGAATTTGCAATTGAACAATCCAGACTTGATATGGAAATATGGAACTTGGATTAAAATTGGACTTGCCGACTGATATCTTTACTAATATATATATATATACCTCAGTTTAACCACCAATTAAACGGTTAAATACTTACATCGATTAAAACTTAAATCACCTGTCCTCTGATTGGACCAATTTTTAAAACATTGCTTCTACCTCATGCATTGGTGGTGTTTCCCATTAAACTCTACTTAAAACACTCTGATCTAATTGGGTATGTGTAAGATAAAGGAAGACAAAAACACACAAAAATCATACTCCCTCTGTCTTATTATATATGTCATATTTAACTAAATCACACGATTTAAGAAAAAACAATAAATGAAAGAAAGTAAATAATAATTTTACCAAATTAACATTGTTTATATTTTTATTTTTACAAAATCTGCCATCATTAATAATTAATAATAAGCTACATTCAACGAAAAAAACAAATATTGTAAGACATTAATAATAGAACAAAATGCAACTATGGATCACTCAAATGTTTCACTTTGAAAATAAAAAAGTGATGGCTACAATTAATGCATTACATAACAAAATTCTAAAAACATAATTAAGAGTAACATTGATAAAAAATATTTAATATTACATTGAAAATAGAAAATAACATATTTTGAAATAATTTTTTTGTGCAAATGTGACATATATAATAAAACAGAAGGAGTAGTTTCAATTGATTTTGTTGCTGTCTTTCTATATCTTTGATATATTTGACTTCTAAGCCAATAAGCAAGCAAACCTAGTAAAAGTTAAGTATCAATATGACATCATTAAAAATATTAATATTTACATAGTAACTCAAACTCCCTTTTCACTCTAAATTTGTATTACTTTTTTTCTCTTTAATGGCTTTTATTATCTCCTGTTCTTTTTTATTTTTATGAAAAACAAAGGGTTTTTAGCTCACCGCGTTCTCTACTTTAATCAAGGTAAAGGCTCGGAATTTTTCTGCACAGCACAGCATTAGCTTTTTTTTTTTTTTTTTTTTTTTTTTTATACTAACGACGGCAAAGATAAAAGATAACTATAGTACATATCAAGAAAACAAATCCGCCTCCTCTATCACATTTCTTCATTTAACCTAGACATCACGAAAACCCCTGCGCTTGTATTACATCCGAATCCACACTCTGCTGACTCTGCCTCAATATGGACAATTTTGGAGAAAATAGCCTTTTCTAAATAATAAATAACGAATGGCTTTGAAGTAAACGACTCTCCTGCACTGCAACCTGGACCACCAAGCAAGAATATTGACTTTCACGGTTGCATCTACAAATTAGTGAGACCCCGTGAATCTGTGATGCTTGCTGCAATTAAATAGCCATTGAGAGATTCCGTCTTCACTATACTGATGACCTGATGAAGTACAAGGAAAACAAAATCGTAAGTTATCTCTGACATAGATTTCACAGAACTACAAATCTTCTGGCAGATATATGACGGCATTAAAAAAACGGACAAATTGCAAGAAACCCCCTCTAACTATTGGTCATGTGCTGAAAAGTGAAAACCACCATGTGCTTTGAAATTCACCTACATGATTCCTTCAACTCACCCAACCGTGCATAGGGTTTTTTGTACTTGGACGAGGGGGTCAATATATGAATTGTTTGCTTAGTTCAAGAGAACAAGTTGGTGAGTTTCGAAGTACAGGAGGGTTCTCTACACATGAACACGACCCATAGTTGAAGGGGGGTTTCTTGAATTTTACCTTTAAGAAAACAAAAATAAAAATAAACACTACCATTACAACTCAATTTTACATAGATACCGTCACAAACTATGCTTACTTAAACCACCAGGGTGATTATCTAATGTCATAATAAGATAATTAATAAGCCCTGCACAAATAGCAGGTGTCTAACTCCATAGCAAGCTTACCAGTGTTAATGTATATGTAGTAATTATGGTAGCAATGCAAACTGTAGCTCTTCAAATCCATGATTATAGTTGCACCAATAATGACTTATACCAAAGTCAACAATCCATAGCCCGCACATAATTCTATTATATAATTGAAACAAAGGAGCATAAAAAAATATTATAAGTTATAACATATATAGTTACCTGATATTCTGGTTCCTCGGTGCTTCACAAGTAGTTGGTGAAATGCCATCAAATCTTCTGGCATTGTTAAATTGTGCTCTCTCAGCATATTGGACCATATTTCTAGACATTTTATGTGAAGGCCGCCCTAAATGCGCCTTCAAATCGCTTTGAACTTCTGCCAATGGGTTCACAAAAACACCACCCCTACGATGCTGAAACCTTTTGTCATTTGCACTTAATATTTCTTTGCTGCCATCTTTATCAGTAGCATTATGCACATCATTTGGAGATGCTATGCTTCCTAAAGAGAACCTTGATGTGGAATACGGACCTTCTGTCTTCTTCCAGAACTTAGAACTCAAAAAGTCAGTACCAGGTAGCTTGCAACATGTCTCTTCTGTGACATCAGTATTGGGAATCCTGCCACTTGATACTGCCAAATCATATGATATTTCATCCAGGGCCATCTCAAGGCCATGTACACGTGTCTCCAGAGAATTCATCCCACTTTGAGAGCTTCCAATAAACCTCTATATTCAAATAAATAAGAGGACATATATCAGAAAATATATACTTCCTAGAATGTGTGAATACACAAATTTAAAAGTGTGTGCGTGCAGGGGAGGAGGGGGGGGGGGGTTGGACAAGAGATGGCCACACAGATAAAGACAGACAGACAAACATGAATGGCTTCACCCATTCATATCTTCAAATAATTAAGCAATGCCTGGTTCATTATTCAGGTATCAGAAGGGAGGAGGAAACTCAGTAAAAGCAAAAGGCAGAAAGGAATACTGTCCGAAAAACTTTTAGAATTTCAGCCAAACAAAGAAAGAGACTACTCGATAAAAGGATGTTGTAATTCACTACGCCAAACTTTCTGTTAATATATGCTGCTTGTCGATATTAAAATACTATACCAAGAAGGAAAACATTATCCTGAATCAGAATGAGAAAGCATATTATATATGGTAAAAAATGCCAGAAAGGAAAAAGAAATAGAAATAATCAATATATCAAACATGATAGAATGTCAGAAAACTAGATAAAAAAAGAACATTTCTGAAGCACAATATGGATATGTCAAAATAGGACAGGCCTAAATAAGTAAGTTATAACTAGTAGAGTGAAAAGTATATCATGGCGTGATATATACCTGGAGGAGGTCTAACAGATTGGATTGCTGGTTTTCAATTTGAATAAGTTGTTCCCGGATCAAAGACAAATCCTCAACATCTTGGGGGCTATCACAAACTTCATTTGCTTCATTTGCATGGTTGACCCTAACATCTATGTTAAGATTGTCATCATCAGAACATGGAACCACACGAGATTTCGAACCACCAAATTTCCGCACTTTCTCATCAGACATCTTGCTAAAGAGAACACGCTTTATCTCTGCCCTCGAATTTATGCCATCTTGATTGGGGGCTGGCTTAGAAACTTCAAAATCACATGTTTTAATATCATCTTCGCTAGACATGTTCAAAGGGGGGGACTTTGATACTGGAGTTTCAAGTTTCTCATCTGAGAATTTCTCATGATCCTGCTGATGAGATATACTCATTCTCGAATCCTTGTTGTTACTCTTTAGACGGCTATCTCTTTTGGTAGAGGATAATGAAACCATAAATGGAGGGGACCGGTTGGCAGTGACTGTTTTCTTCGGTTGAAAAGACTTAGAGCCAACATTGGGTGAGCTTTTAGTAACCCACTGATCTTTACCATCATCTGAGCCTATGAGAAAAACCAAACAACATAAAGAATGATGAGATTACTTCAGCAGCAGTTATGAAAGCTACATCCTTCAAAGGTTAAAATATAAAGAAAATATAGAAACAATTAGATGAAATGTCTAGTAATTCTAATTTCTTAAATGGGACCATTTATGGTCAGTTTGGCGTCCCCTTAAAAATGAGATGAAAAATACAAGAATAAGATTTATATGAAAAAATTTATGAAAAAACCCTCCCTAAATTTTTCACCACCAAGTACCAACTTTAAGGGGAAACCAAACTGACTTTTAACTATAATAATTCCCATCTCATTCAAACTTTTAAACTCAATTCAGCAAAACTTCAGCTAACAGAATCCCATCATCGCATCAGCAGAAAGAGTGCCATAGTTTTACCAGAGGAACTCTTAAAACAGCATTACTTATATATTAGAAAGACCACCATTTTTTTGGTAATAGAAAGTTTAAATTAGGGGAAGACACGCCTCTGTGCAAGATTAAGAAAGATCACCAACCTCTATGAGGATTTATAATGGAATTTACATATTGCCTACCAACAGGGGAGATCTGAGAATCGAACCCAAATCACAACGAGTGTGGGAAAGACCACCATTTGAAAAGCAAAATAAGCTTCTGAACAAAACAATTTAAAATTACAGTTCTGTAACTCCTACGCCTAAGATTCCACACCACTCATACAATGAATAGATTATTAGTTAACCTGTATCGATTGGTTAACTCACACTCTATTAACCAATTGATACACATTGTTAACCAATAATTTACTCATCATTAAATGGATTAAATGGATATGGGATTTCAACTCTAAAAAAACATTTTCCTTAAAAATAAGCCTTACCAACTGAATTACATGCCGACTTAGCGGAAGCAGAAACATCCTCAGATGCATCAGTTACCTCCTTCCACATCTCCAATGCACGATTCATAGTCTCCCGAACCACTTTGACCTGTAACAACAGTACCAATCCAACCATATCAATATTAAACAATCCACCAAAAAAATATCAATATTAAACACTATCATTTTCATTCGTTTTTATTTCTACTTTTCAATTTAACTATAATGATGTGTTTGGAAGAACTTAACAAAATAATTTATGAAAATAAACTTATATAAATAAGTTATGAAAATATTTTATGATATTTCTTTAAACTCTTTTTATCTTTTTTCAATAAGTTTGTTAATAGCGTATGGAAATAAATAATTTTTAGTTTATTTGAAAAAAAAAAATATTAAATAAGCTAACCGCGTCCATAATCTAAGAAACCCAATATTCATATTTTGTTCATTAAGGAAATTCAATTTACCTTATCAAACCTACGGTTCTGCAATGAATCCAAGCACAGAACCTTATGCTGCGACGCTAAATCTTTCTCCACCAAAGCCACCTTCCCGAGCGCTTCCGACGCAGCCTTTCTCACCATCCAATCCTCACAGCTCAGAAACTCAACAAGACACGGCACCAACCAATTCATCACTCCCCGGTTCGCCGCGCCACCAACAGCGACTACGCTGCCAATCAGCCCCAGCACCGCCGCCTTCGCCTTGCACGCTTCGCTCTTAGCGAGCTTCCCCAACCTTGGCAGCGCGCTCCGCCGCAGAGCCTCCACGTCCGGGTCCGGTGCCGCCTCAACCGCCGCGGCGAGGCACAGCGCTGCGCCGATCTGCGAGTTTGCGTCCTGCTCCTGCGCGAGTGCGTCCATGAGAGGCCTCAGGAACGCAGCGGAGAACGGCGGGCGGGTGATCCGCGACGACATGGCGGCGACGGAGACGACGCAGGCGGATCTGACAGCCGAGTCGTTGTCGCGGAGGCGGCGGAGGACGGCGGAGATCATCTTCGAGACGAAAGGTGCGAGAGCGTCACCGTGGAAGCGCGAGAGAACGGTTAACAAGTGAATGCACTGTTTTCGAACGGTTATTTTGGAAGAGGAATCGGTGTTGTGAATGCAGGAGAGGAAAGAGGAGAAGGTATCGGGGGTTAGGGTTTTAGCGATGGATTCGAGCTCCGCGGTGGCGACGGCTAGTGTGTCGCGGTCGGAGAGCTTGTTGAGGCAGGCGATGACGCGCTGCCGGAGGTCGTGAGTGGACATGGCGGCGGGTTGTGGCGGAGGGCCGCCGAGGGAGTGGCGCCTGTTAGTTGAAGAGGGAAGTGACATTGTGGCGGGTTCTTTGGCTCGGCGGCGGCGAGTTAGGGACTCGGCATTCGAGAATCGGAAGAAACGGCGGTGGAAGTAGTAACCGCTGAAACGGTGCGTTGAGAGTGATTTTTGGCGGTAGAGTTTGGAAGAGTTGGAAAATGGAGTTACGAAAAGGATTTTCGTTGGGGTTTTTATATCAATGCAAGGCAAGGTGTGCGGTGCGCATGGATCCGTGTAGCATTAATATTTTCTGTTTTCCTTTTTGTGTTTAATTTTTGTAGATTCTCAGTGTAAATGCGTACAGTGCATAAATCCTTAATTTTCCCCCTTAATTGATTTAATTGAACTTAATGTTTGTCCATTTGAGTAAAACATGTTTTTAGTAAGCATTATAGTTATTACTTGCTCTAAGTGTGTCTAAATACCGCTCACTCAATTTGATTCAGATTTTTTTCTTTTTTGGTGAAAAATATTAAATGAGTTGGTATAAAACGACCTCAATTTCTTGCGGATTGACTTGTCTAGATACAGATTTGGGTTTTAACCTTGTTACTAGTATCTCTCCTCCAGGAAATTGTTGTTGAGTGATGTTTTCAAGACTTCTAGATACCCATGTTGTTACCCTCTAGTATGGCTTTATTTTTAGCTATTATTTAGAATTGTTTTAGCGCCTTTAAGCATAATAAAACAATAAAAGGAACTAAAATATGCATGATTATTATACAAAAAGATTTTGTATTGAATATGTAGTAAGAGAAAATATCTATTTAAATGATAAATGAATATTTGTCCCGCAATTGGAATCAAAACGCACCCTATTTATCTATCAACAAAATCCAACACAGTTAATAGATAGTTGTTTTTTAAGCATGTCGTCAGAAGATTCGATTCCTACTGTTTGTATGAGAAAGACTTTGTTGGGAAATGCAAAATCCAATTCCATAATCTCTACGTCTCGAAAGTGATTAGTCTCCGACTATCGATTGGAAGATATCCTTGTGCGCAAGAAAAATACAGTCTATATATTTTATTGGGATAATTTTTACCAAAAGTTTTTTTTGTACAATTCAACATTGCTAAGAAAGCTTTCATGACATTAATATGTTGAAATTTTTAAAATAGTATATATATATATATATTTTAATGTTCTAGTAATATAATTTAATAATATAGTGAAATTAGAGTTTAATTGCTATACACTGTCATTGACAACCAATCAATAACTATGGTGTGTGTGATTTTTAAGGTAGTTAGGATAAGAATCAAATATTTTAGCTTATGTGGCAATTTTTGATTGGTTGTTTGTGTAAAAATCTTTACACTGACAGTGTATACCAATTAAATCCGTGAAATTAATTTAAAATAAAACACTTTCATTGTACATAATATGTAACAAAGTATTGGATGAGTAATCTTCGACTATGTTGAGGAGTTTTGAAGAACATGGAGTAAAATGGTTAGTAGTAGAGTGAAGTGGAGAGGTAAAAGTATATCACTTCATTATTTGAAAGTTTAATGAAGGAATCTCAAACCCCCTAATTTGGAGGGTATAAAAATTGGGAGGTTTGGGTGGGATTGAGTTGTTTGGATTATCATCATAAACCATATGATCACTTCATTACTTACTAAACTCTCAAATAATGTGTAAAGTCATTTTAACCTTCTCACTCCATCCTCTTAAACATAACCTTAGATTCATAGCTTTAAGATTAATAACTGAATTCCACTAAGGCTAATGGATCTTTATTTTTGTTTATACATTTTTAACATCAAGTTTTTATATCTCCCTTATAACTCAAAAAACCAAAACAAAAATATTAAACGAAGATGGTCTTTTGGGAAATTATTTGATCTCTCCTTTTTGGGGTGGGGAGGGGGTAGAGTCTCAACCTAAACGCTTTTTGCATGCACGTTAACCCCTTTGCATATCAAATCATCTACTTTCTTTTGCAACGTAGAGAAATATTGGACGAGGAAAACGGATATTTACAGTATACGTAAAATAAATATTAAGACCTTTTACTATTTTATATATAGTTTTGCCCATCATTCATCCAATTTAATTGCAAAGTTTTCCCAACCGCAACCAGATTATTGGTTGGTTTTAATTGTAACCTTAATTAATTGTAAATACTATAGCTATGCTCAACCCATTGTTGAACTAATAATTTTATGTTCTTTCCTTTTTGAATTTCAAATACAAACTAAGGAAAATTTTGTACGTATATGGTATATTGAGTCCAAACGCTCCAACCTGTACCAGTATGTACCCAGGTTATATATATATATATATATATATATATATATATATATATATATATATGTGTGTGTGTGTGTGTGTGTGTGTGTCTACTTAAATTCTGCCTTCCATAATCATATGCATCAAACGCCACGTAGCAGTAGCAATAGAATAAAAGTGGAATAATTAGCAGGAGGGGTCACATGAAACTTACATGTTTTATCTTAATTTTGTTAGGTAGTTTCCCAACATTAAGAGGAATTGACTATATAGGCCCCATAATTTATTGTCTAATCTGACACTAACAATGGGCAGCATGCATAACAGAATAGCTGAACATGATCAAACCATGTAATGCAAGCCATTGCAATAGAGCTAGCATTTAGATGTTAAAAATTAATTGACAGCAAAACAGAAAATAAAAATGTTAACTCTTTTTTTAATAATTAATCATGAAATGGATCCCCAACTTTTCTTTTATATTATAATAATCAGGAAAATATCTAGCAAATCTAATTAACGAGGCCTAAATGTGGAGCATGTGAAAGAGATAAGGAGGAAATTGTTAAAACTTATAAAGAGCACAAACGATTCGACTTGTACGGTAGTCACGTGACCCCTGAATATGGATATTCACCGAAATCTTGTACCCATCTTTCTTCTTGTAAAACCAAAACATTTAGATTGTTATGGGGGAGAGGAGAGTGTTGCTTTCTTTTCAATTATTAGTTGCATATTTCTTTGTCCTCTGCTCCATTAGACAAAAACCTTTTTCTTTGTCTCTCTCTATAATATATAGATTCCTTATGCTTACATATTCCTCAACTGAACCGTTATCTTTATATGCGCAAGGACCCAACCCAAGATTTGTGGTGCTTGGGGTCATTGATATAACTGACCCAAAAATTAAGCCAGAGATTAATGAAAAGGAGATGAAGAGAAGAAGAAGAAGGAATCAAGAAGAAGGAAAAAAAAAAAGGCCAAAAAGTGCTATCATTCTAACTACCAACCTAGCTACTTGTATGGAAAAAGACTAAATATAAAGCGGTTAACTGCTTGTCCGTGATTTTAGTTAATATGAAGTAATGATTTAAAGCATGAATTAAGGGGTTTATATATATATATATATATATATATATATATATATATATAAACCCCTTAATTCATGGAGGAAAAGGACACGATCGAAATAAGTTGATGCCATGTGGCCATGGGTATTTCATTATTTTTCGTGACAAAGACTTGGCAGTGAGCGCCCTGTGCTGTAGTTATCACATTGCGGCAGCCCAGTTTGGATAATTAAACGAACCGTATATAAAAGAAATGAAGAATTAATTTAGCCATATCAATAGTTGTTTATTATCACCAATAGTCCAATACCAGGGCAGCCCACACATTTTGGATGTCCCGATTGGTGTCCAATTTTTTTATTAGCCGAATATAGGTTTTGTTAATGTATATCCACTCATTTTTTTAAAGGTGTATGTTAGCAAATTATAATTAAAAAATTGTCAAATACACCCAAAAGTGTAGCTGATAACGAACACCTTCTAAAAAAATGAGCAAGTGTATGTTAGCAAATCCATACGTACTCCTTCTAAAAAATGAGCGGGTATATATTAACATCCGTTCCTTTTTTAGAAGGTATACGTTAGCAAGCTACACCTTCGAGTGTATTTGATAAATTTTTAGTTATAACTTGCTAATGTATTCCTTCTAAAAGATAAAATATATATATATATATATATATATATATATATATATATATATATATATATATATATATATATATTGATTATAAAAAACGCACAAAGAAGTGTAAAAAACTAGCTATTAATTGTTTAATACAACTTCAAGTGAAAAAGATATTACCAAAGAAAAAGAAAATATTATAGTAGCAAACTACAATAGAATTATAGCAAACTATTAATTGTTTCTTTCTTTTTCATTTTAGATGACCAGAAAGTTGTTTTCTAAATAACATGTTCAGACAATTAGACAACAAGTCAAAAGTATAGAGAAGGAAGCGTATAAATATAACGAGAAAATACCAGTAAGTGAAACAATAGCACCTGATTGTTGATTGTTGGTTTGAAACCTTCAATTTGTATTGCTGCATTAAGAGATTCTTGTATTCTTGCAGCCTTTTTTATCTATTTTTTAAACTGTAACAATTAAAAAACCAAGAAGCATTAGGAACTTTATCAATTATCATAAAATAACATAATAAAAAAGGCCAAAAGCTACACACCACGGAGTTTTCTGGTGAGTTACATGAAGCACCAACCAAAACAATTGGTATTACAATCACAAATTCACGATGAGTCCATGATGCTCCATAGTCCCTAATTGGCAAATTCTTCCAAAGTCCAAAACAATCACAAAAGTGAATGAAGCAATAAGCAATTCACCATTTTGGCATTGCCAATAGACTGATAGAGAATTAGAGATACGTGAGGACTAAGAGTCTGAGACGCAGCCATGCAGGCACTGAGGTTTGAGGTCCATCAGAGCCGTAGAGCGTCAGGCAGAGGGACAGACGCAGACGCTTTTGGCTTCTTTTTTAATAAAAAATTGTTAAAGTAAGTGAGGGAAAAACTTCAAAAACGGATACAGATATGTGAGTGAAAGAAAAATGGAGAGTCTTTTATGTGGCTCTTAATTTTATTTTTTTAAAATTTATTTTTATTAAAATAAGTACTAATAGGATTGGGCCCTGAATATTAAAAAATAATTGGGTTCTCAAGTTTCAAATATAAAATTTTTATTTTAATATATACATATATATTAAGTAAAAATAAATCATTTTGGTACCCCCTAAAAAATGGGCCCCTGTGCGGTCGCACCACCAAATCATGTTCAGGGCCATCACTGTCCAATACTAATTCTTCTAGATATGCTGTTAGGTACCAGAGTTATTAAAATAATATTTTGCAACTAAAATAGAGTTCAGAAACTTTATTCAATGGAGAATTAATACAACTTCTCTCTAAATATAAGAAGAGAACAACAACACTCTTTCTTAATAATTAGGAGAATACACATATTAGGAGAACCTCACAAAGGAAACTTCTTTTCTCTCTGAACATTTCTCTCTAAAGATTATAAAGAAAACTAAACGAAAGAAAAACTGAATGCAAAATGAGATGTTTTGAAACATCATTCAAGCCGTCTTATATAGGCTATAAGAATGACCTTTGACCACATATTACATGTGGTTAATAATTACCCACAATAATAACCATTCTTTATCTCATTGGCCATAATTTATTTAGTAACATCCATCCATTTGTCCAACATTCTCTCACTTGAAGACTTTGATTTTAATCTTGTCTTCACACACTTTCACCTACACTTGTCATCTCTGCATTCTTTACTTTTCTGATAGACCATAAGAGGATTGGCACCACACAAACTTGTCCGCATTGATCGGCTTTGTCATCACATCTGCTAAGTTATCTTTGGTGTGAATCTTCTGCATATCCACGTCTCCTTCCTCTACTACCTCACAAACGAAGTGATACTGGATACCTATATGCTTTGTCCTTGAATGAAAGGATGGATTCCTTGCAATGTGCAAGGCACTCTGACTATCACAATACACAGTAATTTGCTGCTGCTTATGCCTGAGTTCTTCCATTAACCTTTTAATACAAATAGCTTCCTTGCAAGCTTGGGTAGTTGCCATGTATTCAGCTTCTGTAGTAGACAAAGCTACAACTGTTTGTAACTTGGATAACCAACTTACCGCTCCTCCTGCAAGTGTGAACACATAGCCAGTAGTAGATTTTATCTTGTCAAGATCACCTGCAAAATCTGAGTCAACGTAACCCGTGACAATGAATTCTGATCCTTCATAACATAATGCAGCATCCAAGGTTCCTTTGATGTATCTAAGGATCCTCTTGACAGTATTCCAGTGCTCTCTACCAAGATCTACCATAGACCGACTAACCGCTCCCACTGCTTGTGCAATGTCTGGTCTTGTACATATCATGGCATACATTAGGCTTCCCACTGCTGATGCATACGGTACTCGAGACATTTCCAGCCTCTCCGCTTCACTGCTAGGACACGTACTTGAGGATAATTTGTAATTGATAGGAAGTGGGGTAGTGATTGGCTTACTATCTTGCATGTTGAAGCGTCGCAAGATTTTCTTCAAGTAATTCTTTTGAGAAAGCCAAATCTTCCTATCTTTCCTGTCTCGATCAATTTGCATCCCTCAAATCTTGTTTGCTGGTCCCAAGTCCTTCATATCAAATTCCCTAGCCAACTATGCCTTCAATTCTTGGACTCGATCTTTGTTGGGGCCTACAACCAACATGGGGCCTACAACCAACATGATTATCCACTTACAACAGCAAGATGATAAAATCATCGTCACCAAACCTCTTGTAATACGTACAATGGTCTGAACTAAGTCTGTTGTATCTGAGGCTAATAATGAAAGAATCAAATCTCTTGTACCAACACCTTGGCGCCTGCTTTAGACCGTACAAAGATTTAGTTAACCTGCAAACCAAGTTTTCTTTTCCTTGTTCTTTAAAGCCTTCTGGTTGGAGCATATATATTTCCTCTTCAAGTTCTCCATGAAGAAAAGCAGTTTTTACATCTAATTGCTCAAGATGTAAATCGAATGCAGCACAGATAGCCAAGACTATTCTAATAGTGGTAAGTCTGACAACTGGAGAGAATATCTCATTAAAATAAATACCTTCCTTCTGAGCATATCCTTTTACCACCAATCTTGCATGATATCGTTCCACCTGATCGTTGCTATCTCGTTTGATCTTATAGACCCATTTATTACCAATGGCTTTCCGACCCTTTGGAAGAGCAACAAGTTCCCATGTTTTGATTCTATGTAAGGCTTCCATTTCCTCTTGCATTGCTGCCATCCATAGAGAGGCATCTGGACTACTTACAGCCTCCAGAAAGGTTGATGGCTCTCCTTCTTCTGTTAGAAGACAATATGCATTGTGGCCTGTCATAACATAGTCTGAGTGCCATGATGGTGTTCTGATCTGGCATGATGATCGTCGAACTTTTGTATCATTGGCCTCATCTGGTACTCGTTCCTCGTGCCCTGGTTCTGTCTCAGAAGAATCGTCTTCTCGAGATTTCTCATCTATTTGAACTGTACGTAGTAGTCTCTTTCATAGTGCTGTCATTTCCTTATTCACTTTTCAATTCATTTTCTGCAAATAATACATCTCTGCTAATTCTAACTTTGTGGACAGTGGGATCCCACAAGCGATACCCCTTAACACCGTCAGCATAACCCAAGAATATACATATCCTGGATTTTAGATCCAACTTCGTTCTTTCTTGGGAATTATACATCATATATACAGGACATCCAAACACATGTAAAGAAGAATAATTTGCTGGCTTGCCATTCCACATCTCCATTGGTGTCTTTAAATCAATTGCAGTTGATGGAGATTGATTTATCACGTAACAGGCGGTTTTGGCTGCTTCTGCCCAGAAGGACTTGGCTAATCATGCAGTTTGCAACACAACTCTTGTTCTTTCTAGGAGAGTTTTGTTCATCTGCTCTGCTATAACATTTTGCTGAGGTGTATGCACAACTGTAAATTGCCTTTGGATACCCCCTTGCTTGCAAAATGCTAGAAAATTGCCATCTATATATTCTCCTCCATTGTGTGTCCTCAAGCATTTGGTCCTCTTTCCATATTCAAGTTCTACTCTTGCTTTGAAGTCCTTAAATATTGAGAACACATCTGACTTCTTCTTGATTGGGTACACCCACAACCTCCTGGAGTAGTCATCAATAATGATACAAAATATTTTGCTCCTCCTAGGGACATCACTGGTGATTCCTACACATCAGAATGAATCAAGTCTAGTATATGCTTACATCGGGTATTTGATCTTCCAAACTTCAATCTATTTTGCTTACTTATAACACAGTGCTCACAGAAAGGTAAGTTTCCGATTTGAGCCCGTGAAGAAGATTACGTTCTACAAGAATCTTCAGACCTAGTTCTGACATATGGCCTATTTTGTGTTGCCACATTATTGACGAATTTTCTTGGTCGGATATTGCAACAGATGCATCTGCCTCCTGCATTGTATCTCCCATAAGCATGTATAGATTAGCTGCGATCTTTTCTGCTTTCATCACCACAAGAGCACCTCTCACAACTTTCAAGATCCCACCTTCGCTATGGGTCTTACACCCGAGATCATCTGATTGTCCAATAGACAATAGATTCTTCTTCAAACCTTTTACATGTCGTACCCCTTGAATTGTACGAATAATACCATCGTACATTTTCAACTTGACGGTACCAACACCAGCAATTTCTAAGGCATGATCATTACCCACGGACACAGATCCTTCTGAGATAGGTTCATATGTGAAAAACCAGTCTCTTCGTGGAGTCATGTGCCACGTTGCTCCTGAATCTATCATCCAAACATCAGTAAGCTGTTTTCCGCCTTTAGAACCAATTGCTACTTCGCTATACAGGATTTCTCCTTCATCGGAGGTACTAGCAACACACCCTTGAGAGGTTGTTGCTTCAGGATCTTTATCTCTGATTTTCTTGTTGTGCCAACAATCTTTCTTCAAGTGTCCTTTCATTCCACAATGGTAGCATCTGAAGTTCTTTCTTATTCGTGACTTTGATCTACTCTGATCTCGGCTCCCACTAGAGCCATGTTCCTTTGATCTACCCCTTGTCACCAACAACGCCTCCGCCTGCTTTGAACCCTCTAATATGTCTTCCTTGTTCTTCCGCCTGGATTCTTCTTCAAGAATCGCAGCAGCAACATCTTCAAAGTTGAGACGGTCGACAATATTATTGTTTGTTATGTTGATGATGAGTTGATCATATGAATCAGGTAGACTTTGAAGCAGAAGCTCCGCACGCTCATTTTCTACCATGTTGTAATCTGATGATGTAAGCTGGGAAAATAGAGTATTCAGATGGTTGATGTGCTCAGTTACTGTTGTGGATTCACTCATTCGAAGAGTATAAAGCCTCATCTTTAAGAATATCCTGTTATGAAGTGATTTGACCTCGTACAATTTGGTGAGAGTATCTCAAATCTCCTTTGCCGTCTTCTTTTCTGCAATACTTAACAAGACTGAATCTGCCATTGTTAGATGCAGGTTGCCAACAGCATTGTCATCCATCTCCTTCCACTTTTCATCAGTTATCCCTGTGGGTCTACCTTCAGTTGCTGCTAAGCAATTGTCCTTCCTCAAGACTGCTTTTATCTTCAATTTCCATAAGGAGAAATTACTCCCATTGAACTTTTCTACCTCATATTTTGCTGCCATGGTTTTATCACCGTAACCGTTTTTTCTTCTAAATTTACTTACAAATAAAAAATTCAATGTGAATAATAGTCGCAGCGGAAATAATCACCAACAACTTGTGGCTCTGATACCACTGTTAGGTACCAGAGTTATTAAAATAATATTTTGCAACTAAAATAGAGTTGAGAAACTTTGTTCAATGGAGAATTAATACAACTTCTCTCTAAATACAAGAAGAGAACAATAACAATCTTTCTTAATAATTAGGAGAATACACATATTAGGAGAATCTCACAGGAGAAACTTCTTTTCTCTCTGAACTTTTCTCTCTAAAGATTATAAAGAAAAACTAAATGAAAGAAAAACTGAATGAAAAATGAGATGTTTTGAAATATCATTCAAGCCGTCTTATATAGGCTGTAGGAATGACCTTTGACCACAGATTACATGTGATTAATAATTACCCAACAATAATAATCATTCTTTATCTCATTGGCCATAATTTATTTAGTAACGTCCATCCATTTGTCCAACATATGCACCCACTGATATTTAAAGTAAGTGATAAGAATGGAGTTTTGGTAAAGAATAGAGGTTCAATTTCTTACAAACAGGAGAAAAAAAGGGTTCTACACCACAATTTCCAATTCTCTAGGGGGATAAATTGTATGATTGTATCTTCAAATTTCAAGTTGTAGTCTTATTTCAGCTATAGCATTGTGTTGGAATCAACTTTTACATTTGCTTTTGCATAGAAAAAGAGTTAAATCAAGCGAATTGAAATCTGCATAGAGATTCATAGGAAAAATGTAACGAAAGCTTTGAAGAATGAAATCTTATGTGACCCGCCAATTAGTTTAAATAACAGACCAGGAATTGTAGTACGAGGTCAGTAGATTCGCTAACTTTAGACATTTGGAACAACTTCGGCAATCCCTTTGATACTAAGTTTAATTATTTAATTAAAGCTGCAAGATACCCTGATCACTTAAATATTTTAATTATGCTCATTCTTTATCTTTTCTTTCTTTAGAACACAAGGGATCAAATTAAAAAATGACAAGGGCACTTAACGAGTATTATTGTAGAAGCATTCTGGCGTAGTGAAGTTAATTAAGGTAACATGGTATTAACATTTAAATATTTCTTTGTCTTCCACTACATGTAAGGTGAAATGAAAACCTGGGGGACTAGGCTTAATGAGAAAACACTTAACGAAGAAGTTATGAGAAGCGCGCTATTGACATATACAAAACTAGCTGAGCTCTAAAGAACGTGTATATATGCATATACAAAGTGAACGTTTAATTACTTCAATTTTGAAGGATTGGAGATTTAAAAAGTACATTGACTTATTCGATTTTTATGGTTAGTAATGTTTTGCGTCAATATGTATGTAAGTTTATTCTAAAATATGTTCCTTTTCCTCCATCTCTCTCCTTTTTCCTTTTTGTTTTTTTTCTTGTCCCTTCAGTTCAAATTTTGAAAGTAGCAATGTGGGAGATATGACCAAGACTAGATGGCTCTTTCAAGGGATGATATAGATAAAGATATGGGCAACAAGAGGAGGATAAGCAAGAAGTGTGATGCAAGTTGTAGGGATCATTAATTGATTAGTGTGTTTATGTAGGGGATCATTGAATTGGTCCATGTCAATGTTGTTTGACTGGGAGGCAAGACCCCATCTATTAAACTTGTACTTGTAATGCAAAGGGCCCTTAAGTTCACATGGGGGAAGGCCAATAATAAGTAGACCAAAGCCATTGAACACATTGCATATCACTGTGCTTGCTCCATGTGTGTTTTCCTACTCATGCGACATCTCCACATGCAACCTCCGCTTTGGGAAGAAGAAAATTTAACGCCGGCATGGAGGGATGGTCCATTATGTTTTGAATTATTAATTGGGAAGTGAAACTTGGTGCAGAGGGGAGCATCTCCCTGAAAACATTCCCTCTTTCTTCAACAATGCCCTTTGGCCACGTGACACTTGGCATGTGCCCCAATTATATTGGATAATGGGCCCTTACCAATGACGCTATCTAATATCCTATTTGTTTCATTTTATTTGTCCCATTTAAAATATTAGATTATTTCAAATTATTTATCCATTTAAAAAATTAAGAAGTATTAATTATTTTTTCCCCCAAAAAATACCCTTTATATCTCAACCAATCTATATTAATGAGTTTTTTTTATCAAGGTGTAGAGTGATTGGTGAGTAATTTCAACTATCCAACCATACAATTTAAATAGGAGTATTTTAGTCAAAGTGTCATTTTATTATAAAAATTACTAAACTTGATCATTTTCTTAAGAGGTGTGCATAATCAAATGGGACAAATAAAATAAGATGGAAGGAGTATATACTTAATAATAATAATTATAATTGCCTTAATTATAAAAAACATATATTTAATAATTTTACATTTTTACAACTAAACACAATCAACCGGCGGTGGGATGTCAAAATGGGTCGAGTCCGATTGGCTAACCTGATTAACCCGATATAAAGTGTCAGTTTGATTAACAAAATTTAAGCCCGAATATTTTTAGCTCAACTTGATCCGACACAAAGATTCGTTGATTCCACATGGATTGATTCGTAACGGGTTGGGCCAACCTGTTGGCTCGAAAAATATTATAAAAATAAAATAAAGAATAAATTTTGTATATGTTGCATAAACAATTTTATTATTAGAATAATATATATGCTAAAAAAGTAATTAAAAGATGATTTGCATTGAATGCTTAGAAAGATGATTTGTATTGAAGTTAGATGGTGTTCGACATGCATTATTAAATTTGAAAGATGAGGAATATTTAATTTATTTTATTCTTCAACGTAGACAAATCAAACATTTTGTTTATACGGTTAACAAATGAAAAATCAAACATAATTTATTTTACTCTATCATTATATATGGTTTATATTGTTACGAAATGAATTTTTTTAAAATATGAGTCAACCTGTTTAGCCCATAGAGAGTTGGGCTGAGCTAGAAATTAATTATTGACCCCACAATTAGTTTGGCACGACCACTACAAGAAATTCGTTGATTACCGACAATCACTATTTGTCGGTAATCGCCTAAATCCGTCAATAAAGTAGGATTACCGACGGTCTTGTGATGGCCCAAATTCCGTCGGTAATTTGCTCGTCGCTAAATTTTACCGACAGATCAGGATAACCGTCGGTAATTTCCAACGGCTAAACCCGTCGGTAAATGTCGTGGGTGGATGAATACGTTACCGATGGTTTTATCCGTCGGTAAAGTGTGGTCTGGGTTATCGGTAATTGAGTTGAGCCTTTACCGACGGATACATCCATCAGTAAGATTAATTTTTTTTAAAAATAAAATTTATTTAAAATAAAATAATTATAAAAAAATAATTAAACTAATTATAATATATTAAATTAAATTTAATAAAATTTAATGAAAAATATAAATTATATAAAGTCAACAATATTGTCATCAAACAGTTTAATCAAACAAAATTCTACAACTAATTCAATAATCCTAATAATCTGTATAGTCTTCCGGAGAGGCGTCATCTAATGGCTCATGTTGTTGTCCCTCCCCCTGCTGCTGTCCTTGCAGCTGGTCATCCGGTGGGAGCTGCTGCTGCAAAGCAGTACATGTCTTAGGTGGGAGTACCTGGAGGACAGCCTGTAAGATCTGGTGCATTGACTCGACTTGACCCCTCAATTGTTGGTTCTCCTCTCTAGCCTGACGAGCAGTATTCTCGTTGGCAGCCACTCGTTGTCTCAGCGCATCCAGCTCCTCTGAATCCTGAGAGCGACTAGAGGATGAATGTGACGGCTGCATGAGGCTGGGATCTCCTCGCCGGAAACCACGAGCGAGGTCTCCAACTCCGTAAATTCTCCCCTTCTTCTTGCCCCCTACCACATCCAACCAACACTGGGTCCGAAGTCTCTACTCCTCGACGGGGTCAGGAGGGGTGGATGTCGAGTCGACGGTGTAGGATGCAGCACCCCCTATAGCCTGAGATAACATGGTGCCAAATTGTTCCTGTTATTCATAAACAGAAACATCATGTCATAAATATACATATATTAAAACAATATCAAAATGAAATAAAATAAACTAAACAGAATTCAAGAAAAGGACTCACCACTGTCCGTCCGGACCAGTCATTGACGAACTCGCCGGTATCCCTCCGTGTATGAATCTGCTCAAAAAGCTCGTCGATATGTACGAGACGACCAAGCTCCTCTGACTGCAAACAAAAGCACAAGTAACATTTAATAAATAAATATATAAGTATTACATTTAAAACAAATTATTAAAGTGTAATTTTTTTAATATACATACCATCCTGAATGCGTGATCATACTGGGGGATGGAGCCACCAGTGTGCAGGCCCCCGCCTTTTTCAAACGGTCGATTTTTCCTTGCCTGTTCACACTTAGATTTATAAGCAGTTGTACCCCAATGCTCGTTCAAATGAGCCCAGATATGCTCCTCGATTCAGTCGGGACGCTCACGGGTCTCCCGAGCGTTCCTGAGCAACTCTGAGAGTCTGTGAGAGGTTCTCGAGTGAAAGTTTTTCTCTATCGTCGCCTTATGCTCAAGGGCCCACTACACTATTTTCTGTCCAAAAGATTCAAAAATAGTTAGTAAAATAATAATAAAATATAATAATAAAAAAAATATATAACTTAAGTTACCAAATATTCATTTCAACTCATTAAGTACTTACCCCAAAACATCGGAAAAACACTCGTTTTTCTTTATCATTAAGACACCCCCACGAAATCCATGAATGGCGAAACTGCTTTTTGATAGTTTTTGTAATGGCTTGAGATGCAACCCTGGATAGATCAAACCTAAATACAAAAACAAATCAATATAATATTGAAATACAACTAATAAAAGTGAATTTAATGTTAATTATTTCTTATCCTCCCTGAACAGGACGTATGGTAGGGCGAGTAACGGTCGGAATCTCCTCCTGCTCATCCACCTCCTCCCCTAAGGCTGGACTATCTCTACGGGCAGCCTGGCGCTGCATAGGCTGAGGAGTATGACCAGCTGATGATGATGGAATATCATGGGGAGTAAGACCTGAAGTAGGCATAAACAGGAGACCTATAGTGGATGGCACCGGTCTAGCAGTTGGGGATGATAATGGTGCAATAGGTAGAGGGGGTGGCATCGATCTAGCAGCTAGAGATGATGGTGCAGTAAGTAGTGGGGATGGCATCAGTGTAGCAGCTGGTGATGTCGTCAGTCTAGGTGGTGGGGATGTGGTCGGTGCATCAGCTGGTGATGGCGTGGGTCTCAACGAATGAAGCCGAAGCTGGTAACGAGGCTTCTTACCCTTCCTCTTATCAACACCTGACGGCAGGTGTCGGGCCGGGTGACCTCCTCCAGATGACATATCTATATAGGATATTGCATAAGACGACTTTTAATTCAACACACATACACCTTCTAGTCTTGTATTATTAAGTTTAAAAAAGTTTATTTAAGTTTTCTTTAAGTCTTATTAGGCTAAGAGAAATTACTTTTAAGACTTTTGGTTTAAATATTATTTATTCTTCCCATTTTTTCTTTTTTTTTTTAAGTCTTATGGTTTAAATATTATTTTTAAGACTATTTTTTTAAGTCATATCAGGCTAAGAGTAATAACTATTTTTATATAGTTAAGTCTTATGTTTTAAGTCTTATGGTTTAAATATTACTTTAGGACTATTTTTTTAGGTCTTATTAGGCTAAGAGAAATCACTATTTTTTAAGTTTTATGGTTTAAATATTGTTTAAGTCTTATTAGCCTAATAGAAATAACTATTTTTTTTTTGTTTTAAGACTTATGGTTTAAATATTATTTATTCTTCCCAAATTATTTCATTGTTTTTATTCTTCCCATTTTGTTTAAGTCTTATTTTTTTTGTTTTAAGTCTTATGTACCACAAAAAATTTATTCTACAATAAGAGTTCCTATGTAAAATATTATTAATTAAGCATGAGAGTTAACAAGTATCGGATCAAATACGTGCAAATTAGAACTGAACAAAATAGGTCAGCAAGGCACAAAGAATCAATTTTCAAGTTTAAACAGTGCAAAATAATCACAAATGTCAATCATGAACCCAAGAATAGCAGAATCACATTATTTTGATAAAATTTTCAACATTATTTTCATATTATTTTCAACAGCATCACATTATTTTCAACAAGAATAGCCGAATAACAATAGTCCAAACAAAGCAACAAAAAAATGCAAGAAAATATACCTGAGAATGGTGGTGACAGCTCTATGTAAGGCAGCAGTCTCACCATAGAAGGGTTTGTGGTGGACGGAAGGCGTTTCCGCTGGTGCCTCCGCTGGGGGCGCGCGCAAAGAAGGGAGGAGGGAAGGAAGAGGCTGGCAGTGGTGGAGGGAAGCGAGGAGGGAAGGGAGAGGCGATGGCGGCGGGAGAGAGCGGAGAGGGAACGGGTTCAGAGAGAAAGGAGGGAAATGGAAAAAAGAAATGGGGGAGGGAGAGAGTGCTGGCACTTAAGTTTGAATTGAAAGGATACCAACGGCCTAATCCATCGGTAACGTGTAACCGTTGAGAGTACCGGCGGATACATCCGTTGGTAAATTGAAATAATGAATGCGCAAAAATGTTGGTGTTACCGACAACCTTTCTGTCGGTAGTGTTATCAGGATTACCGGTAATTCAAAAATAACCGTCAGTAAATATCCCGCGAAAAGTTTGGCGCATAAAAATTACTTACAGATAGAGTCGTCAGTAATGCTAAAAGACGTTACCGACGGACTATTTCGTCGGTAAGTTGGGAAACTCAAAACGTTTCGTATTTAATCACGTTACCGATGGATATTTCTGTCGGTAATGCTTGCATTACCGATAGAGTCGAGGTCGTCGGTAAAAGCCCTTCGGTAATAAGCCTTATTCTTGTAGTGGACCCAATCTAGTCTGTAAATATGTAGACCTGTCACGGGCTGGACTAGCCTGAATTGATAGGTATAGGCCTACTTAGAGGGAGGGAAAGTGTACATTTCAATCCAATTTTTACCAACAACTTCAATATATATATATATATATATATATATATGGAGAGGGGGGAGAGAGAGAGAGAGTGTGTGTGTGTGTGTGTGTGTGTGTGTGTGTGTGTGTGTGTCTAATGAGAACATTTTGCATTTTAAGATTGTGAGAATAACAAATCTTGACCATACAACTATCTTATAATTTAAAAATTACTCAATGATCACATAATCATTTAAAAAAAGTCACATGCATTTATCTTATAATTTTGGTCATTCAAATAAGCTCCAATGGTCAAGATGTATTGTTCTTATTTCTCACGATAACAAAATGTTATTACTGTAACACCCCGATTTTTCGTGCTTTCTAAGGACGGTAAACTCAATTAATGAGTTTATATTTTTATCTATGCTTTAGAAAATGATTTTGGAAAAACTAAAATCATATTCATGTTTCATATAATCGTAGAAGCCTACGGTTAAGTTTTGGGCCGAAAAATCAACCGAAGCCGATCTATGTTTTTCGGATGATAATGTTTTACTACTATCAAGACCTAATCTTGACTAACGGACGAGACCATTTGTCTTAGAATTCGATCCTCTACCTTTTTCCTAAAATGTGTCCTAGAATTCGAATCGTCTCCCCGATAATCGATCGGGGAGACGATTCGAGCTGTCTTAGGGTTTTTCGAGACCCACAATCAGATGTTTTTCATGCCAGAACTGTGTCAAATTATTTGAGGACTTATACCAGTGTCGTGATGATTTCAAATATCGACCAAATTGCCCTTGGTTAAATTTTTGTTACTAATTACATTTTCTATTACTTAACCCTTAAGCTTTTAACATAAATATCTCTCATTTCAACCTTATCCTCCCTCACTCTCTCGGCCAACTCTCTCCCCCACACCCCCATCTTCCTTCTTTCTCTTTTCCTTTCATCAAAAACTCCATTGTTAGAGACTTTAAGCTTGGATTTCTTGAAGCAATCTTCATCAAACTTGGAGTAGATCATCATAGGAGATAGCATCTCATCTCTATCTCTCCCAATCTTTCCTTTCTCTCCTCAATTTTTCATGATCAAAGGTGTTAGGGTTTTGTCCCTAAAATCTTCAAAAATACATGAAAAATTGTAGGAAAATCGTTTTTGTACCAAACCAATTTCTATGGCCTAGGTTCATGACATACTTGTATGGTCCAAGAGCTTAGAGCCAAGAAATCTCCCTAGCTATATTTTCTAGGAGGGGGCCGAACCCCCTATGTGTGTGGGGTAGGGTTTTTGGTTGGTTTTTGATGTTTTGAGTTGATATCTAGGGTTATCACACTTAGTTAGGGTGTTATCCAAGAAATGAGAACTTTTGGAGCTCCCTAGCTATTTTTAGTGTAATAGGGCCGAACCCTAGGGGTGGTGCAGTAGGAGAAATCTTTATCTTTTTAAGTTAATGTCTTTATGGTTTGTGTGTATGTAGTGATCGGCAGCTAGCGGAGCCAGTTGTCCGGTTGATCGAGTGTTCACAACTTACCTTAAGACTACAAGAGATAAGGGGATAAACCTGAGGAACTCCATTTTCGACAACTATGTGCTGCATCGGTGTTTGTATTGAAATCAAATGTTCTGTATCTGATTATTGGTTGATTGTTTGATTTACTGTTGTTGATTTGAATATGCATGACATAAATGCTGACATATTTGAATACATGCTATAATTGTTGAATAATTATATGGATGTATCGTGTGCCCTGCTGTGGGATTTAAGGCGTTAAAGCACCTAATTTTGATTAGGATCCGACATCGTATAACTTAAAAGCTTTAAAAGTCTGAAATGTTAAATTGAAGAAATAAATATGTTTTATTGTTTCTCAATTTAATTTAAGAGAAAATAAATGAATTATCTCTTTCGAAATAAAATATAATGAACAACTGCTTTTAAGGGGAAAATCAACTTAAAAAAGCAAAGTTGTGAAAATGTGGTTTTTAATAACGAAAAATGATGTTTTTAAAATTAAATAGGTCGTTAGAAACCTTTATTAGTTTTTAAATTAATAAAGTTAACCGTTTGAGCAAAAACGTTTTAATAAACGTAATTTTCAAATTAATTGGTTTTGACCATGAAAAGGGTTTTACAAGCTTTGTTTTAAGGTTTGCGTTTTACCGAAAAACAACGAAAGAAAAAAAAATGGTCTTTAGACCAAGTTTATTTTATGGAAAACCGATCTCGATGACTTTGTGTAAGTATCGGAGATTTGGGTTTTTGGTTTTTGAGCTTTTAAGAAAAGTAGTTTTAAAGCTTAGAAACTAGAAACCGAGACGTCGGGGTTCTAGGGTTCTGCAGAAACACGTGGATCAAGGATCGATGTTAGTTGTGATCCTGTCGGCTTAGGGACGATCCTTGTGGTCCTGTAAGCTTGAGGATATTTTTATGATCTTGAATCCAAAATTCTAGACTGGTGTATCGGTTAGGGATGTTTGGATTTGAGTTATTTTGGACTAAATGTCCTGTTTTGAGAAAATGTTTGAGGTTTAAAAAAGTCTAAATCATTATGGTGGTTGTTAGAGTTGATGCTACCACGAGAAAATTTTGATACGACAAAGATCAATGATCGGGAGCTAGTTTCTCATGCATTTGTGTGCTAGGCAGACGTGCCGTGAAACAGAGGACCTTGATAAGCAAGGGAAACCTGAGATGACTTAATGTCATTATGTAACATTGTGCTTTGATGGACAATGATGTCATACGTGCCAGGGATAGCGTATTGTGCCCAGTGGAGAGGACAATATAGTATGACTTATACATCGTGAGTACCACTGACATGCGCGTCCATGTATTATTTCCCGAGAGGTTACGTGCTCATGTTTTGCCGAATTTTAATTCTGGCGTTTGTCATTGTTGCCTACGGGGCAATGACGTTGAGTCTGATCAACTCGTGTATATGGTGATGGGGTTTCCAGAAATCTAGATTGAATATTAGTTGAGATATATGGAAATGTCATGCATACGTTTAGGGAATAACGTTGATTGTGGGGTACGAAGCCCTTGTGCCTTTACTGCTGTTAGTACATGATTATATATGTTGTACTATGTGATGCATGATGATGTTAGTGAGTTACATTATATGAATCTGCTGTTTGGATTGGGCATATAGTTGTCATTTTTGGATTCATATATTGGTTTCTCACCCTTGCATATTTTCTGGACTGGTTTGTCCTTTTGGTATATATATTATATCTCGTTTACAGATGGAGCCGATGCCAGATCAGCTCGCGCACTCAGGGATACGCGCCCTAGTTTTTGATCGGAGGATAGACCCAGCTGCGTGGGTTATTCACCCTGGGGTGGAGAGCGCAGCGTACACCGGACCAGTTTGCACCGTGAGAGGGACGACGGAGACGGGACCTCGCAAGAGTACCCACACTGTGGAGGCCGTCCAGGTACCTCTGCCTCCCATTGGGATGATGCTGTAGGCTCTTATGCAGCAGGGACTGATCGAGCATCACGCCTCCGCTGCACAGCCCCTGCAGCAACAGCAGCCACCACAGACACCTCCCCCGCCTTTTGTTTTGATAGCGGGCGAGCATGTAGTAGAGGAAGTGGAGGAGGAGGAAGAGGAAGACCCTGAGGAGGATCCTCAGGAGGACCCGGAGTATCATCCCTTGGATGCTCCCGAGCCTCATCCACAGGAGAACGGGAACGTAGATTCCCAGGGTTCTTCTCTTGGTTCTAGTATTGGACATTCCTTAGGAGGATTGTCCAATGGCTTCCATTAGTTGGACCAGCTTAGGGTGTAGACTTTTCTTTTGAGGCAGCGGTTTTTGGGTAGTCTGTTAACGGCTACTGATAGCCATGAGTTTTAGAGATATGGTTCCAGACTATCGCTGCCTAGTTTATAGCTTTTTAGAAGTTTATCTTTTATAGTTTCTTTTGTAAAAAGACATGTTGTCCATAGCTTTAGTTGATGACGTATATATATATATTTATATATGAGTGCTCTGTTTGTTTTTCTGAGTTGTTGTTTTAAGGGTATTAAATAGGAAAAAAATTTATCACAATTTTCAGGACGTAATAAGATATATATTAAATGAACCGTTTTCCGAAAGTAAAACCAGCAAGTTTTATTTATCGTTTAATTGGTATTTTGGGTTACAAACAGTGACATCGGTTTGAGGGTGTCACAATTACCTCCCTATATAAGGAGCATATATAACAAGAACATGTCTCATTTAAAAAATGTGAGAAAAATAAAATTTGGCCATATACATGACCACTTAAAAAGTCATGTGCATTTATCTTTTAATCTTGACTGTTCAAATAAGATATGATAGTTAAGATTTATTGTTCTCATTTCTCATAATAACAAAGTGTTCTCACCTGAAAACATTGAATCTTAACCATTAGATTATTTGAATGGTCAAGATTAAAAGATAAATGCACATTACTTTTTTAAGTGGTCATGTGACCACTATACAATTATTAATCTTGATCATTCATGTATGGTTATATGGTAAAAAAGGAGAAAGAGAACACTCAAATTCCCTTAGAAACTCATCTGAATTGACTTTTTGGCTTTACTCGTTATTCTCTTGATTTTTCTCTCACTTTGCCTTACACTTAGCCTACTCTTGTCTTCACTTGGCTTGCTTGCAAATGCACTAGTGCATGAGTATTTATAAATGCTCTAAGCTCCTTATGATGCATGTGATACATTGAACTTTAAGTACATGCATTAAAACTACAACTACTAGAAACTACAGTTTCTTGAATGTATAGATGCATGCATAGGAAAAATGCTTTGAACCTAAAATACATGAATACTAATTATTTAAATGCATGGATCAAGTTTAAATTTCCAACACCCTCCCTTACACTTGATCCTTTTTTGTGACTCCAATTGAAATTTTAGAAAAAACACTTCTTCAAAATCTAGTACCTTGATGTCAACAAAGAGACAAAATGATTGTTTGCATCATCTCTACTTCTTCATACTTTAGAAATTTGTTCCACAAGCAATAAGGTTGCCAACAGATTTATAATTTTTCATTTTGAGCGTCGAGCAATCTCTTAGTATGAGCCTTTAGAAAAATAAAGATCTCATTTCCATCTTGCTTTACTTCAATGTCGAGATAGTAGGCTATAAGTTCAATGTTAATCATCTTAAATTATTGTGTCATCACCTTCTTGAATTCTTCAAAATTCTTTTGGTTGTTGTTGGTGTAGATTAATTCATCAACATATAAGCACAAAATTAAAATACTTCCATCTTTTCCTTTAGCATGATTTCTTTTGACTTTGTACAATGGTTTGATTATTCTCCAATGGCCTTAATTTTTTCCAATAGGAAGAGTAGAAAGATCTTATGTTTCATTTTGATTGAACCGTTTCATTATTCATTGCACTGCTCCATTCCTCATTTTTTTTTTTTTGCTTCTTCATCTTCTTTTACTTCAACATTGTCTTATTTGCTTGACAATACTAAAAGTTGCTTAACATTTCTTCCAATTGCAATTCTTTTTTTTTTTCTCATCAACCGGTTGGGCTTTTTCTTCATTGGTGGGACAACTCCAACATTCACTAGTATAATGACCATATTTGAAACAATTATAACATTATGTCTTAAATTTCTCATACATTCTTTCTCCTTCTCATTCTTCTGAACTTGCATGCTTTTTCTCTTTGTCTCTCAAAGAGAACACTGCTTGGAGAATATCCCAAGTCGCTTTCATTACATAGGTCAGTTTCTCAAATAACGCATAGGGCTGCATGAATAATATCAAGAGCAAGTTGATCCATTTTTTAAATTGTTTGCAAGTTGTCTCTTTGAGCTTGACTCAAAGCTTCTTCATTCTCTGGTTCAACATACTCATCCTTAACAATCTCACATGCTTCATTGGAGCTAACAATTGTCTTCTCATACAAATTCACCAATTATCAGTTTTCTTATTTATGAGTTTGAGGATTGAAACAAAGTAAGATATGCATCTTAAAAAAATAACTGAGCTCTTATACCACTTTGTAGGAGATAAAAGAGAGATAGGTGGAGAAAGGAAATACTCAAACTCTCTTAGAAACTCACTTGAATTGACTTCTTTGCTTTACTTTTTATTCTTCGCTTTTCTCCCAATTTGCCTTACACTTGACCTATTCTTGTCTGCACTTGACTTGCTTGCAAATACACTAGTACATGAGTATTTATAGATGCTCTAAGCATCTTATGTTGCATGTGATACAATGAACTTAACCATATACGCATGGAAACTAAAACTCCTAAAAACTATAGATTCTTGAATGTAGTAATGCATGCAAAGGAAAAATGCTTTGAACATAAAAATACATGAATATACTAATTAATTAAATGCATGGATCAAGTTTAAATTTCTTAACAATAAATATATATATATATATATATATATATATATATATATATATATATATTTCGTCAAGATTAAAAGTTATATAATGTGACATGAATAGTTAAAAAGGTCATATAAATTTATCTAATTCTAATATTAACTATTCCAATAAGATCATATGGCCAAGATATACCCCTCTTACCTCTCAAATATTAACAAAATCTTCTCACTAAAATATTTTACACTTTAAGAATGTGAGCAAATGAATCTTGATTATTGAATCCTATTTAAATGCTAAAGATTAAAAGATAAATGCATGTGACATTTTTAAGTACCATGAAGTAACTTTTAATCTTAATCATTCATACATGGTTAAAATTCATTGATCTCACCTCACAATTTAATCTTAATCATTCATATATGGTTAAAATTTATTGATCTCACCTCACAATTTATTAATCATTCATTCATTAAGTAACTTTTAATCTTAATCATTCACACATAATTTATGTGGATAAGGTATGCACGGTAATTTCTCCAAATAAGCTTCTCAATTAATATTTTTTGACCTGAGGACTAACTCAAAGTACTTAATTGTATTTGGTTCAAATGAGGGAAAGGGAAAATAGAGATTTTAATGGAGGGGGAGGGGAAGGGAGGAGAGAGATTTTAATTAGCTATTATGTTTGGTTGAGAGGAGGGATTTTAATGGAGGGAGGAAAATAACACTATTCCTCATGTTTGGTTCACAAGAGAAGGTGAGATATTTTAAACTAACTTACTTTTGTACCCTTATAATTTTGGATTTTAAAATACATAAGTAGAGATATTTTATTCAATGCATTCAAAATGTTTTAAATCTCCTCCTCTCTCATCCAAATCCCCCCAATATTGGAAAGGAGCCAAAATTGGGTAAGGAGGGATTCTGCTCCTCTTCATTCCCCTCCCCTCTCCTAAAAAATGAACAAAACAAGAAATGTTTAAAAAAAATCTCTCCTTCCCTCCAATGAAACACTATGGTAGTTGTAAAAATTCAAGAACTATTTCGTGCATAACCAAAATTTGCTAAAGACTAGAAGTGCACAAGGCATATTTATAATGAACGAAATTGTGTATTTACTCTTGATATATTGACCAAGTAAGTTTTTTTCTTTTTGTTTCTCAAACATCCTTCACGCGTAACTGCAGAGATTAATCCACGAGGTACTGGACGACATTGAAGAGTTGACCTCTCCTAATCAGGTTTTTTCCCGTTTATAAGAGTCAGAAATCAAACCCCCTGACAATTCACTTAAGGGGTCCGATCTTATTACTACTCGGACTAACCACATGTTGGTTGACGAAGTAAGTTTTGAACATAGGCCTAGAAAATGCATTAAAACCCTAATTAACTATGATAAAAATCAATATGAGCTTTTTTATTTAAAGTTCTAATAATGCACTCTGATTTTTAAGTTAGAATGATTGTAAGGGATATATATTATCATTTAAAGAGGACTTAGAATGATCGTAAAATCAACAAATAAATAAAAAAAGAAAATAATGTAGATTGTGTATTGGTTGCATCTTAGGAGCTCACTCATGGTGGTCCTTGGTCTGTCTTACTTAGGTGTTAGCTCTGTCCTTACCCTGCCAAAAAACATGGTACTGAATAATTAGTGAGTATTGAATTACGTTATATTATATATCAGCTGACCTTCATAGTTCCACATGGAAGCCACATAACAATCATAGGCTGGTTTTTGTCTTCATGTTCCTGGGAAAGCTTTTAAAATTCAAATTCAAATTCAAATTCAAATTCAAATTGATAAAATAACGAAAATGATTAGCAATTATATGTGTCAGTTTGTAACACTCGTAAAGCTGTATGTGATAAGGAAGACGAGCTAAAAAACATTTGCGATGTGATAGCTAGCCACGAACTAGATACCTTATTATCATGATAATCAAAGATGCATTTAGTTGGTTAGGGTTAGGGTAGATCCAATCTTTATTAAGGTCTAAAATAAATTTTATAATGAGATTTTTTTAAAAAATTAACACAATAATTTATTCATACAAAATTTATTATTTATTATTTTGCACAAAATGAGAAATTGATATCTAAACTTCGTATCTAATGATAAATTTTTATACTAAATAGACTAATTTATGTTTGTTGATATATTAATCATATCAAAAAAATAATATAAAAAATATAAAATGTGATTTTTTTTAAAAAAATTTAATTTTTTTGAGAGGTCCAAAATAAGGAACCTCACTTACGTGGAAGGACTGAAGGAAGATTATAAACTTAATTCCTTTTAGTTTTATTTTTGGGTAACAAATTCCTTTTAGTTTTAAATTTTTTATTGTCATTCAAACTCGTTCTATTTTAAAGTAAAGTTTTTTGTAGTATTAAGATCTGTTGTTTCAGATTTTCAGCAATTCCTTTATATTGAGGTTGATTATTAATAATTAGATTGAACTTTATAGTATATATACTCAAAATACACTTTCTAAGCCGAAGATAAAACATCTATATTAATTTTTAAATTATGTACAGGTTAATACAACAACTAACATTATTTTTTATTATTATTATTATTGCTACTGTTAAACAACATAAGTTTAAATCTAATTAATTGCCGTTTACAAAAAAAAAAATCTAATTAATTGCCATATTTGAATTTGAATCAACTCATTGAGTCATTGTTGATGTTGTTTACCCTGTATTTGGATTCTTTTATATATGTCACTTTTTCTTTTACGTGGTCACGTGTGAAGAAGGGAGATAGATATAAAAGCAAAATGACATGAGAAGATCCCATTCCGATTCCCACCCACTGACCAAATGGCTTCATACTTCAAATTGCTTATGAGCATTAATTTTAGCTATAATGTCTCGTACAGATTTCATTCTTATGCGAATAGGGATGATAATGGATACTGGATCCGTTAGGTATTCGTAAAATTTATCTGCTATGAATAAAGTAATTACTCGCTAATTGGGTAAGGGTTCGGATACGGATAATTACCTGCAAAAATTAATGGCGATGGGTGCGGGTACAAGTACTTTAGTACCCATCCTGCCTCATACCCGCACTATATATATATATTTATTTTTTATATATTTATTTTATATATAAATATATGATATAACATATTATATTCTAATATTAATTTAAAAAATTAAAAAAAACTTAAGGATAGTAAGAAACCCTCTGACCTAACCTATTTCACTCTCACTCTCCTAATTTCATTGTGACTGACGCTGCTGATTCAGTATCACTGCACCTTGCGGTCCTTAATTAAATTTGTGTTTGTTATTCTTAATTAATTAGTTAGACTAATCATTTACTTTCTTGTTATGTTCTAGTTTCTATTGGCATCATTGGACCAAAACAATATTTACATTTGAAAGATAAACATTTTGCAATCTTTTGGGACTCTAATTCAGATGATAAGGTAATGTATCATTGTTTACTTTACGATGTGTTATTAATGGGTATCTTTACAATTACACTTAATTAATGTAATGTATCTTTTTTAGCAGATTTTGAAGAGTGCCAGTAGCTCAAGAGCGCCAAGTTTATGAATTATTGTTCTTAGAAGTTTATTGTAATATTTACTTGATGTTTTGGAGATTGATTATTGAATATTTTGTATTAAATCCTTTGGATTTCATGTTCACAAATTGATTATTAGATCCACAGATTTCATTTTTTAGTTTGGAATGCAAGAGTTTACAAGAGTTTAGGCATTTTATTGTTTAATTAAAATTTCTTATATTAAAGTGTGGGAAACGGGTGCGGGTGCGGGTACGGATACTTAGGTACCCAGAGGATAAGGATATGAGCATTGAAGTTACCACCCACGAGGGTATGGGTCCGGATACGGGTAATTTTTCAAAACGCGGATACGAAGACGGGTACTATAGTACCCTACCATTGCCATCCCTATAAGCTAAGCCACACATAATTCACTAATTGTGGGATGATTACATCTCATCCTATCATCCCTTTCCACTATCCGTTTCTTCTGGGATGAAATATTTTTTTTTGTAATCATATTATTGATACGAAGTATCCACGGTCGTAAATAGTGAGTAATCTCCGTTGGGGACCTGGACGACATTTAAGAGTTGTCATCTCCCAACCAGGTTTTCTCTATATGCAAGAGCCAAGAATCGAATCCCTGACCACTTGCTTAAGGGGTTCGAACTCGTTACCATTTGTACCAACCACATGTTGGTTCTGGGATGAAATTGGAGACCAATATCTTTAATTAGATTGAAATCCTATGTTCTCTTTTATATCTTCTAATTAAATTATGACAATTTAATTTTTTTTAAAAAAAATCTATCTTAATTGACAATAAATTATCTCTTAATTATTAGTTATTTAATTAGTTATAAAAAATTATATAAGGAAATAAAAGAGAACAGAGAATTTGTGGCTTGTTTTATTGTGTTCTTGTTTTTTTGTCTTTCACAACAATTTGATACAGTAGTCTTTTAAAACTATTCTTCTAGAAGAAAAGAAGAAAAAGAAATTGCATGATAACATTTTTGAAAATGGTTTAAAAATTAGAAATCAAACACCTAAAATTAGTAAGCCTTCACCAATGCATCACCCTGCTTTTGTTGAACCTTCAGGAAGATTTGAAACTCCATCCATCACCCTCCATTGTTAACGGTATCCTTCTTTACCTGTCGATTGATGTGGCGTCGTCACCAGCGATGACTTCCTCAATGAGCAAGCATTGTTGTTCCTCATTTCAATGTTGTTCAAGCCTTTGAAATAGGTACCTTGAATACACTCTCTTATTAGTGACAATATATTACCTTCATATTGAGATTGTTTTTTGTGATTTTCCTTCACGTCGTTGGTCACTGCTGAGAGTCATGACAGTAAGTCTTTTCCCCCTAAATTATGTAGCGTGTCGGAAGGAGAAAATGAGAAATAAAAAAGTTCGAATTATTTATGAAATTGTCACTATTGAATGTGCATATATTTTTCGAATAATGATATTTCTATGTCAAAATTTATAATTTATTTTTAGGTAAAAAGGATATAAAGAGAGTAATAAAAACATATTTTATTTATTTTATTATCTAAAATAAAAGTTGTGAAAAATAATGTAAGTTTTTTAACTTGTAAATACAAGTTTATTTTAACTTAGGAAGACAAGTTTTAGAGAATACTTTTTATGAAATTATAATGTGAAATCCGCATGTCATTTTGCTATAAAAAAAACAAGATAATATCAAATAGGAGGAGTGATAAATATATTTCTTTTCTTTTTTTTCATTACATTCTTCCGTTTCTATTTTCCTCCTTCTACTAGGTTTTATTTGGTATCATATTTGAGGATGGAAAGGAAAGAAAATGAATTGGATGTATAATATTTTTATGAGGTTTTCCATTTTTTTAATATTATATCGAGTATATACTCAATTTGATCCCTGAAATTATAGGGTCGTATCAACTTAGTCTCCCACATTATCAATATTCCAAAATGATCCCTAGAATTGCAGAAAGTTAATCAGATTCGTCCCTCCATTGGTATTTGTATAGACTATAAGGACATTAAGTTGATAATGTCAAGGATGCATTTGAAACTAAGTGAATAATGTCAGAGATATATTTGCTATATTTTGCAATTCCAAGAATCATTTTGGAATATTGATTATGTGGGAAGACTAAGTTGATACGACCCTATAATTTCAGGAATCAAATTGGGTATTTACTCATATTATTTCTCTTCAAAAAGAAAGAGAAAATACTAACATGTGGTTGGTCCGAGTGATAAGAGATTCAGACACCTTAAGCAATTGGTCAAGGATTCGAATCCTGACTCTTGTATAAGAAAAAAAAACCTGGTTGGGAGGAGAAAACTCATTTTGTGTGCCCAACAGGTTTCCTGACTGAGATTAATCACTGTTAACGGTGGTAGATATTCCATACGTATAACACAGTTAAAAAAAAAGGGAAAATGGGAGAGAAAGAATTTTACGGGTGTCACTATATAATACATTTTATTTATTTATATTTTTTTTTCATTTTTTTTCTTCATCAAATCAAACATAGAAAAGATTATCCTTCCTTTCTTTTCTATATTGTTCATTTTCTTTATATCGGTTATACCAAATATACCCTTAAGTTTGGGGTCTCAAAATATATAAATTAATTTAATTTGATAAATAAAACATTGTCTTTTTGTTTGATAAATAGAATATATGGAAATTTTACATATTTTAACTCATAATAATTAACTCACACGCTCTGCTCATACACATCACACACTTTGTCAAAAAAACATATACACATTACACATGATGAGGAGAGCCGAGGAGGGATGGCCCATATATGCCATGGTCACCCTCACTTTTTGACCTTTTTATTATATATAGCTATAATTTATGATCCCTTTCATCTTAATGTTCTCACTTTTATCTCTATCTAATTTAACCTTTTATATTTATGATTAATTTATTTATTGAAATGTACAAGGTATTTTTGTGATATCCACTTCTTTTGTGTCTACCGATTCTACCCCTATAAAAAAGTCATTTTGTTCACTTTTTTTTATGTCTTTCTTACATAGTAATTGTTTATGAGTTTAATTGCTATACATTGTCAGTGTAAAGATTTTTATACTGACAATCAATAAAAAATCATGGTGTGTGTGACTTTTAAGGTAGTTAGGACAAGAGTCAATCATTTTATCTTATGTGACAATTTCTAATTGGTTGTCTATGTAAAAAATTTTTATACTGACAGTGTATATCAATTAAATCCATTGTTTATGGTATAAAATTATGTACAATTTTTTGAATGCATGTTATGTTGTTTTTTAATTAAGATATATTTTTTTTGATAGAATTAATTAAGATATATTATGTGCAACAATTATTATAGATATGATGTTTGTTACACATTTTATGTTTTTATTGCATAATAAAACATTAGCACCACAAGCGCCTGGAGAATTATATATTTAAGTTTTGTCCGTATTTTTTTCCTTTATAACTTGTTATGAAAAAAAGAAATTGCACTTTTGTTTTTCAATTTAGACTTCACTGGAATAATTCTTTATTTCATTAAAAGATTTGATTTTTTCTTTACGTATAAGATATAGACTTTTTGATTTTGACCTCCCTTAAACTAAAATTCTAGCTCGGCTCGTGGAGGAGAGATTACAAATCTGAGGGTCGGATTGATTTGACAAAAACGTAAAGATTAAAGACTAAATCAGTAGTTCTTCTATTATGTATTATATTATATATTATATACTACTATACAGTATTGTATATATATTAATTATATAATATAATATTATAATAAATATTAATAATAATATATTATTATGATATTAATAATATATATACTATATATTATAAAATATATCATATATTGTTTAATACTTATATTCTTTTTATTATATACATATTAATATATAATAATATATATTACAAAACGTATCTCATTAAATTTAATATTATATTATTTATGTTTTTCATCATCCACTAAATAATATATGAGATAAAAAGTTGTCTTATGACTTTAGGATTTGTACTGTATTGTCCTACTTATTCTGTGCTTCAATGTGTATTAATCACATTGAATTCCGTTCAGTTGAAGAAATTTAAGAAAACAGCTTGCAGTTAACCGTAGAAATTTTTACAAGCTAATTTAACTCACTAATACGATCAAATAGAATGTTTTAATTGAAAATATTTTAAAATGAAAATTAATTTCGTTGTTTTAAAATTTCCTAATATTATGAACATGTAAATCTTACTCACAAATAAAATCAGATTAATCATTTTAAAAATTTCAAATAAGGGAAGTAATTAAACAAGACTTTTTGGATGGAATATATTAAACAATAATTGACCTATATGTGAAGACAGACAGAGCGATGCAGACAAAGTCACAAAGATGATGATTTGAACTTTTTTTTTTTTGACTCCCCGATGATTTGAACTTGAGCTCAGATATTTTAATTTTCGTCAACCACTAATATTTTGTACAATTTTAACTGATATTTATTGTTATAGTAAATATAAGAACAATGTATATTTTGGTGTTAGTATAGATTATTATAACATTATTATATTTATATACATTTCTAAAAATTTAATTAAAAATCATATAGTATAAAAACAAAAATTAATTTGATGAACCCACGTCAAAAAATAAATTTGGTTAAAAAAAGTGAGATAAAAAGAGGGTATTGCTACCTACACCCCTATAATTGCTATTGCATCATCCCACAGCATTTAATTATTTTTTTATTACAAAAATACCCCTACAGGTAAATTTACCACCTCGTAACGTTATTTTTTTTTGTTATTTCGTGTTCTTTCGATAACTAAATGTCGGAACACAAAAAACATGTACTTCCTACAATTAATTTCCGGAATACACAAAAATTAGTGTTTTGAAATTTTTCAAGTTTTTTGACCTACCGATATTTAGTTTCCGGAATTCAAAACAAATTGTGTTCCGATAATTAGTTGTCGGAATACAAAAAAATTGTGTTCTGATATTTTTAAAGTATTTTTATCTATCGACAATTAATTGACTGAGTCCAAAATTATTTACAAAGCAACAGTGCAAGACGAAGCATCAGACATCTTTCATAAGGGAAATCCTCCAGTAACTCTGAAGGTTTTATGGGTTACAAGAAGGGTTTACCTCATAATTATGATTATAATCTTCCTCTTTTTACTATAAATAATTATATGATTCTTCCATTGTAATACTCATTCAGAGGAAACAAGCTTGATTTATGAGAAATGACTGTTTAAATTTTTATTGCAGACCTTTTATTTTTCATTGGAAGTACAATGTTTATTCTTATTTAATTTATAATTCTTTATTGGTAATATAAGCACTTATAAAGCTTTGATGGATAAAAGCATGCTAAACACAACTTCTATGATTTCACCCTTGCATTTCTTTTCATTCTTTTTGGGTCTATTCTTCACCACTGCATGTTGCATAGGAGGACAGTAGTTTTTCCTTTGTTGCTGTACACTCAGCTTTTGATATTCATTCCAATAATTTATAACATAAGATTCTGTAACCGGCAACAGTACCATATATAATGGCATCTATCTGTTTTGTGAATGAAATCACTCATTTTTTAAATGATATGCTACATAACATGTCCAAGGTAATAATTTAAAAACAAAAGGGCTATATAATGCACAGTGCGCATGAAATTTTGAGCAAGGGATCTCCTTTTCCCCATCATAAACTAATAGGAGGCCCTTTGGTCTTTTGTTGCTTAATTTATATTGATACAACCAAAGAGGAAAATAAAAAGATATAAAATACTAGAAGCTCCATTTATAGTGCACATGAATTTTTCTTTTATCTCTATGTGCATATATGTTGTTGAGCCGAGATTTTGGGTAAGTATTATTATACGAAGACATAAAATAAGTATTCTAACCTAATTGAATTTGGATATATTTTTTATTGTGAAATAGACATCGTTCTAATTTTTTAATGATGTTTTAGAAAAGTGATGTCATTTTAGATAAAACTTGAAGATGAAAAATCATCAGGTTCTTTGTTATGCTTATTCTAATATTTTCATTTTTGTAATGGATTTTATCTATTGTTCTTTGAGAATCATGAACTAAATGTTGTTCAAGAACCAAAACTGACTCAGCCTTCTAAAAAAGCCTTTCCTACTAACATAGGCAGAACTTATATGGGTGTGTATAGATTTGTCTTTGAAAGAACATTCAACGGAAAAACATTTTCTGAGACACAAAACGTGAGCCCATTCCAACTTAAATCCAAACATGAACTATATAGTTATGAAATATTTTATTCCTTAGCAGTGACAAATATATATATATATATATATATATAATGAAATTATTGTTTGTTACACATGGTAATATTCCATGTGTTTTCAAGTTTGTATGAAAAACATGTTTTGGCTTGGTTATATACACTCGGGAAGCATTGTCATGAAGATATATATACTCGGGAAGCATGCTTTGCTTGGATTAAGTTTGTCGATATAGCTTCATTGTTTTTTTAGCACATATCAATTTTAGAATGTCATGAATGTAGAGAGGACATGTAATGTCTTAGGAACAGAAAAGTTGTTATATTCAATCTTTGTTTTCTTTAAATTATTTTGAACATACATAAAAATGAAAATGATCAATACGAATACACGGTACCTTACTAGTACCCATAAAAAGATGTGTGGATTAGACTTTGGAAGTACCCACCTATCCCACAGGCTTACTTTACCCAACGGTCCTATGGGCTTACTATATAGAAGGTACAGAATGTGAGAAATGTAGGATCACACTGCCCATATATTCTTGGACTTCCTTGAGTTTATGGACCCTTGTGACTGTACAGCCACTCTGATCCGATTCGGGGGAACTGTAGCCAGTTTAAATTCTAATGATAAAAACTTGTGAGTTGGACTGTTTTTAATTTTCAACTTAAAGTACCATAAGTTTAAGAGTTTAATTTTGATACACAATATCAAATTTTTTATATTATCAATCAATCACTTATCATTTTATAGATAACTTAATTAGGTAATTACTATAAGAGTAAATCATTTTTAATGTTATGGTCATTCATTATTGGTTGACAGTATAAAAAATATTTATACTGACAATAAATATCAATTAAATCTTAATTTAAATTTTCATTTTTAAAAGTTCGGGGCATTTTGATTTTGTAATAATCAGACTCAATAATGAAAAGGGAAGATCATATTGTTTATCTCATGCATACACCCAAAGTCTCTTTTAGGCCAAAATTTTTTTGGTTTAATTGCACTTATCATTCCTCAACTTTTTCAATCGTGCGATTTTGATCCCTCAACTTTTTCAATTCTACGATCCCTCAAGATTTTAATTATATTTTTTGTCCCTCGACTTTTTAAAATTGTGCAATAAAAGCCTTTATTTTGGTTCCTAGAAGGATTAATTTTGCACAATTTCATAAAGTTGAAGGATGAAAAGTGTAATTAAATTTTTTTGAGGGACTAAAAGCGCACAATTGAAAAAGTTGAGGGACAAAAAGTGCAATTAAAATTTTTGAGGGAATAAAATCGCACAATTGAAAAAGTTGAGGGACGAATAGTATAATTAAGCCATTTTTTTTTTGTAAATAGGCAACTAAATTCTAAGTGAATACCTTGAGTATTGAATATTAGATACTATATCTTTAAAAAAATTAAGGTTAAAATCGAATGGAATGTATTTTATGAAAACTGGTAAGTTCCCTATTGTGCATGATTACAAACGTTTACTCTGATAAGAATTTTACTGCCAAATTGTCCTCCAACGTAATTATCTTTTATATTTACAATTTTATGCATTGTTAGTTTTCCCACCAAGCAATTATATATATACTAGGTTAGATCAATCGAATTTATAGAAGTTTCTTTTGTATATATATATATAGGCAAAATTATATTTTTGGTCCGTTAAGTTAATTGTTTTGTTCAATTTGGTCCCTTAAATTTTTTTTTTGTAACAAACTAGTCCCTTATGTTTATCAACGTTAATAATATTGACCTAAGTGTTACTCACCATTCAACTTTGTTAATTGTGTCCGTTAACAACACAACTGAACGTATTAAGTGGTTGGTGACCTAGTTGTTGCCATTGGGAGTGTATGAGTTATCTTCCTCCCCCTTAAATGGTGACCTAGACTTCATGGTTCCCAATATTCTTCCCTACAATCATGGCTACAAAGCTTGATTTACTTCTATCTTACTCAAACACTGATCTGAAGTCGTCAAAACGATGTTGTTTTGGCCAAGCCGCCAAGCTACCACCATGCCAGCGCCATGTTGGATACTTAACAGACACGTATGACAGTTTGAGGCGGTGTTTACTAATGTTTGGGTCAACGTTGTTAATGTTTATAAACATAAGGGACTTATTTGTTACAAAAAAAAGTTAAGGGATCAAAATAAAAAAAAAACAACTAAGATAAAAGATTAAAAGAGTAATTTTGTCATACTATATACTATATTTAGAGAGGATTTCCCACTTCACTTTATGTCCAATTTAGCCGACTAATGATCTTTATCATTGTTGTGGAGGATATACAAAATTTAGGATTAAATATGTTTTTGTTCCGTAAAATGGAAAATTTTGGTTTTGGTCCCTGTAAAAAAAATTCTTTAATTTTTGTCCCTCTAAAATCATTATTTTTGGTCCCTTCTGTTATGTGACATCTATTAATTACTTTTGTGTCTAACAAAATATCATATAGTCATCCCAAGTGACACCCCATGACATCTGTGATGTCATGTTAGCATATGATTCCCCTAAAATTTTCCTTGAACAATAAAATGAATTATATTTATCTACCCTGAAATGAATGTTAGGGACTAAAAACGGTGATATTGAATTTTAGAGGGATGAAAAACTAAGCAAAACAATTTACAGGGATGAAAACCAAAATTTGCTCATTTTATAGGGACCAAAATTAGTAATTTCATATTTTAGAGGGATGAAAAACAAATAATTTTTTTTACAAGAACCAAATCCAAAATTCACTTAATTTACTGGGACCAAAAACATATTTAACCCCAAAATTTATTATGCATCTTCTTCGTAATTACAAACGCAAATGCTAACTAGTGTCAGAAGGACATGGTTAAGGAGTAAAAAGATGTATGTTTTTGTTGGAAAATAGTGTATTTAATCTATCGAAAAATAATGTATTTAGATTCTCAATGAAAACTTACACTTTTTATGATTAGTTAAATAATATTCTTAAGACACTGGTTAACAAGACATAATTACAAATATATACATATATATATATATATATATATATATATATATATATATATATATATATATATATATATATTAAAACAGTTGTTTCAAGTTACTAAGTCTCTTATTTGAAGCTCATTTTTGGATATTAATTTATACTCCATCTGTCTCATTTTACTTGCCCATTTGAAATATTGCATTGTCTCAAATTACATTCCCTTTAGAAAATCAAGAAGTATTAATTTTTTTTCCCAAAAATATCCCTTGCATCTCAAACAATCTATATTAATAAGTTTTTTTTATTAAGGAGTGTAGTGGTTAGTCATGAGTAATTGCAACTATCCAACCGCATAATTTAAATAAGGGTATTTTAGTCAAAAATGATCATTTTATTATAAAAATTAATAAACTTAATTATTTTTTTAAAAGATATGCATAATCAAGAGGGAGTATGATTGATTGACTACAAATCTTACGCAACAATGAATAAAAGAGGTTGAATATGCCTGGAATATACAATTATTTGTGGTTATTATCTAGTTAAATAGGGGTATATATTTTAATCAAAGAGCGTCATTTTATTATAAAAATTAATAAATTTAATCATTTTCTTAAAAGATGTGCATAATCAAGAGGGAGTATGATTGATTGACTACGAATCTTACACAATAATGAATAAATGAGGTTGAATAAGCCTGGAATATACAATCATTTGTGGTTATTATCTAGTTACTCCTACTTTGGAAGGATTGCAATTAATAAGTGTTTCCCTCAAAATATTTAGCCTACTATAATGAGCTTGCGCGCAATGTTCTTAATTAACTATTAAAAAACGTTGAAATTGGCGACGGATTTGATCATTAATTATTTTGTTCTGTCGTTAAATTCATCGTTAATTATTTTACCGACGAAATTTTCCTTTTTAGCGACGAATTTGATCTGTCGCTAATTTCAATTTTTTTAATTAGTGATTATACTGAAGAGAGCAATGTTGATAATTCGTTGTTGGTTGACAAGGTGAACTATAGAACTAAGAGGCTTGTTGCTTGGTCTCTCCCTCTAATTAATGGCTTTCATTTGCTTTATGTGGGCGAGTACTAGTGTCAAGGCTCCATGCAAGCTACATGTGATGAGTAAGAGATGAAGATGACACATATGTTGAGGATTTTATTGTAAGGCATTTGTTTAACTGTCAAGAGCAAAATTATGGGGCTTGAACCATGGCCACAGATCTATGGATGTAGATTCCACGCATTAACACATTTACACAGTAATACATGTGAGCTGATGGATTGAAATATATTTTGAGATGTATTTTAAAATTAATAGGATGTACAGTGAGCTGTTCGATCACAATTTAATGGCCCAGATCACTCAACTACGACAACTGTAGGTTTTTCCCATTGCAGGCGATCGGGTCCCAGATCTAGACTTGCGAAGGAGCTAAGGGTTTGAAAGATGATATAGGCAAGTCATCATGGACTCTGATAAATGTCAATCTTGCTCTTCACGAATAACGGTTGCTCGGCTTCTTGCCACTGTGCTTCACTTATTTTGGATATCAAATAATTATAATTAAGATGGCTGACTAGTAGTTGTGGCTCATGGGGATAAGGAAATTAAGTATTATGTGTGCAGATTTTCTTAATAAACTTGGTCATTCAGATCCTTTCTCATGTGCTGCTGTTGAAGAACTTTCTCAAGGTTTAGTCATTTTGTTTCGATGAATATATACAGCTCACCTACGTATGGTTTCTTGGTTTTATTTGTTTTGGGTTATTAACACCAGTTGTTACTTGTTAGTAAAAAATTACAAATAAATGCATCAACTATTATTTGGTATATCAAACTAATAAACTACATAATCTTAAGAATAAATAGCTAGATTAATTAAAAACAAACAGAAAAAATACTTCTTATATATAGAAGTGAGAATAGGTTAGGTGGGAAGGCATCACCTAATCTTATTAGGTTTGATTTGTTAAACTATATATATATATAACCAATTGGCCTATTTAATTGATATTTATACATATAATCAATATAGTATTTTTATATTATATGCAATATAATAATTTGTTCAAGGGTATACCTATTTAAAAACAATAAATTTATTTTTCTTGTTATATAACTTTCGTGTTGTATCGGTCTTTAAATAAGCTTCACCGGGTCATGCTTTTATATTTTTATTAAAAATAAGCCAAAATGAGAAGAAAAAACATATAATATGTAGTGCATGATTGAATTTAAGTTGTAATGAAATAACATACGCTTGAGTGAAAACAACAAATTGTTGTTTTCACGTTTTATACATTAAAAAGTGTATTTTTTATCGATCGTTCTTTCAAATATAAATTCAGACACATCCGTATTAGGTCAGGTTTAGTCGTTTAATTAAGCCAATATACATATACATTAAAAAACAAATCTAAATTTATTTAAAGAAAATTCAACATAATTTAACTTATTTTTTCATCTCTAATTGTATAATACGAGAACACAAAAAACATGAAATCGAAAAATCACAGAGTTTGTCTCTAAAGTCTACACTTATATAAGGGTGACTAGTTTAATCTCAAAAGGAAACAAGATTATTACAAGCCATGTTACTTGATGAAAAAGAATAAAAGAATACAAGGATTGTACCCAGGCCGGATGCAGAAATTTTGATTAGTGGGGGCAAAAAATAATCGATAAATATTTTTACTAAATAAAAATATTATGTATAAGCGATAAAAAAAGCTTATATTAAATAGACAAGATATGATGTGGTTTGGTTTTAATGTGAAACATACATCAATAAGTGAAAAATGAGAAGCAATTCATTAAACAAAAAATGATAGATTACAAAAGTAATTTTCGTTCCCATCAAAAGATAGATAATAATTTGACATGTGGAGACAATCTCTAATTTTTTGTAGGGGCAAAATCAAAATTATGTAATATTTTAATTAAAATCTTTTTTGGTTAGTGGGGGCAGTTGCCCCCATTCACTTTGGTGTAGATTCATCCTTGATTGTACCCTATAACAAAAGGATTGTACCCGAAACAAAATAACAAAATGATGGTTGAGATGTAGGGATATTCACGGGTCGGTTTGATTCGAATTTGGATGGAAAAATCCAAAACAATCAAAATCAATTGGTTCAGTTCGGTTTGGATTTGTTGTTTTTTCAGGAAATCCGAACCAAACCAACCTATCAGCCCAAACCCGAAAAATATTGAAACATTGAAATATAGTAAAAAATAAAAAATAAAATATTAATATATATATATATATATATATATATATATATATATATAGTATTTATTTCGATTATAGAATCATTGAACCTAATCACCGAACCAATTAGCATTAGGATTGGTTTGGCACGGACCCGATTACCAAAAAGTTATGAACCAATTTAATTGGTTCGATTTGAATTTTCGGGTTCATCGGGTCGATCCGAACCAATGAACACCCCTATTGAGATGAGTGTGAATGTTTTATCTCTTATTTAATTACATCCTCAAATACAATTATACAATTTAAGTAACTGTTTTTCTGGACATGACTTTTGAGTCCTTTTGAGCTAAAAAAATGATAACAACACACTTTTTAATACACTTTTTATTATTAGGTGAATTTTATGTAAAACATACTAAATCATACGGGTTCACTATCTATTTAGTGGGTCCCACATGAAATTTATTTAATAATAAAGAGTATGTTAGTGATAAAATGTCTGTTATTAGCATTAAACCTTTCAAAAGTTAGCATTGAAGTTATTTTCTCTAGTAGTCTTGGATAAGCCAAAGTTTGCAACTTCAATTGATATAACTTCAAATATTGTGATATCACAGAAAGAGAAGGGCATTTGTTTGGTTTGAGATCACAATGAGCTCCTCTATGTTGAATGCAAGGAATCCGTTTCAGGAACATACACGTGTAGAGATTGTATACATAACTTCTTAATCAGGTTTGTCAGATAACTTAAGGGGTACATTCTAACATTAGCTTGCTAATTAGATTTCTCAGACAACCAAAGGGACACATATCTATAAAAGATTCTGGATCTAAAAAAGTAGCAAATAGCAATACTCAAGATTTTTAGGACCAGTAAAAGATTTCAGTGCCTTTTCCCCCCTGAGAGAATCAAAGGCACGAAACGACAATGGACAGTTTACCAATTGGTGGTTAGCCTGACCCAATTTCATGTCTTGTATAATATGTGCCCACAGAAAGAGCTATGATTGGGCTTTCCTTCCATTTTGGGCTTTAGAAGCACTTGAAGCTGCCTTTTATCTTCTAGTTATACAGACACCCATTTGGTACCATAACGAATGTTTTTGTTGTCATAGCACGGTTACTTTCCATCGATAGTTAGAAAATAATCTTATTCGACATGTAATGATTATCACAGTAATTTTTATTTCTTCTAATAAAATATTTTTCATACATATGAAGATAATTGAATCATGGACAACATATTTGAGAAACCCGATTATCTGTCAATTGTATTGAACCTTGTTCATATCATAATGATTGTTTAGGAAACTACAAATCTTAGCAGACTTTGGTATTGGCTGAACTAATTATTAGCACTCGCATTTTAGTTCAATATGATTGAATATATATTACTAATATTTAATAATAAATAAAGCATTTCGAGTGTCTGTCAAACAATCATATTGATTAACAGTTATAAAGGTTGGATAAAATAGAAAAATGAGTATACTTTTTCTTATTCTCCTTATGGTTCAATCCCCCCTCCCTGAAATAAATTAGGTTTAGTTGTACTTTTCGTCCTCTAATTTTTTTAATTGTACGATTTTGATCCTTCAAAAATTTTAATTCCACTTTTTTCTCTCAATTTTTTTAATTGTGCGATTTTAGTCCCTCAAGAAATTTAATTGTATTTTTCATCCCTTAATTTTGTGGAATTATGCAAAATTAGTCCTTGTAGGGATCAAAATAAAAGCTTTCATTGCACAATTTCACAAAATTGAGGGATGAAAAGTGTAATTAAATTTCTTGAGAGACCAAAATCGCACAATTAAAAAAGATGATGAGCGAAAAATGCAATTAAAATTTTTGATGGACCAAAATCATATAATAGAAAAAACTGAGGGACTAAAAGTATAATTAAGCCAATAAATTATTGAGTATAGGTTTCTTTTTTTGTTGACTAAAAGTTATTAAAATTCAAAATAATTCTAAAAATGGTTTACCATTCAAACATCGTCTTTAAGAATGCTTTAATTCTTTTGTACGACTCTGTATGGTACAACACATTGCATTTTCCTCTATAAACACTATTTTTTCTAACAACAATGATATTATAATTAAAATGAACGTATTTAAAAGTTCTCTACAGCTTAACTATTAAATCCTCCAGAAACCATTTTTTAATATCAAAATAGGGATATCATATGGTGTCCTTTTTAGTTTGATAATGTATTTTTGATAATGTATTTTTTAATATCAACGAAGTCTGGGGACCTTACTCTCACCCCTTCCCCAAACAGAAACCTCACTTTACCAACACTAGAACATTCACCTCACCTCTCACCACAAATTTCATCTCATCACCCACCTTCACCAGTATCCTTCCCTGATCAACACTTAGGCATAACCTCACAACCCTCATCACCACAGTCTGAACCTCAAGACTGGTTCACTCCTTGGGGTGGTAAACCTTTCATGCCTTTTGGAGCAATTTACCCTACACCCAGATACCCTAGACAAACCTTTTCATATATTGATTCTACCCTTATTATAGAAAGCCAAACAGAAACTCTATCAGACGTTATATGGAAATGGCCACTTCTCTTTCGTAGACGACCAACTGCCCCTATCAAAAAAATCCCACAACAACCATTCCCTCTACCAGAATATGAATATGAGCCCCCATCCCTTCCTACCCCCATCAGTTATATCCCTCACCCTTACCAACCCTCTAGGTAGCCCCTGCCCAGTGAACACTTTACTTCTAATGGACCGTTGCTCGTCCATCTGGAATGTAACATCTCGATTTTCTGTAACTCTAATTGAGCTGGTTAATCTCGATTAGGGCTTTAGATGCATGTGTGATATGCTATGTGCTAGTTTAAGGCTTAATTGGAAGCTTAGAAATAGGCTTAAACAAGATTGGAGGTGCTAAGGTGTTAAACGAGAAACTGTGGGAGTCAGAAGTTTGGAAGGCTCTTCCCAGCCGAGCAGCACGCTCAAGCATGCGAAGGGAGCACGCCCTAGCGTGCCAACGCTCAAGCGTTGGTATGTTGCACGCTCAAGAGTGCTGAGTGCAGTTGCTAGCTATTTTGAACCCATCGGTTCCTATGGCTCTTAGACATTATGGAATTCTCATGGGTACTCTCTCTCTCTCTCTCTCTCATCCTCTGTTATCTCCACTTTCTATTTCTATTTATATCATTACAGTAGGTAGGTGTGATCAATTCCTATCAGGCTGTGATTAATGAAATTCGTAATCGACCTTGGATCTTCATCCTCCTTGGCCGAGAGGTCATATTCCTCTAGGTCTATCATCGGCTCGAGCTAAAGGGTCACAGTTGGTTAAAACTAGTTTTAATCCTTAAACAAATTTTTTTTATTTTTTTTATAATTGATGAGACTAATTTCTGAGCCAAGAGTAATTTATTTTGTATGGTACATAAGATGAATTATTTGCTGAATTTGTCGTGTGCAAGTTCAACTTTATGAATTTAGTTTTGATATTTAACTTCATTAAAATTAAAATATGTTAATTAAATATAATTTTTTGTCGGAAGCACGGAGGTTTGGAATTCATTGATCTTGGTCACTTATCTTGTTATTGGCTTCTTTTCTTCACAATACTTTCTTTTATTTTTATGCTCTCAATGATATTTTCTTTTAAATTATTTTATTCCTAATATTTTCAAATTTGAAATTTTTGTTTATACAATAAATTAAGATTATATTTTCTAAAAAATAAAACGAAATTTATTATTTTAAAATTACTTTTATTTAAACGTGTACTCCCTCTGTCCTATTATATATGTCATATTTGACTAAATCACACAGTTTAAGAAAAAGTAATAAATGAAAGAAAGAGAGTGGTAATTTTACCAAATTAACTTTATTAATCATTGGTGTATTAACTATTGTCATAAATGCAAAATGGAGTACTTAAGGGTACAATTGGTAGAAAACATTTAATATTACATTGAAAATAGAAAATGATATATTTTGGGACAGTTTTTTTTTATAAATATGACATATATAATAAGACGGAGGGAGTATAATATTATATATTTTTTAATATTCTTAATCCTTTGCATCCAAAGGGGAGATATGCTAATTATATACGAAAGCGATTTCTTTGGTGCTCATGAAGTCGGAAGGACGCACCAATGACTATCCTACATGGCCTAATCAAAGTTGGACAAATATACAGATAAGATTTTAGATATCATGTTGAGTGTCAAATTATAAATTATATGTATTTAATCCATATATAATTTTTTTTTGCACAATCACTTTTGGGTTTTTTAGGCAAAAATTAAAGAAGTTAATCATTTTCATTCAAATTTATTAATGGTATGTAGAAAAAAAAAACTTAATCTTTGTAGTCTAGACCTTAAATCACCTAGTCCCAAATGTCTAACTCAAGTCGTCATTGTTGCTCACCACCACCACTCCTGGTCGCTCCCTTACACTTAGTTGAATGTAGAAGCGAATAACATTTTCTCATTTGTTCGAATTTTAGGAGTCTCGATAAATAATTTCTACCTACAATTGAATAATAGTTCAAGTGACATCCTTTATACTCTTTCTCCGTTGTCAGACTTACTGAAAGAAAAATATGAGGAATTACGACATCATCTTGAATTTACAACAACTAAAGTCTTTCTTGCAGGCTTGCAATTCATGCCCTTATAATAATCATAGATGGCGTTTATAAGTATCAGGTATATTTTGACATTTCTCAGAAAGTGAATTCGGAACAAAATAAATCAATGTTTGATACAACAGATAAAAAATCATTCTCAGACATAAAAGATGTAGAGGAATAATCTTTGTGAATGAAACCTTAAAATTTTATTCACTTATGTGAGGGTGGAAAAGAAACATTCCTGGCAAAGAGATTCCCGGGAATATAGTTTACTTTAGAATAAAACATTCCCTAAACCAAACGCCACCATAGGGAATGCACTTTGATGATAGAGTGTTGGGTAAAAATGTTCCCTTCCTTTGAAAGGCCCTTTTTGTTTCCTAAAATCCTAGAGGCATCTTTTTCTTTCTGCTTACTACAACAAATCCATAATCATTAATGACGGACTGCCGAGTCTGGATTTATTCGAGCCACCAAAATTGTGCCCTAGCCCTATGCGGGATGGGCTTGTTTGGGGGTAGGGCAACACATTTTTTTTGTCCAAAAAAATTTGGTACAGTGGAGGGGCTAAAGCCTAAGGAAGCAAAACAAAACAACATTACCCAAAAACAGCACGGGGTAAGGAAGCCTCCGAAACATCACCAAACAACAGTAATACTATGCCGGAGGGACAAGGGGTGTTCATATCTAAAGTGATTCAAAAGAAAACCGCAAAATCGATCCAAAAAAACTAAAAAAAGAACAAAATCGATGCCTATTGAATTTTTTGGATCTTATTTTGTGAAAACCGATTGGATCGAATTTTGAATTCATTTTTCAAACCGAACTAAACCAAACCAAACCGCATATATAAAATTTAATATATGTTTATTCTATTTTTTGCATTGTTGATTTTTTATTTGTTGATTTTTTTCTTCATGATACTTACTAATTTGATTTGACGTAATTTTATACTATTTTTAAGGTTCCAAACATAAAAAAAAGATGTTCTGAAACTAGATGATGATGATATTTATTTATTTTAGACATACTTTATAAAATATTATTACATGAATATATTAACAAGTATATACAAGTTTAAGATTTTGTTTAATTTAGTTTGTAATCATGATCTTTGATGTAATATAAGATGTGTTGGTAAAAACCGAATCAATAGGTCCAAGCCAAACCGCATTTAATCGGATCGAAATAGATCATATTTTTTTAAGGAATCATGATCTTTGATGTAATATAAGATGTGTTCTTAAAAGTTTGTTGCTCTTCTCATGCATGTTGGGTTTTTGCAAGGTCGTAGCAATCTTTAGAGGGTCATTCTTAACTGTCATACGCCTAAAATCATGCTACCATGACAAGGGCAAACCCACGTAGATATCCCAGAGCTCCGTAGAGCAAGCAATACAAATGCCAATATGATATGTAAAATTAACCTTGGAGCTGACCATCGTCTTCACCCCAGAAAAAAATTAATTTAACAAACAAATACAAAACTCATATTCAAATCAAAGTAGAAAGCATTACAATAGATAAATCAAAATCAAAGTTGCAAACATTCCAATGGGGAAACAACATTCCATTAACACAAAAAAAAAGTTCAAATGTTCAAGGCTTCTAAGACCCTAAGGGAATATAGCCGTTCAGACTAGCCTGGCCCAAACCCAATAGTGTTATTATTAATAATAATAATCCTAAAAAACCTGCCTCCTCCACTGTAGATGATAATAAATAACCACAATAATAAATTTATATATTTTTAATTATTAATATTTTACTATTTAATAAATGGGTTAAATATGTTTTTAGTCCCTATAAAATTCTCATTTTTCGATTTTAGTCCCTATAAAATTTTTCTATCAACTTTAGTCCCTAGTTTTTTCCACGTTACCAGAATTGGTCCCCGGCGTTAACTCTCAGCTGTTAAGTGTTGAGCTGTCTAACAGGACTCCATTCCACTGTCTTGCCACTTGGCTTTCACTAATGACATGGATTAATTACTCATTTTTGTTTTCTAACCAAAAGTGCATAAATCCCGAATTTGTTAAAATTGGAGAACCCTAAACCTTCATCCATCTCCCTCGCTGGATCTCTATCTCCCCGCTCCCTCGTCCATCTCCATCTCACTCCCTCCTCCCTCGTCCATCTTCATCTCCCTCGGTCGTCCATCACAATGCGAAGAGGTTTCCTAAGTCAGGACTCCGCGAAGAAGAGGTCCGCCTGCAACTCGTCTTCTTCGTCTACTGCTGAGACGTGGTCAACATGTGGGTGTTGTAAGGAGCCATTATTGCTCTTAACGGCTAGAAGTCAGAGGCCAAATTGGAGGGTAAGCACCATTATGCATTTTTGGTCTTGCTCCTTTTTCCATATCTTATTTTCTTCTTTTTTCCTGATGAACAGATAACTGGGAACTGCAATTTTTTTGCATGGGCAGATGAAATGGCTGTTAATGATAGTGGAAAGGGTGCAGTGAAATTTGATGGAGAACTTGTGGAGGAGCTGAAAAGGAAGAATCTCAAGGTGCATAAGAAGTTAAAAGCTGAAAGAGTGAAAAACAAACAGTCGATTAGTGTTGTTGTTTTGTCATGGTTACTGACCATAACTATTGTGCTAGCATATGTGCTCAAATGCACTTCGTGCATTGCTTAGGATTAGTGTTATGGGTTTATCAGTTATAATAGGGCACTTGGAGATAACAACATTTGTATCTTGTTTATGGATTAATATTTTGGTTTTAGCAATGTTATGGTTTACCTTGTTTATCAGTTGAACATTTTGTACCTTGTTAGTGTTTAATATCATAACTGAAAACAAACCTTATAAAATGGTTGCAAATTAATGGACAAGATAAAGTCAAGACATAATCTTCATTCAACAAAAGTACATCAATGATACCAAATACATGGACCAACAAAATACATTAATGGTACCAAATACATGGACCAACATAAGACTACAAGAGTTGATTTGTCCTACAAATAACATCAATGGTACCAAATACATGGTCCAACAAAAAACTACATGCCAAAATTCAATCTTCAAACTACATGGACCAACAAAAAACTACATGCATCAACATTAAGTATGGATGGCTTGCATCAGGCTGACTTGCAATGGGCCTAGTAGGATTGGGCTGACTAGCAATGAGCCTAGGAGGATTGGGCTGACTTGCAGCATGCTGGTTTGCACTGGTGACACTTGGAGTGGGCTGACTTGTAGTTGATTTCCCCTCCTTTTTTCCCTGTCACATGACAATGCAAGACAAGTTAGTAGGTGCTATATTACAACAATTGTAAACAGAAAAAGTGCTCGTAGATGGTGCTATCTTACCTTGTTCTTAGCACTAACAGGTGGCTGACCCTGAGTATTTGCTGCAACTTGTGGTTTTTTGCAGGTCCTAGAGTTGTGACCATACTCTTGGCACCTTGCACACCTGTTAGTAGTGTGTGTTCTTCTCAGTTTGGTTGGGTTTGGATCTTCATCGGGCTCCCTTCTTCTCAATTTTTTAGGCCTGCCAGAACCTCTTTTATATTGAGAAGGCAAAATTTCAGGATCATCTGTCCTTGGCCACTTGTTTTGTCCATTTATAGGGGATATCAACTGGTTGTAACATAGCTCATAAGAGTCCCTATTGTAATTCTTATGGACATACAACTCAGGTTCATCTCCCTTCAATGTAATGGCTGCAATTGCATGCCTACATGGGATTCCCACCAATTCCCAAAAGTTATATGTGCAAGAATGTGTGGTTACGTTTACAACAAACCTATCATTGAAGAGTGAGTGAGTCACTTCAAACTTCATGTCCCCTGCCCATGTTGCAAACCAATTCTCACTCTTGTCAACCTCTCTATCTAACCTCTTCCTAGGCTTAGGCATTATTCTTCCTTGATATTTAGTAAACTTTTCTTTCAAACTAGCAAACCTGCCCATTAAATAAGTTTTAATCCACTCAAACATGGTGATGATAGGTTTATCTCTAGCTAACAGGATAGTTGCATTAAAAGGCTCACTCAAATTGTTCATGAGAACATCACACCTAGGATAGAAACTAAAAGCATGCTTACACCATGAGCTTTTAGGCACTGCTTCCAGCCAATCATAAGCCTTCTTGTCAATCTCCTTGAGTTGCAGCATCTTTTCTTCGCAGGCCTCATAATATGTTGCTTTTGCAGCTCCTAGCATCAGATCCCTCATGAGTGTACCTCCTCCAAACTTCTTCTTGAAGTTGTTGTATAAATGCCTCAAACAAAATCTATGCTCCATTCCATCAAGCATCTTATCAAATGTGGGCATCAATCTCTGCCAAGCAACATTAACACAACAATATAGATAATACAAACCAAAGAATGTTGTTGTTGTCTTACCTTTTGTTGGTCAGAGATAAAAACCCATCTGTTTGTTGCTACATCTCCAATGTCCTACAAAAGCAATGTCAGAAACCAGCTCCAACTTTCTTTGGTTTCAGTTTCAACAACAGCAAAGGCCATAGGCAGATATTGGTCATTGGGATCTCTCCCAACTGCAATTAATAGCTATCCTCCAAACTTGTTTTTCAAATGACAACCATCAATACCTATGAAAGGCCTACATGCCAATTTGAAAGCCCTTTTGCTGCCATCTAAGCACATGTAATACCTCCCAAATCTTGGTTGCAGATTTTGTGCAGGTCTCTCTAAGTGCAGTTTACAGGTATTTCCAGCACATGCTCTTCTCAACTCAGCACTGTATGACCATAACAATGTGTACTGTTTACTGCAATCCCCATCCACAATTTGCCTTGCCATCTGCCTTGCCTTGAAAGCCCTGGATAGTGTAATACCAGCAGAATATGTTGTTCATAGATCATTAATTACCTCACTCAATTTCATCTTGTTGTTTGACTTCAACTTGTCAACTAAGACCTTAGCCACCCACTTAGACTTTGCATTCTTGTTAGCAAACACCCTTCCACAAGTGTGCTTTGAGACCAATGTCTTAACCCTATAGGTATGAGTCCTCCCTACTCTGCTCACAAACACAGTATAGTTGCACTTTTGTTTGCAAGCCACTCTCACCCTCAATGCATCATTTTTCACAAATTTCACTTCTCTCCCATTCAAGACATTATGCTCAAGTATGTCATCCTTGAACTGTTGGAGGGATGTAAACTCCATTCCAAGACGAAACTTAAATTTTTTCTCCATATCATCTGGTTTGAACTGAGGATACCTTGGTCTGTGACCCCCATCAGATTCAGAATCAGAAGCACTGTCCAACTCCTCACTAAGGTATTCATCTTCAATGCCATGCATTCCCTCCATGTTTGCTGGCACAAATCTAGGTATCTTTTTCTTAAAAGGAGAAGTTGTTTTCACTTTGAACCTCCTACCACCCATGGCACCAGTGCGTACACCCACTTCAGTTTGAGACCCGGGTTGGGTCTCTGCCTCAGTTTCATTATCTACATGCTCTTCAGTTTGTGCCTCATATTCAGCTTGTGCATTAAACTCAGCATGTGCATTACCATGAGTTTGTACCTCAGGTTCATCAAATCCATCATCTACTGTTATGTCCCTTTCTTCCTCAGTATCATCAAAGTGTACTTCCTTAACAGAATCATCACTGCCACCAGCATCTTCATCACTGCCATCATCTTCAATAATACCTTCACTTTCAACATTAACACCATGTCCCCTAGCTTCCTTACTGTTGTCCCTTCCTTCATTGATTTTAAGTACACAAGTGGGTGTACTGACAGTGTGTTCAACAAAAATATCAACTTCAGAATTGGTTGCAATTGCATAGTCTGATAACTCCAAAGCATCCTTGTCCAGACATAATTCCCTCAACCCATCCTCAAATGATGAGGTAGTGGGTTTCCACCACAATGTCACAGAGTCTTTGTAACCTAGTTCCCTAAGAAGTCCAAGAGCTTCGAAATATGACCAAGTATCAACATCTATGTTCTTACATGCATGCACTTCACCCCCTTTATAGTTTAATGTGGGTTCTTTAACAAAAGAACCCATGTGATGGAAAATAGCCGTAAAACATGCCATCACTACAACACACAAAACAAACAAAAAAGGAATCACTTTTCAGATATCAAAAACAGGGAAATCAACAAAACCTCTAATGTAAGTCAACAAAACCCCAACAAAACAACAAAATTGAAGGGAGCAAGTCAATATACCTGGAATGTAACCGACAACCCGTCCACGTTGACCACAAAACGCCAGGGGATCACCTCCAAACGGAACGGAGCCAAGGAGACTAGGAGACAGGGATGGAAAGTGGCGGGGTTGCTTTTTTTAGGGTTATGTAAACTATGTTCTGATTTCAAAGGGACCAAGAGCATACTTGTTATGTTAAAGTTTAAACTTTAATGAATTGAAAATCATTTAATTACTTTATTACTTAGTGATTAGTAATTAGTCATATAATAACAGCTCAGCATTGTTAGATAGTGGAGTGGAGTCCTGTTAGACAGCTCAGCACTTAACAGCTAAGAGTTAACGTTGGGGACCCATTTTGATAACGTGGAAAAAACTAGGGACTAAAGTTGATAGAAAAATTTTATAGGGACTAAAATCGAAAAATGAGAATTTTATAGAGACTAAAAACATATTTAACCCTTAATAAATTCATGTATACACACACATACATAAGCATGTCATTTTACATATATCAACTAGTTGATCAACTGATTTTATCAGACACTTGTAATTCAACCAACTAACTTATCAGCTTTGATCATTTAGCTAGCTTTTCAACTAGTTATGTCGCATAGAGTTGTAACTCAAAATAACAATTTACCTCATTAGAAAAGTCTAAGATTTAGAATGTATTTGTATTAATTAGAAAAAATATATTGTCTTAATTATCAATTACGTGTATAATGTTTTGTTAACAATCAATTAGGATAAACTCAACTTTATTATTTATATTAATAAAAAATGATTTTAAGGTAATGTATTGTTTGAATAGGAATCAATTTTATGTATTAGATAATTACAGGAGGTACAAAATAAATTTTTTTTTTTTTAAAATTAGTTAAGAACAAAATAGTATTTACATTTTATGGGAGTTAAATAATTAGAGGTGTAAAAAAAAATTTCTAAAATAATGCAGAAAATTCGGTGTATGGAATTTTTGTTTTACCATTTTAAATTTTTTCTATTACTCTATTTTCTCTTTTTTTATATATACAAATTACTCGATTCCCTTCTATTCAAATATGTCAATTTCATTAATCATTTTAAATATTTAACTTTTAAAAAATTGAATCATTCATATACATATATTTAATCCTCCAAACTTCACAATTCATTAATAACCTCCCATACATGTTAAAGAAATTTACAAAAGTCTCAAAAAAAGGAAAAAACACTACGAAGAGTTGTTCTCATTCTAACGCTATCTGTAAGACCCGACTCGACTTCATCCTCGTCCATCATCTCCTAGAATGACTGAATGAGTCTCATCAATGCATTCTATTCTATTCACCAACAAAATAAACAACTCCTCACAAACTCATACCAAACGAAAAAGTGATCAAAACCCAAACCCTAATCCCCTAAAAAGTTTAATTACAACACTTAATGGCTAAACAAAAAAGCATTTTAATTTATAATCCAAAATGCGCAAAACGCCGCTGCATAATTTGCAACGGAGCCGATATAATCCCAATTAGCCCTAATTTCACTTCACAAATGAGTTTAAAGGAAAGGATTAACCGCTTATAAACGGTAAACACCTTAAGTTTGACCGGGAGAAGGAGGTAAAATATTACTACAGCCCCATTTTCTCGTTCTCTTGTATCATATATATAACATTGTTGTGAACTCTTTCATTCTCTCGTTTTCTTCCTTTCTTTCTTGTGTCTTCTTTCTGTGTTCTGTTTGTTTGCCCGGAAAATTGAAGAGAAAATAATTCTCTTCAAAAATCAAGTTAAGAAAAAATACTTAGCTAAAAAAAAAACCTTGCGTTATCTTCACCACCTTCACGCCGTTGCTTTTTCAAAAATCACAGAAGCTCGAGAGAAAACAAAAACCTCGTTACACAAAAAAAATTCTCTAATTATCCAATTTTTTTTTTTCATTTTCATTTTCTATCCATTTCTTTAGACTCTGCAGTTCGGAAACTTCGCAATCACTCTGTAAAATTCAGCTTCCTTCATTCGAATTTATCCTCACTTTGCTTTACATTGAAGTAATGCGATTTAATATTTCTGATTCTCTCCTTTTTTCAGGATTTGGTTCCTCTGAGGTGATCTCTTCAAGTTGGAATTCTTGCTTCGCGTTGATTCTATCCGGTTAGATCTGAACTCTGCCCTTTGCTTTTGTTCGAATGAGCAACTCGAGGTTGTGGAATTTTGAATTGTATCGGAGTTTGGAAGCATGATTTGGTGTTGAAGAGGTTGTAGAGTGTGTTTTTCTGTGCTTTGTTGTTAGATATGAAGAGGTCTAGAGATGATGGTTTCACGAGTTCTCCACTCAAACGACCCTTTGTGCCTTCACGAGGAGAAGCGTAAGTTCACGTTTTTTGTTGTCTTCAAAATTCATGTTTATTTTACTTTGCTTGTGTTTTGTTGTTGTTAACTTTCGTGTTTGATTAATCAAATTACATCTTCAACTGAGTGATAGAGCTTTTCGATTGAGGGAATCCAGATAGTTGTTTGATTTTCTATATGTTCTTCAGGCTTAGTCTTTAGCAAAGCTTTATTTAAAATTGTTTGACTTCGTGAGATAAGATCAGATTTTTCTTATCCGTAGTTGTGTTCCAATCGTTCTCATCTAATTATATATTGGGTTGCGGTTTTGAATATATGTGTGATAATGTGCCGAATACTTTTTCATTAATTTCTAGAATAAGTCTAAATATTGTATAATTTTTTTTTTTGGAATGAAGGTCGGGGCAACCCCAGATGATGAATGGCAGTGGTCAGAAACTAACTACTAATGATGCATTGGCTTATCTCAAGGCAGTAAAGGATATGTTTCAAGATAAGAAGGACAAGTATGATGAATTTTTGGAAGTCATGAAAGATTTCAAGGCTCAAAGGTTTGATTGAATTGTACCACAATCCCCCCCACCCCGCCAAAAAAAAATATTTTTATGTTCTTTATTTTTGTATTATATTGGGAGAAGGGATCTGGGTCTTGTTTGTGGAAAATGATTTATCTCCTTTTGGTGCTTTTGTAGAATTAATACTGCAGGTGTCATAGCAAGAGTCAAGGAACTGTTTACAGGACATAGAGAGCTAATATTAGGATTTAACACCTTCTTGCCAAAGGGATATGAAATCACACTTCCCCTGGAGGATGAACAACCTCCCCAGAAGAAGCCTGTCGAATTTGAAGAAGCTATAAATTTTGTCAACAAGATTAAGGTAAAAAGGGTTGTTGAGTCTGATGGGTTCTTATAATGCAGACTTGGTTCCAGCTTAAAACACAGAATGGGCAGTTTTGCTTCTAGTCTGATGGGTTGTTTTCATGCAGACTCGGTTTCAAGGGGATGATCGCGTTTACAAGTCCTTTCTAGACATATTGAACATGTACAGAAAGGAAAACAAGTCTATTGCTGAGGTTTACCAGGAGGTCTGTGTTGTCTATGCCTATGTTATCATGTTGTAGTCAGGCAAATTTGTTATATTGGTCTTTCTCTTTTCTTTTCTCTATTTCCTCTGGCAGCCTTAATATATCTTTTGACAGTCATTTTAATCATATATTGGACTTCTTCAGGTTGCTGTACTTTTCCAAGACCACTCTGATCTTCTTGTTGAGTTCACTAATTTTCTTCCAGACACTTCCGCAGCTGCCTCTACTCATTATATTTCTGCTCGAAATTCTATGCTTCGTGATAGGAGCTCTGCGATGCCAACTGTGCGGCAAATGCATGTTGACAAGGTTTATCTCCATATTCTTATGCCCTGCTCTGTAGTCAAAGGCAAACCTTAGGCACTGACTTGAGGCGCCAGAAGGGGTCAGCACCTTTTGCTGCTTGAGATGCTGCCCCTTTAGTATGGCTCAGGCGACAAATGCCTTTAGCACCTTATTGATAGCTTTAAAAAACCTTGAAAGGCCAGCCATCTAACTTGCTAACTATGATGTTAAATTGGGTAAAATAGTTATAATATTTAAAAAATAACTACTTGTCGGTCTTCATGACTTCTAGCAGCTACCAGCCAAGGGTTTTGTAAATGGAACATCTTACTCGTTTATTTTTACTGAGAATATTATGCTTGTGTACTTTTCGTTCTTTGATGACTCTCGCCCCAAGGCGTTAACAACCTTTCGTTCTTTGATGGCTCTCGTCCCAAGGCGTAATTTTAAGGGAACCTTTCGTTGTTGACAACCTTGGTGCTTGGTCCCTCTGATTTATAGTTGGTCATCAAGCTAAGTAACATTTTGCTTATCTGTATGGCAGCGAGAAAGGACCATGGCTTCACATGGTGATCGTGACCTCAGTGTTGACCGTCCTGACCTAGATCATGACAGGGGTTTAATGAGGGCAGAAAAGGAGCAGAGGAGGCATGTGGAGAAGGAAAATGACCGTAGAGAAGAGAGAGACAGGAGAGAAAGGGAGAGGGATGATAGAGATTATGAGCATGATGGTGGCCGAGATAAGGAGCGGTTTCCCCACAAACGAAGATCTGATCATAGAGCCGAAGGTTCAGGAGCAGAACCATTGCTTAGTGCAGATGATAATTTTGTTCTGCGCCCTATGTCATCGACTTGTGATGATAAAAATTCTCTGAAAAGTATGTCATCAATACTTTTAAACTCAAATCTACGAACTTATTTTGTATATTTTACCTTCCCTAGCTAATGCTATGATGTGCAATGTTTTAATAGTGGAAACATATGCTTTCACGTTCCCTTGGGAATGATAAATGGAAAAAATAAGAATAACGTGTCATACTTAGAAATTAATTAATAATGCGAAAATTTTGTCATCACTTTTCTGCCACTTATTATGCTAAAAGATAAAAAAGAATATGATCTCTTTTGTTGATCGGATTGTCCATACTTAACTTAAGAAATGCTATGTATTTTATATTTATGATCTGAGGCTATAATAAGTATTTTCCTTGTTTGATGTACAAGGAAAAATACTTTATTCCATTTGTTTGTTAATGTTGTATTCTTTGTTGATTAATACTTTAACTCCTTATTTTCCTCTTATAGCTTGTTCTTTATCTTAAATTTTGTCATTTCAGGTAAGTATAGTCAAGAGCTTGCTTTTTGTGAAAAAGTCAAAGAGAAATTACGAAATACTGATGACTACCAAGAATTTTTGAAGTGTTTACATATTTACAGCAAGGAAATAATTACCCGACACGAGTTGCAGTCATTGGTAAGGTTATATATTAATTTTTATTAGCTACGTTGCTAATTTTTGTCAGATTCTATCAGCATGGATGACATTAATTCCTTGAATTAAAAATTGTGATGTTAAATATGGAAGCAAGACAAACTATGCTGTACTATTGTTGCATACAGTTTATTTGCATGCATGTAAGAACTGTTGTATTGTGAACTGTCAATTTGGAGAAAAAATTCAGGCTGGGCGAAATTTGGTTGGGGTCAGCATATCCCTATGGGGGCTACGTGCTGTTCGCTGACCAATTTGAAGGAAAGAGGGAGTTCTGTAATGAGAATAGGCATTCAGTAAATTTAAGGCAAGACCAATTTCAATACAATAAATTTAAAGACAACGAAGGCAATCAATTGTAGGAAGACCAATTTGAATGGAATGTTGGAGCAGCTAATGAAGTAATGGACTTCAAGGGGTTTGGAGAAATATGTGATGGCAATGCAAAATTCACAGACTGATTTTTCAAGCTAGTATGTTTTGTGTGCCCCTAAGGCCTTCCTCATCACCCTTGCACCGTGCATATGGATAAGAAAAGAAACCAGAAACAATGGAAAAGCCAATCCTCTTTTCATCACACAAGTCAGTAGTTGTCTAAACGATCCATAAAATTTATCTTCTTCCCCAATCTCATTCCAATCAAAAAAGGAAACCAGAAAATTTACCAACCAGACCAGGCCTGATCCACATCTGGCCAAATCAAATTCACCCTAGGAAATGCATTAGATGATAAGAGGATGAGTGATGTAGATCACACCTGAAAACAGATTTCAGTCCTTTTTAACATTTTTCTTCCAATTCACATTTGTTCTTCCCCAACAAACTTACCTGTGGGAGAGATATAGTCGCACAAGTTTGCTTTCTGCTTTGAAGGACAAAGTCAAGTTGCTCCATCACTGAGATTTGGCGTTTTTCTGTGGGCACTGCACATGTGCAATTAGGGGCTGGAATGCAGGGGCTGCCAATCAGCATTCGAATTTCAAAGCCTCAGGCCCGCAATGCATGCTCGTCTCATTTGTTTCGCTATATATGGCTGCTAGGATGACACAGCTTAAACTTGGTCAGCAAATATTCAGGTTGGGCCAGGCAAGGCCAATTTTCGGGACTGTAAAATGCTTGCGTAACCCTCATTATTTATTGGGTAGAAAGCCCCAAGTATGTGAGCGAGAGGAGCCAATTGCAACGATTACACTAGGGGCAAATGGTCAAGAATAAATTATGGTTATGTTATTTCTATAATGATCATTGGCTTTGTATGTAGTGTTTCAATCTTCAGCCACATATTCTTGACCAAGAGCTGGTGGACTTCTCTTGGAATTCCCTCCTCTCACTTATCTATATAGACTTGTGTGTGTCTAGAAATATAACACAACAAATTTAGGGCATTAAAGAATATCAATTTTCAATGCTGCAGATTACTTCAACTTCAACAATTTACTACTAAACTTTGATTTAACTGAATTCTCCAATGAAAAACTAAAAGTAACAGAACAGCTAATTGATATCCTTCTGAAAAATGGAATGTTGAAAAATCTGATAAATAGAATGTTGTTTAGGAATTGTTAAATAATTTTGTGCAGTAACTTATCTGTCCTTGAAGATAACCGAGTTTTTCTCTGTTCAATCTAGGATCAGCTCCACCTGCTTTCGTTTTTTTTCATAGTGCAACTTATAATTCTCTTGAAATATACTCTTTTTACTAGATATGCAATGAAACATGACACCTAACTTGTGGTAGCTTATTCTTCCAGGTGGGTGATTTACTGGGAAAATATCCAGATCTTATGGAGGGGTTTAATGAATTTTTAATACAATCTGAAAAGAATGGTAATATTCAAACTAATTTATAAGTTTTTATGAAGTGTAAACTTCTAGATTATCTCTAATCAGGTCCTGTGATGCAGAAGGTGGATTCCTTGCTGGTATCATGAATAAAAGTATGTAAAATGGTTTACTCTTTACTGTTATCTTTTGATAGATCTTCCTTTTTATTTTATGTAATTTGATCTGCTTTTCATGTGATCATTTCCAGCTTCAACTTCTGGTTGAAAACTTCTAACTTTTTTTGTTCACCAGAGTCTATATGGAGTGAAGGACATGGACCGAAACAAATGAAGGTCGAAGACAGGGATAGAGATCGAGATCGAGACCGCTATAGGGATGATGAGATGAATAAAAGGGACCGTGAATGCCAGGAAAGGGATAAATGTACTGCAATTACCAACAAGGATGTTTCAGGTCCTAAGATGTCTCTATATCCCAGCAAGGATAAGTATTTGTCAAAACCTATAAATGAGCTGGACCTTTCTAACTGTGACCAATGCACTCCCAGTTACCGTCTCTTACCGAAAAATGTATAGTCTCTTCATAGTTTATCTTACTCTAATAGAATCTCTGAGATTCCCTTGTTGATCGTGTTCTTGTGTATTACATGTGGTTATGCAGTACCCAATACCTCCAGCTAGCCAGAGAACAGAACTTGGTGCAGAAGTATTGAATGATCATTGGGTGTCTGTCACTTCAGGAAGTGAGGATTATTCCTTTAAACATATGCGCAAAAACCAGTATGAAGAGAGCTTGTTTAGATGTGAAGATGACAGGTCAGAGCTTGCCATTGATGTTTATTTTCACTTCAAAATATATTTTTTATTGATTTATCCGTTACGATTTGCTGTCATAGTTGCCACATTGTTCTGCTTTTTGGTTTTTGACATCACTGGGTTGATTAAGAGACGTGATTTCCGTAAGTTATCTATCATTAGCACTTGCTGATATTATGTTAATCTGTGCTGGCAGGTTTGAACTTGATATGTTGTTAGAGTCTGCAAATGTTACAACTAAGCAAGTAGAAGAACTGTTAGACAAAATCACTAATAATATAATTAAAGGAGACAGCCCAATTCGTATTGAGGATTACTTAACAGGTGATGGGCTTTTCAATTGATTAATTTAATATCTGAAAGCATATAAGTAGTATGAGGTAATTTCTTGAAGTTTTCCTAATGTTTTTTTTTTCCTGTATGCTCTTTTAGCTCTAAATCTTAGGTGCATTGAACGAATATATGGTGACCATGGGCTTGATGTGATGGATGTATTAAGGAAGAACGCACCTCTAACTTTGCCAGTGATATTATCGCGCTTGAAGCAGAAACAGGATGAGTGGGCAAGATGTCGTTCTGATTTTAACAAAGTTTGGGCTGAAATATATGCTAAGAACTATCACAAATCTCTTGACCATCGTAGCTTCTACTTTAAACAACAGGATACAAAAAGCTTGAGCACTAAAGGTAATAGATAACTTTTCACTTCAATAACATGGAATTCTTGACTATTTATTTAATTTTTAAATAAATCAGTGTAATTTTTAAGGCTGCACAAATTTTAATCATGGATGATATTTTCGTCATTTTATTGACATTCCTAAATGTGTACTTTAACTCTTCTATAAATTTTCTGTGGTTGATGTCTTCTCTTTTCTTTCACACTTGTGTTTTCCCGTACCTTTTGATGGAAACAAACATATGCACATCATATGTACCAGAACATGCATTTGGCTTGATTACATGTACTTATTTGTATTAATCAAAACACACCGATGTACCTCTTAAGTCAGACACTATGCAAAACAAATTAAGTGGTATGCTATTCTTTGAATGCTATGCAACTTTCGATATATGTGTTGATCATGATGTAAGAATCTGTTCCATTCTCCTGACTGCTTTCTTTTGCATAACTTTTTACAGCCTTACTGGCAGAAATAAAAGAAATTAGTGAGAAGAAACGCAAAGAAGATGACGTTCTTCTTGCAATTGCTGCTGGAAATAGACGTCCAATTCTTCCAAACTTGGAGTTTGAGTATCCCGATCCAGATATTCATGAAGATTTGTACCAGCTCATAAAATACTCCTGTGGAGAAGTTTGTACAAGTGAACAGTTGGATAAAGTTATGAAGATTTGGACAACATTTTTAGAACCCATGCTTTGTGTTCCTTCTCGGCCCCCAGGTGCTGTGGATACAGAAGATGTTGTCGAGGCTAAGAATAATTCTGTCAGAAGTGGGACTGCAAGTGTTGCCAATTGTGATGGTAGTCCTGGTGTTGGTGCTAGTGTAATGAATCCAAAGCATTTAAATACTTCTACAAATGGGGATCAGTGTAAGCCTTTAGATAAAAAAAGTTCGAGCAAAGCATGGCAATCAAATGGTGATAGTGGGGTTAAAGAAGATAAGTGTCTTGATTCAGACCGGAGTGCGCGTAAAACTGAAACTTTGGGCAGTAATATGCAGCATGGTAAAATGAATATTAGTGCATTCATGCCTGATGAGGTATCAGGAGTCAATAAGCAAGATCACTCCGGTGAACGGTTATTGAATGATAATGTCTCGCTAGCATCTGGAATGGAGCAAAGTAATGGAAGAACAAACATAGATAATGCATCAGGTTAGCAACTTACTTCAAGGATGATGGCAATTCTTGATTCTTACTCTATCATTTATCTTTAATACTTGGTCGTTAGTTTCTCCTTTGATCATCAACTGCTACTTTCTGATAATGAGTGGAACTGAGATACATCTTTTTCCTTCTAGGACTCACTGCTACTCCGTCTAGACCTAGTAATGTTTCTTTAAAGGGAGGACTTGATTTACCTTCATCAGAGGTATGGCTTAACTCCTTTTGCAGCTTATGTCAGTCTCAAGGTAGAACGCACTTATTCTAGATTCAACTTAAGGATAAATTTTGATATGCTGCCAGTATGAACACTGACAGTGAACCAAATGATGCCCACTACTCAAAAGATGGTTAAATACTTCTACTGCAAGTGAAGCACCTTACCCACTCCAATGATGTGGCTCTTTCTTGTTTACTGATAGCATATAGTTATATTAATTAAGGTGATCTTTAGCTCTAAATAAGATGATAACATGTGATAGAATGAATCAACTATCATGTGGATTTTTAAAGGCAATATGGTGGCTTTTTATAGACACTCCTTGTTGTAAGCATTTTACTGGTTGTCACTTTTCCCCGCACTTAACTAGCATTCAAGGTCAATTGACTTAGAAATCTGGAGCCGTTGAATTGCTAACTAGATTTGTACTTTTATATGATATCATCTCTCCCGGCATTTATTTAAGTTGATTGTCATATTGGCCCAAATAATGGGGATTGTAGCATGTGTATAATGTATTATCTTCTTTCCACATTGAAATTGATCCTCATATTTTAGTTACAAAGACTTAAATGCTAAGTCATATATTGTTGGCTTTCCAAAACAGATTATGCAGAACAGCATTTCCTTTGTACTTGTGTTTATGGGACTATAAGTGATCTCCATGCTGCTGTTCTTAGTAGTCAGTCATTCTTCAAATATTTTCAGCATTCTAACCTAATCAAATTTGTTGACTGAATGTTAATATGCTTATGTTCTTTTGAGACTAGTAATTCAAAGGCACTTAGACTAGTCTAAAGTCAGTCTGGACTTACTGTTTTTCTTTTCCTCCTTCAATGTTTGTCTTGTAAAACTTGCACATCCTGAATATATTGTTACCACTGAGTGGTGTACTGATTTTTTGTTTCTTTATCATGATCTAGGGTGATGATTCTACAAGGCCAGGTGCATTCACAAATGGGGCCATCACTAAAGGCACCGAAGTTCACAGATACCAAGAAGAATCAGTTCGACCCTTCAAAAGTGAAAGAGAAGAGGGTGAGTTATCTCCAAATGGTGACTTCGAAGAGGATAACTTCGGAGTTTATGGAGATGGTGGTTTAGATGCAGTGCATAAAGGAAAGGATGTTGATGTGAGTCGGCAATACCAAAATAGACATGGGGAAGAAGTTTGTGGTGAAGCCAGAGGTGAAAACAATGCTGATGATGAAGGTGAAGAAAGTCCTCACAGGTTATCAGAGGATAGTGAAAATGCTTCTGAAAATGTTGATGTTTCTGGAAGTGAGTCTGCTGATGGTGAGGAGTGTTCTCGAGAGGAGCACGAGGATGGGGAACATGATAACAAGGCTGAGAGTGAAGGTGAAGCTGAAGGAATGGCTGATGCCCATGATGTTGAAGGAGATGGAACCTCATTGCCTTTTTCAGAACGCTTTCTGCTAACTGTAAAGCCTCTGGCGAAGCATGTTCCCCTGGTGTTACATGAGAAAGAAAGGAATTCTCAAGTTTTTTATGGAAATGATTCCTTTTATGTGCTGTTCAGACTTCATCAGGTACAAAAATATCTATTTACGCAGGCTTACCCCCTGCCCCCACCCAAGGTTTTCAAAACCAACATTGAAGCTCCCTATAGTTTCAAATTATACAAGCACCTTACCGTGGTTTAATTTCCATTTAGCATATTACCCCGTATTGTTATTCTATTATTAAAAAAAACTTAAAATGATACGTCAAAAACTTAGGAATGAGGACAAAGGGATTTCTTAGGGGAGGAGGATGGTGAGTGGTGATGGATGGTCGTTGGGTGAAGTTATGGTGATGAAGGGATGGTGGTTGGCGTCCAGGAATATGGGACTGGTTGCGGTTATCTGGTGAGAGCAGTGGAGGTGAAATGTGAGATGGGTTATGGTGCTGTCAATATTGGTGGAATGGTTCACAGCAAGGGATGGACAGTCCAAGCTGTGGCCGCCACAGGGAGAGGCAGAAAGAAACCAAAGATGAGGCTCAGGCACCATTGAAGACGGGATATTTTGGTCATACACTAATACTATTAACTATGTCAGCTTTTCTGTTAGGAGAGGGAGCTGTTTGTACAATTTGACTTTTGAAGGAGTGAGGGACCTTTTTTTGTAGGTTTTGAATAGCTGGAGGAGTGTCAATGTTGGGTGTGTAGGAATATATGCATGGTTGTATACTAGACCGATATTTCAGAGCTTATTATGTCATTGTATAATATTTTCTTTTGCTAATCTGACAGACATTGTATGCGAGGATACGATCAGCAAAGATTAACTCGTCATCTGCTGAAAGGAAATGGAGGGCTTCAAATGATACAAGCTCTACTGATCAATATGACAGGTATATACACCTTGGAATGTTGCATTCTATTAAAAATTTGAAGATACATGTGAATATCTATGCATGACTGAGGGTCTCCTTTATACTACAGGTTCATGAATGCCCTTTACAGTTTACTGGATGGTTCTTCTGATAATACAAAATTTGAGGATGATTGTCGAGCTATTATTGGAACTCAATCATATTTGTTATTCACATTAGACAAGCTGATATATAAACTTGTTAAACAGGTGAGATTCATAAATTCCTCTTTATTTCTGTCTTTGCGTACCATTCTGTCTTTCCTATCCTAAAAATATGTCCACTTTTATTTCAGCTTCAAGCTGTTGCCACTGATGAGATGGATAATAAGCTTCTCCAACTATATGCATATGAGAAATCAAGAAAACCTGGAAGATTTGTCGATATTGTTTATCATGAAAATGCCCGAGTTCTTCTTCATGATGAGAACATATATCGTATTGAATATGTAAGTTTTGAAAAAAGCTCCTCTAAAGTGAACTTCGACTCCAAAATGAGAAAATAAAGGTGTTTCTACCTTTGATTTAATCCAAAGTGTGTTCTTAATAAATTTAATAGTGGATTCACCATCACTTGCACACTTTGGAGAAACTTTATTTGTTAGTTTTTATTTGTTTTTCTGTTACCTACTTAGATATGCTCTTCAATAAAATTTTAAATAGCTGTTATATGTTCTGTAACATTGTTTATTTCATTGTAGTCACCTGGACCAATGCAATTGTCTATCCAACTGATGGACTATGGACTTGATAAGCCTGAAGTGGCTGCTGTGTCGGTGGACCCTAATTTTTCAGCCTATCTGCATAACAATTTCCTCTCTGTTGTCCCTGACAAAAAGAAGTCAGGAATTTTCTTGAAGAGGTATAAGCCAGAAGAATTGTTGGTACCATTGCATGCTAATGCTTGTCGGAATATTTTTATAAATTTATTTATTTTAGTTTATTCTTTTTTGTAGGAATAAACGTAGGTATGCCTGTGGTGATGAATTTTCAAGCCAGGCTATGGAAGGACTACAAATTATTAATGGTCTGGAGTGTAAGATAGCTTGCAGTTCATCTAAGGTATTTTATATCTCAAGATTTTCTTCTGCATGTTTTGTCAATATATGTTCTTTCTTCTGACAATCCTGACTATAGTTCTGATTTTGCACCCGTTGCCGGTACATTGCATTTGATCACAGTATGATGTCTGTTGGATTGTTTCTGAATTGCCACTCTTACATTTTCTTCTTGGTACCCATTCCACGTTGTTAGGTGTCATATGTTTTAGATACCGAAGACTTTTTGTTTCGGACGAGAAGCAAAAGAGGCTTGCATCCAAAGAGTTCATACCATGAACAGGCAAAGTCTTCAAACATTTGTTCAAGTAGACTACAACGGTTCCGCAAATTGTTTTCCATTGCATGATGGTGTCCCTTTTGATCTGGATATGGTATGTGAAATTCTTTATATCGTTAAATATGTTATTTTGTGCTTAACGCCATACCTTGCATTCAAGCAGATGCAGAAGGCCATCAATTGTTGTAATTGTTTTTGTTGAAACTGAAAACAGAGACAATAGAGGAAGAGCTACACATGCTCATTTCCATTGAGAGAAGAAAAGTGAAAATATACAAATGTTACAACTAACTAGTTAAGTTACGTCGCCTGCAGTATATATATATACGTAGCTGTGATGCAAGGAAGAATAACTAACTGCTACTCTAACTAATTAGCTAACAGAATTAACTATCCTAACAGTGTCAGTGTCATCATTACTCAGTGTCATCATTACATTTAACATCCCCCCGCAAGTTGGAATGTATATCAATCATTCCAAGCTTGGCATAAAGAAACTGAAAGGGCCCTGGATGAAGAGGCTTAGTCAAGATGTCTGCTACTTGGTCTTTGGAGGAAATGGGAAGAAGATGTAGCAGGCCAGCCTGAATTTTGTCCCTAACCACATGGCAGTCAATCTCAATGTGCTTTGTTCTTTCATGAAATACCGGATTGGCTGCTATTTAGAGTGCAGATTTATTATCGCAGTAAACAATGACAGGAGAAGGGTGTGGAATATGAAGATCTTTCAAGAGGAAAAGCAGCCATTGTGCTTCATAGGTTGCTTGAGCAAGAGCTCTATACTCTGCTTCTGATGAGGAGCGGGACACGATGGATTGCTTTTTGCTCTTCCAAGAGACAAGGGAGGTCCCAAGGAAGAAGCTGAACCCAGTGATTGACCTTCTCGTATCGGGGCAGGCACCCCAATCTGAATCACAGAACCCTTTCAAACTGAGAGAAGAGGTGCTATTGAAAAATAGACCTTTCCCGGGGTTGGTTTTCAGAAATTTCAAAACATGCAAAGCAGCCTTGTAATGCACATTTGTTGGAGTTTCCAAGAACTGACTCAACCTACTGACAGCAAATGAGATCTCAGGTCGAGTGTGAGTAAGGTAGAGGAGTTTCTCAATCAATCTTTGATAGGGAGAGGGATCAGGCAGTGCCTCCCCCATTTGTTGTTGCAGTTTCAAATTAGGCTCCATGGGGGTGCTAGATGGTTTGGAACCGAGGAGGCCGGCATATTGGATAAGATCAAGTGTGTATTTTCTTTGATACAGAGAAATGCCATTGGGACTCCTGGCAACCTCAAATCTAAGAAAGTATTTCAATGCCCCTAGGTCCTTTGATACTGAATTTTCGATCCAACAAGGCTTTGACATTTTGTATCTCTGCCAAGTCAGTGCCTGCGAGCACTAAGTCATCAACATAGACTAGTATAGCTGTGAATCTGTCATGGGATGCCTTAGTGAATAGAGAATAGTCTGACTTGGACTGTTGGTATCCAGATGCAGTGAGGGTTTCAGTCAACTTGGTGTTCCACTGTGGACTGGCTTGTTTAAGGCCACATAGGGACCTCTTAAGTTTGCATGCCAAGGTTTGATCTCCAAGTACAAGTCCAGGTGGTGGCTGCATATATACCTCTTCATTCAAATCTCCATGGAGGGAGGCTGTGTTCACATCTAATTGGTGCAAGTGCCACTTTTGTGATGCTGCCAGAGCCAGTAACAGTCGAACAGTTGTCATTTTGACCACAGGGCTAAAAGTCTCCAAGTAGTCTATCCCTGCAGTTTGCGTAAAACCCTTTGCCACCAAACGGGCTTTGTACCTCTCAATAGTACCATTGGCATGAAATTTGAGTTTGAAAACCCATTTGCACCCGATGGCTCTCTTGTTTGGAGGTAGAGGGGTGAGGTCCCAAGTGTTGGTCTTCATTAGAGCAGACAATTCCGCTTGTACGGCTCTGGTCCAATTCTCATCACTCATTGCCTCTTCATAGGTTTTAGGTTCAGTTATGGTAGAGAGGTTCAAGGAGAAATGTTTATGCGTGGGAGATAAATTTTTATATGAAATAAAATCTGATAGAGGATACCTGTTGCCTTTGGAGATTGATGCAGCTGAGTCATGGACAATGTTAGCAAGCAAGGAACAATGATAATCATTGAGGTAGTTGGGTGCTTTTGTGGTTCGGGAGGATCTCCTAGGTGCAGCAGGGGCTGAAAAAGGTTGTAAGACAGCAGGGATAGGCTCTGCGGGGTCAATAAGGTTGTGTGGAAGTGGTGATGGTGCATGTTCCTGATGTTGGAGAATGTGATCATTTAGGGTAGGATCAGGTTGTGGAGTGGGAAGATCATCTAAAAACTCATATTGGGGTAAGAAGGTACTGTGTGCAGGTGTTGTGTGGGATTGAGATGGACACCTCTCTGAATGCATAGGGCTATAAGGAAAAATATGTTCAAAGAAATGTACATCCCTAGAAATGAAAACTTCTCTTGATTTTATATCAAATAGCACATGTCCCTTAACCCCTGTCTTAAAACCTAAGTAGATGCACTTCCTTGATCTAGGATCAAGTTTCTGCCTATTAGTTTTTAGAGTAGATGAAAAGCATAAGCTACCAAAAACCCGTAAGTGTTGTACATCAGGAATAGAGTTGTGCAGTACCTGAAAAGGTGACTGCTGAGACAGAAAACGAGTAGGCAACCTGTTGATGAGGTGAGCCGCATGACTCACAGCATGGCCCCAAAAACATTTGGGCAAGTTGGCCTGGAACAGTAAAGCTCGAGCAATACCAAGGAGGTTCTGATGCTTTCTTTCCACTACTCCATTCTACTGAGGAGTGGCAACACAGGATGTTTGGTGCATAATACCTTTCTCATTATAGAAGTCTTTTAGCATGAATTCTGTACCATTGTCTGTTATAAAGCATTTAAGTTTAATGTGAAATTGAGTTTCAACCATGGACACAAAAGATTTGACTAGATTGGACTGATACCATGTAAAGAATTCAGGCATCCGAAAGGTCCCCTTAAAAACCGGCGTATGAGGGGGTGGTCAACCTAGCTATATAAGCAATGGTTAGGCTCGTTAACCACCCGATGTGGAACTCGCAACACGCCCCCTCGAGTGGTTAACGAGCCTGACCATTGCTTATATAGATAGGTAAACCACCCCCTCATAAGCCGGTTTTTGAGGGGACCATTCGGATGCCTAAATTCTTAACATGGTATCAGAGCCACGTTCTGCCCGGTGATGTGGATAGTGTTGCTAGCCCTCGCTTGTGGTGACAAGCCCAGGCTCGAGGCGGCGTGTTGCGAGTCCCATATCGGGTGGTTAACGAGCCATTGCTTCTGTAGCTGGATAGACCACCTCCTCATAAGCCGGTTTTTTAGGGGACCATTCGGATGCCTGAATTCTTAACATGGTATCAGAGCCACGTTCTGTCCGGTGGTGTGGATAGTACCGCTAGCCCTCGCTTGTGGTGACGAGCCCAGGCTCTAGAGGGCGTGTTGCGAGTCCCACATCGGGTGGTTAACGAGCCTGGCCATTGTTTATATAGCTAGGTAGACCACTCCTCATAAGCCGGTTTTTGAGGGGACTATTCGGATGCCTAAATTCTTAACATGCTTATGAGGAGGTGGTCTACCCAGCTATAGAAGCAATGGCCAGGCTCGTTAACCACCCAATATGGGACTCGCAACACACCCCCTCGAGTCTGGGCTCCTCATCACAAGCGAGGGCTAGCGACACTATCCACACCACCGGATAGAACGTGGCTCTGATACCATGTTGAAACTGAAAACAGAGACAATAGAGGAAGAGCTACACATGCTCATTTCCATTGAGAGAAGAAAAGTGAAAATATACAAATGTTACAACTAACTAGTTAAGTTACATCGCCTGCAGTGTATGTACATACACAGCTGTGATGCAAGGAAGAACAACTAACTGCTACTCTAACTAATTAGCTAACAGAATTAACTACCCTAACAGTGTCTGTGTCATCATTACTCAGTGTCATCATTACATTTAACAGTTTTTCTCATATTAAAGTAAAAATTCAACTAGAAAATAAAATTCTTTGGTTTTTCATGTTTATATGAATTTTTTAAGTAAACGAATCTTCTAGTTAATAATTGCTGTTTGGTTGCTCTTTTTTTTTTTCAGTAGTTATTTTTTTTCAAGCCTCGTTGGCAGAGACACCGGATGACAACAATATCCTGTCCAAGGAGTAGAGCAAAGGATGTTTTTCTGAAATTATTTTTTCACATTTTCTATACCAGCAACCTAATAAAGCTTACAGAAGGGGATTCGAGGAGATAAGATTGTAGTATAATGTAATTTGATGGCTGATGGCTCACAATGATGTAAATAGAGGAAATTTATGATGTAAATGGGGGACATTTTTATTCCATTCATCCATATTTTTGTTGTAGTTTTATTTTTCTTTCCTTTTAGCTGTTGCAACTTTGTTTAGGTTATTATTGATGATGGAACATTCAGGAGCTGCGATTGGCTTCCAGTATCAAATACGAAGTGCATATTGAGAAGGCAATATTCTGTGTGAACCGCGATCAATTTTACAACGCACCTATGCAATATGTTCACAATATTCACAAAGAATTACCTTAAATAAATATTAAAGAAAAGAAGCCCATCATCATGAAAAGAAATAAAGAAGACACTTAAACCATCATTGAAATTTGAAACACAACACGTTCTTTCTAATTCCTACCAAAAAAAAACCCATTGTCTTATCATCAAGCCAACAAAATCTGGAATTATCTTTCCTCTCATTTTTACACTTTCTTTGGAGTGAAAATAGGAAGAGAGAAAATGAGAAGATTTTGTATTTTTTATCACATAACTCCCTCATGTTTTTTATTTTTTTAACATGAGAGAATCCACTCCCAAGAAAACATAAGCAGAGGAGATATATAGTTATGAAATTACAAGTCTAGATATCCTTTTTATCTGACTTTTATCTAATGTTGGCATTAATGTAAGTTCAATAGTAAGCTATGATTATCCTTCTAAGTGATGGCTATTACGTCAGAAAAGAATATTGAATTATTATAATAAATTATATATACATATATAATAAATTTTAAAATTATTATATATAACTCTTGATTATTTAATCAAAAATTATAAATTAAAATAAAAATTATTATTGTTAATAGGAACATAATTGTATATTCAATAAAAATTAATTTTATTTCTTTTCACTTTTTATCTTATCAAACAAGTGGTGAGAGAATCTCACATTTCTTTCTCTTCATATCATGTTTCTCTCATACTAAACCACTCTTTTTCTCACCACTTTTTTTTTTTTTGACTGAAACATACTTATGTCATTTCATTAGAAATAATTGCCGCAATACAAGAAGGAACATGATAGTAGCAAGTATTAGACTTAAAAGGAGCACCCTTAGCTAAGTTATGGGCAACCCTATTTGCTAATCTTGGAAAAAACTCAACCTTAAAATGAGGGGAAAGGGATAACATAGAAGAACACTTGGAAAGAATAACACCCAGCTCAGAAATATCTTCCTTGTTAGCTTGGAGCCTATCAACCACCACCTTTTAATCCATGGAAAAAATTACCTTATTAAACCCAAGGGTAATAACCTATTCAATAGCTTGCAAGAGACCCAAAGCTTCACTTTCTAGAATAGGAATACATTGGGTCATCCAAGAAGATTTAGCAAGAACAAAAGCACCATTCTCGTATCTTATACATATACCAAAACCAGTTTGGTTGTTCTCCATGAAGAAAGCAACATCTATGTTACACTTATAATAGCCAGTCGGTGGGTAAGTCCAGTTTGCACCTTGGGTGGAAAAGTTTGTTGGGTAAGCAGATGAGGAGAACGTTTTAGCTTGCACCCAATCACCAAAATAACTTGTAGCCCTGTAAACAACCTGTGAGGAAGTTAGGTCTAGTCCATCCCAAACTTTTTCATTTCTCCTTCTCCAAATACTCCAAATAATCATAGCAATTTGGGCACATTTCCTGTAATCAATAGAAGAGAGAAATGATAGGCAAAAATCCTTAAATGATTCAACTTGAGTGAGAGTTGTATCAATAATATGCCATAGGCCAGAAATCTCCCAGCAAGCAATACTTGATGGGCATGATAAGAATAGGTGCTATGGGTCTTCAAAATGGTCATCACACAAAGGGCACAAGTTGGAACATTCAACTCCCTTGCGCTGGAGCTGGACTAGGCAAGGAAGACAATTTCTGCTGGTCCGCCATAGCAAGAGCTTGACCCGCTGTGGAATGTGCATATGCCACAAAAAATTCCAGTTTCCTTGCACATTCAAATTATCCATATAAGAGAACCTAGACATATATAGATGGTATGCGGACTTAACAGTGTAATATCCTAGAGAATTATACGACAAGATTCTCTTATCTTCCTCAATATGATAGTGCAGTGGTGTTTTAATAATCGAGGATGCAATGTCATTTGGAAACAAAAGTCTTACCAACTGGGCATTCCATGATTTTATCTGAGGGTGCCATAGATCGCAAACTTTCAATGTACTGAGGTGTGGAGAGCTATCATGCGGTAAAGGAATAGATGGTTGATTAGAATCTCTAATCCAAGGCTCACCAAAAACTTTTACATTAGTACCATTCCCAAGTCTCCAACGGGTGCCTGCAATTAACAAAGGTTGCGATGACCATATGCTGCCCCAAGAAAAAGATAGATTGTGTCCAATTGCAGAATCCATAAAGTCCCCTCTTGGGTAATATTTAGCTTTGAAAAGACGAGCTACAAGCACAGCGGGATTAGATACGAATCGCCACCCAAGTTTACCAAGCATAGCCAAATTGAAAACTTGAAATTTTTTAAAACCCATACCTCCAGCTCCTTTGGAAATAGAGAGTTTGTCCCACTTTCTTTCTACTCAACCCAAATTCTTTCTTTATATTTTCTCTTTTCTCATTCTCTTTCTCAAATCAAACAAAACATTAGTCTCCCCTTTGTTATGAATTCTAGTTTACAATTCTCGTCAGAAGAAATATGTCGGGAAAAAACAAAAAGCAAGTTGTGGCTATTTGTAAACCTCGATTAACAAAGCATTTAAACTCTCTCAGACAAACTAGAAACTTTTTTTTCAACAATGATTTTTGGTCGATGACTTCGAGGCGTGTGTTTTGTTTGAAGGTTTCTGTAACGGCCTGGACTGCTTTAAGGATTGCCGACTGTCTCCACAAACCAACACAAGTCTCTTCAGCATGCTTTGTCCTCACTCACACGCTTCCTAGGAAAACTTCCCAGGAGGTCACCCATCCCAGAATTACTCCAAGTCAAGCACGCTTAACTTTAGAGTTCTTAAGTGATGGGCTACCGAAAAGAAGATGCATCTTGTTGGTATAGGTAGTACCAATCAATTCTTATAAGCCTTTCTTCAACTGTACAATCCCATACCTGCACAGCCTCAGGATCCCTCTCATTTCGGTGTGAATTCGGTTCATTCATATATCCCTCCGCCTAGAAGCCTGCCAGGAGCCGCTCCTTGTCCGTGCCTCATGGACCGGCTATCACTCCCCGCCCTCGTCAGCCCCGGGTGTTACAGTTTCAACTATTGGAAGTGCTTTTGTCATAGTCAAACGTGGTTTGACCGAATGTCTTTGATGTTTGGCTTTCATGGTTAAAAAGTGATTGTATCCCCAAAATCATGTTCATCTTGAACCTGAAATTTGTAGCTTTCACGTTGGCATCCAAATTTTGTAGCCGAAATTTGATAAAAATCACTTTTTTCCTGAAAGCATTCAAACATAAATCACTTTACTTTCAACTCACTTTTAACCAAAATCAATTCTGCAAAATCAATTCCTTCCAAAATCACGTTTGTCAAAAGTTCATCCAAACACACACGAATTAACAAGAATTGAAGTTTATTAAAAGGAAAAATGCAATTTAACGTTCACATTTGCACTTTAGTTCTTACTGGTTAAAATTGTGTAGTCCGATCTTCATTGTTTCTAGAATATGCAAATTGATTGTTCTATTAAATTACTCTTAAGTAAAGCACGTGTCACTCATGTGCCTCTCCTCCCACTTTTAACCCCAAGAACACTGCGCCCCAAATTCATGAGCACATTTTAACCACCAGCAAACCATAACTCAATCAGTGTGTGTTTGGATCAGCTGTGAAAAATAGATTATTTCATCAATATTATTGATTATAAAGAAATCAGTTTTATGTTTGGATATGTTTGTTAAAAATCGATTTTAAGACAATCTGTTTCGTTTGAATTGTTTAAAAATAACTTTTATATAATAAAATTACAAAATAATGATATACAACTGTTTATTTAGATTAAAAAGGGTATGGAATTGTTTGGAAATGGACATTACTTCAAGAGGAACAACTTAAAATATAAGTTGAATGTCCGAAGTTTGAGATGTTAAGAAACAATTTTTAAAATAAAAATTGTTTTTATCTTTCATTTAATTAGCCAAACACATTTTTTTTTTATAATTGTTTTTTTGAAAATTTAAGCCTATCCAAAAACCCTCTCAATCACCTAATAGGCTAATAGATAGTAACATAATCCAAACACAAACACTACAACCCAAATTTTCACTCTTCCATCCCACTGAAGCAATCACCACCTTCACAAATAAATCCCACAATCAATATTAATCCCACCACTGTTTCACTGAAATATGCAAACCGTTAGGCTCCACCATTAAACCCATCACCAACCCAAGCAATCACCCAAGCCACCACCAAGCCTCTACAAACCACACGTAAACACCATACCTTGCTTGAAATCGTCCACCACCATGCATGAACTCCACCATCATACACCAACTTAGACCAATCTTCTGCGACCTACACTAGCCTCCAACAACAAACAAATCGCTACAATCCTCAGCTAATTATCCATTCCCCATGAGAGCACCAAACACCTAGCCACCATGCCAATGTGTTGTTCACAGATCCATAACCTCCACCAAACTATATTTACTATCCCAATTAACCAACCACCGTCGAGATCTCCCACTGCCTAACCTCCACCATCGTGCTACTAGCTGCCACACTTAATAGTTGTTAGGGTTGATGATTATTAGGATTTAATTTTGATGGGAATGTGAGGGAATTGGGGATGGGGTTCCAAATGATTTTTTTTGGGACGGGGGAGGAAGGTCTAGGATGGTTAGTAATGAAATGCAATTGGTTAAAATGACTTAACCATTGTTTGGAAATTTAATAAGTAATGAAGTGTAATGATTTTGGATGGTAATCCAAACCACTCCATCTCACACAAACACCCAATTTTTATACCTTCAAATTGGGGGTTTGAGATTCTCTAATTAAACTTTCAAACAATGGAGTGATATACTTTTATCCCTTCACTTCATTTCGTTACTAATCACCTCATTAGTAACTTCAAAACTTTAACATAACCTTAGGGTTAGAGAGAGAGAGGGGGGGAAGGCATGTGGTGTGAATGATTCAAGCTTCAATTAAGAGTTTGTTTGGTATTATGGCGGCTTGGTGGGGAAGGAAAATGAAAGAAATAAAGAGAGAAGGAGCGAAGTATTACTTTCATTGTTTACTATCAATCAATGGAAAAGAATGGACTTCTCTTCCATTTTTTGGTTTCATGAAAGGAAATGGGTGAACGCGTGTGTAAATAAATGTCAAATTATTTCATATGGTTATTCGAAACAGAGAGATAGACACAAAAACTATGAAATTTCATAAATTTTGATTGAGTCCATTAATGAAGTTTTTTTGTGTGTTCTCTTTTCTCCACATGGCCAACCACATAGACTAGAAAAAAATAGAAGCGATCCATTCCCTATAAAATCATTACAAAAGGTGCAAGGCCCATGAGGAATATATAAAAAGAAATGGGTAGAGTTGACAAAATGATAAGTCAAAAAATAAACGGATAATGTATTTGCTTCTTCACCTTTATAAACAATTTTAAAACTAAATTTGAATGAAAATAATTTTTAAAAAAATTATCCCTATTGATCAATATCATAGATAAGCTTCTTTGTCAAATTTTTCAAAAAGGTTTAATCACGAGCTTAAATGACTAAACTTTGTCATGGTCTTAAGGTCTTGATGCTCATTTTTTATCATTAACCTGTTGCAAGGTGTTTATTTCCTCATAGAATACGCATTCACATGTTTGTTATCATTAAGATTTCTTTATTCTTTACTAAAAAAAAAAGATTTCTTTATTTTTGAACCTAGATTTGCAAATTAATTTATCATGTTTCTTGATGCAATCCAAGCTTCCAAGAATTTTCTCTCAATCTTCCAAGTGTTTGGACCATCTTATCACTATCATTGTTCTTGAGATAAGCATAATTCGATTTTTCTCATACTTCATCTCATGCTCACGCTTGATAGTTGGACTATCCTATAAAACATAACTTACAATTGAATAGTAGTTAATCCAATATCATAATTAATTAAGCATCCATTATATATGATTTCTAATAATACAACACTTAGAATACACATGATGCATATATACCGATTCACATAAAATATATCCAATAATAACCCATTAAGCACAAATAAAGAATGTTTGGATATATTCCATAAAGAACACTATACATATCTCATGATTCTAGAGTGAAATATAACAAGATAAACTATATAACCATGCATGAGATATTATATTCCATCAAGCGTGTTTATATATTACACTGTATAGTGAAAGATTGGGGCAACCATATTTCATAGTTGTTCCATCAGTGAGCATATGAATGCGACTATAGCCTACACCACCACACTTCTGTTGTAACAATCTCCAACAAACTTCCTTTCTCAATAGTTTTCATGTTGCAAACACTCTAATTGAAAGATTACGAAAACTAATAAATAATTCTCTGCTCTAAGGTCTAAGCACGAGGATTGGTCTCATATATCGGTCCAAAGGGTCGAAATTTGTGGAGATATCTCTGAATGTCATTGGGGAGCCAAATGCCCTAATTACGGTGGTTAAAAAACAATAGCAACCATAATAGATGTCCAAAGTATCTTAACAATTAAAGTTAATAATATACGTACCAAAAAAAAGTAAATAATATAATAAACACTTCTCATCTTTAATACTAGATGGGCCTGGACCGAAGGGGTTTCCATGCCAAATAGTTTGGACCTTCAACAGTCGAAAATGCAGGGATTGAGGGCTTGGGTTCAAAGTGCCAATTGAGCTTAAGAATTTTTATCATTCATTCCCAAGATGCCTGTATCTACATCAAAGTAATTTTGTACCAACAATTAGTTGTTTGAATAAAAAAATTATCTTTCAAATTTTTAAAATTTTTTGTTGTAAATACAATTAGTTATCGAAATACTAAAAAATTTGTGTTTCGGAATTTTTTAACTTTTTTTATCTATCGGCAATTAGTTTTCAGAATACCAAAAATTTGGGTTCTGACAATTAGTTGCCGGAATACAAAAAAAAAAAATTGTATTCCGGAATTTTTCAAGTTTTTTGACCTATCGACAATTAATTTCCCAAATACAAAAAATTGCCTTCCAGCAATTAATTGCTAGAATACAAAAAGTTGTGTTCCGTAATTTATCAAATTTTTGACCTACCGGCAATTAGTTGTTGGAATACAAAAAATTAGTGTTCCAACAATTAGTTGACAGAATATAAAAAATTAGTATTCCAGTAGTACTAATTTTTTTGGTAATCTAGCAACTAGTTGCCGAACGAATGAAGGCGGGAGTACGGGATTAAGAAGACCAAAACCGACTTTTCATGCTCCAAATTAAAAAATGAGGTGGTGGATGAAACATTTGCGGTGATGCAGGTAGCAATTCCCTAAATGATTTAAGAGTAAAGATCCAAATTGGTCCTTGACAAAAAAAACACGGTGACATTTTGGTCACTGAGAAATGTAAATACCAATTTGATCATCAAGAATGTAATATACGAGTCAAATTGATTCTTTTTAGGGATATTTTAGTCCCTATCAGAGACTATTTTGATCCGCATTTTATATTCTTGAGGACTAAATTGATATTTTTCATTATTCAGGGACCAAAATATCAACATGATTTTTTGTCGAGAACCAATTTGAATCTTTACACATGATTTAGATAGTTAAATCTCACTCTTTTCGTAGGCAGAGAGGGCCATATATCCTACTAACCATGACACAACAAATCCACATTCCCTAAATCATAACCTACAACCCCAATTTTTTTGTTGTTGAAAGCAACAGACTTATTACCCCAAATTTATTTAGAACTAACATTGCACATTTTCACCTCATTGATAAATAAAATTACCTAATTCCAAAATATTACACAAGTTATTAAGTCATAAGGGGTGAGAGGCTTTTAACCACTTACGCCAATCTCAGTTGGGAGGGATGTCACCTATCGAGTTGCCGAACAAACTCTCGTGAAAGATAAGTCCCCGTCTCAGGTTGACGGTGGGATACTCTTCGAAAGTGGATCAAAAAAAAAAAAAAGATATTTAAAAGGTCTCACTTAATAAAAGAAGGAAAACACAATTAAATCTTTTACTTATTCTCTCACTGTCTGGTAGGCCTAATTTCATCATCATCCATAAGTTAGAAAGAACAAGTGTTGTATGTAATGCATTCTATTTAGCAACAACAATTACTCACAAACTCACACCAAACAAAAAAGATAACAAAATTCAAAAGCTAAACCATAATCCCCTTAAAAAGTCAAAATCATCATGCAATTGGTACCATAAAAAATGCGCAAATACCACTGCATAATTTGCAATTTAACCTCACCGAATAATCTCTCTCGATTAGTCCTAAAATTTCACATCACAAAACAAGTTTAGGGAAAGGATTAAGATTAACCGGTTATAAGCTGTAAACACGATAAAAGTGACAGGAAAAAAAAAGATAAACAATTAGATAAAATAGGTGGATTGATTCTATATGTTTATTTAAATTTTTATATTGATCCTATAAGTTTTATTTTTTTTTATATTGATCTTATACGTTAAGTTTCATTTTCACGTTAGTCCTTTCCATCAATTTCGATCTTAGGATGTCAGATCAAAAGCCACATGTAACACTAATATCATAGCCACGTCAAGTCAAAACTGACGGCATTAGGTCGAAATTGACGAAAATGACTAAGGTGAAAACGGAATATAACATGTAAACTAATTTAAAAAAATAAAATTTATGAGATCAATATAAAAATTTAAATAAACATATAAAACCTATCAACTGGTTCTACCAAAAAAAAAAAAAATTACAATGGCCACGCACCACCCCAAATTTTCGTTCTCTAGTATATATCACATTGTGAACTTTCTCTTCGTCTCTATTTTTTTCTTCATTGTCTCTTCTTTCTCTCTGTTCTGTTCTGTTTGCTTACCCAGAAAATCGAAGAGAAAATAATCCTCTTCGAAATTCAAACTGAGAAAAATAAAAAAACACGGCTCCAACAAAACCTCTGTGTTCTCTTCACCACTTTCACGCCGTTGTGTTACGAAGAATCACATAGACTCGAGAAAATAAAACCTCTGTTACATAAATTAAGCTTTTATCTATTTATCCATTTTTTTACTTTTTAATTTTCTATTCATTTGTCGAGACTCTTCAGTTCGAAGACTTCGCGATCACTCTGTAAAATTCTGTTTCCTTTGTTTGAATTTATCTTCACTTTGCTTTACATTGAAGTAATGCGAATTTCGGTTTGTGATTCTCTTTCTCTGTCGCTTTCAGGATTTGGCTCCTCTGAGGTGATCTCTTCATGTTGGAATTCTCGCTTCGCGTTGATTCTATCCGGTTAGATCTGAACTCTGCTCGTTGCTTTTGTTCGAATGAGCAACTCGAGGTTGTGGAATTTTGAATTTTATCGCAGTTTGGAAGCATGATTTGGTATTGAAGAGAAGGCTGTAGAGTGTGTTTTTCTGTGCTTTGTTTTTTATGGTTTGTTGTTAGAGATGAAGAGGTCTAGAGATGATGGTTTCGTGAGTTCTCAACTTAAACGGCCCTTTGTGTCTTCAAGAGGAGAAACGTAAGTTCGCGTTTTTGTTGACTTCAAATTTTCGCGTTTTTGTTAATTTTGTTGGATCTTCATGTTTTTGCATCTTTAACTGAATGATGGAGCTTTTCATTTTTTTTTTGGCTGTGAGGGAAATCGAGGGATTCTAGATAGTTGCTTGATTTTGTAATATGTTCTTCAAGTTTAGTCTCTTTAGTGTTTGACTTCGTCAGATGAGATCAGATGTTTCTTCACTGCAATTGTGTTTGAATAGTTGTCTTGTTGAGTTGATTTTTTCTTCTACTTGTATATCGAGTCTGGTTTTTTTATTGGAAAAAGCTCCTCTAAAGCGTGTTTTATGTAAAGTGAGCAAGTAAGGATGTATGTTGTATCTACTATCATTTTAATCTAAAATGCATTAAAATCTTAACCTATTTACAATCTAAGGGTGATACACCCTTACTTCCTCACTTTACACATGCTCACTTTAGAGGAGCCTTATTCTTTTTTATTAAAGTATGTGTGGGTGTGATAATGTGCTTAATACTTTGTCATCAAATTCTACAATGGTGTAGACTAATATTTTTTGGAATGAAGGTCGGGCCAAGCCCAGATGATGAATGGAGGTGGTCAGATACTGACTACAAATGATGCATTAGCATATCTCAAGGCAGTAAAGGATATATTTCAGGATAAGAGGGACAAGTATGATGAATTTCTGGAAGTCATGAAAGATTTCAAGGCTCAAAGGTTTGATCGTGTTGTACCGCATTCTTCCCCCTCTCCCCCAAAAAAGAATGATCTTATATTTTTAATTTTCATATTATATTGGGAGAAGGGATCTCAGTTTTGTTAGTGGAAAATGATTTTTGTCTTCTTTTGGTGCATTTGTAGAATTGATACTGCTGGTGTCATAGCAAGAGTCAAGGAACTGTTTAAAGGGCATAGAGAGCTAATATTGGGATTTAACACCTTCTTGCCAAAGGGATACGAAATCACGCTTCCACTGGAGGATGAACAACCTCCTCAAAAGAAGCCTGTTGAATTTGAAGAAGCTATAAATTTTGTCAACAAGATTAAGGTAAAAAGGGTAGTAGAGTCCGATGGGTTCTTTTAATGCAGACTTGGTTTCAGCTTTCAACACAATGGACAGTTTTGCTTCTGAGTTTGATGGGTTCTTTTCATGCAGACTCGGTTTCAAGGGGATGATCGTGTTTACAAGTCCTTTCTAGACATATTGAACATGTACAGAAAGGAAAACAAGTCTATCACTGAGGTCTACCAAGAGGTCTGTGTTGTCTATGCCTATATTATCATGTTGTAGTCAGCCAGTCAGGCAATTTTGTTACATCGGTCTTTCTCTTTTCTTTTCTCTTTTTCCTCTGGCAGCGTTAATATATCTTTCGACAGTCATTTTAATCATATATTGGACTTCTTCAGGTTGCTGTACTTTTCCAAGACCACTGTGATCTTCTTGTTGAGTTCACTCATTTTCTTCCGGACACTGCAGCAGCTGCCTCTACGCATTATGCTTCTGCTCGAAATTCTATGCTTCGTGATAGGAGCTCTGCAATGCAATCAGTGCGGCAAATGCATGTTGACAAGGTCTATCTCCATATTCTTATGTCCCTCTATGTGGTCAAAAGAGTACCTAAGGTGCTGGCTTGAGGTGCCAGAAGGGGTCAGCGCCTTTTGCTAGTTGGGGTGCCGCCCCTTCAGTATGGTTCAGGCAAGGCACGCCTTTAGCACATTTTTGATAATGGTATAAAACAAAAGGCCAGCTATCTAACTTGCTTACAAATGATGTTAAATTGGGTAAAATAGGTATAATGTTAAAAAATTAACTAGTTGTCGGTATTTGGGACTCTTAGCAGCTAGCAGCCTAGGGTTTGGTAATAATTGAACATCTTAATCATTTATTTTTACCGAGAATGTTATGATCACGTAGTTGTTGGTCCTTAGCGACTCTCGCCCCAAGGCGTTAAAAACCCTAGAGGCTTAAGCGAGCCTTTCGTCTTTGACTACCTTGGTGGCTTGGTTCCTCTGATTTCATAGTTGGTCATCAAGCTAAAATTCCACTTATCTGTATGCCAGAGAGAAAGGGTCATTGCTTCACATGGTGATCATGACCCCAGTGTTGACCGTCCTGACCCAGATCATGACAGAGGTTTGATGAGGACAGAAAAGGAGCAGAGGAGATATGTGGAGAAGGAAAAGGACCCTAGAGAAGAGAGAGACAGGAGAGAACTTGAGAGGGATGATAGAGATTATGAGCATGACGGCGGTCGAGATAGGGAGCGGTTCTCCCCCAAACTGAAATCTGATCATAGGGTTGGAGACTCTGGAGCTGAACCATTGGTTGATGCAGATGAAAATTTTGGTATGCGCCCTGTGTCATCTACTTGTGATGATAAAATATCTCTGAAAAGTGAGTATGTCGCCAATTCTTTTGATTTCCTTGAATCTACAAACTTATTTTTTATATTTTACCTTCCCTAACTAATCCTTTGATGTGCAATATTTTTATATTTTGCTGATAGTATTATCCATGACCATAATTAAGAAATGCTGTGTATTTTATATTTATGATCTGAGGCTATACTAAGTATTTTCCTTGTTTTTGATGAACCAGGAGAAATATATTTCTATTCCAAATTTGTTTGTTAATGTTGTATTCTTTGTTGGTTAATACTTTTAATTCGTTATTTTTATTTTTTAGTTTGTTATTTATCTTAAATTTTGTCATCTCAGGTAAGTATAGTCAAGAGCTGGCTTTCTGTGAAAAGGTGAAAGAGAAATTACGAAATCCTGATGACTACCAGGAGTTTTTAAAGTGTTTACATATTTACAGCAAGGAAATAATTACCCGACACGAATTGCAGTCATTGGTAAGTTTTATATATTAATTTTATTAGCTACTTTTCTGATTTTATTGTCAGATTCTGTCAATATGATGACTTTAATTAGCCTTGCTATGTTGGTCTGGCTGGCTGTTGACATTGACCTTAATCCCTTAAATAAAATATAGCGATGGTAAAATATGGAAGCAAGATAAATTAGGCTATATATTGTTACATAAAAAGCTTGAGTTTATTTGCATGAAAGCGTGGTGTATTGTGAACTGTCGATTTGGAGACTACATTCGGGATGGGCAAAATTTGGTTTGGGTCTGCATAGCCCTTTGGCCTATGGGACATACGAGCTGCTGGCCGATTATTTTCAATGAATGAGGGAGTCCTGAATGAGAATAGGCATTCAGTAAATTGAAAGCAGGACCTTAATACAATAAATTTAAGGACTGTGAAGACAATAAATTGAAGGAAGACCAGTTTAAATGGAGAGTTGGAGCAGCTAGTGATGTAAAGGACATCAATGGGTTTGGAGAAATATTCAATGGCAATGAAAAAATCAAACTTCTTTTTTATAAAAGAAGAAATTCATTCAGATGAACAGAAGAAGATTACAAAGAGTTAGGAGGATTAGAGATCCTTGTTACAAAATTAGAAGGTGGACAAACAAAAGTGGGAAAAAATCAATGAAGGGAAGTTGTCCAATCTCTCGACATTTCTGTAAGAGAAACCCTTTAAATGTTGACCAGCCAGTATGCTTTGTATGCGCTAAAGGCCTTGATCATTACATTTGCACCAAGCATATGATAACATAAAAAACCAGAAATAGTAGAAGAGCTAATATTCTATTTGTTGCACCAAGTCAGTAGTTTCCAAACCATCCTTAAAAGTTATCGTCTTCCCAAATCTCATTTCATTCAAAAAGGGAAACCAGGAAACTTCACCAACCAGACCAGGCCTGATTGGCATCTGCCCAAATTATGTTGTTCACTGCAGGAAACACACAAGCAGATGAGAGTGATGTAGGTCATGCATGAAACCGGTTTTCAATCCCTTTAAGGTCTTTCTTCCAATTCTCATGTGTTCTTCCCCAATAACCTTACCTGTGGGAGAGAGATGTTGTTACGGAATTTTGCTTTTTGGCATAAAGGACAAAGTCGAGTTGCTCCAGCAAGATCTGGAAAGGATAAAACCTTTCTTAAAACTGAGATTTGGGGATTTTTGGCGGGCACTGCACATGTGCAATTGGGTGCTGGGGTGTTAGAGTGTATTAGAGAAACAATAGGTTAGCCTAGAGAATTAGGCGCTTGCTGACTCAGCAAGGCAGTTACAGTTAGTTAGACTTAGCTTCTCTTTCAAGCTTCTCTGTTATGCTATATATAGCTATCCCTGTAACAGTTTCTCTTAACTAATTCAAAATACACTTTCAGTTTCAACTTCTTTTCCCTCTCTTTCTCTCTGCTCTCTGTTTGTAACATGGTATCACGAGCTTGACTCGGCCATGTCTTCTGCTATGAACAACAGCGCTCCGCCGCCGCCCACAATGGCGCCCTCGACTCCCAATCTTTCTTCGGTAATCACGACAAAGCTCACCGATAACAACTTCTTGCACTGGAAACAAATCATAGAAGCAGTTGTTCGCGCGAATCTCCTTGAACGATTTGTAGTAAGCCCACGCCTTCCTCCACACTTTCTCACTGATGCTGATCGACAAAGCGACACTATGAATCCTGAGTTTCTAGCGTGGGAAGCTTAGGACCAACACCTGTTCATATGGATGCTAAACTCCATTTCAGAGACGATCCATGCCAGAGTCATTGGATGCACACACGCTTGGGAACTTTGGGATGCCTTGCACAATCATTTCAACTCTTAGAAGACGAAGGCGCGTAGTACTCAGCTTTGTGCTGAGCTGCGTCACATGGTGAAAGGTGATCGAACAATCTCAGAGTATCTACTTCACATTAAAGCAATTGTCGACACCTTGATCTCGATCGGTAATCCTATTACGCTTCAAGAGCATCTTGATGCGGTTCTTGAAGGCCTACCGGTAGAGTATCACATCTTACTTCCAACCATTGAAAGTCTCGTCGAACCTTACACAATTGCAGAGGTTGAGTCTCTTTTGCTCTCACACGAGTCGCGCTTAGAAAGATCCAAGGCAAAAGCGTCATCCAATGCCTTTTCGGTGAATCTTGCTCAAACTGCACCTTCTCCTCAGGTGTCTGATCAGGTACGATACTCTTCCACTCCACAACCTACTTCCACCTACCCTGGCAATAATAACTATCAAAACTCTAATGCCACTTTTCAAACTGGAAATGGCTTTCAAGGTGGACGTGGTGGTCGCTTTGGTTAGCGTGGCCGTGGACGTGGTGGCAGAGGTCGGTATGGTGGTGCCTCCTGTCAGATCTGTCATCGCAACAATCATTCTGCCTTGGATTGTTATTATCGCTATGATGACTCGTACACGGCTCCTTAGACCAATCAGCAACACCAACCCTATGGCAGAGGTCAAGCATATGTAGCACAGAACTTTGCACCTCCAAGCTTTGTGCCACAGACCTATGCACCACAGAGCTATGCAGCTCCTAACACCGGCTTTCACCAATATGCTCCTACTCAGAATTTTGCTTCTAGCTCACAGCAACAACAATTACCTGCTCCGCCTCAGCTGCCTGCTCCCCCTCCCTTACTGCAACATCCCTGGCATAATACTGCTTCTTCTGGCCAACATAACTCTCACCAGACCAATGCTCCCATGGCCATGGTTGCATCTAACTCGGGCTCCGATTCTAATCTCTGGTATCCTGATAGTGGAGCAACACATCATGTCACAGCTGATGCTTCGAATTTAAACCAGCAAGGTGATTCCAGTGGCATTGATCAAATCTACATGGGTAACGGTTTTGGTCTTAAAATACTTGCTTTAGGTTCTACCACGGTTATTTCTCCCTTTGATAACACTTGCACTCTTACACTTAATGACCTTCTTTATGTTCTTGCTATCACTAAAAATCTCCTAAGTGTTAGTCGTTTCTCTAGTGACAATAAGGCATACTTTGTGTTTCTCCCTCATGCATGCTTTGTCAAATCTCAGGTTGACAACAGAATTCTCTTAGAAGGATCTGTAAATGATGATGGTCTCTATGTCTTCACCAAGTTTCCTGTTGCTGCCAAGAGTGCACCAGCTGCTTCTAGTAGTGTACCTCGGCCTTCTAGTTGTCTAAGTGTTTCATGTTCAATAAATTGTACTACACAAACTGAACCTCCCCCTTCTACTTGTAATTCCTCTAGTGATAGTATCCCAAATAAAGTGCCCCTTCCCCACTTTTTATGGCACTGTAGGTTAGGACATGCCAATGACATGGCTGTAAAAACTGTTTTGCAAAAATGTAACATCAATCATGTTAATAAAAATATGTTGGATTTTTGCACTGCCTGTTGCTATGGAAAGTCCAAAAGACTTCCTTCTCAGTCCTCCACAACTCAATATGCCAAACCTTTTGATTTGCTGTTTATTGATCTATGGGGCCCAGCCCCTGTGCAATCTTCTACTAGACAGTCCTATTACATGTCCATTGTAGATACTCACTCCAAGCTCACTTGGATTTATTTGCTCAAACAAAAATCAGAAGCCCTCACCATCTTTAGACAGTTCAAGGACTTAAGACAAGTTCAATTCCAAACCATAATAAAATTTGTCCAAACCGATTGGGGAGGTGAATTTCGTCCCTTCACCAAATTCCTAGCAGATCTAGCGATCATCCATAGAGTGATATGCCCGCACACACATCATCAAAATGGTGGTGTGGAGCGCAAGCATAGGCATATTGTTGAGACTGGCCTAGCCCTCCTTGCCCAAGCTTCGTTACCAATGAAATTTTAGGACCATGCATTCACCACTGCCACCTATCTCATAAATAGACTACCCACCCCTATCCTCAATCAAACATCACCCTACTTTGCCTTATACAACACTGACCCTGATTACATGTTTCTCAAAATTTTCGGTTGTGCCTGTTACCTTTGTCTCAGGCCCTATAACAAAAACAAGTTAGACTACCGGTCGTGTGAATGCATCTTTTTGGGCTATTCCTCCTCTCACAAAGGATACAAATGCCTCTCACCCGATGGCAGAATTTACATATCTAAAGATGTCCAATTTAATGAACACCTATTTTTCGTTTGCAAAAAGCAGTGCAAATCCGACACCCACAGCTTATGAATCTATTTCTCAGCATGGCAATACCTGTCCAATGCCTCTTACAGTGGTCCAACAATTTCAACATTTTATGTCTCCTCCTCCTTCCAACTCCTCACATGGTGAGTCATCCACCACCTCCAGTTCAGTTTCTTTATCTGCCAACACCCCTCAGTCCAGTCCTGTCCCTACTGCTGCAAGTGACAGTCACTCTGTCATTGCAATCAGCATCAGTTCCTCTAGTCCTCCCCCCACACTGCAGTCCATTCCCTTTCCTCCAATTCCCATCACTATTGTTCCACCTTCCCCTCAGCCCAGTCAGTCCACTTCCTCCTCTTTGCCCTCACTGCACTCTGGTCTGACTCCTCACTATCCCTCAGATTAGTCTCCTCCCTCTCCACATCACAACACCCATCCTATGGTCACAAGGTCAAAGACTAGGGTGTTATCACAAGGAGATCCCACTGTGCTCCTTACTCATCTAGAACCTAGCAGTCTTAAAGAGGCCCTAACTGTTCCCCATTGGAAGGAAGCAATGCAAGCTGAATATGATGCCTTAATTGCCAATAAAACATGGACTTTGGTTCAGCTACCACCTCATAGAAAGGCCATTGGCTGTAAGTGGGTATTTAGGATCAAAGAAAACCCGGATGGTACCATCAACAAGTACAAAGCAAGGTTGGTGGCAAAGGGGTTCCATCAGAAACTGGGCCATGACTATACAGAAACCTTTTCCCCTGTTGTGAAGCCTGTAACTGTTAGAGTGGTCCTAACTTTAGCCATAACACACAACTGGACATTGCAGCAGCTAGATGTAAACAATGCTTTTCTTAATGGACTTCTTGAAGAAGAGGTTTACATGGAACAGCCCAAAGGTTTTCATAGTTCAGTCCCCCATCAGGTGTGCAAACTTTACAAAGCCATCTATAGTCTTATGCAAGCTCCAAGAGCTTGGTTTGAAAGACTGAGCAAGACTCTAGTTCTCTTTGGCTTCAAACCAAGCAGGTGTGATCCCTCACTTTTCATTCACACCCATTCTGGTCACACAACCTATGTGTTGGTGTATGTCGATGACATAATAGTCACAGGCTCTTCATCTCAAAGGATTACTGAATTGATCACCAAATTAAACACTGTTTTTGCTCTCAAACAGCTGGGTGATTTGGATTACTTCCTTGGTATAGAAGTCAAAAGGCTGGCTAGTGGGGCTCTAGTTCTCTCTCAGTCCAAGTATATAAAGGACCTTCTCACCAAATCTCACATGGCAGGAGCCAAAGGACTGCCAACTCCCATGATCAGTCATTGCAAACTGACCAAATTTGGAGGGAATTACATGGAAGATCCCTTTCTTTATAGATCTATAGTTGGAGCCCTGCAATATGCCACCATTACATGACCAGAGATCAGCTACAGTGTCAGTAAAGTATGTCAGTTTTTATCTCATCCACTAGAAGAGCACTGGAAAGCAGTAAAAAGGATCCTTAGATACCTACAGAGCACGATTTCTCATGGTTTGGTTCTGAAACCAGCTAGTCTGGCCCATCCACTGACTCTCCAAGGGTTTAGTGATGCTGACTGGGCCGCAGATGTTGATGACAGAAGATCCACCTCTGGCTCTTGCATTTATCTTGGCCCTAATCTAGTTTCCTGGTGGTCAAGGAAGCAACAACTAGTAGCCGGATCAAGTACTGAAGCTGAATACCGCAGCCGGGCTGCCACTACAACTGAGGTGATCTGGATACAGTCACTACTTAAGGAGCTGAACATTGACACACTAAAGCCGGTTATCTACTGTGACAACCTAAGCATAGTCTCTCTCTCACACAATCCTGTGCTCCACTCCAGAACCAAACACATGGAACTGGATATTTTCGTTATTAGAGAGAAAGTTATCAACAAGTCTCTCATTGTGTGTCACATTCCAGGCCAAGACCAAGTAGCTGACTTACTCACAAAGCCGCTGTCCCAGACCAGGTTTGAAGAATTGCGAAGCAACCTTGGGTTCCTAGATAAGTTTTCCCTTGTACACCCACCTTAGTTTCTAAGGGGATATGTTACACTGTAAACACTGCTTTCTTTGTTAGAGAGAAAGTTATCAACAAGTCTCTCATTGTGTGTCACATTCCAGGCCAAGACCAAGTAGCTGACTTAATCACAAAGCCGCTGTCCCAGACCAGGTTTGAAGAATTGCGAAGCAACCTTGGGGTCCTAGATAAGTTTTCCCTTGTACACCCACCTTAGTTTCTAAGGGGATATGTTACACTGTAAACGCTGCTAGCTACCCACCTTGTTCTTATAAGGGGATATGTTAGAGTGTATTAGAGAAACAATAGGTTAGCCTAGAGAATTAGGTGCCTGCTGACTCAGCAAGGCAGTTACAGTTAGTTAGACTTAGCTTCTCCTTCAAGCTTCTCTGTTATGCTCTATATAGCTATCCCTGTAATAGTTTCTCTTAACTAATTCAGAATACACTTTCAGTTTCAACTTCTTTTCCCTCTCTTTCTCTCTGCTCTCTATTTGTAACATGGGGAATCGGGCCAAACGTAACTGGTCCAGCCTTCCAATTGGGGCATGTTAGAGTGAGTGTTAGTCTGAGTGTAAATCTAGTTCAGTAAGCTTAGTTGTAGCTGATCAGCTCTAGTGCTGACTCAAAAAACTTAGTTACTCTTGTGTGGCTTCCATAGCAAACTTGCAAAAGCTAATATAAATAGCTTTGCATGTAACCCACTCAGTTTCAGTTAAGAAATACAATTATCATTCTGAATCACTCTCTCTTCTCTCCTTCTCTCTTATCTCCCACATCAGTTTCGAATGTGGTAGAGGAGGTAGATCTGGTCCTCGCCTTTACTTTTAGATCTGCACTAAAGGTGGACATGATGCTCCAAATTGTTGGTATCTATGTGATCAATCCTATATTGCCTCAGATGGCAATGGCAGAGGTGCTCGATCAGGTTATCAGTCTCAAGGCCTAAGTTATGGCTATCAGTCTCAAGGCCAAGGTTATGGTTCCAATGGTTCAGGTTATGGTTCCTATCATGCTTCTACCCGATTTCAACAGCAAGCTGCTCCTCTGCCTGCACCACCTTTTCTCTTGCAGTTACCCTGGCACTCTCATACAAATGACCACAGTGGCTCTCAGTCCTCTACATCTAGGCCTATGGACATGATCGCTTCCAACTCAAGAACAGACTCTAACAACATCTAGTACCCTGACAGTGGTGCCACTCACCATGTCACCTCCAACTTGGCCAACCTCACACAACAACCTTAGCACACAGGTCAGTACCAAGGTCCTGATCAGATCTGTGTGGGTAATGGCTTCGGCCTAAATATTGCCTCTATTTGAACTACTTGTGTTAACTCACCTATGAATACCAATGTCACACTCACACTCAATCACTTACTCTATGTTCCAACAATTAAAACCTTGTTAGTGTTAGTAGGTTCTCCAAAGACAATAATGTTTTCTTTGAATTTCTTCCTAACTGCTTCTATGTGAAATCCCAGGTCACTGAACACATTTTGTTACAAGGTGCATTCAACTCGGATGGGCTCTATGTTTTTTCCAATTTCTCCATTGACTCAAGACACCCCACTCCTTACAATCCTGCATCAAGTTGTCTAAGTTTATCTGTTTGTAGCAGGTCTATACCAAGCAGTTCAGTACCTAGTACTGCTCCTACTCATGTAATTAGTGTTCATAGGACTATACCTAGTACAGAATGATGTATCTAGTGTTCATAGGAAAGTTGATTTAGCTGGTCTTTTAATAAAGTGCCTAACAGTTACTTTCTATGGCACTGTAGACTAGGGCATGCAAATAAAAATGCTGTTAAGCAAGTCGTACATCAATATAATGTTTCAAACACTAATAAAAATGGACTGGATTTATGTGTACCTTGTTGTTTTGGCAAATCCCATAGATTGCCATCTCATCTTTCCACCACCACATACACCAAGCCCTTCGAACTTTTATTCCTTGATCTGTGGGGTCCATCACCTGTTCAAACAACTGCTGGCCACTCATTCTACTTTTTATATTGTTGATGCTACTTCTGAATTCACCTAGATATACTTACAAAAACAGAAATCTGAAACACTGAATACCTTAAAGCAATTCAAAGATTTCGTCAAGGTTCAGTTCCAAACTGAAACCCTTGCTGTTCAAATTGACTGTGGGGGTGAATTTAAACCTTTCACAAAGTTCCTTTATGAACTAGGGATAATTCACAGAGTTATCTGCCCTCACACTCACCATCAAAATGGTAGCGTGGAGAGGAAACACAGACATATAGTGGAGACAGGGCTTACCTTACCGGCCCAAGCATTTCTGCCTATGCAGTACTATGATCATGCTTTCAGCAGTGTTGTGTACCTCATTAACTGCCTCCTTACTCCCACTCTTCAAAACCAATCACCATATATTGTCCTTTACAAGACAAACCTTGATTATACCTTCCTCAAAATATTTGGATGTGCATGCTATCCTTGTCTAAGACCATACGACAAAGATAAACTTGACTTCAGATCTTGTGAATGCACTTTTCTTGGATATTCATCCTCCCACAAGGGTTACAAGTGTCTCTCTAAAGAGGGAAGGATGTACATTTCCAAAGATGTTCAATTCAATGAAACCAAGTTTCCCTTTGCCACAAACTTAAAGGATTCACCTAAATCCTGTGCATCACAACAGTTCGGTGTGTTCACTAGTCCACCTATACCACTTACAATTGTTCACCAATCAGTTGCTCCTATAGTCCTATTTCGGACAGTTCCCACACATCAGTCGTCTCCTTATTCCTCTGTTCCCAATCCTGTTCCTTTTGAGACCAACCAATTTGATCCTACTCATAGTCCTGTTCATACCGAGTCACATCCATCTGAGTCTCCTCCCTTTCCCTCCCTTCACTCAGGATTAACTCCTCAATATCCTTCTCTTACGTCTCTGCCTATGTCTCAGTCTAGGTCTCCTACCCCTTCCTCTCATAGTTCTCACTCCTAGGCTATCAATCAGCAGCCTATGACCACCAGGTCCAAATCTAAAATGTTGCATACCGGCATACCCATGGTTCTATTTCCTCCTAACACAAGCAGAACCTAACTCTCCAAAACAGGCATTGACAGTACCCCAATGGAAACAGGCCATGCAGTGTGAGTTTGATGCCTTGATCAGAAAATGGCACATGCACACTGGTTGATTTGCCTCCTAACCGACAAGCCATTGGGTGTAAATAGGTCTTCCGGATCAAGGAAAATCCTGGTGGTTCAATGAACAAGTACAAGGCTAGTCTGGTTGCCAAGGGTTTTCATCAGCATTTGGGTCATGATTATACTGAAACTCTCTCCACTTGTAAACCCTGTCACTATTAAGATCATTCTCACTTTAGCCATCACCAATAGTTGGCAGATTCAACATCTGGATGTTAACAACGCCTTCCTCAATGGGCTACTTGAGGAGGAAGTTTACATGGTACAACCTTTTGGCTTTGTCAATAATCAGCGCACTCAGGTATGCAAATTGAATAAGGCTATATATGGGTTGAAACAAGCCTGGCTTGAAAGATTGACCAAAGCCTTGGTTAACTTCGGGTTCAAAGCTAGCAGATGTGACCTTCCATTATTCATTCACTCAAGGTCAGGACACTGCACATATGTGCTTGTTTATGTAGATGACATAATAGTAACTGGCTCCTCAGAATCTTTTCCTGGTCCTGGTCAGATACCACTGTGTTCGCGCCGGCGCTCCAACAAAGAGGCGAAGTAGTGGTCTCTTTCTGTTCATCACGAACGACACGCTTCGCCTGCTCCCTCCCCGTCAAAGAGTCATTTAACTCATATCCAAACTGAACTCAGAGTTTGCTATCAAGCAACTAGGTGAGCTGGATTATTTTTTGGGCATTGAAATCAAGAAAATGCAAAATGGCTCTCTAGTGCTTTCTCAAGCAAAATACATCAAGGACCTTCTAACTAAAGCCAATATGGCTGAGGCCAAGGGACTCCCTACACCTACGATCAGTAACTACAAGTTGACTAGATTTGGTACCAACTACATGGCTGACGCAACTCTCTTCAGGTCAGTGGTGGGGCCCCTGCAATATGCCACCATCACGTGCCCTGAAATCTGTTACAATGTAAGCAAGGTGTGCCGATTTCTAGCTCAACCTCTTGAGGAACACTGGAAGGCACTAAAGAGAATCCTCTGATACCTCAAAGGTACAATTTCCCATGGCTTAATGCTCAGACCAGCTAATCAAGGCCTGCCATTCACTTTGCAGGCCTTCAGTGATGCAGATTGGGGGACTGATCTTGGTGATAGGAGGTCTACATCGGGGTCATGTGTCTATTTTGGTCCTATCCTGGTTTCTTGGTGGTCAAGGAAGCAAACTTTGTTGGCAAGGTCAAGCACAGGAAGCAGAATACAGGTCTCTGGCAGCAACAAACTCAGAAGTAATTTGGGTTCAGTCTCTCCTTGGAGAGTTATAGGTTGCCACTGTGCAACCAGTGGTCTATTGTGACAATTTGTCCACCATTTCCCTATCTCACAACCCTGTCCTTCACTCACAGACCAAACATATGGAGCTGGATTTGTTCTTGCTGTCTGCCACATACCAGATCTGGATCAAGTTGCTGACCTACTTACCAAGCCTCTCACTCAAACCTGATTTGAAGCACTCAGAGTTAACCTTGGAGTTGTAGATGTTGTATCTCTTGTAAACCCACCTTAAGAAAATAAGGGGGTGTAATAGAATTAATAGGGTACTGTGTAAACCACCTTCGGTTTATAGGGGGGGTGTTAGAGTGAATGTTAATCTGAGTGTAAATCTAGTTCAGTAAGCTTAGTTGTAGCTGATCAGCTCTAGTGCTGACTGCTGACTCAACAGAGTTAGTTACTCTTGTAACCGTGTGGCTTCCGTAGCACACTTGCAAAGGTTGCATGTAACCCACTCAGTTTCAGTTAAGAAATACAGTTACAATTCTCAATCACTCTCTCTTCTCTCTCTCTCTCTCTCTCTCTCTCACACATCAGTTTCTAACAGGGCAGGTATGCATGAGCTGCCAATCAACATTCAAAGACTCGGACCTAGACTGCAGCCTAATCTCATTTGTCTCGCCACATATGGGGTGATGGGATGATCGGCTTGAATCGGGTCAGCATATATTCAGGCCAGGCCAAATTTATTTTGGGTCTGTGAAATGATGGCCCAACCCTAATTATTTGTTAGATAGACAGCCTTAATTGTGAGGGTGAGATGAGCTAATCAGAAAGATTACATTAGGGAAAATGGTCCAAGAATAAATTATGGTTATGTTATTTCTAAAGTGATTGTTGGCTTTCTATGTAGTATTTCAATCTTTAACCTTAATTCTTGAACAAGAGCTGGTGGAGTTTTTCTTGTAAGCCCCTCATCTCACTTATCTATGTATACATCTCACTTATCTATATATAGCACAACAAATTTGGGGCATTAAAGAATATCAGTTTTAAAGGTAGCAATTACTTCAAATTAATTCAATAATTTGCTAAACCTTGATTTAACTGAATTCTTCAATGAAAAACTAAAATTAATGGACCAGTTAATTGATATTTTTCCAGAAGACCTTTCTTTTCATCTGAAAAATCTTATATATCGAGTGCGGTGTAGGCATTGTTAAATAATGTTGTGCAGTATCTTGTCTGTCCTTGAAGATAACTGTCGTTTTTCTCTCTTCAAACTAGGATCAGCTTGACATGCTTACACTTTATTTAGTAGTGCAACTTATAATTCCCTTGAAGTGTACTCTTTTTACAAGACATGCAACGAAATATGATAGCTAACGTGGTAGCTTATTCTTCCAGGTGGGTGATTTACTGGGAAAATATCCAGATCTTATGGAGGGATTTAATGAATTTTTGGTACAATCTGAAAAGAATGGTAATATTCAAGCTAATTTATAACTTTCCATGATGTATAAATTTTGTAGGCTATTTCTAATAATGTCCTGTGATGCAGATGGTGGATTCCTTGCTGGTGTCATGAATAAAAGTATGTAAAATGGTTTACTCTATAATGTTCTCTTCCGATAGATGCTCCCTTTTTTTTAATGTAATGTGGTTTGTTCTGAAGTGAACATTTTCAGCTTTAACTTCTGGTTGAAAACTTCTGACTTTTTTGTGTTCATCAGAGTCCATATGGAGTGAAAGACCAGTACCGAAACCAATGAAGGTGGAAGACAGGGTTAGAGATCGAGACCATTATAGGGATGATGGGATGAAAGAAAGGGATCGTGATTTCCGAGAAAGGGACAAATCTACTGCAATTCCCAACAAGGATGTTTCAGGTCCTAAGATGTCTCTATATCCCAGCAAGGATAAGTATTTGTCAAAACCTATAAATGAGCTGGACCTTTCTAACTGTGAACGATGCACTCCAAGTTACTGTCTCCTACCGAAAAATGTATAGCCTCTTCGTAATTTATCTTATTCTGATGGAATCTCTGAGATTCCCTTTCTGATTGTGTTCTTCACGTGTATTGCCTGTGCTTATGCAGTACCCAATACCTTTAGCTAGCCAGAGAACAGAACTTGGCGCGGAAGTATTGAATGATCACTGGGTGTCTGTCACTTCAGGAAGTGAGGATTATTCCTTTAAACATATGCGCAAAAATCAGTATGAAGAGAGCTTATTTAGATGTGAAGATGACAGGTCAGAGCTTGCCAGTGATGTTTATTTACCCTTTAAAATACCTGCTTTATTGATTTATCTTTCATGGGTTGCAGTCGTAGTTGCCATGTTGTTCTGGTTTTTGGTTCTTGACATCACTGGGTTGGTTAAGAGATGTGATTTCCATAAGTAATCTATCACTAGCACTTGCTGATATTATGCTAATCTCTGCTGGCAGGTTTGAACTTGATATGTTATTAGAGTCTATAAATGTGACAACTAAGCGAGTAGAAGAGCTGTTAGAAAAGATCAAGAATAATATAATAAAAGGAGACGGTCCAATTCGTATTGAGGAGCACTTAACAGGTTATGGGCTTTTCAATTGATCAATGAAATTTCTGAAAGCGTATCTGAAGTATGAGGTAATTTCTTGAAGTTTTCCATATTCTGATGGGATTTTACCCTGTATGCTTTTTAGCTCTAAATCTTAGGTGCATTGAACGATTATATGGTGACCATGGGCTTGATGTGATGGATGTGTTAAGGAAGAATGCACCTCTAGCTTTGCAAGTGATATTACCGCGCTTGAAGCAGAAGCAGGATGAGTGGGCAAGGTGTCGCGCTGATTTTAATAAAGTTTGGGCTGAAATATATGCTAAGAACTATCACAAATCTCTTGACCATCGTAGCTTCTACTTTAAACAGCAGGATACCAAAAGCTTGAGCACTAAAGGTAATAGATAACTTTTCACTTCAATAACGTGGAATTCTTGACGATTTAATGTTTAAATAAATCAGTGTAATTTTTAAGGGTGCACAAATTTTAATCATGGATGATATTATCGTCATTTTATTGACATTCCTAAATGCGTACTTCTCCTTTAACTCATCTATAAATTTTCTGTGGTTGATGTCTTCTCTTTTCTTTCACACTTGTGTTTTCTTGTACCTTTTGATGGAAACAAATATATGCACATAATGTGCACCATGACATGCATTTGGCTTGATTTCATTTACTTATGGGTTTTTCTATCATGTGCAAACTTGCACATATTAAGGAATCAATAATAGTAATCCTCTTTTGAAAAGTGTTGCATTCAATATTTTGAAAAGTTAAAAGTGTGATTTCCCATAAAAGTTTTCTATATATTGATTTCTTAATATGTGCAAGTTTGCACATGATAGAAAAACCCTTTACTTATTTATATTAATCAAAACACATTGGTGTTCCTCTTAAGTCAGACACTATGCAAAAAAAAATGAGTGGTATGCTATTATTTGAATGCTATGCAACTTTCAATATATGTGTTGATCATGATGTAAGAATCTGTTGCATTCTCCTGACTGCTTTCTTTTGCATAACTTCTTACAGCCTTACTGGCAGAAATAAAAGAAATTAGTGAGAAGAAACACAAAGAAGATGACGTTCTTCTTGCAATTGCTGCTGGAAATAGACGGCCTATTCTTCCAAACTTGGAGTTTGAGTATCCCGATCCAGATATTCATGAAGATTTGTATCAGCTCATAAAATATTCCTGTGGAGAAGTTTGTTCAACGGAACAGTTGGACAAAGTTATGAAGATTTGGACAACATTGTTAGAACCCATGCTTTGTGTTCCTTGTCGGCCCCAAGGTGCCGAGGATACAGAAGATGTTGTCAAGGCTAAGAATAATTCTGTCAAAAGTGGGGCTGCAAGTGTTGCCGAGAGTGATGGTAGTCCTGGTGTTGGTGCTAGTGTAATAAATCCAAAGCATTTAAATACTTCTAGAAATGGGGATGAGTGTATGCCATTAGATCAAAAAAATTCTAGCAAAGCATGGCAATCAAATGGTGATAGTGGGGTTAAAGAAGTTAAGTGTCTTGATTCAGACTGGCGTGTGTGTAAAACTGAAACTTTGGGCACTAATATGCAGCATGGTAAAATGAATATTAGTGCATTCACGCCTGATGAATTATCAGGAGTCAATAAGCAAGATTGTTCGGGTGAACGGTTAGTGAATGTTAATGTCTTGCTGGCATCTGTAATGGAGCTAAGTAATGGAAGAACAAACATAGATAATGCATCAGGTTAGCAACTTACTTCAAGAATGATGACATTGCTTGATTCTGACTCTATCACTTATTTAAATATTTGGTCATTAGTTTTTTCTTTGCTCTTCAACCGTTATTTTTTGATAATGGAACTGAGATAAATATTTTCCTTCAAGGACTCACTTCTACTCCATCTAGAACTGGTAATGTTGCTAACGAGGGAGGACTTGATTTACCTTCATCAGAGGTATGGCTTAACTCTTTGTGTAGCTTATGTCAGTTTCAAGTTAAAATGTACTTGTTCTAAATTCATCTTTAGGATAAATTTTGATTTGTTGTTGGTATGAAGATTTTTGCACTGTCAGTGAACCAGTTGATTCCCACCTACTGAAAAGATAGTTAAATACTTCCACTTCATGTAAAACACCTTCCCTACTCCAATGATGTGGCAGTTTCTTATTTACTGATAGCATATAATTATATTAATTATGCCTATCTTTAGTTCTAAATAAGATGATAGCATGTGGTAGAATGAATTATATATCATGTGGTTTTTGAATAGGCATACTGTTGCTGTTTATAGACTAGGCTTTGTTTCTCTATGTTGTGAGCATTCGACTTATGATTTTTCCCCTACACTTAACTAGCATTCAATATCATTTGACTGAGAAAACTGGAGCCATTGTATTGCAAACCAGGTCTTTACTTCCCTGTGATTTATACACTCCTTGAATTCAGTTATTGTCATAAAAGTACGTTGGCCCAAACAATGGAGCTTGTAGCATGTGTATTGTTAATGTACAATCTTCTTTCTACAGTGAATTTCATTCTCATACTTTAATTTAATTATTGAGACTTAAATGCTAAGCCATATGTTGTTGGCTTTTCAAAACAGAGCATAAAGAGCACCATTTCCTTTGTACTTTGTGTTTATGGGACTATCTGATTACCGTGCTCCTGAAGTTCTAAGTAATTCCCCAAGCATTTTCCGCATTCTTACATAATCAAATTTTTTGACTGAATGTTAATATGCTTATGTCCATTTATGAGTATCTAGCACTTGTACTAGGCTAAAATCAGTCTGGACTTAATTCTTTGCTTTTCCTCCTTCAATGTTTGTCTTGTCAGACATGCACATCCTGCATATATTTTAGACCAGGCATCACTGACAGGCGCCAGCAGTAATGTACTGAATTTTTTTTTTTCTTTACCATGACTTAGGGTGGTGATTCTTCAAGACCAGGTGCATCCACAAATGGGGCCATCACTGAAGGCACTGAAGTTCACAGATACCAAGAAGGATCAGTTCGACACTTAAAAACTTATAGAGAAGAAGGTGAGTTATCCCCAAATGGAGACTTTGAAGAGGATAACTTCAGAGTTTATGGAGATGGTGGTTTGAACCTAGTACATAAAGGAAAGAATGGTGGTATGAGTCAGCAATACCAAAATAGACATGGGGAAGAAGTTTGTGGTGAAGCCAGAGGAGAAAACGATGCTAATGCTGATGATGAAGGTGAAGAAAGTCCTCACAGGTCATCAGAGGATAGTGAAAATGCTTCTGAAAATGTTGATGTTTCTGTAAGCGAATCTGCTGATGGTGAGGAGTGTTCTCAAGAGGAGCAGGCGGATGGGGAACATGATAACAAGGCTGAGAGTGAAGCTGAAGCTGAAGGAATGGCTGATGCCAATGATGTAGAAGGGGATGGAACCTCATTGCCGTTTTCTGAACGCTTTCTGCTAACTGCAAAGCCTCTGGCAAAGCATGTTCCCCTCGTTTTACATGAGAAAGAAAGGAATTCTCAAGTTTTTTATGGAAATGATTCCTTTTATATGCTGTTTAGACTTCATCAGGTATAAAAATATCTATTTGTCTACAGACATGCCCCTCTGCCCCCAGTCAAGGTTTTCAAAATCTACATTGAAGGTAGCTGTAATTTAAAATTGTACAAACACCTTGCCCCGGTTAAATTTTCATGTAGCATATTGTTATTCTATTGTTCACCAAAAAAACAAAAAACTTAAAAATGATATGCCAAAAGTATATAGCTAAACCACCCTTCTCACTTGGTTTTTACTGTTGTGCTTTTTTAAAAGTTCCTTCTACTTCTAGGCAATTGGGTATCTATTACCAATGGAATCATCCCAAAAGTTAGAGTCTGGGTAGATGATTCGTTTGTTGAGCTTTGATAGGAAACTTTATTTGGGAAAAGCTCAAATTTTTAGAAATTAAGATCAAAGAGAAGAATATACAATCATATATAATTTTCTTAAGCTATTCTAGTGATGAGTTTTAGTCAATAAAATGAAATGAATTAGGGAGCACCATAGGAATTTGCTGGTCCCATGCTGAATCAGCATTTAGTTCTGCTGGTGGTGTAGACCATCTTCCTCATATAATGTTTTTGGTTCAGCAAGTGCAAAGTTGCTGGTGTTGACACCTCTAATAGATGAAATTTGGCATCAACTTCATTTTTCTGTATTTGAATGACTAAATCTAAGTAACCAAGGATGTTTGAACCAATTTTAGATAATACTGATTTGGGAAATTGGTTTTCTTGGGAATTGGGTGACTCTGGAAAGCGAACAAGATGGTGGTATGTCTAAGAGATAATGAATGATTGGTGACAAAGGGTTTTCTTAGGGGAGGACAGTGGGTGGTGCTAGGATGGTTGATGGGTGAAGTTATAGAGATGTAGGGATGGTGGCTGGTGGCCAGGAAAATGGGACTGGTTGCAGTAATCGGACTGGTTTTCTGGTCAGAGTGGTGGAGGTGAACCAGAATATTGGTCATGTGGCTGTTGATATTTTTGGCATGGTTCAAAGCGAGGGAAGACGGAGAGTCCAAGCTGTGGGTGGGGGCAGAAAGGAAACCAAAGTTGAAGCTTTGCCACCATTGAAGATGGGGTATTTTGGTCATACAATAATATTATTAACTATATCGGGTTTCTGTTAGGAGAGGGAGGTGTTTGTACAATTTGAAATTTGAGGAGGGACCTTTTATGTAGGTTTTGCAAAGCTGGGGGAGTGTCAATGTTTGGGTGTATATGAAAATATGTATGGTTGTAGACTAGACAGATATTTCAGAGCTTATTATGATTATGTCATAGACTCAGTATAGTTTTTTCTTTTGCTAATCCTACAGACATTGTATGAGCGGATACGATCCGCAAAGATTAACTCATCATCTGCTGAAAGGAAATGGAGGGCTTCAAATGATACAAGCTCTACTAATCAATATGACAGGTGATATGCCTTGGGAATGTTGCATTCTATTACAAATTTGAAGATATATATGAATATCTATGCAAGACTGAGGGTCTTCTTAATACTACAGGTTCATGAATGCCCTTTACAATTTACTGGATGGTTCTTCTGATAATACGAAATTTGAGGATGATTGTCGAGCTATTATTGGAACTCAATCATATCTCTTGTTCACATTAGACAAGCTGATATATAAACTTGTTAAACAGGTGGGATGTGTAAATTCCTCTTTTTTTCTGTCTTTTGCGTACCATTCTGTCTTTCCTGTCCTAAAAATATGTCCACTTTTATTTCAGCTTCAAGCTGTTGCCACTGATGAGATGGATAATAAGCTTCTCCAACTATATGCATATGAGAAATCAAGAAAACCTGGAAGATTTGTTGATATTGTTTATCATGAAAATGCCCGTGTTCTTCTTCATGATGAAAACATATATCGTATTGAATATGTAAGTTTTGAAAAAAGCTCCTCTAAAGTGAACTTGACTCTAAAATGAGAAAATAAAGGTGTATCTATCTTTGATTTAATCCAAAGTGTGTTTTTATTTGTGTTACTTTCTTTTCTAGCTCTTGAATAAAATGTTAAATAGTGTGTTATGTTCTGTAACCTAGTTTATTTCATTTCAGTCACCTGGACCAATGCAATTGTCTATTCAACTGATGGACTATGGACATGATAAGCTGGAAGTAACTGCTGTGTCTGTGGACCCTAATTTTTCAGCCTATCTGCACAATAACATCCTCTCTGTTGTCCCTGACAAAAAGGAGAAGTCAGGGATTTTCTTGAAGAGGTATTTGATAAGTCAGAAAAATTGTTAATGCCATTTAATGGTAATGCTTGTAGTTGTAGTAGGTAATGTTTTGATAAATTCTTATATTTTAGTTTATTCATTCGTTTTTGTAGGAATAAACGAAAATATGCCTATGGCGATGAATTTTCGAGCCAGGCTATGGAAGGACTAAAAGTTATTAATGGTCTGGAGTGTAAGATAGCTTGCAGTTCATCTAAGGTATTTAATATCATAAGATTTTCTTCTGCTTATTTTGTCAATATTTTTCATTCTTCCCACAATCTTAAATTAGAGTTCTGATTCTTCACTCCTTGGTGATACCTTGCATTTGATTAGAGTATGATGTATGTCGGATTTTGTTTCTGAAATGCCACTCTTACAGATTCGTCTTGGTGTCAGGTTTCATATGTACTAGACACCGAAGACTTTTTGGTTAGGATGAGAAGGAAAAAAAGAGCCTTGCATCCGAAGAGTTCATGCCATGAACAGGCAAAGTTTTCAAGCATTTGTTCAAGTAGGGTACAACGGTTCCACAAATTGTTATCCATTACATGATGGTTTCCATTTTGAGCTGGATATGGTATGTGAAATTCTTTAGAATGCTAAATGTTATTTTGGGCTTGACGTCCTACACATTCAAACATATGAAGAACGCATGATTTCTTCGAAGATCAATTGTTATTGATTTTCTCTTATTGCTATATCAATATTGAATAAAAATGCAACTAAAAGGAGTTGACATGATTTTCTCATCTTTTGTCCTTTGGTTTTTCTTCTAGTTAACATGAATTATTTTCAAACAAATCATCTAATCAAGCCTTATTGGCAGAGGCGCCGGATGAGAACTATCAAAGAAGTTGACCAAAGGAGATGTTTTGCTAAAATTATTCTTTCATATTTTCTAATCCAGCAACCTAATAAAAGCTTACAGAAGGGGTGGCGCGGAGCGGAGAGGAGATTGTATTATTTTGTAATTTGATGACTGATGGTTCACAATAATGTAAATAGAGGTAATTTGTGATGTAACTAGGGGACATTTTTATTCCATTCATCCATAGTTTTGTTATCTTCCCTCTATATTCTTTCCTTTAGTTGCTATTATAACTTTGTTGAGGTTAATATGGAACATTCATTGAATATAGTTAGGGATTAACTTGACTAACAAAATTAACATTACTTAACTAACAAAATTAACATTGAGAAATTTTTTTATAATTTAACTCCTTTTAGGGATTGAAATGATAGCGTTCACACTTTTAGGGATCAAAATTATGATTGATTTTTAATTTAATTTTTATTTTTGAAAAATAGTATAAATTGAAAAAACAAAAAAATATATTAAAAAAAATCATCATTTTAGAGATTAGGGTTTCTTTTGTCACGAAAATGACAGATTCAAAGGGAAGCAAGTGATTTATTTCAAAAAAGTAAAATAATAGTAAATTGTATATTAATTTAATAATAATAATAATAATCAAATTGGCTCAGATTACGTGAGTTCAAAATTCTTAAACTGGGTTAAATCTTATTTAGGTCGAAGGAACAATCTAAATCATGAATATCAATTGGATCCTTCAGATTTGCGGATTGAATTGATAATCCGCTTAAAACATTAGAAAGCGTTTTTTCTTGGAAGTCCTAAGGGAACAAACACATTTTTCTAGCATCAAATCTCAACCAAATGTGAAAATATCATATTGTTTTCTGTATCTCGTTTGTCATTGATTTCTAGTTGTTTGTTCCTAGTAGAACAAAATTGTTAAAAGAATCACGAGCTGGCTCAATTGGCCTATAATATATTGTGGTCGTGATATAATGATGACTAGTTTTCTACTTGAAGTGTTTATACCATGCTGGCGAATCATTTAGAAATTATCACATAAGCTATTATGGTGTTAATTAATGGAATTGTCACATAGCTAGCTTACTCGGACGAAATTATCTAATGTTGAAAACCTAGAAAATGAATATGTAATAGAAAAAAAGTTGAAAAAATTAATGAAGTGATAAAATAAAAAAACTTTTTTGATGAAATAAAAAGACTTATTTTATCAAATGTTATTTAAATCTAGAGTATATTTCTCTAACAAAAAAAAAACCAAGATTATATTTATTGGCAAAATAAGTTGATTGATTCATATATTTTTTTTCATTTTGGTTTTATAAGTTTTATTTTTTTAGTTTGGTCTGATATGTTATATTTTGTCGTAGTCCTAAAATGGATGGTGTCATGAAAGAATTCAAGGCCGACTAACAGGACGTGCAAGCTGTGCTGTTGCACAGGGCCTCAAAATTTGGCCCAAAATTTGGGGCCCCAAAATTTATTTGTGGAGTTAAAATTACTAAGAGAAATCTTTTCTAAAGAAAACATAGGACCTTTTCATATATTAAGATTTTTGAAAGGCTTCTATTGTTTTTCTAATATAATTATTGGTAGGATTTTGATAATATTCTTTATATTTATTGTCGTGAAGTGAGTGTTTAAAATTAGAACAATTGTACTTTTTGAAATAATATTGAATTATTAAAATTACCTTTTTTTTTTATTAGGGGTCTAATTTTTAAGATTAGAACATGACCCCCAATATATTTAAGATGGCCCTGAAAGAATTGACGGAAAATATTAACATGAAAGACAAAACATAAGTCAGGCCCGATCTAACACCTATTTAGGTCTAAGGCGAACTCTAAGACAATGTCTTTTGAAACGATTTTTTTATTTTTTGAAAATAGATAATGTAGGCCTGACCAACGTTAGAATGTTAGTTGATACTTAAAGTCAACTTGGTCGATGCTATATCTACCCATGATCCATACTAAATATTTTTTTGTAATGTAAGTAAGTTTTTTTGACATCTGAAAAAGGGTTTGTTTTTTGGAAACTGAAAAAAGGGTTTTGGTTGCTTGGTCAACCCTGAAATGAACTGAAAAAACTAAAACTTATTGAACAAAAATAAAAAATAAAAATATACGGTCAGATCAATCTATTTTCCTTATATTTCTTAGAGCTTGAGGAAGCAATAATATCAGAAATAACAATAACAATTTTAGGCGTGCGTGGCAGGAGCATCCCCAAAAATCGCAGCGAAGGTAAAATCTCTCCCACTCCCGCCATGAACACTCAAGTTATCCTCTCACTGTCACCACCACCACCTCCATTCCCCTCTTCTTTCACACTTGTGCCTACCTCTTTCGCTTCTTTCCCATTCTCTCTTCTTCGTCATCCATCCCTCAAATTCCGTCCCTCTTTCTCTTTCAAGTCCCCACCCTCAACCCTCCGTGCTGTCCACCAACACAACGACGAAGAAGACGACGACGATGATGAAGAAGAAGAAGAAGAAGAAGAAGACGAAGACGAAGATGAAGACGACGACGATGACGTTGCAGCCGACGAATACGACGACGTATCCGGCGAAATATCCGACGGCGCCGTTTCGGACGAAGCCGACTCGTTCGATGCTCGGCACGACGGAGCTTTCAAGTGGCAGAGAGTCGAGAAGCTCTGTAACGAAGTCAAGGAGTTCGGCGCCGAAATCATCGACGCCGATGAACTCGCCACAGTCTATGATTTCCGGATCGACAAGTTTCAGGTTCTGATTTTCTACTCATTCTTCCTTTACGTTTTTTATTCACAGCATTTCAAGTGTGTTTGTTTTTGGCAGAGGCTGGCGATTCAAGCTTTTCTGAGAGGCTCGTCGGTGGTGGTTTCCGCTCCTACGAGCAGCGGGAAGACTCTGATTGCGGAAGCTGCTGCAGTTGCCACGGTGGCGAAGGGACGACGGATATTCTACACAACTCCGCTCAAAGCATTGTCCAATCAGAAGTTTCGCGAATTCAGGTACGCAATAATTGAATTGAATGAAAATTATTGCAAAAACCTTAGGTTATCTGTATCATTTGTTTTCGCTACTGCATTTGCATTTTTTGTGAGCGAGAGAGTGACCGGTACTACTATTATGATTTGGAAGTTAAATCGTTGCTGAATTGTTTGCTGTGGATTCTCAGGGAGACTTTTGGCGACGGCATTGTTGGTCTTCTTACTGGTGATTCTATCGTCAACAAGGATGCTCAGGTTTTGATTATGACCACGGAGATATTACGCAACATGTTGTATCAGAGGTACATTACATTATACTAAAAACTTGGATCCCAGAGTAGCTAAAACAAGAGATTTTGTGTTGGCAATGCAGCAATTGAATACGTTTGAGTCTTTGGTATTGAGGTGTAAAAATGTGGGCTTTGTATTGGGTAGGTATTGTGTTGCCATTACTAGCTCTACATTGAGTCTGGTGGGTAAGAAGTCAAGCCTAGCTGAAAGCGGGTGTTTCATATTATGTTAAGCACGTAACATTATAAAAGAAATGATGTTACTGGATGCCAGTAGCTTAAAGAAGAGCTTTTTGCTGACAAAGTAGCAGCACTTCCATAGTTTGATATTGTTCTGTAAAAATCTGGGCTATGTCTCTATATTGGGTAGGTTTTGTGTTATTATTATTAATAGCTCTAGATTGAGTCCAGTGGGTAAGCTATCCAGCCTAGGTGAAAGGTAGAGTGAGCCTTGACGCAATGGTAAGGTTATTGCCTTGTGACCTGGAGGTCATAAGTTCAAATCTTGAAAACAGTCTCTTCGCTTTCGGGGGTAAATCCGCGTACATCTATCCTCCCTAGACCTCCCCAAGTGGGAGCCTCGTGCATTGGGCCGTATTTAGGAGAAATTTAGTTCCAGTTCTAGTGATTATTCTTCTAATTTTGTTTGTACAATTTTGATTATGACAACATCATCATTATTGTTCTCTCCCGAAGTTGTATTATTATCAAATACATTATTGAATCCTATTTCCTCTATCTCAGTGTATCCCCTTGTCTAAAAGTTATGAATTATGACTTATGACATCAAATAAGTTTCTATTCTCCATCACTGTTTAGTCATTTAAGCTGATTGTTCTAAGCACGAATGCTAGTTAACTGCATCTTTTCATGCAGTGTTGGTAATGTTTCTTCTGGAAGTGTACTTCTCCATGTTGATGCGATTGTTTTGGATGAAGTTCATTACCTTAGTGACATATCTCGTGGTACAGTTTGGGAGGAGATTGTAAGCATGATTTATTGCCTTTGCCTAATACTTAGCTTGCTTGACTTCTCATATATTATTCATGCTTATGTGGTCAATAACTGCAGGTTATTTATTGTCCTAAAGAAGTTCAACTTATTTGTCTGTCAGCAACCGTTGCAAATCCCGATGAATTGGCTGGTTGGATTGGTCAGGTATTCAGATTGTGCTGGTGATGTCTATTACAGTTGCAGAATGCACGGAGCTGGATTTCCGCCCGTGTAATTAGAATTGAACTTCATTGATTCTAGCCTCCCCCCACCAATGAAGAAAAGAGGAATTCATTAATACTGAAGAAAAGTACAAAAATGGAGGGCTAGGAATCCTCCTATAGAAGTAAAGCAAATGTAAAAATAAGACAAACATTAGATCAAAAAAGAACCTAATTACTTTACATAATAGGCAAAGGAACTCCCTTAAAAACCTCATGAGCTGAAACCCCCCATCGAGGTTAAACAATAAGGCTATTCTTGTGTCCCACAAGATGGCTAAAAGACCTGTTAATTTGCTAAAATATCTAGACTCTATGGTTATTGTATTTTACAAAATGCTAAGTTTCAAGTTGCGGTTGAAAACTTGCTTAAATTCGTTAAGTACAAGCCGTTAACGTCATATAAAAATTATGTCTCCATGGGAGGCCATTTTCCCCTGGTCTAAGACATGAAAGATTTTTCACTACTCTAACGTGAAACATCTAAAAATATTGAGAGTTGAGACATAATGTATTTGAAAATTTCCCAAACTTCATGCTGTTTCTAAGAATTTTATAGAGTTGATCATCTTGATGAACTTGTGGACAGTTTGGGATTTGAGTCATTGTTTGCATGCTTGAACTTGCTAATTTTCCATCCATTGTTCAAGTACAGGATCCTGAGTGCTCCAATGTATATGACAGTTGGTTTTCCGTTTTTATTTTTATTTATCGGAAATTTTTGCATACTTTGTAGACAAATGGTTAAAGTTGTTTCCATGTGACAAGGAGGTCACAGATTTGAATTGTGGAACCAGCCTCTTGCAAATGCAAGGTAAGGCTGCTTACTATAGACCCACATAGTGGGTCCGACCCTTCCCTGGACCCTGTGCATAGCAGGAGTTTTATAGCCCTGGGTTGTCCTCATGTTTGTGGACAAAGAACTAGACAAATAAGTTACATAATTTGCTGTAAAACTACCTTCCTTGATAATGAAATTCTCTGACTATGGTTTCATTTTCTGTGACGTAAGTGAACAAATAGTACGGGTTCAGTATCATTAAATCTTCACTGGTTGACTGATGAAAATGTGTCTACTGACAGAACTCAGATACTAAATTAAACAGTCTTATTTCATTTTATTTGGCTGTCTACCAACTCCAAATTCTCTTTCAATTATGCAAGTGTGATCTTCTGTTGTGAGGAGAAATGTTTTTGGCTTTCAGATTCATGGTAAAACAGAGTTGGTAACATCATCAAAACGCCCAGTTCCACTGACTTGGCAATTCTCTATGAAGAATTCCTTACTACCACTTCTTGATGAGAAAGGAACACACATGAACAGGTAATATCTAGGATCTTATTGCATTAATTCAGTTTAGTTAATTGTTTCCCACATATATTCTATCTCAGTAACAGTAACAGCCTTGTTTATTGGTAAAGTGCTTTCCTATTTGTTTTCTCTTCGTGCCCATGTCAGTTTCATGAAAATTGGAAATTTATTCGTCACACTTGTTTGAAGCCAAGGTGATGCTAATGGTATCTTGCAGTTACATCTACTTTTTCTTTTCCCTGTTTTCTTTCTTTTAAGTGTGGATGAGTAGTAGTGTTTCTATTGGTTGTTACCCAGAAAATGCCATTAGCAGCAAATATAATCACATTTTTTTATTGAGCAGCATGAAGTTTGATAGCATATTTATTTGGCGGATTTTATCTTTCAGTAAGTAATTCATTATATTGAGTCTTAGCACATACTACTCTGCTAATGTGTGGAAGAGCAGAAAATATCCAGTTATGTGATAAACTATATATTATTTAGGGGTTGAATTGTGAGTGCTGATTGTATGATATGTTAAACGTTGTTGTTCAAAATGGGTGGCTTTTCTTTGTGACTTCCTGGATCATAGATCGTTGTGACAGTAATAGTCAATAGATCGGGGTGATAATTACCATTGTTAGTACTTGCTGCATTGGAGAATTATAAGAGGGCTTGGGTTAACAGGGATCTGGCTGCTCTGAAGTGTATGGCGATGGTACATAGCTTGCTTCAATAATTATTGCTGATAAAGTCAGTTGTTTGGATTTTGGCCTATTGATAAGATACGGGATGATATCCATACGCTTATTTTCATAAATTCCTACCAAACAGTCCGGTTTATGATAGTGCTGGTGATTGAACATATGTTGTTGTGTGGCTGTGGTAGTGACGGTCACCTGGTCTCTGCAACTTGCTGATCGTTGTAACCTTTAGATATATCCAACCATTCATGTGCCTTCACCTAACAACATAAGCTTTTAGGAGAGTTGGTTCATGACATGGTATTAAAGTCTGTGTGACCAAGTGATCTATAGTTCAATCCTTATGGCCCCCGTTCTTCTAATAAAAAGTTAAATTTCAGCACAAAGTAGGTGGGCCTGTGGATTGCTAACGCTTCAAGCCCAAAAGAGCTCTTGTATGAGGGAGCTGTTAGATATATAAAACCATTTATGTGCCTTCACCTAACAGCTTAAGATTTTTGGAGAGTTGATTCATAACAATACCAGTAGTTATGGTGGTGGCAGCTGCAGCAGCAGCTTTGGTGGCTTATGCTGGTGATGATTATGATATTGGTCGTGATTGTGATTTACTTATTTTCATAAATAATATTTGAATGAGGACTGAATAAATAACTGGAGAATTTTCTATGGAACGATGACTAGGTAACTGAGAATTTTCTATGGATCGATGAGTAGGTTACTAGATGTGAATATACAAGTATCAAGTGTTTTTTCCAAATGAAAACGTGACAACATTATTATTCTGATATAATACATGTAGTAATAAACTACTATGGAGTATGGATTATTTATTATTGAACAAATTTCAACAACTAAATACTGAACATTATCATTATTTTATTAGTAAATCAGATAAAAATGGAAGCTTAGTTTCTTCCTTTATTTAAAGCAGGAAGCTGTCACTCAATTATTTACAACTTCAAGCTGCAGGAGTTAAACCTTACAAGGATGATTGGTATAGAAAAAGGAATTACAGGAAACGAGGAACTCACACTAGCTATGATATTGATGGTAGCATGTTAGAGCAACGCTCTCTTTCAAAGAATAACATAAATGCAATTCGTCGTTCACAAGTAGGGCCTCTGAATCAATCCTTATATATTGCTTTGTATTTTATGATGTTCGTTGTAGCAATCTTTTCCCTACCTTTTCTTTTCTGAACTTCATATCTTGATGTTGAAAAGTGAAAACGAGGAGATCTTGGCTATATTTATATGTCAAATAATCACTCATGAATACTGAATATGGAGTTTGGGTTCTGATACACACTTACGCTAAAAGGCACACTCATGTTGTATGGAAATTTAAGGGGGAAAAAACTACTTCATGGACCTTATGTTATAATAATGAGCATATGCTTTGATATGGAGTATAATGGTTGACCTTATGTTTATAATAATGAGCATATGCTTTGATATGGAGTACATATAATCTTAATTCTTTTCAGGTTCCTTAAGTATAATCTTAATTCTTTTCAGGTTCCTCAAGTAATTGATACGTTATGGCATCTTCAGTCTAGGGATATGCTGCCAGCTATTTGGTTTATTTTTAGCAGGAAGGGTTGTGATGCGGCTGTGCAATACCTTGAAGATTGCAAACTTTTAGATGATTGTGAAGCAAGTGAGGTTGAACTTGCCTTGAAGAGGTTCCGCGTTCACTGTCCTGATGCTGTCAGAGAAACAGCTGTGAGAGGACTTCTGCAAGGGGTTGCTGCGCATCACGCTGGATGTCTACCATTGTGGAAGGCATTCGTAGAAGAATTGTTTCAAAGAGGGCTTGTCAAGGTTGTTTTTGCTACAGAAACCCTGGCTGCTGGACTCAATATGCCCGCTAGAACAGCTGTTATTTCGTCCCTCAGCAAAAGAAGTGATAGTGGACGTATCCAATTAAGCTCAAATGAACTGCTTCAGATGGCTGGGCGTGCTGGACGCAGAGGCATTGATGAAAGTGGTCATGTAGTCCTCATCCAAACACCTAATGAAGGTGCTGAAGAGTGCTGCAAGGTGCTGTTTGCTGGACTTGAGCCTTTAGTGTCCCAGTTTACTGCTTCATATGGAATGGTTTTGAATCTTCTTGCTGGTGTTAAAGCCATCCGGTCAAATGAATCAGATGAAGTGAGACCTTCATCACGGAGAACTTTGGAAGAAGCAAGGAAGTTAGTTGAGCAGAGTTTTGGAAATTATGTGAGTAGCAATGTTATGCTGGCTGCCAAGGAAGAACTTCATAAAATTGAGAAAGAAATTAAGTTGCTGATGTCAGAAATTACTGAGGAGGCCATTGATAGAAAAAGCAGGAAGGCTTTATCACAGCGGGAATACAAGGAGATTGTAGAGTTACAGGAAAATTTAAGGTCAGAAAAACGTGTTCGGACTGAATTGCGGAAACAGATGCAAGCAAAGAGAATTTCTGCCTTGAAACCTTTATTGGAAGACCCTGAAAGTGCACATCTACCATTTTTATGCTTGCAGTATAAAGATTCTGAAGGAGTTCAACATTCAATTCCTGCTGCGTTTTTGGGGAAGGTTGACTCGCTTAATGCTTCAAAACTCAAGAACATGATTTCTTCTGATGATTCTTTTGCACTAAATTTAGTAGATGCAGAGCCAACAAGTGTTACTGATTCTGAATTGAATGAACATCTCAAACCATCATATCATGTGGCTCTTGGTTCAGATAACTCATGGTATCTATTTACGGAAAACTGGATTAAAGCAATATACGAGACAGGCTTTCCCAATGTTCCATTGGCTCAAGGGGATGCTCTACCTCGAGAAATTATGAGTACTCTCCTTGATAAGGAGGAGATGAAGTGGGATAAGCTTGCTCAATCCGAACATGGTGGTTTATGGTTAATGGATGGATCTCTAGAGACATGGTCTTGGAGTTTGAATGTTCCTGTTTTGAGTAGCCTATCTGAAAACGATGAGCTACTACTAAAGTCGCAAGCCTACAAAGAGGCCGTTCAACATTACAAGGAGCAAAGAAATAAAGTTGCACGCTTGAAGAAAAAGATAGCTCGTACTGAAGGCTACAAAGAATATAGTAAAATCATAGACGCGGTCAAGTTTACTGAGGAGAAAATCAAACGGCTGAAGACTAGATCAAAACGTTTGACAAATAGGATAGAACAGATTGAACCCTCAGGATGGAAGGAGTTTATGCAGATTAGCAATGTCATACATGAAACCAGAGCTTTAGATATTAATACACATGTCATATTTCCACTTGGGGAAACAGCCGCTGCAATCCGAGGAGAAAATGAGCTTTGGGTTGCAATGGTTCTTCGCAATAAAATTTTACTAGAACTAAAACCTGCACAACTTGCTGCAGTGTGTGCAAGTTTGGTGTCAGGTGGTATCAAAGTCCGACCCTGGAAAAACAACAGTTATATTTATGAGCCTTCTGCAACTGTAGTCAATTTCATAGGGTTATTGGATGAGCAAAGAAAGGCTCTGTTGTCAATTCAAGAGAAACATGGGGTAACGATATCTTGCTGTTTGGATAGCCAGTTTTGTGGTATGGTTGAGGCTTGGGCTTCTGGGTTGACTTGGAGGGAAATAATGATGGATTGTGCAATGGATGATGGTGATCTAGCTCGCCTCCTTCGAAGGACCATTGATCTATTAGCTCAGATTCCAAAATTGCCAGATATTGATCCATTGTTGCAGCGCAATGCAAAGGCTGCATATGATATCATGGACCGGCCTCCAATAAATGAGCTTGCTGGGTAGTTTGTCTGCCTCTTCTGTTCTATGACTATGATCCATTTGTAAATTTTATTGTACGATTAATTTCCAACAATTCTTTTTATGATATTTATAGAAGTAATTTATACTTTTTAATTAGGTTGTAAACCTCTGATGTTTTATAGAAGAAATTTAATTTTTCTTAAAAATATACAACTTTTATATTTTCATTAAAAAAAATCAACTAAAGTATATTTATATTTTTTTACGTAACAACGACAATTATAAAAAGAATAAGGGAAAATGCATTTAACTCCCTTAATTTTTTGGGTAAATCAAATGCTTTTTCTTTCTTTATTTAAGTGGGTTTAAGTGTTGGGCTAAAAAATAGAAATCGGCCTAAAAGATAGGATGAAGATCTTTTGTCCCATTTCGTTAATAAGTGTCATATGAACATTGGTTAAGAAATCCATAAAAAGCAAGTTTGTATGGAAAAACTAAACATATCACTCCTCAAAATAATAAATACTTCTTTATAAAAATTTATTTTTCTTGATTCCTTAACTAATAATTTTATTTAGTACAAAAGACCAATAATTTTATGGCAATGATTAACATTCACCATAAAGTATTACTCTTCTTTAACATTCGGATTACAAACATTCTAGCTCTGCCCTGTTCTAGAAGGCTGGGTTAGTCCAAGGGCTAGGGATGACAATGGATACCTGCAAAAATTATCCATGATGGGTAGGATAATTATCCGCACAATGGATACGGGTTCGGGGACGGATAATTACCTGCAAGATTTTATGGCTATGGGTGCTGGTACGGATACCTTAGTACCCACCCTGCCCCATACCCGTATACATATTTATTAAAAAATTGAAATGAAAGTTAGGCTATTACTACTTTCTTATTTTTTTTCCGAGTTCTTACTCTTAGCGTTGTTTTGTCCGTTCACCACTTCACCATAACTTTCTTCTTCCTAATCTTCCTATTTAATTGTAATATTTGTTATTTGTTTGAGAGCAAACTAGAATAATATACCTTGTTATACTATAATAATATTTTTGACTTTAATAATGCTCTTTTTTTATTTATTGATTTTTCATATTTAATTAAAGTGCGGGTAATGAGTGCGGGTATGAGTACTTAGGTACTCGGCAAGTAAAGGTACAGATACTTAAGTTGCTACCCACGCGGATAAAAGTATTTTTTTAAAATGCGGGTATGGGGACGGGTACTATAGTACCCTACCCATTGCCATCCCTACCAAGGGCCATGCAACTAAGGTCCTTGGTTCAGGCCTTAAAAATTTTTTATTTATACTACAAAAAATATTTATACAACCTAGCGTTGACCATTAGTGTCGGCTAGCCTACGCTATCCTTTTTTATTTTAAAAAATGTTTCAAAAAGCCTAGCCTCAAAGTTCGCTTTAGGACTAAATAGGTGTTGGGCCGGCCTTGCCGGAAGAAGAAGGGAAAAATAAAAAGATAAAGACTAAATGTGACAAAAGAATAAAAGAAAATAAATTAAAAGACTTATTTAGGAAAAATAAAAGGAAAGATTTACACTCTATTTTATTATCCTTCCTATGTATGTGGATTGTCCTTTTATCTAGGGACATTAAGAGTACCTTTGGTAGAGATATTCTTTTTAGTTTCTTAGGAATTCTAATTTAGGAATCCTATATTCTCATGTTTGGTATGTTTTTAAGAAAAACACATTCCGAGAAAACTAGCATTTTTAAGAATTTTCTTGACTATGTTTTCTCCCAAAACATTCTCATAGTAGGGGTGAGAATCCTAGTTTTCCATGGACATGAGAAAATTTTTGTTATTTAAAAAACAATTATACCCTATTTCCAATGGATAAAATTAATATTATGTTAAAATATATTTTTGTTTGTGAGAAAAGAACTCATGTATACCATTGTTTTTGAAATTATTTAAATTTTTAAGATTTTTTAATATCTTTATCTTCAAACTTTAATTTTCAATTAATCTATATTCAAGGGTATTTTTAAAAATAATAGTAACATTCCCAAGAAAGATTCTCCTAAACTAAACATGAGAATCAAAGAACCTGGAGTGATATTCCTAGGAATGTCTAAGGGCTCCTACACACATTTTTAACATTCTCAAGAATCATCAATCCCAAAAATCATAATAGCTGATAATCATTCTCAGGAACAAAAATTAAAGTTTCTTTTTGGTTATAATAAAGATTTATAATTTTTTTTAATAATTTACATAAATTAAAGTTTTATAATTTTTTTTGGGGAATTTAGAATATATGATTTTAGGAAATAAATCTAAATTTGTTATGAATTTTTTAATTAAAAAATAAAATTAGAAGGTTTTAAAACTTGAATTAAAGTTAATTAGTAATTAACTTCTTAATTTGAACTTATAATATTAAAAATTTAAGAGGGTGGAATATTTTAAATTTAAAACTATAAGAATGTTATTATAAATTTCCTTTCTTATTCCCAACCATTAATTTAAAACATCCTCAAATCAAGGGCGAAGCATTTACACTTTCCATTCACTATTCACACTACTCATCAATGAATGCATATTTAGCTAATGATAATTTTGTAAAATAAAATTCTAAAATGATAATTGGTCAATAAGAAGTGTAGATAGAAAATATGGAGGACGCCCCAAATCAATGACTTTCAATGCATGAATGCTGCCACCTTTTTTGGGATCATGTTAAATGTTTTCCCTTTCACAAATAAATTCATCTCTCTCTACCCTTCCTTATGCTATCATGTTACTACGTATTTATATATAAGCAAAAAAATTTGGCTTCACATATATTAAAAAAATTAGTTATATTAGTTTAATTATTTTGATTTATATAAAAAATAAATTATCATTACTAAATTATCTTTTCTTGAAAGTGTATAATGCGCTCGAAAATTATGTCTTGAGAATATATAATATTTTTATAAAAATAAAAAAGTTCAAAAAATTTAGGTACATTTTTGTTTATATATGAATGTGGAGGAATTACATATTAGCTCCTTCCTATGTTTCACGTCTATTCCTTTCACACAACCCATCTCCATTTCCATTTTCAAAGTATCAATTTTCATTTGTTTTTTAACTTTTAACAATTTGATATGGCTCTATCACGCATAACATCTACTTCTACTTCTTCTTCTTCTTCGATCTTGAAACCCATCTTTGCTTCCTTATACCTTCGTCGCCCTCTCTCCTCTAACAGCACCCTAACCATCGAGACCTCAATTCCCTACAGTGCCCACATTTGCGACCCTCCCTCGCGAGCCGTCGATACCACCCCTTCCGAGCTCCTCTCCTTCTTTCGTGACATGGTGGCCATGCGTCGCATGGAGATTGCCGCTGACTCACTCTACAAGGCCAAGCTCATTCGTGGCTTCTGCCACCTCTATGATGGCCAAGAAGCTATCGCTATCGGCATGGAAGCCGCTACCACCAAGAAGGATTGCATCATCACTACTTACCGCGACCATTGCACTTTTCTCGGTCGTGGCGGTACCTTCCTCGAGGCCTTTGCAGAGCTTATGGGCCGCAAAGATGGCTGCTCCACAGGTATTATCATACATAAACATTGTTATTTTCTACTATAACTCCTTTTATATATATATTATGCTCGTTTGAGATCCTTAACTCGTTCATCTTACATCATCACTTTTACTTTAGAGGCTTAATTGCATCTTTGTTGTTTCGAATATTATGATTGTGTAATTTTAGTGTTTCAGATTTTAATTGCATTAATTGATTGAGTCCTCCAAGTATCACGATTGTACAATTTTGGTCCCTCAGATTTTAATTGCGTCAATTGGGTCCCCAAGTATCACGATTATGTAATTTTGGTCCCTCAAGTATCATCATTGTGCAATTTTAATCTCTCAGGTGTCACGATTGTATAATTTTTAACGTCAATAGCTTATGAAACACATGTGAGACTGATTTGCACTTAGTGAGCCAACTTGACACCTTATGTTTCATTCCTATGTTGTACTTAGTAATATGCATTTAACCGCTAAAGTGTGTGAGATGTCAATAATGTCACATAAGAATATCTTGTAAGTTGTCAAGTTGACCTCACTAAGTGTCAAATCAGTTCCACGTGGGCCACGTAGGCTACTAGCGTTAAAAATTGCACTATTTTGATACTTGGGGGACCTAAGTTGCACAATCGTGATACCTGAAGGACCCAATTGGCGCAATTGAAAAATAGGGGACCAAAGTTGCACAATTGTAATACTTTGGGGACCCAATTGGTGCAATTAAAACTTGAGGGACTAAAATTGCACAATCGTAATACCTGGAGGACCAAATATGCAATTAAGCCTACTTTATATTACTTAAAACATATCTTCACTCTAATGATACAGCTTTAATAAAAAGTTATAGTGTTTTCTATAAGCAATGTTTATTAAATTTGACAGTTGGATGTCATGTTACTGATATACTCTAATGATACTATCGTGTAAAAATTGATTCTTATTTCTTAAGCAATTTCCATCAAAGATGCTATAAAGTGTTCCATCCACTAATTTTTTTTACATTTTTTTAGACCATTCACTCTAATTTTAACTAAAGCAAGACTAGTTAGAGAATCCTAAAGTTTAAAGCATATTTAAAAATGTTATTAAATTATTTTGAAACCACTACATATTTTATCCATTTACTCCTAGAAAATTAACTATTATACAAATATTACTAATCTATACACATTTTATTGTAGTTTACTACATAAAAGTGACTTTTTATATAAATCAAAAGAAGTAAATTATCTAAAGATCATTTTTAACAAATATATCTAAGCATAAAAATAATATAATTATAATTAATTACACATATAATCAACCCTTAAAATATTTTATTTTTCACACTTAATCTAAACGCACCCTTCAATAATGCAATAAATGGTTTGTCGCAGTGGATGTGAATTGTGAACCTTGACAACCTCCTTTCATATCAGAGGTTCAAATCCTAATATCATCACTTTAAAAAGGATTTTATCTAACCATCATTTTCAACCCGAAAGTTAATCTCAAAACTTGCATGTGGAGATATTTGATCCAAGACAAAAAAACAAAATGCACACACCTTTAAGGAGAGATTCTCCACAAGTCAGGAACCCGGCTTCCATTTGATAAAAAAAAAAATCATTTATTACACGTCAATCATTTATCTATTTTAAATGATAGTAGTAATTTTTTTTTGAATAAATCATTATTTTGATCCATAAAAATATAATATATAATCCCTAAAAATAGTTAAATTAGTCAAAATAATCTCTCAACATTAATTTCAATAGTCAAATTGATCCCTGACTGAGGTGAAGGCAGAGATTAGCTTAACTAATGGAATTAATATTAAAGGATTTTTTCATAATTAAATTATTTTTAAGAATTAAACTGATAGCGTATCACACTGTTAGGAATAAAAAACGATGATTTATTCTTATTTTTTTTGGTACATTTTTAAATGAGTGCAATACTTTTGTGGTTGAGGAGTAGCGAATCCCGTGGTAACACCAAGAACACTGTGATTGGTTTCAGCAATAGAGAATCACTTTTCTAATTTCCACCCAACTCAATTAAACTCGACTGGTAGCGACAAAAAGACACAGAATTCACTGTCATACATTCACGCATTCGTCAAACAAACACTAATGCCATTTTCATATAAATAATAAATAATAAATAAATAATTTCATCTTTTTTGTTCTCTCTCTCAGCTCTGCTGCTACCTCACCTAAACCCTCCAACCTCGATCTCTCTTCTACTCCTTTCCTCCGATTCACACAACACCCCATCTCCATTTCCATTTCCAAGTTTCATTTTTTGTTCTTTGTTTTTAATTTCTAACAGATCGATATGGCTTTATCACGCATAGCATCATCCTCTTCTTCTATGTTGAAACCCATCTCCGCCGCCTTATCCCTCCGCCGCCCTCTTTCCTCCGACAGCACCACCCTTACCATCGAGACATCCGTTCCCTTCACTTCCCACAACTGCGACGCTCCCTCACGCGCCGTCGATACCACCCCCTCCGAGCTTCTCTCCTTCTTCCGTAACATGGCACTCATGCGCCGGATGGAGATCGCCGCCGATTCCCTCTACAAGGCGAAGCTCATCCGCGGCTTCTGCCACCTCTACGACGGTCAGGAAGCTGTCGCCATCGGCATGGAAGCCGCCATCAACAAGAAGGACTGCATCATCACCGCCTACCGCGATCACTGCATCTTCCTCGGCCGCGGCGGCACCCTCCTCCAGGTCTTCGCTGAGCTTATGGGCCGCAAAGATGGCTGCTCCAAAGGTATCACTTACCGTAGTTATCATACTTTTTGGTCCGAGGAATTAAGACACTTTTTTTTTAAGCATTTCTTTTTTGGTTCATTTTTTTTTTTTAGGGGAGGGAAGATTAGAGTATTTAAACTCCAAAATTATAAGGTTTTAAAAGTAAGTTATTTTAAAAAAAAAACCTTTGATGTTCTTTAACTAATTAAAATTTCTACCGTCTCTTTTCCTTCCCTCCATTAAAATCTCTTCCTTAACTCCTTCTTGTAACAAGGGAAAATTTATTCCCAACTCACTTTCCCAGGAATGTCAAAATATATGTGATACCATTACCAAACGTCAACTTAGTTGGGTAGCCTTTGCCATGCCTACGAATGAAATAGTAGAACATTAGTAGAGTGGTTTTAGTCTATGTTTGGGTTGGCAGAATGGGATGGAATGAAGGGAATGATCCATTGTTCGGATTGTATAAAAGAGGATGTAATCCAATTGGTAGCAAACACCATTTCTCATGCTCCAAATGCTTAATAAACAAAATATTAGTGTTTTTAAAATGAGGCTAATATAAGAATAAAAAAGTTGTAACTCATTACATTCATTGTATTTCACGAACGATGGAATGAGAATTTTGTTCCAAATAATATCCAAATGAGAATTTTGTTCCATCATAATATCCAAATAATGGAATGGAAGGTGTTTCACTCTGTTCCATTATGTTTCTTTTTCATTCCATTCCATTCCCTTTCACCAATCCAAACATAGTCTTGTACTCTTTAGTATAACCCTTTTCAGTGGAACCAAAATCTCATACTTTTTAACTTCACTTTCTATTTTGTCTTATTTATAAAATGCACCAAATATAGAATGAAACCATATGTTATCTTCCGTCTCATTCTAACATGTCTTCTTACTAGCAGACATTACTGTTGTTTTCTAGTTAGTTATTATATCCTGATTTATATAAACCACTTGATTGGCTTGGGTTCTTGGATGCACTGTCATTATTCAGTTAAATTTCAGTTTCTCATTTCTCTCTCCCTTTATACCATGTTTCCAACAAAAGGTAAGGGTGGTTCCATGCACTTCTACAAGAAGGATGCTGGGTTCTATGGTGGCCATGGCATTGTTGGAGCTCAGGTTCCGCTTGGTTGTGGCTTGGCATTTGCTCAGAAGTACTCAAAGGATGAGAATGTGACATTTGCTTTGTATGGTGATGGTGCTGCCAATCAGGGGCAGTTGTTTGAGGCGCTTAACATGGCAGCGCTTTGGGATCTTCCTGCCATCTTGGTCTGCGAGAACAATCATTGTGAGTGGTTGTGGACTTGTGGTAGTGAAAGTTTTTTGAATCAGGGTGGTGTGGGTTGGGTTGGGTTGGGTTGGTTGATCTGATTTGTTTTGGTTTGCAGATGGGATGGGAACAGCGGAGTGGAGGGCTGCTAAGAGCGGTGCTTATTACAAGCGTGGGGATTATGTTCCTGGATTGAAGGTAAGGTTGAGAATTCTGGTGTTTTGGTATGTCATCTTCATTGAAGTGATTAATTAGTGTCTTTAAATGGCTGATTTTGTTAGTTAAGGAATGCAATGCAACGCCCTTCTTCCCTGATGATGTATTGTGTAGCACCTCAGTTGAATTGATGGATCTGTATCAGTGTGTCTAGACTCTTGTTGATTACTGAGGGATTTTGTTATGTGGCCAATATGGCAATGTCTTTCGGATAATTTGTGATTTGAATGAATTAACATGAAGTCTGAGGTGTTCCAATAATGATTTTTTTTTCAACTGAATGGGTTTACTACCGAATTCAGTATTCAGGCAATATGTTTCTCAAATTCTAATGATTTAGTATTTTGTGTTGATGGAAATAATGAATTTTGTTTTTAAGGCTTAGTATTATGAAGGTTTATTATAACTGTTGTGGAGAAAGCTTTTTCAGATGTGGTTCTGCCAAATTTTAACATGATGTATGTATAGTGATGTCATTGCAAAATTGTGGGTTACTGCTTAATTTAGCTTTCTCTGCATATGCATTCTTTGAAAATGTAAATAGAGGATGACTGCTAAGCTATATTATTAGGAACCTTTTTTGTTAGTTTATTTCTATCAGATTTAAGGCCACTGCTTCTTTTATTTTCAAACTGGCATCTCTAAGCCTTGTATGGACCTCTTCTAAGTGTCAGATCGTGGTTGACGAATTGGCATGGTATTGTGTTGTTTTTCATGTTCTCGTATTGATGCTTCTGTGGCATCATCTTTTTGCATCGTCATTGGTTTCTATTCCTATTTTCATGTTTTGATGTCTAAATACGTAGGATTATGTTTGCTGTATGTTGTGTGTTTTACTGGGCTATACAGGCTCTTTGCTAACTTGGTTTAAGTATGTGTTTCATGACTGTGGGTGTGTACATGTATGCATGACTGTCTGCACATCAATAAATGTGTTAATTGATTGAAATTTTTTAATGAATATTTATACTTTGTGCAGGTGGATGGCATGGATGTTCTTGCCGTGAAACAAGCTTGCAAATTTGCAAAGGAGCATGCTTTGAAGAATGGGCCCCTTGTGAGTAAATTTATTTGCTGTTATTATACTTGAGCTTCTCTCTTAAAATTAATCATTAGCAATTGGATTTTATACGTTGATCATTCATCTACTGATGCTGGACATGAGTCTTTAGATTAAGAGGGATCAGCCATGACAATTTTATTCGTTATTGTATTAGTTTTAGGCTTTAGCCTTTGGGCCAGAGTTTTCTACTTTATATATTCCTTAATTCTTTAATCTGCTAATAAATGACAGAACTCCTACTTAGTTTTAAGTATACATATTTGAATTAAGGTATATGCAGTGCGTATAAGATTTGATTGTTTGAGCTTTCTTGCCACAAGTATTGCATATAGGATTGTTGTAGTTATTATTTAATCGATAATTAGGTCTCTCTTGCCTGATGCATAGGACCTGACATTATGCCTCGTGTGTATCTGGATAACTTATTTTACAAATTTATAGAATTGACAGTTTGCTTGGAAATTCTTTTTCCTGATCCCAGTAATAGTTAGGAAATAACTTGATAGTATAAAGTTTGTGCCATTTGACAAATGATGATCTTAGTAAGAAGCCATTTAGGAGCAATGAATTTTGTCAGTGCTACTTAACTAATTGCTTTGCAGTTTTCACCTTATGTGGAAAGGAATGTTTTACTGGAAAGTAGTTGAATGTTATGGGTCATTGATCTAAGGAATGTATCGGTTAACTTTTGGAAGGTTTTCCTTTTAATTATTTGATATTTTTTATTTGAATTGTTTAATTTGGATGCATTGCTAGTGTAAAGGTTTTTACACCATCATTCAATTATGCATTGTCACACCATTAAAAAAGTTTGACTTAATGTAAAGGTTTTTACACTATCACTCAATTATGTATTGCCATGTCATTGAAAGAGTGTGATAGTTGTTGTGAGAGTCTAACTTTTTTAATGACATGACAATGCAAGATTAAATGAAAGTGGTAAAGACTCTTACACTAACAGTGCTTCAAATTTAAATCCTTATTTGAAATAAGTTGAGGATTTGATTTTCATAGTTTGCATTCTTCGGGATATGGTTTGTATTTGGCATATGTCTGCTGTCCTTCGATCTGATACAGAAAGAAAAAGATGTTTATCGCCTTGTGAAAGGCTGTATGACACTATGACTTGGTCCATAGCAGTGGCCTTTTTCTCCTCCTAACTATATTTAACAACATTGATTGCATGGATGCAAAGGATTTGTGTATTATATAGATAGCTTAATTTTAATATTTGCTCGCATTTGTGTGGTTTTGATTAAATTATCAAAGTTTATTCTGTTAGATTTTTATTGATTACTCTATCTTCTTGATTATTCTGTCCAGATACTTGAAATGGACACTTACAGATACCACGGCCACTCCATGTCTGATCCTGGTAGCACATACCGCACACGTGATGAAATTTCTGGTGTGAGACAGGTTTGTCACACTCCCCATCATATAACATGCTATTTGTTCAATACTGAGGAATTCATTTTCATATTTTTATTTTTTGTTGGCTAATATGATTATAGGAGCGTGATCCAATTGAGAGAGTAAGAAAGCTGTTAGTGTCTCACGAGATTGCTACTGAAAAGGAGCTCAAGGTGATTTCAATGAAATGGAATTCTTGCTTTATCCTTTCAATTGTGAAATGTGATATTTTCCATAGTTGGTTATGTATAACCTTTGAAGCATGGGTACATATGTCTGGGTACATTCAGGGTACATTCGGATATATTGGTTTCCTTCTGAAAATGGGTATGGCTTTGGCGCGGCTTGGTTACCACCGGCTTGGATGATTTTGTGCAGAAACTTTGTCATTTTTCATGCTAGGTCACAATTGTTCCCCTCCCTCTTTCCTTTCCGTTTTACTCAGCCACATCTGCCAGACTTTTTCCTTTCCTGTTCATTCGTTTGTCCTTCAACGGCTGATTACAGTGGTGGTAGGGGGTGGTGACGCACAGTTGTGATGAGCAAGCGGTTGTGACTAGCTATTTCTCTACACCATCCAGCGATTCCACCTTCGATGGCCCCCCGAATCAACATAAACTTTTCTCTAATTCTCTTATTGTTTCTCTTGATATCGATGAGCAAATTTACCCTGGCATTTCCACCCTTGAGATAGCCATGAATAGAAACTGTTGTCTTTATTACTATGTAGGGCATCTGATTTAACTGAAGTATTTTATGCATCAGCTTATATAATTTAGCTTATATATGTGTTTTGCTTCCAAATATGTTGGTAGACCTTTATTATGGTAGTTACTGTTCAAATTAGTTTTATTATGCCTACAACTATTTCTGCTATATGTAAAGATGAAACGGCCTGTTTTGTAAATTGCTAATAGTATTTTCTGATTTTCTTTTAAACTTTTGTAATGTTCTACAATTTTTCTGCCTATTGGATTTTTAGGAATATTTGTTTGAATGGTTTCTAGCCTATCACAAAAGTGTCTTGATATATTTGCTTTAATTAAACATTTGAATTTGATGTCATGCTGAAGATATTAATCCATTTTCTTCTTTCAGGACACTGAAAAGGAAGTCAGAAAAGAAGTTGACGAAGCCATTGCTAAAGCAAAGGTGAAAAGCATATCTTTGCTGTTTATTCTTTTTGCTCTTTTTTTTATTATACCATAGACTAGCATATCATGTATTTGGCTGTATATGATTTACAATGAGTTCTCTGTGTTCTTTGATATCCAGGAGAGTCCAATGCCAGATCCATCTGATCTATTTACCAACGTATATGTTAAAGGTTTCGGGGTTGAGGTATTGATTTCATCCCTATTCATTGTTTTATGAACCTGAAGTATATACAAATCAAATGATGGTTGGCAGGTTTGGGAGTCTTTTGCTTTAAAATTGAGGAAAATATTGTTTTTGATATTTGGGATTATATTGGCTTCAGAATTTATGACAGCAGATATAGTCAGATAGTTTGATACTTTTGAAGTTTGAGTAAATACTCAATTTGGTCTCTGAAATTATAGGGTCGTATCAACTTAGTCTCCCACATTATCAATATTCCAAAATGATCCCTGGAATTGCAGAAAGTTAATCAGATTCGTCCATCCGTTGGTATTTGCATGGACTATAATGACATTAAGTTGGTAATGTCAGGGATGCATTTCCTACATTTTACAAATCCAAGGATCATTTTGGAATATTAATAATGTGGGGAACTAAATGAATACGATCCTACAATTTCAGGGATCAAATTGAGTTTTTACTCTTTAAAGTTTTATTCAGTTTTTAGACAATTAAAATATCAAAGTGGGGAAAATGACAAGATACTTGATTTTTAAGATTTACATAAAAAAGAGATGCAGCTGCAATTACATTCATGCAATTAATAATTAATATCATAGTATCATCTAACCCTCAGCGGACCCAACAATGGCGGGAGTCCTGTGACTGGGCTCCCCTTTGTCTATGTTACTTGGTAGATGGTATGCTTCACTCAACTCTTACAATTGATGCTCTTCTGAATCGTAGGCATTTGGTGCTGATAGGAAAGAAGTCAGAGCTACTTTGCCATAATTTAGAACTTTGTACTTTGAGTGTCTACTACCTTGGTACTAGAATGATCAAAATAATGAAGAATAAAAGGTTATACAGAGCAGGTCATCTCCCTGCCCATTGGCTGAGTTTTCCCAATGTGTATAGGAAATTTATTCTGGAGTAGCAATTGGGGCTGAAATTTTGCCATTGTAATTTTGGAGGAGCTAACGGCCATATAGCATTACTGTAATTGATGCAAACTGCTGTGCTGCGAATTTGAGAGATTCATTGTGCACAACTCCACTGAACCTGTATTCCTCAATTGGTGGCAAGTTTTTGCCATTAGTTTTATTGTTATTCACCATTGTGTTTCATTAAAACCATTGTTTTTTGGGTACCAAGAATTCTTGTTTCTTTTAACAATTTCAAACTTTTCATGCATGCAGTTTGCAGGTTGAATCATTAATACAGATGCCTTTTGTAGCTTGAATTATCTAAATTTTTTCTGTTTCAAACCTCTTACACCTTTTTCATGTGGTTATATTATATATTGCTTGTATGAGAAAAGGATAAGATCATGTAATTATTCGTGGTTGTGAGACATGAATGAATGATGATGGAAGTTTTTAAGTGATACTGATGTTGGGAGTAACCCATTAATGATTTAAGGGTGATATGCTTTTGCTTGTTCAATTTACAAACAAGTTTACTTTATAGGAGTTTTGTCCTATTGGAAAAAACTAAAACATGCTATAGTTTCAGTTTTGCAACGTTTACTAGGTCAGGTGAAAAATACTAGTATGAAATGGTGGGCTGTAAGAAATGAAATTACTAGTTATCGAAGACTAAGATACCACCAAATTTTCTCTGACTCATGATGAGCAATATAATTTTTCATATGAATAAGTTTATCCCGCTGCATTCATGATTCAGTAATTTAGAGAAGCATTCATACTAGGGATGGCAATGGATATTGGATCCGCTTGGTACCTTCAAAATTTATCCGCTATGGATAGGGTAATTACCCGCTAATTGGGTTTGGATATGGGTACGGATAATTGTCCGCAAAAATTAATGATGATGGGTACGGGTACTCTAGTATCCATTCCGTCTCATATCCGCACATATATATATATATATATATATATATATATATATATATATATATATATATAATCAGATATATTCTGAAGTTTATTGTAATATTTACTTGATGTTTTGGAGATTGATTATTGGATATTTTGTTTTAAAACCTTTGAATTTCATGTTCAGAAATTGATTATTAGATCCATAGATTGTATTTTTAGTTTGAAATGCAAGAGTTTAAACGTTTTATTGTTTAATTAAAATTTTTTATTAAAGTGCGGGTACGGATACTTAAGTATCCAAAGGGTAAGGGTATGGTTATTGAATTCACTACCCACGAGGGTATGGGTCAGGATACGGATATTTTTTTAAAATACGGGTACGGACATGGATATTATAGTACCCTACCTATATCTTATCTATATCCTATCCATTACAATCCTTAATTCATACGACTACTTGCAAGTAAACCCTTCTTACATGACATTGCATATTTGCATTTACGGTGAGAATTGCTGCATTTTTAAAAAAAGCAATGAAAAGATTGAGGCATGAAGTGTGTAAAAGTACTCTGATACCCATACAATTATTTAAAGGGTGTTGCTATGTCCTACGAATATTGGTTGAGAAATTCATAAAAAGTAAGTTTATCTTGAAAAGTAGGTCTTGTCAGCTAAGGTTCTAAGGACATTGGTTAAGGAATCCTTTAAAAGTAAATTTTTATTGGAAAACTAAGTTTCTAATTTCTCAAAATATTAAATACATCACTTCCCAATAAAAAATTTCTTCTTTTGATTCTTTAACCAATATCCTTAGAACACTGGTTAGTATTCTTCTTGGAAATGTAAGAATGTAACTTTTCAAAATATTAAATGCATTTATTTCCAATAAGTTTTTTTTTCTTTTTTTTGATTTTTCAACCAATACCCTAAGACGCTTATTAGCATTCTCCATATTTTAAAGCATGGGTCATAACTATTCGGATTGAGATCATAAAACCTCTAACCGGAATAAATTAAAAGCAAATACTAACCAATGTCCTAACGGCATTGGTTAAGGAATCATAGATAGAAAGTTTGCATTTAAAGTGGTTCAATACATTTTTTTTTGAGGAGGTATTCAATACATTAAACATTCAAAAGTTACATTTTCCAATAAAATTATTCTATCTTTAGATTCCTTAAACAATGCTCTTAGGACACTTATATTACTACTCCCTCCGTAACAAAATACAAGCAAATTTAACCGTCTTCACACTTATTAAGATAATTAGTTATTCACAATTAATGTTATTAATATCATTTAAAAGTTCAACTTCATTGGCTAAATTACCCGTCTTTATTTATTCACATTAATTGTTTTGTATGAAAACTTGTTTCAATTAAATACAATAAAATGAAGGACATTTTTTGTATACTATCATTAAAAAGATACAAAAAATCAACTTTTGCTTATATTTTATTATAATTTAAATGAGCAAATTTTTGTTTATATTTTATTATGGAGAGAGTATAGCTTTGAGTGTATAAAGATATATATTTCTAAAATGAATGACATTTATTAAGCTTTTATATATTTTATATATCCTAAATTATAATAATCCATTTCTTTTATAAAATGAAGAAGATGTCAATTAGTTTGGAGGATTTATGACCCAACCCCACTCAACTCTTATTGTGACCTATAGGATCGGGCTGTTCATATTCATGCCTTAACCTGATGGTCCTGATCTGTAAAAATTAAACACTCTTTTCGTAACGAGAGAGAAAGCTAGCTGAAAGTAATTAAAGTTTGAGGAATTCGATTCTTGAAAGTTGTACTTTAATCCTTTGGTTCAATAGTGCGTCAGACAGGGAGGAAGAGAAATGCATAGTGCATGCACTTTTTAAAATTTGCATTTTGTTAATTAGTGTCCAAGTTCGAGACTGTTTGACACGTTCATTATGTAAATTTATAATGGATAGTTTATAACGGATAAAAAAGTAGTCCCATTTAATAAGTATCTCTGTTAGGAGCTTATAGCATTTTTTCATAAGCTATTTCAAGTATCGTTTGAGCTTATAGCGTTTTTTTTTTTTTTTTGCCACTTTAATCCTTATTACTATCTTAATTTAATTATACATTTATCCTTTTCTCCCTCTTTTATGTAAAATTATTAATGAAAATATCCTTTTATGTCATTTTATATTTTTCAGCTAATTTAACAGCTAGTTTTACCAAACACTTCCATAAAAAATAAGTTAGTGTATCTGCTATCAGCTACCTCATCCATTATCCGCTATCAGCTAACCTATCCGCTAACAGCTAATTTTACCAAACAGACTCTTAAAAAAAGCTAATCTAATCTGATTTTGTGCCAAAAGTGAGAAAGTAACTCTTGATTTGATAAAATCTCAACCTATTAGGAGTTTGTTTGGTAAAACAAGCAGATGACAGATAAGTTAGATGATAGCGGATGAGCTTATAGCGGATTGTAGATGAGATAGTGGATAACGGATAAACTAACTTATTGATGTGGAAGTATTTGGTAAAACTAACAATTAAACTAGTTGATAAATATAAAAGGACATGTGTCTGTACCTTTTTATATAAATTTTGCTTATATATAAAAAAAATTATATATGCATTAGTATTATAAATGTTGAACGTTACTATTATACAATATTATATATAAAAAATTATATAAACGTTAATCTTATATGTTTATAATGTTATATTATTATATAAATATATATATATATATATATATATATATATATATATATATATGTTATATTATCAAATAAATATTGTACTAAAATAATACGTATTTTGTTATAATATGTTATAATAAAATATTTATAAATTGAATAGGGAAAGGTGGAATTAAAATATTTATAATACGTTATATTATTATATATTTTATTATAAATTGAAGAGGATTAATGTGGAATTAAAATAAAATAATAAGGGTAAAAGAGAAAAAAAATCAAATGCTATAAGCTATAAACTCAAATGCTACTTGAAGTAGCGTCTGGAAAAAACTCTTGAAGCTCGTAAAAAAACGATAATCATTAATGACAAATATGCTTACCAAACAGGATTATTAACTCATCCGTTATAAGCTATCCGCTATCAGCTACCGGATGAGACTTACCAAAGAGACAATGATTTAAGGTGTATACATTCTTACTATTTCATTTTAGAGTGGTCTTATCTTGCCTCCTAAAGAATCAATAGAAAGTAAGTGTTCAATACACATCACTTCTCAATATATTAAAACTTACATTTTGTAATAAAATATTTTTTTTTTATTCTTTAACCAAGTGTAGTTAACATTTGCATTAACATTATTTTGTTACAAGGCACTTGAAACCTAGCATATTAAATATAGGAGTTAATAAAAAGTAATTTTTTTTATTGAGAAACTCACATGTCCCTTCTTATTTCTTGATATATTGAATATATCATCCTTCAACAAAAACTCACCTTGTTTTTTTCTTTAACCATAGGACATTTATTAGTATTTGCCTTACGGTAATGCAAACAATATATTCTTTCGGATCATGATAATTAGTGTCCTAAAAGTATTATTTAAGGAAGTCAAAAAAGAAAATTTTCATTGAAAAATTAAGTATATCACTCCTTTAAATATTAAATACAACAATTCTCAATAAAAACTTTCTTTATTTGGTTTCTTAATCAATACCCTTAGGACGCTTGTTAGCATTCTCCTATTCTTTTACACACTCTTTTCAGCACATTCTTTATTATTAGCTGAAATTTATGTGAAACTCACTAAATAGAGAGCAAGTCCATGTGATTTAGCAAGTCTTACATGAAATCCACACAAAAATAAAAATGTGTTGAAGTGAGCTTTGGAAATAGTGTGTTGCTAGCATTTTTGTTTGTTTATAGTATTTGCTAAGAACATTCAAAGTCCTATAACAAATTTCTTAGGCTCGGGTTGGAAAAAATAGTTGATATGTTAGCTTATAGTTGATAAGCTAATTTATAACTAATAGTTGAAAAAGTTACCTGATTAAATATGAAGCGTTTAGTAAAATTAGTTGTTGAACTAACTTATAAATATAAAATGACATAAAAGAACATGTTTATATGTTTTTTATAAATTTGTTTTAAATTCAATTTAATCTTTATAATTAGAATATTTATTTTTTAAATTTTTATTAAATAATATAAATAAAATAACATGTTTATATGATTTTATTTTATGAGGTAGGTTTGGGTAAGGTATTAATTTCTTTAAAACAATAAGAGCAAAAATGGGAGAAAATTTGATAAGCTATAAGCTAAATAAATTAGTTTATGAAGAAAAGTTATAAGCTAATAAGATAAGTTTGTTTACCAAACATCTCTATTTTGGTCAAACAAGCTTATAAACTAACCAAATAAGCTATAAGTCAGTTTATTGAACATGCCAAACAAAGCCTTAGTCCCCAGAAAAATCAGTTTGATAGTTTTGGAAAAACTCTATAGAGCCGTGATTTTTTTTAAAAATATCAAATAGTTATGAATGTTGGTGGCATCTAAGTTGAGGCACGGAATAGGTCCCTCACCATGGTCCATGATTTTTAGTAGGTGGCTGGTAAATTCGGGGGCAATAATAGAAATACGATTTTTACTTGGGGTGACTATTAATTTATGGTTTTTGCAAAAATGTCCTTGCTCTTTGTTCGACGCGCAACAACTAGATCTATGGTTTGTTGCTTTTTTGTTTCGTGATATCTTCATTTTATTTTTGCTGGGTTTAGTTTCTGCGTTTGAAGGAAAATATTTTCTACAAAACGGGTCAACCCGACTGGAGATCGGAGATGATGGGGTTTGTTGATTTTTTGTATCTCAGTTTAATTGAATCGATTAGGAGTGAATCTGTTACCCACATCACCTGTGAATCGGTTACCTACACCATGTTAGTGAATCGGTTACTAGCATGTTAGTAAATCAGTTACTAACATCTTAATGAATCTATTAATAATATGTTAGTGAATCTGTTACTAAGATCTTAGTAAATCTATTACCCCTTGAATCTATTATCCCCTGTGTCACGAGACTCCTCTTGATTATATCAAAGAGGGCTAGCCACTGAACCATCCGATGAATTGATGATAATCTTTAACACTTATTACACTTTGAAGTTCATTAAAATAGAAAGTTTCAATTTCATCTTCAACCTCTAGCGAGTTGACCCGTTTTGCAGTAGCAAACGTCCAGATCCACCGCGTGATTTTACTCTCCACCGCGTCAGTGCCGCCCAATCGCAGAGCCGCACCTAACCTCGAACCACCACGCCTTGCTCAGTGCTGCCAACTATCGTCCCTAATGAAATGGCTTGAAAGAGTACGCAAACCACCACCACATGGTTTTGTTTTGCTCTAGCCTATCTGTTTCATTTTCATCATCGTTTTAGGAGGTGCAACTGAAAAGTTGGTAGTAGTGGTGAATGATGGTGGATGGATGGTGGCAGTCGGTGAATCTCTGGCTGCTAAGGAAAGAGGAAACGAGAGAGAGTTGAGTGAGATTTTTAGGAAGAATCATTTTGCAAATTACAAAATTTAAAAAAAAAAAAAGGGACCATTTCGTAAAATAAAAACTGACTTGTATTACCTGCTAACTTTATCAGATCGTGACCGTTCGATTATTTTACAATATATCCAATGACTCATATGAGAGGACCACAGGTGATGGACTTAAGAGCTCCCTCACCTTAGAAGCCATCATAACTGTTACCCTTTCTTTAGGGCATGAGACTTTGGGTATTTTATTTAACACTATTTGAGTTTGAGCACCTTCATTTATATAATATGCATTTAAATTAAAAAGATCACGACTAAAGTAGAAAGTATATAGAATGATAGGAGGAAGAGAGTTGAAGAAAGCTAGCCATGCTCCGTCAAAAGAGAGAAAATAAATTTACTTTTAACATTTGATTATAACTTTTTTTCCCTTTTCTTTTTCATCTTCTGAAAGAAACAAGAAGAAAATAATTCTTACTTGTTATCAATACATAGGAATAAAGTGTAGGTAAATATACCAACTTTTGTTCTTTTCTCTCGTTTTTTCCCCTTCTTTTGTAACCCCCCGGTCCGCTGGACACGCTATTCAGCTTTTTATTATTATAACTAGATTTTGTATCCGTGTGATGCACGGATGTATTATGTGTTTACACAATTTTCTTTGGATTGTTAGTTTTAATTGATAGAAAATAACAAATTTAAAGTGTGATTTGGGTTTGGGACTTTTTAATTTGAAAACATTGATATAATTTAAAGTTTAAAAATTTTATATGGTGGCTACCCTTCAAGCGTTTAAGTATGGATTTTGTCGACAAACAATCACTGAAAGAGCAAATTAAAAAGAGATAAAGTTTGAGAAAGAAATAAAAGGTGATAAAGTCATAGTAGAATGAGAAGAGGTAGAAGGTCACCTTATAAAAGAGAAGGAGAATTGATATGGAGATGAAAGAGACAGATGCGGTGCAATTAGAATGGAGTGGAGATGGAAGGCGGTTTGAGGAATGTTTTGTGTAGAGACTATCAAGAGTCTATCAAGATGGAGTGCTGTGACTTTTGAATTTAGGAGAGATAATTTCACTTTATCACAACTTCGCAAACGTTCGGTTATTCCAATTTTTTTTTTTAAAAAAACATTAAGATAAGTGATTTTACAAAAGGCCCAAATGTGTTTACATTAGTACCCCTTAGAGTAAATATCCAATTTGGTCCTCGAAATTGTAGGGTCGTATCAACTTAGTCCCTCACATTATCAATATTTCAAAATGATCCCTGAAATTGCAGAAAGTTAATCAGATTCGTCCCTCCATTGATATTTGCATGGACTATAATGACATTAAGTTGGTAATGTCAGGGATGCATTTGAAATTAAGTGAATAATGTCAGGGATGCATTTGCTACATTTTGAAATTCCAAGGATTATTTTGGAATATTGATAATGTGGGGGACTAAGTTGATACGACCCTACAATTTCAGGGACTAAATTGGGTATTTACTCATATCTCTCTAGATTACCTTATTAAGTGAAGTGATTTTACCATAATATCCCAACGACTACCTTCCTGATAATCTAATAATTGCAGTATTTATTTTAAAACCTATTGATCTGACATTTAAATTAGTGACAAACAGGGCTAGAGTACAGATCCTTGTATTACAGTGGAATTCAAACCAAGCAAACTCAATGACACAACACTTTGGGTGAAAAAAAATAGTGAAACAAACAATATTTGATATACATACAACTTCACACCTATAATAATGTTTTCTTGTGTACTACCTGTTTGTGCTAAGTCTTCATTTGACTTTGACTTCGATGCTCTAACAGCAGCTTTCCACCATAAGATTAAAAAGTTATATGCTTAAGTCAGATGTGGGAATCAGAATCAAGCTTGCATTGCTATGCCTCACTTAGTCTTACAGGACACCAAAATACAGCAACAATAACCACCAAGGACTTACTCATAAACCTATTATTAAAGAATAAAGGGTGTTTGAAAAAAAAAATAGTCCATATAGAAGCACAATAAGGATCAATAGCTTGAGATTCACCAAGTCAAAATGATCCAGTCAATAGGAATGCTCATACAATCCAAACAGTCCATATTGCTTTTTTCAGATCCATTTCTTTTCATTACTTTTGCAGAACCAATGAATCCGGTCAATGTGATATAATGTAAATGATCCAAATCTTACATCAAGTCCGAAATTTTGTTTGGTTTTATTGATAGCCAGAAACAGGTTTCATAGCAAAAAAATGAGAGGAAAAAATCAAGAATCACACAACGTAGAGTAAAGAAGTACCTATGATGCAGGGGATGAAGAATAAGTAGTCTTTCTTGTATAATCTTTGTAATGATCCCTTGATCAACCTCAGGATATCTATAAAATAGAATGAAGTGAAAAAAAATCAGAAAAAGAGAAAAAAGAAAAAACAATCACCTTAGTCTTTTTATCATCCTTTTCAAACTCCATCATAGAATCAACACCAATAAAAAAAAAACCCACAACCTCAGACTCTGGTTTCTCCATGTGTATTTGGGATGAAGAATAAGTAGTCTTTCTTGTATAATCTTTGTAATGATCCCTTGATCAACCTCAGGATATCTCTAAAATAGAATGAAGTGAAAAAAAATCAGAAAAAGAGAAAAAAGAAAAAACAATCACCTTAGTCTTTTTATCATCCTTTTCAAACTCCATCATAGAATCAACACCAATAAAAAAAAAATCCACAACCTCAGACTCTGGTTTCTCCATGTGTATTCAAAAGTATGTTATTTCAAAATACCTCAATACATAAGGATCTTCTACACTAAGAGAAAATCTACATTATTGAATTATTATACACAAAGAATGATAGCATCGCATACATAAGCATGAAAAATATTTCTAATGAAGAAAATTTAAATTATAGACAGATTCAACAATTACCTTAAGTCTATCATGATCAACCTGTGCAAGCTTGGTATGACAGTACCACTTGAGTTAAAGTTTTTGAGTAAACATATATAATTTTATTATTTTACATGTGCAAGCTCATTCTATTGATTTGTACGGTACTCGCAAAGTTTGCAAATTCATCTACTACTAATGTGTGTGTATATATATTTTAGAACTTCTGAATTCTTTATTGTTATTAGAGTAGCACCCAAATCTTTAGTGCTGATGTTACTGTAGCTTGTGCCAACATGATAATTAAAAGAAAATACCAAGCAAAGAAAACGAAGGAACAAAGGCATGCGTTGGGAAGGTGAAATACTCAACACGCCGCAGTGCCTCCAAAGAGTTTTTTCGATAAATATGAGAAGAAAGCCTCCAAAGAATTGAAAAAGCAATTACATAACAAATTTAATTTAAGAAAACAAAATTAAAAATCAAAAGTGTAGTTACTAAATTGTCCCAGCCACTATCTTTCTTTTATATATAAAGATATGAAACTCAAATGATGTACGGATATAGCCATTTGTAAAATTACGCACCTGTCAATACGTCATGAAAGCAACACACATTCTTCTGAGTATGAGCACTACTCTGTCACTTTTAAACGAAGTTATATATTTATGTTCGACACTTACCCAAATTTTATATCAATATTTTATCATGTGATTAATTTTTTAGAAATGTTACCCACATTTTTTTTTCAATACTTTTTTTAACATACTTATTATTATTACATAAATTTCATATAGAATTTTGAATTTCATGTGAGATTCCTTCTATTTTACTAGACTTCATATAAAATTCATCCTATGACAATAAATATGATAGAAAAAGTGGTGAAAAGCGAATCTCTATAACATTTGTCAGATGAACTAATTTTGCTTAATTTACATGGAAATAATTGAAGTGGGTGGTATACTGCTACACCACCAAATGGAATCACATGCAGAAAGGTCGCGAAACATGAAACCTGTTGTGTTTCACGGGTGAGTTGTAGCCGTATGATGCTGATTTTGAAACAGTGATTGATGATTGCTTTGCCTGCTGTTCATTGCATTCGAACCTTCGGATTACTATTTTCTAAGGTGGGCCCCACTTCAACCGTGGCACGGGCCACCCCTGAAATAAAGAAAAGGTCAAAAAACTTAAAGCAAGATGGGGTCCACGTGCTTCACACACACTCCATGATATTTATGCATGCTCCTAGTTCTATTCCCAAGTGGCAGCATCTTAATTATGTCAAATTCGGATGAGGACAAAGGCCACCGTCAGATAACTCTGGATGCACCATTAACTATGCGTACCATCGCTCAGAGTATCCAATGCACTCTCAAATGCAATTCGCATACACCGTTTTACCCCACACGGTATTACTATGCTTACCCTCACTTGCTCCCCCACTTCTTTTGATTCGCCTATACTTTGTTTGGTTGTATGAGAAAAAGTGGGATGAGAGAAAATAGGAGAAGAAAAAAAAAGTAGAAAGTGAGATGATTATTTGATTGTTTGATATGAGAGAAAATTAAAGTAAAGAAAATTAAAACTTTTCTCTTCTCTTGCATTTAGTTGAGTAGGAAGTGAGAAAAAAGAAAAAATATATTTGTGAAATGACATAAATACCCTTAAATAAAAATGGGATATAATGAGGCCAGAGGTATTTTAAGTCTTTTCATCCATTTCCTCTCTTTCTCTCATCTTCTTTTCATTTTGGAAGGAAAACATTTTTGGTGTGGGACTCACAACTTTTTTCTTTCCTTCCCTTTTCCTTCCTCAACCAAACGAGGGAAAACGCTTTTTTTTCTCTCCTTTTTTCCTTCCTCTCCTCTTCTTTCCTTCAGCATTTACAATGTCAACCATTATAGGTGACATTTAATTCATCCAAAATATAAAAAAATGAACTCATAAAAAAATATCAAATTAGTCTTTCTAAAAAAAGAGTTTAATTGGTATGCATTGTGAATAAATATTTTTTTATAATATTAACCAATCAGAAATCTTTGTATTTAAGAGTCAAACATTTTAGTTGATATAACGAGTTATGATTAATTAATAATGTAAAAAATCTTTACACTGACAGTGTATACCAATTAAATCCCTAAAAAATTAAAGGGTTTAATTCGTATGCATTGTCAATATAAATATTTTTGACTGTCAATCTATCATCAATTATCATATTATTAAAAATGTTACTCTTACCATAACTATATTAAAAATTACTTATATGATGAATTGTGATTGATTAAAAAACTTCAACTCAAACTTAAATGTCATAAGTTTTAATTATGATTGCTTAAATGATATGATAAAATAAAGATTACTATAATGACTAATTGAATGATCTTTACGTCTCGAAAATGATTGTTTTCGGCTATCAGCTGAAATAACTTGGTGAAAAAAAAATGTTTTTTGATAAAATGACTGCAATAAATTTAAACTTATGATGTCAAGGAAAGTATTTAAGATAGTCATTATTAGTTCAATTATAATAGCTTATATATGAGATAATATATTAAAATATCAATTTAGCCTATTTATAAACGAAATATCGACTTGTTAACATGTTTATCTTTGAAATACAATTACTTTTTTCCTATAGCATATACTTGGTGCTTTCGGGAATGTCTTCAATCCTCCCATAAATATTTAAAGGATCGACCCTCCACATTTCTTAGCCATAGATTTATTATTTTCAAAAAGTAACAGTTGAGATCTATCTAAATTTTTCACTATAACTTGTTTACTTTGTCGTTGCCATTGGACTCTCTTTTCTCGTTCTGAAAGCCTCCTCAATTTTCACCCACCATGGCTTCTGCCGTCAACGACGCTAAGCACTACCTATCTTGACTAGCGATTACAGGACAACCTCAATGACATCGTTGATGCCTATGACCGTCATGTCTTCCTCTTCTACTAGATCCACCTATCTTGGCCGGCACGTGTAGAAGCTCTGATGTTGATCCCCTCCCCAAGCGCTTTGTAAGCTCCATTGATTCCGGCTCAAGTGGCGCATGGCACCTCCTTCCTCCGTGGACGGCTTCACCAACGCTTCCAATGTCACTACAAAAACAAAGGTGTTTAGCAACCACCAAATTCGATCGCTAAATATGGAAATTCTGTAACTAAATCATTTAGCGGCCGATTTAGCGATTGATTAAGTGTGATCGCTAAATTCGGTCGCTAAAATATATTTTTTGTAGTGCGCCTTTCATTGGTTATCGTGCACACACATATGCATCCGCATATTCGCATCACGCCTAAAAACCTTCCCACATATCTCACAAAAGTGGATGTTTTTGGCGAGCAATTCCATGGTATTGAGCTCCACGACTTCGCAATCGTCGTCGTTGTCTTCTTCGCATTCGTTGGATCCAATAAGTTGCCGGCGAAAGTTCCTGTGAGGGTGAGATTTTGGGAGTAGGAGACGAGGGCGACACCGTTAAGGATGATGTCGCGAATGCCAGAAACGATGTCGTTTGAGACTGTGATGATTTGATCGTTGGTGAGAGGGTGTTGGTGTTGATGGATTTGGATAGGAATTGATGGAGAAAATCCATTAAGTGTTCTAGAATTTGATGGAGTAGAAGCCAAATTATCTGGTTTTTGTTCCGTAAAAACTGCAATATAACAATAAAAATGTTTCTATTATACCAATTTGAGTTTTTAATTTTGTTTTGTAGTATTGACATTCTTCTATTCATGCTGTTTGGAATACACTAGTTGGGGCTATGGTGGCACGACCTTCACCTGTGAATAAGTAATGTTGGCTGAGACGACCCGCCGTCCCATCAGTAGAGCCTAAGATATTAACTAACCTTAATCGCATTATAAACATTAGCGCGCCTTATTAAGTACAAAGCGAAGCGAAAAATTGAGCGCGGAAGCAAACAAATATACGGCAAACAACGCTTCAGAGTACACAGCTTTAAAATATAAATAATTATATCACATACATCAGTCGCCCCGTCAGTGGGACTACAGTAATAAAGTAAAGCATACGAGTATATTAATACAGACCAAAATAAAAGCGTGAAAAGTAGGCCGAGAGACAATCCTCCGGCTAACCACGATTGCTGCCCAACCTCTTGAGGCTAGGGTCCGTGGCACAACCTCCGGCGTCAGGCTCGTATGGAACGTCATTCAGCTCTTCAACAACTGGTTCCTCCTCGGAGTTTTTCCATAAAATAGAAATAACATATACAGCAAAATATGGGAGATAAGAAAGATAATTCATCAATATGGGAGAGGAGCATCAGTACAGCATGCATATATATATATATATATATATATATATATATATATATATATACACACATCAACAACACAGATAACATATACAACACAATATCACCCATCTCTTAAGTCACTCATCACAATCATCTCAAACATCATTCTCCCAAATAAGCCTATAAGAGGGATACTAGTCCCTATGTATATGCTGACTTCCCGATATGCATGTCGGCTGATACATCATGTCCCCAATTGGACATCCCCGTCGGGATTACATCACATCACATCACATCCCGCCTCGGGATTTTAAGTAACGTCCCCAATTGGACATCCCAATTTGAGACCAAATGCTGTGGTATGATGATATGAAAATGCAACAAACATCCATCGCTGATTGATATCGGAACCTCATGCCTAAACACTCGTCCACGACCACGAAACATCGCATCACATCAACATCACATCATCATCAACATCACATCAGCATCACGACGCCTTGCGTCTACGAGCCACAAATCCACGATCGGGATCACAACGATATCAACCCGAACAACATCATCACTCACCTACTCTCATCAACACTCAACCACCAGTCAAATCATAATAACATTACAACAGTAAATTATCCAATACAAACATCATCATAAAGCCAGATAACAATAAATCACTCCAACAGTTTAACACAACAGGTAAATAGATAATCAATTAAACATATCAACACATCAACCTCAATCAATTTTTTCGTCCACGATATCAACTTAGTGGTGATAGCCCAAAAGTACCTACACCGAGGGTCCAGGCAATTTATCTCGAGCTCAACCTCTAATAGGGTTTAAGGGTTCCCCTACACAGATAGATATACTCTATATTAAGCTTGCCTTCACGACGATATTAGTTCTTTCTCCCCACCTTAGTGATTTCCTCGTGCAGCTCTGGCTATGTCTCCGCAGCTGTCAGTCAGGTGCGCTGTCGGATGTTAGAGTCATGTCCGATTCTATACAACAGAACACAACTAGAAATTAATACAATTAAATCAAAAACTGTCTAATTCCTTAGGATTAGCTACTGCCCCTATTTAATTAATTAGGCTAGGGATGTCTAAAAATTCCTAACTCTTGGATCCATGATCCTTAGGTATCCTTAAACATAATCAATGAAGGCATTAGCTCAAAAAAATAAAGATTTCTCTTACTGCACTACCACTAGGGTTCAGCCCTATTGAATGAAAAATTGAATGAAAAATATGAAAAATATCTAGAGAGCTCCAAAATTTCTCATTTCTTGGAAAACACCTTAACTAAGTGGATAACCATAGATATCAACTCAAAACATCAAAAACCAACCAAAAACCTTACCCTGCACTAAAGCGGGTTTCGACCTATCCATTCAAAAAATAACTAGAGAGATTTCTTGGCTCTAATCTCTTGGATCATGCAAGTATGTCATGAACCTAGGCCATAGAAATTGGTTTGGCACTAAATGATTTTTCTACAATTTTTCATGGATTTTTGAAGATTTTAGGGACAAGACCCTAACTTCTATGATCGTGGAAATTAGAGGACAAAAATGAGAGATTGAGAGAGATAGAGAGAACTAGCTACCTTCTATGATGATCTTCTTCAAATTTGGTGAAGGTTGCTTCAACAAATTCAAGCTCAAAGTGAGCTTTAATGGTGAGAAATGAAGAAATGAGATGGAGAAGAAGAGAAAAGGGAGGAGATTGGGGCTGCTGGGCTGGTTTGCTCGAGAGAAAAAAAATGAGAGAGTGAGGGTGAGAGAGTAGGTATTTATTAGGAGATTTAAGAGTTAAGAAAATAGGTAAAAGTAATAAAAGGTAACTAGTAAAAACTAATCAAGGGCAATTTGGTCAATTCACCTCCCGACATTTTGAAAAATCCTCACGACACTGATAGGAGTCCCCAAATAATTTAACATAGCCCTGGTATGAAAATTATTGGCTCAAGGTTCTCGAAAAATCCTAAGACAGCATGAATCGTTTACCCCATTGATTTTCGGTCCGAATATAAAATATTATTTATATTTTTGGACGTCAGGACACATTTTAGCAAAAAGGTAGAGCATTGAATTCTAAAATTAATGGTTCTGACCGTTAGTCAAAATGAGGTCTTGATAGTAGAAAAACACTATCATCCGAAAAAACATAGATAGGGCTTCGTTTGAGTTTTCGGCCCAAAACTTAACCATAGCCTCCTACGATGGCGTAGAGTGTGACTATGGCCTCGGAATAATTTATTTAATTTTTTAGACCCTCCAATAAAATACAATTACTTAATCACTGATTAATTAAAAAGATTGAGAAAAATTGGGGTGTTACAAAGAATTTCGTCCTCGAAATTCGACGTACCTTAGAATAGATGCGGATATCGCTACTGCATATCCTCTTCACGTTCCCAGGTGGCATCTCCTGTTGTAGCATCCCATATGAACTTGACTAAGGGAATTTGCTTTCCGCGGAGTTCTTTCACCCTCGTGTCTTCAATCCGTACAAGCAACGCTTCGTATTCTAAGTTCTCCCTTACCTGGATTGATTCGGCCTCTATCACATGTGATGGATCAGGATGGTATTTTCTGAGTTGGGATATATGAAATACATTATGAATATTGGATAGGTTGGGAGGTAAGGCAATTTGGTAGGCAACTAGACCAATTCGGCGAAGAATTTGAAATGGTCCAATGAATCTAGGTGTAAGCTTTATGGATTTGATTACCCTGCCGATTCCAGTTCTTGGAGTGACTCTCATAAAGACATGATCGCCTTCCTGGAACTCCAAAGGTCTCACCCTCTTGTTACTGTAGCTCTTTTGTCGATCCCGTGAGACTTTCATCTTTTCTCGAATCTTCTTAACTTGCTCTGTCGTTCGCTACACCATCTCTGGACCTATCAACTGATTCTCCCCGGTTTCATACCAACAGAGCGGTGTTCTGCACTTTCGTCCATACAGTGCCTCGTATGGCGCTATGCCAATACTCGAGTGGGAACCGTTGTTGCATGTGAATTCAATCAGCAGAAGGAATTCGTCTCAACTTCCTGTGTTTTCCAAAACACATGCTCTTAAAAGATCCTCCAACGATTGAATCGTCCTTTCAGACTGACCATCCGTTTGTGGATGATAAGGCCAAACTCATTCTGAGCTTCGTTCTCAATGCACCATTTAAACTCTGCCAAAACCTAGAAGTAAATCTCGGGTCTGTCCGAAATTATACTTGAACTCGAAGGTACTCCATGTAATCTCACCCCTTCTTTGATGTAAATCTGGGTTAATCTCTCCAAAGAATATCTTTGGTTGATTGGCAAGAAATAAACACATTTCGTAAGCCTATCAAAAATTACCCAAATTGCATCGCATCTCTTTTGCATCCTTGGTAGTCCGGAAACAAAATCCATTGGAATGCTATCCCATTTCCATTCTGGGACATCCAATGATTGCAATAACCCTGATGGTTTCTGATGTTTAATCTTTGCTTTTTGACACACCAGACAGGATTGGACATACTCTGCTACTTCTTTCTTCATCCCATGCCACCAAAACATTCCCTTTAGGTCCTGGTACATCTTTGTAGATCCGGGATGAAAAATTAGCTTACTCTTGTGCACTTCCTCTAAGGTCATTCTTCTTAGCTCTACATCCATTGGCACACAAATTCTACCTCGATACCTCAAGACTCCATCTTGATTAATCCTAAACTCAGAAGTTCTGCCTTCCGTTACTTGTTCTTTTACTTTTTGAAGATACTAATCAACCTCCTGCTTCTCCTTGATCGACTTCAAAAAGTCGCTCGTTACCGTGACCATTCCTAGGAGTATCTTACGCCTAGATAATTCCATACCTAGATCTAAATATCTGAACTGTTCAATCAGTTCCAGTTCTTTTACCATCATAGCAGATATGTGCAAGGATTTCCTACTTAACACATCCGCTACTACATTCGCTTTTTCTGGATGGTATTGTAGATCGAATTCATAATCCTTTATGAACTCCATCCATCTCCTTTGCCTCATATTTAATTCCTCCTGATCGAATAGATACTGTAAGCTCTTATGGTCACTGTACACTATAAACTTAGCTCCTATAAATAGTATCGCCATATCTTTAAAGCAAACACTATAGCTGCTAGTTTCAAATCATGAGTCGGATAATTCCTCTCATGAATTCTTAGCTGCCGTGAAGCATATGCTACCACTCTCTGATCTTGCATTAGGACACAACCCAATCATTGGTATGACGCATCACAGTATACGTCAAACTGTCTTGAAGAATCCGATAACGTCAATACTGGTGACGTAGTCAACCTCCTTTTCAGCTCCTGAAAACTCTTTTCACATTCACCCATCCATTCAAAGGATGTTCCCATCCTAGTTAGCTGCGTCATTGGCAACACGATCATCGAGAATCCTTCGATGAACCTTCAGTAATATCCAGCTAGTATTAGGAAACTCCGTATTTCACTCACCGCCTTAAGACTTTCCCCTTGTACCACAGCTTCAACCTTTGCTGGATCTATCGCTATCCCATCACGATTAATCACATGACTTAAGAATTGTACATCTTCTAACTAGAATTCACACTTGGACAACTTTGCATAAAGTTGTCGGTCCTTTAACACTTGAAGCACAATCCTAAGATGTTCCTGATGTTCTTCCCGATTAAGGGAATAACCATAACGACAAACTTAGTTAAGAACGGTCGGAAAATCCGATTCATGTAATACATGAACACTGCTGGAGCATTAGTTACACCAAAAGGCATAACCAAATACTCGTAGTGTCCATACCGGCTCCTAAACGCCATCTTCGGTATATCCTCCTTCTTGACTCGAATCTGGTGATAACTAGATCTTAAGTCAATCTTCGAAAATACCACAACTCTTTTCAACAGGTTCATTGAATCGTCAATCCTAGGCAACGGATACTTATTCTTAATTGTCGTCTTGTTCAGCTGTGATGATCCACATACAGCATTGAACTTCTGTCCTTCTTTATGACGAATAGCACCGGCGCTCCCCAAGGTGAAGCACTCGGTCTTGTAAACTTCTTATCTAACATGTCATCTAACTACTTTTTCAACTCTGCCAACTTCGCTGGAGCCATTCGGTATTCCTGGTACGATATCTAAAGCGAACTATACCTCTCTGCTCAACAATCTAGGAAAATATTTCTCTAGAAAGCATTTCCGAAATAGTCCCCAGTTAATAACTTTTCCTTCTGCTTCAAGCATTCTCTGCTTGCCCTTCCACCATAGCTCTGCACCTCCCATCAGCATGTAGGACGCATAGGTCACCTTCTTGTCCTCACGACAGTGCATTGCCGCGAAGATTTTCTCCAGCTAATGTATCCAGAGTTCTGCTTCCTCCGGATTGAAGTCACCATGAAACGGTGGCGGCTTCCCTTTCATAAAAGTACTCAATCCAGCATCTTCTGTCTCTACCTTGTCCGCAAGCCATTTAATTTCCCGTAAAAGAAATAGTCAGCTCACATTTGTAAGACATACACACTGCATTATCCCATACATGCATTATATGTCTTACAATGCTTCGATCCATAAGACATATCTAGTTTGTTAGCTAGGAAAGAAAATGAAGAAAACAAGGGAAAAGGAAAAAACAAGGTTTCGCTTAGTGAGCCTACCTTCGCTTAGCGAAATTGAGTGCATTTCGCTTAGCGAGGCTCCATCCGCTTAGCGAAATTGAGACAATGATGCATCATTTGAAAATTCTCTGGATCGCTTAGCGAGATCAATTTCGCTTAGAGAAAACCTTTTCGCTTAGCGAGATTAATTTCGCTTACCGAAATTGAGACAGTGATTGGAACTTCTCTGGAATGCTCAGCGAGACCAAATTTGCTTAGCGAAATTCCCCAGATCCTCAGCTATTCCCAACAAGAATAAAGCAACATTCAATATAAATCAGCCGATATATATATATATATATATATATATATATATATCATGTGCCCTACGAACAAAACAGTTATCATTCACGATAACATACACATCGGACACACTACCCTTTTCCTAACACAGTTAGTACCCCATGTGGACATAACTGTCCATGCTAATATGCTTTCTAAACCACACAGTCTGATATTAGAGTCGAACTGCTTTGATACCAATAAATGAGACGACCCACCGTCCCATCAGTAGAACTTAGATATTAACTAACCTTAATCGCAGTATAAACATTAGCGCGCCTTATTAAGTACGATGCGAAGCGAAAAATTGAGCGCGGAAGCAAACAAATATAAGGCACGCAACGCTTCAGAGTACACAGCTTTAAAATATAAATAACTATATCACATACATCAGTCGCCCTGTCAGTGGGACTACAATAATAAAGTAAAGCATACGAGTGTATTAATACAGACCAAAATAAAAGCATGAAAAGTAGGCCGAGAGACAATCCTCCGGCTAACCACGATCACTGCCCAACCTCTCGAGGTTAGGGTCCGTGGCATGTCCTCTGGCGTCAGGCTCGTATGCAACGCCGTTCAGCTCTTCAGCAACTGGTTCCTCCTCGGAGTCTTTCCATAAAATAGAAATAACTTATACAGGAAAAATACGGGAGATAAGAAACATAATTCATCAATATGGGAGATGAGTATCAGTACAGTATATATATATACATCACACAACATAGATAACATATACAACACAACATCACCCATCTCTTAAGTCACTCATCTCAATCATCTCAAACATCATTCTCTCAAATAAGCCTATAAGAGGAATACTAGTCCCTATGTATATGCTGACTTCCTTATATGCATGTCGGCCGATACATCACGTCCCCAATTGGACATCCGCGTCGGGATTACATCACATCACATCACATCACATCCAGCATCAGGATTTTAAGTAACATCCCCAATTGGACATCCCCCCTTTGGACCAAATGCTGTGGTATGATGATCTGAAAATGCAACAAACATCCATCGCTGGTTGATATCGGAACCTCATGCCTAAACACTCGTCCACGACCACGAAACATCGCATCACATCAACATCAACATCAACATCACATCATCATCAACATCACATCAGTATCACGACACCTTGCGTCTTCGAGCTACAGCTCAACGGTCGGGACCACAACGATATCAACCCGAACAACATCATCACTCACCATACTCTCATCAACACTCAACCACCAGTCAAATCATAATAACATTACAACAGTAATTTATCTAATACAAACATCATCATAAAGCCAGATAACAATAAATCACTACAACAGTTTAACACAACAGGTAAATAGATAATCAATTAAACAAATCAACACATCAACCTCAATCAATTTTATCGTCCATGATATCAACTTAGTGGTGATAGCCTAAAAGTACCTACACCGAGGGTCCAGGAAATTTATCCAGGGCTCAACCTCTAATAGGGTTTAAGGGTTCCCCTACACAGATAGATATACTCTATATTAAGCTTGCCTTCACGACGATATTAGTTCTTTCTCCCCACCTTAGTGATTTCCTCGTGCAGCTCCGGCTATGACTCCGCAGCTGTCAGTCGGGTGCGCTGTCGGATGTTAGAGTCCTGTCCGATTCTATACAACAGAACACAACCAGAAATTAATACAATTAAATCAAAAACTCTCTAATTCCTTAGGATTAGCTACTGCCCCTATTTAATTAATTAGGCTAGGGATGTCTAAAAATTCCTAACTCTTGGATCCATGATCCTTAGGTATCCTTAAACATAATCAATGAAGGCATTAGCTCAAAAAAAATAAAGATTTCTCCTACTGCACTACCCCTAGGGTTCGGCCCTATTGAATGAAAAATATGAAAAATATCTAGGGAGCTCCAAAATTTTTCGTTTCTTGGATAACACCCTAAATAAGTGTGGTAATCCTAGATATTAACTCAAAACATCAAAAACCAACCAAAAACCCTACTCTGCACTAAAGGGGGTTTCGGCCTATCCATTCAAAAAATAACTAGAGAGATTTCTTGGCTCTAATCTCTTGGATCATGCAAGTATGTCATGAACCTAGGCCATAAAAGTTGGTTTGGCACTAAAATGATTTTTCTACAATTTTTCATGGATTTTTGAAGATTTTAGGGACAAGACCCTAACTTCTATGATCGTGGAAATTAGAGGACAAAAATGAGAGATAGAGAGAACTAGCTACCTCCTATGATGATCTTCTTCAAATTTGGTGAAGGTTGCTTCAACAAATTTAAGATCAAAGTGAGCTTTAATGGTGAGAAATGAAGAAATGAGATGGAGAAGAAGAGAAAAGGGAGGAGAATGGGGCTGCTGGGCTGGTTTGCTCGAGAGAAAAAAAATGAGAGAGTGAGGGTGAGAGAGTAGGTATTTATTAGGAGATTTAAGAGTTAAGAAAATAGGTAAAAGTAATAAAAGGTAACTAGTAAAAACTAATCAAGGGCAATTTGGTCAATTCACCTCCCGACATTTTGAAAAATCCTCACGACACTGATAGGAATCCCCAAATAATTTAACATAGCCCTGGTATGAAAATTATTGACTCATGATTCTCGAAAAACCCTAAGACAGCATAAATCGTTTACCCCATTGATTTTCGGTCCGAATATAAAATATTATTTATATTTTTGGACGTCAGGACACATTTTAGCAAAAAGGTAGATGATTGAATTCTAAGACTAATAGTTCTGACCGTTAGTCAAAATGAGGTTTTGATAGTAGAAAAATACTATCATCCGAAAAAACATAGATTGGGTTTCGTTTGAGTTTTCGATCCAAAACTTAACCATAGTCTCCTACGATGACGTAGAGCATGACTATGACCTCGGAATAATTTATTTAATTTTTTAGACCCTTTAATAAAATGTAATTACTTAATTATTAATTAATTAAAAAGATTGAAAAAAATTGGATGTTACATTATCATTCTCCATTGATGACAGCGACAACGATGAAGGAATAAATGGTTGGAGAAGGGTGGCCGCGAAGTTCATTTGAGAAAGGAAAGAACGATTATTAATAAAATAAGTAATCGGTTCTCTTGTTTTTTTGCTAAAAAAGTAAACGATTCTTTGTTTGAAGGTTTTTTTTTTGCTTTTTATTCTTACCAGTTGAAGCAAGTAATAACCGATTATAATTAATATTTTTCCATTAGAGGATCGATCCTCAACATGGAAGTTGGAGTACTATAGCATTGCTAGTTGCTTTCAACTTTTACGTACCATCAGGACACCTAACCATTTGTTATTTATTGGGGGAAATATTTAACTTTTTTTTAATTGAATAAACAAATAAGTTCCTCGTAATCTGCCCTTTTCTAATGTTTTATTGCCCCCCCTTAACTATATTACAGTAATATATAAATATGTAGTATTACTATTACCTGCTATCTCAACTCTCACGTGCAGTTAAATAGGTCACACAGTTTTTAACCCTTTATATAACATACTATATTTTGTTTGCAGAGTGGGTGAGAGACAAGTTGTACTTTTTCATAAGGGCTTATTTTCGAAGGAAGAGAATCCATTTTCTTGAATTGAACTACAAGATCAGCTTGTTCGAACTTTTCAAGACCTTGTCTTATATTATAAGGTAACAATTCAGTGATTTCCAAACAAAGGAAAGAATACACTTATCTTAATCATTAGTGGCATTATTTTATGACAACTTGATTGGTCTCTAGATCTCAAACCCACCCAATCCCAATTTAGAATTTGTATTCAATAGATACTACAAGTTTTGCCTCTTGGGAAATGGATTTCTTATGTATTTTTTTAAGGTAAATGTTGATGGGAAATGCTATTCAGTGTCCTTAGAATACTAGTAGTTAAGAAATTAACAAGGTAAATTTTCATGAGAAAATGATATAGTGTACCGAGATGTGAGATTTTTTATTTTCCAATAAGACTTCACATTTTCTTGATTCCTTAATTAATGTTCTTAACTTTTCTTGATTCCTTAATTAGTATCTTAGGGCACAAGTTAATTAGCATTATGTCCCCAACATACGTCAAAAATCGAACCTCAACATCATATTTAATGAATCCAACTATCTATCAACCGTATGTATCGGACCTTATTGGTTCCCTTGTTACTTTCTAGTTCTAGCATAATATAGTAGTCGAGTATAAACTATAGGGGATGCTAACGAGTGCCTTTAGAGCATTGTTTAAGGAATTAAAAAAGAAAATTTTGTATGAAAAAATGGTGTATTTAATAGATTGACAAATATTTCACTTAGTTTCCCAATACAAACTTTTCTTTTGTTGATTCCTTAAACAATGTCCTTAGGACACTCGTTAGCAAGACCCTAAACTAGAGTGCCTTAAGGGAACTCGTTAAGGAAACAAAAAAAGAAATTTTTCATTGGAAATTAATGTATTTAATATTTGAAGAGATAATATACTTAGGGCATGTTTGGTTTACCGTTGCTAACGTAAGTTTGGGTACAAAAGCACATTTACCCCAAAGAAACTCTATAGATACTTTGGCTCAAACGTACGTTTGGAATTTTTCAATGAAAAACCAAACATGCACTTAGTTTTGTAATGAAAAGTTATTTTTTTGGGTTTTTTAAAGAATATTCTTAAAACATTCTGTCACATTATCCTTTTGAAAATAGCTAATTGATCGACGAACGTCATTATTAAAAGTGAGGTGTTGCAAACATATGTTTTTAGGATATTGATTAAGAAATTAATAAAAAAAAATATTATATTAAAAAAATTAAATATAACACTTATTAATATATTAAATATATTATTTTTTCATACAATATATATTTTTTTTTTGGTTGATTTCGTAAACAATATTTAAAGGCACATGATAACATCTCCCTTAAAAACATATCAAAATTAATTGAAGCTATCTTTATAACACCAACTTCGGTGCGTGTTGAAACTTGAAACTGTCACGGGCCAATGGAATGTTTGGGAACAGCTTTCATTCGTGACAGAGAATTGTTTTTAATTTTGTTGCAGAGCTTTGGATTCACGGAGTATTGTTCCTGCTAGCACTATCCAGAAGCCACCTTAAACCCTTTTTATTTTATTCTTTTCCCTGTTTTAATACTTGGTTTTCGTCTTTTAAAAGAAAGCCTATAATTTATGAATCTAACGTGGATAGAGTTGGTAACTGATTTTCCTTCAACAAAAAAAATATAATTTTGATTTCTGAAATTGTCCAATTAGTAAACAATCCAATCCCGTATGTAAAAGTTTAGACATCCATAGCTGTCGGGGATTAGTCCCATAGGTGAGGATCGAAGCTGTGGGAATATTCCGATAAATCACTGGGGAGCTAAAAATCCTATTTATGATGAGTTCCAAACAAAAAAAAAGAAAAAGAAAAAAGAAAGCCTATAATATAAATTGTCAAATGATAAGGATGTAATTGCGACTTAAATTTATTTTAATCAATGAGTAAATTTAATTGGTATTTCTTACACAATATTCAATTCTGATCCCTGATTCTTCTAGGTTTTATATAGAGTAAATAATACGTCACATTTCTAACAATAATATTGTCTCTATTTCTAAATAATTGATGTTTAAAATTTATATTAGAATTAATAAATGCATTAAATAATATTAAGTGATAATAAAAATCATATTATATATTTGATTAAATTACTTTTATTGAGAACTGTTGTTTTATAAATATTACAAATATTAAGAACGACTGTTGTGTCACAAATATATTTTTGATACATGGGAGAAGAAAGAAAAAAACAAAACAAAAAAGCAGCTATCCGCTAATGGACACAATGCTAATGGCATCTACTTAGGAGAGGCATTAGACTCGCAAGGGGTGAAACAAAGACAGTCAACCTAGCTATCATCACTCTTGGCAACAAGCTTGGCACAAAAAATAAGCATGTTGGTTTCCATCCCAAAGTGTGTGGGTAAACCCAGTCCCTATGAGAGAGTCAACCTATACTTGTGGTGCGTAGAGGGAGAGATCGAGTCACCCTCAATTTAGCATGAGCTTCTGTTGAATTCAAGGGACAGTCCACCATTCTAACGCCATAATACACAAGGGTGGAATTAGGAGATTTTTATTTAGGAGGTCAAAGAAAAAAAATACTTTTTTTAATGGAGTTAAGTTAAAAAAATATATATTTTCTAAAAAATTTACATGTAGTCATGTAACAAACTCGGCTTTTAAGAATTTTAAAGTAGCTATAGTTACTGCATGATAAGAATTAATCAAGATCACCCTTCGCCCCTAAACATACCTAACAATGGTTGATTAGTTAGAATGAAAGTAGATTATCACCTTAGACCGATCTATCTTTTAAGGATGATGAATTTACATATAGCCCCACTGGTATAGTGGTTAATTAGTCTCAAAATACATATAATACTTCACATGTTTTATTAATTTATTATGTAAATATAAAAAAAAAAAATCTTAAGTGAAGAAAATACAAAGTTATTTTAAAATATTCTTTATTAGTTATTAGCAATGGCATCCGTGATACAAGTGAAGAGTAGAAAAATTAAATTATTAAAATATTAAAATTAAATAAGAAGTGGGTAGAAGAAGTTGAATATATAAAAAGTTTTACTTGGTTCATATTGAAAGAACAGAGATATTTCTTGCAGTGGAAACTTCATAGCAAGATTAGAGTAGACTAAAAAAGATTGTGATTCGGTTCAAAAGCCATCGATGTGGTGGTTAATTTCCTTGCTTGTTAGTTGAGTCCTCGTTCTTTTGAAGGATAGAATATTGGAATTAAATTTGCCTTTGTTGTTACACTTCACTGTTCACTTTTATTGTGCTTTGGACACGTAGAGAAAAGTGGAGTGCAACTATATTTATTTATATATATATAAATATAAATATATATACGCGACATCCCTGGACTTGAAGTTGAGTCAACAATTGTAGAGTATAGATTATTTTCTCATACATGCATGTTTGCAAACTGCAACGCAACATCCCATCCCAATAATTGGATGTTAGAAAGCATAACATATAACGGCATAAATACGTAGCATTAAGAAAGGAAAAAGTACAAACCCTTACGGCAAAGACACGTCTATGAATTCTTGATACCCACTCAACAAAATCTATCTATGACTTTCATTACTACAAGCTATGCGCTCGAAAGTTTTAGTCACCTAGAGGTAAATTTAATGACTGAGGTGAAGTTGTGAAGACCGTAACTATTGGCAACATACACCTATAAGTGGAAATTAAGCTCGCGTAGATTCTACATTTTAGAATCACTTTCTTTTCAGCTCGCAATTCTTCATGTAATTTCTATTTCTTTAACTCATCGATCTCCTTTATGTGATCAAATAAACCTACCAAAAATGACACTACAACGTTTGGTTGACGTACAATAATATTATTTGTACATATGAGATTTTGATATCATTAATCAAAATTTATATATCATTAATCAACTTGTCAATCATCTACTTGGATATCATTAATCAAGATTTGTATATTTATTAACTATGTTGTTAGATGTCCGAATGTATAAATAATATGGTTGACTTATCTTTGTGTAACACGTAGCCTCCTTAAACTCTTCATTCTTATCACAACATTCATCAATAGCGAATAGTGCCTGATAGTAGCATCTATTGTTTTCCTCTAATTGTATAAAACCATGTAGTAATAGTGGTGATAATTATAGACAGCATCCACCAAACCGAAAAGTTTGGTATATATTTTGCGTATGAAGCACATATAAAAATTGCTCGTATTTTATAATTATTTTTATTTTTTAGATTTAAATAATATTTGGGTCCATATAATTTTTATTTATTTAGATTTTGGTCTTTATAATTTACTTTTTCGTGTATCCATCCCTATGTTTTCATTAATTTATTTAACTTGTTGAGTCATATAATTTTATCTATTTAAGAAGTCTTAAAAAGTTTGCCTTGAATGACTTGACTATAATATGATCATGGTGACTAATAATTTCGAATATAAATTGTAGATAATTACAACACGATCGACAATCATAGTTTTTTTTTTTCAATGAGCTAACACTAACTAGTTAGTAGTTAGGTGTCATTAAACATCCATAAATCATTTTTTTTAATTCTTAAATTATAACGTTCAGAAAAATAAGGAGAAGATTCAAATTTAAAAAGACTTGAAAAACTCCACGAACTTGCCTTGAACTGAAATAATTTTAGAAAATTATAATTAAATTGAAACACGTAACACGTAGTCAAGGGGACTAATGGAAAGAACCATTGATACCAAAAAAAAAACTTGAATACTTAAAAGAAATGAACATATAGACACGCAACGAAAATCAAAATAAAACGAATCATAAATTAATTAGCATATTCCTGAAACTTTCGAATTGTATTTGGAAATGGAAATTTGGAAAGTCCAATGCTGGAATTTGGGGATGCACGTGATCACATGGGTTGGTTAGCCAATGAAATGCTTGAGAGGGTCTGAACCAGTTTGGCCAGTAGGGTTGTGCCAGCTAAACCATGTCCAAATCACCCCCATTTCATCTTTGACAACTGGTTTCCCATTACTGGACGCAAACAACCTTTATAAGAAATACAGAAGGTGTGCGGAAAAAATTTTGAAGTAAAAGTTATTTTATTATTTAAAATATGTTATATTAATTAAATGAATGTATCAATAAATCTTATATAAGATTAAGTGTATGTTTAGATTACAGTTTGTATTTGATAAATGTGAGTTAGTGATTTTAAACTTATTTTTGTAATTTTTTTTATGATGTTTGATTTCTAGTTGGAAGAATTAATTTTAGGATTAAACGTGGGTTTGGGTGGAAGCAAGAATTTATTACTTTTGCTAAAATTTAGTTTGAGTTTTTCAATTAATACTTTTACTATACTTCCTTAAAAATTAATCACTTTTCATATTTATTTAAAAGTCAGTTTGAATGGTACAATCCAAATAATATTCATTCTATCAAAATTATTTTTAATAATAAAATATCCAAACATAAATTAATTACTATTAATTCACTGTTAATCAAAACTTAGTTATTCAAAACTCACAACATCAAAACTTATTTTTACAAACGTTAAGTCAAACACACTGTGCTTAACATATAATTGAAACATATGCACAGGTCAAAAGTTATCTTACGACTACTAAGAAATTCACCGATAAAGAATTACTATTCTTGCTGTTATATTATTGTTATGTTGATTTTATTTTGATTATTTGCACTCAATTCCCATGCTGCTTAGCTGCCCTAAAATTGGAAAACATTTATTTTCACTTTTTTGTGTTTAGATTTTCGGTTGATTTGTGAAATTAGAGGGTGTTTGGGTAACAATCCAAACAGCTATTTTTTTTTTATGATAAAAGTTATTTTTTATTAAAAGTTAATATATTTGGGTAAGCTAATTAAATTTCAAAACAGTCGTTTTTATGGGGGAAAAAATTATTTTTAGAAAAGCTAGAAGTTTGAAGCTTATTTAAAAAGCAGTTAGATTATTTTGAAATCAATAACATTCTTCCTATCTCATACTTACAAAACTAACTACCAAATAAATATAATTAAATTATATAAATAGCTTAATATCATTTTTTAATAATTTATTATATATAAATAATTTTTTTACACAATCCAAATGAAATAAATTATCTTATAATTATTTTTCAATAAATATATTTAAACATAAAACTAAATCTATTATAATCAATTATAATAATAATAAATTATTTATATAATTAATTATTAAAATAATCGAATTTAGAGTCATCCAAAAACACACATATTATGCGACCTGTCACTGATTTTTCTTTCATCTTGGTGGTGGAAGACCCGCCACTGAAATTGCTGTCTATAAACGATAAAGTGTCTCTTACCCATCATCATGAACATTGAATAATATCCTTTCGCTTGCTGACCTGGCCACCTGACTCTTCATTAGTGCTCTGCGGTTGTTGAGGGTCATGTTTGTTTCTCAATTCTTTTGCATTTAATCATCATATTATAATATGTTTTGGTAAGCTTTCATGGTTGTAAAATGAGTATAAATTTTTAAGCCACCTACTAATTTATAAAAATATTTTAGGATAAGAATTTCAACAATTTATAATGTGTTTGATTTGAGAGGTTAGTCTTTATAACAGTTATATACGAAGGATATCCTAAAAACTAAAAAAACAATTTATAATGCATTTTGTTGATTCTTTCTAATTATGGTTATAATAATAAGGAGAATATTAATCAGTATTTTAAAAATATTAATTAAAAAATAAAAAGAGATAAACTTTTACTGAAAACAGTATTTTAACATATAAAAAAAAATGATATACTTTTATATTTTTAAGGAAAACTTATTATTTTATGATTCCTTAACCAGTTTCCTGAATTAGTAAGTTGTTTCATATAAACAAGGCACAAATGTTTTTACTAGAGATAAGGACATAAGTTTTCTGATATCTCAAAATCTTCTTTTAATATTTTCATTTTATTAGTTTTTTTTAGTTATTTACACTCTTACTCATTAATAAAGTAAGAGAAATCTAGAATACGATTGTAATGAAAAAAAAGGAATGTGTTTAGTTTTAATGAAGAAAAAAAAATCTGACTTTATTAGTTATAATTATTAAATTTATTTGTTAAAATTATAATATTTTTTATTAAATCATCAACTACTAATTTAAATATATTTATCCATTTAATTCTAATAAAAATAATGGATATATATTCATTTAAATGCTAATGTTTAAATTTAGATTACTTAATTTTTTATTAATATAAATATTTTAAATGATTTATATGAAAAATATATGCTTTCTTTCTTAACATTTATTTTTTTCAATTTTTAGATCCAATATTTTTCATATTTTTGATTTAGTTAATAAATAATATATTTTAAATTATTATTTGATGATTTAAATAAAAATATAATATCTCAAGATTAAATATTAATAAATAAAATCAATAGTAATAAACAGTAAAGTTATATTCTCTCTCCTTATTATACTTCAAGACAAACATTATCTCTTTTTTCATTAAATGAGTGAGAGTGCAAATGAATAAAAAACATGTTTGAATTACTTAAAAGAAGCTTACAAAAAAAAAAAAAGGAATTACTTAAAAGAAACTTTTAAGATTGTATTCTCCAAAAATAAAAGATGTTTTTTTTTACTGGTCAATAATAAAAGATGTAGGTTGCTAATTTACTTCTAAAATATATATCATTTTATAGTATGATAAAAAAATTTATCATTTAATTTTAAATAAATATAATTCATTTTATGCATAATAATATTATAATTTTATCACATACCCCATATCTAAAGTATTATGGGTCTGTTTGGGTAAACAGCTTAATTAAACGCTTATAAAATAAGCGCTTATGTATAAGCTATTTCTATAATGAAAGAGAAAATATAATCAAACTGCTTTCATATAAGTTATAAGCTATTTTTATAAGCTATCTTGAAGAGCTTATCAAAATAAGGTGAAAATAGCTTATGGACATATTATAAGCTGTTTCTATAAGCTCTCCCAAACACTCTAATAAGCGTTTATATCAGTAAATAAATCCAAATAAATTGTTTATAAGCTAATCCAAACAGGCCTTATATCTTTTTTTTTTTACTGGAAGTATTATATCTCTTAAAGACATGCATTTGAAATTTTTCTTTGATTTTAATTATAATACATTATCTGTATAATTTTTTTACAATTGATAATTAATCATATATTATCATATTATTAAAAACGATTGAGCATTGTAATAATAATTTTATTGAAAGTTACATATAGGCCAGGACGAATGTACTCACTTGCTGGACACGGCCTACGCCCTATCAGTTTTTTGTTTTTTTGTTTTAAAATTAGTAATATTAAAAATTTTATACGGAATACTCTAGTCTACAGCTATCATACTTACTCTATTTTTTTATTCGGATACCCCTACCAAAATCAAATTACCCTATTGTGCATGACACCGAATGCGTAAAGGCATTTCAAAACTTTAGAAATTTTGGGGAATGCAAGAGAGACTTCTTCCGTTGTGAGAACCAAGTTTTTTGCTCTATGTGGCGCAAGGAGGCTGTTCACTGTTGCAAGTTTCACTGTTCTGCAAGTGATCTTTCACGTCACCCGTAAAAGCCGTAAATTACTAAATTATAATATTTTTTTTATACTTCTTTTCTCGAGTTTAATCGACATGTTGTGCAAGTATAAAATTTTTTATTTCATCGATCACTTTTAAGATAATTAAAATAAAAATCAATCATTTTTATTAATATGATAATTTATAATTAATTGATAATATAAAATTTTTTATTCTCGCAATGTATACAAATTAAATCATTTTCTCTTATACTTTTTTTATATATTTTTTTTAACTATGAATATAATCAAGATTACATTTTATAATAAAATAGAAGATGAATTTTTAACTATTTGACTCCAGGCATACATTGCAAAGGAAATTGTTGAAGAGTTTAATGCATATTCAATTGTAGATAATTTTTGTGACATACATCAGAGATAGGTATTTTGATATATTACTGATATAATTAATGTTTTGGAATATATAATTATGAATTTTTTTAATGAAATTTGATGCGTAAATATTCATTAAATGAACTTTAATTTTTATAGTTGGCCCCCCGCATCATCCAAGTCTGATTTCATCTCTACATAATCCTTCCGATCTTTGTTATAAGCAAAACTTAAATGGAACACACATATTAAGGAAGTTGGTTAATCTCATTTAATGTTTTTAAAAATTAAGTGGATTAACTAAATTAACTTTCATAGAAAACTTTAATTTTTATTAAATACATAACACATTGAGTTATTGAAAAATAAAATTGGTACTAAATGAAGGGTATTTTAGGAATAATATCATTAAATAAGATAAAAATAATTAAAATTTACTTATATATTTATCCAAAAAATTTAAAACTTTTTTACATATAATAATAATAGGATGAAATATAAAATAATATATAATTGACTGATAATATTTTTTTATATTAATAATATATCAAAATTAAATTATTTTTTCTTCTCATATTGCATTCCAACCACCAACGTGGAGATGCCGAGATGCATATCAATTTACCCTCGCATTAAGGACGCTTGGAATTTGAACCGAAAAATTTGCATTAGGGCGAAGTAAGCTGCTCATAGCTGTCACAATAGTGCTACAATTAATGTCAATTTAATTATGATGGAATGGCAGTGTAATTTTTTTGGAAAATGCTCAGGAGACATTACGATTGATTTACAGAATGTTTTATTCATGTAAATTATATTCCTCCGAATGAAATTTCAAAACATAAACACATGAAAAAGTTAAAAAAATGTGTTTGACTGTCATTTCATTCTCCATGGAATAAGAATGTCATTTCTTCTTCTTCACCCTTACCTTAACCATTTCCCCAAATGTCATGCCAAACTTACAAAAACACCATATCATCATTATCCAGAACCCCATTTTCCTTTTTTCAAAAAGAAAAAACAATACTCCCTCCATTCCTTTAGCTTAGAGGTCCATGTAGTGTCTCGGGCAATTTCACACACCCACACAAAGGACAATTAAAAGAAAATGAAAATTAGAGTGCCTATATCAGTAAATATTCAATTTGATCCCTAAAATTGTAGGGTCATATCAACTTAATCCCTGATATTATCAATATTTCAAAATGATCCCTAAAATTGCATAAAGTTAATCAGATTCGCCCCTCCGTTATATTTATATAAACTATAATGATATTAAGTTGGTAATATCAGGGATGCATTTAATATTAAGTGAATAATGTCAGGGGTGTATTTGCTACATTTTACAATTCCAAGGATCATTTTGAAATATTAATAATGTGGGAGACTAAGTTGATATGATCCTATAATTTCAGAACCAAATTGAATATTTACTCGCAACTATATCAATAGAGGAGGGAGCAAGAGGGGAAGGATGCCGGAGCGTTTACATCTTTGGTTAGTTTATGGGGATTCAGTTCCTTAACTTTTGCTAAAAATGCAGAGAGAGAGTGAGTCCCACATTTGACATAGGAGAAGGTAAAGTGAGAGTGTGAACACAAAGGAAGAGAAATTTTGGTAGAAATTGGGGATAATTAAGTAAAACACATCTCCATTCCCTGGGAATATTTTTTTCCATCCTGATATATGGGAATAGAGTTTTTAACTTTTATTCACAAACTTTATTCTCAGATAACTTTTATGGCTGAGAATAATTTTTTATCTTTTATACTAAACGTAGAAAACTTTTATTCTCATCTCATATTCCTGGGAATGTAAAAACATCTCTTGTACCAAATGTCACCTTAGGGTAAATGGTAAATTTAATACAAGGGCGTCGTTGAAAATTTGGATGTCCTGTACGAACTGAGAAATTAATGCCCTCATAATTATTTGGGTGCCTTGGAGTCTGTGTGCATGAGACCATTTTAATAGAGAGAGATTAAGAGTTAAAGAGAGAGAAAGATACAAAGTCAAAATCAAACATGTGTATAATTGATTCTAGAAAACGAATTAATTTAAAGAGGAATTCTAATATACATTTGCCAAATTATTTTACGAATTAATTCAAAGAGGTATTTTAATATACATTTGCCAAATTATTTTCGATTAATTTAAAGTCTAAAATCATGCATATAATGCTTTGTAATTCATTAAAAGTATAAAAAATGTTATACCGACAATATATCAAAATTAAACTTTAATTCAAATTCTATCAAAACTAATTTGGTTTTAAGTGTACTTTTTTATTTTAAGGGGAAGCAGGAGAAAATATTAAATTAATATAGAAAAAATTATTGAAATATTAATATGTGGTTGGTCCAAGTGATAAGGGATTCGGGTACTTTAAGCAAATAGTCAAAGATTCGAATTCTGACTTTTGTGTATGGAGAAAACCTGATTGGAAGGGAAGAATCTATCTTATATATCCAACTGATTTTTGATAAAGATTAATCACTGATAACGATGATAATAGATACTTCATACCGATATTATAAAAATTATTGACAAAACTGTTGCAGGTTGAAGCTTATTTCCCAATGGCCACTCTTTTTTGTGACATGGTGAGAAGTCGATTGTTATTCCACTTATCTCTTAGGCCTTGGTTTTTTTCCTATTAAGTGAGAGGTCGTTTCGCATCTATTGACAATAAGCAGATTAAAAGGAGGGTTTTCCTGATCATTACTCTTTGGATACCTTTACTGAAAAACAAGAACATTCATTTTTCAATGCATTCAATATATTATTTTTTCATAAAAATTTAATTTTTTTAATTTTTCATCAGTGTCCACCATTTTCTTTTCAAAAAATTAAGCTTAATTGTATTTTTAGTTTCCAATTTTTTTTAATTGTACGAATTTGATTTTATATTTTTCGTCTCTTAACTTTTTTAATTATGTGATTTTGATCCCTTAAAAAATTTAATTGTACTTTTCATCCCTAAATTTTATGAAATTGGAGGAAAATAGTCATTCTAGGAATCAAAATAAAGGCTTTCATTACATAATTTAAAAAGTTGATAGATGAAAAATATTATTAAAATTTTTGAAGGACCAAAATCGCATAACTAAAAAAATTAAGGGACGAAAAATACAATTCAAATTTTTGAAGGATCAAAATCGTATAATTAAAAAAATTGAAAGATAAAAAATATAATTAAATCAAAAAAAACTATTGAAAAGTCGATTTCTTACCATTTTCAGGCATTTTTTTATGTCGTTATTTTAATATTTTTACCAATTCTAAATATTCTGTAATAGTAAGAAATGTCAGAGCAAATAGAACCTCCTAATTTCGATCAACAAAGTATTAAGGGCCTACCCTTTTCGGCATATATGGCGTTTATATCCCTGTTTATGTACCAATATCTTTAAGCATATTTGGCATTGTACTATTGAATTCAATTCATTATTACATACAGCTGACAACAGCAAAAGTGCTTGGCATGTAGTAACTACACATCACATATCCAACTGTCCCCGGGGGTCTCTGGTTGTATGCTCGTGAGTGGAAAGTTCTAGTCCCTCACCCCAACATAACTAAAACAGTAATTTTATGTCCCTAAAATTATGGGATCGTGTCGATTTAATTTTTATTATTTTTAAAATTTTAAAAATATCATTAAAGTTATTAAATATTAATCAATCAAACCTTTTCATTAGAAATTAAATAGATACTAATCTTACAATTTTAAGAATCAAATTAACATAAAAATCAAATTGATACAATCTTAAAATTTTAAAGATCAATTTCATCTATAAAATTATAAAATTATATCAACTTGATCTCTAATATGTGTTTATATTTCAACAAAATTCTGGATTTACTCGGACCAAAAGTCCCACCCAATTATTACTTTCCAAATCAAATCCAATAAACATCCTCAATATATAGTTAATAATCTTAATATACGCCCAAGTTACGTATCAAATTCAAATGTACATGTTTCCCTAAATCATCAAAAGTAAAATTACACCAATAATAGACGGCTAAAATATTAAATTACGTTATTAAAAAAGTTATTTACAATAATACTGTTCCAAATCTATCATTTTTGTCCAAACTCTAAGAAGTTCGGTATTGCCCAAGTGACTTTTCACTTGATTTCTTTTTCTTTATTTTTCTGTTTAAGACAAGTTTTTTTTTTGGGGGACTGTTTAAGACAAGTTGGTCAGCAAGAAATCCACTTCTCAACAAAATAATATGAATTCTGGTAAATAAATTCATCAAGTGTAACATTTATTTTTACTCTTTGTAGTAATTTTGCCATAATAGAGATAAAAAACAAATTTACACCGGTAATAAAACAGATAATAAGAAAGGAAAAAATAAAAGAGAAAAGAAAATAAAAGAGAAAGGAAAAGAAAATTCCTTGCTTAACAGCGGTTTCGGCAATATGTTAAAAAACAGAACACGTTCCCATTTCCCTTTGTTCTCAGAGAGAGAAAACAATAGAGTGAATAAAGAAATGAAAAAAACTCAAAAAAAATAAAAACAGAGTCAGAGACAGAGACAGTGATGAATGGATGAATCTCATATAAGTAGTTCATAGATTTCTTTCTCTCAGAACTCCAGCTGCCTCTTCCCTCTCTGGAACTTCTTCTCTCTCTCTTTGGTTCCAGAGAAAACCCAAAAAAAACCGAAACCAAAACCGTGTGTTCTCTTTTGAAAAGAAGAAAAACAGAAAGCCAAGAAATGGCAACCTTTTTGGCCTTTCTGTAATGCTTCTTTTCATTGCACTGCCATTCTAAACACACTTCCCCCACAAACTACCCATCATTTCTTTCTCCTTCAAGATTCAATCTTTCCACCCACCCAGAAACCAAAACACCCCCCAAATGCTTCCCCTTCGCTTCAACGCCGTCGTTTTACCCCTCATTGCATGTTTCCTCTTCTCCCCCTTCTGCCTCGGGATTCGGTCCTTTCCGACATCCGCCGTGGCAGCCGCCGGCGCCGACGGTCACTTCCACTTCGCAGAAGCTCCCGACTACCGTAACGGCGCTGGTTGTCCCGGGTCAGGAAACCGGGTCTCGGTCCTATCATGCGACCCGTCTCTTGTTCACATAGCCATGACCCTCGACTCCGGTTACCTCCGCGGCTCCATCGCCGCCGTGCACTCCGTCCTCCGCCACTCCTCCTGCCCGGAAAACGTGTTCTTCCATTTCATCGCCGCAGAGTTCGACCCGGCCAACCCACGGGTCCTGACCCGACTCGTCCGCTCCACCTTCCCTTCCTTGAACTTCAAAGTTTACATCTTCAGAGAAGACACTGTGATAAACCTCATCTCCTCTTCGATAAGGCAAGCACTGGAAAACCCATTGAACTACGCAAGGAACTACCTCGGTGACATGCTTGACCCTTGCGTTGACCGAGTCATCTACCTTGACTCGGACATAATCGTCGTCGATGACATACACAAGCTTTGGAACGTGTCGCTCGCCGAGTCACGAGTCATTGGTGCACCCGAGTATTGTCATGCAAATTTCACGAAGTACTTCACGGATGAGTTTTGGTCGGACCCTTTGTTGTCACGTGTGTTTTCTTCTAGAAGGCCTTGTTATTTCAATACGGGAGTGATGATAATGGATTTGGTGAGGTGGAGGGAAGGGAACTATAGGAAAAGGATCGAGACTTGGATGGAGTTGCAAAAGAAGAAGAGGATTTATGAATTGGGTTCTTTGCCTCCTTTTTTGTTGGTTTTTGGTGGGAATGTTGAGGCTATTGATCATAGGTGGAACCAGCATGGTCTTGGTGGGGATAATGTTAATGGGGTGTGTAGGTCTTTGCATCCTGGTCCTGTTAGTCTTTTGCATTGGAGTGGGAAAGGGAAACCTTGGGTTAGGCTTGATGATAAGAATCCTTGTCCGTTGGATCGTCTTTGGGAGCCTTATGATCTGTACAAGCAGCCACAACACAATGTTCACAACAGGGCAAAAGAGGAGCAGCAGCCTTGGAGCTTCTCTTCTTCCATATTGGTTGGATATGCTCATGATTTGTTATGATTCTTTGGTGTTACATTTGTTGTGAAGATATTCTTTCGTAGCAGTGTACAGAGATTGGTTACAAGAAGACATTCAAGGGGTAATTCATGGGGTCTTTCTTTTGAATTCTTTCTGTAGAATTCTTTTTTTTTTTTTTTTTTTCAATTGAATTCTTGTGCTTTACATATGAAGTTTCAATTCTTTTTTTGTTTTCTTCTGATGGAGGGTTCCGTCTCTTGGAACAATTTTGGTGGGTGGGTTTCTGTTCTTTGTATGGGACCATTGATTGTATGTGCCAAACAAAGTGCTTAATAGCAGACAGTTGTTTATTGTTTTATCTGGATCGAGTACCAATCATCTTTTGTTGCTTTTACTACCTATGATAATGAATGATGGAAACGCGTTCGGTTGATGACACATTGCCTCTGATCAAGTTAGGATTAAATTGATCACGGATTCACTATGATTTAAAGTCAAGTTATATTAAAGTGGAAAAGGACTATAAAAGAGTCCCTAGATTGCCATCTACCAGTGCTATAAGTACTCACGCACATTAGTTTCCCATGCCTTCAGTATATTGAAATGCCTATATCCTCAGTGATGGTAATTTTCATTTCTATCTACTACTTTACCCTTTGTTTGGTTGACAAGAGAGAAAAATGAGAGAAGAGTAGTGGAAGAGAAAATATAGTTTTATGATATTTGGTAGGGGAGAGAAGTGAGGAAGAGAAAAAAAAATAGGGGGCCCACAAAAAAAGAAATCTCTCCTTCAATGAGAAGAAAGGTAAAGAGAAAGTTGGATGACATTACAATTATGATCTCACCTCATTTCTTCTCTCAAGCTCTGCGATTTTTTTTTTTTTATATAAATAATATATGTCTTTACAAGAAAAAAATCATTTTTTTTCTCTCTTTTTTTTCAATTTCAAACAATATAAAATTTTACTCATTTTTTTTTCTTTCTTCTCTAGGATCTTATTCCTTTGCACTCTATTTCTTTTCTTATGCAAACAAAGCATTAGAGTTTAGCCCCACTGAGCTCGTGTTAATTGGAAAGTTGTACACGTAAGGTTAAGTAATTGCAATTTCATCTTGACTTGCAATTTTCTTCATACACGTCATGTCACGAGTCTGCTGAAGACGTCGACGAGAATCCAAGGAAGGCATCTCTAGTAATTTGTAGGAAAAAGAATAATAATTGCTTAACGGTTATGTCTTATGTGTATAGAGTATGCTATGTTGCTAGATAAGTTTAACCTTTTCTTTCCCTTCCTCCCTCTCTTGATAGGAGGACTTGTGACTTATGTGCTAAGTGTGTGCCAAGTGTCCAATAGGAAGTCATTGCTTGCTCTCCTAGTTTACCAAAGTTGACCGGATGGGATACACCGTTACACTTATCATAATGTCAATTCAATTGAATAAGAATGATTTATGATCTGTCAAAATTTTAATGATTAATAAAATTATTATATGTTTATAAAATTAATTAAAGTTCCATCGCTACTAAACCATAAGGTCAAAAGACATTTTCTATGTCTCTGACTTTAGATAGATTCTCAAAAGAGTATTAAGCCTCAACGTCCAAAATTACATCTAGCACATACTAAACAATAAGCTCAAAGCATTCTCTGCGTCCAACAGAATAATATAGCTCTCAAAGCTGTCTGCGTCCAAAGAAGATTATGTGGATTGTCCAATTGATCCTTTGTCTTTATTCTTTAAAGGATAAGTGTCTTGCGTCGAGTGGTGACAAGCATATTTTTATTTTGCGTCCAATCTTTTATATTACTTGTGCGTCCACTAACTTTACTTTGTAGATGACATGACACATATTTCAAAAGTCTTTATTAGATTACAAAAGAAAAATATCTTTCTAATAAAGACAAAACAAGGTACAACGTTGTACACGTCGAGCCACGCAAAACAGAAAGCATGACGGCCATAAAGCAAAGGACAATATGCTCTGATTCAACCTGCTACAAGTTGCTATCACTGCTATTCTATCAAAAGTAAACTTGCCTCCCCGCCTACACAAAGAAAGGATAACTATGAACAGAAACCAGCTAGCAAATGGACATATGTCTAACGGATATTTCACTGAGTCTAAATGGACAAGTTTTCTACCGTTTGAAATTCGAAAGATAGTCAAGACTATAAAAAGACCGTCATTTGAAGAAATGGGGTGACAACAATATCAAATATATGCACAAGAGAGATTACTAACTCGATTCAACTTTCATTCTAAAAACGATCACTACTTTCTAGTCAAAGATCTGTAAACTTTCATATTCTTTCGTTGTACAGTTACAAACAGATTTATAGAGCTATATCTTGTAATATTCTCACTCTTACTGAGTTAGTCAAAAGCTCAAAACTTTTCTCAAATCTTAGGATTGGTTGAGCCTGAAGAAGCTTGTCTGTAAAAGAATACTTGGAGCCTGGAGAGGTGTAGAATACTTGGAGTTGTAAAAGTCAGGAGTGATCAGGAAATAACTTGTGAAAGGTGCTAAGTGTTTTAGTGGAAAAAGCTTCTGGAGGAAGAGACTGGACGTAACTCTTCGATTTGTAAGAGTGAATCAGGATATATCTCTGTGTGAATCTCTCTATCCCTAATCTCGTCAAGTTTATTTTATTTACTAACTTGAAGATTGAAAACAAGGTTTCTTAACGTGTTTCAAAAAACTTGTTTTTCTGTGTGTCCTGATTAACATCCTGCCTGCTTAAAACGCTTTTGAAAAGGTTTTCAAAAAAAGGTTTAAGAAACACAATTTAACCCCCTTCTTGTGTTTCGCTGTTTCACTTTCAATACATATATGCCTTAACATATATTATTTTATATTTATTTTTATATAATTTTTATCATTTAATGACAAATACTTCTACATTGTTTTTTTGCACTATAGTTTTACCACACACCCAGCAGGTATGAGCAGATGTGCATACATATATGATTGAGTGCAAAACATTTTGCCAATTGCATTATTTGCAGCATATCTGCAACAAAATGAGATCAACAGAATAATGAATAGGGAAAGTAAAATAAAGTTGTTATTGCAGTGTTATAAACAGAGAAATAACTTTTGCTTTGGAAGATTTCATATAAGGGATTGTGGTTGATAGAATTTCAAATTTGCAACAAGATGAAAGACATTCACTTTTTTTATCATCCTGATAGAAACAGTGCGGAACGCCTGCAGTTTAAGTTTTGTATTAACAAATTTAAAATGAAAAAATAATTCAATAAAAATAGCAAAACAAGGACAAACAACCAACACTTAATAATAGCCACTACATAACTCAGACCAACCTTTTGATTTTACTTTGATTAAACAAATAAATGTAACATGACTTTACAAAAAAAGAAAGTAATATAACATGAAGGCTTATATGTCTCTTTTTCTCTTTCATTTTTAAATATGCCAATCTAACATCAACTACCCACCTTCTCCATAGGATCCCAAGTACAGTGGTTACCAAAAGCAATAATAATAATAATAGTAATCATAAATAAATGAAGTATAGTATATTGGTAACCATAATTGAATCACCTGCATCAGCAACATAATCATCCACCAAGCTTTCTACGAATCATGTCCACTTCTTTGCTGCTCATTTGGAAAGCCTTCTCAAGTATTGGATCAGGAATAGGAGGTTTGCTAGCAAATGTTGCAACTGATGCTAACTGTACACCTGGGTTCTGGCTATTGAGACCAGACAGGGCCAGTGCTGGTACCTTTGAGTCACGGTTGAACAAGAAATGGATCAGGCCCTTTGGGAACACAAATGACTCACCGGGCTTTAAGTTCTGAGTAAAGACCCGATTCGATGTGTCGATAAAGCCCACAAGCAGCTGGCCCTTGAGGCAAGTGGTGACTTCTGAGGCCCGTGGATGTGAGTGAGGTGGCACGATACCATTACCTTCTAAATCAACCCGGACCAATACCAGGCCCAATGTGTTAAGCCCAGGAAGGTTAACAGTGGTGGTGGGGGTGACACTGAAGCCGAATTTGTTACTACTAGTGTTACCGGGTTTGGATAATGCAGATGTGACAAAATGGGATGAGGAAGCATGTTTTGGGTTAATGCATGGCACACCATTGATGAAAATTTTGTTTGTGTTATCAGCAATGCAGTAATCTTGAAGTGGGTCGGGGTCGGGTCTGCATTGACCCAATAAAAGGGATAGGGTGAACAATAATAGTGGAAGAGAGTGAAAATGGATTCCCATTTTAGCTTTCATATATAGGAGGAAACAAGTCAACCAATGGATGTATATCTTAGTTTTATAGTATGGATTTTAGTAGCATAAGCCAAGTTTTATATATATACATGAAATAGTGAGAGAGAGAGAGAGCAGGTGGTGGATGGTGATATTAATTTAACTTGACATGTATATTTGAGTAGCTTAAGAGCATAGGAAGAGGGAGAGATAAGGCAAGCTAAAGCATAAAGGAAATGTGATGTGTTTAAGTCAGAATAAGCCACACAAGGGGATGATGTCTACGTTCTATTCAACTGAAAGGGACTTGAAAATTTGTATGTCAAGTCCAGCTTTGCAAACTTCATTATTTAATTGGGCTTGGGCCCATATATGGACCAGCATCCTTCAAGAAAACGCTGCCGTTTGAGTTTGAGCTTTGTAGGATGAATACGGCATCGTTTTGTATAGTTTATTCAATTATGTCCTATATGATATGATATATTTTAGTTCAACCAATTCAATCATGGTCCACATGTGGATCAAGTGAGGCTGATAAGAAATTTTGAGACACGTCACATGCCAGTACTGTGCAGCTTTTGTTTTTGTGGTCCTTCCTTCCTTGCCTTGCATTTCCTATCACGGTTGGTCTTATCTAATCTAATCATCACCGCCTGTGGGTTATTGAGTCTTTCTCTGAAATATTTGTTTGGTATAATTAAGGAAAATGCTTTTCATATATCACATCATAGATTATATAACTCACGTTTGTTTACATATTAGAACTAAAATATAGATGTGTTTATAAAATTAAAATAAATTAATTATGATTAAACTATACAAATCACATAAATGTAAAATGATGGATATGTAAATGTGTCAGTTATTATGATTAATGGTTGGAAAGTTGGTAAGTATGGTTGGTAAGTATGGTTAGTTAACGCTCCTTAATTTGAGCCAGCTAATCTCATTTACCCACATAAATTATTTGCCAAAAAATGTATCTTTATGTTCACTTTCTCTTTTTTTTTTTTCCTATGTTATTTTTTTTTTTTGGTAACATTTTCCTATGTTATTTTATTATGAGATATTTGAAGTCTAAACTAGTTCAACCTTGGCCCTCACAGGAAAGCACTCACTCGTACTTATTGCCATTAAAAGTTAAATGATCTTCATGGAATAGAATACAGTTGTAACCCCTGAGGACCTGAAGTAACTTTGCACTTTGCTCTCACACTTGCTTTTGTGGAACATCTGGATTGCTTTGTCTTGATGATTGGGTTTATCATCTTAGGAGTTTCCTCAAGTACCATAAGCAGACAAAGTGTGTCGTTACTTTAGGAAAAAGGTGAAGTGGAGTAGAAATTGAAGTAAACAAAGAATGAGTTATATCTTACCCCACAAATCCACATGCACATGTCCCTGCCATTCCTGTACTCATATCATTTTTTTTTTTTTATTGTCTTCTTTTTGTCCCATTGTCTCACAATTCTTACTCCTGCTCTTTTCAGTGAGATCCCCATGAATGATTATTCCTTCATTGCTTCCTTTACAGGTCATGCTTTGCATATCTTCTATGTCTTTGGGGTTGTAGCTGAGTAGAAGTAATTTGCTTCTTTGGGTGAATTTGTTGTAGATACAACAATATTTGAAGAAAGGTAAACCCATTTGTCATTAAGGTTGTTTCAGATTAAAGTTTAATTTTTTTTTAATCTTTTTTTTTTTTTTTACTATTATTGTTCCTTGCAAATATGCCTGGTTCTGTGTGGTTAGTTGATTCCCCAATTTATGATTGTTAAAATCCTATGTTTTTGTTGTTGTTGTTGGGAGTTGTCCTTGTGTTGGTTGATTGCAATTATGCAACAATTTTGATATTTATTTTTTGTTTTTTTTCCCTGGTATATAACCAGATGGGAGAGACTACTGCTGCTTCCAATCCTGCTTTGCAAGTGTCTATTTCATTTGGTAGATTTGAGAATGATTCATTGTCTTGGGAGAGATGGTCTTCTTTTTCTCCAAACAAGTACCTGGAAGAGGTTGAGAAGTGTGCCACGCCTGGATCAGTAGCACAAAAAAAAGCTTACTTTGAAGCACATTACAAGAAGATTGCTGCCCGGAAAGCCGAATTGCTGGCTCAAGAGAAGCAAACGGAGAAAGAATCTTTCAGATCAGAAGATCAAAATGGTTTAGATCTGAGTGGTAACAGGTTTGGGACTGATGCAGAATTTGATATATCCAACACTCAAGATTCCTTTGAAGAGGTTAAGCAAGAAACCAGCTCTTTTGATGAGATCAGTAGGACCCAGGTGGATAATTTGGAGGAGGAAGTTTCAGTTTCAAGAGATTATCAAAGTTCATCAGTTAAGGGAGAGAACAAAGAACAGGAATGCAGATCACATAGTTCCCACCAGATTGATAAACCTGAAGAAGCTGTCTGCATAAAACAAGAAGGAAGTCTTGACATTGAAGCTGAAGATGTGAAGGAGATTAGACATGTCGTGTACAAGGAGACAGGAAAGTCTTCCGAATTTGAAGCAAAAGATGTGAAATTGGATCATCCAAAGGAATATAAGGTTTGCTTTAATTCATATGTCCATCAAATTCATGTTCATCGGGAAATAGGACTGGTGAAATCATAATTTATATGGGTTCAAGATTGGCTTTTGCTTATCTAAATTCTTATTTCTCACCGTCTCTTTTGGATAGGCTACCTCTATAGATAGGGAAAGCAATGCAGCAAAGACGAAGAAGAAATCAATACTACCTACATCTGCGGCATCCCAAATTTTCACGCCAAGAAGTTCAAAGCCTACATCAACTCCAACCAAAATATTGGCATCTACCCCTTCAACTAAAAAGGGAAATTCTCCATCTCTATCTAGGAGGCAAATTACTTACAGTGTGGAGAGCAGAAAAGTTGCTAACAAATCTTTGCACATGTCCCTGAGCTTGGGTCCAAGTAATCCTGATCCAGCTCCTCATACTAGAATGAGGAAATCTTTCATTATGGAGAAAATGGGGGATAAGGACATAGTCAAACGAGCATTTAAGACATTCCAGAACAATTTCAACCAGCCAAAAACTTCTGGTGAAGGCAGATCTTTGGTAAAAAAGCAGGTAATTGCAAAGTCATTATGGACAGCCATTGTTTATTGTTAATAAATGTTCATATTTACTGGTATAAATCTCATTGATGTGAGAATGTTTTCCTATATATTTTTTGGGCAGGTTCCTTCAAGGGGGACAATACCAAAGGGTCCAACATCAACGTCTTTGCAGAATGAAAATGGACGGTAAATTTTTGAATCTACACTGATAATGTGTTTTCATTTGCACCAGTTTGGTTTCCTTTATGTATTTTGCATAGCCTTTTTTTTTATCTCAACAAGATTGTGAATAAGGTTATGTGCTTAAGACTACCATCCGATGACACCATATTTTTGTTTGTAGTTTTCCTTGGGAGAATTCTAACCAAGGAAACTATAGATAAATGTTGAATGAGGAATAGGAAGTTATTATTATTCAAAGCAATTCAATTTTAGTTATAACTTGATTTGTCAAACATATCTCTCGTGACTTTAATTGAAGTTTCTCCTTTAATTGAAATTTATCCCATAAAACATTACTGTGAAAACCACTCTATTTTTCTATTGAACTGAAACTGCCTGCTACTTTCAGATTTGATGAAATCTACCTCTGCTTGTCATCGTCTTTCTCAATTTTTGACTTAAGGCTTTTATGTTATCCAATATTATTAACTATCAACTTATGCCCCAATATTTTGTTTTTTATTTAACTGCATCTAATTGCATAGAGGATCTCTTTTATTGCACCTATCATAGAAGGCTTCTAGATTTTCCGGTTTAAGTCCACAGGCTTTTTCTCCTTTCTAGCATTGAAGTGAAATGTTGATAATGAAGAGAAAATATGGGTCAGACCACTTTCCTTAACAAAACATCTAATAAGATTTCTATGAAAAAATCTAAAGCTCTATTTTGACGAAAGTATAAGGAGTTCGATTTTCTGTATGATGACTCTCTTGAAGTTATTTTTTAAATAGGCCTACTAAGGTTGAGAGAGTGGATAAAAGAAGTGGAAATTCTGTTCGAACTACTTTGAGACCAAAAAGTGACATTAGTGCTGAGAAAGGGAAAGAGGTATGTACTGGCTCTCGATGTTTGTCCATACATTTTAGTGCCTGTGGTGCCAAGAGTACTCATTAGATTTTGAAAGTACTGGCTTGTTTCTGCTGACCAAATTATGCTCTTTAATATTTTGTTTTCTTACCAGTCTTCAAGAAAAATAGAGGAAAAATCTAATGCAAAAGAGGTAGAAAGGACCCGTCTTCAATCAAAATTGAAGGTACTCTTTCATGTACCAGAATATTTCTCTAGAAAGCATTTCCTATATTACTGCCCATGCCATCACTTAAAGTGTGTTTGGATATATTTATAGTGCATCAGACATTATATTGCATAAATGACATGTCTGAACTCTGTATTCCTCAACACAGGAGGAAAAAGAGGCAGAGTTGAAAAAGCTAAAACATAATTTCAAGGCCACACCCCTACCAGCTTTTTATCGGGGTAAAAAATTATCAAAAAGTCTTCCAGAAAAGGTATGCACCATATGTCTGATCTGGTCTCTACCATGTCAACAGCAGGGTGAGGACTTACTATAGCTGATCTTTTCCTACATAAATTGTAATTTGTTAATGTTTATCAGCTGACTATTTCTTTGTGCTTAAATAATATAAAGCTATCTGAAAAGTACCTATCATTGATTGCATTTTGAGACATGTGCAAATGACTAAGTCTAAAGCTTAACTGTTAATGGAAGTCACTTAAAACTTGTGTTCACAACTTTTAACTGGAGTCTGGTGATTGTAGACAAGTTAGGGACATCTGTGGGACCTGGCTGGCTTATTTTTCTGTAAAAAATATTTCTGTTTTCTGACAAATGGGCATAGTGGTTGGTGGGTCACACCAGAGGTAATGACTAAAGTTCCTATTGTCCACATTCTAACAGCATTTGTAGGATTACACTACCTGTAAGAGATCAATGCTCCTGATATATCTTATCGGTTATTAACCTCTTTTTCCCCTCATCATGCCATCTAAATAATGTCCAATTGTGAGTGATAGACAATATTTTCTCAATTTGAACTGAAGCTGACCATGTCCAATTCCTATATCTGATTATTCTGTATAAAAAAAATTCTATTATTTTAACTGATGCTATGTCATATGTACTGGTGCAGGGTAATGCTAAGATCGAGAACCCTCGGTAGCCCCACAAGTGGCGTAAGTAGAGAGGTGGCGGTGGGGGTGAATAGGTTAAATACACCAGTGGATGTGGATCAGGTAGATATGTTCAGGGTTAATGTTTATGGCACAGCTAAACGCTATGATATTCTTGTTTAGTAAGCAACATGGAAGCAATCTTGTAGTTATAAAGGAGCTTATGAACAATGCGAGTAGTAGGAGGAAGGAGTTGGCATCATTTATCATTTATTGATAATAAATTTCTTCCCCGCGTCCCTCCTAGTCCTAGGCAATATATGAGATAGAAAATAGTATATTGTATAATGTCTGTAATGTAAAAGAATGCATAAATTTCTTTGAATCATTATTTCTTAGATGATTGATATGGTTTCTAACGTGTTGTAGACCATATATCTCAGAAGCTAAGACGATATAAACCCTGTTGGACTATAGAGTTCGACTCACCCGTCTCCCCATTCACATGCAACGATGCAAGACTTCGGTAAATGGGGAACATAATTGAAGAATTTCAGAATCAGGGAAAAGACTAATTATTAATTAAGTGGACTACACAATTGCAGATTAAGTTGAGTATCAAGCTTGACACCCCTTATATTCTCTGCAAGTATTCCGGACTATATATTGCTGGTTATGCTACCTACACGAGCGACAACTCTCTTGCACTGCCAACTTTGAAGTTTGAACAGTTGTTCAGATAGTTCCATCTGAGTTTGAATTGCTCTGTCTTAATTTGGTTTTTTTTTTTTTTTTGGAGCTATGCTAGGTTAGCTTTCTTGGTGTCTCATCTGATAATGAGTGAAGGTCTAATTTGGTCTTTGAAAAATTTCGGGGACCTACTTTTAGTCCTGAAAAAAATAAATTAATCATTTAGTCCTTCAAATTTATAAATGCGGGACACATTAATCTCTAGATTTATTTCCGATGTTCATTTACTTGCCTACGTGTTTTATTAACCATACTACTTAGTCTGTTAGTGGTTCTGTGTGGTCTATGACAAATTTTCGTCATGAAAAATTAATGAAAAGTGAAAAAGTGCGTAATTTTCAGGTATTTGGATTTTAAAATTGTGTACGTTTTTTCACTTTTTATTCTTTTTTCATGGAAGAAATTCGTCATAGGTCACGTAGGACCACTAACTAGTCAGGTAGGATGGTTAATGAGACACGTAGTCAAGTAAATGGATTTATGGACTAAATGTATGTTTGGTTTATTGTTGAGAAATTTAAAGTATCTATAGAGTTTCTTTGGAGCAAACATAAGTTTGAACCCAAACGTACGTTTGCAACGATAAATCAAACATTCATTAAATGATTAATTTATATTTTTCTGGGATATAAGCGGGTCCCCCAAATTTTTGACCCATCAATTTGGACCTTGGTTCAAAAATTAATAATCCATTCATGGAACTTAGATTGTGTACGTACAACAGAAAATGAAAAGAAACCTAGCAAGTTCTGGTTGATGCCAATAAGAATCTAACATCCATATACACCACCAGACTTAAAAAATGCTCAAGAACAATAGTTCTCTATACAAATGACACGTACATTTGGACGTTGAAATGTGCAAAAATGATAACATCACAAAGATGGTTTTAGATTCTGAATTTGCCAGACACAAACTGGCCCTATCATTGCAAAAGCATAACATGCTATCACAGTATTTCAAAATTTCCAATGGTTAGTAGCAGCACTAGGTTGGGTCCAATCAGGTTGTCTTTGAGTAGCATGCCACTCCCAACTTTCTTCCGAGCCAGCATCATTCAGAACCTGTCTCATTCAGAGTTTCAGACTTTGAATGAATGTAACAGTTTGAACTGTGACATATAATTGTAGGACTTCAGGAAGCATTTTCATTAAGTAAATGCTCAAAAGTTCTTTGTGCTTTTGGCTCTGCTGACTGTTGCCCTCAACTTGCCTTAGTCGTCTTCCTCTTCTGCATGTTGCGAGCAATCTCAATGCAGGCTTGATCAACCATTCTCAGAAAATCCTTGACTATCACAAATAGATAAAGAGGGTGTTCTGCACTATCTTTAGAAGCTCCCCCTTGATAATAATCTGTTGTTCTCTTGACAATTTGCATTACCCTTGTTTGCTCTTCCCTCACTGATTTCAATTCCTCCTCAGCATTTTCAAGAAAATGGTTCATTTCTCTCACAAAGTTTCCTCCTTCATCACTTCCACACTGTGAAACAAGTTGTTTTATTTCAACTAACCTAGCTGAGAGTGCTGCGATTAAACCAACAAAGCTGTTGTGATCTATAAGTGCTGCTTTCTTTACATTGGAAAACTCAGAACTGACCCCTCCTACAATTGGTAATCCTAGTGTTATATATTCCCTTTGTCTTTGTTCACTTGAAGCAACTGAAGTCTCGGAGTTTCCACTGCTGTTGCTGCTACAACTGCTACTGCTCCTACTGCTACTACGACTCAGGCTGATATCGCGGTTAAGAACAGCACGTTTTCCTTCAGAACGAACAACTTCTTCAACCACAAAGTGAAGCAATGTGGTTTTTCCATCAATGCTCTTCACATCAGAGAGCTTCCTTAGAGAAGCCAAGTTGAAAGCTTGAGCATTACCTCTATGAGTACCTGCATTCATTCGATTTCCAGCCTTAAGCACTGCTTCAAGAAGCTTCACAAACACTCCTTTGTTTCTAAGCTCCTTACACCCCAATTCAAGGGTCTGCAGAAACTCCTTGATTTCTAAAATCTCTGAATCATAGCTCAACCTGAAGTTCATGGCATTCAAGCGCTTAAATGCTGAAGGAACAGCTTTGAGGATGTGATGCAAGAAAGATTCAGCTGCAGCAAGTGTTGCTGGGTCTTCTTTGTATTCAAGTATAAGAGATTGCTCCTCTTCTGTTGGGGCAACTCTAGCAAGCTTTTCAATGGTATCTGTGTTAAGGCCTTGACCTTCAATGAGTGCATCAATAATTTCTTTTTGAGAGATTGCCAGAGATTTCAAAACAATAGCAATGTTCTGTGATTTTCTGGGGTCAAGAAGGAAAGCTTTTGTTGATGGAGCTTTGGCATCCCTGGTTGGACTTGTTGAGTCATTTCCTTTTGGGGTATTTCGGTTGGTGGCAACGTACCCGAAGAGAGCTTCCATAAGATCATCATCAACTCTGAAGTTTTATATTCAAAATTTTAGAATGAATCATCAGCAAGCACTAAGATGGAGGAATCAATATTTTGCATGTCGATGTTAGAAAATCTAGCGTGTTAGGATTACCTGAAAGAACCACGGTTCATTTTATCCCACACCATAGAGTGATCAAGATTAGTATTCACCTTGTCCCAATGCAAAGGCTTCAGTTTTACTTGACCATTGTCAGTTTCTGACATATCTTCACCTGAAGAGTTTCCTCTCTTAATCGTGGTAACTATCGTTCCAATAGGGGTAGGTGGTGGTTTTGATGATGAATTTGAACTACATGCTTTTGGTGGAGGAGGAGGTGGTGGTGTTGGACTCTTTCTAGCAGGGATTGGTCGTGGAGGAGGTGGTGGAGCAGGTGGTGCGGGTGCTAAAACCTTTTTATCTGGCATTGGTGGAGGGGGAGCTGGTGGTGGTAATGCAGGACTTGTCATTTTTGTAATTGATGGTAAAGAAGTGGAGGGTGGTTTTTGTGGTGAAGGAGTAGGGGGTGGATCAAATGGTGAAGGAGTAGGAGAGTTTGGTTTCTCAACAACTTTAATAGGAGCTACAACTGATGCAGGAACAATGGGAGGTGGAGCAGGAGGTGGAATACTCATGATTGTATATGACTCTTCAGGAAATATATTCATGTGGGAAGTTGAAGATTGCCCTCTAAGAAGAGGAATTTCTTGAATGGGCTCAGATTTTTTCCCTTGATTTCCTTCTTCTTTGTTTCTGGCACTATTCAAGACCTCCCTTTGGAGATCCTTGTTTGAGTTTTTCTCTTCTTGAAGCTTTCTCCAATAAATCACATCCAAACCTTCCTCATCAACAATTAGTCCCTTGATGTTTCCATCAATTCTCTCAAACACATTTACCTGAGGCACAACACGCCTATCTCCAACAGAAGCAGTGTTGGTTATCTCCTTACTCCTCCTTGCTCTAAAGCACCTTTGAACTAAAAGGAAAATTAAACCAGAAACAACAAGAGTACTTGCTGCAGTTGCAGCAACAGCCTTTGCTATCTCACTGTTTGATGAAGAACTTTTGGATGCTGCCAATGGTCTCGGGGCCAGCAGCAATGGTGATGGTGGTGATGCTTGTGGTTCAGGAGGCTGTGTTGTTGGGGCTGGTTCTGTAGTTTGGATTGGATAGGAAGTTTCAATATTCTGAGTCTGACAATGGCAGGTTGGTATTAAACTATGTAAAACAAAGAGAAGGCTCAGAACAAGAAGCATCATGTTCAAAGCCATGAAAGTAGAGAAGCAAAGATTACATTTACAAAGAGGTTTCTAAAACAAGATATGAGATTGTACTTCTTCTTTTCATCGGTGATCATTGCAAGTTTTGTCCTTCTTTGTTTGTGATATTGGTTTTGGCTGCTGACAGTTTCAAAAGAAGTCATCCGTTAAATTAAATATTGTTAACCTTACCTGTTCTATTCCAATGCAATGACCAACATGACCCTTATCCTTGGATTGAGTAAACCATGCAGTTGAGGGATGGTTTAGTAACTTTGATAGTGAGATTTAGTCTTGCGTTGAAAATCACAAGTGGACAGGTAGCTGGGTTGAAAGAGACTGGTATACAATGTCAAACATATAATTAAGGTTACAGGTTTTAAAGTTACAGGTTTGAAGTGGTACTATCATGATTCAAAGGCTTTTTCAAATGCCATTACTTTTTGTACAGTTATCAAGCTTGGACTTAGCTTTTGTCTAAAAAAATATGATTACGAAAATGTAGAGCCCCTCTTAAACTAATGATTTTGAAGAATTAAAATAAGAAGAATGGGAACCAATTCTAATGTTGAACTTTTAGTTTTAGCTTAAGGATTTGGCGACTTAATGGTCTTCCTGGGGCCAACCCAATTACCCAAGGATTAAATATTCAGTGTTGAAGAGAGTGGCTCACCAAATAAATTAGCTTTATGTTCCGATAATGCAATGGCCTAACATTTGGTATGATGGTTGAAAACTGTAAATATGGTGGTATCCATCGAAAAAAACGAAAGACCTAGAGAATTATATTGGTCAAAGTTATTGATCTAATGTTTTAGTACCTTCCATTCCAAGGCCTTTCATGCATGTCGGAATCGGATCAAGCAAGTTATTTTTAAGTATTTGATGATATACACTTTAAGTTTAAAAATCTTTTATACTGTTAATCAATCATAGATTTTCATATCATTAAAAATGATTGACTTTTATCATAATTAACTACTTAAAAGTCAAACATCTGTGATTGGTTCATAATATAAAAACTTTCACACTAATATTATATTTATATAAAAATTATGTAAAAATTAAACTCTATTTTTAAACGCAGGTGATCTCGATCCTAAAAATTATGTTGTGAAATGAGTAAATATAAAGAGAAAATATATTTCAAGAAATTTATCTATTAAATTAGGAACTAAACAGAATGCAGTTGTTTTTACATTGTTTTCACGACTCTAAAAGATCTTAATCATGCTTGTTTATTCGTTTTCCACATGCTTTTGTTTAACACCCCTACCATACATTTATTTATTTTATTTATATGTTTGGATTTAATTAGTATGCATTATCAGTGTAAAAATGTTTGACATTGTCAGCAACTTATTAATTGTGACATCATTAAAAAGATTTAACTCTTATCATAACTATCTAAAAAGTCTCATGTAGAATAATTTGTGATTGATTGACAATATAAAAAAACTTTATGCCAATAGTTTAGCAAAATTAAACTCACCAAGTTAACATTTTACATAATCATTTTAAATGAATCTAACGCATATATATTAAGGATTTAATTGCTATGTATTGTTAGTGTAAATATATTTTACACTGTCAATCAATCATAAATTGTCACATCGATAAAAATGTTTGATCCTTATCCTAACCACCTTAAAAGTTACTCATACCATCATTATGAATAGTTGACAACATAAAAACTTTACACCGGAATACATAATAATTAAACTCATATATTAAATAAGAGTCTGTGATATTGAATTGTTTCTTGACAATCTCTCTCTACCTCCGTGATACATTTGTCATCCTCTATCATTTTCAGTATTTCTTTGTATTTAATATTTAGATATATTTTAAAATCTATTAATTATTGGATATTATTATCAAATCTCCATATCAATTATTTGTAATGATTTATTGTTATACTAGTTACACATTTCTCTTTAATTCTTTTCTTTATTAGGTATAGGTCAAAAAGTAATTGGTATCAAAATAAAATAGAATGGTGATATTAATATTAAATGGTTGATTGAGTAGGACAAAATGCATATTAAAAAATTAAAAGTTACTAATTATTAATTATTATTATGAAACCTGGATTTCAAATCTTTAACACCCCCGCTATATAATTATTTATTTTACTTGACATTTTTTGACAATTAATAAGGTCATTTACCCAAACACTTTAATTAAAAAATTTAATTTTGATGTATTATCAAGATAGAAATTTTACATTATCAACCAATAATACATTACCATTTATATGTGACTTTTGAGGCAGTTGTTGTGAGAGTCAAATATTGTTAATGACGTGGCAATGTGTAATTGAATGGTAGCATAAAAAACTTTTACACTAATAATATATCAAGATTAAATCTTTAACAAGGTTATAATTTTGATATTTAAACAAATAAAAGCATATAAACTAACATTGTGAAAATTGATAGTGTTTGGGTACTATCCAAAGGTGTTAATTTCTCCCTTGTTAGTTTCCATTCCACGTGTTTTTTCTTAACACCCCCAATATACTTATTTATTTATTTGCCATTTTCTGATAATTAATAAAGTTTGACATTTAGGCAAATATTTTAAAGGATTTAATTGATATGCATTGAGTGTAAAAAATATTTGCACCATTAATCAGTTATAATTTGTTACATCATTAAAATTGTTTGATTTTTATCATAATTACTTAAAAGTCGCACATAGGATAATTTGTGATTGGTTGACAGATAATTTTTTTTACACTGATAATGTAATATTTTAAATTATATTTTCTAATATAATAAACCGATCCCCAATTCTTTACTTGATAACATAATTTTACGGGGGGAATGTCCAAGTTCTTTTTGGATTCTCAACTAGTGTAAGAATATTTTATGTCATAATTAATTTTCTTTTCACTCAAATCATAAAATTTTAGCAACTTGTATGATTTGACTTGTCAATGAAACATGATTGTTTTTCTAATAATAATAATAATAATAATAATCACCAAACCCATTTTCTAACTACATCGAACCATTCATGATTTTATAGAAATTGAGTGGTTAGGTGAAAGTGCTATACAAATTCAAATAATAGATGGACTTTCTAAAACCGGAGCTAGACGAGTTCAAATTCAGGCAAAGTCACACTGAGAATGGAAACCCGAATTGGTGAAAGCAGAAAAACTTCACTCATTATATGGCCCATAGCTTCACGTTCAACCCTGAAAAGCTTTATTTGATCTTTGAAAGAGAAATAAAAAAAATGTATTAAAATGATGAATGTTGATGCGACCCAAAAGTTTGGGCTTAAAACAGTACGAAAGTGCAGTAGTTCTCTCATGTAGTTAGAAAATGGGTTTGGTAATTTAACACTCCGAAATGAGTTAGTTCTTGATCAATTGTGCTAAATTAGTTCGGATTCAAATGATAACGAAGTTGGATTTCTACCCAGCAAGATTAAAAAAAATATGTTGGACTCTATTGTATAGTTGAAGGGAGCATCAGGAAAACTGCATGGAGTATTCTGGATATTGGTATATTGGTAAATACCACTTGTTTCAGTTTGGTCGGTGAGTGGTGACTCAGATCATGTAAACCCCCAGAGACTTCAAGTAATTCTTGGTTAGTCCTATGATAATACTCTATTTAATATTAAACGTGTCTAGAATTTATAGGATACATATTAAAGAAAACATTAATTTCTAACCATATTTTTATATATCAATTATTAAATAAAATACCGAGAATAAGATGTAGTCGTTAGTGTCTACCTCGTCAATTATCCAAAATCATCATTTCAAAGACTAACATCTCAACTAGGTTAGTATCTTAGCCCTTATCAATCATCTGCAGCATACCAAAAATCTTATTAATAAAATCGGACCACTAATCTGCTAGCCCACCCTGGCTCTCAACGGGCTACGGGCCAAACGGCTAGCTCATGGGTCGCTATTTTTTTATTATTGTTCTTATTTTAAAAAAAGATATTACCTAGAAAACTCTAGGGATGACAATGGGTAGGGTATGGATAGGATATTATAGTACCTGTCCCCGTACCCGTGTTTTAAAAAAGTAACTGTACCTGGATCCATACCCGCGTGGGTAGAAACTTTAATACCCGTACCCTTACCCGTTGGATACCTAAGTACCCATACCCGTACCCATTACTCGCACTTTAATATAAGAAATTTGTGGATATTTGAAAATGGGATAAGAAATTTGTACTATCAAAAGACAAAAGAGGAGAACATAAGTATGTAATACAAATTAGACTAATTTAGTATGTTCTCACATTACAAATATACATCATCATATATCTAAGCCTGAAAGGGTCGAATGCTCCAACTGTCGAATGAAGACTGGAGAGAGATCGAGAGTGGCACCGTGGCAGCAAGGAGAGTCTAGGAGGAGTAACATAAAATTCGAACAATATGGAACAAAGAGGAGAGTCCAGATCCAGATTTACGACAAAAAAGAATAAGGAAACTAGTTAATTAGGTTTAAGTTTTTTATTTTGTTAAATTATATATATATATATATATATATATATATATGTATGTATAGTGGGGATTAAGTTACTCCAAGAATAACTATAAAAGAGTTACTTCAAATCATTACCCTTCATTTTATTGTAATCAAATAACCTATATTTATTCATTAAAGAAATAACTTAATTTTCATTGAGTTACAATAAAATGAAGAGTGATGATTTGGGGTAACTTGATCCCCATATAAATTTAGAGACTAATGTATCCTACGTTTATAAATTTGAGAGACTAAATGATTAATTTATTTTTTTCAAAGATTAAAAATAAATTTTTAAAAATTTTTAAGGACTAATTTGAGTCCTCACTCTTAAATTAATGATCCTCGGACAAAACAAGCACACATAACTGAAAGTCACACGATCACCAATTCTTGAAGGTAGGGGTAATTTGTCTTATCTGATATGAATTTTTATATATAGTCATGGTTGCATTTTTCTTATCCATTAGCCAAAGGCAATTTGTCATCTCAGACAAATGTTACCTTCTTTTATATGTGAGGACAATTACAAATTTTATTGGGGAATTTTCCGGGTATCCAAAAGATAATTTTATTATGTCTAGGTGATCCAATCAGATCGTAAGAATCATTTGACTTGAATCATTAACATGATTCATTTAATTGAGGTGATACATTTTGATTGGGATAAAAATTATCATGTTCAATCAGAATTCGCCACCTTAATTAAATGGATCATGTTAATGGATCAAGTCAAATGATTATCACATTTTGATTGAACCACCTAAACAAATTAAATTATACTTTAGATACCAGAAAATTCAATCGTTCATACAGTCAACTTTTTATTAAAAATTAAAGATAGGAGAAGCCATTTGATATGTTGGAGCGAACTAATCAACCCATTAAGAGGTGGCATATCATCATATTGGCGTAGCCATGTTAAAGATCACAAAAGGAACAAGTAGTGAGATGGACAAGCGACTGGAAACGTAAGGCAACAAAGCTCTATTGGTATTAGCACACAGAAATCCTGATGCAGAACAAGCATAGGAAAGAAAGGGGTCCAAGAGCATTTAGACAAAGGAAAACATTGGAAGTGGCCTATTGGGTACCATGTGTGCGCTGGCGTTCTCTTTCTTTATGTCTTTTGTTTTATTTAATATTTTAAAATTTTAATTATATTTTTTTTATTTATTTATTTTTCATTCTTCAAAATTATTTCGGGACAGTGGGTTGGCCTGCCACGGGCCAATGATTTTTTGGGCCTGGCTAAATTATGTCTGGGTTCGAATTTTGACAACCCAATCCACCTTCTATATCGAGCTAAACGGGTCAATCCATCGGGTGAGGCTCATTTTGACAGCTCTAGTTAAGATGATAGATAGTTATAATTTAACCATTGAGTCAATAAAAAATAATTAATATTGTATAAAAATTTGTTGGTTGATATGAGAGTACATAGTATGATGTAAGTTGATTCTTCCTCTATATATATAAAGAGAGACCAGCTGACACAATATGAGTCAAAGGCATTCTTACACTCTTAAATAACTTTCGCAAATGCTAATCAGTACCCTAAGAACATTGATTAACGAATCAAAGATGAAAAATTTATATTGGAAAATGATATATTCAATAAAGTGAACATTCAAAATTTGTACTTTTCAATAAAAAAATATTTTGGATTCCTTAACCAGAGCCTTTAGTAAGACCTGATAACTTTTTATTGGATAACGTGCCAACTCAGCCGTCCGACTTCACACTTAACTACTACGTACGCTAACATTAACGACATTAGTAACATACATGACGAAAATTAATGATCACTTTGTATAACGTTTGATAGATAAAAGATAAAGGAATAAAATGAAACTTTTAAAAGATATAGAACCAAAATAAATTCTAAAAATAAGATGAAAGATCATAAGTATATTTTAACATACATTAATTAATGTACAGTTTTTGTTTTTGTTTTTGTTGATTTTATTGGATTAGATAAATCTTAAAGTCTTTGATCTTTAATTTTCTGTTCCAAGTTAGCAAATAATGGATATGGACTCTATCAAATTTTATCACATGAATATGGCCACATGAAATTTGACTCTTTGGAAAAAAAGTTAATGAATTTATAAATTATTTGCTAAGGTAAAAAGGTTAGGGATTGGTATTCGCTCTATAAAAGAGAATTATAAAGTTTTGTATTTCATTCTATATGATGGAAAAGTTTGGGATTTAGTAATAAATAAAGTTTCTGGATCAAAGAGGGTAAAATACAAAAGAGGTTAAAACAAGGTGATCCTTTGGTGCCTTTTCTGTTTTTAATGATGGCCGAAGGATTGTGTGAGATGATGAGAAATGCAGTTTCCATTGGGAACTTCAGAGGGTTTAAGGTTAGAAAGGGAGGAACTTAAATTTTATCCTCGAGTATGCAAATGATACATTATTTGTAGGTGAGGCTAGTTGGAATAATCTTTGGGTGATGAAATCGATTTTGAGGTGTTAATTTCAAATTAGTTTCGGGTCTCAAGGTTAACTTTCCAAAGAGTAGTGTGGTGGGAATAAATGTGAATGATAGTTTCCTAAATTCCACTTCTCTGATTCTAGATTGGAGACGTGGGGGACTGCCTTTAGTTGGGAGGAAGAGGTGGTGGTTGGGTTCTATAATCTATTAAACTCGGTTTGCTTGTCTAGAGAAATGGACATGTGGTTGTTTTTACGAGATACATCAAGGCCTTTCTCTTCGAAATCTGAATATAGGTGGCTTCAATCAAAATGTGGCCTTAATTGATGCAAGAAAGACACTAGAGGAACAAGATTTTAAACGATTTTGGAGGAGTAAAGCTCCTACAAGAGTCCTTGCCTTTTCTTGGCAGGTCATAATGGAAAAAGCTCCTACAAAGATGAATTTTTTCAAGAGAAAGACGCTAGTAGATCAACAGGACCTGTTATGTGTCTTTTGTGATGTTTGTTTTGAAAATTATGAGCATCTTTTCTCTCATGTACCCGAGCTTCTCATGTTTGGATGAATGTGTATACGTGGCTTGGTTAGAATGTAGTTTTGCCTTCCAAACTTGGTGATCTTTATTTAAAACATACGGGGTTGTTTTTCGGAAGAAAGTGTCACCAGAGAGAGCTTCTAATTTGGCATACAACATTATGGTTCCTGTGGTTGAAAAGGAATGCAACAATCTTTAGGAAAACCCCCTTTAATATGGTTAGGCTGATGGACATGAATAAGTGCAAATTTTGGGCATGGTTCTCACTTCTGTGGAATGTTATCATTCTTTCTCTGATTGGCCTAAAGGTGTTGAGAGGGAGGTGTTAAATGCGTGGTTAGAATTCTCTTCTGGTATAGGGTTTTTAGTGCAGTTTTGATGGTGAAAGGTTCTGGTCTTTTTTATGCTACAGGCTGGTTTGAATGATTAAAATTGTATTATCTATGTGGAGAAGGATAGGAAGGTTTTTTCTGGCCCTTGACGGCAAGGTTAAGGGTTTGATGTGTTGACTAACATGTTGCTAGATGGTTTCTACCTTACCTTTTGAATTGTTCTTTTAATTGAGTAACAGGTCTTTGCATCTAGTCGAAGCTGATATCCACACATTATCGTTGTCTTAAGCATGATCTTGTCCAGATTTACTATAGCCAAAAGAATATGTTTGATTGTAATTGTATGTCCACCCATCAGGTGTAGGTGTAGGACCTCCAGGATTTTGATGATGTTATGGCTGCTGGCAATAATAATCATTACCACCATAAGTAGACAACTTGCATATGGTGGCTGAGGCATGTTATACTGTTGTGATGGACCAGTGAATGCGATTTTCTTCTATCGATGTTTACTTTTGATTTGCTTGTTGTTTGTTGAAGATTAGCCTAGTTCTGGATGTTTGTTGAGTCATGCAAGAGGCTGAGGATTATGAAGAGGTTTTACATGTGGTTTGATCTTCTGCTGATGGTTACTTTTGATGTGCTTCCTGCTTGTTGATGATTAACATACTTCTATTTTGTAAATTCTTATTTTAACAATTCGAAGATTGGTTTTTGGTGATATAGATATGCTTCTGGTTTTTCGAATATTGGCGAATAGGATTGTAGTTTTATTCAAAGGTGTTTGTACTTATTAGCTTATTACAGTCACTGTGGTTGCGTTCTTGTATATGGGTTAAGGTGTTCCTTATACTCTTATCAATATACACTTTGCTTATAACAAAAATTGAAGCTTCATTATGTTAATAAGTGATAATTCCATAGCGAAGGCCACATGCCATGCATGTCTAGAGAATAATGAATTTCTTTTTTAGTACAAGCAAAAAAACGCATTTGAATATATGAATCATAATGTGCAAAATTCACACTCGGGATATATACTGATGGTAGTCTGGATCGGAGTCTTAGGTCGAAGTACTCATGGTCCATGGGGCATGCTAGACCAAAACATAAGATCCACCTCAGCAACCCATCAAGTGGACTTATTAATAGAAGTATGGACTGGTAGAACGTGTCCCACTCATCCCTAAGCTGATAGCTAATCATTTACATAAAAGGATAATGAAATAAGGGTAGTTATCAAGATCTTTGCAAGCTTTATCCAATATGAGATTTCCGGTAAGCAATCCTTTCTTAACAACTTGCATTACTCTTAAAGTTCAAGGGATATAAAACCTCTTTTCCCCCTTCAAGTAAATTGTGTTCACTTTATACCCCTCACCTTTGATAGGATCTGACTTTGGTGTTAGAGTGTCTTCATAGATAACACCTTCTCCTTTCTTGTTGCGTCAACGTCATGATACCAAGAAGGAGAAGGAGAACGTTCGTTGGTCACTTGGTGTCCACTTCAATCTCGAGTAATACCTCAGAACAAATAATAGTGGGGTTCAATTCCCACAAATACTTTCTATCTCGATTTTCCTTCATCTATCCTCATTTCCTTCCCATTGTTTCCTTAGAAGACCTCATTAATGAACTTCTCCGCTTAGTAAAAAATTACAAAAAATTAAAAATATCAGTGCTTCAAATCTGATGAGTTTATCGTATATTTCAATAAAAGATTTCCCTATTTATATTTTCACATCATTTTTAGTAAAATAAATACCAATTTACCATTAGAAAAAGAAACGAAAAAGTTAAGCATATGGGTACTCTTGAATGGATAACAATTATATGAATAAAAGACTAGAGTTTATTCAAAGTCATTAAAGTTTACAATATTTATGTAAAATCAACGATTTTGCATAATTTAAAATTGTATATAAGAATATTTTTGTAGAATAAATTCTGGCAACTTTTTTAAGAAAATCTCCTCTCTTTCTCTTGTCTCCTTCACACTGTCATCGACGGCGGTAGGGGTGGTTTTGGACCATTTTAGCCTAAAACCACACATTTACTTCGTTTTTTCTCTTCTTTTCTTTCCATAAGTGGGTTTTCCACATAGATTTGATTCTTTTATGTGGGTTTTTCACATAGATCTGGATCTTTTTGTGTTTTTTCCTTGGTTTTTGTAGTCTTTGTGTGGCTTTGTTTGGTTTCCCGTCTTGGCGCGGTGATGTTTGATTCCCGTCTTGATGCGGTATTCGTTTGTTCCAAATTGACAGATCTGCTTCGATCCATCACAGATTTGATTAAGACTTGGGCCTCAATGCTATAGATCCGGAAGCATAGGTATTCTGGTGACTTTGATGATGTCACTTTTGTAGGCAATTTGACTTTGCTGTATTATGCTTTTAACTTGGGTGCTGTGAATTTGTTTGCAGTTTTATCCTTTTCGATTTTTAGCAATTTTGGATCTATATTATTATCGATGTACTCTATCAATTTGAATGAATGAATGTCTTTCCTTATCAAAAAAAAAAAAAAGTATATAAGAATATAAATTATGTTGCAACTTTTTGTGCATTTTCTCTCTAATATTACCCCATCAGAAATATCAATTAACAATGTAGAATAATTGGCGAACGCATCATGTGTATTGTGTGGAAATCTTAGCCGAATGTGTCTAAATGACAGACGGCCACACCTTGGTTGATCTTCATGCCCGTATCCGGGTCCAAAAGATCCACATCATCGGCCCGGACTTCAATGATGGAGTGGCAATAATATAGGAGGAAAGGAAATAACCTATAATGCGATGTACATGTGCATGGTGTGACTCACATATACATGGCATAAGTCTTACCGTGCGTTTAGATACACAATTTAATTAAACGTTTATTTAATAAGTTTTTTTTTAAATAAGTTAAAAATAATTTATTTTCATAAGATTCTCTGACAAACTTATAGAAATAAACTAAAAAAAATTTATAAGAAGATCATAAATTATTTGCATAAATTTATTTTTATAAGCTCTCTATAAACTCTTTCGAACATATCGTTAATATAGTCTCAAAGAATATGAATGTAAGCTCCGGGCTCAGGGGATTATACGTTCTTGTGTAACTTTTGTAAGTGTACTTTGAAGCTTTGGTGTGTTAATTAGTGATAACGCAATAGCAGAACTCAGGTGCCATACTAATCGAATGATGATATTGATTAATGAATACATTAATCTATGGATCACAATGTGCAAAATACCTACAAAGTACCCAAAACAAATGTGGGTGGTGCAAATCAAATGAGTTCAATATATTACCGTAAAATATTTATCTATTTATTTAGTAAAAATAACTTAGAGATATTTTTGAATAGATAAAAATAATTATATGAATAAAAATTAGTTTATTTATTCAAAGACTCAAAGTCGCTAAAATTTAAATATTTATATTGAAAAATTAATAAAACTTGCAAAAATTTAAAAGTAAATAACATAAAATACATTACAACATTCTCCCTATTTTCTCTTTTATAATAAAATACCATCGGAATCAATGTGTGTCGATTCAAGTGGAAGGGGTTTGGATTCTTTAAGTATGCAATCCTGAGTTCAATTCTTGTATTCATGTATATGAAAAAAAAACTATTGGGATGGGTCTCCGCTTAGACGTCTAATAATATCCCGGAAGATTAATCTTTCAACTATCGGATTGGAGAATACTTCGATAAAAAAAATACCATCAGAAATATCAATTACCAATGCAGAATAAATGGTGAATGCTGAATGCATATGATAGAATTTCTAAATTAGGCAACTAGCTCATGGTGGTTCCCGTTTTAGCATCTAAACTTATCCCAACTACGCAACAAGAAATGCTTTTAGACATTAGTCTGTATGCCATCCATGATAAACTTTTGTCTACAATGATAACGACAAATATCATAAGGCCATGATATCCAATCGTGGCAGAATCAAACAAAACATAGAAGATTTTACATATCACAATTTTGCAAAACATGAAGGACATAATTAAATCCAAATTTTGCGCCATAATAATTTAAAGATAACTGGATTATGGGGCCAGCCAGCAGATACAATTTTGATGGCTGGCAGAAAGTTTGTCTACTTCTTTCTTCTATTATGCCCTGCAATTTGGGTTTTATGGACCCCAATAAAACCATGCAAATCCTCATGGTCATGGATAGGCCCAACCCAGGCAGAGAAATGGCTAATAATCACCTTATATTTTCCTCCCTCTTATCTTTTTCCTTTAAAAAGAGTTTAAATTACATTGTGTTATTTCTATTTATGGATTATTACAACGTTCAACGTAGCTTTTATGGATTTAATTGTTATATATTTTTAATGTAAATATTTTGTATACTATCGACCCATCAGAAAATATCACATAAGCTAAAATGTTTGACTTATATCATGATTTCTAATTGGTTGAAAGTGTAAAAAAATTTACATTAATAATGCATATCAATTAAACTCATCTTTTACTATAATTTATACAATAATATAACCACAATCTTTTAAATGAACAATGCGAGTAGTGGACTACAGGGGAAGGAGAAACACAAAGAAGTTAGCCACAATTCGAAAACATTTCATCTATATCTCGTTGTGATGAAACTAGCTTAAGCAAAAACATCACAACCACGTCAATTCTAAAATAGGTAGGGTACAAAGGAGTTTACTCAAGCCGAGAACTTAAAAGCTCAATGTTGACTTGTGAAAAAGGGTTATTTAAGTTCGACTCATTTATTTAAATGAGCCAAATTTAAAGCTTGAGTTCAATTTGCTTAAAAATATGAAGCTTTAGCTTTCAACTTGTTTTTTTTTCCCTTCAAATTATCAGATTTCTCCTTGAATTTTTTTTATGTTTATTAATTTAATATCAAATAGACATCTTTACTTTAAATGATGAGATAAAAATATAAATAAAATATAATTTTGTATTCATAATCCATTATATATATGGTTTTTTTCTGTGAGGGTGAGAACAGCAAATCTTGGACATTAAAACCATACATGGATGGTCAAGATTAAAAGTTGGTTAATGGTCATGTCATCACTTAGAAAAAGTCATGTGACTTTATGTTCTAATCTTGACCATTCATGGTTTGATCCAAAGGCTAAGATTTTTTCCTCTCACTCTCATAGAAAATACCCCTCTCACTTGATACATCTCATATATATATACACAGGACTATTCGCAACTTATTTATTTGGCTAAACAAACGAGTTTTTGGCTGATAATTTTACAAGTCGAGATTGAATAATTTACAAATAATTAAGCTAATTCACTTCTAATAATAGATCGATGTTGAAAATTTATGATAGAAATCATCGCGATCAATCTTCAAAAGTGTTATGAGAGCACTTGGTATAAGAAGTCTTACTTAGTAGTTAAGATTTGCTTCGAGTTGTGCTTTGCAACGCAACAATAAGAAAAGACCGTAAATGACATAGCTTAGGAAAAACTACTTTAAAGTGAGTAAATAAAGACATATATACCTTTAGATCATTTAGAGCATATTTGGGAAAGGTCTTCCCCTTAAGAAACAGCTTTTTGTTTGAAAAGGTATATATTTTGAATTTAATCTAACATGTTCAACAAATCAGATTGAAGTATAAAAAATGGTTTTTGTGAGAAAATAACTATTTTTAGAGAATTTGGAAGTTTGAAACTTATTTAAAAAAATTGTTTTATTATTTTGAAATCAATCACATTTTCTTATTTCACTCCGGTAAAATCATCAAACAACTATTATTAGTTCTAACAAATAATTTTATACTCTTATACATAACCCAAACGAATTACGCCATCTTAACATCACTTTTTGACAACCATATATCCAAACGTAATTGATTACAATAACAATCGATTATTCATATAATTGATTATTGAAATAATCTATTTTTTCTAGCTAATCCAAACACACTCTTAGGGGGTTGAAATTTCTATGCACTTTATCAAATCAAATGTGGATGCATTTTTACTGACTCGCTTTATATAATAACAACTAGCTTTAAAGGGATCTTATCCCAAAATCTAATGCCCGAGTGATTAGAAAATATGAAGAAAATAAAAGGTAATTTAGGTTGAGCTAGTAAAACCAACTCAATAAAGAAAGAATGGATTCAGATTCTCTGCCTTAAGGGCGGGGAAGACACTCTACCTTTCCTTTCGCAGAAAGTGGATTCCGCTCGGCCGACCAAATTAAACCGGATGGAATTCTGTCGGGTGCACCAAATTAAGCCGGGTGCAACCACTCAATATGAGAGAAAATGTAGAGTGTCTTTCTGGCCCTAAAGATAGAGAATCCTAATCCAAAAAGAATAAGTTTATTTGTACGACTAAATAATATCCCCTTTTGTTAATAAAATGCTGAGTGAAAACCATATAACGAAGTTTGTTCGAATAAAAAATGTAGTATTGTGTGTTAAAAAATGTTATTCAAATAATAAGATTCATAAAGAAAATAAATACTTAAAAGAGTTTAATTAGTATATGTTATCGTTGCAAAAAATTTTACATTATCAACCAATCACAAATAATGATATAAGTGAGATGAATGATCTTCGCTGTTTTAACTTATCCAACTACCATCCTTTGAATTAGGGCAAATTCTGACAAATAAATCGGGCTATGAAGCATTATTCAACTAACAACTGTTCATGCTTTATATGCGCAAATGTTGTGTCTCTAAGCACAAAAACAAACGCTATTCTTGTCAAAGTTCTGTTAAAAAGGGGCCAGCAGCTAGAGAGAAAGAGAGATAGGAGAAAAATGGAAAGAATGAAACCTACAACAGGGTGTATGTGTGCCCCCACTCTGTTTAGATCACTCTGGTCCAGTAACAACAACCAAATATTCTGGTTCCACTTCCACATGACTTAGGCAATGTTTTCTGATATCGCAAGAGGGTTTATTGCAGCCAACCCTCCTCCATTACAGACAATTAGACAGGTATAGCAGTGCCAAGACCCCACGTTTCCTTCCTTCCCACCCTCTTCGGACACTTCAAACATGTCCAATTCACATCCCCATTTTGTTTGTTATTCTTTATAGCAGACAAGATCTTGCAAACTTATATTCCATCTGTTACACATCATTTCCAGACCCCAATTATTCATCTTTCACTGATCCTCTCTTCTGGCCCCTATTAGTTTATTTTCCTTCACAGTTTCCTTGTGATTTGGATTACCCATTCATTATATAAAAAGGCCATAATCTTTTTAGTTCATCTTTACCATTTCCTATAAGGAAAAAGCAGCAATAATATATTCTAATAGATTTGAAGTTTATTTTTGACATACTATTCATGTAAAAAAAAAACTTTACATATCCCATCATTTAATAATTTTAATTCTCTTAAGAACCACATAAGATATTAGACGTACTTAATAATAATATAGCAACACATAAATAAGTATTAATGTAAAGTTTTTTTTACAGTACATTGAATTCAAATTCATAACTTCAACCCACCTTCGTACAACCAAACAACAAAAATTGGCAAAAGATAAGAACAGGGTAATAATGCAACAAAAACCGTTACAAACAACGGGTAATTGCAGTCTTTGAACCCCAAAAGAGGAAAATAATAAATCTAAAATTAAACACAAAAAAAATACCAAAAAAGAAATGAAGATTCTGCAGGTGCCCACCACAGGAGAATGTGGATGATTACGATATAGCAAAAAGTCAATCGGTGCTGCTCATTTTAAGCCGTCTGATTGGAGAATCAAGCACGGTGGGTGATGATAAAGGGGAAGATGACGGTGATGGTGATGGTGATGATGATAGTGTTGATGACAAAATGGACGGTGGTGATGATGACACATCAGGGGTGTCTGGCAGCTTCCTCTTATTGATCCCCACACCGCCACTGCCGCCACCGTCACCGCCGCCTCCTCTGTCTTGGCTTCCCGCCTTAACATCCCTCGTTGTCATGTAACCCTTCAATCGTTTCACATCAGATAACTTCACTGGCTTCACTATGAAATCCTCTGCACCTTCCTCCAAGCATCTAAATGTTTTCCAAATATTTTCAATTTTCATAATAAAAACATTGTTCATAACAACTTATTAAGTTGTGTACATTTTTAACATTTGTTCATTAACTTCGTGTCCAAAAATGTAATAGGAGTGTAATTAATCGGAAAAATAATAGCAAAAGTAGTAGTTAATAATAATTATACCTGTCTATGCGCGGCAAAATGTTTTCAGATGACATAATCACCACTGGAATTTCTCTGAAAGTGGACGATTCCTGCTTCAAGTTAACATTTTTTTTAATAAGTTTTCACTCTCAAATACAGATGCTACTTGACATTATCTATATCTATAATGTAGAAAATATGAAGGATTTTAGTTTTGAATTTTTAACCTTGATTTTCTTGAGCAACTCATAACCAGTCATTCCTGGCATGCAGTAATCTGTGATAATTAGATCGACCTTCAAACCCTGCCAAGGTAGAAAATTAATTAAGCTCTCTCATTCAGAGAGAAAAAATTCCAGGAAAATGAGATTTTGTTTGATACATACAACAAAACCATCATCAGATTCAGAGGTCCTTCTCTGCTCGTCTAGCCCAAGGAATTGTAGTGCTCGGATTCCACTATCCACAGCAGTAACTGCAATTTTCCCAACCCAACAAAAAATAAATAAACTCAACCCAAAAAATTCCAACAGTGCAAAAAAAAAAATACAGAGAGAGAGAGAGAGAGAGAACAAAGCACACTCACCTTTACAAGCTGAGATTTTGAGTAAGCGCTCAATGACCTTTCGATCAACGAGGCTGTCATCGACGGCCAAAACATGAACATCTTGGGATCCCTCCATGGGAGAGAGGTCAAAGGAAACGACACCGTTGGTCTCCATCGATCACTTGGTTGAACAGAAAGAGAAAGAGGAGAGAGAGGTAAAAGCGAAAGAGAAAGAGAAAGAGAAGAGAGGGATTCCTTAACGTGGGTGCCCAAATCTTAAAGACGGTGTAATGTAATGTAAGTATTGTAACATGTTATGTTGTTGATGTTGTTCTATATCCATCTGGCACTCCAATCTCCATGTCACCGCTCTCTTTCTCTCTCTAACATAATAATAAAAAGTCTCTTTTTTGGAAAATCAAATCTTTCCCTCACTAATGAAATCTCAATATCTTCTCTCTTTTGGGAGATGATGTTGGAGATGGGAGCTGAGATTCTGAATTCCACTTCCGTGTGTGATCTCAAAGACTTCATGATCCCTATAACCCATACGTACTAATAACACACCAAAACCGGTAAGGCTACTTCTACCTTAACAATTAAAAATTAAAAAAAAAAATGGATAAATCAATAACTAATAATTTGATCATTCCCAAAACTATCCAAAATCTTGATGCCTGTTTGGTTTATATTATTTTTAAAGCAAATGTTAAAATAATGGTTTCTCAGATAATTATTTTGAAAGCTATGTGAGAGGAGCTTTCTCCCAATATAATTTTCAAACGTGATTTTACCTTTAGAGAATCTAAAACAAAAAAGCCCTAAACTTTGTCCACCAAAGCGTGAGATAAAATCAAAAAAGTTATTAATAGTTGACCCTGGAGAAATTTTATCATTTGTACTTGACAAACCTGGCTTGATAACTCCTATCATTTTTTTATGATGTTTGGTTTCAGTCCAAAGAATTAATTTTGACATCAAGCTTAAATTTAGATGGAAGCAAAAATTTGTTACGTTTGTCAAAATTCAATTTGAGTTTTTCATTTACTTCTTTTATCGTACTAATCTAAAAGTTAAAAGGTATTTTGATAACTAAACATTCAAAAGTCAGTTTGAATGATACAATTCAAATAATATTCATTATACCAAAACTACTTTTAACAATAATAAAGTATTCAAACATAAATCAATTGTTACAAACTTACTTTTAATCAAAATCCAGATTATAAAACTCAATTTTGCAAAGCCAAACGCATCCTATAACTTAATATTCTCCTCTCCTTTTGACATGAGATGATGTAAAAAAGAATAGTTGTATATAATTACATATTAGACTCGTATAAAGTGAGTTAGAATGTAAAATGAGTAAGTAAAGGTATATGCACCGTTGATTACTAAAAAGTATATTGGGATCACAACTCACTTTAATTAATTAAGGGTGTATAGATCCTTACTGTAACACCCTATCCTCAGGTGTCACTTTCGTAACTCCAAACACTATTAAGTAGGAAAAAGGATTTGCCGGTTCGCTTTCGAAAAAAAGCTTTTCTTTACTTATATATTACCTACTATGAAAATCGTGATAGAATTTTCTTTTTATAATATTAAAGAACACATACTCACGACAACATTAGCATAACTCACAAATATACATATGTATACTCATATCTATATAGGTAAACATCATCCAAAAGTAATTACCGCTAAATAAACCTAAGCTGGTCTGACAAAAGAAACCTACAGATCACAAAGTGTACTAGCCCGACACCAGTCGTACCAAAAGAACAGCATCTGATTGTCACCATTCCACACCTTTTCGTCATCACTCTTCAGTACTTGAGCTATAACGATCCAGAGGACTGCTAACAAACACCTGTACGTGCATCCAAAAACACAACAAGGTGTCCAACACGTACAGGCAAGGGTGAGATACCAATATATGAACTCAAAATACCACAACTGCATACTTAAAGCACAAACAGCAGATGCATATAGGTATATCAAACACAGTTATTGAACATGTTAAACATAACACATAACATCATGACAACACAGATAAATCCAGGGTTTCATACCCAACAGTCAGCGCCATTTTCAAAACATATGCATGACACTTCCAATATACCATCTAGCATTCGATTCCTAATTTCCGGAAATCTCATCACCGCAGTAAAATCATACTGTCAGTGTAAAACGCAGACCGGGCTCCGTCTGAGTTTTTGACCAAAATTTAACCATAGCGTCCTACAATAGCATAGAGCATGACTATGGTCTCAGATTATTTTATTTCCCTCTCTAAACCCTCCAATAAAATACAAACGCTTAAATACTGAATAATTATAAAACTTGAAAATCGGGGCGTTACACTTACTTTCTCACTTTATATTCAAGCCCACTTTAGACAAGATTTATCTGAAAAGAGTGTTATGAAAATCGAACCAGTCGGTCCAACCGATTGAACCGTGAACTGGGCTCTTGTCCGGTTTTGGTCAAGGATCAAAACCGCTTCTACGGTTAGACCGCTTTGAACAGATAAAAAACTCGGTTGGACCACGTTGGACCGGATTAAACCGGATCTGACCGATTTTCTAGAGAGAGTAAAATTTAAAATTTAAAACGTGAAAAACAAAAAAGTGAAAAAGTGAAACAATAAAGATAAAATTTAATCGGCTGGCTAATCCTATATTTCAGATCTAGCAATTCTTCCTTCATAAATGCAGCAATGCACAACAACAAAAGCTATTGGCCCCTCTGACCATTTGTCTCGCCCAACAATATAGAATAGCAGAACACTTTGATCTTGTGTGTTTTGACTTTTTTCCTTTCATTTTTTTGTTGGCAAATATGGGAACTCGGCAAATAAAGAACAAGCCACGATCTCACGAACACAAACTCACGAACAAGGTTGCATCGAACATAGAACCATCGATCACGAAACATGAACACAGTAGTATAGCCTGAGGCGTGTGGAGGCACACTGTCCTCAAGGATTTATTCGCCTAAGACGAAAATCCCTCAGGATTCAACAAGCTCTTCTAAGAATAATCTCAGGTAACAAAACTACGAGAAAAATCCATTGTTCACCCAGGAAAGTAATTTCACGCAAAAACAAGAGTCTCCCAAAAAAGCTAGTATATCACCCCATAAAAACCATCGCTTCAAAAGATATATAAAGCCTTTTCATAATAATGCTATACAAATAATGAGGAAGGAGACATTATCAAAAATAATGAGCAACGGTTATAAAAGTAATGCTCCAATGAGAAAAAAAAAAAGCAAAACAATAAAGTATTTTAACTCCAAAAATTTAAACAATTAAATGACAACCTTTCATGTACATAAATGGTAATCAAACAATCTTTATTGCGTTGTTTAAATTGCTATTTTCACTATTTTCACCAAATGAATTCAAATAATTAAGTAACATTTATTTTATTTTTAAAATTGAATTTAAAAACAACATAAATCAATTGAATTTAATCAAAATAATTAAATCTAAATAACCAAATTTAATTTAAGATAATTTTAAAATACTTTTGAAATACTTATGACACAACATTTTTAATATTGCATGTTATAACAATATTGCATGGTATATATGTATCATCTGGTCATACCATCCGGTTGAATCGGTTAAACCTAAACCGGAACTCTTTCCGGTTTGATGTCCGATCCAGCTTTAACAACATTGATCTGAAATGATAATGTTAAAAAGAGTTACTTTTTTTGTAGATCTTTTCAAATTATTTTTTATATTGTTAATAAATTATATATTAATTTATGACTGGTTAATTATCATGATTGTTAAATATTTTTCATTATGTAATAATACATAATTAAATAATAAGATTTAATTGGTATGTATTATGAATGTAAAGATTTTTTTACATTGTCAACCAATTATAAATGATCACATCATTACAAATGTTTGACTCTTATCGTAACTAACTTAAAAGTTATACATAACATGATTTATAATTGGTTGACAATATAAAAACTTTACACTAACAGTATATACCAATTAAACTCTAAATAATAGTATAAAAATAGTTTACGTTAATAATGTATTCAAATTAGGGTCATACCAATCAGTGCCCTAAGAACATTAATTAAAGAATATGAAAAATAGTTTAATTGTTATACACAAACGGTGTAAAGTATTTTTACACAGACATCTAATCATAAGTTGTCACATCAGTAAAAAAAAATTGACTTTATCATACTTATCTTAAAAGTCATTCATATCATGATTGATGATTGGTTGTCTGTGTAAATATGTTTTACGCTGTCAGTGCATAACAATTAAACTCTACAAAAAATGCAACTTGTTATTGGAAGTTTAAGTTTGTGACTCTTCAAAATTTCAAATACATCAATAACTAATGAAAATTTTATCTTTTTAATTTATTAAGCAAGAGTACTACACTACTACCATTCTCTCTCAAATTAAATCCAAAGTTAAATGCAAACAACTTTTGTTTTTTTTTACTGGATAAATGCAAACAACTTTGAAGGGGAGAAATTTCACAATTCACATTCAAACAATCAACCACTCAATTTTTTTTGGTTTAATAAATATTTTGATCTCTACAAATAGGATAAGATTTGATTTTAGTCCCTCTAAAATTATTTCATAGATTTTGATCCCTGAACGTTTTAAAACTTTGAAATTCGTCCCTGTCGTTAGGCAACCTTCGTTAAGTGATGACGTAGCACATGGAGTGCCACATCATCAGTGCCACGTGTACAAAATATTAATTTTTTAATTCCATAAAAAAATTTAAATAACTTTTTGGTCCCGGTAAAGTTAATTCACCAATTTTGGTTTTAGTCTCTGTAAAAAAATATTCTTATGATTTCATCGTTGTAATCTCAATTTTTTTGTAAATAGTCCTTACCTTGTGGGATATGTATCTTCCTCTATACTTGTTCGAATTGAGTGAAACCATATTAGAATTAAAGCTAATATCCTCATCTAAGTCCGGTAAAATTGTTAGAAATTTTAGATGCACAAATTGTTCACAATAACAGTTAAAACACAGCTGGATTTCTCTAAAATCTAGTTGCTAACAACCTGTAAATTGTATCATATTTCAATTTCAATATATATATCCAAATTGAGCGAAACTATTACAACACTTAATTTTTGGATGTGGCATCGACGTGGCATGGTTGACATTGTGTTCCGCTTGTCACGTCAGCAATTAACAGCGAAAAGTGACCGTAGGGACTATTTACAAAAAAATTGAGATTACAAGGACAAAATTCTAAAAAAAATTTTACAGGGATTAAAATCAAAATTGATAAACTTTGCAAGGACCAAAAGCTAGTTTAAAAAAATTGGTGGAATTAAAAATTAATATTTTTTACACTTGGTACTGATGACGTGGCACTCCATCTGCCACATCATCACTTAACGGAAGTATCCTAACGGCAAGGATGAATTTCAAAGTTTTAAAACGTTTAGGGATCAAAATCTAAGAAATTATTTTCGAGAGACTAAAATCAAATCTTACTCTATTTGTCGGGACTAAAATATTTATTAAATCATTTTTTTAACAGTAAAATGAAAAAATATTCTCAGTATTGAAAGGTGTATGCGAAATCTGTATGGTACTATTAGGCGCAAATATCAATGCTCCCAAAAAGTTACTCTGTGGAGTCCTTATTATGAGTATGTGGGATGATAAAATTTTAAAGAATCCATTTTAAGATTTTAAGTGAGTTTATATATATCAATTTAAGTTTATGATTTTTACTCAATTTTCATTTCAATGAAAATTTTTTTTGTCAAGTTTCTTAACTTCTCTCTCCCTTCAACATCTCTACACTATCAAATACAAAAAATAATATTTAAATACTATAGAACTCTCCTTTTAGGTTCCTTAGATAACGAACTCATTTTAAATTTAAGGAATCTAAAATCATATGTGACATATTATAATAATATTTTATTTTTAAAGAATCTCCATGGAACTCCCACTAAAGATGCTCTAAGAAGCATAGGTTTATCACACAGTCAAGTAAATGCTTTAAAATGAGATAATTTAAATTAATACTCGTAAATATTTAATTTATTTTTCAAAAATACCCCTTTCATAAATGATGGGTTATAATTAATGGCACTAATACAAATTTCACTAACTTAATTCACCAACCACTCAAGCCAATAGCAATAAATAAAGTCTACACAGAACATTTAATATATATACCTCGTAAATATGAATCATATTATAATAAGGATATAATTGAAAATGAGTATTTAATATATCTAAAAATTGATCAATATTTCTTATATTTTTGACCAAAAAATTGCACCATTTTGTTTCTTATAATATGGACCGGATGGAGTTTTATATATTTGGTTTTTAAACAATTGTTTTTTTTTTTTACTTATGCACATAAATTAAAAAAATATTAAATGATCTTAATTTAAAATAAATAATCATATTTAAAATTTGATAAAATTATTATTCAATTAATATTTTTTAAAAAAATCACTTAATTAATTTTTTTCCTTTAGTATTCTCTCTCTTGCTTTGACGCTTATGTGAACAATAATTCAATGCTATGGATGGATGATAACAAGTGTTTCCTAACCAATATCCTATGGGTACTGGTTAAGAAATCCATAAAAAGTAAATTTTTATTAAAAATATAAGTATCTAACATAGTCAAACATTAAATACACTACTTCCAAATAAAAATTTTCTTCTTTTAATTCCTTACTCAATGCCCTTAGAGTACTGATTAGCATTCTCCTAATAATAATAGGGTTTTTCGATCGTGTGCAAAAACAACTGTATAATAAAAAATTAAGCATTTTACTTTTAAAAGTATAAAATACACAAATTTTCATATGAATTTACTCTTTTAAAATTCTTAATCCGTGCAAAGTTGCACAAGATAGAATAAACTCCTAATAATAATGGACAAAACTTTGATGTAGTTCCATAAATATTTTAGATGTTTTTTTTAAATGAATATCACATATGTCACAGCTCTTCAATGAAATATAACATGTGCAACATAGATTACATATGTCTTATTCCTATTAGAAAATAATACCTAAAGTAATTACGGAACTGTACCAAAATCTTGTCTAACAATAAATAAGCTTAAAATTAAAAATAACATTAATATTTCATTTATTCTCTCAAATGATAAATAATTAAAATAAAATTAATTTAAGCAGAACAAAAGATAAAATTAATTTAAAAATGGCAAAGAAAAGAAGGATGTATTTATTTTTTGAAACAACATTTAATGCATGTTTATCTCTTTGGTAATGCAATTCACTACGAATGTTGTTATTACCAAACTGACGATTTGGGAATAGGATAGTGTTCCCATAAGGGAACAAAGTAAATTTTCTCTACGAATTATGCTAGATACACAAAATAAGATATTGAAATGATATCTTATTCAAATTTATATACAATATCTTATTATATATATATATATATATATATATATATATATATAGAGAGAGAGAGAGAGAGAGAGAGAGAGAGTTTAATTTTGATATACGATTACTGTATAGTTTTTTATACTGTCAACAAATCACATATAATCTTATGTGATGTTTAAGATAGTTATTATAAAAGTCAAATATTTTTAACGATATAACAATATATGATTGATTGGCAGTGAAAAAATCTTTACACCGATAATCTATTAAAATATTTTTTTACGGGAATAAAGCTGCTTCATTTCATTCGAAATAGAGTCCGCAATACAAAAAGGAACATGAAGATAGATATAGGGTCTAGTTAAAGACATGACTATCCTAGCTAACTTAATTATGAGCGATCACATTTGCTTGTCTCCGAATAAACTTTTTTTTTTGAAGCAAATTGTCTCGGGATAAACTTAATTACACTAAAGTTTGGAAATAAAAAAAAGGAAATCCTTGCACTTAGAAATAATGGCACCAAATTCACATAAATTCACCCGAGAGCTACTAAGACTATCCATCACTAGCTTGCAATCCATTTCAAACACAATAGTGCCAAGGTTCAGTTGCTGAATCCATTGAATAGCCTGCTGTAGAGCTAGAGCTTCACCCTCCCAGACTGGAAGAAGAGGGGCAATCCAGGCCGTAAGAGCTGCCTCAAAATGCCCCTTGCAATCTCTGATACAACAACCCATTCCAATAAGGCCATGACCATTAAAAAAAGGAAGCATCTAGGTTGCACTTAAGGACTCCCAAGCTCGGCTTCCTCCAGCACAACTTTGATGTGCTACACTACTCATCTAACCTTAGACGAGAACGTGCATGAGTCATGTTTCATTCTTGGTGGACTTGTAGAGCTCTAGAAATGACTTGTGAAACCGGTTCCAGAGAGTTATCCCATTGCTGAACGTTCCGTCGACTCCACAAGCTCCATAAAACCATGCCAACTTTAGAGATCAAAATGTATAGTATATAGTTATTAAATCCTTATAATTATTCCAATTTAATATATAGTATGTAGTTGTAGTTTACGACACTTTTATCTTTATTCTGTTATCCTACTGTACACATTAGATGTATTCCAATTGAGGAAGTAAAAAACAAAAATTAAGATATCTTTCACAATATATACACCAAAATATATAATAGTAACATAATATGATATGCAAAACGTTATTGTTTAAAACTAAAAGATCTTATACCCGATGGTGGTTGGTCTCAGTGTAAATGGGCTGTGATCCTAGACGACTTTCACCTGCAATGTTAGAGATTCGAATCTTAAAATTGTCATTTTAAATAGGGCTTACCTAACCACTAACCTCGACCCGAGGATTAGTGACACATCATGCCTGTTGGATATCCAATCGAAAACAAAAAAAAAAAAAAACTCTTCTGACTTATACTTAATTATAAAATAATATCAATTTCTAAAGAATATAAAATATCGGTTCAAATTAAAATGAGTCCGAAATATAATTTAAATCCAATCAAAAACAAATCGAATCTATTTTTTAAAAAAATTCATCACAATTAATTTTGAGTCGAAAAACAGCAGGATGTCATGATGCACAATATTTATGAGTAGGGATTTTTTTTTTCTTATGATATGAAAGGAAAAGATGCAAATTTACTTTTATTGATGACTTATTCAAATTTGTTTTTGTAAAAAAAAGCAAAGAGAGAGTGATCCAAATTGTATTGCTATCTCCGTACACGATATTTCCCTGGTGATTCAGGGATTTTGGGCATTCTTCGGAAGTTGTGAATGATGTTGCACAGTAATTGGACAGAGTTGACCGGAGGTCAATGCTCCACCCAGCCGTCAAATCCCGAGTTGGCTCCCTGAACCGGTGGCATAAAGAACAGCCTTTTCACGGCGTCGTTTTTACTTATTCCTTGTTTGGTAATTCGTGAAAAGCGGGAACACTAAACACAAACAGAGAGATTGTGTGTGGGTGTGTCCTTTTGTGTAGTCGTAATATTACGGGAGCAGAGTATCTATGCTAATCTTGTTGGAAGCGATATCATACACGTGCTGCCTCGTGTAGTCGTGTCCTTTTTAATGTTTTTTTTCTACCACTTTTGTTTAGATTTTTATGTTTGATATATATATTTTCTGTGATAGCTTTTTATAATGTACTAGAAGATATTCTGATGCTGGAAACTAGATTTAGGTGACGGGATTCTGTTTGGGTTTTGCATAGTACTCTCTGCCAATAAACTTCTGACTTTTGATTTTTAAGTTCATGTTATTGAGGTGATATTTCTTTTATGGAGAATAATGATGAAATGGTTGGAGATCGATCAAAAATTCAAATCAAAATGGCAGCTCAAAAATTAAATAGAAAAATATATTCAAGATAATATTCATATTATTTGATTAGTAATGTACTCCCTTCGAGTATTATTATAAACAAAAAAGTTTTAAATTTTTTGATCAAATATATAAGTAAATTTCAAATACTTTCATTTTATTTAATGACATCGTTCCTAAAATACCCTTCATTTAATCCGAATTTTGTTTTCCAATAACTCAACGTGGGATGTATTTAATAAAAATTAAAGTTTTTTATGAAGGTTACTTTAGGTAATACACTTAATTTTTAACAATATTAAATGAGTTTAACCAACTTTCTTAGGGCCTGTTTGTTTTAGATTCTGCAAAGACAAAATTACGTTTGAAAATCACGTTGAGAGAAAGCTCCTCTCATATAGCTTCGAAAATGATTGTCTCGGAAAGCGTTATTTTCACATTTGCGTTGAAAATAATTTAAACCAAACAGACACTTAATATGTGTATTCTATTTAAGTTTTACTTATAATAAAGACAAAAATGAGTACCATATTTTCCCTAATTAAAAATTCATAGCATATATACAGATTATAGGAATTGTACGGCCGGATTACGAGGAATGATTTCAATTTCATAAAGTCGAAAAGAATATCAATATTTGCTAAATTAACTTAATTAATCCCAAATCCATACAATAATTAAGAAGGTTATTGGATAACCTTAATCTTAAAAAATATCAATATTTGACTAAAAATCCTTTTATTGAAATACTTAAAATATTATCATTTTTTAATGTTTTCTCTCACTTTATTTGACGAAGATACTAGTGATAAGAATAAAAGTGAAAAACAGATAACTAATATTTACTTTTTAGAAATGATATAAATCAAAATAGTAAATTTTTAAATTGATAGTTATTTTGAAATGGAGGGAATAATGTTTTAGATATTCCTTTTATGTTTGTTAATTCAACATTCTTAATTTATAGAAAATATAATGGAGGAAGAGAAATCTGTTGTTGTTGAGAATAAGTCTATTGATGTGAAACAAATGGCTCTTGAGGCTGTAGAAGAAGCAACCCACGTCCCTAATGGGTTGCTTGTGGTGCAAATCAAGAAAGAGGAAGGTTCGAGCATCAAGATTCCAGATGATTTGTGGTGCATGAGATCAGACAGGAAACCGTGGAGATGCAATGCCATGTCCATGCTTGACAATGGAGGAGTGCATGGAAAAATTCTTGCTGCAAAGTATGCTCAAGAAAAATCCAGTTCTTGACGTTGATGCCAAGCCTAAAGAGAAGGAAGAGAAATTTGTTGTTGTTGTTGAGGATAAGTCTATTGATGTGAAACAAATGGCTCTTGAGGCTGTAGAAGAAGCAACCCACGTCCCTAATGGGTTGCTTGTGGTGCAAATCAAGAAAGAGGAAGGTTTGAGCATCAAGATTCCAGATGATTTGTGGTGCAAGAGATCAGACGGGAAATCGTGGAGATGCAATGCCATGTCCATGCCTAACAATGGAGGAGTGCATAGGAAAATTCTTGCTGCTAAGTATGCTCAAGAAAATAATATTCCATTTCTGGGCATTTGCTTGGGGATGCAAATTGTTGTCATTGAGTTTGCAAGATCTGTTATGGGTCTTCATGATATGCTAATGCTACAGAATATGAAAAGCTTGGTACCAACCTCAAAATGGTCAAATCTGTTTTAATTGGCAAGGTGGACTAGGATGAGCATATGGGCATGTGCTTCAAAATATGGGATCCTGAAAAATTGTTCGAGAGATATATTAGCTATTGTGTTTTTAGCTAATCAGAATTAAGGGGATGAGTTGGAGTATAATTTAGATTAGGTAATTCAATTAGTGTTTGTTAAGGGTTTGTTAGTTAGTTAATTAGTTGTTCCTACATGGGCCGAGTATAACCCCCAGAATCTAATGGGGACCTCAACCCACTCATGAAAACGACAGTTGGGCCCAAATCCAGCTGGGCCTTCTCGAGGGTCATCCTAAACCCAGCAAAAGGAATATTCCCCCCTGCTATACCAATCCCGGGATACTCGGGATTGGGGACAGATCGCGTCCTATGCGGAGCCAAAACGGCCGAAGGAGGAGACAAGCACGGCAGGACAGGCTGTCACCCATAAAGGGCCTTTAATGGAGAGAGCGTGTGGGGGGCCTATAAAGAGAGCGACCCCAGGTTGTCAGAGGACACAGACAAATAGATATTCAGTAACACATACCCGAGAGTAAGGTTTCAGCTCCTTCTCGGGATTTAGATTAGAAGAGAACAATTGGCGCCCACCGTGGGGCCCGGTAAAACTTTTCCTTCGCTTTGTTCATGGTTCGAACACGAAGTACCAATATACCGGGCCATTTAGAAGATCATCGAGTGCCTCCCATGGATCACCAGATTGATCCGGCAGCCTTCCAGCTCCTAATGACGACGGTCGAAAGGCTGAATCAGGAAAACGAGCACATGAAGCAGGAGATGGAAGCACTCAGACACAAGGAGCATCAGACCGACCAATCGGACGCTCATACCAGACAACGCAGCAGATCACCACGAAGGGAGGGTGGAAAACCTACCCATAGTGGCCATCCATTCACTGAAGACATCGTTAACTCTCCCTTCCCTGAAAGTTTCAAGGGTTTAACCATAACCTATGATGGGAGCACCGATCCCGACGAATACCTCTCTATCTTTAACACGCAAATGTTGGTCACCACTCCTTCCGACGCGGTCAAATGCAGGGTTTTCCCGACTACTTTTCGGGGACCCGTGATGGTATGGTTTTCACGTTTACCATTAAATTCAATTTCAAGTTTCGTTGACTTTGCTTCCAAATTTTCCATTCAATTCTCTACAAGTCGGGTCCATCAAAAGACCTCGGCAAGTTTGGTTAATTTTAGACAGGGTCAGCGCGAAACCTTGCGACAGTTTATGGCTAGATTCGCTCAGGAGACTCTGATGATCGGCGACCTCAGCCCAGCGGTAGCTCTGCATGCCATTCTGACCGGGCTCAAAGAGGGTCCTTTTGCTGACTCCCTAGCCAGGAAGCCTCCGGCTGACATAGACGAGCTCCGCGGACGAGCAACCGGTTATATGACCATGGAGGAAGTAGCCCTCGCCAGAAAAAACATTTTTCTCGCATCGGAGGACAATTCCCGACGACGAGAAGAGGGTGGACGGCAAAGACGTGATCCCGAGAGGCATGATCCTAAATGGTACAAAGGCGAGAAGCAACCAAAATTCGACAGCTATGCCCCTCTCAACGCAAGCAGGGCAGAAATCCTCAAAGAGGTCTTCCGGGCCGATCTCATTCAGCTACCACCTCCGGGGTCGACTCCAAAGGGAGCCGACACGCGCAAACACTGTGAGTATCACAGGAACTTCGGCCACTCTACTGAAGATTGTCGCAATTTGAAGGATGCTATTGAAAGGCTGATAAGAAGAGGGCATCTCCAACAATATACGAGAAAGGATGGAAGAAGGGGACAGGACAGGGAGAGGGCAGAGACGAACCTTCAAGAGGCAGGGCCCCCTCCCAACCAACCTAAAGAGGAGGAGAATAAGCAGATTGACTCACAAAGTTCCCATCCTGATGGTCCAGCACGAACCAGGGGAGTAATCAACACCATCGCGGGTGGTTTCGCAAGTGGAGGTGAAACAAGCTCGGCCAGAAAGCGGCACTTGCGAGCCATACACACGGTATATGCCATCACAGCTGTACCACACAACACAGGACCTTCCATAACTTTCTCAGCAGATGATCTAAGGGGCATAGCGCCCAACCAGGATGACCCGGTCGTAATAACTGTGGAGTTAGCAAACTACACGGTCAGAAGGGTCCTCATCGACCAAGGCAGCTCTGCCGATATTTTATACTGGACCACATTTGAGAAGCTTGGGCTCACCCCTGACATGCTCAAACCATACCAAGGTGTTCTAGTTGGATTCTCTGGTGAACACGTTCAGGTAAAAGGATATGTTGAATTACTAACAACTTTTGGTGAACAATCTTCTTGTCGTACCATTCCTATTAAATTTCTGGTAATTGATGCTAACACCTCGTATAATATCTTGATTGGTCGCACCGCTCTCAATGCGCTGGGCGCGGTGGTCTCCACCCCGCACCTAGCAATGAAATTTTCGACACTTTCAGGGGAGGTGGTGACGATCAGGGCAGATCAGAAACTGGCAAGACAGTGCTATGTCGACAGCCTGAGTATCGCAAAACGAATACCCGAGGACGACATGACACCCGGATCTTCGAGCACGGTGAACTTAGTCGACTTGGATCCCAGGGAGGACACTTCCGCAGAGCACCCACAGCCTGTCGACCCCCTGGTGAGGATACAACTTGGTCACACACCCGAGAAGCATACCCTGGTGGGAGCGAACATCCCAAGGACAGTACAGGATCAAATAGGGCAGTTGCTGAAAGAAAACGCCGACCTTTTTGCATGGACGGCAGCTGATATGCCGGGTATCGATCCAGAAGTCATCTGTCATCGGTTGGCAGTATGTCCGGAAGCCAGACCAGTGGCCCAGAAAAAAAGAAGAATGGGCGGTGACAAAAGAGAACCAGTAATCGCAGAAACCCAGAAGCTAGTCGAGGCAGGTTTTGTCCGGGACATCGAGTACACAACCTGGTTAGCTAACGTGGTTATGGTCAGAAAGCCCAGTGGGAGATGGAGAATGTGTACGGACTATATTGACCTCAATAAAGCATGTCCGAAGGATTCGTACCCTTTACCGAGTATTGATCGACTGGTGGATGGCGCATCCGGCCATGGGTTGCTAAGTTTCTTAGATGCCTACTCAGGATATAACATTGGAAGAAACATTGAGGTGTATGTGGATGACATGGTCGTCAAATCATCAACCGAGGAAGCCCACATCGACGACCTTCGAGAAATACTCGGTCAGGTACGAAAGTATAATATGCGTTTAAATCCCGAGAAATGTATCTTTGGTGTCCAGGGGGGAAAGTTCCTAGGCTTCATGCTGACGCACAGAGGAATAGAGGCAAACCCGGATAAATGTCGGGCAATATTAGACATGCCTAGTCCGAAGACAATTAAAGATGTCCAAAGACTGTCGGGTAGAGTAGCCGCTTTGCAAAGATTCCTACCTCGATCTGCCGACAGGGCTTATCCATTCTTCAACACGCTGAAGAAACCAGCAAATTTCAAGTGGACAGATGAATGCGAAGACGCTTTTCAAAAGTTGAAGCATTTCCTCTCGGCTCCCCCCATCCTAACGAAGCCAGGACTTGGTAAGGCTTTACTTCTGTATTTATCTGTTACTGACGTGTCCATCAGTGCAGTCCTCATACAGGAAGAAGACAAGCAGCAAAAGCCAGTTTACTACATCAGCCGAGTGCTGCAGGGGGCTGAAACACGATACCAACTCGTGGAAAAACTTGTGTTGGCTTTGATAACGGCAGCTCGCCGATTGAGACCTTATTTTCAGGCACACCAGATCGTGGTCAAGACCGATCACCCGGTTCGGCAAATCTTGCAAAAACCGGAAATAGCTGGAAGGATGATGGCATGGGCAGTTGAGCTCTCGGAATTCGACATTAGATATGAGGTCCGGGGGCCCATAAAGGCTCAGTGTTTGGCAGACTTCGTTGCCGAATTAACCCCAGCTCTCGAGTCCGAATATGCTCTTGTTTGGAATCTATATGTAGATGGCTCTTCCAATGCAAAGGGAAGCGGCGCTGGCATAATTTTACAGGAACCATCAGGAGTAACTTTGGAGCAAGCCGTAAAGTTTAATTTCCCTACAAGTAATAATCAGGCCGAGTACGAGGCTTTAATCGCTGGCATCAGCTTAGCTATAGAAGTCGGTGCTAAACAGCTCTGGGTGTGCAGCGATTCCCAATTGGTTACAGCTCAAGTCAAGGGAGATTTCCAGGCCAAAGACCCTCAGATGACCAGGTACATGAATAAGGTTAAGAGCTTAATTGCTGTTTTTGATGATTTTACAATTGAACATATCAGGCAGGAAGAGAATGTTAGGGCCGATCTGTTGTCCAAACTAGCAAGTACCAAAAAAACGGGGCAAAACCGTTCGGTTCTCCAGGAAACCTTGCACACCCCAAGCGTGGAGCAGGAAGACGTTCCGAGTGATCCACTCGTCATGACTTGTTCGGTCCTCGGAACAACTTGGATGGAGCCCATATGGAAATACCTGACAAGCGAAGAATTACCAGAGGATCCCTCAGCGGCCAAGAAACTGAAAAGACAAGCCACCTTCTACGTCATTGATAACGGACAGTTATACCGACGAGGTTTCTCGACCCCCATGTTAAAATGCCTACGGGAAGATCAATCCGAGTATGTAATGCAGGAATTTCACGAAGGAATCTGCGGAATGCACATGGGTGGGCAGACATTGGCAATAAAAATCCTGAAGGCTGGGTACTACTGGCCCACACTGAGAGCGGATTGTGCAAAGCGAGTCCAGCGATGTGATAGTTGCCAACGTTTCTCCCCAGTTCAGCACAAGCCTGTAGAGGCGTTGCATAACATCACATCCCCATGGCCGTTCAATACCTGGGGTATGGACATTCTCGGTCCTCTACCAATGGCAAAGGGTCAGGTAAAATTCCTTCTTGTTAGCATTGATTATTTCACAAAGTGGATTGAGGCGGAACCACTAGCCACGATTTCCACAAAACACATTGTGAAATTTACTTGGAAAAACCTAGTTTGTAGACATGGAGTCCCACACACAATAATAACTGATAATGGCACACAATTTACTGATAAGAAGTTTCAGGAATTTTGCACACAGTTAGGAATTCAACACAGGTTCACCTCGGTAGAACACCCGCAAACCAACGGACAGGCTGAAGCCGCTAACAAGATTCTCCTGAATGAATTCCGTAAACGAGTAACCGTTGCTGGGGGACTATGGGTCGAAGAGCTCCCTAGCATCTTATGGGCCTACCATGTAACGCCGCACTCGGCAACGAAGGAATCCCCTTTCCGCCTAACATACGGCGCAGATGCAATGATCCCTGTTGAAATCGGAGAATCTACCTGGCGTCGTGTTCATTTTGTCGCTGATCAGGACGATGAAGCACGTCGAGCCGAGCTGGACACTTTGGAGGAGATCAGACAGATGGCACACATCAGAAACGCCGCCGCACAGGCCAAAGCAGCTCGCAAATACAACTCCAGACTCAAACCGAGGAAGTTGAAGTGCGGCGACCTGGTGCTAAGATTGTGCCAAGGGCCGAGGAAGAAGACTGAGGACGGAAAGTTCGCGGCCAGATGGGAGGGGCCTTTTCGAATCAAAGAAGAGCTTGGAAAAGGAGCATATAAGTTAGAAAGCCTAGCACAGAAGGAGATTCCGAGGACTTGGAACTCCACACACCTGAAATTCTATTACAACTGATGTATTCGGACGGTGTACTCTTTTTCCTTTTGGTTTTTTTTCCCCAAGGGGGGGTTTGGCCAATAAGGTTTTAACGAGGCACGTCCACGAATAATAAATAAAGTATTCTTACAAAGATATGACTTTTCCACGTGTGATATAGGAAATAATTTGGAAATACACCGAAGCCTGGTACAAGTAAATAACTTGAAACCGGGAAGGGGGAAAAACCGAGAAACACTCGGACTCAATTATTTTCAGATATATAATACACCGAAGCCTGGTACAAGTAAATAACTTGAAACCGGGAAGACGGAAAAACCGAGAAACACTCGGACTTAATGACTCTCAAATATATAATTTGGAAATACGCCGAAGCCTGGTACAAGTAAATAACTTGAAACCGGGAAGACGGAAAAACCGAGAAACACTCGGACTTAATGACTCTCAAATATATAATTTGGAAATACGCCGAAGCTTGGTACAAGTAAATAACTTGAAGCCGGGAAGGGGGAAAAACCGAGAAACACTCGGACTTAATGACTCTCAAATATATAATTTGGAAATACGCCGAAGCCTGGTACAAGTAAATAACTTGAAACCGGGAAGACGGAAAAACCGAGAAACACTCGGACTTAATGACTCTCAAATATATAATTTGGAAATACGCCGAAGCTTGGTACAAGTAAATAACTTGAAGCCGGGAAGGGGGAAAAACCGAGAAACACTCGGACTTAATGACTCTCAAATATATAATTTGGAAATACGCCGAAGCTTGGTACAAGTAAATAACTTGAAGCCGGGAAGGGGGAAAAACCGAGAAACACTTGCACAATTCCGCTTTTCTATTTTAAATGGGCCATAACCAACCCTGATGTAGCAGTATCCGCCAGAGATACAAAAATGTTCTTTCGGGTGCCACACGGCCCGTTACAAAAAAAAAAATAAAAATAAAAAAACATTTTATTACTATCCTTCGCCTGCCCCGGCGTCGCCGTTTGGATTGACCCCACTGGTATGTTCATCCCCATGTACCTCCTCGACACCTCTATCTACCTCCTCCTCCTCATCATCAGGAAGATCCACCAACTCTCCATCTCTGACCTCCTTCAACAGTCCCGTTTGGCTGAAGTCATAATCCGGGGTAAGGCACGCCACTTGCTTCATGGCCTGATTGAAGCCCTCCGCATACTGTTTCACCATAGCCATCTTCAACTCCTCAATCTCCCGCAACAGTTGGCTTTCTTTCTCTCTAGCGGTTTTCTCGGCACGCTCCGATTTTTCCTCAGCCGTTTTCAGCTCGGCCGTCAACTTCCCGACCAGGTCATTAAGTTTGGCTTCCTCCTCGATTGCCTGCTCCAGCTGACTTCGCGCCTTTGACAACTCCAGTTCCAACTGATCAACGACATTAACTCGATTCAAGTCAGCAATGATTTTGCTGTTTAAGCGGCTTACTTCAGCCTCGAGCTCTGCTCTCTTCTTCGCAACCGCTACCATCTCCATCTCCATATATCGGCCCATAGCGGCCATCCTCAACCCATAGGCTTGCATCGTACGGCCAGACTGTTGCCCCCCAAGCTTGTGGTACAGCCGAAGATCGGCATTGTGCAGCAAGTGGCTGTCCACAATAGTTTCCGGTTGGAACGTCTGGTTCCATAGGGACTGCACTTCCGGGGGAACTACTGGATTCCCGGACAATAGGGCCGACAGAGTATCCTCGGTCCCAACCGTTGCCGGAACCACCTCACCCACCGCTTTCTGCTTCTTCTTCGTCGTCTCAGCCGCGGAGGTACCCGCCTTTCTCCTTTGCCTCCTCACCAGTCCCGATTCCACATCTTTCTCGGCTAAGTCCCCAGCTGGAATCGACGACGACTCCCCGGGTACCGCTGCGCTTTGGCTCTGTTGGTTCAAAGCCAGGAATTTCTCAAAGTCCTTCTTGTTCAATCTCGGGGCCATAGTCTCTGCACACACAAAAAAAAAAACAAAAAAAAAAAACCGAGCGTCAAACAACCAGCCAAATATATATATCTATATGCCTATATGTATCTAAATCTCTCACCCATTAGGGCAGCGAGTCCGACCGAGTTATCTTCTACAGTTATTAATCCTCGGCTACGCAACAACGGAAACTTTTCAAGATAATCTACTTCCTTTTTCTCGAGGGGGGTGAGAGAACGATACTCGTACCCTGAAATGTAGTTCGGATTCGAAGTCCAATATAATGGAAATTTGGGCTGACCTCTCTCGTCGAGAAAAAAGGAAGCATGGTTGGCCCGAGCCTGTACCTTGAAAAAACCCTCTTTGAAACCCTTACAAGAGGAAGTAAAAATATCCAATATACCCCAACGAGGAATACTGTTAAGAGAAAGCCAACCCACCTTGCCTCTCGACCTCACTTCAAAAAAGGAAAATAGTTTCCCGACCGTCAGCCGAAAACCTAGAAAGGAACACAGAACCTCAAAAGATTTGACAAAGGCCCAACTATTTGGGTGCAATTGGCTAGGAGCCACATTCAAGCATCGAAGAACCGAGCATTGGAAGTCCGAGAAGGGAAGACGGAGTTTCACCTCGGAAAAAAGGTAGTGATACATGAAAAAGAAATCATGGGGGAGATGAGAGCCAGACATGCATATTCGGTCATCTTTGTCGCATGGAGAGATGATGATGCCACTGGCTTCCCTCGAGTCAGAAATCTCGTTTTGAACTTTTTCCAATGACCTAACGGTTTGAAACTTAGAAACCCAGGTAAGGGCACTAGGGTCGACCCAATCATAAGACCCCACAAACACAGGCTGACCAGGAACTGGGGAAGGAGTTCCAGAAGAAAAGCTAGGACTGTTTACAAAGGGAGCAGTTTGCAACGCCTCTGAAGAACTAGAGGAAGGTGATATTGGAGAACTAGACGCCATGGGATGAACTATAGGAAAGGAGGAGGGAGTCCAGGAACCCAAAATACAAATGTGCAGGATGCAGAGGTTCAGAGAAAATTTGGGCGTACCTGGTAAACGGAAAGCTTGAAAGCCTCAAGCGGGAAGACGAAGGGGAAACTAGCGCAGGAACTGTGTTTTCAAACAAGGGGGAATGAAAAGGAAACCATTTAAGAGAACTATTAAGAACCCATTCGAAAAAGGAAGCCCAAACAACAAATTAAAAGTTTCACATCCAACGGCGCCTGATGCTTAGATCTAACGGACCAAAAGAGGGGAAGACGAAGGGCCAGGCGGTACGACAGATGGAAAGCCAGGAGTCAGCGAGTGAAGAGACGCGCCCTGATGTATCCACGCGGCCCTAGGCAGGCGTGACAAGGTCACCTCGAGACAACCATAATGAGGAGACGTAGTAGGTGACAGGTATCTCTGACACGGATGACAAGACCTGCACCGCAAGACACGGAACGTCCCGAGATGCCCCAGGGAAGGGAGTCCCTCGGAGTCCCGGGAACACCGCACATATACTCGGCCAAGATTTGAATCGTCGGGCCAAAATTATGAATCCTTCTCGCTGCAAGCAACTCGAGGTTTGGGGGACTTCTGTTCCTACATGGGCCGAGTATAACCCCCAGAATCTAATGGGGACCTCAACCCACTCATGAAAACGACAGTTGGGCCCAAATCCAGCTGGGCCTTCTCGAGGGTCATCCTAAACCCAGCAAAAGGAATATTCCCCCCTGCTATACCAATCCCGGGATACTCGGGATTGGGGACAGATCGCGTCCTATGCGGAGCCAAAACGGCTGAAGGAGGAGACAAGAACGGCAGGACAGGCTGTCACCCATAAAGGGCCTTTAATGGAGAGAGCGTGTGGGGGGCCTATAAAGAGAGCGACCCCAGGTTGTCAGAGGACACAGACAAATAGATATTCAGTAACACATACCCGAGAGTAAGGTTTCAGCTCCTTCTCGGGATTTAGATTAGAAGAGAACATTAGTTATAACTAATAAGTGATCAACAATCCATATGAGAATTAAGTGTGTATAACACTATAAATATATCCCTATGTGAAATCAATGTGATATAAAAAAAGTGTAACCATAATGAATTGAATAAAGATTTTTTAGAGTATTTTCTTCTATATCTTTTTTCTTCTCTCAATATTTCTTTCTATTCAATTACAGTGTGCATGTTTTTGCTTGTGTTTCAACAAAGTGAAAGGGATGGTTTTGTGTTGTACAGTTGCATGCAGCTCCGAGTGAAGAATGCTATACAATGTTTCACATAATTAGTTGTTTCCCGAATTACATAGGCCTTGTCTATCAATATATGTATATATTGGCCCCCGATAGCTAAACAAAAAGTAATAAAAAATAAAATATTAAAACTTCTATTTACTCTTCAATTTTAGTTTTATCCTTGAAAAGTGAATATGCATGAGCATGAGGTCTCAATAAATATTAATTTATTTTGACCAATTCATTAATGGTTTGTTGCGGATGTTATGAATTTTTTAGAATTTTTTAATATATGTCGAGTCAATCGGTTCGATCAGTGATCCATTAACTCAATGGTCTGAGTTTATAACATTACTCTTATCCCCTCTCCTCATTCTCTTATGTAGTGTTTTGTATCAAACATATTTTAATATTTTTGAAAAAGTGTGATGAGAATAAAAGTTTTCCATATTTAATATAAGGGAGGATAAAAAATCTTTTTCAAACATAAAAGATGTTCAAGAATAAAATTTGTGAATGAAAGTTGAAAACTTCACTCTCATGTGTAAGAATGAGAAATAAATATTTTTGGGAATGAGATTCCTTAAAATATAGTTAATCCGGAAATAAAACATTCTATGAATCAAACAACACCTAAATTTAACGATGACCTAAAATAATTTTAAAAAATCAGCAAAATAGACATAAAGAATAAGCAAAAATAATAAATTATTATTTGATATTATTTTTATTTTTTAAAATTAATTTAAGATAAAAAATATAAATAGAAATAATTAAAAAGACAAAGTACTATATATATATATATATATATATATATATATATATATATATATATATATATATATATATATATATATATGAAATAATTATAAAGAGTAGTTTAATAATTTTTCGAATTCAAGCCCCAAAATATTAAATTTTGGTATTTTTACGTGAATTTGCAGTTCACTTTCACTAACATTAATTAACGAAATGTTGGGTAGATAGTTGTATTAGATATTCTCTTCCGGTAAATAATTTACTTAGTGTTTAATTTTTATATATTGACAGTGTAAAATTTTTTTATACAGACACTTAATTAAAAATTATCACGCCTATATATTTTTTTGACTCTTATCCTAACTACCTTAATAATCATCCATATCATGATTAGTGATTGATTGACAGTGTAAAAAATTTTAAACTGTTAATGCATAACAATTAAACTCATTTAATTATACATTTATTTAATAATTTTTTTATAAATTTATTGAAATAAATTAAAAAAAGTTTTTGAAAATGATTATATAAACTATTTTTATAATTATTTTATAATCTATTTTCGTAAGTCCAGCTTTGTAATTCTTCTGTCAAATGATCTATCAGGATCCGCTTGCTTTTATTTCAATTTTATGTTGTTTTTTTTCTCATTATTATTATTAATTATAAAAATATCATCTTATTTATATTTTATTTTTAAGTATACTTCTTTGCATTTTCTTGTTTCAAACTTTTGGAATGGTTTTGGAGTTTTGCATTCAAAGCCTTGAGATTGAGGCAGTGGCAGATCAAATCAGGGATATAATTTTCTGTGGTTGTCTTCCCAAGAATGATTTCAGAATACTATACTAATATCTCGTAGTCAGATCAAAAGCACTGCTACGAATCCACCATTCAATTCCAAGGCAAACAAACAGTGAGGACCTGACGTTCCACCATTCAATATCACTGCTACCAGGTGTCTCTATTGTTTAGTCAAAGCTAAATGTTTTGTTAACACATCACATCTCGCTCTTTTGGACAGTCGGTGAGTGCGTGGAGGTGAATTGTGTAGGTGTAGCTAAATTGCATTCCGTCGATTACCCATCCATGTATATGGATCCTCTGTAATCATTTTGTGTATTTAAAAAAATCTTTATTGTTAATTAAATTTTATATAAAATAAATATATTAATATAAAATAAATATATAAGATCCTAATCATAAAATAAAAATGAATGAATGAATTTGATGAATGCTAAAGATCGAATCCCCATCTTTAGGACAGTCACTAATATACTTACTGCATCACTTGTCCATCATCACTTTGTAAGTAAATGATTTTTGAAGTTTTATCCAAATCAAGAAAAATCATCTACGAGTCTACGCCTTTGTCTGGATTAGGGAAGGAATTGGACGCAAAGAAGTAGAAAAGGAAGAAGTGTAAACGAAGAGATAATGAATTATGAATAAAAAATATATAAATTTTTTGGTTGTTTATATTGAAAATAATATAAAAGAAATAGAAGAAAAAAAATTGAGTTTTCTCTTCACACATTTGATTCGATAGAAAAGTGAATAGAAAGAAAATGAATTTTTTTATAAAGATCTCATCCATTCATTTATTCTAATCCAACAAAGGTCATGTAACTTCTTTAATGAATTAATATAGATCCATTGGATTAGAATAAATGGATGGATGAGATTGAGTGTAACTGTCTTAAAATTATTCTTGAAGTAATTTGATCCCCTATATATATATATATATATATATATATATATATATATATATAATTTCTTAAATTTTTTCTTCTAGGATAAGTATATATATAATATAATATTATTTTATATTATATAAAAAATAAAAAATACATTTTTTGTCGATAATAAAAATGCATAATATTACATTTTTTGTGCTATTGCTGATCGTACAAGTGGATGGATCTACATACATCCAATTAATTCGATTGCAACTTCAAACTATAAAATAATAGTCTATTCTATATAGAAAGCTTGGTGCCGCCGAATTTGGAGAAGAGATGTTACGGAATTGCGTGAAACATGAAATATGAAGGTCAAATAGGTAATTTTACATTAGATGCCTTAGGGATGGCAATTTAGATCCTAATTATTGGGTATCCATAAAAAATATTCACGATGAGTAGGATAAATATCTATTTTATGGGTATGGCTCCGGATATGGGTAATTACCCACAAATTTGAATGGGTACGGGTGCGGATATGGGTACTATAATACCCATCCTGTCCCGCACCCGCATATATATTGACATATTTATTTATTTATTTATATTATTAATTATAATTATATATAAAATTTTTAGGAATATAATTAATCTAAAAGTATCAAATCTAGATGGTTCATTAGTGTTTTTTACTTTCTGGTTGAGCTCTTCAGCCATTCTTTCTCGAGCCAGCACCAACATTATTTTTCCTCAAGCTAGCGCTGTTTTGGATGTTATTGTGATATTTACTCATTTTGGATGTTTTAAATGTTTTTACTTAGTTAAATACTTTGGTTTGTAATGTTTTATGAGTATATTTGAAAGATCTTTGAATGGTTTTATAATTGAGTTATAATGATCTTTTTGTTATTTATTACTTTTTCTTAGTTAAAGTGTGGGTAACGGGTGCAGATATGGGTACTTCGGTACCCAGAAGGTACAGGTACAGGTACCAAATTTGCTACCCATGCGGGTATGGATATGGGTACAGATAATTTTTTCAAGTGCAGGTATAAGGACGAGTACTATAATACCCTACCCGGATCCTACCCATTACCATCCCTAACATGTCCCCTTTTTTCCCAATTTTCTCTCCATCGGAGGAGCGATTTTGTTTTTAGTGGGTCCCACTCATTTTTATCTTTTGTCCCTACTTCTCTTCCTTTCCAAACAAGAGAAAATCACTTTTTCACTCCCTTTTCTCTCTTCCTTACTTCTCTCTTTTCAACTTCTTTTGAAACAAACAAAGGTTGAGTTTGGAAGAGTTAATAGATAGCTTATAAAAATAGCTTATGAAAATAAACTTATATAAATAGTTTATGAAAATAGTTTATGGTCTTCCCATAAATTTTTTTTAACTTATTTTCATAAGCTTGTTAGAGAAGCTTATGAAAATAACTTGTTAGAGAAACTTATAAAAATAAACTATTTTTAACATATTTAAAAAAAATTTATTAAATAAATATTTAATTAAACTATGTACCGGAAGGCACCACGGTGTACAAGTCATGACTTCTCATTGCTTTTGAAGGTATTCGTGTTTGCCATGTTCTTTTGAAATAAAATGTTTTGCTCAAATCAAGAAACATCTTATATGACTTCCCTGGTTCGCCTTTAATTCTTTTTATTTATTTAAGAAAAATGTTTAAACAATGAAAGTGCAAGAATTTAAGATAAACATCGACCACCGAATTTCACTTATAAAAAAAATAATACGGAAAGAACTTATGAGTTAAACCCTCAATTTATCTGCAATTTTTAGCACGGGTAGATAGTAGGGATGATGATTTGTATCCGAATGTGGGATTCTTGCGGGGATTATCCCGAATAAGATCTTGCAAGTGGAATTTTTCCCCACCCCGCGGGGATGAGGGAAAAAATCCTTCAAAATGCACTTTGGGGACGGGGATGAGAAATATGCTCCCCGTCCCGTAGGGTCGTTGACCTGAAAATATTACTAAAATATTCTTAAAAATATGTGTATATATATTGTAGATATATTTTATTAATTTTAAATATATATTATTTTATTAAATAAATAAAATATTAAACATATATGTTTACCATTTAAGGTTGAACTTATTACAATATCTTGAAGATTACTTTAACTTTAAATATTTAAGATTTTTAGTGTTTTATATTTTATTGGATTTTAGTTAGTTACCTATTATTATTATTTTATGAATTTTCAGGGTCTTCGCCCGCGGGGATCCGTGGGGAATGGGGACGGGGGAGAAAAACTCTCCGACTCTCCGTGGCGAGGAACGGGGACAAGGACAGGAAAAAATTGGGGACGGGGATGGGGAGCGAGAGAGTACTCCCCACCCCCGCCTTGCCCCATTCCCATCCCTAGTACACAAGGATTCGAAATTTCCAATAGTCCGAACTACTCGACCCGACCAAACTCAAAATCACTAAGGCTTTGTTTGGCAAAAATGACTGATAAACTAACTTATGACTAATAAGCTAGCTATAACTAATAAACTAATTTTAGCTGAAAGCTTATAGATCATAGTTAATAGCTGAAAAACTAGTTGATTGAATTTGAAGTGTTTGGTAAAATTAGCTGTTGAACTAGCTTATAAATATAAAATGATATAAAAGGACATATTTATGACAAGCATAGTAAAGTGGGAATTTCATTAAATGAATAAAGGTAAAAATGAGAGAAAAACAATAAGTTATAAGTCATAAGCTAAATAAAATAGCTTATGAAGAAAAACTATAAGCTAATAAGATAAAATTATTTACCAAAAACCTAAATTTCAGTCAAACGAGCTTATAAGCTAGTCAAATAAACTATAAACTAGCTTATTGGACTTGCCAAACAAAGCCTAAATACGAAGCTAGTGAGCAAAACATCGAGAAAAATGAAGCTTACACCTAATGTCAATATTGAGAGTGATGGTAACCCAAGTTAGATTTGTGAATTGTTCACAAATTAGGTTCATATAAGTAATAACAAATCACTTGTCAATTAGATGAGACAATAGTCAATATTGAAGAAAGTTCATCCTGGTCGTGTAGGATAGTTTGTTACTACAACGATAGAGGATAAGTTTATACTTTTAATGAATTTATAATAGCTCATGGATGCGTGATGTGGTTGACTCTAATGCACATTTGATAGATTCATCTATATGAGTGTGGAGATGGGGCCGCCTCTATGAGAGCCTAGGAAAAGTCTCTAGAGCACTCATGAAATCCAGTCATGCAAGGCCAAAATGCACACACTGCATCAAAAAACTTTGGATGAGATGTCACTAATTCACAAGTGAAATGAGGTTTATAGAGGTTCTAATCTCACTGGCATTCTGATGGGTCATAACTTATTTGCTCTGTACACTAGTTTATAGTCCAAAAGACACTAGTGCTCATGCATTGAATTCTTAAGATCTTAGGAACTTCCTTTCTTTGCCTTTAAAATAAATATGTAGGGGGATTATTATAATATTGTATGATTATTAATATTTATTATTCATTTGAAAGTTAAAATATGTTTTTTTTACCTTATTTTCTCTCTCTTCCTTTACAATTGCAATAGGATAGTTATCCAAACTTACCTGATGGCAATTGCTGCTACTAGTTGTTTCTTCTTCTTTTTTGTTTTGAGGCGTCTAAGATCCTCCAACATAAAGGTGAGGAACGATCCTACATTTTTTACTGGCTACAACATGTTAGATTTAAACTCAATAATCATATACAAGGCATGCTATTATAATTCTTTATTGCGGAAACATAATAACCATATATATAGCATGCATCTCTATTATCAAGAACAACTAAAACTTGATATCCTTAGGATCTACAACATGTTGATTTATCAAAGATATTAGGAATACCTGGATCCAGCATATGATCCTGAACTCAACGTTCTTCTAAGGATGAAGTTGATCATCAAAATTCACGAACGGAGGGCGGTAATCCTGAAACGCAGAAAGGGGGAGAAAAGAGAGACGGGTAATGTACACTCGTTGGCTTGTGATTCTTCCTCAACCGGGATTCCTTATGCCTTAGTCGCTCTTCAGATGGGGAGAAGAGACGGTATGCTCTATTGTCCGGTGTATTGAGGACCATAGCCTATATATAGGGTGATGGCCAATTAGGGTTCCCATTATTCCGAAATGGGTCATCAATGACATCCACTCATATTTAGCCCATATCAATTAACTAATTTTTATCAAATCAGAAATTTAATTAGCCTTATCACTTAATTTGATCACATCAATTAAGGCTCCTAATTGATAAATAGCTAATATAATTAATTGACGATATCTGCCCACATTATGACATTGGAATATAATTAAATACAGAATATTCCAACAATTCCCACTTGGGCAATATATCGTAATAATTAGATCAAAATTCTTTAGGCGCGCATTCGAATGCTGTTTATCTTTAAATTTCCCCTTTACAATCTGGTCCACCTCATACATCATCAATGGGACCACCGCGGCTGTCGTCACTAACGTCTATTGTGACTAAACCCCGACGACCACCACATCAATGCACTTGATGACATAGATCGATATGGATGAGTGGCATGAAAATTTCATGCAATGTGATATCGGAATCATGCCTATTTCCAACTGTTCCAACTTTAGTCTTTAATGAGATCAATTTTGCAATTTTGCAAACCAAAGTCCTTAATGTGTAAATAAATTTTACACACAACAAGATACAAACAAGTTCATAATGAACTCATAAACATGACTCTATTTCTACAGAAAATCCGAAATAACAAAAGGTTTGTATCTCAAATATAAAACACAAATAGAGACTCCCACTAAACTAAGGCATCCTCAATGACAACACCCATATGAGCAACATGCTCGTGAAAAAACCTTAGGTGTTAAGCCTTTAATTAGTGGATCTGCTAGCATAGAATATGTCTCTATGTGCTCCATAGAAAACTGTTTTTCCTGAACGCTTTCTTAACTACAAGATACTTGATGTCGATGAAGTTCGATTTTGTAGAACTTATGTTGTTGTTGAAGTACAATATGACTGACTTATTTGTCACAACATGACTTGAGTGGTATTTCAATATCTTTTACTAAATGCAACCAAGTGACAAAAAATTACTCCAGTCATATCTCGTAGTCGGATGCCTACTATCTTGGCATCCTGTAAAATCGGAGTCATAATTTCTCATGATCTCTAAACTGTCAGATCTCCGATATGTGAGCATATGCATTTTTGTTCTCTTTAAGTATCTCACATTCCTTATGGTTGCTTTTCCAATAATCCTTGAATTGCTCAAGTATCTGCTTAATAATCCTACTATATACGCTATTTCCGGATGCGCACAAACTTGAGCATACATCAGACTTCCCACAGCTGAAGCATAGGGAATCTTTTGCATTTCCTGAATTTCCAGATTTTCATAGGGGCATTTAATCGAGACTAAAATGTCTCCCTTAGTGACCGAGGTATCTCCTAGTTTACTATCTTTCATGTCGAACTTATCCAAAACTATATCGATATAGCTCTTTTGTGATAACCCAAAAGATACCTCGAGAATGATCTCTAAGTATCAAAATTCCTAAGACAAAAGAAGCGTCCCCAAGATCTTTCCCCACAAAATTCTTTGTCAGAAATTTCTTGGTTTCGCGCTATAAGCCTATATCGTTCTTGGCTAGCATAATATCAACATATAATACCAGAAAATGAACTTACTCCCACTGAACTTGTAATACCCACAGTTGCCCTCGATATTCATCTCGAAATCAAATGAGACAATCACTTGATGAGACTTGTGGTATCACTAACGAGACGTCTTTTTTAGCCCACAGATAGATTCCGTCAATTTTCAAAACATCTTCTCTATGTCTTTTAACACAAAGTTTCCTGGTTTGCATTATATACATTTGTTTCATCAATGTTGCCATTGAGAAACACCGTCTTGACATCCATCTTGTGAAACTCCAAATTATAATAACTAACATGAGCCATGATTGTCCTTGAAAGAGTCATTCAATGGTACTGAAGAGAATGTCTCTTTACAAGCAATCCTTTCTTTTGAGTATAGCCTTTTGCCACTAGACAAACCTTATACCTCTCCATATTACCCTTTGAAACCTTCAGGTAGCAGGATAAGTTTCAAACCTTGTTGTCTAGCTAAAGCTTGTACTTATACCTTCAGTCCACTTTTCCGAATAAAAACGTCATATGGTTTGATGGGAGTTGGTTGAATCATCTTCCATAATACAATTTACCTTATGTTCGTAGAGAAATACTATATAATTATCCAAAGTAGTATTCACTATTTCTTTAGTGGATCATGGCAAAAGGCATCGGCTCCTGATGCTCTAGTTCTTGAGGGTGTTGAGTTTGACTTTCAGGAATAATTTCTTATCTTGAATGGGAAGAATAACAATAATATCCTCACAAGGATCTAAATTTGCTACACCAATAGCAACTGTATGAATTGGTTCAGGGATTAGAACCAATTCTTCCTCAAAGATAATATCTCTAATCTTATCTCCCCCCAAACTCAATATCCTCAAAGAACTAGTCAGTTCCTGTCTCAAGTTTTCTTTAATTTGGGATTATCAAATTCACATATCCCTTTGACCTTTCAGAGTATCAATAAGGTTGCTGCTCACTATTTGGGGGGCTCCAATTTCCTTCGCGAGACTTATAAGGCCTTGTGTTAGTTGGATGTTCCCATACTTGAAAATGATTGGTCGGTTACTTTAGTTGGTACTCTATCAAACATTTAAGCTGCAATCTCTAGTGTTACTCCCATAGTGACTCTGATAAGGTAGAATGACTAATCATACTTTTCACCATACCTTTAAGAGTCATTAGCAGGATTTAACTACATTCTTGATAGCCATGTTCTGATCTATTTAACTTTAATGCATTTAATACAAACAATAAAATGTATAAGGCCAATGGAATCTAGGATTCCCTCATACAAGTTGCTCAACTCTATTTGTAAAGATGTGACCTAAATGTGTGTGTCATAGTGCCCCTTAATTCCACTATCAACTTTACGCTTAGCGTCGTACGATTCCTCACTCAATGTTTTGCCACAAGAGGTCTCAATACAAGCAATTATAGCTTGTCCAGCCCATAGCTTAACTGATTCCTACAATATTTGAATTTAAAAGACAAATTGAATCCATTGTTTCTAAATGAACAAAATTATCCTGATTTGTTCAATAAGAAACCAAAACCAAATCTAAATAATGACTAAACCAAAATGTCTTTTAATTTCAAGTATTAGCCAGTAACAACAATTTGAAACGCCAATAGCCTTATCCTTCACTGACTTGGTCAACTCCAATATAGATGCATCTTTCAACATCACTTGACTTTCATCAGTTCAGAAAATCCTTTATATGCGTTCCAAACATAATATTTGGGACATTTCTTCTTTAGATACCTGATGTCCTTATAAAAGAAATAATTGTGACCCTACTTATTTCTTTTGAGACAGACCCTTAGCAGCTTTATCCTCAGTTTTCTTTTATTAGCCCTTATTCTTAAAGGTATTTGTCAAATGAGCAATATTTATCGTCTCTTGTTTCATTGTTTCCTTTATTGCACACCTTATGAAATGAATCCATTCAGATACCATTTCTCCTTATAGCAGCTATAAGCTGACTTAAACTGACCGAATTGTGCATGAAGGAATACCAAATGCTAAATGCATGGGCAAGTCATTAGACAGCCCATGTTTTGGGGCCTTAAGTTTATGAGGAAGATTGGACATTCCCATAATGTGCTCCTTACATTTCCTTTGTCTTTATATTTAATGAAAATCTAGCTCTCCAATGGGTGCTTGTTTTCGTCTTTATTGCTTTCAGAAAGCACTTTTAATATCAGCAAGGAAATCTCTGGCATTAATTATGCCATCCAAAAATAATACCCCTAAAGATCTCTAGAATATTGTGCTCTATGATCATAAGACACATGCAATTGGAGCGGTCCCACTTCCTATTCTTGATCCTCTCTATAGAGGTACTAGATTGTGTGAGAGAAGGTGGTTTTTTTCCATCTTCATGCAAGATCTAGATTCAAGAATAATCTTAAGATTCTCCTTTCAATCCCAAAAATAGTCAAAACTTTTGAGAATCGAAATTGAATTAAATCAGCAGATACATAATTAAGCAATATTAACTTAAAGAGAACATAAGTACCGTAAAGATATTTACCAAAATACCCTGTGCACCATTAATATTAAGTCTTTGGACAATAACATTAATTGCTGGTGGTATTTTGTTGTAATGATCAAACTCTGATGATAATTTCTGTCAAACAACAACTATCTTTGGATACTCTGTTATTCACATGAAAATGATCTTTATAATCACTATGTGTTTACCATCACAGGTGTGAATGCAACCCTGCCAAATATTAACCTTCCTTTGGGCCAATTAATATCCGCATGGATGTACACCCACATAATCTTTAATATTTCTTTTTAGTGATTTCCATAAGAGATATCACCTTGGCGACTTCATGCTTTAAGTGACTCACAATCACTCAAAATCCAAATTGGCAAATTGAAGACCCAAACAAGATATCAAGCGCACCATTAATCCCCAATCTTCGGATTGTTAGAATTAACTGCAAGTGATACTCTCAACGTAATGATCAAATATTGGTGATAAGTCATGTCAAATAATGGTCATCTTCGGGCATCCCATTATCCACATGGAAAATACTTTATAATCACCACACATTTACCATCACAAGTATGTAATTATCCGGCCAAATTGTGTCTTCCTTCGGGCCGACAACAACTCGCATGAATAATTCCATACTACATCTTTTGTAAATCCAATTGAATCAAATTTACGCAACAGAGGTTACTTTGGCAACGTGTTGTTTCAACCAACTCAACCAAAATTACCAGACATTTTTAATAAAATGGGGGTCCCAAATTTGCCATTTTCACACTAAAAAACCTGAAAACCTAAATGCTTATTGTTAAATGAATCTTTTTAAAAAAAAAAGATTATTCTAATATGTGAACTTTCCGAATAGGTGGTTCTGTAGTTCTAACTTTGGTTCTTAGAGTCTGGACCCATTTCGAAATATTGCCCACAACCATAAGTAAACTATCAGAAGTGGCAATACCCTCGAAAGGAATTACTCTAAGTTAGGCCTTCGTGATAACCAAACAGGATGTACATCCAGAAGGCTATCACTACTCAACCTTCTCCCTATCTCAAGTTGCACTCAGGCCCGGGTATAGGGTCTCACTCATAAGTGTGTGAAAAAAGAAGCAAAACTTTATATGCCAAAGAAACTTTATTCACGTACAAAAAGCCATCATCATTGAAAGTTATGCCATATACATACATATCATGAATAAATCCATGGCCATATATAAGCTTTACGTAAAAGCTTCGACCAAAATAACATGAAAAAAGGATTTCAAGTGCAGCAAACCATTTCACTTTCAATTCATATATTATAATAGGAATTAAAGTTTTTCTTTTGAATAAAAGGAACTTCACGTCATGTTTCCAGGCCAAATTCAAAAGCATCCATATAATATATATTGCATCAGGTATAGATACAAAAAATCGAAAACGCAAAGATGACTATTTTTTCTTCTGTTGCCCCACCAAAACCACTATTAACGCAGTAACGTTAAAACACTGAATCCAAATAAATTCCTTTTATAATTCCTAATTTAAAAAAATTAGGATTCATAAAATAATCTCAATAAATCAGACATGAAGACCGCTTTGAAACCACTTGTTAGATTTAAACTCAATAATCATATACAAGGCATGCTATCATAATTCTTTATTCCGGAAACATAATAACCATATATATAGCATGCATCTCTATCTCTATTATCAAGAACAACTAAAACTTGATATCCTTAGGATCTACAGCATGTTGATTTATCAAAGATATTAGGAATACCTGGATCCAGCATATGATCCTGAACTCAGCGTTCTTCTAAGGATGAAGTTGATCACCAAAATTCACGAACGGAGGGCAGTAATCCTGAAACGCAGAAAGGGGGAGAAAAGAGAGACGGGTAATGTACACCCGTTGGCTTGTGATTCTTCTTCAACCGGGATTCCTTATGCCTTAGTCGCTCTTCAGATGGGGAGAAGAGACGGTATGCTCTATTGTCCGGTGTATTCGGGACCATAGCCTATATATAGGGTGATGGCCAATTAGGGTTCCCATTATTCCGAAATGGGTCATCAATGACATCTACTCATATTTAGCCCATATCAATTAATTAATTTTTATCAAATCAGAAATTTAATTAGCCTTATCACTTAATTTGATCACATCAATTAAGGCTCCTAATTGATAAATAGCTAATATAATTAATTGACGATATCTGTCCACATTATGATATTGGAATATAATTAAATACAGAATATTCCAACACAACAAGTTACAACTGATTTTATATTGCTATTTTTTGACTTAATTTTTTTGTTTATTGTTTTATGGTATTCTAGTTCATCTTCTCCCCACCCCCACCAAGTTCGTCGGAGAATCTATCTCTGCAACCACTCTCCGATAAATGATTCCTAAGATATGATGGCGGAACAGAGGAACGCTGCAGCGAACAAGGCGAACCAAAAACAGAAGAGAACCACGACAACAACAAAAATAAAAATAATGACGACGATGATATAAAAATAAGAAGAATAGTTAAGATCCAGAGATATTTTGCTGCTTGTTGCAACCCGCCACCGCCGACCGTGATCTCAAGTACATCGCCATATAGCGCTTCCTTCATCAGAAGGTCAAGGCCGACTTTCTATGCCGTAGAGTATGTGATAATGCTCATAGCCATGTTTTTCTCTTTGTATATGTTTAGGGATTTTATCCTCAGAATATGATAATTGTGATTGTTATCATTCTCATAGTTAAGTTCTCTCTGTAATTATTATGTTGATCTTGTTCTTTTCTTTCTGTTTTTGGAAGCCTAAAGTTGCATTTTTTCTTCAAAATTTGGGGGGAAAACATTCGCAGTTGAAGAAATATGTCCATCCTTGAGTTGTTATTCATTGCAAGTATAACCAATCTAGTTTGTTTAGTTTTTCAAGATTGAACGGCCACATTTTTGTTTCAACAAGGTAAACCATTTTTATCTAGTTGTTTAGGATTGAAAGGTCACATTTTTGCGACTAGGCGGGGTTTCACAAGAGGGGAAGGTTGGTTTATGTTGGAAGAGGGAGACGAAGAAGATGAAAATATCAAAGGGGGCATCAATCAACAAAAAAAAAAATTCAAGAACGATTTTGCAAAGTGTTGGTTCTTTGGCCAGCTACGCCGCGCGCACCACTTTTGCACTGCCGCACCGTTGTCCCACACACCACTACCCACGTCCGTTGCACACCTTCGCCTCACACTCAGTCACACGCTTCCCTCTCCTCCGCAAGCTACTCCATCGCGTGCAAAGCACTTTGCTCATCCACATAGCCACCACTAACAATAGATCTACAACTCTACCAACATTTTTCATCAAGAACTATTGTGCAAGTGTTGGTTCATTGCTGCGATGTTTGTTTCAAACATTAGAATAACGAAGAACATAAAGTTGTAGTGTGGAAGGACTGGCGGGTGGTTGTGCAGAGGAGGGTGGTGCGACATCGTGGAGAAGAAGGGAGGTGGATGAGAAAGAATAAAAGATGGTGAACCAAAATGCAATAAAATAAATGAAATCAGAAGTGCCGGTTTCCTTCTAAAAATCCTAGTCTTTCATTTTTTTTAATATTAAATCAACGTAGAGTCAGTGATCTATCTGATTCACTAGCCACACATTATTAGCCATTAGTTAGAAAACAATGCAACATCCCCAACAACTTCTAATAGCCAGGATAGCTACGTTGAATACACCTCACCTTTATAAATAAAAGGCCGCATCACTCTTTAGCAAAAAAATTACTTGCACTTTTGAACTCTTGTTCCCTAGTGCAGTCCTAAAAGTTATTTCCTTGCCCTTGCTAGTTCATATGCAATGTTAGATGGAAGTGGATGTTGTATCTTAAAGAATATTAGTCACAAGGCCATATGCACCTCAAGGCTTAAATTTGGCACCACTGAAGAATATTGAACATGATATGGTTGTGTAACTGTTTCGCCCCCTTCCTACTCTATACCTACACCAATCCTTTAAGAAATCTTGATGTGCACCATACTCAGTAATAAGGTCATCAAAAGGTAAGTTCTTTATGCCCCAAAACTACCTTTGATGTATGAATATTTTGTCTCCTTGCTTCTCTAATAACTTCTAATGACTCGTTGCTACCTGATAAAAGCCCATATGTTTTACGGGTGTTTTGTTTCTAACTTTAATCTATATTGAAGTTAACAGATTTGGCCCAACAAAGACAATCATTACAACACCGAATGTCGACATGGGATTTGACAATGTAGGTGAAGTCTGACAATTTTGGGTTGAATATGGTAGAAAATCGGCTTTGTAGTTAGAAAACATTACATGAAGAAAATGTAGGAAGATGACTCCATTAGATCATGCAAATTTGTTTGTTGGAGGGAAGGTCATTGGGCGGTGGACAAGAGATATTTTCTGATTTAGAAGTCGAAGGCTGAGACAAGAACTGAGTGCAAAGAAAGATTTGCAAAGAATGAGAAGTTTATAGTCCACGAGTTTGTGGAGGCCATAACCACCCTTTATAGCTTGTAGAAACAACACATATGCTAGCATCACAACGTAAAATATATGAAGTTCAAGCATATCAATTTGAAATGGCAAATGACTCCATTGATGCCAAAGACTTCATTTAAGCTTATGAGAACGCACATGCTGAAGGTAGAACTAATATTGGATATACATGGTTGGATGCCAAGAACTATCTCCAAGGAATAAGACAACATAGCATGGTCTATGGGGATGTTGGTAGGCTCATGCAATATTCTCAACACCAATTGTTGGAGAATCCATCATTTTACCATGCATATCAAATGGATTGCGATGAACAAATCACAAATGTAATTTGGGCAGAGACAAAAATGACATTGGACTATGGATATTTTGGTGATGTTTCTTTGGATAAAACATATATTGCATTAATCATGCTAATAGACCATTGACATTATTTTCAGGCTTCAACCATTATAGGGGTATAATCATTTTCGAGGCTCCACTATTATATGATGAACCAATTGAATCATTCAAATGTTATTTGAAACATTCCTTGAAGCACATGGGAATAAAAAGCCTGAAACTTTGTTCACTATCCAAGACCAAGCAATGGCTAGACCACTAGCTCAGGTGATGCCAAAGACTAGACATGGGTTATATACATGGCACTTGATGCAAAATGGGATCAAACACCTTGGTAACTTGATGAAAAGTGGAAGTCATTTGTTAACTCAATTGAAGAAGTGTATGTACGATTACGACCAAGAAATGAAGTTTGAGGTAGCCTGGAGCAAGTTGGTTGCAAAATTTAATGTCAATGAAAAACAATTGGGTGAAGTCGGTGTATACTACTAAGAAAAAATGGGCAGCATGTCACATGAAGGAAGCATTCACCCTTGGAATGCGATAAACCGTTACTATTTATAGTGTTTTACTCATAGTTGTTGATCAGGTAGGCTTCTTCCTTTGGCTAACTTAGAGCCTGTTTGGTAAAATTAGCTGTTAGCGGATAAGCTAGCTGATAGCGGATAGCTTATAGCTGATAGCGGATGAGGTAGCTGATAGCAGATAAGCTAGCTTATTTTCTATGAAAGTATTTGGTAAAATTAGCAGTTGAACTAGCTGAAAAATATAAAATGACATAAAAGGACATCTTCATTAATGATTTTACATAAAAGAGAGAGAAGAGAATAAAGGTAGAATTAAATGAAGATAATAAGGATAAAAGTGGAAAGAAAAATGAAACGCTATAAGCTATAAGCTCAAACACTACTTCAAGTAGCGTCTGGAAAAACATTATAAGCTCGTAAAAAAACGTTATAAGCTCGTGACAGACGCACTTACCAAACAGGGCTACTTTCTCATCCGTTATAAGCTATCCACTATAAATTCGTTGAAGTGCCTAGCCAAACAAGCTCGTAGTTTTCTGTTTCTCGGTACTTTATCGTGTCCTTTATTCCTGGACGGTACAATAGTCAAACAAAATCTCTAACCCCACAAAAATTTGTGCCCCCTATTATTCATGTATCTTTTTATTATTTGGTCTTCACGCCCTCTGCTATTCCATTTACATCCACCCCATTCGTAAATAGTTATGGACCCGTCACTGTACACAAACAGTTGAATAGGTCAAGTTCATCTGCTTGTCTTTTGGGAACTTAAATTTTTGTGAGAGGGGGTTGTTGTTGAATTTGCCGAATGTTGAAGTTGGGGTTAATTGGCTAGAGGTTATAGGTATGAGTTAGTATTGAGAAATACATTTTTCAATACTATGTGGATGACATATTGTGTTTGTTGATTTGTGACAGTATCAAACCAAGCACTGTTGTGGTGCAAATAAAGTCGCTTTTTCACTGGAATAACATTTGGGCATTTGAAAACAATACATAGAGCAAGGAAGATACGAGAGAAGTCATTAGAAATTATTAGTAGTTTGGTTATTTTTTATTTGAAAGAAAACAAGTGTCAATCCTAGATTATGGAAGTTACTCAATGAGACATTTATCATGATCTATGTACCTAATTTCATTTGCCTATAAATAATCGTAAACTCAATGTAATCAAGGTTAAAACTTGTAAGCACTTTACATATCGTAAGTTCCCGACATACACAAATTGATAGATACACTGCAATGTTCCCAACCATTTCAATTCAATTACTTTATTTTCTTGTCTTTAATTTTCCTCATCATACACTTTATTGCAATTTACATGTTTTCCTTTATTTCTCAGTTTTTGCATGCTTTCTTTTATTTTTTCGGTTATTTACATGCTTATTTTAATGCTTTCTTTTATATTTATGCATTTTTCTTCTTCTATTAATCAAGTGGTATTTTAGATCATTTGCCTTCTTTTATTTGCAAATTTATTATCAGAATTACCTACTTACTAGAGAACCTCTTTGGATCCCGATCTTAATTATTTCTTTAGGATTTGAAAAAAAAACCCACCTTAAAAGAGTATGATAGCTCATTTACGTATTATGCTCATTCAGTACATTGCATGCATATTATGGCTGACCAACTGAACACACTGTTTGGGATTAAATCCGATCAATAATTCGAGGTTCAAATATTCAATAGAATCATGGACGATCTTACGCCATATAATAACAATTAGCAGCTCTACCTTTTGTAAAGGGTTTAAAGCGGAGGGGGTGGTGGAAGAAATCCACCGAATAGTTGATATTATATTTGCTCAGTACTCAAGATCTGGCATCTCCTTTTATCAATATTGAGTGTGATTTGGGGTATCTTTTATTATTTGCTTGTACTATAGCAATATCATAGGAACTTTGTATCTCACTTTACCAAACAGGTAATCAAAGCATATTTCTTGGAAGGTCAAGCAGAATGAGAAAACAAAGAAAGAAAGTTGGTAGCATCCTTCATCTTTTCAAACACTAAAGAGATAGGGGACACCGAAGGTGGAATTCAAGGATATGCTATAATATTATGAAAATACCCATTAATTGTTTACTAGGATTAGGAATATAAATGGACCGCCTAAATGACATTTCAAAATGGAAGGGTTAAAGTATTCTGTTTAATAAAGTTATGATAAGATGGCCAGGGACTTGAAACAAAGTAGAAATATATATACATAAATTCTTTTTCTATTAAGGAAAAGGGATAAAACCTTTTTCGGTAAAGGAGATGACTTAAAGAGAGAAAAATTTAAAGGTCAAGAAATGTGTCTTACATTTTAAAAAATGAGTTTAATCTTCATATATTGTCTGAATAAAGTTTTGTATATTATTAATCAGTCACAAATTATTTTAAGTGTGTCTTTTAAGGTAGATATAATAAGAGTCATATAATTTTAATGATGTGACAATTTATGATTGATTGACAGCATAAAAAATCTTTACACTTACAGTACATAACAATTAAATCCTTAAAAAATTTAGATTTTTTATATATGCTATCAACTAATTATGTATTGACACGTTACTAAAAATGTGCCTTCTCTGGTACCCCCAATAATTTTGGAGTAAAAGTTATCATGTCCAATCAGAATGCGCCACCTCAATTAAATATGTCATGTTAGTGAGTCAAGTCATAGCATTGTCACCACCTGATTAGATCACCTATCTTGGGTAAAGTTATCCTTGGGATACCAGAGAATTCATCTACTAAAAATACTTAACTTTTATAATAAAGTTATTAGAAAAGTCACATATATGTTAATATATGATTTATTAATGGTATAAAAATTGTAAAATAATAATATATGACAATTAAATTCAAAAGGTTTGTGCATTAAATACATTCATCACTCATTTTTAAGATAGTAATTTCTTTTGTTATAAGAACATCTCCAATGATATAACACGTTGGAGTTACTTAACTTCGCTTTTATGGGTCTTACCATGTCATATATCAACACTTTTTACTTTATAGTATTTTAAGCAATTCTTCACTCCAATGATGCAACTCTGAAAAGTATATCAAATGGGCCTCACAAGTTACCACACTTTTCTGTAGCTTATTTTTCTCTTTTTCCTATAATTTTTAACTGAGTTATTATATAAGAACAAATTGCTTATAGAAGAAATATTCTTTACACGTGAATGTCACAACATCTTACTTTAATGTTGCAACCTACAAGAACCAGTCCTTATTTTTAAGAACCAGTTAATCAACTCTCATTGAAGTTGTTCTAATGTCACAATACCTTATTTTATTTGGGTGCTTTTAAAAAATTGGTAAAAACTTACATAAATTACAATAAAGAGAATTAAGGATAGAAAAAGAGAGAATACAGAAAGAAAAAAAAGTAAACAAGAGAGGGAAAAATCATTTAATAAATTCTCCTTTTCTTCATCAATTTTGTTTTTTAATTAAAAAAGGAAAAGCACGTGAAAAAAATACCCTCGTGTTTAGATAATCTTCAAGTGTCCAAGTTCTATGTTTTAAGATTTTTTTAAATGTGTTTAAAAAAAATTAAGAGAAAAAATAAAACTCAAACAAATAACAGAATAATTGAAACGAGAAAAGAGGAAATGAGCGAGAAAAGAGTGGGGATGGCAACAGGGCGGGGGGAGGTGGGGATGTGGAGTACTGCCAGCTCCCCATTCCTAATCCTCACCACGAGAAACTTTTCTCCCTTGTCCCCCGCCACTATAAGAGATAATCTTCAAATATCCAAGTTTTAAGATTTTTATAAATGTGTTTACAGAAAAAAAATTAAGAGAGAAATAATAAAACTCAAACAAAAAAGAGAATAATTGAAACGAGAAAAGAGGAAATGAGCGAGAAACACGACGAGGTGGGGACGTGGAGTGCTGCCTGCTCCCTATCCCCAATCCTCACCACGAGGAATTTGTCTCCCATGTCCCCCGCCTCCCCGCCACTATAAGAAAAAAACTATTTAGCAACTGAGAATAGCGACCGAAATGGGGCGGTCGCTAATAGCGATTGAGATAGCGAATGATGAACAAGTTTCCAAAATTGGTGGCTACTTTTCATTAATGAACGATTTAGTAACCGATGTAGTTAGTTGCAACCCTATGATTAGAAAATCAGTCCCTACATGTGAGTTTTAATGGTCAAGTTTCTTGTCCATTTTGTGACCAGATTTGCGATTGTTTATGATCCAATGACTAGTTTTGACCATTAGGGACCGCAACATCCTCACTCGCTAACCCTTTAAGTAATTGTCGACGGGTCATGTTTGATTTTTGTTTTTAAAAACTATTTTTTGTTTTCAAAAACAAAAGAAACAAAAAAACTATGTTTGAAAGTAGTTATTCTTGGTTGGATTTTTAAAAATTGTTTTCAGAAATATTAGTTTTAAAACAAAAAAAATCATAACATTTTTTAGATGTTCTCAAAAAGTTTTTTGATGTTCAAGTTTTCATGGTGGCTGAATTGTAATAAAACAATTCATTAATGACAATTTCGTAAATAAATTGTTTTTTTCCTTTTCCCTTTCTCCTTTCCCACCATGCTACCAAATTTAGGATAGAGCGTCTTACTATTTTCAAAACAATGTTATCAAGCAAAATTTTCTTCTTTTCTATTTCTAAAATAATTTTAAAAACCTACTTTATAAAATTGTTTTGAAAAACAAAAAATAAGAACATAATCAAACAATCCTTTTGATTCTCTCTTGTTTTGGAAGAACATGATATTCTCTGGTTGGAGATAGAAAGACATTTTTGGGGATCTTTGCATGAAGAATGTTCTATCTTTGTCTTTTCAACGAAACTATATCATGTTATTTCAAAACATGAGGGGAACTCAATGAGTGTGACTCAGTTGGTTGTGCGGGCTGAACTTGTGGGGGATGACTTGAGTTCGAATTCTGCATAACGCATCTTTGGGGAAGGGCGAAGAACCTTAACCGTAACTAAGCACCCGAACGGAGATTAATCCAAGGAATGGCAATATAGTGGGGCAGGTACGGATAGCACTCTTCCGTGCGGATACCCGCTTAACGAGTATTTAGGAGGTTTTACGGATACTCATGGATATCACTGATATTTACTAACATTCCTATTTACTTAGATAATCTCTACAAAAGTCAAGTTGTCATGGACCGCAACAAAAAACAAGTATTCAAGGAGATCCACCAATAAATATTTTATATGCATAAAATTTTTCTCCATTCTCTAATCAGAGCTAACACATACAAATAGAGTTTAAATTGTTCCATTAAAAAAACTCTTAACACAGATTGGGTATAGATCAATAAATGTAAAAAAAAAAAATGGTCATCTTGGATCACCAAATTATTAACCAAAGTAAAACAGATAACAAAGAATCACCAAGATTCTAAAAGATCACATTTTTATTGATGAATCAACATAACCAGATAAGAAAAGTAAAACTATGTGAAAATGAGAGGAATAAAAGGTCACTAAGCAACAATGAGAGGAAACATTCCAACGACCAGAGTTGGAAGGAGAGAAGTTTCAAGCCTTTTGACGACCGGAAGGGAGATGAGCGGAGATGAGAAGGAAAGAAGCTTCAAGCCTTCGATGATCGGAGCATGAGGGAATTGAAAACGAGCTCAACATTGAAGAAGAGATGAAGGAAAGTTTTCTGAACAAATCTAACTTACAAAGGGGCAACGAAAAAGGGAGGTTTGTCAGAAAATAAAAAAGGAATTAGGTTAGAAGTGAGTGAGTGAACGACCCAGAGTCTGAAATGGATGAATGAATCACTTAGGGTTATAAATTAGGGGTATTTTTGAAATTTCACTATCGGGTACGAATATCGACGGGTACGAGTAACTCAACCGTAACAAGCGGGTAACAAAATTATCCATTTATTTTACTCGTGGGAACCCATTAAAACCTCCGTTCCGTGTCCGTTGCAGATTTTATCCACGGATATCCGCATATATGGATAAAATTATCATCCCTAATTAGTCCCATGATAAATTCAAAGGATCTATACTTATAGAGATACTCTGTAAACCAACCGGAAAGCCAAAGGCCTTCCTTATGCTGGTTCCAACCAAAAAAACATGAGGAGTTCATTTCCTTCCGCAAGTGACCGAGTTCAAAAATCAAAATCTTGGTATAAGAAATAGAGGTGAATGGGCCTCGGTGGGCCAGCGAGGCTTGGGCTGGGTTGGGCTACCACGCGAAGCACCATGATAGGTAGCACTGGACAGAGAGAGATTGGAAACAGCGGCGAAGGAATGGAGTGCGCGGCGAAGGGGAGCGGAACACGGTGCACCGGCCCTGCCACAAGATCCTGTGCTCGCTGTGAAGCCGTTGCTTATTGCTCTCTCTCACACCAGGTCCTTCTCTTCTCTTCTCTTCTCTTCTCTTCTCTCTTATTATAACTCTTCCTTTCAATTTTTGATTCCTTGGTCTTCAATCAATCTTCAAATCTATGTTCTTGTATAGGGAATTAGGCAAACATCAATATATATTCATTTGCTTCGCCTTTTGTCTCTAGATTGCACACTGGAGTCACCATAAGCATGAGTGTGATAGGTTAGAACAACAGATGAAGAATGTGCATGTCCTCAATGATTTCCCTTTCACTTTCTCTCATGAAGCGACACATCAGGTGATCACGGTTCTGATTTGGTAGTTAACACTGCTCTCTGTTCCACCGCTTCAAAAAAAGATTGATTTTTTGGGGAGTTGATGCTCATGTAATTTCAACAGGTTTGTGTAAAGGAGGAGTCTAGGTGTTCATTTTTGGGTAAGAGGGGCCTTCATCAAGTGGGAATGTGGATGCATGAATGTCCTTGTGGGGAATCATGTGCTTCATTTGATTGTTTAAGGTTTCTCTTATTTCCTTCATATTCTCAAACTTATTATATTAATCAAGCATGTTTCTATGAGTGATGAGTTCCAGTTTCAGATAAAGAATAAGCCACTGATTAAGCCATACATCTAAAATGATTATTATAAAGTTAAATACCTTTTCTGTTATTTTATTAGTTTAGAACAATATTTGGCTCTTGCAGGTTAAACAATGGTTGGGATCTCCCGAGTATTTTGTGTCCATGTTGGGGTAACTTTATGTTCGAAGCTTTTTGTTCTTCTTCTTCTTTGACTTCCAGTTCCTTCTTTTTGTTAGATTTAGATTGAAATTCAACATATAAATTGGTCAGGGCCTGAATTTCCAATATCAGAGCAGTTGTATAGTTGGAGAGACTACTATAAGTGGAGGTGCATTCCGCTAGACTCACCTATTGCTTTGCTTCTTCACTGGGTATGGTTGTCTAATTTGTTATTGCAATTAGCTTCTACTTAGTTCTATATTTTTGTTCACATTTCAACAGTGTTTATGAACATTAAATCTGGTATCTCATTTTATTTGTATCCAAAAGTGGTGATATGTGAGCGTTATAGGTTCTTTCAGTTTGTGTTTGGTTAAACTACAAGGAGGGGCAGGGACTTAAGTTTTTGTCCTCATAGTTTGCCAAAATAAAAACCCTATTTTCACCTTGAAAACTATAAATTGGAACTTGAGGAATAATTTTATTTTCCTATTGATTACTTTGATAGGAAAGAAACTACCACTAAATCTTTTGCCTATGGTACAACTTACAAACATACACATGATGTAAGTAGCAGGTATTTTTCTGATATTTTTTTGGGTGTTTTAATTGTATGGTCTTCTTTGTTTCAGCCACTTACAATATTTCGTGCTGCTCAACTTGTTGGAATTACAACCTTGAATCCTGAAGTCAGTGATAAGTTGTGCATACATTACCTTGGTAAATCATTATCACCTAAAATTTCTCTCCAAAAGCATTTTAAATATTTAATTTGAAATATGGCATATATATGAATGTATGGTAGGACTGAAGGAGAATTATATTTGATTTAAACTTTCAAAGAAGCTACTCAAACTAAAACATGCTACCATGGGAGTTTGTCATTCAACTTTAGCCTTTATGCTTTAGTTTATTTTATTACTAAATGATACAGAAAAAAGTAGTTGCTTTACTCAAGAAAATTGCTCAAGTTAGAAAGAATTAATAGTTGACTGGGGCCTTTCCTGCAACTGGAAGCTTGCATTTGCTCTGAGTTGAGTTTATTGTACTTTCATTGGATAAGAACTCACATTTACATAGTTTGTTGAAAGTTAGAACTATCTTATTTTCCCCCTTTCTTTATCTGTCATTAAATTTTATTGATGCTAAAGTACATATTTATTTTTATAATGTTTTGTTTAAGAAGGCCTTGCATTTGTATTTTGAAAATAAGTTTGTCCAATCTCTTTGTTGGTAACAGAGCACTTGAGAATGGGGGGATTGAATCAGGTGCTCCTTCAAACTTTTCTTTTTTGCAAACATACTTTATCAGCAACAAACTAGAGAAAGACAGACAGCGAATAAATCTGATGACTAACGACAGTGAAGCAACAAGAAAATATGATATATATCAGATTTGACAGATGGCTAAAGACTATGCAACTTTTCAAAATGATTGATAGCAAACAAGGATTGAACAATTCTGAAACAGTAATAGATGTCTAAGGAATCCAATAGAAAGCTGATAAAGGTTAAATCTTTTTGAATCTTTAATAGCTTGAAAAAGTAAGACAGTTGACCGAGCAGGTTAGCTAGATACTGATTATGGAAAACTAAGATTATGAAAATGCAAGAACAGAGCACGCAATCAGCAAATAGAGAGCTATGATAGAGAGAGCTTGCACAAACAATTTTATACTGATTCGGCCTGGTGTGGAGCCTACATCTTGTCCCCACCCAAAGTGAGATTTTTCACTTCTCCAATTACGAATAATACTCCAAGTAGTCTTTGATTCCCCTAGCTTCCTCAAGCTAGTTCACAACAATTATCTGCTTTTTTAGAGCTGACAAGTCACTCAACAGTGAACTTAGTACCTCAAACTAGTCAGTATTCAGCCGCATAGGTTGTTCACAACCCACAAACAAGGTTCTCAACTTTCTTTTCTCTGTATTAGAAGTGGTTTCTTTGATGCAGTAAAAGAAAATGTGAATGGCCTTCATAGCAGATTGGGCAGCACCAGCAACTTCTTCTACGATTCTTGCGGTCCTTGAGCAGAAAGTTCTCACTTCTTTAATGAGAATCAACCATCGCATAAATTTCCTTTCTTCTCTTCTATGAGAATATTATATTTTTAGAACTTTGCTTTTCTGATAGAAATGGCCATAGGAGATGCTTTATTCCCTTGGAATATGGTATTCATGTAATTATTTTGTTTTTCTTTCATTTTGGGAAAAGCACACGATTGTCCCAGCTGTTAAGGCTTTTCTTTCTGAGTTTGCCTTTTGACTTCTGCATCCTTTTTCTGGTTCCTCGGTAGATGGCTAACCCCAATCATTAGCATGTTTATCTTTTTGCTTCAGCGGACTTCAGCTTTGCAATTATGAAAAAATCCTTGGACCAAGATGAAGCATTTTTATCATACATATAGTTAGAGCATATGTTTGTTATCATCACAAGACATAGACCACAAGAAAATCCTTGGGCTAATTCTCGGCATCTAACTTCGGCTTCATGAAATTTTATATGGAAGGACCTGAGAAAGAGCTGTTACAACTTGCTGTATTTGGAGAGTTACTGGCACTCTTCCCTGGTGTAAATATTCATATAGAACTCGTTGGACCTGCAATTCCTCCACAAAGGTCTGATGCATTGCTCACAAGTCATTGAATTTTCTATCATCCGATACTGGTCACTATTTTGTCTAAATATATGTCCTTCCTGCCTCCCAGAAAACAGGGATAGCGAGAAGATCACGATTTCTAAGTATTCTTGTTGCAATGAAGATGAGTGTGTATGCAAACTAGCGAGTGAAGATGTGATCTTAGGAGCACAAACCGGTATCACTTCGGCACTGACATTGAAGCTTTGGCGAGGTTTCTATCATGACCGATATAGAGATATTGTCAAGGTATCTCAATGCAACATTAGAAAAGAATTAATATACATATTCAAATGTTGAAAAATACTTGTTCTTAGTATGTTGCTGCCATTTAACGTACGGTCTGTCTGATTCTCCATAATCAACCGTGCTCTTAAATAATGTTCCACTTACAGAATTCCTTCCCTCATCTGGTGATTGCTCCAGATGGTGGCATTGCCGCCTATTCCAGTTGGTTACCAAGTATTGTACGCATCCCACCTTGCGCTTATCTACTGTTTAGGTGTTAATTTTAGTTTTTATACTGCCTTTATAAGAGAGAGATTTACAGCATGCTTCTTCATTTTCTTTGTTTGCTTGATCAAAATTTCAGGAGTTAATTGAAAAGATTGGTGTCCCGGCTGTTTTTACTGATTATTGTGAGGAAGCTTGTCATCTTGCAGCAAGTTGCATTAAGACTGTAACTGGACGCTCTCTTAGACTGCCTGTAAGCTTCTTATTTGTTCTTTGCTGTCTTGTCTTGAGAAATGTAATATTTTTTTATCATTTACCTTGTCTTTTTAATGATCCATTGCATTAATGTAGGTCCAGCTAAATCCTTTCAGGCAGCCTATGGCTGTGGATGACAGCGTGCTTTTACTTCCCTGTTACTCAAATTGCTTTCTTTTTGGGATGTAAAGAGTAATGATCTGAATTGCTTGAGCGACTATTGTTGACTGATGATAACTTTATTAGAGTAAATGGTGCCAGATATTTTGGAACTGCAACAGCTGCCAGTGACCATCCTCTCGGATTTCATTTTTGTATTATATTGGCCGTAACCATGAAAAATGATGGACTTTATTTCACTCCGCAAGATGTTTCATTTCCGTTATCCATTATCGAAGGTTCTTACACATGGCTGGGGTTTTAGAAACGAACTAATTGTGTCAAAAGCAAACAATTGCTTTTATTAAAGACAATGTCGAATTAAAAAAAGAAGCGTCACATCCGTTACAAGTAATTATGGTTTACTGAACTGTGAGAGCTTTTACTGCACCCACTTCAATCATTCTAAACATTTCGCTCGCTCCATAATGATTCTCAAGCTTGGGACAGTAGTTAGGTTGATGAAGGTCATAGGGTAATACTACTAGGGTGATGACAGGGCCTTGGATGGTAAATTTGATTTCAACTATCAAATTATCCTTCCTCTCCCTCCCTGTATATACTTGACAGTATTTTCGCCCCAAATGTTGGACGACAGTCCCGTCAATATATTGTTGTTATGATATATTTTCTCACTATAATAATTAATATAAACTTTAAAACTTTATTAACATGTGGTTAATTCAAGTAATAAGGAACTCGATTATCTTAAACAACTGGTTAGGGGTTCGAATCCTGACTCTTGTGTATATAGAAAATCAGAGATGGATTTCTATGAAGCATTCAGGAACAAGAAGATTCAATCGGATGACGAATTCTTATGTGGTCCTAGGAAATCAAAGGTCCGTTTCCACGATTTCATCTATATCGAATTTAATATCATAATAGCTTATATAGTCATGATTCAATTCAGGTCCAGTGACTTTTAATTGCACTGATTCAATTCAATTCAGAACCCACCTTGTGTTTTCAACAGGTTCCCCGACAGAAATTAGTTACTAATAACGGTGGTGGATACTCCGTACCTATATCATGGTTACCCAAAAAAAATTTTCAAAACTTTAACCGAAACCATTAGAAATGATTTAGACTTGAATAGTCCATTAATAAATTTTGATTTCTAACGGTTTGCCTTGGTTGTTTTCCTGGTTATCGCGTCGGTTGAAACATCTTTTCAAGCTATTTTTATAACTGTGTATTTACTGGAATTTTCAATCTTATTAATGGTGTTGTTTTCAGAGTTCACAATGGAAGTTAGAGATATGCGAAGGCTTGAGGCATCTCTTAGAGTAAGAAACTTATAGACGTTGTTTTGTTTATATTTTGTAAATGAATTTAATAAGTTTACATTCGTATTAGTTGCCCAGTGTAAGGTTGTGACCGATTTGTTCTTAAATATTTGATTTTTTAATGTAAAATTTTGAGCTATTCTTTGGTGTTTGCATAAATTTTAATATTTACAATAATAATTAGACGCATATGATTATCAATGCATGATGTAATTTTGAGGATGTTACCCATTCACTAATAAGGAATTACATTTTTTTGCATAAAAATGATATCAATTATCAGTTCAAGTCTATTTATAAATAGGAACAATTGTACATGGTAACATCTCACGTTATTACATTGAAATAGACAATTAAAACAAAAAATAATTATCCATTAATAGCATCAGAACTAAGATAAATTAAAAATCATTGTTAAAACAAAATCCTCATAACATTAATATAATAAATTCCACCTAATTATTTAACAAAAGTTTTAGCCCCCAAAACATGGTTGTATAATAATTTAAAATAAAAAGAAATAAATTAATACTAGAGTCTTCAAGTCTCCAAGACTTCCTAAGACTGCGTCATCTCTAAAAACACCCGTGAACTTTGAAAGACAACTTCACTAATGAGATTTATAATCCTAGTAAGCAAACACAATTCTAAAAAGGTTTTCGAAAAAATGTTGTTTTCAGCTGATGCGATAACCGAAAAAATAATCACGGTAATCCGCCAATTTCAAAATAATATAAGTAACTCATACATCATCGTTTGAAGAAAATAACTTCATACATAATATATAACTAATAAATCACAATGGTATCAATCCATTTCATATTAAAACGATAGCATAATTAAATCATAGCACATGCAATAACATCAACAACCCAATCATATGAATGCAATGACATCTCATTGCCTTCCCCATGTAGGATGCCCTTTGTCATCGCCTCGCATTAGGCCAATCTGTCATTGCTACGAGTTAGGCCCTTTGCTATCTCTATTATGGAGGCTTCCGCAATCTTGCAATGTCCCACATTGCCTTCTCCATGTAGGAGACCCTTTGCCATTGTCATGCATTAAGCCAATCTGTCATCGCTACGAGGTAGGCACTTTGCCATCTCTACGAAGGAGGTATCCGCGACTTTGCAACGTCCAACATTGCCTTTCCTATGTCGGAGACCTTTTGCCATTATCTCACATTAGGCCAATTTGTTATGGCTACGAGTTAGACCCTTTGCCGTCTCTACGAAGGAGATATCTCAAACAAGCATCCCATTCCAAAGGAGATATCCAAAGCATACATATTACCATACACACATAGCATAAAGCATCATGCATTAATAATAACAGTATATCTCATGCCAAAACAACACATAGACATTCCAAATCACATATAACATACACATTAATTTCAAACCACCACACAAGTCTTAAAACATGTAATCATACAAATCTGACAACTAATAACACATCAATTCATTATTTATTGTAAAACCCCAACTCAATTTAGCGTTCTTGAACCCTAACGTAAAAAACCCAATTTTTCCCAATTGATCTCCCACAATAACATTATTAGTTTTAAGAACCCAAAACCCCTTTTCAAAATACCATGGAGGTGTGAGAAAGATGGTTTTTACTTTCCTCTTGAAATCCTCCAAAGATGCGCCCCAAAAACTTATAGGATTACTTCTTTGATATTACTACTTCACGCCTAAGGTTCATTTTCTCCCCAAATCCTTGTATTTCTTCTCTTCTTAGACGCTTCTGAGTTTCTAGGTGCAATTAGAGTTCAAAAATGCACCATTATGGTGTTAAGGTTCTATTTATAGATCCCTAAAATCCCAAAACACGTAAAAATGCGTAAAGTGAGACAACCCCTTCCTAGGAGGTCCCATTGGTGACCCCACTTATAATTAATAGTGTTATAGCGTAGCGTAGTAGTGTAAAATTTGCGGAAATATTAAAACATACAATACATACTGATACCATAATAAAAGTATACATATATAATAGTACTGGCTCCATCAGTAGAGCCTACAACACTGATACCAAATATAAAAGATTTCAGAGTATACAGTAAATAAAACTAAAAACATAGCAACAAAAATAAAGGTACATCAGACATCCTCTCCTGGAGCTCAAGGTCCCCCAGCGTTGGGATCCGAGGCTCTCCCGCCGGCATCGGACTCAACAGGTATGCCATCAATCTCCTCTGGAAATTCCTCATCAGGTTCTTCTAGTACAGTCGAGAATAAAGATAAAATACGACATAGAAAATAAAGGGGATAAGAAACAGTAACATGTCATACATGGGGAAAACAACGATATAAATAATGTATATAGATAGCAACACACCAAATCACAACAGTGACAACCAAACAACTTCCAGATAATTTTTCCCTTAACTATTGTCTCTCACGCTCATGCAACTAACGACTATATGGACGCGATCAAGACGCGACATCCCCAACGGATCAAGTTGTCCCAATCATCACTATGCCACCCCCCATAAGGTAAGGTTCGGTCTAAAGCTCGCAGGCCCAATTCGTCTCGTGAGTACGACATATTCCCCCGCCCGCAGGCCAGGTGGGAATATTCGCCCGTCAACAACGTAACTTACGGTAACGACATGTTCCCCCGCCCGCAGCCTAGGTCGGAGCATTCGTCCGTCCTTTAACAACTCAACTTTCGGTAACGATATATCCCCCGCCCGCAGGCTAGGTCGAGATATTCGCCCGTCCGTCTACAATTCGACTAACGGGTACGACCACCTCCCCGCAGGTAAGATCGGAATCGTCCTTAAGCCAAACTAATCGGTACGACCATCTCCCCGCAGGTAAGATCGAAATCGCCCCTACGCCAAACTAATCGGTACGACCATCTCTCCGCAAGTAAGATCGAAATCGTCCGTATGCCAACACAGTGATGAATAACAACTATGCAACATGAATCTCACTGACTCATCTCAGGATCAACACTTAGTGCCTCAACCACGACTTATATACAACCACGACCAACTTTCATCCGGCTTAACCGGATATCAACTCACATCACAACAACAACAGATCAACTATATCACTAGGTTGAGCACTACGACATATATATAACCTCGACTTCCTCACCACACATTCATCACCCGATTTATCAGAAATCACTGTCTCGTTCTACTCAGACATCAACAGTCACAACAAACATCAACAACAGCCAGAATATATATTCAACAGTAAAATCAACTTATAAATAAATAACATTTAATCAATTATAGCATATAATAGACATCATACACATATCACATATAATATATCAAATATCCAATCACAGCACAGACAACCTCAATATGCAGTAGAATCAACCTAACGGTCAAACGGCATCTAGTAGGGTTTAGGTCGCCCTACGCATATCAATATATATTATTTAAAGCTTGCCTCCCCAAAGATATTGTGGTTCTTTCCCCCACCTTAGCAAAGTTCCCGTGAGATTCCGATTGCGGCTCCGCAACAGTCAATCGAGTGCGAGATCGAACGTTCGAGTCCTATCAGGTTCTATACAGTAAAACACAACCAGAAATTAAAATAGTTAAATCAAAAACTACCTAATCTTTAGGATTAGCTACTGCCCCTATTTAATTAATTAGGCTGGGGATGTCTAAAAAGTCCCAACTCTTGGATCAATGATCCTTAAGCATACCTAATACATAATCAATGATCAATTATCAAAGTTTGAACCAAAACCCCTTAAACCAACAAAGTAGGGTTTTGGCCATCACCATGAAAAATATGTGAGAGTTTGATTTTGCCTCCTAATCACTTGGATTACATGATTAAGGGATGAAATAGGTGGAATCAAGAACAATGAACAAAAAAACCCTATTTCCCACATACACATACATTCGGCCCCTTTTTGATAAATAGGCTAGAGAGCTTATTCATTACAAGCTCTTGGATTATGATAGTAGGGGATGATATTAGCTCATAGGAATTGGTTTGGCATCAAAATGATTTTTTTACAATTTTCTAGAAATTTTTGAAGTTCAGATCTAGAAATTGAAACTCATGAAAATGAATGAAGAAAAATAAAGATTGAGAGCTCAAGGATGAAATCTATACCTCCTAGGTGATAGAGGAGGATGAGAGGAGCAACTTTGCTTCACAAATCTCCTTGAAAAAGCTTGTGGAAGTTGAGTGAAAATTAAGTTGAAAATGGAGGAAGAAAAGAGAAATGGAAGAGAAGAAGAAAGAAGGAAGAAGAAGAAGCAGCAGCAGCTGGCCAGCGAGTGAGGGGGGAGAAAAAGGTGAGTGGGTGAGAGAATTTTAGATAGGCTTAATTGCACTTTTGATCTCCCAGGTATAACGATTGTGCAATTTTAGCCCCCAAGTTTTAATTGCGCCAATTGGATCCCCCAAGTATCAAGATTGTGCAATTTTGGTCCCCCAATTTTCAATTGCGCCAATTGGGTCCCCTAGGTACTGTTCAATTTTGGTCCCCCCAAGTATCACAATAGTGCAATTTTTAACGTTAGTAGCCTACGTGGGACACGTGGGACTGATTTGACACTTAGTGATGCCAACTTGACAGTTTATGGGACATTCTTATAAGACATCATTGACATCTCATACAATTTACTGGTCAAATGCACATCATTAAGTGCCACATAAGAATGACACGTAAGCTGCCAAGCTAGTCTCATTAAGTACCAAATCAGTCGCACATGTGCTTCGTAGGCTATTGATGTTAAAAGTTGAACAATCGTGATACTTGGATGACAAAAATTGCATAATCGTGATACTCGGGGTACCAAAATTGCACAATCATGATACATGGGGGACCCAATTGGCGCAATTGAAACTTGTGGGACAAAAATTGCACAATCGTGATACTTGGAGGACCCAATTGGCGCAATTAAAATCCGGGGGACCAAAATTGCACAATCGTGATACCTGAGGGACCAAAAGTGCAATTAAGCCTTTTAGATATTTAAGAAGACTTAAGGGTTAAGAAAGGTAAAAAGCGTAATTAGTAAAAACTAACCCAGGGCAATTTGGTCAATTCACGTCCTGACATTTCGAAAATCCTCACGACACTGGTAGGAGTCCCCAAATGATTTAACATAGCCTTGGTATGAAAATCATTGGCTCAAGGTTCTCGAAAAATCCTAAGACAGCTCGAATCGTCTACCCGATCGATTTTCGGTCCGAATATAAAATATTATTTATATTTTTGGACGTCAGGACACATTTTAGCAAAAAGGTAGAGGATTGAATTCTAAGACTAATGGTTCTGACCGTAAGTTAAAATGAGGTCTTGATAGTAGAAAAACACTATCATTCCAAAAACATAGATCGGGTTCCGTTTGAGTTTTCGGCCCAAAACTTAACCATAGCCTCCTACGATGGCGTAAAGCGTGACTATGGCCTCAGAATAATTTATTTAATTTTCTAGGCCCTCTAATAAAATACAATAACTTAAATACTGATTAATTAAAAGATTAAGAAAATCGGGGTGTTACATTAAGGCCCACTTACCCAACGCCTAAAGTTTTATTGCACACATATCTTTAGTTATAGACATTCAAAAATTGTGATCTCTGTATCGTTGGAAAGATAAAAGAATATGTACAACGTTCTTGAAGATAACAAAATCTAAAACAGACGTTTAGAGGGTCAAACTAGGCAAGAAGTTAGAAAAACGGTGTTGACGCTGGAACCTAAACAACATGTACGAATCTGGTCATCACTCGAGCTATAAGAATCCAGTTTAGACGAATTTGGTGTCTATGGAAAACTAAAACAGAGCTAAAATTCATATGACGACATTGAGTCCAAAAGAGATCGTTTTTACCGGGGAAAATACAATTTATGTTGGATTTTTTATAAGAAAAGGCACAAATTTTGGGATGTTATATACATGTGGTTTTCCTTTCAAATCTTTGGGTTCTAAATTTTAAAATTTCCTCGCTTCCTTGTGTACTGTAAACTTATGTGTGTGAAAGTGTAAAAATCTTGGAAATGTGGTTTTAAAATGAGTTTAATATAAAGGGAATAAGTAAAAATATAATCACGCTTCAATTGATAGATTATATTGAGATTTTAGCCCACAATTTAATAATTTAATAATACATATATTCTTACTCGACCACTTTAAAACAAAGTTACTTTAGAACAATGGATAGTTCAATGACAAAGAGGAAAAGAAAAGGATTTAGTTTGTGATTGAACCAAACCCTTAATTTTAATAGACTATCCATATAAAGATTTTTTATACCAACAGTTAATCATGAAATGTCACATTATTAAAAACGTTTGACTCTTACAATAATTGTCGTAGAAATCATATATAATTTGATTTTGTGATTGATTGCTGATAAAAAAAAAACTTTACATAGATGATATATTTAAAATTAGGTTAAAGTAATAATTTGATCCCTATACATGACACAGATTCTTCATTTAGTCCCTATAAGTACAAAATTTGGAAATGAATCCCTACATGTGTAAACGTTAGCAAATTTGGTCCCTACGTGTGCTAATGTTAGCAAATTCGTCCCTGTCGTCAGCAAATTAGTCCTTATACGTGACACAAATTTTTTATTTGGTCTCTAAACCTGAAAAAAAAAATATTAAATTGGTCCCTGTATGTACAATCGATAATAAATTTGTCCCTATCGTCTGCCAAGGAGCTTAGATCCAACTAAAAATTCTTTTCGTGTTGATTATTTTTCATATATTATATCAATCTATTTATTCTGTTGAGAGTCAACTTGGATAATTTTAGAATATAAAACCATTTATGGATCAAATTATGCAGCTTTTACTTTCAATAGAAAAAATAAATTGATATAATATATAGAAAATATTCAATACTAAAAGAATCTTTAGTTGGGTCCGAGCTCTTGGATAGATGACAAGGACAAAATTATTATCGATTGCACATATAAAGACCGATTTAATTTTTTTCCAGGTTTAGGGATCAAATCAAAAATTTGTGTCTCGTATAAAGATTAATTTGCTGACAACAGGGACGAATTTGCTAACGTTTGCTTATATAGGGACCGAATTTTCTAAAGTTTACATATGTAAGGACTCATTTCCAAATTTTTTATGTATAGGTACTAAATGAAGAATTCGTGTTACGTATAGAGACCAAATTATTACTTTAACCAATTATTTAAAATTAAAGGGTGAAGACCCAAATTTGTCCCTGAAAATTTTCGGAGACCCACTTTTAGTTCCTAAAAAAAATAAATTAATCATTTAGTCCCTTAAATTTACAAATGCGGGACACATTAGTCCCTAGGTTTAGTTCCGATGTCTATTTACTTGCCTACGTGTCCCATTAACCATCATATTTGGCCTGTTAGTAGTCTTAGGTGACCTATAATAAATTTTCACCGTCGAAAATAAATGAAAAGTGAAAAAGTGTATAATTTTCAGGTATTTTGGATTTTAAATTTATGCATGCTTTTTTCACTTTTTATTCGTTTTTCATAGAGGGAATTCGTCATAGACCACGCAGGATAACTAAAGAGTTAAGTATGATAATTAATGAGACACATATACAAGTAAATAGACATCGAAACTAAACCTATGGACTAGTGTGTCCTGCATTTATATTTTTTAAGGATTAAAAGTGGATCCCAAAAGATTTTCACGAATCAATTTGGGTCATCCCTCAAAATTAAACTCAAAGGAATTGTTATTGTTATTATCGTCTACAAAAAGTTTTGGACTAAACGACCATACAAACTTCATCATTCCCTGAATGCCACGTATCTTGATGAGTCCCCACCTGCACCGCATCCACTGATCCTCAACTACCACCACTCTCCGTCGTCGTTTCCGTGATCAACTCTCCCATTCCCAAATCCAAAATCCCTAATCCCCAAATGGATCAACTTTCCTAAAATTCCTTCAAATCCCACTACAAATTCCAAAACCCCTCTGCAAATTAATGTCTCCCATTTCTTCTTCTCTCTGTTTCCTTCTTCTCTGGATTTTAGGGTTTTTGAACTTCGGCCTCGCTCTCAAGGTTCCCTTCAGAATTAACGATGTGCTTCCCGTTCTGCCGCATGGGATATCGTGGCCCGTTCTGAATAACTTCCACAGCGCCGTCGATTTGCTCCCTTCTTTTGTTGGGTCAGTGAGTCCCAAAAATGGGTCAATTCAGTGGAAAGGTGCTTGCTTTTCTGATAATGAAGCAAAGATTGAGTTCACTGCCGGTGATAGAGATGATTCGGATTTGGGGGGTGGCATTCTCTATCTCAAGGTTTGCCTTTTTTTTGGGTTTTTTTTATTTGATCATCATCTGCCATAATTACAAGTGGTGGTGAATTAACTTGTGAAGTGAAGTCTCTGTTTTGTTTGTTAATTAAGACTATTGTTTCATCATTCTGCATGACATATGCCATTCTGGGTCAAGTCAAGGTTACTTTTTGTACAAAAAAAAGAATTTACTGTAATAAAGGAATATTTTGTTTTATTCTTAGTTTATGACCAACTTACTGACGGTATGATCCCTTTTGAATAGCGGTACTGTTAGCACTGGTGCCACCAACCGGGCACGCACTGCTGAAATGATAACTTTAGTTGTGTTATAACTTTGATATAAATAGTAGGGACTAATTTAATAATGAGTTTAATTTTGATACACTGTTAGTGTAAATAGTGCTAGTGCTATCTTAGGTATGATAAGAGTTAAACATTTTTAATGACGTGACAATTTATGATTGGTTATTAGTATAAAAAATCTTTATACCGCTAGTGCATATCCATTATATCCTTCACTAATTAGGAGGGGGACTCGGTTTAAGAAGTTTTATGTGAACTGTATGGACTAAAACTATCTTAAAATATATCAAATAAACAGCTATAACATTGTGATGAATCACTGTCAGTGTGTAACAGCTGGTACCTGCATGCTCTTGTGTAAATTCACTGCACATACATTTTGTTCCCTCTCTCTCTCTAGTTGATACTTAATACTTAATAGGATGATACTGCCAGGAATTGGATGGAGGTGTAGATTGGATTGGTTAATCAGCAATTGAGTAAATAAGCAACTTAGTCCCTGAAATTGTCCATCACCAACAGTTTAGTCCCTTAAATTATTTATGTGTATGAGGTAGTCCTTAAATTTACAGAACTCATATCAAGTTAGTCCTTCTTAGGGACTAAAGTGAGATACAAGAAGGACTAACATGATATGAGTTTTATAAATTCAAGGACTAAACTGCGATTGGAAAATAATTCCAAGGACGAAGTTGCCTATTCACTTATTAGGAATTTAAATATCTGTCTTCTGGTACCTCTCCCTTCCTCCTCCCCCTTTATAATATGGGTAATAAATTTCATTATTCACTTTTCTGAAGAGAGTTTCTGACCTTCTACAGACTGCTGCTGCACACAGCTGGACCTGCATGGATCTGTATGTTTTTGCAACGCCGTACAGGATTACATGGGACTACTACTTCTATGCTCAAGAACATACCTTGAAGTTTGATTCATGGGAAGAGCCTGCCGAGTTAGAATATGTATTTTTATAGTTCTCTGTTCTGTTTGAATCTATTTAATGTTAAATCCAACAACAGAAAGATAATGTTCTCACTAAATTGCACAGGTAAAGCAGCATGGAGTTTCTGTGTTTCTCATGCCATCAGGGATGCTGGGAACGCTGCTTTCTTTGATTGATGTTTTGCCTCTATTCTCTAACACTGCATGGGGTCAGAATGCCAACTTAAATTTCTTGAAGAAACACATGGGAGCTACATTTGAGAAACGCAATCTGCCTTGGCATGCAACTATTGATCCTGCAGATGTTAATTCTGGAGATTTCTTAGCTGTGTCAAAGATCCGTGGTAGGTGGGGCGGTTTTGAGACACTAGAAAAGTGGGTAACTGGTGCATTTGCCGGTCATACAGCAGTGTGCTTGAAGGATGAAATGGGAAATTTATGGGTTGGTGAATCAGGGCATGAGAATGAAAAGGTATAAGCTATAAATATGGAAGATTTTAGATGTGTACTACTCAACTCACTCTCACACACGTTTATACATGTTACAGAGTTCGTATCAGATTTGGCTTCTTAATAATGTTCAAATCATTTTTATCAAACCAACAAAAAGGATCATATCATCATCATTTAGTGCCTGTTGAACAAGGAATTTTGTAGTTGATTCATAGTTGCTGAGGGTAGCGACTGACCTCCATTTTCTTTTTATTGATCATATTAACACAAGACATGATTATCTTTTCTGGATGGCCTGTCTCTGTGCACTGCAGGGTGAAGAAATAATAGTCATAATTCCATGGCATGAATGGTGGGCATCAGCTCTTAAAGATGGTTCTAACCCACAGATAGCCTTGCTTCCCCTGCATCCAGAGTTTCGTGCAAAATTCAACTCCACTGCAGCATGGGAGTATGCTCGGAACATGTCTGGAAAGCCATATGGTTATCACAATATGATATTTAGTTGGATTGACACAGTAGCAGACAACTATCCTCCACCTCTTGATGCTCACTTGGTAATAATTTTTTCCTTATTTGTGTAAATGTAACATAAATATGCAATTGAACCAGCATTTATGTGAAGATCATGTTGTATTACCAGGTTACTGGATTTTTTTACCAAAGGAGTAAGTGCTAACTGATTTACAGTCTAGGGAATAAATAGTTAGTGCTTAGGGTTTTCAGAAAGCAACTTATTGTTAGAGAACAGAATGTGGAGATGACAACAGGACGGAAAGGATATTTGGACTTCAAGGATTTAAGTGATGTGTTTCTTGCTGCTATATATATATATATATATAATTATATATATATAATTATATAATTTCTGGTGCATGGAAAAAAGTTTGTGTGTTCTTCCCTATATATTTGTTCAATGCCGAACCTATTAGTGCATGGATCAAATAATCTTTGCCCTCCGTCTGCCTCTGTGGATTTCAAATACAAAAGAAGCATCAACTTCATAGTTTTTTCTTATTAAGATTATAAGTTCTGGTTCCAAAAGCAATGGAAGTCTGTTTCTGAGTGACATGTTCTGTGCAGGTAATTTCTGTCATGTCTATGTGGACTAGAATGCAGCCAGCTTATGCTGCAAATATGTGGAATGAAGCACTGAATAAGCGGTTAGGGACTGAGGTATATCTTGATGTTTGGTTTAAACCATTTAATGTGGTAAAAAGTATCCATTTTCTGTCAAATATATCTGGAGATCAAATTGGATGTCCCATAATTTACATAAATGAATATATGGACACAAGCTGTTCAGGTTTGCCGATGACAAGATTTTCTGGTGCTATTCTATAATTTTGATATTGATGACAAATGAATTATAATAGATTCAGGACAAGACTTCTACATGCCTTTTAGATTTAGTTCAGGATTTTCTTTTTAAGATTGCATGCTAACTTGGTCTATGAGGACTGCTCCATCAAAAGGGTTTGTCAAATTTGAATTTTTCAAGTTGGTTACGGTTTTAGATTAGGCATTTTATGAGCTGTATATTGATGACATTTACAATATGCTGGCTTATATAAATTTCTTGAATGTTTCTGCATTGCTCTTACTGAGCATCAAATGTTTAAATAGTTCCTCATCCCAAATTTCATTGAATATAACATCTCTCGAATTATATTTATCGGGATTGGTGGAACACTGATGGGATATTTTGGTGTAATATGCACTGGCTGATTCTTTTGTAGTTGATGAATCTCATTTGTGTGTGCTTTCAGGGTTTGGATTTGCATGACATTCTAGTTGAGACCGAGAAGCGTGGGATAGCTTTTGATCAGTTGCTTACCATTCCAGAACAAGATGAATGGGTATACAGTGATGGGAAATCAACAACATGTGTTGCTTTTATTCTTTCAATGTATAAAGCGGCTGGAATTTTCGGACCCATCTCTAGCTCCATTCAAGTAACTGAATTCACTGTAAGCCATGCTATGCTGCCTCCATGATTGGATGAATCTCCGGTCATTATAAGTCCTTTTTCTTATGTTTCTATGTTGTTATTTGCAGATTCGTGATGCATACATGCTTAGGATTTTTGAGGATAACCAAACACGTCTACCAAGATGGTGCAACAATGAGAATGACCGGCTTCCATTTTGCCAGATTCTTGGTGAATATAGGATGGAATTGCCTGGCTATAACACCTTGGATCCATATGCCAATATGAACGAGCAATGTCCTTCGCTTCCTCCAACTTATGACAGACCCTCGCAATGTTAAATCCATATCTTCGCCATCGCTTCTGTTATTTTGATTTTGCATGTTATCTTCAAGTTTGCCTGTTATCTTCAAGGCATCTGGTAGTTGGCTATTATGGAATTGTCTATATAGACCCTCACCTTTTCTTTTACTAAGTTGACTTAGAGCATTGTATATAAAAATTTATATTGGTGAGTGTGGTGTGATGTTGTAAACTATAATCAAATTGTAGGAGGATAATTACCTATATTTCGTGATGAACCCTCATATATTCTACTATCTCAATGTGTTTGGAACTGGAAACACGTCATTGAAGGTCATCATTATTATATACATTATGGCTTGAACTCTTAGTTCTGAATTAGTGATGGGAGAGACGTTTTTTCTGTCATTGTGGCAAGTGATGTTATACGTTATGGAGAAAAACAAACTTCAGGTTTGTGGTTGGTTTTTTTCTCTGAAATTGCTCAGGTATTGAAGACCTCGAAGCTTCCTTCGCAGCAAGCCATCACCGTCGATTTGGTGATGGTCTCATTAGCAAATGTAAAAGTTGCATGGAGTTGTTTACAAATTGAAAAAACCGGTTACTGCTAGTCAAGGATAAATGTGCATGGATGCGCACAGAAGTACCCTTGCGTACCGTAAACGTTGTTATTTTTTATTGGCTAGAAAAATAATTGAAAGGGAAATAAAGGCAAGTTCATTGGAAAGATAAATACAACCTCCACAGGGAAGTATCTACATATACAACAAGCAGTGGGGGAAAATTAGCTCACCTTGAAATAAAAGACATGGTCAGCAAGTAAAGCAGTTGCTGATGGGAGAGAATTGGAAGATAATTCATTGCAGCTCTACGCACTGCGGCTTCCTTAGCTACTCTAAGCCTGTGGAGTTCCAAAGTTAGCAGCTTGTCCACAGTTAAGCAAGGTAATGATGTAAGGTTTATTGCTTAAAGGTTGTTAAGATTTTTATATGAGCTAATATTAATATTATCAGGAATTGGACCGTCAAGGTTGTTGTTAGCAACATTTCTGCTAGAACAATGGGTGACTCATCAAGTTACCATAAAACCAACAAAATTGCTTGAAAGGGACAACACTTACAAGTCAAACAGATCAGTAACCTTTCCAAGCTCGGGTGGGATGGATGTATCCACTTAAGTGGTTATCATTCAGTTCCTGCATAGAAACTAGGTGAAACATTGAAGGACAAAATTAAACCAAGTTGTGCCTCTTGGAAATGGAAAGAGGTCTTTGTCAAAACAAAACTGGGTTAAAAATAATGTCAAAAAGGTAACTGAGAATGGCAAAAATTTTCTACCAAACCTTACAGACCATAAACCAAGTACCAGAAAGGGAGAAGTCATACTCAACATTTAATTAAACAATTTTGACTCACATTGCTGTACAAATATGACATTTAATTACGAACTAATTATCAATATTATAATTTTAGAAATTAAAATTTTCTTTTAACAAAGAAAAATTTCAAATTGTACCGGTGCTAGTTTGACCATTTGGCGATACCGAAATGTCTTGCTCTCGAACATTCTTATGCCTTACGTCAGACATGATGCTAATACGATTATTCTTGAAGCCAAAATCGTTAAGAAAACAACTTTGAAATTCTTGAACACTTCCATTATACAGACGACGGAAGCTTTTCGTTGATGGCATATATGATTCCGCACGTGGCACGACACCTTCTGGAAGTGACCATTCTATGATATATTATATACTTAATTATACCTAACGGAAATTCTCTCAATAATATAATAGATAACCTTAAAAAACAATAATATTTTTTTTCTACTTTTAAATAAATTTGACACCCATGAAATATTCAACCCGGGTTACAGGCATATCATAATTCCTACACGCCTTAATTCTCCCCATTTGCGCCATAGGCGTATTCGCTATACATGCTTCCGAGCTTGTTGGAAGCTTGAGCAATCTTTTCAGTCTTGTTGGAAGGATCGGACAGGTGCCCTTTTATCCTGTGTTGGACACTCTTATATTTGGAATTTTGAGTTGATTTTCTTCAATGAATTAACTATCTTCAATCAATAGTTATTACCCTAATAATCAATTTATACTATTTATTTATTTATTCGAACGGGTGAATTTAAGAGGAAAAACAAATAAAAGCATCTAATCTAACACAACTGCCCAAGGGAAAATATCGAAGTCAACAATGGCTTCCACGTTTTTTTCGCAATTCTAGGTAGACAGCTTGTCCTCTGTATTAAACTAATAATCCCATGACCATTGTCCTCAACGAACAAAACCATGCCAAAAACGTCGACGTTTCCAATGGTGGCAAACTTCCAGGTACCTACCTTAATGAGAATCATTCAGAAGACCAAAAGAACTTTTCAACACATCAACCTCATATAATTTTGGAGACGAAGACTTCAAAGCTCACATCATATATGACTATGTGTTCTTTAATGCTTCTCATCACATCTTATAAGTTATATATACTCCCTCTTCTCTTCACATTCACACCCTTTAATTCCCATTCAAACATGAATTCTCATTCTCACTACAACCATTGTCACCATATCTTTGCTTTTGCAATCTCTCTTTTAATCACCACCACCACTTTTAATTCAGTCTCAGCTCGCTTATTCCCAAACGTGTCCTCCATCCCCACGTGGCTATCCAACCACGCGCCACCAGGCGCGTGGGACGCATACCGCAACTTCACCGGCTGCCGTCCCGGCGAAAACTACGACGGCCTCTCCAAACTCAAAACCTACTTCCACCACTTCGGGTATATCCCCGACGCGCCGCCGTCGTTGTCGTCGAACTTCACCGACGACTTCGACGACGCCCTTGAGGCCGCCGTCCGGACCTACCAGAAAAACTTCAACCTCAACGTCACCGGAATTCTTGACGACGCCACTCTCGGCCAGATCGTGAAACCACGGTGCGGCGTCGGCGACATAATCAACGGCACCACAACCATGAACTCCGGCAAGGCCAACACGACGGGTTCGACGAACGACAAGCTGAAATTCCACACCGTTTCTCACTACACGTTCTTCCCCGACACGCCACGGTGGCCGGAGGGGACTCAGGAGCTGACCTACGCGTTCGAGCCAAACAACGGCCTCGACGACGTCGTCAAGGGCGTGTTCGCAACCGCGTTCGATCGTTGGTCAGAGGCGACGACATTAACGTTCCGCGAAACGACGTCGTATAGAAACGCCGATATCAAGATAGGGTTTTACAGTGGGGACCACGGTGATGGAGAACCGTTTGACGGAGTTCTAGGGACGTTGGCGCACGCGTTCTCGCCGACGAACGGGAGGTTCCATTTAGACGGGGCGGAGGATTGGGTGGCCACGGGAGACGTGACGGCGTCGGGGCTGTCGACGGCGGTGGACTTGGAATCGGTGGCGGTGCATGAGATAGGACACTTATTAGGGTTAGGGCACTCGTCGGTGGAAGAGGCGATCATGTTTCCGACGATATCGGCGAGGACGAAGAAGGTTGAGCTCGCCGACGATGATATTCAGGGGATTCAGCAGTTATATGGATCGAACCCTAACTACACAGGCTCACCTACTACGAGCTCGCGAGAGAGAGACTCTAGCCATGGTGGTCGCCACGTGGGATCCAAGTGGGGCATGTTTTTTCTGTTATTCCTTGGTTTTGCACATTTGATTTTGTAGTCTGTAGAAGATGCGTCTTTCTTTATAGGCTTTGCGCATTTTTTGTTTCTGTTATAGGTTGTTTTTGGACGGCGATATACATCACATGATACATACAGATGCGTATATAGGATTTATTTATTTTTATACAGGATATATTGTACATTTTGATAACATGGCCGTTATTCATTCGTTTTTGTGATAATTTATTGAATTTAGTTTACTTTTCCTCTCTCATGGTCTCAGTTTATGTAAAGTGTTAATGTAAGTGGGAGAGCATCAAAGCTTGCCCTCCTTATACCTCTCAATTAAGACAGACTCAACGTATTTGTAGACCTAAAAAGAAATTTGAGATAATATCTTTTCAAAATTATTAATAACAATATTTTATTAAAAATATTATATTTTTGTTTATATTTTATCTTTGTTATAAATTTTTTATATTTTTAAAATGTACTTCCTCTGATCATTATTATAACCAAAAAGTATTAAATTTTTATTTAAATATATAAATAAATTTTAACTATTTTTATCCTATTTAATGATATTGTTCCTAAAATACTTTTTATTTAATACCAATTTTGTTTTTCAATAACTCAATAAGGGATATATTTAATAAAATTTAAGTTTTCTATGAAGATTATTTTAAGTAATATACTTGATTTTTTAACAACATTAAATGAGATTAACTAACTTTCTTAATATATGTGTTTCATTTAAGTTTTAATTTTAATAGAGATAGGAGGAAGTAATTATTATGCTTGAGGTAAATTTTTGTTCTATGTGTACAATCATTTCTTCCTCACTTTTGGAAAAAGTTTTTTGAATACCAGAAAAGGGGACATCATATGGTGTCCTTTTGTTTTTTGGTGTATTTTTTAAAAACATGTATATATAAAAAGATAAAAAGTAAGTGAGAGATAAAAATAAACACATACGATATCTAGATTTTGGTGTTCAAATAGCACAACCGTCACTTTTATGCTTTCTATCCCTACCTCTCTCAAGGGAAAGAAACTTTGTCCCCCACCGCCTCCGTCATTCACTTTTCCGGCATCACAAAGCTCCTCCTCCGACCTCCGACCTCCGTCCTTTCCTACCCCAACAACAAAAAAAACCAACTCCACCGCAAGAAACCCCTGTTGTAAAAATATCGAATCAGATGCAAAAAATTAGTCAGGGATGTGCTAAAAGCACTGTCCTTAAGGAATATTTCGGAGCAGTCGAAATCCCCCCATGATACAGCTGACTCCTCTTGGCTATTCTGATGCCAAGGCTCAACAAGAACTAGCAGAGAATTATTTTTTATTGAATCATTTGTACCCGGAAATGAAGAGGAGTTTATATAGAAAATAATTTTACCGTTGGAATGATAAGGCATGTCTTGTGTGAAAATAGAAAATAGGGAATTACAAATATTAAAGGTGGACGATAGGCATCATAAAGTGGACGATGGTGTATCATAAAGGTGGACGGTGATGCATCATAAATATGGATGGTGATATACCATACAGTTGGATGGTGGATTGTCAAAACGTTTTTCTGGGGTAATCAAATGTACTGTCTAAAATATAACTGTTTCAAGATACGGTTGGCTGAATAATTAAATTATGTTTTAGCAAAAGATAATTTAATTAAGTCCAACCCAAAAAGGTGACATCCCTTAATCGTGCGTAGGGGGTAAATCAGAGGATTTGCACTACGTTGACCTAATTTGGGCCCAACCTCATTCCCCTTTCCCAAGCCTTTTTGTAGTCTTAAAACCTTTTTTTCCTTACAAATACTTGAGGAAGTCCATTACCAAGCAATGTGGTACTTACCTTTTCTGAAATACTCATATATTCCAACAATCCCACACATATTTCAAAAGAAGAAAATAAAATAAGTTTTATAAAATTCTGAGTTACATAATGAATGCACTTTTGAATCTGGTGCCTTCTGGACTATGAACCAGACCTAGATAAATGGGACTTTGAATTACAATGTAATTGGTGAAGTAAACTTCTATGAACCAAAACATTTTGGTGCAAATTGCAATCCCACTTGATCTCATCTACATTCTCTCATATCTCTGTTGTTAACGTCGTGATGCGCTTTTTCGGCCGTGCGCTTGCCTGGTTGTTCTTGAGTGCTCTAAAGATTATGCCACCATCTCATAGGAGCGGCCTCACTCCACACTCATATAGGTAAATTTCATCAAGTGTATACTGCATTTTATACACCACCCGTAAGGGATATGAAATTTATTAAAAGCTTTTAGCTTATTCTCATTAAATGCAATTCTAGCACTTCTCATGAATCTCACACCATAGGAAAGGACTTTCAATGTGCTAGCAGCATTAACAATGACTTGTTATTACCCATATGAACCTTTTCATGGAGTCTCCACTCATAAGGTTGAGTTACCATCATTGTTAATTTTCAATTGGCTCAAGTCTCATTCCCTTCGATGTGGTATTTATCAAGTTCCTTCCCAAAGGCTTAGTCAGAGGATCCGACATGTTCACTTTTGACTTTACATAATCAATCGATATGATTCCATCCTTTAGCAACTGCTTTATCACTCCATGCCTCAACCTAATGTGTTTGTTCTTAACATTATAGGTTTTATTGCTTGCAATAAAAATTGCGCTTTATTATCACAATGTACAGACATAGAAGGAGTTGGTTTTATTCCCAACGGAATATTGTTTAAGAAATTTCTCTACCATTCTGCCTCATTACGGGCCTTCTCCAGAGCAATAAACTCTGATTCTATAGTGGACTTTGCAATTAATGTCTGCTTGGCTGATTTCCAAGTCATTGTACCACCACCAAGGGTGAACACAAAACCACTAGTGGATTTGATCTCATCCGAATCTGAGATCTAGTTAGCATCACTGTATCTTTCTAATACAACAAGAAATCCACTATATCTAATACCATAGTTCATGGTAACTTTCAAGTATTTCATTAGTCTACTCAAGGCAGCCCAATGATCATTATTAGGATTATGAGTATATCTACTCAATCTGCATACAGTGTATGCTATGTCAGGTCCAGTGTAATTCATCAAGTGCAACAAACTTCCAATGATCTGTGCATATTGAGATTGGGCAATCGGGTCACCATTATTTTTCTTTAACTGGGAGTTAGCATCATAAGGGGTACTCAAGGGTTTGACATCAAAATGTCCAAACTTCTTTAAGAGTTTCTCAACATAGTGTTCTTGTGATAGTGTCATACTATCGCACTTCTATATGATTTTAACACCCAAAATTACACTAACCTCTCCCATGTCTTTCATGTCAAATTTGGATGCAAGAAAACACTTTCAGTCTTCCCAAAACAATTGAGGTTCAACTTCTAGGATTGGCCATAGTCCATTTTCCGCTAGAGGTGCAAGTTCCAAATCCACTTCTTCTTTTCTTGAACCATTTTGTTTTTGGCTTTCCAAAATTGTCTCCTATTCTTGCTCAACCACTCCTTCAATTTGCTCCTCTTTTTGCCCCTCCAAATCTAGATGTTTTTGTAAACTTGAAGTTGGGACACCTATGACCTTAGAATTGTTCACATTGCTTCCTCTCGGCATCTTAGCCATTTGCTCAAATATTTGCCCAACTCCAATTTCAAGATCCTTGATCCGAGCTTGGGTGTTCTTGAAGTTCGTTTGGCTAACTTGAATGAATTTTATGAGAACATTTTCAATAGTGGAGAGCTTGTCTTGTGGTTTTTGAGGGTCGTTGTGAGGTTGAGATTCTTGCTCCCATGAGGAATTTGGGTGCTTCATCATTCCCGAATCATAAGCACTCAAGTATGGATTGTCCGTGTAATTATGCCCTTCTTGTATTATCATTGGCAAGGAACTAGGGTTTTTGACCAAACTAGTGTTATTTTGGAAACTATTTATCAAAATGGGGCTGTTTTGTAACAATTTACCAAAATGGGGTTGTTTTAGACAGCATGAAATTTTTTATTATTATTTTGCTGACATGGAAGGCGCCAGTTGGACTGAAGGCGCCACTTGGACTGGCGCCTTCATTAAAAATGCCACATGTCACACACTCATTGGTTCGCTGTAAAAAAAATATAAAAATTTACGTTTGGCCCACGCTAGAGGTGTCACCCGTCCGAAGCTGGATCTTCACCCGTCTGATAATCAGCCATCAGACGGGTGATTCACCCGTCAGATGGGTATCAGACCGGTGATTCACCCGTCTGATGACTATCAGACGGGTATCAGACGGGTTGATAGTCATCAGACGGGTGAATCAGACGGGTATCTGACTATCAGACGGGTGATTCACCCGTCTGATGATTGTCAGACTGTATCAGACCGGTGATTCAGACGAGTCTCAGCAGACAAATGACCAGCAGACGGGTCACAGCAGACGAGTGACCAATGAGTGTGTGATATGTGGCATTCTTATGGAAGGCGCCAGTCCAAGTGGCGCCTTCAACTGGCGTCTTCCACGTCAGCAAAAAAATAATAAAAAATTCTACGCTATCTAAAACAACCCTATTTTGGTAAATTGTTACAAAACAACCCCATTTTGGTTAATAGTTTCTAAAATAACACTAGTTTGGTCAAAAAGCCCAAGGAACTAACTTCACAATAGCCATTTTCATGCTCACCTCCACAGAAATCACCATTTAAATGTTGTGGTTGGACTGCCCTCGCTTACATAGCTTGAAGTTGCAGAGACACCACCCTCAGCTGCTCAATGATAAGCATCCTTTGAGATAGAAGAGAAGTCTCAAAAGTTTGCATAGCTTATTTTTTTTTTGTGAAACCAAGAAGACAATAAAAAAGATATACATCTAACCTCAACAATGGGGGATTTAGCTACTCATAGGCAAATAGATAGCCAAATACAAACAAAGAACAAAAGAGGAGAAGAAAAACTCCATGAAAGCCTCCAAGCTATGTGTAGCATCCACCAAGGGGAGAAACCCACGAAATTAGGGTAAAAAATGATGTCAGAGCTACGCTAGTTCCCCAATTCTTTCCCAAAATGAACTTTATACACCCTTAAAATCATTAAACGGTGCTTAGCGCCATTTTACTTGCGCTTAGCACCAGTGAGCTTTCTCTACGTGCAGTGTCAAGTGTAAACGGCGTTGAGCACCATTATCTGGGCTGAGCCCCGTTTATCAGTGAATTCTCTGACATCTTCAGGCTGAGCTCCATTATCTGGGGTTGAGTCCTGCTTATCAGTGAACTCTCTGGCATCTTCAGGCTGAGCACCATTAGCTGGGGCTCTGCGCGAACCACCAGATTGTGACCTTCAATTTGGCTTCTTTTTGGGCTTCATTGGATTTTGGCTACTTGCATCGAAACTACACAAAAAAAAAAAACCAAAATAATATCACTAACTAAACTCAAAACAATAATTAAAAGAAAACATCCTAATGACTCAATAAACACACTAATCATAGCATAAAAACAAACTCTTAAGGATTAAAGGAGCAATAATCTACCTAAATGCACACCTAAAAGGTATGCATATTGACAACTTATCAGACATGATGGCTAGGGTTTGTGAGGTGAGAACTGTGAAGAAGAACCACCATGGCGGTAGGGGACACCATGAGCTTGGCAGAGCAATGCTAGGGTTGAGACACTAAGAATCTGAGAGTAACAATTGCAACCCTAACAAGTTGAGAGGAAAGGCCGATGGCCCACTTCTACCAAAATCATTCTTTTTTATAAGAGGTTTGGTCGAGTCGGGTATCGATGGGTTAAAAAATTGAAAACTGAACCCGCCTGTCCAAAACAGTTTTAAAAATGAAGCCTTGAACCGATGATCTTTGGACCCGCACCCGCCCATATGCTTGCTTCTCCTATCGGGTGGATCGAGTTTCAGTCGAGTTGTGTGAGTTTGTTCAACCCTAATGCACACAACTTACATTGTCATACACCGCCGCTACAATTGACTTTTTTTATGGTTTCATAATGTCTGACACATAATCAGTCAGTCACATACATATGTTGAGATAATATATGATTTTAAAAGAATAATTTTAAATAACACTTATTACTAATTCCTATTTACAAAAACAGTATAATTTAAAAGTATATGGGAAATCAGATTGTGATAAACTTAGAGGGTGTTTGGATAAGATTTAATCTTGCTCAAACAACTGTTTTTCATGGTAAAAATTGTTTTTCCGTGGAAGCTGATATGTTTGGGTAAATTGATTAAATTACAAAACAACCGTTTTTATAAGAAAAAAAATTGTTTTTAGAGAAGTTAGAAGTTTGAAACTTATTTAAAAAACTGTTAGATTATTTTGAAACTAATAACATTCTTCCCATTTTACCTCTGCAAAACTAACTACTGAATAAATATTATTAAATTATACAAATAACTAGATTCATACCATTTTTAGTAATTTATTACATATATCTTATTGTTTTGTACGACCCAAACGAAATATATTATCTTATAATCGTTTCTCAACAAACACATCCATCCAAATATAAAATCGATTCTACTATAATCGATTATAATAATAATCGATTATTCATATAATCAAATTTTCGCAATTAATCCAAACACACACTTATAACGACATCGAAAAGACACATGGAATATAACTACAAAAACTTAAACCCATTGTTGGTGGCTTTGGGTTTGTACGTACGGGTTATGTCAAAATTTGCAATAACTTCAAACGGATTGGTCACTTATTAAATTTGTTTATATCATTAATACTTATTTATAATATCCATTCTAATTTATCGTAACTACCTAAGAACTAACTAGTCCATAACCGGGTTAATGCTCATTTGTACGATGTAGTTTGGAGCTATTACAAGTGTAAGGAAATTCTTAATATTAAACCAAATTTTATGGCTAAGTTTGTAAGGAGATAAATGAATATAGTTGCTTACACTCTTGACGGCTACATTCAAGTCTAGCTAGTCCTCATGTCTTTCATTCGTTACCATCTTATATTTCAAATTATGTTTTGAGTGAAATAATACGAGGATCTTTTAGTAAAAAAAACTATACCGCATGTTCTCTTTTAATTAAATCACACTTGACTAATTACATTATTACATTATAGATAATATACGTAATGCCATGTTATAAATGCTTCAAAATTTTAAATATAATACTAAGAAAAAAAAATTAATAATTTGATATTTCCGTAAAAGTGTGATGTTACAGAAAGCGTGATATTATATCAATATTTTAAAGATTTTGTTAACCAATAATTAGAAGGAGAATGCTACGGTACCTGTATAATATACGGGTAACATAGTAATAGTGTTGGGTAGTCATAGGTAAAGGTATTTATTTTTTCAAAGATTTTTCCGTCTTGTCTTTTATACTGGGAATATTAGCTAATCTTTATTTGGCTTTATTTAAAATATTTTGTAACAATATTTTATGATCTTTATTTTGTTTTTGTAAGATCATTCTTTTAAAATGTTTTATTTTCTTTCTAAGATAATTCATTTCTTCTTTTATTTCGTATAATAAGATTGTATCAAATCCTTCAATTATGGTGACTAATTCTCCTATTATGTGTAATCCTAATTCTTCTATGTATTCTCCTATCTTATTCTTCTGTTAATTCTTTCAATTGATTTTCTAACCAAATTAATCTTTTTTCTCTCCAAATTATTCCATTTTCTATTAATTTTCTAAGTTGTTCATCAATATAATCTTATCCTTAGCTTTGAGTAAATTATGCAAATATTCATATTCTTCCTGTAATTGATTTTTAACTAATTTCATTTTTTCCTTTAGGGCGTTTGTTTGTTCTTTTTTATTCATTTAAGCAAAAGTTTTGAGTTCTTCTCGTATCAATTTTTCCATGTTAAGTTTATAATCGATTATTCCTTTTATAACTGTTTCATCTAAAAAGTCTATATCGTCTAATTGTTGCCAATATTTTAGATCCTTTTGAATTCTTTTTAGCCATTGTTTTAAAGATGTAAAAGTCTTCATGTATTTATTTATAATGCTAATTTATGTAATTCTTTTCTTAAAAGTTCATGTTTAATTATGTTGAACGCTATTATTTCTTCTATGAATATTTCATCCAAAGTCTTAACAGCTTCTTGTTCTTTCCAATATGTTATTTGTCTTTGAAATTCTCGTAATAGTAATTTTATTGTAATTATTGTTTTCATGATGCTAATCTTTCAAGTCTTTCTTTCCAAAGTTTTATCCTTACTTGTACTAATTTTATATGACGTAGTAATTCAAGGAGCTGTTGTTCCTGAAGTTTTTCATGTTCATACATGGTAATGATAATTTTTAAATGCAGTCTTAAGTTTTTTAATATAAATTTTATTTCTGTTATTATTTAGACATTTTGAGCTTTAGCTAGCTCTGATACCAGTTCTTCACAGTCCCTATAAAAATTCATATTCTATTTTTAGATATAAAGTTAAATCATTAACCTGAATAACTAATTTACTAATATCATTATCATCTTTAGTTCGTTCAGATTCTGAAATACTAAGAGGTTAGGTATTTGAGTTATTCTTAATGATTCGGATCTTTTCAAAAAGGTTCCTAGCTCAGTAATCTCAATTCTTTTAGGATAGTAAATTTTTTCAATTTCTTCAAATAATTTTGGTACATCTATTCGATCATTATTTTCAAAAGTAATACTATGATGTGAATTAGGTAGAGCATGATTAACACAATATGTTACAGAAAATACCTTATCTCCTTTTCTCATTAAATTTTTTCTTAAAAATTTTTGTTCTAAAGTTAACGATTGGTCTAATCTTTGAGTGTTGAGTGGAATTCCAATATTTGGGTGAATTTCAAACTTTAATTTTACATATGCTAAATTTCCTTCTATTACTCCTAATATTTTATCTCGTGAGTCGATTATTCTTTCATCTTTTAATATTAATTCTATAGGAGAGTCTATTCCTTCTTGGAAAGTTGTTTTGATTAATATCTGGATGGCTCCTATGTGAATATATCCTATTTTGCTTCTATGTTATTCTTTCTTTAAGTTTTGTTTTAGTTCTGCAAATCTTTTCCTACTTAATAACTGTATACATGTATTTCCTTGGGCTTCAGTTATATTTATAGGTGTTTCATTAATAATTTTTTCATAATAGATAATGTTTTCTTTCTGAGTAAACTTATTTAGAATTCCTCTAAGTTTCTCTTTTCCCTTCATGTTTGCAATTTTTGCTAAATCTAGATCTTCCTTTCGTATTTTTTGAAATAATTTAGGATTTATTAAAATACTTCCACAATAATTTCCATCTTCTTCAGTTATTTGGAAGTGTCCTATATCAATATTTTCTATTTTTTCTTTATCTGTATTCATGCTTATAACTTTATAAAACTAATAAAGTTGAGTAGATCGACATACCTGGTCTGAGTATTTTGGGAATCTTTTAGGTCCACCGCAGCTTCCACAAATAAGTTGTTGAAGTAAAAGAAGTGTAATAAGTAATGATGAAAGTTTTATTGATTGGGTAAGTGATACAAGAAGTTGAACACTCGCAGGTGCTAACCTAATTTCCCTCTAGGGAGACTAGCAGATTTCTCAGGGATGAGAAAATCTAAACGAGAGGTTTTTCTCACTTGAAAACTCTGCTTGAGCCTCAGCATAAGAGGTCTTATTTATAAGCCTAAGGGACTATTAGAATTTACAAAGATATCCCTAAGGCACGTAAGTGCTTACATCATGACATTAATAATTACATAGTGACGTTACTGCTTACATCACTCTTCAATAATTGCTTCCTCCGAGTCTTTGTCTTTTTGCTGGCAGTCTTCGAGTGGTGCTTGCTTTATTGCGCATCTAGTGCATGCGTGATTCCCATTATCTTTAATAATTGAGCAGAGCCTTTGGAGTATAGTTGGGCAATAATTTATGGCTGGTCCTTCCAAAGCATAGAAAAGAATCTCGAAGTTTGTTAGGAGGGCTAAGTCTTTTTCTCGAATTACTCTTCCGCTTGTTTTGCTTAAGGGTAAAGTATTTGGACCTTTATACAGCGTTTTGATCCATGATTCTTTCCCTATTCCTTGACATTGAATGAAGATGCTGGACAACTGGTGTGCTATGATATTTTTTATTTGATATTCATCATAAGTAATTTCAATTGGTTTATCCATGTAAGGAAACTGATTATTGCTTACACCAATGTATACTAAGGGCTTTGCTGGCTACCTTGCACTGAAATCAGGGTAGGCTGAGTAAAATTTCAGGAAAATAGATCTTTCTCCTGCTACATTCTTTCAAAACATTTATACTGCTTCTTTGAAATAATATGGGAATAAATTAATTTCTTCAAGGTTCTGGCTTAAGTAAAGACATTCAATTAATCCAAACTGGAATAAATTGAATGCTAGTATATTGGGAGCTCCTGGAGTAATTATGGCTTTGGTTCCATATATTTTTTGATCAACTGTATAGAAACAATTATTCTTTTCTTTATCAATCCAATGAGTTAGTCTTTTGAGGTGCTCAATAAATTTTCTTGGGAAATTGAACCTGAAGTTTATGTTCTTTTCTAGTGATTATTTGGTAATTATCTAAGGAAGAAGAAATTCTTCCTAAAGTTCTCATAGTCTTTCTGGGTTCAGGTTGTAGTATAGTGGTTTCACCAAAAGTTTGGGGTCTAAGATAAATCTCTTTACCTTTCCTTTTATTTTCTGAGTCTTGAAACTCCTTCAGTGCTTTTTCCGCTTCTTCTTTTGATGCATAGGATTTGTGAATAGTGCCTGAGATTTTCTGACAATGAGGGGTTGCCTTGTGCCACTCGTCATATATTCCTTAAAATGGTCCATTAAAAATAGCGTACCATTTTTGATTTTCTTGTCGATGTGGTTTTGTTTATGCTAGAAGTACTTTGTCTGCACTAGTTTCTTCCAATTGTAGATCTAAAACCTTGATATCTGCTTCAATTAAGTCTAATTTTCTCAATTTTTGTTCTCTAAGTGCCTTTTTAATTTCTCTTTGCTTTCGCAATACTTTTGTTGTCATTTGCTCCATTCTCTGGATAAGATATCTGCAAGTACATTCTTTTCTCCTTTAATATGGGAAATAGAATGATTATATTCCGCTAATTTCATTTGCCATCTAATTAATCTTCTTTGCTTGTAAGTGCCCTTGTGATTAATATTTTTAAATCCTGCAACATAAGTAGAATCTGTCTTGACAATAAATTCTTTATCGAGTACATAAATTCGATGTTTTTCCAACATTCGAATTAATGTCAGTGTTTCTTTTTCATGAGTAGGATAATTAATTTTGTTGTCAAAAAAAGTTCCTGACATATATCTACATAGTAATTCTTTCTTTTGTCCAGGGGTTTTGCTTTCATTACGCCTCCCCAACAATCGTTTGATGCATCTATTTCAATAATAATTAGATCGTCATCCGATGGATGATATAATTCTGGAAGATTTTGGCATAAGTATTTTAGCTCAGTAATAATTGCTTCGTCTTCTTCTGTCCAGGACCAAAGAGCATCTTTTTTCAGTTTCTATTATAGTATTTTTCGTTTTGGTGCAAGATCTTTAATAAAACCTTCATTTGAAATATATGTTAGTAATGCAAGAAACCTTTGTAATTCTTTTTTATCTTTTAATTTTGTTGGAAAATTGTAGAGCTTTTCTAAAACATGCTTTTGCATTATTAGCTTTCCTTTTTCTATTTCAAATCCTAAATAATTGATTTTATTTTGTGCTATTAGGGCTTTCTTTTTACTTAAAACTACTCCATGTTCTAGGTATTTATTAAGTACTAAAGCTATTTTAGCAAAATGATCTTCTAAATCTTTATTTGTAAAATCTAATATATCCTCAATGTATATAAGACAAAAATCCTTGTATTTCTTAAGTATTGAATCCATTCTTCTTTGAACAATTCCTGGAGATTGTTTCATTCCCATTAGAAGTACATTCCATTCGTATTATCCTTGAGGACAACTAAATGCAGTTAATGCTTTGGATTCGTCAGATAACCTTATATGATAAAATCCCGATTTACGATCAAACGTACGAAACCAATGCATATTCCTTATTCTTTCGATAATTAAATCCTTTCTAGGGAGAAAATATGCATCTCCTTTGATAGCATCATTTATCTGCTTGTAATTTATTACCATCCTTCTTTTCGCGCGTTTGATTTCACTATGGTTTTCTACATAAAAAATTGGGGCTGAATGCTTATTTTTTGATGGTCTAATTAATCCTTTCTCAATCATTTGTTTAATATCTTCTGCAAATTCATCTTTATCTTGTTTAGTATAAATCATAGGTTTACATTTTACTTCTTTTGTACGGTCATTTAATTTTAATTCTATTAATTCTGTTTTTTATTATTAGTTTTCGGATCCAATGGGTTTTCACTACATACCTTATCTAAGAGTTCTTCAATATAAGCTGGAATTATTCTTTCTGGTTCTAAATTAATTAAGGCATAGCAAATTTTTTGACAAATTATAGTAAGTAAATCACCACATTGCAAGTTGCTAAGTTCTGATTGTTTTGTAGAAAAAGTGCATTGAGAGTAATTAACAATAGGTATAGTAAGGGTTTCCCGAAGTTGAGTATTTCTAATATATGGGGTTCGTAGAGTGATATAATCTAGGTATTGACAGAAAGGTGAGTACAGACGTAAGAAGTTATTTTCTAGAATTACGTCGATTCCGGTTTCTTGCTGATATATTGTAGGTATAATAAATAATTTATTTTATATTTTTAACGTTATTCGTTTAGCCACCCGAAATAGAGGGTGTATAGATTCATCTGCTATTTGTATTTTCAATGATTTTGCTAATTCTTCCCAATTATCAAAAAGTGCTTTTGTTGCAAGGCAAAGACTTGCACCTGTGTCAATATAAGCTTCAGTTTCTCTATTACTGTTTTCTATTATAATTTTAATATAAGTGCTATTCGGATTCTGTTTCCTTTGAAGATAATTCATCATGTTCGGAATATTCATAAATACTTTTGTCAGTAGTATTTAATTCATCTTCGAGAGGTTCTAAATTATATATTTTATAAACCTGTTTTATTATTTTAGCTTTTTCTTTAAATTCTTTATCTTTTTTTTGAAAACATTCGTTTGCATAGTGACCTTCTACATTACATATCCAACATACACATTTCTTCTTACCTTTTGGACAATACTTTTTAGGTGTACGTTTTTTCTTGAAGTATTTTTTCTTTGTATTTTTATATGCCTTTTTTCTAGGATAAGTTTTTCTTAGTCTGGGTTTGTTCTTATAATATTTCATTCTTTTTATTGGTTTGTTACATCCATAATTTCCTGGTAATTCAATTTCTGGTATTTCGCAACAAATCTCATTTTTCCCTCTATTTAATTGTTTTATTGTTTCCCTAGTTAAACATTGATATCTTAGTTCTTTATAAATTATTTGAATAATTCCTCCTAATATTTTAGCAGTAGTTAGTGGGTTAGCTAACCAAATAGCTTTTATTTTTTGATTAAGGGGAAAAGGTAGTTTATCTATAAAGATTTCTTTATACGTTTCTTTTGTCTCCGTATTTAGCTGATAATAATATTTTTGGTATTCACAAATAAAACTTCCTATTTCGCACATATCACATAATTGTATTTTATTTAGATATACTTTAGCGTTTTCATGTAAATATCTATTTACTTTTGCACCTTGCTCTATACTGACGAATCCTATAAATTCTTCATAGATTAAATCCATTATTAATCTAGCGAAGTCTTGGTTTATTTGTATAGTATTGACATATTGTTGCCATCTCTCATCTCTTATTCCATTTAAGAATTTTTGTACATTTTCAGTTGTTTTATAAATGATAAAATTTCTTATAGCCATTCTGTCTAATCCATTAAATTTTTCATCTATTGCCATAAGTAAAATTAATTCATTAATCCATTGTAAGAGTATCTCTTACTTATTTTTTGCACAATCAAGATTTAATATATTTCCGGATTTAATAGATTCATATCGTGGTTTAAATTCGTCAGGAATTTTTGTCCATCTATTATTTCTTCTTACATAATTTCCATCATACATTGTTTCTTGTTCATAATTATCCCATTCTTCTTTTCCTTTTCTTTTAAGTATCATACTACTAGTTTCGCCTCTTTCCATACATATTTCATCGTAATTGATTTCAGATTCTGAAGAGGAACTGTAATTTAAAACTACTTCTTCATTTTCTTGAGTAGTATTAATTTGTTCTATTTTTTGCATTTCATTATATTATTCTTCAACTATTTTTGATTGTTCAATTAGTTGTTGAATTTCTTCTAAGTCATTTGATTTTCTTATTGTTTCCATGTATTTGGTTTTTAACCCCTCCATATAGTTCTTGGAGTTAAAGATTCTAAGTTATGTAAAGTTTCGGATTTCTTTAATTTCAATAATTTTTCTAATTTTCTTTTGGTAATAGGTCTATTATTTTCTCATTCTTCTAAAAGTTTTGCTAGTTGTTGAAGGATTTCTTTGATTCTTATTATGTTTTCTTCCTCATCAGTTAGGTTTTTACCTTTACTGATGTTATTTAATGTGTGTTGTACGTGAATCTCTGTAGGACATTTTTGTCTTTTATTACAAGTATATTCTGCAATTTTATTGGTATTTTCTATTAATAGGATTATATTTTAATTTATTACTTCTAATAAATTTCCTAATTCTTTATATTTTGTATCTATTTCTTCTATTAATCCCATTTTTTGTTATTTTACTATTGAGGGTATCAATACCCTCAAATTTAAGGAGTTACCGTAGAAAGAGCCTAATTAAAATACTAGTTAAGAAATTGTGTTCTAAGTACTATATATATATAAATATATAAAAGTAATGTTTGAGACATTTTTATAAAAAAATCACTTGTGTTGGTCTTGGATCCACTTTTGTCACTATGGGTTAGAACGAGGTAATTTGGAGCCTGTTTGGCAAGGTATTTCAACGAGCTTATAGCGGATAGCTTATAGCGGATAGCTTATAGCGGATGAGAAAGTAATCCCTTTTGGTAAGCGCATCTGTCACGAGCTTATACCGTTTTTTCATGAGCTTATAGCGTTTTTCTATACCCTACTTGAAGTAGCGTTTGAGCTTATAACTTATAGCGTTTCATTTTTCTTTTCACTTTTATCCTTATTATCTTTATTTAATTCTACCTTTATTCTCTTCTCTTTCTTTTATGTAAAATCATTAATGAAGATATCCTTTTATGTCATTTTATATTTTTCAGCTAATTCAACTGTTAGTTTTATCAAACACTTTCACAGAAAATAAGCTAGCTTATTCGTTATCCGTTATCCGCTACCTCATCCGCTATCCGCTATAAGCTATCTGCTATCAGTTAGCTTATCCGCTAACAGTTAATTTTATCAAACACACTCTTGGTAACTTACTATTGGGGCAAATTTGTAAATTTTTGTGATGTTTTGTCAGCCTCTCAATTTTCCAGCACTGTTTTCTTTTGCACTTCAAGCACGTCTTCTTTTTCTCTCTCCACTCCAACCACTGTTTCCTCTCTCCACTTCATTAACCCAACGTTTTCATTTCTCTACTTATTCCCTCTCCAACCTTCCCCTCTTCTATCTGCTGCTATTCCAATCTCTATTTCTCGCTAAGTTCTTGAGCAACTATTTCTCTGTAACATTTCTTTCTAAGTTTTCTGCAAGACGAATCAAAGAACAAGAGTTTAAGTACTTTGCACTACTCCTTCTCTTCCTCTCTGGTACGGTTCTTCAACTCAGAGCTATTTTTCTCAAACTATCAACTTACATACTTTCATTAATTTTCGCACTACATGCAGTGGAGTTTTCTGGGTATATAAAAAAAATATTTTCTAAGTTAGCCTATCCTTTCCTTTTCGATTTTGTTAATTTTACTCAAACACGGTATTGTAATTACCTGCAATCTTAGGTTTTGAAATTGTGTTTTGTTCTTCAATGCTGAAGCAAACCCTCATGAATATGAATCAGAATCAGAAATCTAAATACAAATTGAAGAAGAGCACATACATCTACATTTTATTTCTCGATTTGATTTGAGATGGTTTCATTTCTGATGGTGTGGATCTGATTGGTCGAAAAAGAAACCAAGTCCCAATCGAAACCAATAAATAAGGAATTGTTGGAATTAGAAGTTGAATTCGAAATTAAACAGTTATGGTGGAGTGAGAGAGAGATCGCGAAACAAGCTGAAGAGCACAGAAGTTTCATCAACAAGGTGAGTCTTTTCCTATTTTCTCATTTTAATTTTAGTTAAAAAAAAGTGTTTTTTTGGTGTTGAAATGATCGATATATCAATACTAAACAAGCTTTAATTGTTAATTATTCTTGTATCATGAGCAAGCAAAACACACACGAACAACCTTTGAAAAGTACTTCCAAACTTGAAAGGCATCATGGATATCGTAGACATCCTTAACCCCAACAGGATTGATGGTTACAGACAGAACACACAAACGAGGAAAAAAACAAGCTAACCGAACTCTCAAAACAGTAGTTAAAGTGTATCTTTTGTTAGAATTATATGTGACTATATAGATACATAATTACAGATATAGATAGATAAAATATAAGTGCTTATTACATTATTTGTCTCTTCACAACAACTTTTCCAAAGAGGGTGATGCTTCTTTCCTCTTTTTTCTTTACTCTCTTATCAAATTTTTTTTTTTTTTTTGCTGATGTTGGGTTTTTTATTTCAAATTGTGCTTCTTGCCCCTGGTGGAATTGGAATGGAACCCTAAGCTAGACGTTGTCGAGGTTGCAGTGGATGGAGTTGAACGATGGCCCTAAACCCATTTGTCTATGTTGGTATGTTTTTTTCCTTTCCTTTCTTCTTAATCAATTTTTTTGCTTTAATTTGTTGTGTTAAATCCTGACCACAGATTCTTTTTAAAATTATTTTTGACTCATTCATAGTAAAAAAATGTTTTTGCCTTTTGGAACCGATTCAATTAAACTCAGTACAGTAATGGTGATGCGCCTATATGTCATAACTATGACTATTTCTTCATTATATACTAATTGATAAATACACTAATTAATGTAGAGGATACACAACTAATAGCAGGAATTGATACACAAGGAAATATTTGCATCTGGTATAAGAATAATGGTGTCCAAATTTTGTAATTAAGCAGTCGAGTAAGATGCTTGCATTGCAATGGCAGAGTCCTTCATTAGCACTTCACAGCCATATCGCTTTGCATCCTAATATATTCTTCTTCACCATACTAAGTTCCCCATGAGTTCTTACCCAACTAATACTTAGTAGTTAGTTCCATCATCACTAACTCCAGAACCCTAACAGTGACATCATGATCCAATTGAGTGCCACAGCTACCATTGAATGCACCATTTTTGTAAATTGAAAGTTAGAGCACTAGCGTCAACACGTGGGTTGGTATATGTATGTATGCTAAAGATGTCATCTCTTTTTGGCATATCATTTTTTGGCATTTGTCAGGTTGATGATTTGTTATTTTGGGTGTTTCTACATTATTTGCATGCCAAGTCAATGGAAACGATTGTTTTAATTTAATTCATTATGTATCTCTGTTGACAATTATTGTAACAGTTATCCAGAACTAGACCCTTACAACATCTAAATGTTGGTCGTACATTTATCACAGATGAATCTCTGTTTTCCATTGCAAGAAATAGTCCAAATTTGGAGGTATGTTATAAAGAAATTGAATGTTAGGTTTTATGGAATTATTCTCTTTAGCTCACCACGTAAAGAAAAATATAGAGAAGTACCTTAGAACAAAGGGCTCTATTGATACTCATGGTCAAAAGAGAAAAATAAATATTTGCAACTATTATTTAGGAATGGTGTCTCATCCATCTCACATTTGGCTTAGTTTGGAGTCTTCTCTTACATGCACCTATACACACCTGATGGAGTCTCACTTCAAAACTGATTTCGGCTTTTGTGTATCTGTGCATGTAACTGTAACTGCAAACCAAATTTGTGACTTCTTATAAAAACATTCTTCACAGCAGCTATTTTAAAGAGGAAAAAAATTGCTCCAAAGCAACCACGCACCTTGACCGTTTACCTTTAATATAGTACGAAGTGCTACTTTGGGATTTTCTTATGCGTAATTTTTTCAGCTTCATTAACATTTATTTTCTAATAACTGTTAAAGCTCACAAGAGCCATGATACACAAAATAAAATAGATACGTAGTTTATGGTTCCCTTATTCATGACAAAGAAATTGGAATTTTAATTAAGATAAACATAGTGTCCAAGCCATTAAAACAAGCTTCAATTGTTAATTATTCTATCATGAGGAAGCAAACCCACACGAACAACCTTTGAAAAGTACTTCCAAACATTAAAGGCATTATGTATATCGTAGACATCCTTAACCCCAAGAGGATCGATGGTCACATAACTAACAAACGAGGAAAAAACATGCTAATCAAACTCTCAAAACAGTGGTTGAAGTGAATCTTTTGTTAGAATTATATGTGACTATATAGATACAGAATTACAGATATAGATAGATTAAATCTAAGTGATTAATACATTATTTGTCTTTTCACAACAACTTCTCCAAAGAGGGTGATGCTTCTTTCCTCTCTTTTTTTTTTCTTTTCTCTCTTATCATTTTTTCTGATGTAGGGTTTTTTCTTTCAATTTGTGCTCTTTGCCCCTGGTGGAATTGGAATGGAACCTGGAGCTAGACGTTGCCGAGGTTGCTGTGGATGGAGTTGAACGATGGCCCTAAACCCATTTGTCCATGTTGGTATATTTTTTTTCCCTGCTGCTTTCTTCTTAATCATTTTTTTTTTTGCTTTAAGTTGTTGTGTTAAATCCTGACCACAGATTCTTTTTTAAATTATTTTTGGCTCATTCATAGTATAAACACCAGGTATTTATCTCTTTTTTAAACTTATTTGTTTGTTTGTTTTGTCTTTCTTTTTCTAACCATTAACAACAAATACAGTACAGTGGTAAAATGTTGGCTTCATTCAAAACTAAACAAAACCCATTTGGGGTTTGACCTTGATGTCGCGGTGGTGAATGGCGGTATAGAAGGCGGATATTAATGCAACGGAGATATGCAGCCGATTGGCTGGTTCGAGGTAGGAGATGGTGCTTCGGCGTGACGTTATGCGGCTGGACGGTGCCATAGGTAGAATTCATGATTTGATTGCTGTGTGAATAGATTGTTTTTTATGGAAGACCAAATCTGCATGTTTTCCTAGGAAACTGATTTTGGTGAGTTCTCTGTTGTGTATTGAAATGGATGAGAAGGGTGAGTTCTCTGTTTTTTCTTTTGTTCGTTTTATGTTTCTCTTTTCATTTTGTACCAAAAAAAAAAATGAGATTCCTGACACCCCTGGTCGTGATTCCAACAAAGGTAAAAATTCTGATGTTAGTTTACTTGCCTAACTAGCTGTCTGTTTCTTCCCTAAATGATTTTAAGTTTGAGATCTCTCAACATGCTCATGGCTTTATCTCTCAATAGCACGTTTTGTGTTTGGTACCTAATTTGGCTGCAGGTGGTTGAAAATGCCTTTGGTATTTGGTAAAATTTTCATCTATTTACTTTGCAAGTTGTAGATGAAATGTTCAGACATGCATGGTATGGTATGTCCCACCAAATGGTATATGATAAATTTGAAAAGCAGAAATCTATTGGCCTGCATATATAATTCTCTCTTGCAAGATGCCAAAGTTTTACTAAATTGGATCTAATGTATTATATTAATATTGATGAAGATAATACTTATAGCAATTGCAGTGTTTAATTTGATTGGTACATATTTTTGGTACCAACAAATAGCCCCACATTAAGCTTATCTATAAATGCTGAGACCTAACCAAGTGTCATAGGTTTTAATGTATGGTTTATTGATGTTTTAGGTGGTCCAAGATTGCTTCCAGGTTACCAGGAAGGACAATGAGATTAAAAATCATTGGAAAACTCATATCAAGAAAAAGCTCCTTAAGATCGGTATTGATCGAGTTACTCATAAACCTCTAAATAAACTAGCTGCATCCTAGGACAGTAGTTCATCTCCTGCATTGCATTTGCCACTACCTGGCAATAACTATAACGTTAAGGAAACTAATGAGGTCCTCAACTCAGGAGAATTCAAGCTCATCCCCTATTGAAAATTTTCTGGGAAAGAATCCTTGTTGCTATATAGCAATTGCAGTGATGATTCTTTATTGAAAAGGCCTTTGGTTGGATGAAACTCCAATGGTGGATGCATTATGGGACACTACACCTAAAGTGGAAAATACTAATGTTGAAATGGGCATGCTTCCATCAATCTTTGTGCAAGTGACTGATGCAATTTGATCTTCAGTTGAACATGAGGTTGGAGGAAAAGCTGCAGCCATACATTCAGAATCTAGACAAAGCGGTTCTTCCTGCACTATTTTATTAAAACTTAAAATTCATGATAAGAATGTATCTCTCTCTCTCTTTGTTTATCCAGGCTTGCATTCATTGATGATGCATGTTGGCTAGGATCGAGACTCAAGTTCCCAACTGGAATGCCGTGCTCATATTCATTTAAGTTGATGTATATGGGAATATGTATTTAAACTTTTGATTAATGAAGATTGAAAGTTGAGTACTTTGAACTATTAGCGACAGTTTGGATAATAGAACTAGAAATAGTTATAAAAAGAAAATTGGGGGTAGGGAGTGGGGTTTTGTGTTTTGTGAGTGGATAATAGAACTAGATACTGTGGCTAAATTGCAGTGTGATATTATGTAGATATGAGCATCATTCAAGTTAAACTAGATCTATTAATCAACCAATTTTTTGTTTCATAAGACTACCAAGTTGTTTATATAACAGAACATAGTAAATTTCCAGGAAAAGTAACGAGAACTTGATAATTAGAAGTTTAGAACTACAATACACCAGAATCATGATCAATGAACTATGCCAATAGTGTTCAGGGAGATAGAACCATGCAAGTATGCTTTGGTTTCTAATCCTGCATTCATTTTCCCAAACGAGTATCTTTTGTATTGCAATTTCCAAGCAAATTTGATGCTTGGTCCAACAAGAAGATAATGTTTTGTTAGATGTAATAGTTTATCTTTTGACCTCCTCTTCCTCCTTCCCAAAAAAAAAAAAAAACCAACTTTTTTCTATTAGATACTACTTTAAGGACATTCCTTGGAAGATAGTCTCTGCAAGTAGCCCATTCTGTTATTATTAGACAAAAATATCTGCCAAATATGCTAGGTTCCATTGAAAACTATAATTAGGCTTAGGTGATGATGTATTAATGTTGTTACTTTTTTCTGTCTGGAGTCTAGCTAGCTGGTTTAAGATAGAATTAAGACCTCTTGCCTTGCCACTATGAAAAAATCCCAATGAAGGTCCAGAGTTGCTTAAAACCCAAAACAATCACTTCACATAACGTACATGATGGAGATTCTAATTACATATATAAATAAAAATATATAAAGTGAACTCACACTACATGTGCTAATAACCCATACACACAGGCCACATTTTATAAACCATTACCTGATAGTGCTTTTAATAGCGGTCAATCTATGGTTGATTGTGAGCAGCTACTTTGAATCGTAGCTTAAATGTTTTTGGTGATGCGCTGGTAGCGTTCTTGAATTTTGAATGATAACATACAATTTAAGCTACTAAGTTAATTGATACAGCTTGACTTAAATGGAAGTCTCATTTTTAAAAAGTGATTGAACTTAATGGAAGATAAATAATACTAAAAATGGCTACTTAACTACGGGCTGATGCCTCTTTCACCCTCTTTAATTCCTCCCTACCGGTACACATTCCACTTCCTCTTCCTTTTCAAACCTTATCAATATAAGCTTAATCCTCATAATCTTAATTTATGGCTTAATTGTTGCAAGTTATAAATTTATAAATAGGCTTAATTCCTATTATTGCTGCAATTCAATTGGCAAATGATTTCTGAAACTTAAACCATAATTTCCTTTTATTCCATTGATTCCTCCACGTTTCAAAAGTGTTACACAGACAACCAATTAAAAATTATCACATAAGTTAAAATGTTTGATTCTTATCTTAACTATATTAAAAGTCACACACATCATGATTTCTGATTGGTTATCAGTATAAAAAATTTTACACTAAGAATGCATAACAATTAAACTCATGATTAATAGCAATTTAAAACCTGTTCAATATGCTTTCAGTGGTATGATCTATTTTATATTCAAAACTCATCATGATTGAATCGATCCAATCAAAGTGGTATGTGTTGGTATCGTTGTGTGAAAAGAAGGGAACGCTTGATAAATATGATTGATATTGATATATTTCTCATTTCTTCCTTTAACAACTTAATTTTGAAGTTTTATACATTATGTCAACATTTATAATATGCTAGCCTTTCCTGTGAAATATATGCAACACCTATATTTAAAATGATGGTTTTCTACATATTAAATTTTTACCAGCACATGTCTATGGCATTCACAATCTATATTATCTAATTTGTGCAATGAATTACTGTTTTAAAATTTTTTAATTTCTAAAACTTCAATGAGTTGTTTATTTTTATATTATCTGAAAAAGAATAGACGGTAAAGATTGTGAATAATGCTATGTTAAAAAAATATTTTATTTCACAACATTTTTATTGGGTCTGGCTTGATGGGTGGCAACTGTTGTTAGTATAGACTGTTGCTGGATTGTTCCCTGTGAAGCTTATGGTGTTACAAGGACTGGGTCTGATTTTGCTTCAATGAAGATGCAAATCTTACAAGGAACAGTTCAAATTAGGCCTTTTTGGAATACACTTTAAAGTTTTGTACTTTTCTTTACACTAAATGGATAATTGAATGATTAAAAATAGAAATATGTCTTCGGAACTATTGCTCATGCATGTCAAGAACATTTTACCTTCAGTAAGAGATACAACAACTTCTATCTTATAGAGTGTGGACATGGAAATTTATTAGATATGTTCCAATAGTTTATCTCAGAAATAACAATTTTATATATTTGATCGAGAACTTAATGAGCATCTAGTGGTTGATAAATTGTCATCTCAAATATCACGTCTCAATCACATGGGAAGAAGTAAATCTTATATACATCTACACCAAAGTATAACGCTTCCTTAATAGTTGTTGACTAAAGTACATTTCCCAAAGGTATTGCTCACATATCTCAAACAAAACACTCACTCTCGCTCTAGATATTAACATCTATCCTCAACTTTGGGATGGTTAACAAAGGTCGATGGTTAACAAAGGCCCCAAACCCTTCAAATACTAAACAAATACATATTTGTCGATCTTTTAATGTGTCAGTTTCTACCTTTTAAACAAAAAATATTCAAACAAAAAAAAATTAAAACATGATACACCCCTGCATCGCATGGGTATAAGATCTAGTTAGTTAGTATTTGTCTATTTTAATATAAAAAATTATGTTATTTGGACATCAAAATGGGACAATAACTCGACAACTATTAATGATGTTCAAATTTGTGATTAATGATGTGTTGAACTTGTTTAATTGATACATATATAGTAGATGAGTAATTCGTTAACCAATAACTTGATTAATGATGTACAAAAGCTTGGTTAATACAGTTCACTGAATGTTTAATGAATTACCAATCTCGATATACCTGTTAACCAAGTTCACACACAATTAACTACAGTTTTAAACTTTATTAACCATTGTGGAATTCTTGTGATTTTTTAGGTTGAAATAACATACTTCCTCCGGTCCATATTATAAGAAGAAGAAAAAGGGTCCACTTTATTTGTCCAAAATATAAGAAACAGTCATCAATTTTTAGATATATTAAATGCTAATTTTCAATTATACTCTTATTTATACTCCCTCCCTCCCAATATATATGTCATATTTATATAAAAAAAAAAAATGTCGCAAAATATATGTCATTCTCTATTTTTTAATATAATATTAAATGATTTCTACCAATTGTACCATTAAAAATTTCACTTTGCATCTATGACAATAGTTAATACGCCAATAACTAATACGGTTAATTTTGTAAAATTATATTTCTTTTTCTTTTATTTATTGTTTTTTGGCTTATTTGCATTTTTCGTCCCCCAACTTTTTTGATTGTGCGATTTTAATCCCTCAAAAATTTTAATTGCACTTTTCGTCACTCAACTTTTTCAATTGTGCGATTTTGTTCCGTCAAAAAATTTAATTGTACTTTTCATCCCTCAACTTTATGAAATTGTGCGAAGTTAGTTCTTCTAGGGACCAAAATAAAGGCTTTTATTGAACAATTTCACAAAGTTGAGGGACGAAAAGTGCAATTAAATTTCTTGAGGGACCAAAATCGCACAATTGAAAAATTTGAGGGACGAAAAGTTCAATTAAAATTTTTGAGGGATCAAAATCACACAATCAAAAAAGTTGGGGGACGAAAAGTGCAATTAAACCTTGTGTTTTTTTTAAACTGTGTGATTTAGTTAAATGAGTCATATTAAATGAGTCATATCTATAAGGTACATATATTAAATGCTCTATGTAGATTTTGTCTATTGCTATTGGTTTGAGTGGTTCATGAATTAAGTTAGTGGAATTTGTGTTATTGCAATTAATTATAATTCATCATTTATGAAATTGATATTTTTGAAAAATAAGTTAAATATTTAGGAGTATTAATTGAAATTATCTCATTTCAATGTCATTCCTTAATCTGTGTGATTTACTCCTATGTTTCTTATAATATGAATCACGGGAGTAACTATTAAATTAAAGGATTTAACTTATCTAAAGTGAGAAAAAATACAAGGTATATGAAAATACAAGGTCCAATGCCAATTGCTGAATCTGGGAGTCTCTCTTTCTTCATCTCTTGCCTCCTCCTTATATAGTCCTTCAATCCGAATGAAATATGTGATTTTCCCACCCCTGCTAGACCCTAATTCCTTGGGTTGGGCCTTGACCAAATCTAGTATGAATAATATATTACTTAAGTAACTCTTCTGAAAAACATAAATCATGCATGGGATCCCAAGAATAGGCAAAATCATGTTTTTTTATCGACAAAAATTTTTTATTAAAAAAAAAAATGCAAGTAATACTTCAACCCTTCCATTAAAGTCTTCAAGTCTTTTAACATCGGGATAAGCATTCCATTGGCTTTATGCATCACTCAAAATATGAAATATAAATACCATAAGCCTACTATGATCCAAGACTAATTAAGATCACGTCATGTGAGAGAACTTTAATAAATTATATTTCACAAGCTTGTTATTGAATTTTAAACAATCATATTTTTCCGTATCCCTCCACTATGAATGTGTAAAAGAAACCAAAATACAAAATGAATTTAATTGTTATGTAATGTTAGTATAAAGTTTTTTATACGGCCAACCAATCAAAAATCATAATATGAGTGTCTTTTAAGATATGCAGTTAGGATAAGAGCAAAACATTTTAGTTTAGGTACCAATTTCTGATTTGTTAACAGTGTAATTTTTTTTTACACTAATAATATATAGCAATTAAATTCATATAAGATTGTGAAAGAAACAGATAATTTTTTTCATTACATATTTTGCAGAATTCAAACTCCTTCGAAGAAATCAAACCCTTTTTTTATTGTATAATACAACTCTCTCTCTCTCTCTCTCTCTCTCTCTCTCTCTATATATATATATATATATATATATATATATATATATATATATCGATATATATATATCAACTACAAAAATGTTATTGCACAGTATATTCATTACATTTTTTCTATAGTACTATTTTCATTTTAGATAATAATAAAATAAACTTACACACTCTACTTTTATTTTTCCAAACAAAAAGTATAAAAATTAATGTGAGCGCCCTTCTTACAATCTAATGTTATATGGAATACATTTTGCTATTAGATTTAAAAGGTATACCATGGATTTGGATTGCCCTGCCATCAGTCCTTTTATCCGATCTTCCTCTCATCACATTCAAGCTTTCTATATTGCCTTTTGTTTCACCTTCTTGCCTTTTCTGAAACTCTTTTGTTTTGATGGAAGACTGTACTTCAAGTGTAATGGATTGTTCTCTTCCACACAAGAGTGCATCCTTCAAGTGTTCATAGGAGCTTGGTATGGCACTTAGAAGAATGAGTACCTTATCTTCATCTTCTAATTTTACTTCAAGGTTTTCAAGATCATCTAGAATCTTGCTAAAATCAATAATTTGATCTAACACTGACCTTTCGTTAGTCATCTTGAAGGAGAACAATTGTTGTTTCAAGAAAAGTTTGTTTGCTACAAACTTTGTCAGATAGAGATCGAGATTTCAGCTTCGACCATAAGCAAACTGTTGTTTGTTCCTTAACTACTGCTCTGGGGGCTTTGTCTCTGAGACATAGGATTATTATGCTCCTAGCCTTGGAGATTAAATCTTCCTTTTCTTTAGCTGACAAAGTTGCAGGAAGAGCAACATCTCCTTTCAAAGCATCCCCAAGTCCTTATTGAACCAGGACTGCTTGCATTTTGATTCTCCATAGACCAAAGTCATTAGTTCATGAGAACTTCTCAATGTCGAATTTAGTCGACCCCATTGATGTGCTATCTCTTTGATTTTCTCTTCCCACAGACGGCGTCAATTGTAAGTGTAAACTGGAAATCAAAGAACAAACCACAACAACAAGAACAAGAGTAACCCAATGCTGGAAAACTATAGAAAGAAAAGGATAAAGATGAACACCAAGAAAATTAACGTGGTTCAGCCGATGGGACTAATATAACATCCTAAAATTTAAAAGTGATTAAAAATAGAAAATAATTAATTGATTATGTTAGGAGTAATTAAAGGAAATTTTCGATGTAGAAAAGTTCAAATTTTGACTCAGTTCAGAAATCGCTAATAATATTGACCGGTACTGTTAGTGAGGACATCGGGAATTGAAAATCCCGACTTGACTGGACAAAATGAGTTAGAATAAATTTTAGGTGTCGGGCGTTATGTCTGAATCTTGAAACTGCGTAGAAATTGACACTGAAAAATAATAATATTATAATCAGGATCAGTTATATCTATCTAAACTGACACAGGTTCTGAGTCCCGTATCAAGCCTAGAGCCGAGAATCTAAATCCAACTTCTAAAATATTCCCTTAGTTCCTTTCCAAAATCGGAGTTAAAATTGAAATTCGGTATTCGAAAATCCTATATAGCGAAAATTAAGCATAGTATTAAATAGAACCAATTTTCACTAAAAAGCCACCTTTTACCTCCCACTTTCTGTTGCATCCGTGACATTCCCTTTTTAAACTTGACCAATGAATATCACTTTTGTCTTGTATGAGGACCAATAGGAACCATGCATTTTTCTTTAGATTTTGGCCATTGGATATACTTTTTTAGAGTCCATCTCCACCCTCCATTTGAGATAAAATTGTAAAGAAATGTAGTGCTGAATAATTTGGCTTTGGCTAGTAGTACAACTGTGCTTGGAGGTGGTGCAAAGTTCGTGTTGTCCATGTTGAATTCTATAATCTCTGGAGCTGCTGAGGTTTTCAATTTTGTGTCTCAGACGATGGTGTTTTTATATGTTTTGTATTATCTCATCACATCTGATTCAGGTGGAGTAACTGAACAAGGGATGCACATGCTTTCAATTTCAGACTCAGCTAGGGTCAGATGTGTTGAAGTGTTGGATAAAGCTATTTCAGGAGTCCTTTTGGCCACTGCTGAGATTGCATTTTTCAAAGTGATGTCTCACTTCACTTGGCTTTTATTCAGGCTATACAGAATACATTTCTTGTATGTGTCAACTGTCTTTGCCTTCATTAGTCCTTTGCTACCAATATTTCCATCTTGGCTTGCAACAATTCCAGCAACACTACAACTGCTGCTGGAAGGTAGATACATAGTCGCCATTGTCTTGTCTGTTGTTCACCTTTTCCTCATGGATTATGGGGCTGCGGAAGAGCCATAATACATATAGAAAGTCTTTAAAGTGAGAAAGTAGTGCATCCACTTTTAATTTGATAAATAGATCATAGAAATTATAATCCATTAAAAATAATCTAATGATAAATACATTCTTATTTTCTCATTTTAAAGCAGTCAAATTCAAAATTAAAACGGTACGCAAATGTCAGTGTTCGGACATGTCGTGACCAATTTTTGCGTCGTGTTCTGCCCATAGGTGAAACATTAAGCTTCGTTTGGATGAGAAAAGAAAGTTAAAGGAAAGAAAGTAAGAGGAAAGAATATTGAAGGAATGAAAATGAGTAGAAAGTGAGATGATTTTTGGGCTGTTTGGTCGGAGTGAAAGTGAATAGAAAGCGAGAGGAAAGAAAGAGATATATTTAATAAATGACATAAATACCCCTATTTAAAATGGGATATATATTAAATGAAAAATATTTTGAAAACCAAAAAGATATTAGCAAATACATAGAAAAAAGAGGAAGATAAAGAGAAAACAACAAAGAAAAAATAGTGTTTTGTCCTTGTATCCAAATTCATGTCCCCTTCCAATTTTCTTTCCTTCATGCATGAATCAAATGATGGAAGGCACTTATCCCTATAAACTTTTCATTCAATATGTTTCTTTCCCTCAACTTTCACGGCAACCAAACCATATTAAGGACAAAATTAAACCAAGTTGTGCCACTTGGAAATTAGTTAGTGATCTTTGTCTACGCACATGCCAGCGTCATGTCATACATGCATACATATATATATATATATTCTAGCTAGCTAGCTAGTGTGACTCACTACTTTATATATATATATATATATTTCATTCCATTCCATTCCATTGATAGAGAGCAATAAATTTAAGTAAGAAATGGCCAATAACAATAAATCCTATCTTCCTGCTTTGCTACTGTTCCTTCTCCTTGCCCATCAATCTCTATCTTTTCCTTTTGATCTTGAACTTTTATTTCATCTGCCGACTGGTCCTGCTACAAGCTTGATCAAGAACAAGAACGTCAAGAATGGAGTTAAGCTGGGTTTCAAATTGGGAAAATTGTATCATAAAATGCGGCAACATAACTCTCCTCCACCTCAATCCCCATACGGTCTGTCTCTGCTCAAACAGTACTATGACTCCCCTGCACCCGCACCCGCACCCGCACCTGCAGCAGGTCAGGAAATCCAAGGTCTGTCTCTGCTCAAACAGTATTTTTATGACTTCGGATACATGGATTACAAAAATCCATTCACAGATTACGTGGACAACCATATCATATCAGCTCTAAATAATTATCAACACTTTTTCAACCTCAGCTACGATGATGACACTGACACTATTAACCATATCATCCACCCACGATGTGCTGTCCCTGATCTAAACTTCTCCTTCGACCTCAACTCCGAAAACAACTTGTCTTGGCCCAAAGGAAAGTACTGGTTCCCTGGTGACACCAAAGTCCTCCTCACCTATGGTTTTCTTCCTGATAGCCATATCCCAGACAACTTCACTACGGTGTTCAGAGATGCCTTCGACCGGTGGTCGGAGGCCATAACAGAGATGAATCTGACAACAAAGCTCAACTTCACGGAGACCACTTACGACGACGCAGAAATCAAGATTGGGTTCTACACGTTCGGAGAGACGGTCGCGGATGTGGTGGGGGGCACCATTATGCGATATGTTCAAGACAATAAAACTGTTGGGGACATGCGTCTTGATGCTAACAAGTACTGGGTGCTGCCCGGTTTTGAAGGCACGTGGTCGCCGGAGAACGGAGAAGTTGACTTGGAAACCGTGGCGAAGCATCAGATAGGTCACCTTCTGGGATTGACTCACTCTTCCAATGAGGAATCGGTTATGTACCCTATCATAATGGGATCCCAGCAGAAGGTGCAGCTTACAGATGATGATAAAAACAGCATCCACCAACTCTACCCATCTGGCTACGGTGGTCGACGTTTCACCCTATTTCGCTCCTCTACCCTACTTCTTCTTACAACTCTCTCCCTCCGATTTCTTCTCTTCTCCTAGCATGCCTAGCTCGAGTATTACTCGCTAATCTGTTCCACTTTGCTTCCATGATTCTAGTTGCAATTTATATTGCAAGAGTTGTACATGTTCTTTGACCTGTGTGTATTTAAGCATGTAGTTACTATTTATTTATGATGATGGTGTGTAAGTTAACGTAGATTTCCATGCTGGAAGAAAAGGAAATGGTGTGTAAGTTACTATTTATGATGTTAATCCCGTTTCATAATATATATGATATTTCCACAGTCATTAGTTTATAGTACTACTCTTTCTTACACCTAGCTATTTCATGACCATGAATCAGAAAACAACAATGAGTAGACCGTAAATAATTAGAATTTAGATGTAAAAAAGTGATGTACGTGATCAACATTTTTTAATCCTGTTTGCACTCTGGAGAAATTTGACAGAAAATAATACTGCTACCTTTTTTTCTTTTTGATAAAAAAAGAGTAACTATATATATATATATATATATATATATATATATATATATATATATATATGTAAAGGGAATAGAAAGGGATAGTACAATCCATATACAAGAAGATAGTAAAAGTTAAGAAAAAACCTATATAAGTAACATACTTGCCCTAAAAAATCTGCATGAGGACCTATAAAAACAGTGCACTAGAGAACTAAAAAGAACCACCGAATCAAAACCCTTCGCAAAAAGAAAACCAAGGCAGCGTTTGCTAAAAACAAAAGCTAAAGCAAATTCAAATATTAAGAATAAGAAGGAAGCCCAAACCTGACCCTTCAAGGTTAAACCAGCTAAACAAATTTGGCCGCTTTTTAGGTGACACCTTATATCTATGTCAATACCGTTGGACATTGTATCCTGTATATAAAAATAAAACAAATATAATATATATGTATGATATATGTTGCGGCCAAGAGAAAACAATACAAAGTATATGAAAATACAAGGTCCAATGCCAATTGCTGAGTCTGGGAGTCTCTCTTTCTTCATGTCTTGCCTCCTCCTTATATAGTCCTTCAATTCGAATGAAATGTGTGATTTTCCACCCCTGGTAGACCCTAATTCCTTGGGTTGGGCCTTGACCAAATCTAGTATGAACAATATATTACTTAAGTAACTCTTCTGAAAAACATAAATCATGCATGGGATCCCAAGAATAGGCAAAATCATGTTTTTTTATCGACAAAATTTTTTTATTAAAAAAAAAAAAATGCAAGTAATACTTCAACCCTTCCATTAAAGTCTTCAAGTCCTTTAACATTGGGATAAGCATTCCATTGGCTTTATGCATCACTCAAAATATGAAATATAAATACCATAAGCCTTGTCTACTATGATCCAAGACTAATTAAGATCACGGCATGTGAGAGAACTTTTATAAATTATATTTAACAAGCTTGTTATTGAATTTTAAACAATCATATTTTTCCGTATCCCTCCACTATGAATGTGTAAAAGAAACCAAAATACGAAATGAGTTTAATTGCTATGCAATGTTAGTATAAAGTTTTTTATACGGCCAACCAATCAAAAATCATAATATGAGTGATTTTTAAGATATGTAGTTAGGATAAGAGCAAAACATTTTAGTTTAGGTAACAATTTCTGATTTGTTAACAGTGTAAAATTTTTTTTATACCGATAATATATAGCAATTAAATTCATACAAGATTGTGAAAGAAACAGATAATTTTTTTCATTACATATTTTGCAGAATTCAAATTCCTTCGAAGAAATCAAACCCTTTTTTTATTGTATAATACAACTCTCTCTCTCTCTCTCTATATCTATATATATATCAACTACAAAAATGTTATTGCACAGTATATTCATTACATTATTTCTATAGTACTATTTTCATTTTAGATAATAATAAAATAAATTTACACACTCTACTTTTATTTTTCCAAACAAAAAGTATAAAAATTAATGTGAGCGCCCTTCTTACAATCTAATGTTATATGGAATACATTTTGCTATTAGATTTAAAAGGTATACCATGGATTTGGATTGCCCTGCCATCAGTCCTTTTATCCGATCTTCCTCTCATCACATTCAAGCTTTCTATATTGCCTTTTGTTTTACCTTCTTGCCTTTTCTGAAACTCTTTCGTTTTGATGGAAGACTGTACTTCAAGGGTAATGGATTGTTCTCTTCCAAATAAGAGTGCATCCTTCAAGTGTTCATAGGAGCTTGGTATGGCACTTAGAAGAATGAGTACCTTATCTTCATCTTCTAATTTTACTTCAAGGTTTTCAAGATCATCTAGAATCTTGCTAAAATCAGTAATTTGATCTAACACTGACCTTTCGTTAGTCATCTTGAAGGAGAACAATTGTTGTTTCAAGAAAAGTTTGTTTGCTACAAACTTTGTCAGATAGAGATCGAGATTTCAGCTTCAACCATAAGCAAACTGCTGTTTGTTCCTTAACTACTGCTCTGGGGGCTTTGTCTCTAAGACATAGGATTATTATGCTCCTAGCCTTGGAGATTAAATCTTCCTTTTCTTTAGCTGACAAAGTCGCAGGAAGAGCAGCATCTCCTTTCAAAGCATCCCCAAGTCCTTATTGAACCAGGACTGCTTGCATTTTGATTCTCCATAGACCAAAGTCATTAGTTCATGAGAACTTCTCAATGTCGAATTTAGTCGACCCCATTGCTGTGCTATCTCTTTGATTTTCTCTTCCCACAGACGGCGTCAATTGTAAGTGTAGAACTGGAAATCAAAGAACAAACCACAACAACAAGAACAAGAGTAACCCAATGCTGGAAAACTAAAGAAAGAAAAGGATAAAGATGAACACCAAGAAAATTAACGTGGTTCAGCCGATGAGACTAATGTAACACCCTAAAATTTAAAAGTGATTAAAAATAGAAAATAATTAATTGATTATGTTAGGAGTAATTAAAGGAAATTTTCGATATAGAAAAGTTCAAATTTGGACTCAGTTCAGAAATCGCTAACAATATTGACAGGTACTGTTAGTGAGGACATCGGGAATTGAAAATCCCGACTTGACTGGACAAAATGAGTTAGAATAAATTTTAGGTGTTGGGTGTTATGTCTGAATCTTGAAACTGCGTAGAAATCGATATTGAGAAATAATAATATTATAATCAGTATCAGCTATATCTGTCTAAACTGACACAGGTTCTGAGTCCCGTATCAAACCTAGAGCCGAGAATCTAAATCCAACTTCTAAAATATTCCCCTAGTTCCATTCCAAAATCCAAGTTAAAATTGAAATCCGGAATTCGAAAATCCTATATTGTGAAAATTAAGCATAGTATTAAATATAGGGATGGCAATTTGGACCCTACCCGTTGGGTATCTGCAAAAAATACCCATGATGGGAAGGGTAAATACCCGTTTTGTGGGTACGGGTGCGGGTCTGGATAATTATATACCCTCAAACAAGAGAGGGTATGGGTGCGGGTACGGGTACTCTAGTATCCACCCCGTCCCGCACCCGCATATATAAATATATATATTTATTTATTTATATTAATACATATAATTATAATTATATATCAAATTTTAAAAATAAAATTAATGTAACCTACGGTTTCTTAACTATTTTTCCTTTTCAGACTTAACCTACGATTTCTTTTCAGACTTAATCACCTACTGTTCTAAGCACTAATAGCAATCGCTGATGTTCTTTGTGTTATTTTTTCCCTTTTTCTTAGTTAAAGTGCAGGTAATGGGTGCGGGTATAGATACCTAAGTATCCAGAGGATATGGGTATGGGTACTTAAGTTGCTACCCACGCGGGTACGAATCTAAATACGGGTATTTTTTTCCAACGCGGATATGAAAACGGATACTATAATATCTTACCCAGATCCTATCCATTACCTCCCCTAATTAAATAGAACCAATTTTCACTAAAAAGCCACCTTTTCCCTCCCACTTTCTGTTGCACCCGTGACATTCCCTTTTTAAACTTCGCCAATGAATATCACTTTTGTCTTGTATGAGGACCAATAGGAACCATGCATTTTTCTTTAGACTTTGGCCATTAGATCTACTTTTTTTGGAGTCCATCTCCACCCTCCATTTGAGATAAAATTGAAAAGAAATGTAGTGCTGAATAATTTGGTAGAATAATTCTAGATTGATTGAATTGATTTACAGAAGCTGTATATATAAATACAAAAGGGAAACAAATCCTAACAATAATGTTAATGTGATAATATTAACAAATTAAATCCTAATAAATAGAAATAAAAATAATCATATCCAAATAAATGATAACAAAATCAGATCAAATACTAATAAAAGAATCATGTTGATTTGTTGATCTGATAACACTCCCCCTCAACGTGGGGTGTGTAAGTTGGATAACCCCATCTTGCTCTTTGGTGGCAGGAATTGATCTTTATCCAAGGATTTGATAAGTAAATTAGCAATTTGATTTGCAGAATTGACCTTCATAGTAGTGATTAGGCTCGAAGAAATTTTTTCACGAACAACATGACAATCGATCTCTATATGTTTAGTGCGTTCGTGATATACCGGATTTGAGGTAATATGAAGCACAGATTGGTTGTCACAAAATAATGTTATTGGAGAAGAACGAGATAAAACAATGTCATTCAAAAGATATGAAAGTCAATTAAGCTCACAAGTTGCATTGGCCATTGCTCTGTATTTCGCTTCAGCAGAGGAGCGAGAGACCACACTTTGTTTCTTTGTCTTCCAAGAAACTATACCAGGACCCAGAAAAATGCAATAACATGTAGTAGAGCATCAAGTGGTTGGACAACTAGCCCAATCTGAATCACAATACCCTTGAAGATATAGATCTGAATCAGAAGGAAAGAAAAGGCCTTGGTCGGGTATGGTCTTTAGATATCAAAGAAGACGAACAGTGGCACTCATGTATGGTTGACGAGGAGCATGCATAAATTGACTTAAAATGTTGATAGGATAAGCAATATCAGGACGCGTGACAGTGAGATAAATTAGATGACCCACAAGATGATGATATGATGCAGGATCAGTTAAATTGTACCATCAGAAGGAGATAATTTCATATTCTATTCCATGGGAAAGTCTACAAGTTTTTTAGCAGTAAGACCACTATCAGATATAATGTCAAGAGCGTATTAACGTTGCGATAAAAAAAGACCCTTTCTCGATCTTGCAACTTCAATACCCAAAAAATATATCAAGCGACCCAAGTCTTTTATTTTGAAATGTTTGTGTAAAAGAGTTTTAACTAAGCTCACAAGGTGTAAATCTGAACCAGTGAGAACAAATGTCCTCGACATAAAGTAGCAGAAAAACATAACCAGATTCACGATGCAGATAAAAAAGAAATGGATCTGTTGTGCTATATGTGAAACCAAAATCAATAAGAACTTCAGAAAATTTGGAATACCAGTTTCGTGATGCCTGTTTAAGAGCATATAATGACTTATGTAGCTTACAAACAAGTGACTCCCTTTGATGTCGAAAACTTTGTGGCAATTGCATATAGACATCTTTGTGCAAGTCACCGTGCAAGAATGCATATTGACATCCAGTTGATGAAAGGGGCAATTTTTAGCAGCAGCAACAGAGAGAAGAACTTGAACTGTAACAAGTTTGGCAACAGAAGCAAAAGTATCAAAATAATCAAACCCTTCAATTTGGGTATAGCCTTACATTTAATTTTGAAAGCCCAACGGTAACCAATCGGCTTCTTCCCAGCGGTCAGGGAAACTAAAGACCAAGTTCTGTTTTCACACAAGGCATCAATCTCAGATTGCATTGCATTGCACCATTCCGGAAAATTCGTAGCCTCATAGTATGATTTTGGCTCAGTCTCAACAGCAATTGAAGAAAGAAAGGAACTGTAACATCCCGATTTTCTTTTCAAGCTTTCTAATATTAATTAAACAGTATTTATGCGTTTCTATTTTATTGAAAGTTCTAGAGAGTAAAATAAAATAAACTGAGACCATAGTCAAGTTCTACGCTATCGTAGGAAGCTATGGTTAAATTTTGGGTCAAAAAATCAGACGAAACCCGGTCTGCATTTTTCATTGACAGTAGCGTTTTACTACTATCAAAACCTAATTTGGACTCATAAATGAGACAATTAGTCTTAGAATCACGTTTCCTACATTTTCGAAAAATTATTTTTGACCTTCAAAAATAAAAATAATTTAAACTATTCGGACGAAAACTCGAACCGGGAACCAAACGGAGCCGAATAGGGATTTAACGGGATATGCTAACGGATAAATTTGATGTCACATCAAGTCAAATCACCTTGAATTTCATGTCTATGTCATAATGACGAACAAAAATATCTGAACGCGTTTATACTGCGAAACGACTAAAATGCCTCTGATCTTTTTTCCTAAAGGACATTTAAGTACTAAAATATCTAAACCTTTTGGACAATTTTGCCCTCCCTTCACCCTTCAAGTTCGGCAGCACCCTCCCCTCTCCCCCCGTCACTTTTTTCTTTCTTCCTTCCTTTCTCCTTCTCCATTTTCCTCCATCTTCTTCATCACTTCACCTCCATTTTTCTCAAGCTTCCACAAGGATTTTCAAGAAACTTTGAGAAGCAAAGTTGATCACCTCATCCTCCTCTATCATCTAAGAGGTATAGACTTCACACTTGAGCTCTCAATCTTCATTTTTTCTCCATTGAAAGTTCATGATTTCAAGTTTGGGTTTCAAACTTCAAAAATCTCTAGAAAATTGTAGAAAAATCCTTTTAATACCAAACCAATTTCTATAATCTTGTTTCATCCTCTACTATCATAATCCAAGAGCATGAAATCAAATAATCTTCCTAGCCTATTTATCTAAGAGGAACCGAACCTATGCCAATTTGGGGAAAATTGGGTTTTGTTCAATTTTTGTGAAATGATTCTTGATTTCACCTATTTCATTCCCTAATCATGTAATCCAAATGATTAGGAAGCCAAATCAAACTCTCACCTAATTTTAATGATGATGGCCGAAACCCTATGTTTTTGGTTGAAGGGGTTTTGCTTCAAATCTTTGACAATTGATCATAGATTATGTCTCAGGTACGCTTAAGGATTATTAATCTAAGAGTTGGTAGAATTTCAACATCCCTAGCCAATTTAATTAAATAGGGACAGTAGCCTAATCCTAAGGATTTGGGGGTTTGTGATTTAACTGTATTAATTTCTGGTTATGTTTTGTTGTAAAAGATCCGGCGGTGTGTGAACGTTCGATCGCGCACCAGATTGATGTTTGCAGAGCCGTAGCCGGAATCTCTCGAGAATATCACTAAGGTGGGGGAAAGAACCACAATATCGTCGAGGAGGCAAGCTTTAAAATAATATATATTTACATGCGTAGGACTCCCAAACCCTGCTAGAGGTCGTGTGATCGATAGGTTGATATTTGCTGGATGTTGAGGTTGCTTGTTCTGTGTTTGAATATTTAATATAATATATGTGATATTTATGTTATGCCTATTATATATTTATGGTCAATTAAATATTATTTATCTGTGAGTTGATTTTATTATTGAATCTGTTTCTGGTTGTTATTGCTATGCTGTTGTGATTGTTGATGCCTGAGTAGAGATAGACAGAAATTTCTGGTAAGTTGGGAGATGTATGTGTGAGGAGAAAGTCGAGGTTATATATATGTTGTAGCTGCTCAATCTAGTGATACAGTTGTCTGTTTATGTTGCGATATAAAGTTGATACCCGGTTAAGCCGGAGGAAAGTTGGTCATGATTGTGCATAAGTTGTGGTTGAAGCACTAAGTGTTGATCTTGAGCTGAGTCGGTGAGATTCATGTTGTATTTTTGTTGTTCATCATTATGTTGGCACACGGTCATCGATCTTGCCTGCGGGGAGATGATAGTACCCATTTGTTAAATTGTAGACAGACGGACGAATATCCCAATTTGTTGATTTAAAATCATATCATATAATAATAAAAGAATCATGCTGATTTGTTGATCTGATAACGAAAGTGATGAGATATTTTCATCTCACTCTCCTACATTTCCTCTTGTACGTAGATCACTTGTCCCTCTGCCAAGAAATTTCACTCTCTCATTTTCATCTCCCTCACACATTCAACCATAACACCAAAACACCATTTTCTATCATCTTCTTATTCTCATTTTCTATACCATCACCTTATCTTCATCAATTTTACCATTTCAAAGCAAGCTCTACACCACTTCAAGATTCATTTTCGTGCATATGTGTGAGAAGGTTCTTACCATTTTTTCCCTTCTTCTTTCTCCATTTTCACTTTCAGTTTTGGTTCTTTCTAACAAAGGTCTCATTTTTCTTTTTCTTCCATGCTTGTATATGGTTCTTAGAAGCTACAAGGATCTAAGGAGCAAACTTTGTTGGTGGACTATCTATCTTGGCCGAAAATCATCAAGGTGGGGAGGAAGACTAACCTTTTAAGTGGTTGAAGTAGATTTTACTCTTAGGAGGAGCTCCCCATTCCCTTTTCTTCCAATTTTTATTCTTAGTTTTATTTGATTTTAGTTCATGATTTGGTTGCTTGTTTACTCATTTTCGGATTTAGCTTGTAATGGGTTAGAAGGATGATGAAAAATCCATTCGACCATGATTTGAGTGTGTTTATATGCTTTGTTGATGATTGGTGATATTAACTTATTAATGTGAATCAAATGATCTTGTCAGGGTTCCTAAACCGTAGCTTAGAGGGTTCTAAAATGTTATTGATGTTGATTAAGTTTTAATTATGGTTAAAAAAATTTAGTAGCTCATTATGAAAACTATTAGGAAAAAAAAATCAAACAAAGTGTGGCTCCTAAGCCACACTAAGGTTATGGTTTTGATCAAAAAATCAAGAGAACCAAAGCTTCAAAATTTTACACCAGTAATACTTAGAAATGTGATTAAGACATTGATTAACATTTAAGAGAAATAATAATGAAGATGGTTAAATAATTAGAAACTAAACCTAGGCTTAATGTAGTAATCATGGACAATGTTTGGAACCAAAAAAAAATCCTTGACCACCAAGGGTATGAATTTCAACCATAAGGCCTTAGAAGGCAAGACAACCTCTCACAATGAAAACTTGGGCCACTTGAGACCCAATGCGTCAACCATAATTAGTAGATGACTTAGAATAAAAGAATGGATGAATAAGTGTAGAGAAAACAATAATTGTGTTAGAAATATATATAAAATACACTCACCTAAGTTGATAAGAATATTTAGGATTAGAATGAGACATTTAATTAATTAGAAAGAGAATAAAAATAAGAATGGGCCCAAAGTCCATCTATTGGGCCCAAGTCAAGGAAACAAACAAAAACAATACAAAAAAGGCCTATTTTGGGACATATGAAAACTCATGACCCATTAAAGGCCTATGGTCAACAACCTCACATTTAGAAATATTTCTAAGAAATTAAGAATGAAAGAGAGAAAAAAGGTTTATCTAGATAGTAGCATAAATGTTAACCATAAGATCAAAGTCATGATACTATCGCTAACTTAAGATATAAAATTCACCGAACTAATTTGTCGGAAATAAAATCGACCTAACTTAGTCTAGAGTGCAAACAGAAGACAAATCTCAAATGATAAGTATAACATGCTTTGTAAGAGTAAAGCATAACTCCAAACACTAAATTGATTCATTTGAGACTTAAGAACAATATTGATGAAACAAGACATAATGTGGTACCTTGAGATAATTGGACACATTTATGGACTTTTGGAATATAATATGTTCTCTTATGCCTTATCGGGCTCGACCCTTTACTTTGAGAAGAAAATAACTATTGATGGACATTGATGTGGATAATTTATACTTGTACCATTATCTACTTTGGATGGAACTTCATGTATATTGGACTCAACATGAGCTATGGATACTAATAAGTGTGTTTCCATGAGATTACATGATGATGAAGAAACCTTTATTTGGCTATACTTGCATAATCTTGATGGTTGATGGCGTTGATAAGACATACGCATCAAGACATTGGTCATGAAGCATTGTTGCATGTGGCATGATGTTGGGGAGTTGAGCTAAACCTTAAGTGCGGGTGAGAGTACAATAGGGAAGGTTGAGATGATCTAGGGGACACTTATGATGCGATACTCCACAGGGGGTCGGGTGGTAGCTCCCCCGAGCCATGGTATTCGATGCGAACACAATAGTGTCCCGACCAGACCCTAAAATACTCGAGATCGGTGGACAGTGTTCCGATGAACCATTTAATGCGCATTTGGAATTGATTGCACTTATTGTGCTAGTGATACGAAATATGTACTCCTGATCGCTCCTCTAATGATGTTATCACTCCATGGAGTTGAGTCGGGTTGAGACCCACATATGTGCATTTTCATCCCATACACATCATGCATTCTTAACATCGTATGAAACTGATGACTTATGGCATAATGTAAACTTAGGAATTGATGATTGGAATATCTGATTTATTTTCAGGTCATTGATGCGATTGATATTTGATTTCACTTTGTTTACCTAAGAAGTTAAATCTACTTTATTGCCATTTTTCTTGGAAGTGGTTATCTTACCTCCCTTTGTGTGCTTGTTGCTTGTTGATCTGTTGTTTGATACAGATGACGGGTACAGTTTTTTTTCCCCAATCTTTGGGATTGCATTGTCATTCACAAGTTTGACAATCTTTTGAAGATTATTAGGTGGAATGTAGAGGAAAGAGTAGTACACAGGGTGTCTTGGACCAGCTCTGGAAAGTCTTGATTTAGGTTGGTAATAAGTTTTGTATATAAAATGTGTGCGTTGGGTTTTGGTTGTTATATAACGGATTATGGATTATGTATATGACTTACTAAAAGGTTATAAACGTATTGAGTTTTAATCAAGAGTTATGATTGTGATTGGTTTGATGTTTGATTATTATGTCTGAGGTCGAAGGGACTTATAGATTGTAAATTACTAGTTGATATATGAAAGCAGGTTTTAAGTGTCTAGAGGGCCATGGTCATGACTTTGCACGTATATGTATGTATAACCTAAGATTGCATGTGGAATGATGATAGGTAATATTAAGACAAGTTATTAAAATAATGAGATATGAAGGGCTGTCTCAACTTACATCCACGGGAAAGGAGCAAAGATATCCACTAATGGAAGAAACCGAGATACAAGATCAAACTAGTTACAATAGAACTTCCATTGTCCCCTTGTTGAAAGCTGTTGAGAAAATAGAACAAGCATCCCAAGATTTCCTCTCTATTTTTCTCACTAACACCTTGATCTCTCTAACTCTTTCTTTTCTGATCTCACTGATACATTATGGATAAGATGAATCTATCTATTTCATATATATATATATATATATATATATATATATATATATATATATATATATATATATATATATAAAACCTCAACTACAAGAGCTGCACGTGCTCCTTTCAATCTTCAACTGCACAAGTTTGTTAAACCAAACTCTAACTGAAAAACTGAAAGCCTTAACTGCTTTATAACTGATTTTGAGAAATTCATCAACCTCCTTAAATTGGTTAGAAACTTCCTTTTAGCTAGGCAAAATACCAAAGCGTGATCTACAAACTGTAGATGGATACATTCACTTCATGTGACATACTTTCACCCCTTGAATCAAGTCCCTTTCTAAAACTTCTTTCTAATGTGATATTTCTTCATCCAAATCTTACTCACTTGAAATTCTCATCACAATTGATGCATATGGCATAACAAATTAAAAATAGAATTTGGATTTACGCTATGTTGCAAGTGGTGAAGCCTAAATGATAAGCACCTGGGTCCCTAACCAGATGTACATATATCTCAAGCCAATAGAAAAACTTTGTTAATGATCATGCACCAGACGGGCCTCATATCCACTTGATATCATGATTTGTAGCAGCTCCCATACTCCATATCAACCCAAAAGCAAAGCTACAAAAAAGAAGTGAGGAGATTTCCCAACTTGCTTCTTAATTACCCACTTTTGTGGAATCTTCCGGCTTGATCTCAGCAAAACCAGCTAGTGGCACAGCAAAACTACACGGTACCCAGATCATCAATCTTGTGTGCTGGAAAGTCCTTTCCAACTTGTCCCTGGGCCCAGCAATTTGGAAGAAATTGGCCCATTCCCCCAAATTTCATATCAAAATCACATAGGAATATCCATTTCTGCCCTTACTCTCCACTTTGTCCTAGTGTTAACTTGTTGACCCAATTAATGCAAAAAAAAAAAATGACTTCCCTATTTGATTTGACTATTTTTGCATAATACTATCCCTTTTATCTATTTGATTACAAGGTCAAGGACGCTACATATTCATCTTGACACATGTTAATTTCTTGCTTTAATTGGTTGTAAGGAGACTAAAATCAAATTCAAGGGAAATTAATAATAACTGATGAAAATCTTGAATAACCCAGTAATTTGTGATGAGAAAATAAAAAGGAGTTAAGCAAATCGCTTCTTACAATAAATTTTGAATTCTGAAAAGGTAATTATATATTAAGAGAATCTCTTAGTTAGTAATTAATTGTAAGTGTTCGAAAAAATAACCTCACAACAAGTGTGAACCAGCAATATCTTGGTCTTTAGTCATACCTAATATCAAATTGCTATCATTCGCCGTTGCCAACTTTTAAATTGCTAACATGAGCATGTCTCATATATAACCCAACCATCCCTTAGAGCTCCCACACAACCTTAATTTCTCAAGAGGGAAAAAAAAGGCAACAAAACAAGGTTAAACACAATGGGACTTCTTCAATGCTCCTCATGTTGCCATTCAGAGGAGAAAGAAGCACAACCTCAATCCCATAATCACCTTCATTCAGAATCATCAAACTCTTCCTCCCTCTCTTCACAGCCAAGTCTACCTTCTGTTCCCTCCCTCACCCCACCATCTCAACCCCATACCACACACCACCAACTCCTAACCACCATCAAAGGCCACTCCTCTCCTATCTTCTCCCTCGCTCTCCACGGCAAGTTCCTCTACAGTGGTTCCTCCAACAGCGAGATAAGGACATGTATCAGAAACACTTCTCCTCTTCAAACCTCAACCAACACCACCAACAACAACAACGTGGTGGTAGCAATCAGCAACGGAGCCATCAAGTCCTTGATCGTTTTTGGTGATAAGCTATTCAGTGCTCACCAAGACCACAAAATCCGCGTTTGGAAAATCGAAACCAATTATAATCCAAACCAAAGATACAAATGCATAGCCACCCTTCCCACCTTCAACGACCGCTTTTCAAAGCTGTTTTCTTCCAAGAACTACGTTAAGGTTCGACGGCACAAGAAGTGCACGTGGGTGAATCACGTTGACACCGTTTCAGCTCTTGCTATGTCAAGTGACGGTTCTCTTCTTTACTCAGCTTCATGGGATAGAACGTTCAAAATATGGAGAACATCAGATTTCAAGTGTTTAGAGTCAGTGAGGAACGCACACGAGGATGCAATCAATGCCTTGGTTTTGTCCAATGATGGGTTTGTATACACTGGTTCTGCGGATAAGAAGATCAAGGTATGGAAGAAGCAGCAGCATGCAATTGCAAAGCATTCTTTGTTGGGAACCTTGGAGAAGCATAAATCGGCTGTGAATGCATTGGCTCTTAGCATAAATGGGTCAGTGTTGTATTCGGGTGCGTGTGACAGATCAATTTTGGTGTGGGAAAAGGATGGTAGGGAGACAAATAATGATGATGGTGGAAATATCAATATGGTGTTGGTGGGTGCTTTGAGAGGTCACACAAAAGCTATATTGTGTTTGGTGGTGGTGGCAGATTTGGTATGCAGTGGATCGGCTGATAACAGTGTTAGGATATGGAAGAGAGGGGTTGGGAGGGATTATTCATGTTTGGCTGTGTTGGAAGGTCATAGAAGGCCTGTGAAGTGCTTGGCTATGGCAGTTGACTCCAACAGTAGCAGTAGCAATAGCAATATTCATGGTGGTCCTGATGATGATGATAATACTACTTCTTATCTTGTTTACAGTGGTAGTCTAGATTGTGACATTAAAGTTTGGAAAATACGCGTTCCTAATTTGTTTTGATTCATTTATTATTGTATATATATTTTCTTTTTTCTTTTTAGTGAGCTTGTAAATATAATGAGAAATTTTCCCTTACTGCTGTTATGTAAATGATTTTTGCTGTGTTAGAAATTTTACTTTTCGTATATATTACTATTATTTCCCACATTAATCTAGCTTATGTAACACACATCAATCCCAATGTGTTAAATTACAATTTGGGTCATCCTAACGAGTGCCCTTAAGTTTTTATTAGAAATCTAAGTTTATCACTTTTTTAAATACTAAATATATCAAGTACCAATGAAAACATTCTTTTTTTCTTTCTTAATTAAGAGTACTTGTTAGCATTTTTCTTAAAATTTATACTGTTATCATGAGTCATTCTTTACGGCCTCTACCTCAAGGCATGACATGACATTTGGAGCTCCAAATTTGTCCACTTATTTTTCCATTTAATTATTTTCCTTTTCTGAATAAATATTTCTAATTACTATAGTTAAAATTTTTAATTTCATTAATTAATTAGTTTAATTATCAAAATCACTTAGTTATTTTTACTGTTTAATTATTTTTCTTTTAAGATAAATATTTCTAATTACTAATACTAATTAAAGAATTGTGTAGTAATTGTCTAATACTAATTTTCATTTTTTATTACTAATTGTTTGCTACTAATTAATCAACCTAGGGATGGCATTAGGTAGAGTCTGGGTAGGATACTATATTATACTACATATCCCCTACTCGTACACGGATTCATACCTGTGTGTAGCAACTTTAATACTCGTATTCTTATCCGGATACATAAATACACTCATATTCATTATTTGCACTTTAATTAACTATGAAAAATAAAAAAATAATATTGATTAAAAATACAATTATAACTCATTTGAAAAACTATTCGAAGATCGATCATCTAAACTTAATCATAAAACATTATAAACAAAATTATATAACTAAATTAAAATACAACATAACGAGGTTGTTATATATATATATATATATATATATATATATATAATACTATGTTTGAATATTGAGCTAATGTTATAATAAACATCTGGAACAACTAATTTATAAACCTGCAAGTACTGAACTCACACTCTTCAAAATCTTCTAAAAAAATTTGTAAAATCAAAATTAATAATATAAATTTTTAGATTATTTTAACTCATCATAGAGTCAACTCTTTAGTATACGCATATACTGTTAGGTTTGTTTAAGCATACACTTCACCTTATATTTATTTCTTTTTCATATTTTCTTGATCAGATTGAATATAAAAATATTTTTTATACCACTAATAAGATTATTATATATGAATATAAATATGGGTACATGTTAAAATATAGGCAAAATATGTTGATTGGTCTCATACGTTTTTTTATTTTTCATTTTGATTTTATATGTTTTAATTTTTTTTATTTTTGTCATATACGTTATGTTCTGTCTTCAATATATATCATCCTTCCGTCAATTCCTTCTTGACAACGTCAGTTTTATGACTAATATTGAAGACGGAACATAATATAGGATCAAAATGAAAAAAATAAATGTTTTATTTTATCATTTTGGTCCTATGCATTAAATCCCGTTTTTCATATTAGTCTTTTTTGTAAATTTCTTCTTGACGACGTCTATTTTATTACTAATATTAAAGACAAAACATAAAATGTAGGATCAAAATGAAAAAACCAAAACAAATAAAACCAAAGTAAAAAATAAAAAAACGTATAGTATCAATCAATCTATTTTTTATTTTATCTAAAACATATTTTATCTCGAAAGAAAATGAATATAACATGATATACAATATATACACCGAAGTTTAAAATAAGGATTTAGATAAAGTAGTGCTAATTATAGTTTCGTTTTCTTTTGACTCAAAAAAGAGACGAAGTGATGACGTTGGAGGGGAGCTAAAGGGAATGTTCAACTTGTCCTCTCCTGTTGCGCGTGTGAGACTTCAAGTGCAAGCTCGCGCAAGACTGCAGCAATATCTAGAAACTTAATTGCGACTCACTTTTCTTTCAAGTTCTCTTTGACGTATGAAAACTACTAAAGGATAGTCTAATGGAGGATTGAGCTACATGAGTTAATTGTATTTGTAGCACGTCACAGCCCAACCACTGAAAATACACGAGATGATAATTCCATTAAGAATGAATTGAATGACAAAAGACTCAGAAATAGTGGCCAGTGATTAATAAAATATAACATATATAATTAATAAGGGAAGAGGGCAATCAAATCAGAATGGGTAAAGGGGAAGAGGGAGCAATACTTTGCCAGTGGGTGGTTGAAGGAGAGGACAGTTTCTGTAAAATACTAAAAAGTAAAAAGATTAGTTTATGTAATTTAAAGATACTTGTTATTATTTCTTCATCAAATTTCTGGCAATTCATCTCAGTCTTATATTTTTCAAATTAATTAATCATTCATTGTAGTAGCATGGTGTATCCATGCACAAATTGTTTTTATGAGTATTTGAGACGAGATACAAATAATACCTTAAGAAGTAAGTAAACGTTAACGTGTAAAATATTTTCTTGGACCACAAATAATGGAATCTAAAAATTTTCTCAGCTTTCATACCTAATGTCAGGAAAAAGACTTATCGTTTGCGTTCCATACTTGCACTACCCTCATTGATTTTGCTTAATTTTTTGTAGTCTGTAACACACTACAACCCTTCAATTTTCATTCCCAAATATTTATATCTGCATGATTTGCCAGCAAAGTGCAAACATTATTCGTATATGTTTTTTTCTTCAAAAGTATTTCTTTACTAGAATTAAAAAAAAAAAAAGTAGATATTAAGCAAAAAAACTTGGGCCTATGCCCAAAATAAGGTTTCCCACAAGCTTAGAAATGTTATTGATTGGTGAAGAACGGAAACAATATATAGTGGTGAGATTTAAGTTGTGTTTATGATAATTCTCTTGTCCTTAATTTCCTTATTCATTTGACTTTTCACTACACTTCTTTGTTAACATTTGGGAGCAAAGTTAAAAATCCCAATCGATGGAAATTCATAAAAATATATTTTTCACGAAGATATTTGTTACAAATTGAAGAAACAATTACAGGTTTCTTTTGACAAAGTAAGCGTGAGAAGCCGAAGAGATGCTTAGTCTGGAGGGAGGATTTTAAAATCAAAAGGGCAGTTTTCTCAATATATTCAGATGTGATTAAATAGTTATAGAATCCTTATCATAATCTGTCAGATTATCTATTATTTGTGATATTTTTGAGTAGTTTATTACTTTTCTTTTATAGCCTTGTGATGGTGTTTTATCCCTAAGTTTTATTAGTTCAGCGTTTCCTTTCAATTTGAAGTCGCTTTGTTAATTTTTAAGTAATTTTATCGCTTTTTAGACCTTGATTAATGTTACTCTTTGTGTTTTTTAGGCATTGAATAACGTGGGTTTTGGAGCATGAAGGGTTGAAGAACATGAGTAAAAAAACCTCAAATATTTGCGGGAAGACAGGCGTTGAGCGTTGGAAGAAGAAAGTTCAAGTGTTGTCCAGACGCTCAAGGCCCAGTCCTGAGTGCAAAGAATCTAATGTTGAGCACCCAGCTTGCACACAAAATGCTGGTATTTGTGTAGTCAACATTGACCCGTGGGCATCCAGCACCAATGGCGATCCTTATACACTATTTAAACGCGTTTTCCACATTTTTGGTGTGTCTTTGGCCTCCCACAAGGGCTGATTTTGCTCTTCTTGGAGCCGTAGTGCTTCATCTTCTTGGAGCTTGGAGGAGGAAGGAGAGTGTTGAGTTTTTAGTTTTGATGATGTATTTAATATATTGAGCATAAAAATATTCTTGGATGATTTAAATTATCCTTTATTAATTTGGTGATATGTGATTTATAATAATTTATATATTTCCATTTAAAAAGAGCAAATATATTTGTTGACATGTGTTTTATTATGATTCAAATCGAAATCTTTCCATTTAAACTAGCAAATATCTCTCTCAAATACATTGTGGGTTTTAATGAGTTGATTGGTTTTTATTAGGATCAAATATCATTCATCCACGATTTCCAAAAATCACACACATTTATTGAAGAATGATTTGGTCCTAACAGCTAGAAGATAGCAACCGATTAGTCATACAAAAACCAGAGAATAACAGCAACTACTGGAAGCTAAATCAGCAACTACTTAAAAAGCATACAAATCTGATATGGTTTAAAGTCGTTTTGCTGATTTCCTGCTTCTTCCAACGGCTAGCAAAGTTCAAGGGGTGCAATCCACTATATATAGGAGGCTTTGGAAGGGATCAATACACCACAGTTGAAAGAAAAAAAAGAGATTCAATTGTGATATTGCTTCCTCATCATCTTGTTTGCTCTTAAAATTGCTTATCCACTCTTGAGAGAGTTTAGAAAGTCATTGTAGCTCATTAAGAGCAAACCATTTCTTATTGATAACATCATTGTTTTTGAGAGAAGGAAGAAGAGTGTGGGTAGCTTTCCTTCAATCTTGTTACTCTATCTTGGGTTAAGGTGGAGGGAGGTTTGGTGGTATCTTTGGGTAGAAGAAACCATTGTAACTCTATCTTGGGTTAAGGTAGAGGGAGGTTTGGTGGTGTCCTTGTGTGGAGGTTTGGTGGTTTCCTTGTGTGAAAGAAACCATTGTTACTCTATCTTGGGTTAAGGTGGAGGGAGATTTGATGGTGTCCTTGTGTGAAAGAAACCATTGTAAGAGAAAATTCGTCAAGTGAAAAAATACCCGAGCAATTGCTTGAGGACTGGATGTAAGTCACGAATTGTGGCTGAACAAGTATAAATCTGTTATGCATTTTTCTTAACCTTTTCCTCTTTACATTCAAGTATTTATTTCTGTCACTATTGCATTTATTTTAATTTAATTGTTTAAATTTTCTGCTATTGAATTTCTTTGAACCAAATTCACCCCCCTCTTGGTTCTGTCAGAGAGGAATCTCTTGCTCGTCCCGCTTCATCTTGATATTAAAATTTACTAAATAGTATACTTACCAACGATGTAGATAAAATGCTTTAATCATAATACATCTCTTTTCAGTTTGAAGGTTTACCATGTCGTGTGGCAAGTAACCGGGAATTATGGCAAGCAATATGGTTTTCAGTAGGGTTGAGCAAGGGACGGGTTGGGACAGGTTATACTTGTCCCTAACCCGACCCTAAATTTTGATTGGGCCAATTCTTTAGACCCTAACCCATCCCTAGAACCGAACAAACCAGATGTTCTGCGAGTCAAATTAAGATCGAGTCTATTTAGGGCAGAACCAGGTTGGCCCGAAGGACAATTAAAATATAATTATAAGGTGATCACTTAATTATGACTAAAAATTAAAAGTGGAAGATTGAATATTTTTAGTGTTTTACCATGTACGCAAAGTCATACATGGCTCTTACAATTATACGTTGCTACAAGATTACTAACTAAACTAACATGAATTCCAAATTGAATATTTTATTTATAGAAGTCTTATCACAAACCTAATAAAATTAAGAAATGGGTGAGTAAGGGACGGGTTATACCTGACCCTAACCTGTCTCAAAATTTTGGTCGGGTCCAATATTTAGGCCCTAACCCGTCCTTAAATCCAAACAAACCCGATTCTCTACGGGTTAAAAGAGACAAAGACGGGATGGGTCTTCGGGTTGGGTTGGGTCCTGCTCACCCCTATATTTCAGTTGCTTATTCTTTTTGGTTGGCAAGAAATCAAGCACGTTTCCATTCCAAATTGTCTTCGGTTGGACAAATAGCAGAGGAGGCGAAATGTAGGTGCTGGAATTGGTTGTCTGCTAAATGTGAGGGCTTCAACTACTATCCCTTAATGTCTTTATGGCTTACTAATCCAGCAGGCTGCCTGGGCATAACGCAGGTTCGATAGAGGGGTACGTACAAGTGCCAAGGGGTGTTTCTGGGAATGGAAGTCTATGGAAGTATATATATGTAGGGGTGGGGATAACCTGGAGGTTTGGAAGGAGGAGGGGTTCCTAAGTAGATTGCAGTGGCTCTTGTGATGGCATTGGTGAGTAGTACTGTTCATGGTACAGAGCACATTTCAAAGGTGATCATTACTATCTTTATTGTTTGTTCTGGCCTTAGACAAAGGAATTCATTTGGATTCAATGCATGTATACGACATGGAGTAAACACCGGTATTGGCGCAGGTTTGATGTTTAAAGGACAAGTCAATCAAGTTAATCTTCCATGAATATGTAAAAGGACCAAGCGTTGCCACCTCTTTATGCTACTGGGCTGCTCTATATTTTTATAATAGCTCATGTGAAGTCCCAGTATATGTTTCGAAAATGGGTTGGATGGGTCTGACGCACCTTTAGAAACGCAAAAACAACTAATTGCCTGTTTGGCGTAACTTTTTGGAGGTGAAAAATCACGTCCAATCTCTTTCATTGTGGAAGCTCCGATTTGGAGCATCTCCATTTGTTTCACCAAAAATTGTTAAATTACCACTGATATCGTGGTTTTCACCTAATCATGATTTTGAGAAGCTGTATCAAACACATGTTAAAAGTTGATTCTCCAATGCGCGTTTGTGGCATCGAGCCACGTTCTCAGTTAGTTCTTGGTTAGTGGTGTTTCTTTTGATCTGTTTGGTATCTTCAGAGTTTTGGAGAATTTCTCTCTGTTATTGTTAGTTTATATATGGTTCAGATTCATAGGTTGGTGTTGGGATGTTTTGGTTACTTCTTGTGTCCTGTAATTGAGGTTGGCATGTCCCTTCTACCCATTCAATAAACTTTTTTGTTTATAAAAAAATAATAATGCATCTTTTGATTATAATAATAATAATAATAATAATAATAATAATAATCTTTGACCAAGAATCTATTGTAACCCAATAGCCTATGAAGGCCGAACAACTAAGAACATTCTTGATGCAGAAACCTTGTAGTTCTCATGTTTCGTGAAAAAGTAAATCAGAGAAAGGGACGTGAACCTTAAAAACGTTGTACCTAACTCGATTCAATGATATAACAAGTCCAATAATTGACGCATGGTTGAAATATGTAATGTATAACTTGATACATACCACACATAACATACATTGCGCATATCCACTGAGCAAATTAATTAAGTATAACACTAAGTAAAATATAGCGCAAATAGCACAAATATCAAATTGTGGCAGTTCAAAATGTGGAACCCTTAGTTCTGTCATGCTAAATACGTGCATCCAGCCATCTGTTCTTTTTAATTAAGCCATGAAAATGGAAAAACAATTCTGCAGGATCCTCAGTTATGAAGGATATAGCCAACTTTATGAATTTCACAACCAGACTTCGAATATTTATGATCCGTTTACTTTTCAGTCAACTTAAAAAATTGATAAATAGCTGCAGTTATATATAACTACGGCTAAAGAATGAAAATAACCATGATTATTAAATATGGAATCATCAAGAAATAGATCCGAAGTTTAGTTAGATTTTTAAAAAAAAACTTGCAGATTGCCAGGTTAATAAAAGCGTGGATAATAATATGCTGATGTGTCATTGATAATCTGCATTTTTATACACAATATATTGAGCCATCTTTGGGATCTGGATGTACCTTAGGATGATGTTTTTCTTAATTAAGAATCTTTGGTTTGTCTTTTAATTTTCAAGTGATAGCTGTTGAATTATTTTTTAGTTTAGTTTTATTCTCTTTTAGATTTTAACTCAATCTTTAATGCATGATAATTAGGAATTCCAAATAAAGTTGGGGGTTGAAAGCATGAAGTATGTGAAGGACATGAGAAGCAAAATTCTCAAGAAATACTTGTTGGAAGGCTAGCGTTGCTCTAGAAGAAGAAAAATCATATTATATTCTGGATGTCCAATACTGACCGCCAGGATGCCGGTTTAGGCGATGGTTGTGCCAGTTGGACTTTAACATATATGCTGGTAGTGAATTAAAAAATTATTTTGGTATAACAAAGTCTGATAGATTTTAATGAAAGAATGTAATGATTTATAAGATTTTTTTTATAGATTTTTATAATCAAGGTTTTATTATTTGGATTTTAATGGATTTATATCATAAGAATTTAGAAGATTTGGAATGATTATATGGATTTATAACATTTGAAAAGAACTCATAGTAGAGAATAAAATCATAATTTATAAATCGGTTTCTATTTCTGTAGTGGAGAATAAACACATAAACTCTAATTAAAATATTACATAGCAAATTCAATTTTATAATGGAGAAGACAACATATTCACATGTTATTGTATTTATATAGTGAAAAAGGAAATTGTGAACTTAAAAAAATAAAATCACTTTATTTTTATAATGTTATAAATATTGTATTTTATACTTTTATTGCTTGTTGTTGCTGATATATTTTAGCCATCAAGAGTATATAAATTTGATGTGTCATTGCTTGTAAATCAATTATACTTTAGGTGGCGTTTGATCAACTTTTTGGGGGGCTTAAAAGCTAGTTTAAAGTTAAAGTTAAAAATAAGTGTTTGAAGAGCATGTTTGGGATAATTTATTTTTCTTGGAAAAAGCTTTTTTCCTAACAAAAATTTGTTTTAAAACCAATCATATTTTCCCATTTTACCCTATATAACTAACTAGCAAACAAATATTATTATAGACAAACAACTTCATATATTTTTTTTGTAATTTACTATATAAAAGTATTTTTTTTACACCATCCAAACAAAATATATTATCTTAAAATCACTTTTTTAATATGTATACCCAAACAAAAACTGATTCTCATTATAATCGATTATTACAATAAATATATAATCAATTATTGAATTAAATATCTTAAAATCGCTTTGTTTGGTAATTTATGTTGGGATGAACGACAGCCATGGAGGAAAGAGAGGGGGGAGGGAGGGTGGGTGGAGGGAGAGGGAGAGAAAGGAGAGAGATAGATAGAGGGAGGGAGGAGAAAGAAATGTGAAGGCATAAGGTAGAGAAATAAGGATTGAAAATCCTGAGAAATCCCATGTGTTAGGGTGAGACTTTTTGTTACTAAAAAATAACGAAAAAGTCACACAAAGTCCCACAAAATGCACCTTAGAAAATAATTCATCGAAATCATGAAGTTTTTGAATACCACAAGACTTTTTGTTACTTGTAAAAGGTTTTGATTGAATACCATTAGATTTGGATTCCCACTTTAAAAAATCTTAATAGTCTTGATTGAATACCACAATACTTATTTAGATTACTTAAAAGTCTTGATTGAATACCACAAAACTCTTTAATAAGAAAAAAATCTTTTAAAATTCTTTACAATCTCAATCCAATACAACCTCCGATAAATTCAATATTTATAGATTTCAAAGGATATACAACTCCTCATCAGGCTATACTACTGAAAAAACCCGTTATTAAACCGATCGTTAAATAATGTAGCGATTGATGTGCAATGATAGTAATTAAAACCCTAGTTTCTAATAAATGGCCATCATTGTAATCAATCTCTAATATATAATAAGTTGTGGTTGATTGTTGGTCACATGTTATTCTTGGAGACCAACTTAACGACTGTTACACCAATAACTATATATTTTCATCGTTAAACTGCTTATAAATAGTCAATCAGAGCCAACTTAACAACTGATGTAGCGATTTATATATTGTAATATAATTCTTACTATGAAGTATTTTTTAGCAGTTGATCCCTAATTGCTACATATATTATATATTATCTTACATTGCTTACTATATATATATATCTCACTCCCGCCCCCCCTCCCCTATGTCTAATAATGACAAATGGTCACTGCAGCAATGTCAGACCCTCGTCTTTGCCGTTGTCACCGCCCTTAAAAGTCCACTACTATCAGTGGTCACTTTTGCTTGAGGAATGCCGTCTTTGTTGCCTCCTTCTATCGCTTCATCTTTGTCACTGTGAACTGCGACACCAGGTCCCGCTACCATTACTGTTGCCAACACCATGACAATGACTTCAGCTTTGCCGCCTCCATGAGGAGTTGAAGCAGCTTGTGCTGCAACAAGGTGAGAATTTGACACGATGACGAGATTCAACAAGACAATTACTTTAACTATAAGAAATTTGTCTTTTAGTAATAGATAAAATATGTCATTATATATGTTTAAAATTCGTAGGCATATGTAAAACTTACATTCATCTATGATCGGTCTAACCGTTCATTATGAGCGACGAATAACAATAAGAAATGACTGTCACTATAGACTTTACCTACGATCCATATACATTTACCTACAGTTGTATTAAGTTTTACTTACGATCCATCTATCTTTACCTACAATTTGACTGACACTAATATCTATACCTATAATTTTAACATCTGTCACTAAAAATATCCATAAATATATGACAAATTTATTATAAAGTTTATATATATATATATATATATATATATATAATTATAGATAGATTATTATTGTTGTTGTTGTTACTGTGAACATGAGAAAGGCTAATATCACATTTTTTTAACAATTTCATTAACATATTTTTTATTATTATATGTCATGTGAGATACACTAAATAAAAAAACTAGAGCATATAATTGAGCCTGTATCATAGCAAATCCAACTAATAATAAATATATTACTAGAATTTCTTGTAGTTGATCTAAGTATGAGTTTCTTGGATTGGTCTTAAAATCACACGGATATATGTACGGATGCAAAGGCTTATAGCATTGGAATTGGTAGGCTCACTGCTAGCCCACTAAATTTCAAACGGGTTAGGAAAAGACTTACACTTTTCCTACCTCGAATTATTATTCCTACCCCTCATCCTTTAGTTTTTTTTTTTTTAATTTCTTCTTCAAAAAATCCTTTCCCTTCTCTCCATCCCCTCCCTCACTTTATTCTTCTTCCACCTCCTGTCACACCCTTCCCTTTCTTCTTCTTCACACCCCACCCTCAACCCCACCAGATTGGTGAAAGGAGAATTAAAATGTCTGAGGAGAACCCGAACTCTTCAACGGCAACTACAAGTCTACAACAGAATCATGAAAAGGAATTTGAGATGAAACCTGCGTTATGGGGAGGATTTTCAATAAGATTTGAATGTACAATTGTGATTTGCCTTGAAGTGCTCTAAATAATGCATCCAGTCACTAGTATGAAATTTTGAAATGGAAGTGTATGGTATGTGTATATTTGCACCTATATATATAGTGAAGAGATCTAGCAGGAATAACCAAGTTACCCGCTGGAAAAATGCAAACAGTGAGTGCAGTTGGTGGTGGGGGTGGGGTGTGGAGAAGAAGAAGAAGAAGAAGAAGAAGAGAGGGAAAGGTGTGATGGGAGATGGGAGAAGAAGAAGGTGAGAGAGGGAGGGGTGGGGGGAATGGAAAGAGAGTTTTTTAGGAAAAAAATTATAAAATTAGGGAATGGGAGGTAGGAATAATAATGAGAGAGGTGGAAAAAATATAACCCTTAGAAAAATAGAAATTGGAATTGCTTAATTTATACGGTCAAACAAAGTAGCCCGACATGTTAGGTGCATTTTGAAAGCCTTATTATTCGATAGTTCTTTCAGTAACGTCACACCATACAAGGCCCGTTTGTAAAGACTAAAAAAAGCGAATTTTCAAAAATATTTTTATCAAGAGTGATTTATGTAAGCTTACAAGTTATTTTGCGTTCACCTCTAAGTCTAAAAAATGATTTTAAGTTTCTTGGTTGTGATATTATAAAAGTGATTATCTTCTTACAAAATTACAATAAATGATGTAAAAAACACTTTCCAATAAACATGCATGTTCAGATAAAAAATTGTTTTTAAACATGTAAAAAATATTAATATAATTTGCAATTACTATATTTATAATATTTACTTCAAAAAAAATTTATTTAATAATTTATTTAATAAAAAGTGTGAGGATGTTAATGGCCATATTGTAAAATTTGAAAGGATAATTTTGTTATAAAGTGATTATATCTCTTCTATTTAAAAAAATGTTTTTTACAAATGGAGGAAAACTCATATTCTCCTAAAACCATTTTTTTAGAAATGCTTTTTTAAGCCTGACCAAACAAATTTAAATATGTCATAAGTGTTTTTTTGAAATAAAAAAGTATATTTTAGAAACAAAAGCCTAAACAAATGGGATCATAAACATTGAATCTTAAACGTAATTAATTTATACGAACGTATGTTGGTTCAAGTGACAAGGAATTTGGTTCCCTTTACGCAATGTCTCAAGTGCGAGTATTGTGAACAGAAAAAGAATAGGTGTGAGGAAAGCTTTGCCCCTGAAATGGGTCTTTCCGGCTCGACTCGGATTAGTCAGAGTCCAATGTGATTTTCAGATACCGGGATGGTCTCGGTCCAAAAAAAACCTAAATTTAGGGGTGTTTGGTTTGTATCTTATTTTAATTTTTAATTAATATATTTTCAATTTTTTTTTACTAAAAAAGATATTCATTCATTCAAATTGGTAAAATACATCGAAAACAATACAAATTCAACATCGCTAAAAACCGAAAAGGATGAATCTACGAGCAAACTCACAGCACCCAGGTTAATAGCATAAAACGGAAAAATGCCTACAAATGTGACAAAATCAAAGTGACCGGAATACCTATGCCTCCGGATCTGTAACGTTGACGCCCAAGTCTTGATTGAATCTGTAATGGATTGAAGTTGATATGCCACTCTGAACCAAACATACACCGCAACAAGACGGGAAACTAAACAACGTCGCACGAAGACGACGAACAAAATAACGCCGCACTCAGACGACGAAATCACGGAAAAACACGAAAGAAAAACTTGATCTATGTGGAAAAACCACTTATTTAGATAAAAGGAGAGAGAAATGATGTAGAGGGGTAATTCCAGGCCAAAAAATGATCCAAAACTACCCCTTCCGGTGGATGAGGAAGAAGAAAGAGAGGAGTAGAGGGAAGGTTGAGAGAGAGAGGCGGCTCTAGGTTATGTCCAACTATATATTTTTAGTTAGAAAAATGCTAGCAACACACTCCCTAACACTCTCTTTCCAACACACATTCTCCTATTGGTTGAAATTCATATGAGCCCTACAAAATTCAAGTGGGACTTACATGAATTAGTGGGACCCATATGAATTTCAACTAATAGGAGGGTGTCCATTGGAAAGAGAGTGTGTTGCTAGCACTCCTCTTTTAGTTATAATTACTAAAATATCATATGATTTTTATTTTGTTTCTTGAATTTATATTTTTATGAAAGAAAATAGTGAAAATAAGAAATGTTGTCTTTATCATTCCCTTTAAAATATTTTAAACATAGACAAGAAAATAAAAATTAGGAGACATTACATAATGACTAAAAATAAAATAATAAATCAAATACCACCTTAGGTTTTGATTTTTCTTCAATGGGAAAAATATAAGGTGAGAACTTCTCATAGTGAATACTGAATAGTAAATATTAGTATTTACTATTTAGGTAAATAATCTCTCTTCAGCATTTGTGTAAATACTTTTTTTTATTATTGAAATAAAAAATAGTGAATTCTTTATTACTCCATGGTAACTTTTATTTTGTGTAGGTGATCCAATCAGATGCTGAAAATTATTTGACATGATTCATAAACGTGATTCATTTAATTGAGATGATACATTCTAATTGGATATGATAACTTTTATCCATCTATCTATCGAATATCAGAGAATTCACCCATAAAAAAAATCTCATCATATCGTTGAGGTGTATTTCGAGCGAGGCTTGAATCCTTGATGCATCGTTTTTCTTTTATTCTTTTTGTCTCCCGGCCAAAATATTAAAATATTGATAAAAAGAATCAATCACCAAACTATTGTCTCACGTTATTTCTCAATCTACCTCTGTTCTACTAGAACAATAGAAGTATAATATGCTGAGTACAAGCTATGGTCTTTATCTCTCTCTCTTTTAGTCCTAGTCCTCGTGTTTTTCTAGCGCGTTCTTCCCCCTTCATCCTCCTTTTATGGTCCTTTCAAACACCTGGGGTTTGTGATTTTGTGACGCGAGAAAGGCTCACCTCAATGCGTTAGCATGATCTGCGGGATGGGTGCAATACGCACCATAGTCACGCGTTTCAGATTCTGCATGACTTGGTCTTCTGGAAGCTCTCGAGACCGTGGGGTTCACCAATATCGACCTACTTCCTCGGGCTTTCTCTAAGTCGGGCCTTTTATCTTATGTTACTCACTTGTCCATGACCGAGGTAATTATGTCCGAGATGTTGTTCTCGGGTCTCTCCTCCATTCCGGAACCGGGCTTTGGCTGCTGGGTCTAGGTTTGTGGAATGGGTCTCCTCCGAGCCACGGTAGGAACAGTAGTCCCTCAAGTCTTGAGTTGGGCTCGATGAAAAGACTTGTGAGCGATTGGGAACTTGCTTTTCGATTTTGATCGTCACATATTGAAGCTTTCCGGGATACCGCTCTAGTTTTGTACCCTGAAGGTGACCTACTCGGGTATTTGAGACGAACGATCATGTCACTTCGAGATTTGCGTTTTCCACTGAGCGTTGTTTGGTGTCAGGCGGCGTTTCATAATGACTGCCTTGGTTCGCGTATCGAGGCATCGTTTGAGCTGCCCCTTTTCGGTACTGTTGGATCGTCTTTATGGACCCTGTCCGTTGGATCACTTTGTTTATAAATAGGGGGTCTTTCATCCTCCTTTGCTTGTTTTTAAACTCCTGTTACTCCTTGCGCGACCTCTTCCATTCTTCGTGCTTTATTGCTCCGCTCTGCTTTCCAGTTCTCCCAAGCCTTATCCTTGTCTCATTATCTTTCAGGTACGCTCCTTTGATTTCTTTTCTCCACTCTCATTTTCTTTGTTCTTTTAGCGTCTGATAAATCCATATCAAATGTGAATTTATGATGTCAAATGTGAGGGATTTTGTAGGAAATGATTAGGAAATTGATAGTTTTAGGAGTAGATTGATAGAAGTGTTCATATGTGTATACTCTTGGGAAATTAAGGTTTTCATGTGCAATTTTTGCTGAATTCTTGGATGAATTGTATAGGTGTAAAAAGCTCTAAGTCCATGAATTCTCATCCAGCGAAGAGACCTCCTCGCCCGGCGAATTAAGGCAAGTCAGAAGCATGATCCAGCAGAGCACCCTTTGCCCAACGAAGGTACCTTCTCGCCCAGTGGATTGCTGCCACTGGTGGTCATCGCCCCGCGAAGGAAAGAGCTCGCCCAGCGAATTACCAAAGTCAGAAGCATTGTCCATACAGCAGAACCCTTCGCCCAGCGAAGGTGCTTTCTCGCCCAGAGAATCTCACAAACCAGAAAAGTGTTCCTGGATCAGTTTCATCGCCCAGCGATGGTGAAGCCTCGCGGGGCGATGGTGGTTACTCTGAAACTTATAAATACAGCTTCTGAGCGTATTTTTTGGATCTTTTGTCATTTCTTGCGCGAGAAGGAACTTGAATCACGTTTTCTCTCATCTTCCACTCGAAGAATCAAGAGTTTGGGAGCATTCTCGAAGATTCTATGGCTTCTCTAACCTTGTTCCATTCCATTTCTTCCATTTCCCTTTCTTCGAGCATGAGTTTCTAAGTCTCCATAGGTTAGGTTAGGATGTATTTCAGTTAGATTCCGATTTGATCTACTTCTACATGTAATTACTCAATTTCATGCAATTTGATGCTTACAATTCTATACTTAATGCTTTCTCTTGTTTGATCATCAATTGAAGGATTTCAACTTTGAATCTCAATTGGAAAATTGGATTTCTGAGTAGATCTGAATTGTTAGCCATATATTCTTGATGCTTAGGGATAAGATCTAGAATATATGTATTCATATGAGTTCTAATGCTTAATGCTTGTCCTGAATTTTGTTCACCTAAGGAATTAGGGTTCTTGATTGAGGATAAAGGAATTATTCACCAAGGGATTGGGGAAAATCTAGATTGAATGAACTTGGATAACAAATGCATGAATTGAGGACTTGCTTGTGGATTTGGATTGACTAATTGCGAGGATTCTAAACCTAACCGCCTTTTAACCTTGATAATCTCGACAAAAACTTGATTGATTGAACTTCACCTTAGTAGTCTAGTCACTGTTTTTAAATCTCATTCATTCACAAATTCAAACCACAAAGTTTTAATTCAAATTTAGTTACATTCATGTTAATCAACGTTTCAAATAGCAATAGTTTGGTGTATGTTGGTACTTGACCATAATCCTCGTGGGAACGATACTCTACTTATCACTTTATTACTTGTCACGATTTGGTGCACTTGCCAATTTGTTAACAGTGTCTGTACTTTCCGTTCTTTTCCCCCTTAGTTTTCTGGTCCTCTTTCATCTTCAATTCCATTAATAGGTGTCGACGAGCATCAGGGTGCAATAGCGCCCGTCGTTGCCGCCTCAGCCACGGCGGAGGGGTCTTCTTTTGGCCCCTCCTCCATTGCCCAGCCTAGGGAGCCTGACTCCCGATCTCCCTTGGATTGGGCGGACCCTGAAGTCCTATCGTTACCTTCTAAGTTCCAAGATTCCTCTTCTTTGAACAGGATGGAGGTTTTTCGGGTTGATCAGGGAGGATTAGACAAGGTCGTCTTGTCCCTTGTTCCTCCTCTGACCGAGTATGTTTCTCAGGAGAGTCGTCGGACCCTCCTTTTTTCTTCATGTATAAACGTATTTTGACCCTTGCCCGAGTCCAACTTCCATTTACGGATTTTGAGTGTGCTGTCCTACAAACTTTACATATTGCTCCTTCCCAACTCCACCCCAATAGCTGGGCCTTCATGAAGGCCTTCGAGATAGTGTGTGACTTTCTCGGTATTATCGCCTCTGTTCCTACTTTCTTTTCTTTTTTTTCGAACCCGGCTTAGTGGCCCCGTTAGGTGGATTTCTCTTAGTGCTATTCATCGTCACAAGATTCTTGAACCCTTTTCTACCTCCTTCAAAGGTTTTAAGAAAAACTTTTTTAAAGTTGCCTCTCGGGGTCCCGAGGCTCCGTTTTACTGTTCTTCTTCGGGGGATCCTTGTTTCCCGTTGTTTGGACTCCCAACCCCGAGATAATAACCGGTTTTGAGTATCGCAAACTTTCTCCTCGGGATAAGTTGGAAGTGGATTTCCTCGAGCTCTTGAATGGAATCTCGAGCTCCAATTTGATTGAAAAGCGGGATAATCCGACTATGTTAGAAGAGCTCATGGGTGAGTTTTTGCTTGTTTTTCTTTATATATTGTATATACATGGTATGTTTTATTGTTTCTCACATTGCTGCTCCTCTTTTTCTTAGGTCGCATGGCTCCCAAGGTGAATCACGCAGCCCTCTTGGCTTTGGTGGCTGAGAAAAGGGGGGAAGTTCCCCGACTCCTAATGTTGGCGAGGTGTCTCGCTCGAATAGAGGAAAAGATCTTGCTCGTGAGGCTGCTCGTACCCAACCTCTTGACAGGCTTCTTTCTCGCAAGCGAGGTCTGGGTGATATCCTCGAGGGTAGTGTCGCCGAAAAACGTGCCTCAGACGGGGACGTTGATTCTCCCCCTCGCCTCCTGGTTCTCCAGAGACTTTATTGAGGCAAGTTCTGTCGGGTAGAGCGTCGGTCCCGTCAGGGGTAAACACCTTATGGGATGCTTCTTCTCGGGCCTCGATCGTGGATGAAAAGTTACTTCACCCTACTGATGTGAAGATCTTCGGAAAGTTGGGGCAAGCTTCCTGTAACCGAGTGGCTAGCGAGTTAAGTCTTCGCATGGCCACTCTTGCCAGTTGGCAGGAATTAGAGGCCATCCGGACCGAGAAGAAATTTTCCGCGATGACCGCGGAGCGTGATCAACTTTTGCAAAAGGTAGCTCGGGATTTGAATCTTGTTAACCGTGCCGCTGACTTGGCCAAAGAAGTTGATCAGCTTAAATTCAGGGTGACCGAGCTAGAAGAGGATCTTAACACGTCCCGGGCGACTGCCCAAAGCTTGGAGGAAGCTAATGCTGCCCTTATCGCTGCTTGTGATGAAGGGATAATGGAGCTAGAGTCTTCCAAGGAAGTTGTATCCCTATTGGAAGGTGAACTCCATGAAATGAAAGTTTACGCCGGTGAGCAGCTGACAGTTGGTTTCAACTTGGCTTATGAGCAAGCCTGTTGTATAGATCCGGGTTGCGATTTTTCGGACATGAGTCTCCTAAAGGATGTGAAAGATGGGCAGTTAGTTGATCATGTCGATGAGGAAGACGAGCCAGATGGAGAAGATGCGGGTGAAGTTGGTTCTCTCGGGGGGTGTAGCTGACGGGGGGTCAGATGAGGACCCTTGATATGTCCAATTGTATATTTTTGCTTGAAGTTGTATTTTGCCTTTAATTTTGAATGAACTTGTATTTGTTCGGGGAACACCTTCTCTCTTTAAATGTTTGTATTATGTCGATTTTTTCTTCCCGTTTCGAGAGCCAAAGCTCGAGTAAGACTTGCGCTTTTATAATTTTATGTTTCACCCGTTCCAAGAGCCAAAGCTCGATTAAGACTTGCGCTTTTATAATTTTATGTTTTACCCGTTCCGAGAGCCAAAGCTCTAGTAAGACTGCATTTATAATTTTATGTTTCACCCGTTCCGAGTGCCAAAGCTCGATTAAGACTTGTGCTTTTATAATTTTATGTTTTACCCGTTCCAAGAGCCAAAGCTCGAGTAAGGCTTGCGCTTTGTCTTTGCTTGCCTTGTCCGAGTAAATATCCCGGGAGAGGGAAAGAGCAGTTGGATCCGGAGCGGGGGAAAGAGACGTTGCTCGACTTCCTAAGGGAGCGGGCCCCGAGTGGAGGAAGGAGACGTTACTCGGCTTCCTAAGGGAGCGAATCCCAAGCGGAGGAAGGAGACATTGCTCGACTTCCTAAGGGAGCGGATCCCGAGTGGAGGAAGGAGACGTTGCTCGACTTCCTTCGGGAGCGAATCCCGAGCGAAGGAAGGAGACGTTGCTCAACTTCCTAAGGGAGCGGATCCCGAGTGGATTGTACATGTGTATGATAATATTGACGAATTAAAAACAATGACAAGTGCTCTCTGAAAGATATTTCATTTATATGCATTTTTCTTGGGATGAGCCACGTTAAAACGTCCCGACGAAAACCCAACTTAGGGAAAAAAACACCGGTGAGGAAAAAGAGTACTCAATCCCGGTTACAAGATGTTTAAGTGTAAAAAAATTTGAGATGAGTAGCATTCCAAGTCCTCGGGATTGCCGTTCCTTCCATAGTTTCTAGTTTATATGCTCCTTTCCCAATTCTTTGGTCAAGGCGGAACGGTCCTTCCCAGTTCGTGGCTAGCTTCCCGCTTTCCTTTTCCTTTCTTGGTCCTGTGGCTAAACGCTGCATCATCTCTAGCTCTTTCCTTAAATTCCCTAGCCTTGAGTCTTGAATTATACCTTTGCTCGATCCTCTGCTTACATGCAGCATTCTTTATGCAAGCTTCCTCCCTAACTTCCTCAATCAAATCCATGTTCTCTCTCAAGCCTTCTTCATTCTCCTTTTGGTTAAACTACATTCTTCGGAGTGAAGGTTCCCCAACCTCTACCTGAATCATTGCGTCCGCGCCGTAAGTCATTTTAAAAGGGGTTTCTTTAGTGGCTGACTAAGGAGTTACGTGATAAGCCCACAAGATTCCCGGGAGCTCTTCCGGCCATGACCCTTTCGTCGTTTCCAAACGCCTTCTTAAACCACCAAGTATGACCTTATTTGCTGCTTCGACCTGTCCGTTTGTCTGGGGATGCTCGACCGAGCTAAATCTTTGCTTAATCCCGAGTTCAGATAGAAATTTTTGCAAAGGTTTTTCTATGAATTGTGTGCCGTTATCTGATATGATAGAATGTGGGAGCCCATGTCGGCAAATGACGTTTTTCCATAGGAACTTTTTGACTTGTGTCGTTGTGATCTTGGCCAGGGGTTCAACTTCCACCCATTTAGTGAAGTAGTCGATGGCAACAATTATGAATTTGATCTGTCCTTTCCCGAGGGGAAATGGTCCGAGGAGATCCATTCCCCATATAGAGAAGGGCCATGGCGAGATAATCCTGTGCAAGTTTTACCCGGTGAGCGCCAATTGTTCTTTGGCCAAGTCAGCGGCACGGTAGGAACAACCTCAATCTTGGAATATTATTTGGGAAGTCGATTTTCCATCTACCACCTGCAGCAAATTATTTTTCTACTAGAATATTTCTTAAATAAAAAAAAATATTTCTCAACTAAGACTACTAAAAAAAATATAATCAGTGAAAATTCGGTTCGAAATTTTACATATTTTTGCCGTAGCCCCCTGAGGTGATTTTGTTTACAAAAAAGTCATAACATAATTGTCAAATTATACAAATAGTATGAGTTTAATTGGTATACACTAACAGTGTAAAATTTTTTTACATATACATTCAATCATAAATTATCACATTAATAAAAATGTTGGACTCTTATATTAACTATCTTAAAAATCACTTATACCATGATTAATGATTGATTGACAATGTAACTTTACACTCTCAGTACATAATAATTAAACTCAAATAACAATTCATAAGTTTTAAATTGAACAAGATAAAATAATAAAAAATGTAAAATTCAAAAAACTCATTTAACTTGTAGGAATTAACCTAATCCAAACTCATTTAAAGTGTGTTTGATAAAGCTGAAAAAAATAGATTATGTTGAGAATCGATTATATGTATAATCGATTATCACAATCGATTATGTTGATAATCGATTATAATCAAAATCTATTTTTGTTTGGGTATGTTTATTGAAAAATGATTTTAAGATAATCTATTTCGTTTGGGTGATGTACAAAAATCACTTTTACATAGTAAATTACGAAAAAGTGTATGAAGTTATTTGTATAATTTAATAATAGAATGAAGGCCCAAATTAGTCTCTCAAATTTACAAACGCAGGACAAGTTAGTTTCAAGGTTTAGTTCAGACGTCCAATTACTTGCCTATGTGTCCTATTAACCATCCTACTAGGCCCGTTAGTGGTCCTGCATGACCTATGACGATTTTCCACTGTGTAAAATGAATGAAAAGTGAAAAAAATGCATAATTTAAAGTGTTTTGGTTTTAAAAGCTTGCATGTTTTTCCACTTTTTATTCGTTTTCCATAAAGAAAATTCGTCATAGGCCATGCAGGACCACTAAAGAATCAGGTAGGATGGTTAATAGGACACGTATGCAAGTAAATAGACGTTGAAACTAAACCTATGGACTAATTTGTCCCGCGTTTGTAAATTTAAGGGACTAAATAATTAAATTTTTTTTAGGGACTAAAAGTGGGTCCCCGAAAATTTTGAGGGATCAATTTGGGTGTTCACTCTTAATAATATTTGTTTGGAAGTTAGTTTTGTAAGGATAAATAGGGAAGAAAGTTTTGAGAATGAAAAATAATCAAATCACAATAATCTTAAGCTAAAACAAATTAGATGGCATAAAACAGTTTTTTTTTCCCAAAAAAGTTTTTTTTCATAAATTTAAGCAAAGTGTCAAATAAGAAAGATTATTTAAAAAATAATTTTTTTCATCCAAAACAACTAAAATCCAAATAATTCAATTTTCTCAAACATGCTCTTAATTTGCTAGCTAAATGAGTTGAAACAGCAGTCCTATGCCATTTTGACAAAGGAATAGTTTTTTATTACATAAAAGTTTAAATTAGAGAAAGACATACCTCACCCCCTTGCAAGGGCATAAAAGACCACCAACATCAACGATAATTTAAAGTGAAATTTATGTACACCTACCAAATGGAGAAATCAGATAATCAAATCTCAGTCACACCGAATATGAGTGAAAGACTCAACTAGATGTGCCAACTTCTATTGACAAACAAATACTACTTTTTTGGTAAATGGCAAACAAGTACTCTTTTGAACCTTATATGTCTTTGTTTTATTGGTGTATTTTTGAAATACATTAACAGGTGTTCTTTTATTTTTGAAATACGTATATATTGAAAAGATAAATTGTTACTAAAAGATAAAAATAAATAGGATTTAATTGTTATATGTTATCCGTGTAAATTTTTTTGTATTACTATTCAATTATAAATTGTCATATTATTAAAAATACTTTACTTTTATAATAAAGAGGCAAAATATGTTAATTGGTCATGTACATTCCTTTATTTTTCACTTTGGCCCTATATCTTTTATTTTTTTCATTTTTATCCTATACGTTATGTTTCGTCTTATATGTTAGACCTTTTCGTCATTTCTTTCTTGAAAGCGTTAGTTTTAGGACTAATTTGTGAGATGGAACATAATTTTATTTTTTCATTTTGGTTCATTACATTATATTCTGTCTTCCATATTAGCCATTTCTTTAAATTCCTTCTTGACGGCGTCATTTTTAGGACTAACATTGAAGACAAAACAAAACATATAAGACCAAAATGAAAAAAGTAAAACATATAGTATCAAAATGAAAAATAAAAAAACGTACGGAACTCATCAACCTATTTTGTCTAATAATCATTTTAAAATCACACACAAAATGATTTTTGATTGATTGATAATATTAAAAACATTTTACATATTATATATCAAATCAAATTTAAATAAACATATATAGTATCAAATGAGTGTGGGGGAGGACCTCGGTTAGAATCCTGCAAAATACGTCCTTGAGGAGGGACGAAGAACCTTAACTGTGACTACGCACCCGAAGGGAAATTAATCTCATAATGCTTCCAAGAAATCTAAGTTTGTGAGAATATTTAGTGGATAAACATACAATATTAAAAATTTAATATTTATTTGACAAAAGTGTAGTTATCCTACTTTCAAAGTTAAAACCCCTTTGTCTTGTGGAATCGATATAGAAAGGACGCATGTGCTGCAGAAGTCAACTAAAATGCGTTACGTTTTCCTCTCTTAACCTCAACCAACATTCTCATCCCTGCGTAAATTACTCGATATGTTATGTATGGGACCCACGCCTCCTATAAACCCAACGGGTCCACGTGAAACTACGATGTAAGAAATTCCTTGTCTTTTCCTACATCTTTCCAATTTTTCGTTGAATAATATGATAATGGTGTTATTAACATAATCTTGATGGAGTTGATAACGTAACTCTCATTTAAGAAAAATTATACAAATTCAATTTTTGGAATCGCCTAGTTGGAAGAAAGTCCAATCTTATGCATAAAAATTCGAACGTCCGTCGCTATTAAATTAGAAATTACTCTTATAACCTATCCAAAGGATCAAGATTGTGGGGACATCCTGATGAATCTACCGATAAGCCAAATGTTCTGTTTACTGTGGGTTTCAAACAGAATATAATAATGGAGTTTGGATTCTCTTAATTTCTCAAATGAAATGAAAACTTCCTTTAGGAATGATAAATACAACGAGTTTTTAGGGAGAGAAGAAATTCTGGGCGGCTCAATTGATGTTTATCACACGGAATAATTCTGCCATGGTTTTTTGAGTTTTTCTACCGCAAACGAAAAAAACTTGAGTATTGCTGCACTTTTTTCAAAAACTACTATAGAAGCTTTTGGTACACAAGATTTTTGAAGATGATTTTCAATTTCTAAAATTTAAAACAAACAGCCAGAATCATCAACACTACAATTATGTGAGTGAACATATCAAATGGATATTTATCTATTCTTATATATTAAATTTAAATTCTCTAAACGTGAAATATTATTTTCAATTACTTTTTTTTAATAAATCACACATTTTTATACATATTAAATATAGAATAAAGATTCAAACTGGTCATTGACAAAAGATACTGAGATATATTTGATCCCCGATAAATAAAAAATACATATTTGAGATATTTTAGTCTCCAACAATTTTAAATGACGTTTAAAATAGTCCATAATAAAAAGAAAAATGTCCCAAAATTTATCCTAAAAATGACTATTGTAAACGTCATTTAAAATTGTCTCGGTGTTTATTTTAGGAATCAATTTTTTTTTGGTGCAATACAGATAAGAAAAGCAAAAGACAACAAACAAAACGGGAAAAACCACAGGTAAAGGGGCCCAAAGAGAGTACCTGCGTAAAATAGAGCCCAAGCCCGGGGGGTCTTTCCAGAAGTCCAGCTATCACCAGATTGAAGGTTCAGCTTCGTCATAAAATCAGCGCTGTAATTGGTCGGACCCTATCGTGTTATTTGAGAATTGAGAATCTCACCCTATTGACTGTTGGCACCAAGAAGAAAATTTAATTTGAGTGGACCCATAGGGTGGTGGCTGTTGGCCGTCTCGTGGCTGCTCTGTTACAAAGATGGTGACTTTCTTGTTCTTGTTTGCTCCTAAAGATGTTACCACAATAATTATGGCCCTACGAACTTGGGTTGACATTATCCCCCTCCCCAAAACATTGTAACAATGCCTAGAAATGAGCAATGTGAGATTGAGAAAGCTGATAGATTTTTACATTTTTTTTTTATCAAAGATAGAATTTTGCATACATAAGCTGCATTTCTATTTATGAGAAATGCTAGCAACATATTTCCTAATATTCTCTTTCCGACACACTCCCTTCAATTAGTTGACATTCATGTGAGTCTTACAAAAATCAAGTGGGACCCACATGAATTAGTGAAACCCATATGAATTTCAATCAATAGAATGATGCGTGTTAGAAAGAGAGTATATTGCTAGCACTCCTCTTCTATTTATACATTAGAATTGGCTCCTTCTAGGGTGAGAGACCATCACAAGTCTCTTACCATTAGAAACCCTCACAAAGCCCCTATCTGCAAAATAAAAGTCCCTATTTGTACCTAAGTAATTCTAGATATAATCACTACAATAAATAGTGCTATTTCCGACGGAATATTACCGATAGCCACAAGGTCATCGATAATTATACGATTACCGACGGTTTTACTCGTTGGTACGATTGATTTTCCTATCCTTACCGACGACATTGACAAAAGCCATCGGAAAATCCGTCGCTAATATTTGCGAGCTTTTGCGCAAAATTGCAGGCGCCAAAGTATCGATCGTGTATCATTTGTACTGACGGGCTAGCCCCTCCGAAAGTTTAGGGCCCTTAGTGACGGATGTTTCCATCGGAAACCAACAGTTGAATTTACGAGGTGTGGCTGATTTCCGGCAGAAGTGGCCGTCAGTAATTTCAATGTCTCTTTTTTTATAAGCAATTTCGATGTCTCTTTTGTTCATTATCGACGACCATGGCCCTCGATATGTATTTTTTTTATTTATTTACCAACGGCTTTGCCCGTCGGTAATTGAGTTAAAGTCATTGGCACGTTTCACTTAAGTGTCTACACGAATCACTCCAACACTTTAACACTTTCACTTTCACTCATTCAGTTATCTCCCTCTTAATCAAGCTGCATTCCTTGCCTCCATCCGTCCAGCAACTGTCTAACAATTGTTTGCACACCTGTTCTTAGTCTATGTTCGCGAAGGTCATTTTCCTGTCCTTCTCTCACTCATTGCGGCATCGCTAACCGCACGCCATCGCCAACCACAACCACTATAAGTCCATCTTTCTTTTTCTCACTTTCTCTCTGTGTTTCTCTTTCTCTTTCTCTTTGCCCATTAACCATGTTTTTAATTTTTTTAGTTTTTCAGAGCAACCGGACCACCACCGCTAACCTAAGTTCCAATTCTTCTTTTTTTTTTTTGCTCCCAGGTTTTCTTTCTTCCCTCTGTTTTAAAATGCCTATGTTATAAGCCTATGTAAAAATGTCATTTATATGAAAATGCCTATTATATTGCTTTTGGTTGTGAAAATGCCATTTTTTTTATCTTATATGAATCTGGTCGTGAAAATGCCTATGTAATATTACTTCTGGTTGTGAAAATGCCTATGTTTTATGCCTGTGTGAAAATGTCATTTATATGAAAATGCCTGTTACATTGCTTCTGGTTGTGAAAATGTTTTCCGGGTATGTTTATGAATTTGATTGTGAAAATGCCGATGTTATATTCCTTCTGGTTGTGAAATGCCTTTGTCATATGTCTATGTGAAAATCTCATTTATATGAAAATGCCTATGTTATTTTGGTCCGGTTTGTATGCTTATTGTTAATGCTCATGTTATATTGTTTTACCATTTTATGTTTTTTGCGTATTTGTAATTAATTTAATAGTAATAATACATAATTGATTAAATAAAGTTGAAACTAATTAAATAGAGTGTAACTAATGTAAATATTAATTAATGAATAGAATGTCAATTTCTCTTAACATTTATAATCGGTATTAAGTCTCATAAGACTTAAACAAAAAATAAATAAATTATCAATAACATTTGTAAAGAGGGAACAATATGATATTTGATGATTGAGTCACGACAGATTATAGGAGATTTAGCAGCGGCTCTGCTACTTATTTTTAAAAATTAATTATTAAATAAAAATATTAAAAATAAAAAATAATATAAAAAATAGATAAAATAAAATATTAATTTCTCTTAACACTTATGTTTATATTAAACCCCATAAGACTTAAAATAAAAAAAATTAATTATCGATATAAGCTTAAGTTAGAAATCTGAACCTAAGGTTCTAGCCTACTCAACCAAACCCCACACACAAATAAAAAAAGTGAACAAAACCTAAAAAAATCAAAACAATAAAAGTAAAAATCAATATCACAAGGTTTTGCTAGTTTCTACCTATATCGTAGAAAATGTGAAGAGGGAACGGGAGGAGAATTGGTGGCTGGGTCACGGCAAATCGGCTGGTACATTCATATTTTCATTCTTATGTAATTACTATATATTGTTTTATAGTTCTTTAATTATTGTTAATTTATAAGTTATGTTTGTTTTACAACATAGGCAGAGAGGAAGAGCAGTGCCAATTAACGAGTTCCACCGCTACACTCAATGCTGGAAAGTGTAAAAAAATTTACACTGACAATGCATAACAAATAAACTCAAAAACTAAGCTCTAAAAAAGAAAGTTATTGAAAGTATAAAACATCCATTATTCCCATCACATCTTTCTAGCCTCCTTGCATACAGAGGCTCAATTAGAAGATAAACCCTCAACCCGTGAAATATGAATAGCCTCAACTTTGGCTTGTTATAATTATAAAGCCAAATTAATTAGCTGCTCTTCCATTGCTTTGAAGTTTGAATGATGACTACTTCCAGATTCTCCAATGCGATCCTTTTCAAACTTAGAAGTGGGAAATAACTTTAATAGCATCATCTTTTCTATTTCCGTTTCTTGGTTTGCTCATCAAAGCCACTGCATTGCAATAGCCCCAAAAGAATCAAACAAATGGGCAAAGCCTCCACTCAACCGAAAAGACGAAAGAAGGCTGATGTTTGTGCTCCCCTTTTTGTCTAGCTTTTTATTTATCAAATGTCAGAGGCACTCCCTAGGAGGCAAAAATATGCTCCTTTTAACTGGCCACTAGACATAAACTTATAGAACTTTTCATAGAAAGAGGTGAAGCCAAAACGAATTGGAAAAGGACCGATCCTAACAAAGTAGTACATCCATTAGGGTCAAAATATAGGGCCTGTTTGGATTGGCTTATAAACAGCTTATTTAGGTTTATCTATTGGTATAAGCGCTTATCAGAGTGTTTGGGAGAGCTTATGGAAACAACTTATAACATGTCCATAAGCTGTTTTCAGCTTATTTTGATAAGCTGTCCAGGATAGCTTATGGAAATAGCTTATAACTTATATAAAAACAGATTGACTATATTTTCTCTTTGATTATAGAAATAGCTTATACATAAGCGCTTATATGATAAGCGTTTATCCTATAAGCGCTTAATTAAGCCGTTTACCCAAACAGGCCCATAGAGCTAGATATACTGTAGTATTCTTCTAGTTTAAGCACCTCGTTATTTTTTGTGTGTGTAAGTGCCTGATCTCTTATTTTGTGTTGAGAATTCTGTTCTTAAATTGTTGCATTGAGGAGGTGTTTTTAAGATGTATGTGACAATATAATATTCTCATATTTGTTTTAATTTTTTGAAAATTATTCTTAGAAATCATTTCTTTTCGCAAAAGAGATATTTTTATTCGATTCCTAAGAGAGAGATGGAGAAAGTTTATTTTAGACGATTACATTTAAATGTTTCTTTGCTTTTAGACGACCTATTTATTTCGGTCGATTGAATATTAATTACACGACTTATTGATTTCAGACGACTCATTCATTTTAGGTGGTTGAGTTCAGACGATTGATTTTTCTTGCTTGTTGATGTGATAGCTTGTTTCTTTGTATCTTTAATTAATGATTGTTCTTAATTTATTTTTCAATTGCATTGTATTGTTCATCTTAAACTGGATATGCTAATGCTCACTTCCAGGCTTGCGAGGGTTGTTAGAAATATAGTTAATTAGTGGTTTGTTACAAGTTACTTACAAGTTGTTTACTATTCTCACAGTGTATATAGGCCACATATGTGGCGTGCTGTAATAACTTTTCTTATTTTATCAATATACAATTTCATATTTCTCTAAACTCTCTTTTCTTCCTCTCTTTTATGCCATGTTTTCTTACATGAGAATAAAAATTATTACACAAAATTACCTGAGTACCCCTATACCACCAACAACTCCAGAGTTCCCATCCCATAACATCACTTTCTCATATGTAATTTTAATATTTTAATTTTAATTTTATTTTTTATTCTTTAATAACCATCAAAAAGCATTAAAGACCATAAAAAAATATTACTACAAGAATTATTGACTTTCTATCTTATGCTTGATAACTTTTAATCCTAATTTTTATTAAATTTTTAATTCTCAATTAATATATTACCAATGTAATAAAATATAATTGGCCATAATTATAACATATTAATTATAAAAAATATTAAAATGTACAAAAAAATCAATAAAATTTTAAAAAAATTTATTCTATTTTCTCAATTATATTAAAAAATTAATATTTTATATAGGAAGGATACTTTGAGAATTATGAAATATATTTTTAGGAATATAGATCATGAACCAAGCAAACTTCTAAGTTATTCCTAGAAATTCAATAAAATATTTTCGGAAATTTTAAATACTAGCCAAACATGTTCTTCAAAATGCTTGAGAATGACATTTTCGAAAATGTGATTCTAGTATATGTAATTCCAAACCTTGTAACAAATTACTCCTAAGGGCAATGTTAATTTGCTATTCCAATTCGTCCAAGGTTGGAGTACACTTTCATTATTATTAAATATTATTTAACCGAAACGGATTTGGCCTAGTGGGAGCATTCAAGGTCTGCAAGGTTGGGTGAATGTGTACAAAATACTCTCCAATAAGAGATATTTGGTTCGATCCCCTTGTGCAAAATAATTCCTTTGGGAAGGGCCCCATGCACCCATGTTGCGTTATTAGGTCCCAGAGTGGTAGCTCACTTCCTACCATTTTATTGCACATAAAAAACTATTATTTAAGTACAAATAAAGTTGTAATATATGAGACAATTTAGTTTCCCTTTATTTCTTCGAGGGGTGTAATCGGGTCGGTTTGGATTTGATTTGGGGTGTTTTAACATCAGAACCGATTAAATTTGATCGGTTCGATTTGGATCGGATTTGCCAAACAAATTTTCCGGATCAAATCACAATTATTCATATTTTATTTTTATTTTAATTTCGAAAATTACTAAAAAATAAATAAAAATTAGATTAAGGTAAAATTTTCAATTTAAATATTAAATTTTAAGTATAATCTATTAATATAATATTAATATATATTAGTTTTGTTAATACAAGTTTTTATTAAAATAAAATTATTAATAATATATTATTTTTAAAGGGTTCGGACCGGTTTGGTTTTGGATCAGATCGATTCCTATTTTTGGAATCTGATATCCAAATCGATCTCCTTCGGATTTGGAATTTTAAATCCAATCTGATCCGATAATCCGATTCAAACTTTCGATAAAATTGATTTGGATCGAATTAGATCCATCAGATTCGCAGATCGGATCGGATCCACTTACACCCGTAATTTTCACTATTCCTCCCTTTTTTTTCATGGTGACAATTTGCTAATTGACACTAGTGTAATGCCACTTAAACTGCAATTAATTGTTGGATGAGTATATACAGAAATTGTTTGATTCTATTCGCATTAATTTCCTCCATTAGTGAAATACTCTGAAGCACGGACTGCACGGTCATATCCAAGTAACGACAAAATTAGTGAAAATAAAATTTCATTAAGATTTTGATACATCCTTGTTTAGTGCTACCAAAAAGTTGTGTGATAATATGATCATCGATCGATCTTTTTGGGGGTCAAGCACTGTAAACAGACAACAAATTAACCTGCAATTGTTTGGATAATACATATCTCACAGCCGGAAGCCCTTGGGCATACATATGGCCAAAAAGATTATAATTTAATGTGTGTGCTATAAAAATATATAATTAATAATCGCTTAACAGTAATTTATGGAGAAATTTGTTTATATTTACAGAAGATGACAGGTATAACCACCAGCGAAGGGGTAACGTAGTGACGAGACTGTGGCATTTGTCCGCATTACCCATAGTTTTAATTCAACCCATTAATCAAAACGGCAAGGGCTTTATAAATTTCATCAACGTAATCATATCTGTAATTGATTCATTTTTTTAATCATTACAATTACAATGGGATTATCTTCACTCTCACATCATTGACGTGTATGTATCACCGTTGTCATGAACTTTAAGTCTTTAATCATAGGTGTAATAGTAATGAAGTCCAAGCAATTTTTGTAGTTTTCCCTTAATTTCCTAATCTTTGTGGTAAAATTGAAGCTTTTTATCGATTTGTTCGAATTTACCCATAATAATATAATCTGTTTAACGACTATAATGTAGTAGATCTATGAATTAGTAAGGTCTATTTGTGTTAATCTGATTTTAAAATATTTTAAAAAGTAAATTTTATTATATAACTTTTATATAAATAAAAAACTATTTTATATTTGACTATAATTATAAAAATTACTTTTAATAAAAACTTTTTTGTATAATCAAAAGTTTTTAAAAAAGGTTAAAAAATATAATTTCTCATAAAAGCTAAATTTTAGATTTTTTTTTTTTTATCTTTTACTTTGTAGTAAAAAATCAACCAATCAAATAGATGAGTATCAAAAATAATTTTATTAACATTTTTAAAAAGAAAAATAAACAAACCTAAATTTAATATACATTAATTTTCAACCATACGTGATCATCAACCTATTGGCTATGTGCATTTGACAATATTTGTTTTCCTATAAATAAAACATTCACATAAATTAAACCCCCCACAATAAGCTATGTCCCCTTTTTTAATGAAAAAAAAACTGCTGTCCCATTTTCAATGTCTCATTTCTTGTCTCCCCTCACTCATATTTTGACATGTCAATTAAATACGATATTACAAGAAATTTTTCATATACCTATGAACATTTTTAGTGACAGACGTTAAAACTGTAGGTATAGGTATTAGTGTTGGTCGAACCGTAGGTAAAGGTAGGTGGAGCATAGGTAAAACCTATTGATAATCAAATGCAATTGTAAGTAAAGATATGTGGGCCGTAGATAAAGCCTATAATGACAATCAATTGCCATTGGTATTTATCACTCATAATAGACGGATGAGTCAACCGTAGGTGAGTGTAAACTTTATATATACCTACGGATCTTAAACATATATATATAGTGACAAATTTTGACAGTCACTGAAAGGCTAATTTCTTGTGGTCTGAATGCACATATGAGATTTTAATTGACCTGTCAAAATATGAGTGGAGAAACAAGAAATTAGACAGGAAGTGAGAAAGCAAATTGCTATATCCTTTCTCATTCTCTACTCCTCTCTCCCTCTCTCCCTTGTAAGGCTTATTATGAGCCTTCCCTTGGATGAAAAAAACATTCAAATTTCAAATTTCAATCACATAAGAAAATTCAAGTCAATTCCATTTGTTTTAGATTTTGATAGAAATGGTTTTGAAAGAATTAATGTTAAAAAAAATTGATTTTAAAAAAATCGAGGTTAAAAAAAATTATTTTATTTTTTTGATCAACCAAAGAAATGACATTAAAAAGGAGTATAAGGGGTACTCCAACCCTTACTCAATCCAGACCTATAACATTATTTAATACGATCCAATGGATTACAATATCATTCCATAAATGAAAAATAAGCCCCTTCTACCTTTGCTCTAACTCATTGTCACGCCCTAACCTTTATAAAATCCATTAAGTTTTCCACATCTAAAGCATCTTCTCTAAACATTACTTGATTCGTATGAATCCAAATAAACCAAATAACAATGAACCAAATTAAAAATCAATGTTAAAAAAGTTTATTTGTTTGGTAACGATATTTTAAAAGTATTTGAGAAGAATTGATTTTGTTTAAATGATAAGGTAAAATCAATTTTGAGGTGTAAATATAAAGAATTTGTGAGTCCTGCACCTAAAATCAATTCTGCTTAACGGAAAAGCTAGAATTTCATGCTTATCTTAAAATCAATTCTATATAACCCAAAATCGATTTTTTTTCAACGCAATTTTGTAAACAAACACCTTTAGAATCTACAAATCATTTTCAGTGCACCTAGAATCACGTTTGTGTTGCCCAAAATTTTAACCAAATAGTTTATGTAAATTCTATGAATGACACGTGACAGTTATTAGTGAATTCACTCTCTATTGTGATAGAATTTTAAAATATTTCAACGAATAAGTAAAAATCATCATCAATTTATATTATCCAAACTAATGATACTATTTTCCATATAGTGCCCACTATTTCCGGATAATGATTTAATTGGTACGGATAGTCTGTATAAATATATTTTACACTATTAATCAATTATAAATTGTCACATCAGTTAAAATGTTTGATTCTTATCCTAAATTACTTAAAATTCACTCATTAGTTGATATTGTAAAAAACTTTATACTAATAGTACATAAATAATTAAACCCTTTGAGATAAAGCTCTATATTTATCAAATTTAAATTGATAACGTGTTTGTATTACATAATATATGTTGTGATTGTATCTATTGAACATAGAAAATTGTAATTTTTTATTGTTGAAGCGACATAAATATTTGAAATTTTTTTATGTAAAATATAAAGATAAATATTTTTAGGCAAAATTACATTTTTGATCCCTTAAGTTAATTGTTTTGTTTAATTCGATCCCTTAACTTTTTTTGTAACAAACTAGTCCCTTATGTTTATCAACGTTAATAATATTGGCCTAAGTGTTACTCTTCATTCAAATTTATTAATCGTGTCCGTTAACTCCACAACTGGAAGTATTAAGTGGTTGGTAACCTAGTTGTTGCTATTGGGGGTGTATGGGTTATCTTCCTCCCCTTTAAATGATGGCCTGAAATTCATGGTTCTCAATCTTATTCCCTAAAATCATGGCTACAAAGCTTGGTTTACATCTAACTTACTCAAACATCGATCTGAAGTCTCCAAAACGGGTCGTTTTGGCCAAGCCACCAAGCCAGCACCATGCCAGCATCATGTTGGATACTTAACAGACACGTATGACCGTTTGAGGCGGTGTTTACTAATGTTTAGGCCAACATCGTTGTTAATGTTTGTAAACATAAGGGATTTATTTGTCACACAAAAAAGTTAAGGGACAAAAATGAAAAAACAATTAAGATAAGTGACCAAAAGAGTAATTTTGCCATATTTTTATTAGTTTAAACCTGATTATGAGGGGAGAACCCACCTTGTGTGCCCAACAAATTCCTCGACGAAGATTAGTCACTGCTAGCGATGGTGGATATTTCGTACCTATATCATGGTTATAAAAAAAAAGTTATACACTTAGTAATTGACTTTTTTGCAAATGACATATATTGAAAATGTTATGTAAGTGGTTTTGAAGTAGATATAAAAAGAAAGAAATGTAAGAAAGTTAAATAAAACGAGCTACAAAAAGGAGCACAAAAAAAATGAGCTACAAAAATAATTTGAACAAACATGATTCGACACAATTTTAAAAGAGAGAATAATTAGAACAAACATGATTGGTATTACTAGAAAAGAGTATTTCAAATTTTATAAACTAAACAAAAAAAGATTAATCAATTCAAATCAAATTAGGAATAAAGCAATTTGATTTGAATTGATTTGAAATACTTTTATCGGGTGACGACATTTGACAAATTCTCTTTGCATTGGAGACTGCTTTGTATTATTTATATAGTTAAAAATATCAGTATTAATTGTTTTATTCGTATTCAATTCAGAATGTGATTTCAATTTATTCATCATTTTTATTTTATTTTTGTTTTAAGAAAATGTGAAATTTTTTTTAAATATGGAAAGTGAAAATCAATTTTCAATTTGAACGTTTTTTTTTATAATTAATAAATATGTATATTAACCAAAAACACTAGCCTTAACATCATAGTGATCCCCTCCCCACCTTCTAGGAAGGGTTGAAGAGTTTACACCCTATCAAGTGCTCGAGGCTAGAGAGAAAAACATTACATCTTAGTTCAACACTTGACAAGTATGATAGGAAAACTTTACACCCTATACATCCTTCACCTTTTAACCTTGGGTGTGTTTGGTTCAAATGAGGGGAGGAGAAGGGAGGAGAGAGATTTTAATTAGCTATTGCGTTTGGTTGAGAGGAGGGAAAGGGAGGGATTTTAATGGAGGGGAAGGAAAGTAACACTATTTGTGTTTCGTTCATAAGGGAAGGGAAGAGATTTTAAAACTAACTTACTTTTATACCTTTATAGTTTTAAATTTTAAAATACATAAGTAAGGTATTTTAGTCATTCCATTCAAAATGTTTTAAAACCCCTTCCCTCCAAATCCCCCCACTTTTGGAGGGGAGTCAAAATTGGGTGAGGAGGGATTTTGCTCCCCTCCATTCTCCTTCTCTCCCTTCCTAAAAATGAACTAAATAATAAATGTTTAAAAAAATCTCTTCCCTCCCCTCCTACCAAACACTATGTTAATCATAAGGATAACCTTTCCCAAACATATCTGATAACTAAAACTCATATCTAAACAGACTGCCATCCACACGGACCACACCAAACCATAATACAAACAAGCATAAAAAAAAACTAAATACAGAACCATTCACAGCTTAATTTGCACATGTCGAACTTCACTCTTCTATCAAATATGTCTTCACTATGCGATTTGCAACTCCAGCATAAACCAACACCAAGTTCTGAGTAGAAATCTCCTTTTATAAAGCTGTTGTTTGTTCCTTGAAGCACCAAACCTTCTAGCACTTTTTTATTTGCACCAATCGTTTTCTGGCTGAATCTCTTCTTCTCCTTTTAGTTCTTTCATTTGTCTTCTCCATCATAGCCTCACTTTTGAATTAAGCTTGAGAACACACCTTCATCAATTCCAAGTAAACACCAGCAGTACTTATCCTTCAAAACCATGTTCGTCATTTCCTGCTTTGTTCTCCATCAGTGATAGAGTTATCTACACCTGGCTTAAGAGAAAAAGATCACTGCATAACAAAAATACAACTTTAATTGTAACCCTGAAACAGATTTATGTTAAGACATGAAAGATAAAAAAAATTCATTGTTTCCTGATGTTGTAATGACAATGAAGTTCCAACACATTTCCACACAACAAATTTTATACTAAAACCATCAATACCATCTCCCTTCCATATTAGAGCCTTCCTTTGCTAGAGATCCGCTATTCTATTTGCTTCCCTTCTTTTGTGCTCAAAACAAACACTTCTAAACATAGAGATCAAATTATCTAGTTTGTTGCAATAAAATCTGACATTCGAAGGACAAATTTCCTTATTTTTAACCCATGCCAAGGCATTTTTTGAATCAAACATAATGATTAAATCCACTTCTTTTACCCAATCTTGCTCTAAGGATATTTCCAAAGCAAAAACTATAGCTAACAATTCAGCTTTGTTTGAGTCCCTAATCCCTATTGAGGCTGCAAAACACCCTTTAATGGCTCCCTAATCCCTATGGTTCCCTAATCCCTGGTTTGTCTTTTGATGAACCATTTCCAAATTTGAATGTAATATCTAAATTAATTGCTTTATTCCCAATCAATTTCCATTTGATTTGAATTGATTAATCTTTTTTGTTTTGTTTTATTTTAAAAAAAATTGTTCAATTTTTAAAATTTGAAATACTTTTTTTCGGTGATAACGTACTTGGCAAATTCTTCTTGCATTAGAGACTATTTTATATTATTTATATAGATATAAATATAGATATATAGATTCCCGTCAATATATATCATGTCTTTAATTTTATATTAAAAAAATTAAAGAATTAATTGTAAAATGCTTGGATAAAATTGTTATGTTCCGTCAATATAAAGTTTTTTTTCGTTATCAACCAATCATTAATTATCATCCCATATTTAACTACATAGAATATTTTTTAATTGATTGATAGTGTAAAAATATTTACTATCAAATAAAATTCTTACTAATTTATGTCTCTAATGGCTTTATGAGAAAAGCATTTGTTTCTATTTGAAACTAGCCCTATTCAAATGTATAACTAATAATTATCAACATGTGGTTTGTCTGAGTGGTAACAGTCTTGGATCCTTTAAGCAAATGATCAAACGTTCGATACTTGACTCCTCTGTACGGAAAAAACCTAATCGGAAGAGATCAGCCCTTCAATGTTGTCTAATATCTTGTAAGATTAGTTTCCGTAGTCGCCGGATATCCTATGAAAACCTTAAAGAATAAAAGACTTTACACTTAGAATGAATAAAAAATACCTCCTAATGATTTACGATTGATTGATAATATAAAAGAGTTTACACTTAGAGTGAATAAAAAATAAACTCTTTTATCTTTGAGCTGTCCCTTGGATACTGTTTAAAATTTTATTATCAATATAAAATGATATAGGCTTAAAATATGTTTCCGTTTCCTGAAATAGCATATTTTAATTTAAGTCCTTATTAATTTTTATTTGTAGTTAGTTTTTTAAAAAAATTGATTTCAGTTTTTATTGCTGGTGAATCTCTCTTATGTACTTATGTAACAGATGAATGCTTATATATCAACAAAAATAAGGACTAAAACAAAAATAATATTTAAAAACTTGAACTAAAACTAAAAAGTAATAAAAACCTAAATAAAAAAATATTTTCACATACCAAAAGAATATTTAAGTAAAAAGTTTTTTTGGTTTTCCAAGGTATCCTTCACGCGCAACTGCAAAGATTAATCTCCCGAGTTACTGGACGATATTTAAGAGCTGATCTTTCGCAATCAGATTTTCTCCATATACAAGAGTATGTGATCGAACCTCTGACCACTTGTTTGAGGGATACAAACTCGTTACCACTCGAACTAATCATATGTTGGTAAGCCTACTAAATAGTAACTCTTTAAAATCACTTTCAAATTCAAAATACGTCCTTATAAAGTTGTACATTAATTACCATCTTATCCTAAACCAGAGTGTTAATTAGCTCACGTTAAGAAACATAATGATTAAAGGGAAAGGCTAATAAACTAACAAGACCCAGTAGAGTTGGTAGATGGTTTCTAATTTCTTAAGCATGCTGTCACGGGTTCAATTCCTGTTGTGTGCATGGAATGGATCAAAATAAAATTTGATTCCTTAACCAGTGTCTTTAAAACAACTCCAATAAGAGTTGCTTAACAAATTGTTGTTGGGTTGCACCATTAGAACAAGTTCATGTGGATGTCACATATAAGGACAAATGTTTCTATAAACAACTGGTTCTTATATAAGAATCATCAATAAAAAAAAGAGAGAGAAAAAATGGTGTATTCTCCAGTATCCCTAATAATTTTGGAGTAAAAGTTATCATGCCCAATCAGAATGCGTCACCTCGATTAAATGAGTCATATTAGTGGGTCAAGTCAAATGGTTCTCACTATCTGATTGGGTCACCTAGCTAGGCAGGATAAAGTTATCCTTGGGATACCATAGAATTAACCTCACATTGAAAAAGAAAATAAATGTAATTAAAGATATGAGTTAATTTGCAAGACTTATTTGGTGAAACTTTTAAGAGTTGTACCATTGGAGTGTAAAGTTACTTAAAGTAGTATAAATTAAAAAACGATGAAATGACATGACAGAACATATAAAAAAATGAGTTTAGCAACTCCAATAAATTGTATCTTTAAAAATACTCTTAGCTAGGACACTCATTATCAACACAAATAATTAAAATACGGAAGATAGAGAATTAGCAACTCATTATATATATATATATATATATATGGACTAATTAATCAAAGAAATAAAAAGATACATTGCCTAATAATAGTAGGATACCTCTGTGATTATGTATTTTTTAACGGATTGGCTTTCATGTCAAGGATAGACTCGCAGACTTTCCCCCCTCTTCTCTAGCTCCCCTTTTCCATGAGATTCTAGATGCAATAACACAGTCATTTTATTTTACTATACAAGTACTACATGACAATCCCCATCTTAACTTTTCACAGACAAAAGGTAACACAGCTGACCTCCATTACCTCTATAGAAAACTTTCTCTCTCTTTCTCATTTTCTTTCTTATAGTCAAACCATACCCATCCTTCTTATGAAGCAGAAAAAGTGCTGTGCTAGAACCTTAACCTTTCTTTGGTGTGTTAGGAGAAAGAAAACGACAGTCCCAACATTTTATATTTATATTCACCACTTAGGATGCATTTGGATTTAGGTTTGAAACATCGTTTAACGGAAAAACACAGTTTATGAGACACAAAACGTGAAAGTAAGAATTTGTTACTTTCATTCGAATGTACGTTTGAACTCATTCCAACGCAAATCCAAACATGCATTTAATGGATATGGTTCTCATTTTTTATTTTGTCAATTAATTATAAATTATCTCACATTATTAAAAACATTTAACTATTATTGTATAACTACCTTAAAAGTCACATATAGGATGAATTGCGATTAATCGACACTATAAAAAATTTTATACCAATAATGTATCAATCAAAATTAAACTCTTATATCTATATTATTTTATAATATTTAGACATATACCTTACAAATTTTGTGTATTTAAACTCTAATTCTATCAGTTAAATAAGTACAAGAAATATAAATAAAAAAAGTGACAGTAACAACTAACTTTATTCAAAACAAAAACACCATCTATATTTCTCTCTCTCCTCCGGGAATTAGGTTATAGTAGCTAGCAAACACCAACACTTTGAGATTTTTATCTCTTCCTTCAACGCAAAAACACACACAACACAACCCGCAGTAATCATCATGTCCTCTCCCCTCTTCCTCTCATCATTAGTCCCTCACTTTCATCATCACCACCGCATCTTTAACTTCCTACCAACCGCACCAAAGCCATCATCCGCCTCTAAGGTAACCAAAACAAGAACAAAGAGAAAAGAGAGAGAGAAGGGTTAGAAGACGAAGAAGATGGCTTCACTCAAGAAGAAGAAACCCTACCTTGTTTCCAATATTCCCTAGCTACTAGTGATGATTCAAGGGTGATCTTCTTCTTTACAGCTTCTCATGCTACCTACCTTCTTCTCTTCTCGGGGAATTGAAGCTTTGTGGTCCGATTGTTTGCTAGATCAAGCAAATTAACCTATAAGTCTATTAATTATCGCCTTGCACCTTTATATGGATTTAATTTCTTTATCTTTTCATCTTTGTCAGCTTTGGTTTGATTTACTTAATTAGGTGATTCAAGATAATTATATTATATATATGGATTTGATTATCTAGTTCTAGCTAGAGTGGTACGTGGTTTTCGAGCCTGATGGTGTTTCTTCTAGATAACGTGATGATGTAATCTTCTCTCTCTTTCTTTCTTTTTGTTGAGCACCATTACAGCTTTATGGCTTCTCTTAATTACTTGTAAATTTGATTTGAAGACTGAGATTTGTTGCTTCAATTTAAGTTTTTGAATTGGATACAGTTGGAAGTATAGATCTGGATTTCCATATCTATGTATGACAATAAATGTTATTCTTCTGAAGAATAGCAGTTGGATTGATCCAAACTATGTTATTTTCTGTACTATATATAGACTTTAATGTTCATGACCTCATGCCATAATCATGTCTGTGCGGTTCCTTTCTTGAAGTAGGTTTTTTTTTTTTAAATATTCTTTTTTTCTTGCGGTGTTGACATGTCTTTTTTTGTTTTGTTTTGTTAGGGGACTCTTTTCTTCTTGACTCTTGAGAAGAACATGAAAATAGATACATAGTAAGTGTTATAAATATACACAACAACCTTCCGCGATGAATCAAATTCTTTATTAACAAATATCCTTTCAGTTGCTGAATTTCATTTTAGGATTTTCATCTTTCATCCCAGAGATGAGTTTTTTTTTTTTATCACAATCCCAGCTACGAAGTGTAAAATTAATCATGCAATGATGCTTGCCAACATATTTTTTCCGCATTTAAATTCCCATAACAGAAGATACCTTTGCAATTTTGTTTAGCATTCTCTATGCAAAACTCAGCTATTTACGTACTTAAATATGTTAAATTTATCGTGCAATTATAGAATTTTCAATAAGGGTTATTTTCTCTGATTGCACCTTGCTTTAATTAATTTACTATTTGCCATTACAAAGCTGCCCTCCTTGTGCGGTTTCAATTAGAAAGGCGGGAGGTTGATGCCATGCATATATTCTTTTCTTGTTCATTGGATAGCTTATAGCGGATGAGAAAATAGTCCCGTTTGGCAAGTCATCTGTCATGAGCTTATAACGTTTTTTCACGAGCTTATAGCCTGAGCTTAGAGCTTATAGCGTTTCATTTTTTTCTTCCATTTTTATCCTTATTTTCGTAATTTAATTTTACCTTTATTATCTTCTCTCGCTTTTATGTAAAATCATTTAACGAAGATGTCACTTTATGTTTTTTATATTTTTCAGCTAGTTCAACAGCTAATTTTATCAATCACTTCCACAGAAAATAAGCTAGCTTATCCATTATCTGTTATCAGTTATCTCATCCGCTATAATTTATCCACTATCAACTAGCTTATCCGTTAACAGTTAGCTTTTCCGCTAACAGTTAGTTTTAACAGACAGACTCTTAATTTTGTCCTTATCTATATTCGACTATTAGATGTCCTTCCTTATCGCGTGGGGACTATATTAAGTATAGTTTCAGTGAAAAACCATGAGCTGTTAAGTACCGAGGGGTTTTGTGATGTATACGATGAGTCGGATCTTCATTTTCTTGTGTGGCACATTTAACCTTGAAATTTACCCGCTATAATTAAATTTAAAACGTATGTACATGTCGCATGTAAGTATTAAAGATAATTAAGCAATAAAATGAGTGTTTGTGTATGGTCATCTCCTACTTGTATATATTTTGGATATTGTATAAGCCTTTGTGAAGTAAAATGAGGTCATCTCCCATATATCTGGTCTTTGATTTTGCCTTTGATGCACTTGTTTGTCTACTCAACTATAGTATGGCAGTGATTCATGCGTAATTGCGTATGAAGAACCGTCTCTGTTACACTGCTTTATGAAAATGCTTAAGACACTACACAATTATTTTAGTGTGCGTGTATATACATAATTGTAGCACTGATCTTTATATATAAACTTTCTCACGATATCAGTCAACACGAATAACGTACATATATAACAATTAACCAGATATTCAAATAATTAAGTACAGATTATATTTATGAAGCACCCGGGAAACAATTTATCCCTAGCTAGAATGCATGCATGGCATTACTGGGTGTTGAATGAAGTATATGCAAGTCTTTTTGCTAGCAATGCAAGTCTTATTGCTTGATAAAGATTGGGCTTAGTGCCGACATAAAGGTCCGGCTTGGAGGGGCATCGCTCTATTGTAGCAGCAATGATTCTTATGATAGAAATAAACTTATTAAAAGATCATCAACTTACTTAAAACATTAGACAGACCACTGTATCAGTATCTAGCATTTTTATCAAATGCTTGACCTGCTAAAGAGGAGCACGCCAGGCACCATGCCAAGTTTTTGGGCTGAACTTTTGTTAACTACGGCAAGAGCACTTCTTCCAAATTAACTGTTTCTTTTTTATCTATCACAAGAATGGGGATGCACATATACATATGCCTTTGTTTACCTTCTCCTGCTGTGGTGATAGATTGGAGTTGCCTTTTAGAGGGGAATACCAAATACCCCTGCTCAAGATTATGCTTTGGTGGGTAATTGACTTTTGTAAATAACATATTGTTTGTGCAGCCGAGGATTTTCAAAGTTAGTATGTGTTTGTAAGGTTTTTTATTTACTTTGGTTGTGATTTTTTCAGGTTTTCGTTTTATGCAATAGACATACTGACGTGTATATATATTAGTGTCAGTATAGTAGTTACATAGAACCTATTCTTGTAAAGCTTCCTCTGTAAACGGGTTAGGGTATCCCTGGTGCACTCTCTTTTAATCTTATTTGGCTTATAAAAAAAAGTATGTGATTTACATATGGCCTACGGCTACCCTTTTCTTCTTTTTCTTGTATCTTGCTTTATATATGAGTTTGAGTATTCTTGTACTTCTATCGATATACATTTTGTTTATAAAACAAATGAAGCAGAACCCTAAGCAAACCTATGCCATGAACAATGCTAGTCTCATCAGCAAACCTTTGAGCTCTTTGTTAAGAAATGATAAAATGTATTTATATTAAAACATACCATAACCTATTTTCGTTATTATTTATAGTAAAAGTAACTTAAATTCAAATAAAAAGTAATTTAATTTAATAAGAAATGATACAAACTTACTTCAAATTTTAAATATATATATATATATATATATATATTGTTTCTATTTAAATTTTTTTCTATTAAAATTTTAATTTTTTTATTTATACATATATGACAAATGTACTAAGTTGTGTCCAATTTTGTACTCATACATCTCATGAAAACAAAGTGGTCAATCATATATTAATTTAATTACATCATTAAATATACAGAAAGCATTATTTTTCCATATTTAATACTTCAATTGTAGTGAAAATGTGATGTTTACACTCTTTTAATTATGTCACTATTTTTAACTTTACATGTAAATTCAGTCAAAAAAAAAACTTTACATGTAAATTCGCTTTTGAGAATAAGTTATCTAGGGGAGATACGGTCAGGGTCCAGATGGAAGGATATTTACCCCTACACTCAAGGAATAATCATTCTGTATGGTGGAAGGATCTTTGTAGCTTGGACACACAATCTAATTACATGTTTGGATGGTTCAATAATGGTTTGAAAAAAGAAATTGGAAACGGGAAAGGGACTTTTCTTTGCAATGATTCATGGTGCATTTCCTTGCCTCTATCTGTTTTGTTTGAAAGACTATTCAATATGTCAGTTAACAAAAGATAGCAAAATTGCGAAGTTGGACAGTGGTGTGATGTTAATTGGATTTGGTCTTTAATCTTTATCTTGGAGGCGCACTATGTTTGGCTGGGAAGAAGATTTGTTAGTAGAACTCATGGATATGCTCAACGTGGTGGTCCTGAATGAGACTAGGGTGGACAAATGATTATGGTCATACAATTCACCACCTACTAGTTATATATCCGTGCATACGCACGGGTTCGGCGGAGTTGATTGTGATAATTATTTAAAGTATGACATATTAATATTAGACTGGTAGATATTACTTCAGACGGGTTGACTTTTAGTAACACTTCAGACGGTTGAAAGTCATCAAACAAACGAAGGCCACGGGTGAAAGCTTCATTAGACGAACGAAGGCTTAGACGGGTGAAAGCATGAAAGCTTAGACGGGTGAAAGTCATCAGACGAACAAAGGCTTAGATGGGTGAAAGCATGAAAGCTTAGACGGGTGAAAGCTTCATTAGACGGTTGAAAGCTTTGACGGGTGAAAACTTTATTAGACGGGTGGAGTATTTGTGTAGACTTCAGAGAGTTGAACTTTCCTTAGTTCCAGACGTATGAACTTTTCTTAGTTCCAAACGTGTGAACTTTTCCTAGGTTCAGACGGGCGAACTTTTCTTTAGTTCAGACGAGTGAAAGCTTCATTAGACGGGTGGAGTATTTGTGTAGACTTCAGATAGTTCAACTTTTCTCAGTTCTAGACGTGTGAACTTTTCTTAGTTCCAGACTTGTGAACTTTTAAAAGGTCTTTCACTAATAGTCATCAGACGAGTGAACATTTAAAAGGTTCACCCGTCTGATGACTATCAGTGAAGAACCCGTCTGATGACTATCAGTGAAGGGCCTTTTAAATGTTCACCCTTCTGATGACTATCAGTGAAGGACCTTGGGTGATGTTCACCCGTCTGAACCTAGGAAAAGTTCACACGTCTGGAACTAAGGTGCTTCAGGTCCTTCATTGATAGTCATCAGACGGGTCCTGCATTGATAGTCATCAGACGGTCGAACATTTAAAAGGTCCTTCATTGATAGTCATCAGATGGGTAAACATTTAAAAGGTTCTTCATTGATAGTCATCAGACGGGTCCTTCACTGATAGTCATCAGAGGGTGATCATTTAAAAGGTGCTTCAGGTCAACTATTGAATAATATTCTACTTAAAAGAATACATAGCAAAAATATATGCACATGCATATGAATATCTGCATATATGTCTCAAAATAGATACACAACGAAAATATATATATCGAAATATCTGCATATAGCAGTTTACAACACAAAAGAAGGTCAATTTTTTGATTGAGGATGTTAGATTGGACACTAATTTATAGAACTAAAGGCAACACATCAAATTTTTTGCACTCTAACCCATTTGACAACAGCATTGAAGACAACATGGTTGTAGTAGTTAACAGTTGCCTTTCTTTATCTTGTATTAATATCTTTAATCCTTGTTTGCTTTGAACTCTAGAAATTGCAACATATAACTGACCGTGACTAAAGACATGTTTAGGCAAGTATAGTCCAACACTTGCCAATGATTGACCTTGGGATTTGTTGATTGTCATAGCATATGAGACAATTATAGGAAATTGTCTCCTAATTAGCTTGAAAGGCCATGGTGATTGGGACGGAGACAGAGACATCCGAGGAATGTACGCGATGCTTCCAATGTTCTTTCCTGACATTATCTTTGCTTCAAGTACATGATTTGCTAGTCTTGTGACAATCAATCTAGTCCCGTTACACAAACCTTCAGCCTGGTCCAAATTCCGTAAAAGCATTATTGGAGTGCCAACCTTGAGTTTGATCATATGATTTGGAAGGCCTGATGTTCTAAGAGAGTGTAGAAATTTAGGAGTAAGAACTTCATATGGTTGAGTCTCATAAGCTTCTGACTTATCGATTGAATTTGAGCTTAGATATTCTTTTTCATCACCTATATTAATCAAAAAACAATATGATTAAATTTTATAACTACTCAGTGTAAATGTATAAAATAACCAATATAGAATGTAATAATTATAGCAATAAAATACCTGGTATCAAGTTCAACACATATTCATTGATTTGATCAACAATTTCAATTGTTGATGCCAAAGTAGCTCTAGATTGCAGGAACTCTTCATTTTTGTATTCCTGTATCAAATTAGGACGTGTGCTTCTAACTATGGCATCTATTAGGTCAAGAAATTTTTTTATCAAGAATTCCTATGGGATATCAATTTCTGCATATACATCATTTGGCTCAGATAATTTACCATCACCTACATCCAATACCCATTGCGAAAACTCAGCAAGTTCTGATCACTAGTATCTCCTGCACCATGTTGTAAACGCATGTTTTTAGTAAGAGTTAACACTTGGCAATGATCCCAAAGATATGATGCATTGATAGTTGCATGTACGATATCCGAACGACTTTCTCTTGGAATAATTGGTAGAATTTGTCTAAAGTCTCCACAAAAAACAACTACTTTTCCTCCAAAAACTGAAGAAGAATTATTTTCACAGTTCATTATATCACTTAGACTTCTATCCAATGCCTCAAAACAATACTTATGTACCATTGGAGCTTCATTCCATATGATCAATTTTGTTACTTTCAATAGCTCCTCAAGTTCGCTTCCTTGATGAATATTGCAAGTTGAGTTATCCATTGTAGGAACAAGTATCTTGAACTTAGAATGTGCTATTCTTCTTCCAGGTAATAGTAGAGATGTTATGCCACTGCATGCTACGGTCAACACAATATGATGTTGATAAGGTAATGCAGAAGCCAGAGTTTTCCACATGAAAGTTTTTCCAGTACCACCATAACCATAAAGGAAAAACATACGGCATTGCCCTTTGTTTACTGCCTGCATGATTTTATCAAAGATAACTCTTTGCTCACCTGTCGGAATAATTACATAAATTAATAAAATAGTTGAGAAAGCGCTGAGAAAATATAAATAAGTATTTATTAGAATATTCCTATTGTAAACGGTAACAAAAGTAAGTATTTGACCTGTAAGAGAAGCAAATAAATTTTCAAATTGAACTTGTAACTCAGCTGTATCATAATCACGTTCAACATAAATCAGTATATTCCCTAATTGATTGGTCACATAGCCTTTCGGATATGGCATTGAAGGATAATCTTTTAGACTTTTCCTATTTGCTTGCATCAATGTCTCAATCTCTATTAGAGTTAAATTTTGTAACTCTTCATCACTATGCTGCAAGTCCACAAAAAAAGGAAATATAATTCATAAGTTAATTTATTTTGTGGCTTACAACATAATTAAAAAAATTGGCATAAAATTTGTTGGTAGATAAGTACATTCATACCTTGGTTATTGCATAGTCTTCTTTGGTTATAAAGAATCCCATCTGACAACCATTTCGATGTTTATTTCCAAACATGCTCTGGTCTATTAATGCTTCCTGTTAAGAGGATTGTCACAAATAATTTTCTCAGGTAGAAACCTGAACCCCAGTCATTAGCTTCTCTTATAGCTTAAAAATATTCTTTATCATCTTCAAGTAAACCCATTGCAAAACATGCTTCCCTGAAAGTTGGATATTCAATTGCCCACAGTTCTAAGGCCTTCATAACATGTTGCTCCTTTTACAATTGTTAACATCATTCTTAAATAGAATAGCTCTCCTGTACTTAGAGGTACCCAAATCAACCTACCAATTGTATGACCTTTCTTTCGTGGTTTCCATGACCTCTTGCTCTTAACATAAACAAACTTAGAAACAAATTGTGGATAAGTCAGATTTCTACCTTCAGGGAATGTCTTGTTTGCTTTCATCCATGATGTTAACATTGATTCTGTAATACTTGGCTTTGAAAGAACATCATCAATGTCCTCATAATCATTAAAGTAAACTGCTTGCTCACCTGGTAGGTGAAAGAACAATCTTTCAACTGCTGGTTGTCTACCATGAATTGGAAAGGAATAAATTCTCCAACATGCTTCATATGGTGACACATTCATCAATATTACGTCCTTGGGATGATCCTTCACCTTGCGTCTGAACCATAATAGTAGTAATCCTATCATAACCTTTGTTTATATACTTAAATAAGTATTTGATGGAAGTACCTTGGTTACACTATTCCAAATTAATGTGTGCTTGGTACTTCAATAATAATTTTGGATTATAAGGGACAACATGGCTATTATCAATAGAAACCCCATTCTTGACAATTGTGTTACCAGTATTTCTTCTTCTATAGACTGGAAAACCATCGTGGTCAACAACTGCTGTGCTTTGGAATTTTTTAGGGTAATACCTAGAGCACTTACCATCTTTCATGCATGGAGATGACTTGTTTGCCAGACCACATGGACCATGGATCATGTGAGTTTTTACTAACTCATATAATTCTTTCTCTTTCCTGATTTGGAATTTCGGCTAAAATAATTTTGTCAATATCATCAGGAGTTGGGTACTTGTTAGATGGATGTAGGAAGATAAGTATATGTGCATGTGGCAACTCCCTTTTTTGAAACTCAATAGTATACATATCTGTAATAGACAATGGTAAACATATATGTTAGTAGTTTGTCATTGACTGGTCACAATTAAAATACTAAAAAAATTATGTGAGTGATCAAGATAGGACTTACACCCAAGTTTTTTTTCCAAAGGCATGTTTCTTTCTCAAATCTGTTAACAACTCATCAAATTTTATTTTAAATACTCTTGATATAATATCAGGTCTGTCATGTGGCTTCAAATGCATGGGCTGAAATAACCTTTGTATTTCAGGCCAATTTGGATTGTATGTAAAAGTCAGAAACAAATCTGGAAATCCAATGAAACTACAAATAACCATCCCATCAAAGTATAATTGATCCATGCATCTACGACTACCAACAAATGTCGATGGTAAAATGATTCTTTTTCCTTTATTTGCTCCTTGTGTTTGACCACGGTCATCAGATTCATTCAGACTATGATATTTATCAACTCTCAGGTTTGATTGATTTTTCCTGATAAAAGAGAGTCGTTCTGACTCAATCATTGTGTAACCATCAACTACAAATTGCTGAAACAGTCTTCTTGATCTGATTAAGGTTTGTGCCTCATCTTTCCTGGTTTGAATTCTGAAACAAAGCCATTCTCTTATTGTAAGTTGATTCCTTTTATTTCTATAAGAGTTGCCTCTATTTCTATGAAGCACATCATGTCTGTAACCATCTTCACCATAAGGAAATAAAAGGGGATACTGGTAACCCAAATAGCTCGTATGTAACTCATCTATTCTTTGAAGTTGACCACTTTGTGTTCCATAATAATGTCTCTTTTCGATGCGGTGTCAACATCACCAACAATAAGAGCAGCTACTTCTGAGGCGCTAGGTAGGCTATATATTCTACCATCGGTTGATCTATCAGAAATTAGTCTCAACTTTAAATCTTGGACATGACCATCTTTCAATCTTTCGCTAACCATCCGGAATCATGTTGCATGAGAATTATTTTCATCAAGCATGGCTGACAAATTCCGCACAATTTGAGGATCTATGTTCTCTTGATACCTATTGTTAAAAAATGAAAAAGTTATGGTCAGCAAAAAAAATAGCTGAGATGGTAAAATATTATGAAATTTTGAACTTTAAGCATGTTGTATATACCTTCCTATGGCACGCATTCTATTTTGTATTTCATTTTCTATATCATAAATATAAAGTTGTGCAAACTTAGGGACATGACCGGGCATAGGTAATATGCTGTCAATTCTATGGCAGGATTGTCCTTGTATTCTAATAGTTGGTGGTCCTCTACCATCATTAATTGACCTATCAAGTTTTACTCCTGGGGATGTAAATGCAAACATCATGTTATAGGCCCGTATGTGCTACTAAAAATTTTTACTATCTGCAGAATCATTTTCAAATAGTATATGTTGGAGGTATGTAAGTGGTGGCCCCAAAAGTGGTAGTTGAATCTTTCCTTACCCACAACATAGATGGTACTTAGGTGTTGCGGCGTGTCTGTATTTCCGTGTTCTCTCCTGATACCACATATATGCATGGCAATCTTGACATTCGATGAATGGATCACCAATATCAGAATATCCTATGAAGAAAATAAAATATTGATTAGTCGTAAAGACTATTGATGGAATTCAGATTTTCAATATTATTTAGTGCCTTCACTGATAACACCATGTTGATTGGGATTGATATTTCCATAGAGTTCTTCTTCCTCAGAAGTTGAGCTATTATCCGAATCTAATCCTATTGAACATGAGAAGAGTTGTGGTAAATGGAAATTTGTAAAGGCAAATGATATTTGCATCCAATGACATAGAGAGGTTAATAATTTTGCTCTAAGTACCTTGAGATGGTTGAATATCTAAATCTGAATCATCTTCTTCACCATCAAGTGAATCATATCCATTTTCTAAATTTTCATGTGCCGGCTGGTGTCCTGAGAAGATGGCATTGTCTTAAGGTGGATGTATTCTTATTTTGTGTGATCTCAGTGAATCTTGTCATTAGATTGACACCCAATGAATCAATGTGTATGACTCTTTTCTTCCTCTGTGATGCAGTGTGTTCAGTACTTGGCTGATTATTTGACCAAGAATTATAACTGAATATGGAATTTAACTGAGTATGTTTCTGATTTCCCTGATTGAGTAGGCTAGAAGTGATATTTGAAAGTAGTGTCCTGTTCCCTGATGTTGCTTGAAGGTTCAATTGAGCATTTTGAGTTCTAGCATTAGATCTATTTGGAGTTCTTTCCCGCAGCAGATTTTTTCTCTTCAAACGTGCTTTCGACGATAACTCTTTCATGAAGTTCTTTTCATGATCCATATCTGTGAGGAAATTATAATATATGCATTATCACAATTTGAATTACAAATTGAAAATTATGCTTGACAGTGTTCTGCACTCATTATCAAATAGCACATTTAAGATGATAAATTTGTTTAATGTAAATAGATGTAATTGAAGTAATCTTACGTATCATTGACAAAACTGAATAACATTGTAGAAAGCAAGCAAGCTGAACTATCAAAAGTGAATTCATAGTGCAATTTATTTTAAGTGGAGCTTGCCTTATGATGCAATTTGAGAATCTAAGTTACCATGTTAGTGCAAATCTACATTATTTCTTCTCATTATTGTCCTGCCCTATTATGATCACCTCATATTCTAAATATCACCCGTTTGACAACACCTCAATGCCCAGATATTCAAATTCAACAAATAAACAAATAAGATACCACGGAAGATGCTATTGGAAATTTAAAAAACAATTCAAAGCAGTAAAATTTGTCAATTGGGTTTTATATTAAAAAAGGATGAATATGATATAAGAAAAAAGAAACTGATATAAGAAAAGAGAAACTGCTGAATGAGGATTGCTGTGTAGAGTAAAGTGCTTCCATTAACCTATGCATTTATAGTGAATCATGCTTTACTGATTACTGTATTGAATACTAATTTCTGTATTAAATACTAACTTAATAACATACCTGATATGTGTTGAAGATCTGGAGTGAAGATTGAAAAAGAGGAATGTAATCTGTTTGAATGGACCGTGTTAATATCCACCAAAAAGCATGTGGCTTATTTGAACCATGGACACTAATCAGTTTCAACTGCTTGCTTGCTTATGCCATTCACTTCCTGTTCAGTATTCCAGCCGAAGGTAGAAACTCAAAATTGAAGAAACAATTGAAAAAGAAAGGATGTGGTACTAATTTTCTTATGTAGTGACAGCTAGAATGGTTGAAAGAAAGTAAGATTTTTGAAAAATGATAATGATAATGGTTCCTTGGTTTGTTTAGATTTTCTCGTATTAAGTCTTAAGTTGTTGATAAAGAGATATGTTGTATTGTTGGTAAGTGTGATTCAGATAGTACATCCTAGTTGACCTTATATTTTATTTTTGGCTACCGTGTCAAACACTCAAATCCACTGGTATCATGAAGTTTCTTTTATGATGATAGTTCTGCAAAACTACTCCCTAGACAACAGGCTGTATGTGGTATTCTAATTTAATATTCAGTGATGTACCAACTGCCCACCTGCCTAAAAGTTTTATGACAGTTGTTGTTGGCTGACAATTCATAGTATAGATTTGTACTTATAGTCCTACGTATCATTAGGAAGCAAATTTATTTTTCAAACCCAGTTGGAAGTAGAGTTCTTCAACCACGATTTCTCAACGTGGGTTTTTTTTTTTCATTTAGTTTTTATTGTTTTCATTATTTTAATTAATTATATTAATTTATTTTATTAATTAATTATGTTAGTGTAATTAATTATGATAATTATTTTAATTAAATAATTTAAATAAAAAATTTAAATTATGAATTAAATTATTTATCTTATTAATTAATTTAATTACATTTTTAATTAATTGTAATAATATAATAATAATAATAACAAATTATACTTCATACGGGTTGACCTTTAATAATACTTCAGACGGGTGAAAGTCATCAGACGAACGAAGGTTTAGACGGGTGAAAGTTTCATTAGACGAATGAAGGCTTAGACAGGTGAAAGCATGAAAGCTTATACGGGTGAAAGCTTCATTAGACGGTTGAAAGCTTAGACGGGTAAAAGTCATCAAACGAATGAAGGCTTAGACGGTTCAAAGCATAAAAGCTTCATTAGACGGGTGAAAGCTTCATTAGACGGTTAAAAGCTTCATTAGACGGTTCAAAGCTTAGATGGGTGAAAGCTTCATTAGACGGGTGGAGTATTTGTATAGACTTCAGACGGGTGAAAGCTTCATTAGACGGGTGGAGTATTTGTGTAGACTTCAGACAGTTGAACTTTCCTTAGTTCCAGACGTGTGAACTTTTCTTAGTTCCAGACATGTGAACTTTTTTTTAGTTCACACGGGTGAAAGCTTTATTAGAAGGGTGAAGTATTTGTGTAGACTTCAGACAGTTGAACTTTCCTTAGTTACAGACATGTGAACTTTTCTTAGTTGCAGACGTGTGAACTTTTCTTGGTTCCAGAAGTGTGAACTTTTCCCAGGTTCAGACGGGTGAACTTTCCTTTAGTTCAAATGGGTGAAAGCTTAGACGGTGAAAGCTTCATTAGACGGGTGGAGTATTTGTGTAGACTTCAGACAGTTGAACTTTCCTTAGGTCCAGACGTCTGAACTTTTCTTAGTTCCAATAAGAACTCATAAGCAGTGTTTTTTGAAATCGCATTAATATTTATAAGCAAAATTTCCTCCTTAATTAACCCATAAAAACTGAACCTTATCAAATTCTTCTCATTACTGCACAGTTAAACAATTTGGTAACTGCAAGTCTAAAAAATCAAGCATCTATGAAAATTCATGGATTGTTTAGGAAGTATTTAAAGAGTACGAATATGGTAAAACATCATGTTATTGGAGATGATTGAAGCTTTTTTTAACTCATAAGAAAGAGATTACTTCATTCTTAATTAAATATAAATATTTACTACACTGGAAAATTACAATTTTGATTGTTTCTCAAAGAGGGTTCACCCTGCAGTGTTACTTATAGTAACCACTTGATCCATAATATTACAAAAATTCTTCAAGAGAACCAATCATGGTACCAACTACTACTACAAACATGTTATCATATTTTTACAACTAAAAACTGCCAACTAAGGTGACTACAACACTGTCATTCAATTTTTATCTGCTTTGTAATCTTTGTGGATGATAGCTGTGCAGTGGCCAATTCTTGACGGAACTTTTCATCAAACTCGATTTCAGATGATACTCTTTTGGCTGGAGTGATAGAAGCTTACATGTCAGGATCATGTTCTGCTGTTTCAGATAATGATTGCTATAATTTGATAATAATTTTCATGTAAGATTTTAATCAGTATAGAACAATAGAGTAAGAACTATAATGTGAAATCCATGCAATTGAAACTTACAGTGTCAAAGTAAACATAATCATTGATATGTGACTTTGCCTTATCATCAAATTTGGATGTCTGCTGAGCCCAAAATTACATGTATCAAGACATATGAAAAATTTTATACCACTGAAATTTTAAGCAGCATAAAAGAATTGTGCTAGAATTATAAATGCGTTTTCTATGGAATTGAGACTTACAGTTTCTAATTGAAGACCTTCATTCACAGTTGACTTTCCCTTATCATGAAGTTTGAATGTCTGCTAAAAATAATAACTCATGCAATAGGTATGTGTATAATCAATCATTACAGTTGGTACAATATAGAATTAATATACCTCTTTAGTTTCAATCTGATCCATGATTGTCTGAATCATTTGTGTGTCATCCCAAACTTAATTACAGAACACTGGTTGTAACTTGGTGCACTTTTACCCTGAATGCCAAAGTTCTTGCCAACATATTATCAAGCAGATCTGGATAAACCCTTGGATTAAATTCACCTTCCTAAGAAAGAGATATGACAAATGTATAATCATAATCTAGATGTAAAATACATTGTTACAATGGTAGATTAAATACAAATTTGAGGACTACATACCTCAATCATGTTGTTCATAAGTTCTAGAGCTGACTTTCCTATCATTGTTTCAGAATCACAGTCCCAAAACAGAAATTTTGCATTATGTTTTTTGTCATAAACTCTTATCTCCAATTTATACCTATTCAGCATAATGATAAAAGTATTAATTCCTATATTTAACTTCAAAGTGACAGATGAGAGTGCATATAAATGACTAACCATAGCACACTGGCTCATTGTAATGGCCAGACTGACAAGTGAATGGACCATCCACTGTTGTTGCTTTTTTAGTGCAGGTAGAACATCCTGGATAACTCCAACCATGTTTTGAGACAATAATTTTTCCAGTTGTCCCGATAGTGACACATGTTGTTTCCTTGACACATTTTCAAGCATGAGCAGCAATGTACACATCAAATTTGAAGGTTACTCCAAAATATAAACCTCATAATATATGAAAATAGATATACTATATACCTGGTTAAGAGTATTTATCTCCTGAATACTTTTCACTTGGGCCTTATACATGAACCTGTCCTGTTCAGAAAATTGTGACTCTCCTGTCACTTGGGACACCATTTGAGTTGTTGTTTCATTGACTTCATCTGGTGGTAAACTGCAATTAAGGATGAGTTAAAAAATTATCACCAACTTAATAAGTTTACTATTTGTTTTTACCAACCATTATAGATGAATAGAGATATCCCATCTACCTTTTTATGAATTGTTGTATTTCTAATATTTCTTCATCAAATAAAAGCTTTGAACCGTACCAACTGTTGGATACTGAAGCAGGATATTTTCCTAACACATAGTTGTACTTTAGAATTCTATATGACATATTAAGTTGATAGAAATATATAAAGACTAAAAATAAGTAAACATATTGTCTAACCTTGTGCCTCCTTCACCCTTACATGCGTGAGTATCATAACAATTGGTCCATGAAGACATCCTTCATTGTAATAATTCAAGAATTTCATTGCAGCCTCTCCCCAAAAAGTACATTCTACCAAGTTGCCACTACAATGACATTAAGTGATCTGATGTTAGAATAAGAGTTAAAAAAAAATAGGGAATTCAACGGCAGCAAAAGATAAGGAAACAAATTTACCTAATGTCCATCATCGTAAACACAACTCTCTTTGGGTCTGCTTGAGGTTGAGAAGAAACTAACTTGTGCAAAGCTCCAATCAAATCTGTATTAAGGTTAAATTTTGAAGGTTATTAGACATGTACTAAAATTTCAAATATCATTACAACTGAAATCGGTACAAAATCTGATGTAAATCTTACCTACTAACAAATCAGGACGAAAATTGCCACTAAGTATCTCAGCAAAGTCTTTGAAGCGATATTGGAATGGAGGAATATTAAGAAGTTCTTTCTCTTTAACTATTATACCACCACTAAATACCATTTTGTAGTGATGATCACAAACCTTAAATTGAAAATCATTCTAAAAAACAACAAAATTTTCAAAGATATAAGTATTATGTTCCTTCAACTTTGCCTTCCATGTCCCTGTCTCCTCCTTTGGAACAACAGCATGAATCTTATCTCCCTTATTAACAATAAAAACAACAAAAACAAAAAGATTAAAACAACAAACCTCTTTGATTGCTGACAGGAAATACGGATGAGATACATAAAGTTATCTTGGCATCCATGAAAACCATTTCTAGATGCTCTTGCTTGGCCTTATTGACAACCGTCCAGATATCTACAATTCTAACAGCTATTTTCCAGCGTTCCTTAATTTGAGTCATTGATGTCAGTGTCAATGGGACGTGCCATTTAGATAAACTGTCAGAGCCAAAACTAAAATTATTGTAATATTTACAGACCCATTTAGATAAACTGTCTGGGATCTTATATTTTCTTTATATGCAAACCACATACTTTCTACTTATTTTTTAAGCATTTTGAGTATGTAGCTTAAGACTTCAAAACTGAAAAACTAAGTAAAAAAAAATGTGGGGGAAAGTTGTGAACAGAGTAGAAATTTTCATATAAGCAAACCACATATTTTTTAGCATTGATAAAAGATGGATGTTAAATGCAACAGGGTTAAAAGCAACAGACTATGTTCCAAATAAACATATTAAAAGATTCATGCTTTTCTTCTTCTCAAAACATCACAATCTAAGAGTCTAGGTGTGAACAACAAATATCAAACAGATATATCAAACAAATGTTACACAATAAAGTTTTGTGAAGGATAGATTGATAGAAAAAAAAATGAAGTTTGCCTTAAAATAAGAAAATAGAATGAAACTCTTCAATGTTGGTTGTGCTCCAAGGCTGGAACTCGCGCGGTGTGCACCAACCCACCTGGAACGAAAAAATATAAACTCTGATAAGAGGATGAAGATGCAGAAAAAATGAAGATGAAAAAGGAGTATTTTTTACCAAGGAATTGGAAGAAGCAGATGAAGAATAGGAAAAGTAAATAAGAGGATGAAGATGAAGTGGAGAAGAAGAAGAAGATGATGCGTAAAGCAGTGAGCCGATAACGTGTATCAGAGGAGAAAGAAGAAAAGTAGGTGGCAGTGATATGATATATCTCCTATCTCCTGTAACGTCTAAAAGTAGCAATGGAAAAGGAGACGGGTATACAATAGAAAAAGAAAAGGGGAAGGAGACGTGTATGAGTGAGTAAACCATATCTCCTAACTCGAGACTCATATTTTTGTGATAGCACAATTATCCCCAAAACTGGACAGCCGTCACAGATTTAGTATGTCCAATTTGGGGATTTTACCTGATAGCAAAATGTCTAATTGAAAATGAGATTTACTCTTTAAAATCTGCATATATCCAGCTACACACTCTCCAGAAGGGTATTTTACAATTCATATTTATTGTATATAACATACGTGATTTCTCATAATTATTGTAAAATTCATATTAAAGAGACTTAACAATTCCCTGTGCAAGTGTTTTGGTTTTGCTTTACTCATGTGTCAGATAGCATCATTCTTGGATTTAGGAATAAGAATTCAGTTAGTTGAATTAGAAGTAATTAAATATGAACAAAATTAGTCTCTTACATTATGGACCTTATATATTGAACAAAAAAAATACCTTTTTGTCTCTTATATTAAGGACCGAAGGGAGTATAATTCGTTCAACAACCTGATGGGGAAGTGCACTTAGTATTATTATCATTCAGTTAATATAAATTATACTTCATCCGTCTCATTTTACTTGTCTCATCTGGTTATGTATACTTCTTAAGAAAATGATTAAGTTTAATAATTTTTATAACAAAATGACACTCTTTGACTAAAATATCCCTATTTAAATTGTATGGTTGGATAGCTGCAATTACTTACCAACCACTACGCTGATTGGTATTAAAAATCATTAATATAGATTGGTTGCGATACAAATGGTATTTTTGGGAAAAAAAGTAATCAATACTTTTTGATTTTCTAAAAGGACAAAATTTGAGACAATGCAATATTCTAAATGGGACAAGTAAAATAAGACAGAGGGAGTATAAGTATTTATAGGGGTGAGAGTGAGAGACGGCGTACTGTCCGAGGCGCCACGTGACATGCCCTAGACAAAGACACTACTTGAAATAGCGTCTTTGCTAGAGCACGCCATGTGGCTCGTTTCGGTAAAAGTCAAAGTAACGTCTTTTATGTGACCCAAAAAATATCAAAAAATGCCACATTGAAAAAAGTGGATTACTTTAATAAATAGTTGCAAAACAATGTTATTTTGGTAAATAAATTGTATAAGAGGGTTAGTTTGGTTAAAAATCGTTGTCTATCTCTCTTCTGCATTATTTGAAGCTTCTGAAATGAAGGTTCCAGTTCCACTTTCACAAAGCTTTGTCCAGTGAAGCTTAGTTTTTTACGAGCTCTAGGTGTTTTCGGCACCCTAGCCCTTGAATGCCAAATCTTGGGCCGATGTTGATAATGAAGATGATAATTATGTAACCACTGCACCGCCTCAGTTTCTGTTGACCGTTCCCCAGCCACTGCAGCACAGGAATTTGGAGAAAGTGGGAAATTTTGAGGTGCAGTATTCAATTCTATATTTTTGTTTATTGTTTTCCTTTATGTTTTTATAGTGATGTTCTTCTGTTGTTCAATTCAATTGATGTTCTTTTATATTTTGAATTTACTTTAATTGCTTCATGAAATATCCCATACATTGCATTTTTAATGGTTTGGAAATGCTACAGGATATCTACGTCTATAGATGTTGTGGATGCTAACAGCCAATGATAGGTGGTAACATGGTGAATCAGGAATGTCTAGAATGAAGTTTGAACATCTTTTATTTGTATGAATCCAATCTACTCATCCATGGAACATTTTGTAGTGTAGACCTGTAGTTCGATTTTCTACAGCTTGTGTCTCGCAAAGAATCTATTAAAATTTATTTTAATGCCCGTAATGTGCACCGACAGGAGAGGAAGGTCCTGTTGGATACTTGATTATCCCTTTGGTTATGCCTTTTCTTAGGAAACCTGGAGCTCTTGAAGGTAATTTATGATATATTTCTGCTGTATAGTTGGAGAGAATTGATAGTTTCGTTCTATTTGCTATTTGATTTGTTCTAGCTTCCTATGTTGGCAAATTAGCTAGAGATCCTTTTAATCCCTGTAGAGTTTTATATGTAACTAGACTGAAATTTTTCAAAACAGAACAGGTGCACTTTTTGTAATCATTAATCAAGCTCCAAATTTGAAGATGTTTGGCCTGTTACAGGTACTCTTCTTGGGTCATAACCTCCATTTTCTTTTTCTTTTTTGAGATTCCATAGATTCATTTTGGATCTTTGTGAAATGTTTATGTGACATAAAGTCTATATGTGTTGACTTGCTTACTTTAGCAACACGCCTGCTTTCTTAAACTAATTCCTTCTGAAGGGTTTTGCAATTGATCCAATTTTTTGGAAAAAAAGAGATATAGACTAGGATTATAAGCACCACTAACCACCGGTAAGTTATTGCTAGAGACCAGGTTGAGAATAAGCAATTAGAAACAATTTTATGAGTCACTATTGCAAGCAGTGCGAAGATTTTAATACAATCTTAATAGACTGTAGTATATCCTAAGAACTAAACTATATACAATCATTGTCCCCTTAAAACAAGCTATGGTATTTGTGAATCTTTATATATGAAATATTGACCTCAGGCCATTGCTTATTATAGATGAAATTTTCAACTATGTGTACCACATAAGTTGCTGTCAAATTTTGCCCACTTTTAGCTATAAATAAGGTATAGGAGATGAATCACCTCATATCGCTACCAGTTTCACTTTGCCCATGGAGAAAAATAATGTCAACTCTCTACATCACTTAAGCCAACAATCTCAGCTTTTTCTTTTCCTTGATCTACATTTCAATGTCAAAAGGAACAAAACCTTCCACTTAATGAGAAAGCAACTACATAGTAGAAAAACTTATCCTTTGATTGAAAGCAACGACATATCTCTTGTAATTTTAGTTGTAATTTTAGTAGAAAAACTTATCCTTTAATTGAAATTTAGCCCAGAAAAAATTACTGTGAAAACCGCCCTATTGTTCTATTGAACTGAAATTGCCTGCTACTTTCAGATTTGATGAAATCTACCTCCGCTTGTCATTGTCTTTCTCAATTTTTGACTTAAGGCCTTTCTGTTATCCAATATTATCAACTATCAGCTTATGACCCGACATTTTGTTTTTTTATTTAACTGCATCTAATTGCATACGATCTCTATTTTTGCACCAATCATAGAAGGCTTCTAGATTTCCCGGTTTCAGTTCACAGGCTTTTTCCCTTTTCTAGCATTGAAGAGTGAAATGTTGATAATGTAGAGAAAATATGGGTCAAACCACTTTCCTTAACAAAACATCTGATAAGATTTCTATGAAAAAATATGAAGGTTTATTTTGATGAAAGTATAAGGAGTTCAATTTTCTGTATGATGACTCTCTTTAAGTTATTTTTAAAATAGGCCTACTATGGTTGAGAGTGTGGATAAAAGAAGTGGAAAATCTGTACGAAACTATGAACCACTTTGAGACCAAAAAGTGACATTAGAGCTGAGAAAGGGAAAGTGGTACACACTGGCTCTTGATGTTTGTCTTTGTCCATACATTTCAGTGTCTTTGGTGCCAAGAGTACTCATTAGATTTTGAAAGTGCTGGCTTATTTCTGTTGACCAAATTATGCTCTTTAACCTTTCGTTTTGTTATTGGTCTTCAAGAAAATTAGTGGAAAAATCTAATGCAAAAGAGGTAGAAAGGACCCGTCTTCAATTAAAATAGAAGGTACTCTTTCATGTACCAGAATGTTTCTCTAGAAATGACTGGCATTTCCTATTTTAGTGCCCATGCCATAACTTAAGTGTGTTTGCATATATTTATACTGCATTGGAGATAATATGTATAAATGGCTTGTCTGAACTCTGTATTCTTCAACAATCAACACAGGAGGAAAAAGAGGCAAAGATCGAAAACATAATTTCAAGGCCACACCCCTAACAGCTTTTATCGGGGTCAAAAAGCAAAAAGTATCAAAAAGTCTTCCAGAAAAGGTATGCACTGTATGTCTGACTATTTTCTACATAGTATACGTTTGGATCCGTGGTAGAAATGCTCCAACGCATGTTTCCACCGTGAAAGCTAAGAGATATAGCTTCTCGGTGGACGTGATTTTCTTTCGCATCCAAACACACTAATAAATTAATAGGGTAAAGACTTAATATAGCAGATCTTTCCAACATAAATTATAATTTATTGATCTTTATCGGCCGACTATTTCTTTATGCTTAAATAATATAAAGCTATCTGAAAAACACTTATTATTGGTTATGTTTTGAGACACGTGCAAATGACTAAGTCTAAAGCTTAACTTTTAATTGAAGTCACCTAAAACTTGTATTCACAACTTATAACTGGAGTCTGGTGATTGCAGACAAGTTAGGGACATCTATGGGACCTGACTGCCTTATTTTTCTGTAAAAAATAATCATGGTTGGTGGGTTGCATTAGAGGTTCCAATTGTCCACATTCTAGCAGAATTTGTAGGATTACACTACCTGTAAGATATCAATGTTCACTGATATATCTTGTCTGTTATTAACCTCTTTTTCCCCCTCATCAAGCCATCTAAACAATGTCCTTAGGTTCCTTGAATTCAGCACTGATTCAAAATCTGGCTGAAGTTGGCTTTGATTTTGTTTTTCTTACGGATAATCATTGACAGTCCATATTATGTTCCATTAAATGAGCTCTGAAGCATGATTGTATGCTACTTTGGAGAATTTGGCAATGATGTTATCGATAGTCCCTTACTTTTTAAAATATTGAGAGCTCCATGACTATCACTACAGTGCTATATCAATAATTTATTTATGTACCATTAAAAATGAGGGGGCAGGGGAAGCCTCACTTTGGAACCTGAGGCTGCCCCTCCACTCAGGTGCTTTCCCCCGAGTTTGAACCCCTGATAATATTTGAGGCCCTTCAAGTGCTATGCACGAGCTTATTTATCACTTGAATCACCCCTTGTGTGGAGTGATAGACAATAGTTTCTCAATTTGAATTGAAGCTGACAATAGTCTATAGACAATAGTATATAGAATAATGCCCTATATAATATGCTGGATTAGAACTAGATTTTTTGACTTCATAAGATGATGTATTTGTGATATAATTGTTTGGTAGTTGCTAAATTTAGTGTACAGGTAAGTAACACTATTCATATTTATTGTTAAGGAGCCTTGCAGACAAGGTTGAAGCTGCTGGGTATTATGCTGGGTCAAGAAAGATACCAATGACCCCAACTCAGTTCCGTCATCATCTGCAATGTTCGTAAAAAAACTAAGTCTACTCTAGGATTTTTACTTTAGTAAAATGTTATTTTCATTTAAATTTTTCGTAGATTCCAAATAACAGGGCGATGTCTACATCACTTTGTATTTTTTAATCACTCCCGATTAGAGAATTTGTGAAATTGAAATGTTTGGGATGTTGTTTTGAATTGTAGTGACTTTAGTAAGCCACTCCCTGTGTGGACTGAGATGCATGATTTTTTAATTCATTGGAGTTTATTACCATGTTAGCACTGTTGATGGATAGTTAGCAGTAATTTTATACCAGCTAATCTTTAGATGCATGTTGGATTTTAATTCATTGGAATTTATTTTCCTAAAAGTGTGACCATGTTAGCACTATTGACAATTAATTCCATGGATACTTGCTCTCTCTCCAAAACAGGAAATCAAAGGAAACAGATAATCAAGGACATATTACAGCTAGTATATCTACCGTAAATCAACCTTCATTTGGTGCAGTCGCTGCTGCTGCAGCATCTTCATGTCTTCTGTGGAGCTTGTTGAGCCATCTCACCCATCCATTCTTCGTTGCTTCACCGACTCTGTTTCTTGGTAGTTGATTCTCGTTGTTTGCGATTTTGTTTGTGATTTTGTTTTTAAGCTCGTTATCGCGTTCATGAAAATCGCTTTTTAATTTGGCATGCAGTTGTTTGGTGTTTGTAGTTGATGAGGAACAAGATAATTTTTCAGAGTGCCTTGTTTGACATAAATGTTATTTTGGCTCATATTAAGTCTATTTCGTGGAGTTGGTTCATTAATAAGGGGGTAGCAGTTCAGGTATATTCTTTTTTGATCGGTGTATGAATCCGGTTGAATGTATGAGGCTGTCCTTCTTCCTCTTGGTTTTTCTCTTGATGTAAACGGGTTTGAATACTTTTTGTACTCGCTTTTTTTTTATACATGGGTTGCTTTGGCAATCGATGTAAAAGGTTTTTAAAAAACGTATGCGTTCACCACTTCAACTACTTTCTTCACTCTCTTCTTCAGATAGACGCGTTCACCACTTGAACCACCATCCTCACTGCTCCCTCTCACCGAACCCTTCAAAGTTACCGCCCTTCACAACTTTGCACCATCGCATCGATAATAAGCGAAAAGGGTTTTTCTGTCACTGCTCCCTCTTCCGACCACTATCTCTTCCGGTAAGCACCTTTCCTCTATTCCTTTCATTTATCCTTTTACTCGTTACCCTCTCTTGGAACCCTAGCAGAGCAAAGCTCTCCTGTGGCGTTCGTCTCCGTCGTTGCATGTCCAGCATCTCCAAATCTAGGGCTCCTCTTTCTTCTTGTCAGTCTCTTTCTTCATTTCTGATTGTGGTTATTTGTTCATTGTTTTGTGAATACGTGATTGTTGACTCGAACTGGACTAAACCCTCCACCAGCTTTAAGGAAATTGATGGAATGAAATTTGTGAAGTTACTGTCTCTAGTTTTTGTTAAAATGATCGTACAAAACTATTCAGTGTATACATCATTCAATGGTTGTGATATATATTGAATGTAGTGACTGCAGTCAATTTTGACTGCAGCGAATCGTGATCCCTGTGATGAGTGTTAAGAAGCATTAGGAAGAATGTGCCAATTTGGTCTTCGGTTTGGAAAACATAAGTCCTTTTCCTGCTAGGTAGGATGGGGCTGTTTGTACTGTGAGGAAAAGTTTATTTGATCTCTCATATATTATGACCCGGAGCTACCACTTCTAATTCTTCCTACCCGTTGTGAGAACCCTAGCCTCCTTTTATTAGAATCTCCTTCCTCTTGCTTAACGCGGCAATCTCGCTCCACTCACCACCAGCATCAAAGTCAAATTGTTTCCTTCCTTTCTTAGCCGCACAGACACCTCTAGCACCACAAAAGCCTTTCGGTTTTCTTTCCTTTCCTGCGTTGATGATCAAGGTGATCGTCACTTCTTTCTCTTTTTACCCTCAATCATGAACTAATTGCGTTTTATTTCTGATTTTTTCAGGTTAGCGCGAGAGTGGCACCATAATTGTTGAGTGGGGTGTTGGTTTCATCTATTACCTGCACACATGAAATTCCAGTCACTTGTGATTGCATCCTATTGTTGCTGAAAGTATACCGGCCATTTCAGGCCGTTGTGTTTTAGGTTTGGATTAGTATCCATACTGGAATTGGATATGATTTATTTGGTTTATCTCACAAGTCGATGTAGGAGGCCATAAAGCTTAGGTGTGTGGAGTTGCATCAAAAGGCTCATCCTTCGTGGCTTCAAAGATTTCTCACTAACTTTTTTTTTTTTTTGAAAAAAAGAAGAAAAGAAAATGGTAATTCTAATTGGTTCTATTTTTGTTCTTTTTATTTCTTGATGTCAAGGCCTAATTCTTTTTCTTTTGGGTAAAATAGACATGTTAAAATCCATTAATTAATTCGGCTAATAATTTTTTTCTATTATGTATACTAAGGGTGTTGTGGGAACTCAGTTTTGGTTCAAAAACCAATTTTTTTTGTTTAAATGAAGGTTTTTTAATTTTTTTCAAATTAAATAAAATTAGTGGTGTCTCCCGCTGTTTTTATTTAAAATATCTTTTCTCGTCGTTCCGTCGAGATTTCGGTTGCAACAGGACATTAAGAGGAAATATTGTATTTTAAATCTGATATATATATATATATATATATATATATATATATATATATATATATATTAATGAAGAAAATATTATTGCAATACCACTTATGAAAAAAAATTGAATGACAGAAAACCACAGTTTTGGTAGTAATTAAAACATTATAATACTTACATATATCACTAAGTGTTTCTTGTGATGTCTGAGACCGACAAGGACGGGGAGTGATCGTCGGTGCATGAGGCACATACAATGAGCGGTTCCTGATAGACTTCAAGGAAAGAAACACATGAATGATTTGAATTCACATCGGAATGAGAGGGATTTTAAGGCTGTGCAGATATGAGACTGTACAGTTGAAGGAAGGCTTATAAGAATTGATTGGTACTACTTATACCAACAAGATGCATATTCTTTTTGGGAGTCGAAAACATAAGAACTCCATAGTTAAGCGTGCTTGACTTGGAGCACTTGTGGCATGGGTGACATTCTGGTAAGTTTACTAGAAAGCATGTGAGTGAGGACAAAGCACACTAAAAAGACCCATGTTGGTTTGTGGGATAGTTGGTAATCCTAAAAGCATGCACAGTCTGAGCCGTTAAATGGTATCGGAGCGGATTTCTCCTAGTATGATGTTGTTCGGGGACGAACCAGGCGAAAGCTGGTGGGCATGTCACGCCTGAGGTTGACGAGGGTGGGGAGTGATCGCGGGTGAATGAGACACGGACAAGGAGGGATTCTTGTCAGACTTCAAGGCAAAAGGACACATGAATGAACCGAATTCACATAGGAATGAGATGGATCATATGGCTGTGCAGATATGAGAGTGTACAGTTGAAGGGAGGCTTATAAGAATTGATTGGTACTATTTATACCAACAAGATGCATCTTCTTTTCGGGAGCCTAGAACATAAAAACTTCATAGTTAAGCGTGCTTGACTTGGAGCACTTGTGCGATGGTGACCTTCTAGGAAGTTTCTTAGAAAGCGTATGAGTGAGGACAAAACACACTAAAAATACCTGTGTTGGTTTGTGGGGACAATCGAAAATCCTGAAAGCACTCCGCACCGTTCATTTATAGTAAAGAAAAACTGCGAGCTAGTCATAATGTGCAATAGTCCGTGCAATCCTGCTTTGCGCCCATAGTTTGGGTAGTAATTAAAACAGTATAATAGTGACGAATATCACTATGCGTTTCTTGTAAAGCAAAACCGTGGAGTAGTCATTTATGTTCAATAATTCTTACAATTTTGGTTTGCGCCCATAGTTTCTGTGGGATAGTCATAATGTGCAATAATTCTAACAATCCTGATTTTCGTCCATAGTTTTGACGTTATTATTAAACAATTGCTTTACATCTAAAACCAGGTGCGCCACCCGAAATAATGTAAGCAGTTTACTCCAAACCCCTTTATATATATATATATATTACTTATAGATTTCATCCAAATTAAAAATTCAAATCAACTTTATGAAATCACAAGTATTAGAGAATCGGCTTATACAATGGCTTCGGCAGTGTAATCTGATGAGTTCCATAGTTGATGATGAAGAAGAAGAAATTGGATTAATAGTAGTGTAGGGATGTATATTGAATCCTACAACCATCTTATATACTGTGATATGTTAGTAGTGGTGCAAGGACATCAAAGCGTTGACAGGTTTTCAGAATCTAGATTCATCCTTTTATAATTTCCTTTACTAGGTAGATGTAGGTCCATGTGATTTTGAAGCAGAACAAAAGGGCAAACAAGTAATTTCGGGATGGTGGAGAAATTGTGTAAAGCAAAACCAACTTGACTCTAATCACAGCTTCGGCCTGATAACGGTGGCCTAGTTAGGATATTAGCAAATCTCACCTTCTATAGAGAAAACAAAACTCTCATTTTGAACCTACGATGTTACCATTCAACCGGGCCATCATTATTAGGCCGAAGCGGAGAGCTGACGCAAGTTGGTTTTGCTTTACACAACTTCTTCACCATCTGGAAATTACATGCTTGCCCTTTTGTTTTGCTTCAGCATCGAATGAACTATGACTGGTACATGAAAGTGGTATTGTTAGAAAAGGATGAATCTAGATTCTGAAAAAATGCCAAAGCTTTGACTTTCCTACACCACTACTAACATATCACTGTATATAAGATTGTTGTGGGGCAATATACATCTCTACACTACTATTACTACTACTACATATCGCATTGGTGTGACAAAGACAAAGGAAAGAAGATAATGAATATGGAATGAGAAATCACCTACTTCATCTTGGTATGAACTGTAGCTGGAGCAACAATGTGTTACCGCCATACATAAATTGGATGGGTTGAGATCAATTTAGTTGTTGCATTTAGCCATTTGATATAAAAACCTGAGTTCCTTCTCATTTTCTCTTTTAGCCATTTTAGAATGTCACTGAATTTGAATTTATATGCACTTTTTTTTTTTTAACTTGATGCAATTCTACATGAACTGTTTTATGAAATGCTTGAGCCGATAACATCGTGCTGTCTACATACTGTTTTATAAAATGTCTAGGCCAAGCAAACATTAATATTTGATTGTTCACTGTTTTGGTTTGGTTTCTAAATGTTATGATTGTTTGACTGTGAATATGCCCCATGCCCATGGTCTTGCTCTCGGAATTTTTATCATGAAGTATTTGTAAATTTTTTGGTTTGTGACTTAGGTTTGGAGGGTGCAAATTTTAAATTTAATTTTGATGGCCTTCCTTTCATGTGGGCATATGACTTGTCAAGATTAACCACTCCACATTTTTTTTTTCTTTTCTGAATAATGGTCATGAGAAGATTCTGTGATATAAATTACTGTGATGACTTTGGTGGTTAATTTATCATTCACGCTTTCACAATATGCTTATGATGAAAAGCTTGATTAATGAGTTGCACCATAATTGTTGAGTGGGGTGTTGGTTTCATCTATTGCTTGCAGACATGAAATTATAGTCACTTGTGATTGAATCCTATTGTTGCTGTAAGTATACAGGCCATTTCAGGCCGTTGTGTTTTAGGTTTGGATTAGTATACATACTGGAATTGTATATGATTTATTTGGTTTATCTCATAAGTCGACGCAGGAGGTTATTAAATCTTAGGTGTATGGAGTTGCATCAAAAGGCTAAAAAGGACGACCGCATGATTTCGTGGCTTCTAAGGTTTCTCACTAGCTAATTATGTTTCTGAAAAAAAAAAGAAAAGAAAATGGTAATTCTAATTGGTTCCTTTTTTGTTCTTTTTATTTCTTGACGTCAAGGCTAATTCTTTTTCTTTTGAGTAAAATAGATATGTTAAAATCCATTAATTAATTTGCACAATTAATTTGGATAACCATTTTTTCTAATAGGTGTATTAGGGGTTTTGTGAGATTAAGAGTGCGTTTGTTTTAGATTATTTGATCATAAAAATCATTTTTTTAAGTTAAAAATCATTTTTAGTGGTTTTAATTGTGTTTGTTTAAGATTTTTTAGGAAAAAATCATTTCTATGGCTAAAATGAGAAGCTATTCCATTTAGCTTCTCACTAAAATCTGATTCTCTAGAGGAGAGAGAAAATATGTTTGTTACCGATTATGAAAAAATGATTTTCATTTAATCTCTAATTATTTTATATGGAAATCATTTTTTCATAATCCGTAACAAACTGGCCCTAAGAGTGCGTTTGTTTTAGATTATTTGACCATAAAAATCATTTTTTTAAGTTAAAAATCATTTTTAGTAATTTTAATTGTGTTTGTTTAAGATTTTTTAGAAAATCATTTTTAAAAAAAAATCATTTTTAGGGCCAAAATGAGAAGCTATTTCATTTAGCTTCTCACTAAAATCTGATTCTATAGAGGAAAGAGAAAATATGTTTGTTACGGATTATGAAAAAATGATTTTCATATTAAATGAAAATCATTTTTTCATAATACGTAACAAACTGGCCCTAAGTTTTCATCATTCTCTATATGCAACCAGCTTCCAAACTCAGTTTTGGTTCCAAAATCCAATCTTTTTTGTTTAAATGAAGGTTTTCCAATTTTGCCAAATTAAATAAAATTGGTATTGACTCCTGTATTTTTATTTAAAATATCTTTTCTAATCGTTTTGCTGTGATTTGGGTTTCGACAGAATATTAAGAGGAAATATTGTATTTTAAATCTAATATATATTAGTGAATAAAATATAATTGCAATACCACTTATGAAAAATAGAATGATAGAAAACTATAGTTTTGGTAGTAATAAAAACATTATAATAGTTACGAATATCACTAAGCGTTTTTGGTAAAGCAAAATCGGGGGCTAGTCATAATGTGCAATAACTCTTGCAATCCTGATTTTCGCCCATTGTTTTGACGTTATTATTAAACAATTGCTTTACATCTGAAATCAGGTGCGCCAACCGAAATAATGTAAATGCTTTACTCCAGACCCCTTTATATATACTACATATAGATTCTGTCTAAAAATTCAAATCAATTTTATGAAATCACAAGTATTATAGAGTCGGATTATACAATAGCTTCGAAAGTGTAAGCTCGAGTTCCATAGTTGATGATGATGAAGAAGAAGAAAATGGATTAAATTCATATTTTCAACAGTGGAATCAATGACTTACCAAAGTCTTACAACACTTGAACATGAGGTTAGATCATAAACGTTTATGTTAGTTTATTTGGTTGTTTTTATTTGCAATATATAAAAGTGAATTATTGCTTAAGTTTTAAGATCGTTGGGTGAAAATTATGTTTGGAAAGGTATTTCTATACAATTATTTAAATCTTTTGATTAAGTTGGTTTATATGTTTCATATTTCTCTAAATTAGTCTTAGAATTTCAGCCTTTCGATTAGATGACCTACAAAGTCGTGCTCCTTAATACAGCTTTACCATGTACTATTATGCAAAAGTGATAAAGTTCAGAGCAAATCTCCTCGCGACCACCGGTCCACCATGCTTTGGATGTGGATCTTGTTTTTAAGGTTCAATTATTATCAAGTCCAAGTATGATTCTTGTATGGATTAATAATGAAATGAAAAGAAAAAATAAAAATAAAAAGAAGTTACAAGTCAAATGTAAATATTAATGATAATTTGTGGTATAAATTTTAGATTGATCTCAATTTGAAGTTTTGATATTATTGATTGTTGAAATTAACCCTAAAAGTGATTTAACCAATTGGTTTTGACTGAAATTAGGGTATGCACAGTCTTGAAGGAGGCAACAAAACATAAAGAAGAAAAAGTAAGACTAAGGAAAAGAGGCTATCATCGATCTAAGGAACCCCATCCTCCAACTTCGGATCTAATTCAAAAAACTTGCCTATGCTTTGAAAGTCTCTGAGTCAAGACACTGGACTCCCTAAAAGCTATAATTTAAGCCCCATTTTACTATATCATTAGTTTCACCACTAGCTTCTCCAATCCAAGATGCAGTATGTTCATCTTACCTCCTTCTCATACTTATCAATATCTGAATAGAGAGCAACAATCAAGGCATCATAGTTAGGGTCATCTCTCAGTGGGAGTCAACTAACACAATGTATATGACAGACAAGGCATTTACTGTCAGTGAAATCAGTCCATAGTACTATTTAGAAAATAAAATAGCAAAACTTTGCATCAAATAAAGGAAGACTATCATAATAACAATAAATGCCCTACTTGACATACATTTTGCTATGTGACGTTCATTGAGAGATGACCCAAACTATGATACCTTGGTTGCTACCCTCTATTCAAATATATTGATATGTATCAGGAGGAGGAAAGATGGACATACCGAATATTGGATTGGAGCAACTAGTGGTGAACCTAATCACGTAGTAACATAAGGTTTAGATTTCAGTTTTTGGGGAGTCCATGGTCTTGGTTGGGAGACTTTAAAAGCGCATGGAAGTTTTTTTTTTGTAATGGATCCACATTTGGAAAGGATTCCTTATATTTTAGCCTCCTTTTTACCCTGATCTTCTTTATCTTCTTTGTGTTTCAAGACTATTCTAATTTCAATCAAAACCAATCAATTAAATCACTTTAAGGTTAGTTTCAACAATCAATATCTAATTTTCTAATTTGGGTCAAACTAAAATTTATACCACAAATTTAATTTTTATATGTATATATATTTGAATTCAAACTTCTCTTCATTTTGTTTTTCCTTTTTTATTTTCTTTGCATTCTTAATCCTTCCAAGAGTCATACTTGGGCTTGATATTCGGGCTGGCTCCGGTGTGGTAATCTTTGCAATATGGTGGAATACGTTGATATCTATCTCTGATAAGTTGACCCTTAAAGATGTTTGGGAGAATGGTAGATGGAATCTTAATAAAATTTGTACCACTACTCTGCCACCAACAACCATTGCTACAGATATATTCATAAGAAGCAAGTCCCAATGCAGGTGGATGATACAGTAGTTTCAGATTGCTGGACTTGGAGTGGGTGCAAGAAAGGGATCTATATATACTGCTTCGATCATCAGCGTACTTTTGCAGTTGCTGGAAAGGAAGCAAGATTGGGACTCTAACCAATTAATCCTGGGTTGGTGCATGCAGCTGGATATCCGGGTTTTCGAGCAATGAAGGTGTTTGGGGATGCTCTTCAGGGTTTGTCGCTAGCGTGGAGCTTGGGCTTTCGAGTTGTTTGTTGTGAGACAGATTCTCAAGATGTCATTACACTTTTGCTGAGTAGGAAGAATATTAATTTCCATGTTCATGCATCTCTTCTTCTAGCTGCTGGGATTGTTGAACTTCTGGATAGGGATTGGGATGTGCGAATTATGCATGACTATTGTGATTCGTGAGGTCAACAAGCTAGTGTGCTGATTTTATGGCAATGTTGGGTGAACGTGATGGCTGGACAGTTTGGAAGGAACCACCTCCTAGCATTGGTTCTCTTTTGCTGGGTGATTCTCTTTGGATCCCTGGCGTTAGCTAGTTTCCTTCTTCTGTTGCTTTCTTTTGGTTTTTTTATCTTTACTTCATCAAAAAAAAAAAAAAAACTTGGGCTTGATAATAATTGAACCCTGAAAAATTATAAAATATTATGAAAAAATTATTTACAATATTGGTTTAATGAACTTATTAGTCCAAGAAAGTAGCAGAGTTCTTACTTTAGTCTCTACAAATTTTTTCTTAAGTTTTGGTTGCCACTTCAATAAGTTAGGTTTTGGTATTTCCATTTAAGTGCTTACATAGTTAACAGTGGGCCATCAACAAGGCTAACAAGGATGAGTTCATGATTTCATGGCTTCAAAGGTTTCTCACTAGCTTTTTGTTCTTGAAAAAAAGAAGAAAAGAAAATGGTATTCTAATTGGTTCTTTTTTTGTTCTTTTTATTTCTTGACGTCAAGGCTAATTCTTTTTCCTTTGGGTAAAATAATAGATATGTTAAAATTCATTAATTAATTTGTACAATTAATTTGGATAACCGTTTTATTAATAGGTGCATTAGAGGTGTTGTGAGATTAAATTCTCATTTTTTCCTATACGCAATCAACTTCCGAATACAGTTTTGGTTTCAAAAACCAATCTTTTTTGTTTAAATGAAGTTTCTCCAACTTTTTCCAAATTAAATAAAAGGCAAAACTATTTGATTGGTTCCTTAAGTTTAATTCTTTTTTTGATGTGGTCCCTTAAGTTTATTTTGTGTCAAATAGGTCATATAAGTTAGGTTTGGATAATAAAAGGTGGCTTTTTTTACCATTTCTACAAAATATCTTATCATCATGTGGCACACCTGAACCTAGTTGACACGTTGATATGACAAACAAAATAATAATTTTTTTAAAAATAATTATTAAATAAATAAAAAACAAAATAGGTTGATTGGTTTTATACGTTTATTTAATTTTTTACATCGGTCCTATAAGTTTTTTTTTCAAATTGGTCCCACACGTTATATTTCGTTTTCTCGTTAGTCTTTTCCGTCAATTTCGACCTAATGCCGTCAAATAAAGAGACACGTGACGCACTAATATCATGTCACATCAGCTCAAAACTAACGGCGTTAGGTCGAAATTGACGGAAAGGATTAACGTGGAAACGGAATGTAACGTGTAGGACCAATTTGAAAAAAAAACTTATGATACCGATGTGAAAAATTAAATAAACATATAGTATCAATATCCTATTTTTCCTAAATAAAATTATTTTTTTCTTTTTTAATCTTCTCTTCAAACTTTTTTTCTTCTCCGACGACGCGGTCAGGTGACAGCAGTGGTGGTGATGTCGGTGCTACCCTTCATCTCCCACATTTCATTCCTTTCTTCCAGCTTTCTCTTCAACACACAAGTTCTCAAGAATAATCAATAATCTCTTTCTCACACTTTTGAGTCTAACTCATGGCTTCCACAACCTATGGTACAGACCCGACAACATCGAACACCTGACCCATCAAACTTTCGGGCAGTGGTCTAGAAGCAAACCGGAGCATCCGAAGACCCATCAGCCCAGAAACTCCCCTTCACCTTGCCGTCGCGCCTAGCGGCCCAAGCCCAGAGACCCAGCACCATTGCCGCTGCTGCCGACGTAGGCCCAAAAAACCAAAACTTCAAGCTCCACGAGCGACGCGTGAAGATGGTAGAACTAAACATCGGAGTTTCAGAAAGACCCAACATCATGTTTGACAACAACATGAACATGAACATGAATGTTCGTTGCAGAGGAGGTGCGTTTTTTTTATGGGTGAGATGGTAAATATTGTGATGGCTGCACCTGTTTCACCATTAGAACTGTTGGGTGATGGCGTGTGGGAGTCCACGTACACCAAGGTCACCATAACGAGTTGTAGCTGAGAAAGGGTTCTATTTGCACCCTTTAAACCCACTTACTACTCCAAGATATATCTTCTCAACCTCCTCAGCTATTGTCTCTCTTCCCTTTGCATTTTCCTTCTCATCACAACAATCCCGATTCTTCTTCCTAGCTTCCACTATTCTTTTATTTCCTCTTTCAATTTTACCACCGTTATTAACTAACTAATTTATTGATACTTTTTTTTTTCTTTTCTGAAATCATAGACTTGTACTTGTACTCAATCTTGTGGAGAACCTTTGTGGATGTGTAGCTGTATATTATGACTGTTATTTCTCCGTTAAGAAACTTTGTCGGATGCTCCGGTTAGCTTCTGGACCAATGCCCGGAAGTTTGATGGGTCAGCTTGTGCGAAGGTTGTCTTATAGCTTGTATGAAGGGTGGCACTGCCATCACCCCCGCCGCCCACACTAGGGCTGGAAAAAGACCCACGTCCCGAACCGAACCCGAAAAACCTATGATTTTTTCAAAGTGAACGATCGGGTCGGGTCAGTCCATCGGGTCAGCGGTTGAAGGATTCAGTTTGGCATAGGTTGTATCGGGCGAATTTGAATATGTTAAAAAAATCTGTCCCCGCATGTAACCGATCGAACCCATTACAGCTGAGTATTTTTTACTGGTCAGTCTTATTAATTTTGAGAATGAGAATAGAAAAGGTCAAAAATTTTGGGCAAGAATCAATGAAAAGAGAGAAAGATGAGTCTTGAAAGTTGAAACCATCAAAAACCACCCATTCTTTTTCCCTTCCCAAGAATCTCAACATTGAAAGTTTGAAACCACCCATTCTTTTTCTCTTCCTATCTCAATTAAAACAAGTCTCTTTGTCTTCCTCACTCAAATTTGAAACCACACATCAGAAATATGTCAAATGGTGAGAAGTGAGAACCATTCTCTTTCTCTTCCTCTTTCAAAATTGAAACAACCTAACTAAGAGACAACCACCCATCCACATGTAACCGACCTCCCTCACTCCCGCGCCATCGTAATACCGTCACCCGTCGCACGCCGCCGTAGATTTGCTCTCAGACGCCGCACGTCGCCGAAAAGTCCCGCGCAGTTCGTCCCGTCACCACCCCTCTGGTAGTTATCTTCTCCAGGTTCTTATAGCGCCGTCTAGCACACATTCGTCCCCTATACCTTGTTCTGCCTCGCAGATCTGCCCAACAAAGAAGACAAAAAGGTGCCGCAGCTGCTGCCTATGCCAAATCTCTACAAGGTTCAACTTTTTCTTTCTTCTGTAAACAAAATACTGAAATTGATTGCGCCTCTTTCACAGTGGTGTTTGTTTAGTTTAGTTGAAACTTGATATTTTTTGTTTTTGGGTTATTTCTCCTCTTTCTTCTTCTTGTTTGTTTCTCTTCTTTCGTTTTTTGATGCAAAACCGACTTAACCCGCCCGTCGACCCGCCACCCGATCAATCCGATGGTACAAGCGGGCGGAGATGGGTCAAATATTCTCCCTCTTGGTTTGGTTCGGATTGGGCCGTTTGGGCCCGAATCCGACCAAACCCGCCCGTTGTCCATCCCTAGCCCACACCATCGCTGTCGCCGCCCAATGACTGTCGCTGCTGGAGAAGAAGAAAAATTATTGAAGAAGAAGAAAAAGAGAAGATTAAAAAAGAAAAAAGAAGTATTTTCTATTTATTTATTAGTTATTATTTTTTAAATTATTAACTTTTTATTTTAAATACCTTATCAGAGTGCCAGCTAGGCTTGGGTGCGCCACATAGGTCAGGAGATAGGAGATTCTGCAGAATGGTTAAAAAAGTCACATTTTGTCACCCGAACCTAACTTATGGGACCTATTTGACACGAAATAAACTTAAAGGATCACATTGAAAAAATAAATAAACTTAAGGGACTAATATCAAATAGTTTTGCCTAAATAAAATTGGTGTCAACTCCCGTTGTTTTTAATTAAAATATATTTTCTCGTTGTTTTGCCGTGATTTCGGCTTCGACAGGATATTAAGAGAAAATAATGTATTTTAAATCTAATATATATTAATGAAGAAAATATAATTGGTATATCACTTATGAAAAATAGAATGATAGAAAACTACAGCTTTGGTAGTAATAAAAACATTATAATAGTTATGGATATCACTAAGCATTTTTGGTAAAGCAGAAGCGTGGGCTAGTCATAATGTGCAATAATTCTTCCAATCCTGGTTTGCGCCCATAGTTTCTTTGGGCTAGTCATAATGTGTAGTAATTCTTAATTACAATCCTGGTTTTCGCCCATACTTTTGACGTTATTATTAAACAATTGTTTTACATTGGAAATCAGTTGCGCCAACCGAAATAATGTAGGTGGTTTACTCCAAACCCCTTTGTATATACTACATATAGATTTCATCCAAAAATTCAAATCAACTTTATGAAATCACAAGTATTATAGAGTCGGGTCATACAATAGTTATGAAAGTGTAAGCTGATGAGTTCCATAGTTGATGATGAAGAAGAAGAAATTGGATTAAATTCATATTTTCAACGGTCTTAAAAACGTCTTACAACACTTAGAAGATGAAAAGTTTGATCATAAACGTTTATGTTAGTTTATTTTGTTGTTTTTATTTGCAATATAAACGGGAATTATTGCCTAAGTTTTAAGATCCTTGGGTGAAATTTATGTTTGGAAAGGTTTTCTATACAATTATTTAAATCTTTCAATTAAGTTGGTTTATATGTTTCATATTTCTCTAAAATTAGTCATAGAATTTCAACCTTTCAATTTGATAACCGACAAAGTCGTGCTCCTTAATACGGCTTAACCATGTACTATTATGCAAAATTGATAAAGTTCAGAGCAAATCTCCTCGCGACCACCATGCTTAAGATGTGGATCTTGTTTTTAATTCAAAGCACAAAAGTGGTACCTTGTTTTCCTTTTGTGATTATTTTTCTTTAAGTTTTTATTATTATATTGTAAATAATGTTTTTGCCCCAATTTGGTTTTCTGATTTTTTGAAGGTTCAATTATTATCAAGTCCAAGTATGATTCTTGTACGGATTGAGAATGAAAAGAAAAAAATAAAAATAAAAAGAAGTTAGAAGTCAAATGTAAGATTAATGATAATTTGTGGTATAAATTTTAGATTGATCTCAATTTGAAGTTTGATATTGATTATTGGAAATAACCCTAAAAGTGATTTAACCAATTGGTTTTGATTGAAATTAGGGTATGCACAGTCTTGAAGGAGGCAGCAAAACATAAAGACGAAAAAGGAAGACTAAGGTAAAGAGGCTATCAGCTAAGGAAGCCCATCCTCTAACTTTGGATCTAATTCAAAAAACTTGCCTATACTTTTAAATAGGGCTGGACAAAGATTTCGCACTGACCCGAACCCGACATACCCAAAGTGGAAATAAGAGTGCGGCTGGGTTGTCATGGATCTCGGGTTGACGATTTGGAAAATTAGGGTTGAAGCGGTTCACGATGGTCGGGCTTGGTTCTGAAAATTTCAGATCGTCGGTGACCGCACTAGTGCAAAAAATATTTTTAATATCGGTTAAAAATGACTTTTAACATTGGTTGTTCCAGCAAAGTTAATAAATGCGATGTTAAAAGTGACTTTTGGCATCGATCCTTTTAACATCGGTCATTGACCGAGGTCAAAAGTCACTTTTAACATCGGTTCTAAACGTAACCGATGTTGAAAGTGAACTTTTGACATTGGTTGAAGGCCACAACCGATGTTAAAAGTCACACTTTTGACAACCAATGTTAAAAGTGTACTTTTGATATCGGTTGAATCTAGAACCGATGTCAAAACTTATTTTATTTTTTTTAAATATGGTTTTATTTTATAATTCCTTTCCCTCCTTGCAGAATCAGTACACACTATACATATATATCCAGAGATCCAGAAATCAGTACAACAAGTCCAGAAGTCCAGAACTCAACAATATATAAACATGAACTATATATATCATATATAAACCCAAAATTCAATAAACATAAATCCAGATCCCAAAAACTCATATACAAACATAAATCATAAACCCTAAACTTATAAATCTAAATTAAGACCTTTAGTATAGTAAAAAAAAATTGTGCAAAACGCTCCCTCATGTCTTTAAACGCTCCCACGAAGTGATAGAGGTGTGCGAATTTCAACATGAAATTCATCCTCTATATCCATGAAATCATCTTGTAGAACAGCAACAGATGTATCATGAATTTTGGCCATGAATTCATGGTCCAATACGAGGCGCTGGCAAATGACCTAACTCAGGGAGAAGAGAATGTGGGACATTGCAAGGTTATGGAGAATCTCCTTCGTATAGATGACAAAAGGACTAACTCGTCGCGATGACATATTGGCCTAATGCGAGGCGATGGCAACAGGCCTCCTACATGGAGAAAGCAATGAGATGACATTGCATTCATATGTTTGGGTTATTGTTGCTGTATGTGCTATGACTTCTTTATTTTATTATTTAAAATACATTGAAGGATGCACTGGCGGAGCATCAAAAGGATCGGGAGGTGCCCGGCTCCTGCCAAATTTTTTATTTTTTGCTTTTATATATTGCTTTGTGTTGATATTATTTTGAATCGTTGATAAAATTTTGAATTGTTATTATGTTTATGGAAGTTCTTGAGAGTAGGAGATTGTTTTTTACTATATGTATCATGCAATTTGACATTATGAGTTCAGATTGGTATGAAAATTCATTTTAATAATTACTACAAGTTACATTTTTTTGGGGGACTTCATTATAAATGGTTTATGGTATACTCAATACCATTATTATTAATATACATATTTAGTTTATAAAAAAAAAGGTTTAAGTAAGTTTTTGGTCCATGAAAAGTGAGTCGGTTTTGGTCTCTGCAAGTTCCAAAACTTTGGTTTTGATCCCTGTCGTCACTATCTATCTATTAAGTTCTAACGTGGCTAACAGACCGTCAAGTCAGCACTGCCATATAGGCTACTATAATATTTTTATTTTTATTATAATGTCATTATTTGTTTTTTAAAATTTTATTAAATGAATGCAATGCTGAAATAACAACATTCATAAACATTTTTAGGGTTCCCGAATACCTCTGTGGCATTAAATATTATAAAAAAATGTAAAAAAAATAATATTTAATTCTACTTGACATTAAATATTATAAAATTAGCCTACATAGCAGTACTGACATGACGGTCTATTAGTCAAGTCCACACTTAGCAGATGGATAGTGACGACAAAGATCAAAACTAACCAACGAAAAAAAAGTATAGTGACCAAAATCAAACCTGACTCACTTTCCAGGGACCAAATTTTAGTCAGTAGCGGCTCCTCTCAAATTTTAGGCAAGCTCCGCCACTGGAAGGATGCGTTTGATTTGCAAAAAAGTAAAGGACTGGACAACACAAAAATAGTTGTTCCATGTTTGATTTGCAAAGTGATGACGGGCTGGACAAAAAAGGTGGTGAGGGACCGATCAAAATCCCAAAATCTTATCCCTCACTAAACCAAGGAACAACTTTTTGTTCCATGAACATATTACCCAAAAAGATAAAATTATCCACTATTATACTCTCTCTCACTCACGGATAACGTACATATATATTATATTTATATAGACTACGCGTGTATATATATATATATATTTAACGATATTATATATTTCAGTATCAGTTATAACAATATTATATATAATACTTATTTAAGTAAATTTTATATTAATTTACTTGTTTTATTCATTGTCCATCAAATAATGTATGAAATAAAAAGTTGTGTTATAATTTAAGTATTTATCTTATATTATTCTTCTTATCCTATATTTCAATGTGAAATAATGGCAGAGTTAGTGAGCTGTTCGATCCGAAGTAAATCTTCAAGCCATATATCCAACTCTTCAATCTCCTCGTCAGTAATGACGAATTGTCATTTTCCCTTAACAAGAGCCAAACATATATCATGACAATTTATAATTGATAATAATATAATACATTACCTAACAAATTAATCGAAAGAAAATATGTGATGATATGAAGGTCTTAATTTGTTACTGAGGCATAAGCATTAAACCGTTCTAGTATCCACCCCGTGACCCCGCCCACATCAGCACCCGTACATATATTATAATTAATCTAAAAGTATTAAATTTAAATAGTTTATTAATATTTTTTTTTTTATTGTTGAGCTCTTTAACCGTTATTTCTCGATATTTTATGAGTAGATTTAAATATTTTTGGATGTTTTTTAATTGAGTTATAATGATTTATTTTGTTATTTATTATTTTTCTTAGTTAAAGTGTGGGTAATGGGTACGGATATAAATACTTAGTTATCCAGAGGATACGAATACAGACACTAAAATTGCTACCCATGTGGGTACGGGTATTTTTTTTAAACGCGTGTACGAAAATGGGTATTATAGTACTCTACCCATTGTCATTCCTATATGTATATTGGACCAAAAAAAAGATCAATTTATCTCTTATATTAAGGATGAGATGGTGTATAATATAAGGCTCTATATAACACTACAATACTAATCTTTACAAATTCTCTCCAAGTTCAATTTTTCTGTTACCAATGTGTAAACACTATATTATCTTCCCATTTTCCAACAAATACTGAGTGCTAATGATCCGCTTTTTGAAGCCTGCAAATGAACAGTCATATAAAACTCAGATTGTTAGACTTTGATATTCAATTGGGATAAATCATATTTTCATCTCAAAAAATTAAAATTATAAAATATTAACTTTGTTATGAAATGAACCAAAACAAGAGTAAGATATTATAAAGGCTTAATTGTACTTTTGGTCCCCCAAGTATCATGATTGTGCAATTTTAGTCCCCAGGGTTTTAATTACACGATTTGGATTCTCCAAATATCACGATTGTATAATTTTGATCCTCCAAGTTTCAATTATACCAATCGGGTCCCCTAGGTATCACGATTGTGCAATTTTGGTTCCTCAAGTATCACGATTATGCAACTTTTAATATCAATAGCCTACAAAGCACATATGCGACTAATTTGGCACTTAATGAGGCTAACTTGACAGCTTACGTGTCATTCTTATGTGACACTTAATGATATGCATTTGCCCATTAAATTGTGTGAGATGTCAATGATGTCTTATTAGAATGTCTCGTAAACTGTGAAGTTGACTTTACTAAGTGTCAAATCAGTCCCACGTGTGCTACGTAGGCTACTGGCGTTAAAAATTGCACTATTGTGATCTTGGGAGACCAAAATTGAACAATCGTGATACCTAAGGGACTCAAATGGCGCAATTGAAAACTGGGGGACCAAAATTGCACAATCATGATACTTAGGGGATCCAATTGACGCTATTAAAACCTGAGGGACTAAAATTGCACAATTATTATACCTGGGGGACCAAATGTTCAATTAAGCCTATTATAAAATATAGAAGAATAGAGAAGGGAGAAAGTGATTAGAGAGACAAGAGAGAAAAATGGAGTCATTTCATTATACTCTACAAATTAAGGTGCAAGTTTACAATGATACATGAGTCCTATTTATAGGACACAAAAAAAAAAAAAAAAACACTTGTAACCTATAAGCATCAATATAATGAGCCATTTCCAATATGGAATCCAAGGCTAATTACTTGTGATGAAATCCTTTTACTCATGGAGGTTTCAAGGCTCAATGGACATCCACATTTTGCATATGTTTTCATAATACTTCCCATTGCGTGTCCATTACTCAAAGAATATGCCTCGTTAAAACCTTACTAGGAAAAATCTTGTGGGACAAAAACCTAGTGGAGGAAAAATAATACATCACTCTTTAATATGAGAACTGCCTAATTAAAAACCTTATCAAGGAAAAACATGTAGGATAAAACCTTGATTAATGGGAAAAAGTAAAATTTTCTCCCCCTGTTAGAAACATCACTATAAGATATATGGACACTTTAAGATATATGAATTCCAGCATCTTGATTTTCTCCTCGCAAAGCATTTTGAAGCAATATACTTTGCTCTATCACCGTTGATATATTCTCCTTTCAATTAAGCTTTGCAAGCAATATCTTCTTAACTAGAATTCCCTTTTCATAAGACAATCCACAAAATTATTGAATACGATGAATCACCATAGCATTAATAGGAAAGGCTCACAACTTCTTGAACAGAAATTTAATTTTCTAAATGCTCGATCTGCAAGCTGAGACAAAACTTAATCCTTCAAAAATGTTTCACATAGTTTGGAACAACTTCAAGTTATTCCAATAATATTCAAACCATCAAAATTCATATTAATTATATGAAACACATTTACAAATCTCTTTACATAGACATTTAAGAAAATAAAAATATTGTTAAGGAATTGAAATAAATTGATCCATAATTGCATGAAATAATATCATGCATATAAACCTTAAAACCAAAAAGATAATTTTATATATCTTTAATCCTTCCGGGATTTTCCATATAGATAATATTCTCAAGTTAACCATAAGATATAATAATAGCTATTTACATCAACATACTTTATATTCTCTAGATTTTGGACTTCAAGTCCACTAAAACCACTTTTGAGGCTCGAGTTATAGTTTCAAAATCCTCAAACTGTGCAATCTGAAAGGGGACTTTTGTAAATGTTTAAAATTATACATTTCAAATATCTTAAATCCTTCAAGGATAGACTTTATGCATCATGAATCATTCAAGAATATGCTTCCATACTCTTAAATCCGTTAGGATATGCTTCATGCATTTTGAATCATTCGGGGAGTTTCATATAAATATCATTATCCAGTGATCCATACAAATAGGTTGTAACAACATCCATTAGATGTAAATTAAGTCTTTCATGTGTTACCAGACTAATTAAGTATCCAAAAGTACTTGCGTCCACCACACATGCACATGTCTCTTCAAAATCAATGTGAAGTCTTTGCGAAAACCCTTAAAAAAACAACTCGTGCTTTGTAGCTTGCAAATTCACATTCTCATTTCATATTCGCACAAAAACCCATTTGTATCCAACTAAATTTACATCTTCAGGTGTACGGACTATAGGTCCAATAACTTTTCGCTTGCCAAGTTTCCTCAATTGTGTCTTTTCATTTTGGCCAATAATTTACTTGTCTACAATCCTGAGTACACTTTAATTTGTGATCTTCTTTATCATCTATTACATTTAGCGCCACATTATATGCAACAACACCGTCAACGTTTACTTCATGTCGGCTCCATCGTATTCCATTCATCACATAATTTATTGAGATCTCTTTATTTTCACAAATTTCAGGTACTCAAGTTTCTTTCGGAACTGAATGACTAACTATGTCTGAGGACTCTTTTGGAGTTTCCATATCCTCAAATTGACCATCTTGCTTTTTAGCTCCTTTTCTTGTTGAAGTATTTTTATCTTTGGAACTGACAGGTCTCTCATGCTTCATGCGTACTTGAGACTTATTTGCAATATCAGATTGTCCAACAGGGACATCAATTTTAATTGGAGCATTAGCAGCTGGTATGTATGATTTACTTAATCAATTATCTTTTGAACTTCTAGTTCATATTGTTTCGTATGGGGATCAAGATAAGATATTGATAGTTCATTCCAACTAATCTCTTTTTCCAACTGCTTATTCTCTCCCCCTGATATTGTGAAAATTGATTCACCAAAATGGCAATCGACAAACCGATACGTAAATAAATCTCCTCTTGATGATTCAAATATTTTTTTTTTACAAACGGAGATTCATATCAAACATATATTCCCAACCTTCTTTGAGGACCCATCTTAGTGCGTTGTGGTGGAACAATTAGAACATATACAACACATCCAAAAATTCTTAAATGGGAAATGTTAGGCTTGTGATCAAAAACCAATTGTAAAGGGGAGGACTTGTGATAACTTGTTGGCCTGATGCGAATCAATGCTGCAGCATGCAAGATTGCATGTTTCCAAGTATAAATTGGAAGTTTTGACCTCATAAGAATGATCTTGCAGTCAATTTTAGATGCTTAATGAATGATTCTGCAAGTCGATTTTGTGTATTAACATATGCTACAAGATATTCAATATCAACCCTAATAGACATACAATACTCATTAAAGACTTGAGATCAAAATTCACTAGCATTATCTAGATGGGGTTGCAATTTGACAACAAATGACCATCTAGTTGATGCATCAATTAAAACCATAAAATATCAAAATGGTCCACACCATCGATGTATTAGTTCGCAATCTCACCTTTTTTACATTCTAAAAATGTGAGAAATTCGCTCCCAATTTTTGTTGGTGATGGTCGAATTATCAACTTCCCTTGGTAATAATCAGTACTTGAAAATTTATTGAACCGAAGAATCTCATGGCTCTTCAATGGATGTCCACATGAATTTTCAATTTTTTTCACATCATGAAAGATCGGGATGGTCCAACCGGTCATGCCAAACCGCAAACTTATTATGATCTGTAAAATTCTGGTTTATAGTCATCTATGTTATAATATACTATGTTTCAATAATCTTATGGTCCTTCAATGATATCAATATGAATCATCATTGTCGACTTAAGATAATCTAACTGACCATATATCAAATAATAAAATTATTTAGATTAGTAAACTTCAGGTTCACAACAATGTAGTTAAATTTTTTTGGTTAATAGGTTCATAGCAAACTTCTGGTTTAACTTAGCGTAATTTTTAATTGCACTCATATCTATTTGAATTGATAATGAATAAACATAATTTAAAAAAAATTGTTCATCCATGGAAAAAATATGGTAGCTATTCTACAGAATTGAATCACCTTTTGTATTGCCATATATTCAAATTTACCATTTATCTATATATCTACATACATAGAATTTAGAACACACAATTTTCTTCAATGATAAAACTCTAGAAACCGTACCATATATATTTTATTTAAATAAATATGAACTAAACAAAATAAGATAAAATGTGTACGTGTGTATTTGAAATTACATGATGAATTTCATGGAAATAATTCGAATAGTCAAATCATCAAATATTAAAACTTTCCTTCAAGTAAATAGAATAAAGAGAAGATTAGAAAAGACCTGGACAAAGGAAATAAGAACACAAAAATGTATACTTCTTCAGGATCTAACCATATCACACCTATTCTTCTTATTCCTTCTTCATGGGAAATGATGTCCCTATACATAATTCAAACATAAGTAAGAGAGAAGTTACCTTTCTCCATAATGTGTATGACTTACTACACCATTATCAAAAATAATAAAGGTTATAATCATAATACTAATGACATTTTATCACCCTTAATGCCAAATGAATATAATCACCCATCACATGCAACACATGCATGTTTAGAAGACTCCCCTTTGGATGACTATACATCATTCTTTTTTATGAGCAAAAGGGGTTAAAATCCCCCAAAAGACAAATTAATAACCTCTTAGAAACCAAGTATAAGTAGCATCTGCCCTTAAGGCATTAGCTATGAAACTAAGAGCTACATCATGAATCCTAACATTACAATCCAAAGAAAGACCAGCCTTAGCAAGAGCGTCTGCGACTTGATTAGCTTCACGAAAAACATGTTGCCAAATAATAATACCAGCTCCTCTATGCACCTCATGGATGGCATCAACCAAGGCATAACAAGCATGAGTTCTACAACAACCATTAGTAATGAGCCCCAAAGCCACTTCAGAATCAGAATATGTTGTAAGATTCCTAAAGCCTATATTCCAAGCAAGCTTTAAACCATAAAGAATGCCCCCTAATTCAGCTGCCAGAATAGAACAGGTGCCCAAATTAGCAGCCAAACCAAAAAGAAAATTACCCGTGTCATCCCTTGCCATTGCCCCACAAGCTGCAACTCCCTCAACATAACAACAGACCCATCACAATTCACAGCTATCTCACCTGGATTTGGATTCATCCAACGCACCTGGACATCACCCACATGCTCTTTATCTTCATGCTCCATTTTTTTTTTTTAAAAATTCCAAACTACTACCAACAGCAAGAATTTCATTTTTAACCTTGAAAACCAAGTCAGCTTTGGTCCAAACTTTATTGCTAAACACATTATCATTACGCCTCCACCACACTTTATCCAGCATAATACCAAAAACCAAGTTCCATTGCACACCATGAATCATATCCATATTAATGAGATTGGAATATAACCAAGCATGCCAATCCTGTGTTGAGAAGAAAAAATCTGCATTCACTCCCAACAGCTCTAACCAAGCTTCTTTAACAATTGCACAGTCCCTAAAAACATGAAAATGGTCCTCCAAAAAATTATCACATAACCCACATTGACTAGACACAACCATTCCTCTCTTGCATCTATTCTCATTAGTCATAAGAGAAGAATGACAAATTTTCCACATAAAAGCTCTCACCCTCTTAGGCCCCGTCCACTGCCATAACGCAAGAAAGAGATGCCTAAAAGGATGCACATCAACTCTATGAATAACATCAAAAGCAGTAGCCAAAGTAAACAAACCATCATTTGCTAGCCCCCATGCAAGACAATCTAGGACGTTATCCTGATGAGGTGGGTACATGGCTATAATTTTATTCACCACGTACGTAAGAAGGTAGCAAGTACTCAAACAAATGTTTCTTCCATGTTCCTTGCACTGTAACATATTCATTAATTGTTTTTTCCTGATCCAGAGGAGATAGAAGGCTCGTAGTATACTCATATAGGGGACCCAAAGTTGGCACCCAACGATCTGCCCAGAAGCGCACCGAACTCCCATCCCCCACTCTCCACATCACATTTTGAAGAAAAAGATCCCAAGTGTTACAAAGCCCCCTCCAAAGATTACTTCCAGCTCTAGATTTATCCACACGAGGCAAACAATTAACACCACAATGATATTTTTACGAATAACATCATGCCACAAAGACTGAGTTTGAGTACAAAACCGCCAACTAGCTCTCAACATATAAGCTTGATTGACATCTCTAGCCTTTCTCAATCCCAACCCTCCATCCTTCTTATTCATGCACACCTTGTCCCAAGAAACCAAATGCACTTTCTTCCTTTAATCTGTATCTCCCCAAATAAAATTCCGACAAATTTTATCAATATATCTGTTTGCAAGATTGACCCATGAAGCTGCCTGCTAATTTCTAGCCAATAAAGAGTCATATTTATTTTCCTTATTTCTAGGCAATAAATAGTCAAATAGCTGTTGAGACAGAATATTTGATTTGCTTTTATTTAGGCATCAGTTATGCTAATCATTAGCAAATGTTTTGCATCTCTGTTTTCCTCTGGTTGTATAAGTATATGCTTTGCTGCTCAATAATAAAATATAGTCTTCTGCATCACAAATTTTGCCTTTGTTATTTCTTGTTACAGCCTCTATATTTTTCCAAATAACCAACAAATTGGTATCAAAGCTATCTTCTTACGGGATCTGTGAAATGGATGCTGAAGCAAATTTTTCACAGGTTGCTCCCCCTGTTTTTGATGGAGAAAGCTATGACCTTTGGGCTGTGAGAATGGAATCCTATCTGGAGGCTTTAGATCTCTGGGAAGCCGTGGAAGAAGATTATGATGTTTCTCCGCTGCCAAACAATCCCACCATTGCCCAGATTAAAAATCACAAAGAGAGAAAAACCAAGAAGGCAAAGGCAAAGGCATGTCTATTTGCTGGTGTCTCAAAAACCATCTTTACCAGAATCATGACTCTCAAAACAGCGAAAGCAATTTGGGATTACTTGAAAGAAGAATATGCAGGAGACCAGAGGATAAGAAGCATGCAGGTGATAAATTTAAGAAGAGAATTTGAGCTACAAAAAATGAAAGAGTCTGAGACAATCAAAGAGTACTCAGATAAATTGCTTAACATTGCCAATAAGGTTAGATTGTTGGGTGCTGAGTTTCCCGATTCAAGAATTGTAGAAAAAATTCTTGTGACACTACCTGAAAGATATGAAGCTTCTATAGCCACCTTGGAGAACACAAAAGATCTGTGTAATATCACTCTGGCAGAAGTATTACATGCACTGAAGGCACAAGAGCAAAGAAGGCTTATGAGGCAAGAAGGATCTATGGAGGGTGCATTTCAAGTCAAGTTGCAAATCAACAATAATGGAAAAAGCCACAGCAACAAACCTGAAGGTTCTGCAAACAGCAGAAACAACAATCAAAGCAGCAACACTCAGGTATATCCACCCTGCCCTCATTGCAAAAAAACTAATCATCCACAAAAAAGGTGTTGGTGGAGGCCAGATGTAAGGTGTCATAAGTGTAATCAGTTAGGGCACATGGAAAGGATCTGCAAATCTCAACAACAGCAAGAAGAAGTCAAGGTTGCTGAGGATCAATCACAAGAAGAGCAGTTGTTTGCTGTATCATGCTTTGCCTCCAGTAGCTCTACAGAAAGTTGGCTTATTGATAGTGGTTGTACAAACCACATGACTTATGATCATGAGCTCTTCAGAGAGCTTGATAAAACTGTTCTCTCTAAAGTCAAGATTGGAAATGGAGCATACATTGAAGTAAAGGGCAAAGGAACTGAGGCAATCGAAGGTCACACAGGTTTGAAACTTATCTCTGATGTTTTATACGTTCCTGAAATCAATCAAAACCTTTTGAGTGTTCCACAGTTGATGGAAAAAGGTTATAAAGTGCTTTTTGAAGATAAAAATTGCATGATTAAAGATTCAGAAGGCAGAGAAGTGTTCAAAGTTCAAATGAAAGGCAAAAGCTTTGTCTTGGATTTCATCAACAAGGAGCAGGCTGCAGTGCACAAAGAGGTTAGCAGTACAATGCTTTGGCACAAAAGATTGGGGCACTATCATCATGCTGCTCTACTCTTCATGAAGAAGAACAACTTAGTGCAGCACTTGCCTGAATTAGAAGTTATGCCTCCTGAATGTGCTGCCTGCCAATATGGGAAGCAAACAAGGCTTCCTTTTCAACAAAACAAGGCTTGGAGGGCTACACAAAAGCTGCAATTGGTACACACGGATGTGGGGGGACCTATGAAAACACCATCATTGAATGGCAGTAAGTATTATATTGCATTCATTGACGATTATTCAAGAATGTGTTGGATTTACTTTATGAAGTTTAAATCTGAAGTTGCTGATATTTTTATGAAGTTTAAAGCTTTGGTTGAAACTCAAAGCGGATGCAAGATGCAGATGATCAGGTCCGATAATGGGACTGAATATACCTCTCAAAAATTTAACAAATTTTGTGAAGATGCAGGTATTGAACATCAATTGACAGCACCATACACTCCGCAACAAAATGGTGTTGTAGAGAGGAAAAACCGAACAATTATGGAGATGGCAAGGTGCTTACTTCATGACAAAGAGCTACCAAAGAAATTTTGGGCCGAGGCTGCAAACACAGCAGTTTTCTTGCTGAACAGATTGCCAACAAAAGCTGTGCAGAAAAAGACTCCATTTGAAGCTTGGCATGGCAGCAAACCAAAGATAATCAATTTGAAGACATTTGGCTGCTTATGTTTCTCTTATATACATCAGGTTAAGAGAGACAAGCTGGACAAGAAAGCAGAACCTGGAATTTTTGTGGGCTACAGCTTAGTTGCAAAGGCCTACAGAATCTATTTACCACACCACAACAAAGTAATTGTTAGCAGGGATGTAAAGTTCTTGGAGTTAGATAGCTGGAGCTGGGAAAATGACAAGAAGATTGAATTTCAAGAGGAGAATGAAGATGTAGATGAAGAACCTGTCCGAGGAACAAGATCAATTTCTGACATCTATCAAAGGTGCAATGTTGCAATCATGGAACCTGCTGGATATGAAGAAGCTGCAACTGATAAAAAATGGATCGATGCAATGAAGGAGGAGCTTAAGATGATTGAAAAAAATCAGACATGGAAATTGGTGGACAGACCTAATCACAAGAAAGCTATTGGAGTCAAATGGGTTTATAGGACCAAGCTTAATCCTGATGGCTCTGTAAACAAGTATAAGGCAAGACTTGTTGTTAAGGGATATGCCCAAATATTTGGTGTAGATTTTTCTGAAACTTTCGCTCCGGTGGCTAGGTTGGATACCATAAGGTTGTTGTTAGCACTAGCTGCACAAAATGGTTGGGTCATACATCAAATGGATGTCAAGTCAGCTTTTTTGAATGGATACTTAGAGGAAGAAATCTTTGTCGAACAACCAGAGGGCTTTGTTGTTCAAGGACAGGAGGAGAAGGTGTATCAATTGACTAAGGCCCTATATGGGCTAAAACAAGCACCAAGATCATGGTATAGCAGAATTGATACACACTTGATGAACTTAGGCTTTGTAAAAAGTCCAAGTGAATTTACTCTATATGTCAAAAAGGTTGATAAAGAAATACTTGTGGTATCACTTTATGTTGATGATCTGTTTGTTACAGGAAGTCATGAGGAGCTTATTAACAAGTTCAAAGAAGAAATGAAAGATGCTTTTGAGATGACAGACCTTGGAAAGATGACATTCTTCCTTGGAATGCAGGTGGGACAAAAGCAAAATGAAATATTTGTGTGCCAACAAAAATATGCAAATGAAGTTCTCAAGAAGTTCAACATGGAAGAGTGTAAACCAGTTGCAACTCCAATGAATCAGAAAGAGAAGTTTTGCAAAGAAGATGGAGCTGAAAGGGTTGATGAAGGGCTGTACAGAAGCTTAATAGGCTGCTTGATGTATTTAACAGCAACCAGGCCAGATATTATGTATGCTGTGAGTTTACTATCAAGGTACATGCACTGTGCTAGTGAAATTCACTTTCAAGCAGCCAAAAGAATTCTTATATATGTTAAAGGCACACTTGATTATGGAATAAGATTCAGTCAAGTTAAAAATTTCAGTCTTCTTGGTTATTCTGATAGTGATTGGGCAGGATGTGTTGATGATATGAGGAGCACCTCAGGTTACTGTTTTACTATGGGTTCTGGAGTTTTTTCATGGTGTTCTAAAAAACAAGAAGTTATAGCTCAATCAACAGCAGAGGCAGAGTATATAGCTGCTGGTGCTGCTGTGAACCAAGCTCTTTGGATTAGAAAGCTTATGACAGACTTGCACATGGAACAAACAGAAAGCACACAGATATTTGTGGACAACCAAGCTGCAATTTCAATTGCTAATGATCCAGTGTTCCATGGTAAAACAAAGCACTTCAAGATCAAGTTTTTCTATCTAAGAGAAGTTCAGAAGGATGGAGAAGTACAGCTTGTCTATTGCAGAACAGAGCATCAAAGTGCAGACATACTAACAAAGGCACTCCCTAAAGCCAGATTTGAGTTCCTGAGAAAAAGACTTGGAATATGCAGCTCCAGTGTCAAGGAGGAGTGTTTGCAAGATTGACCCATGAAGCTGCCTGCTAATTTCTAGCCAATAAAGAGTCATATTTATTTTCCTTATTTCTAGGCAATAAATAGTCAAATAGCTGTTGAGACAGAATATTTGATTTGCTTTTATTTAGGCATCAGTTATGCTAATCATTAGCAAATGTTTTGCATCTCTGTTTTCCTCTGGTTGTATAAGTATATGCTTTGCTGCTCAATAATAAAATATAGTCTTCTGCATCACAAATTTTGCCTTTGTTATTTCTTGTTACAGCCTCTATATTTTTCCAAATAACCAACAATATCATCACAAATACACATTGGGAGCAAAACCGTCTGCATGACATAAGTGGGCATAGCTTGCAACACGGATTTTGCTAAAGTGACTCTTCCCGCAAAGGACAAATTCCTAGCTTTCCAAGAACTCAACCTTTGATTAACTTTATCTAAGATAAAATCAAAAGTCCTACGGTTCACTCTCTTGTGAAGAATAGGGACCCCTAGATATTTCCCCAAATCATTAGTCCACTGAATACCCAAAGTATTACTCAGCAACTGCTTAGTATTCCAACCCACATTTCTTAAGAAGAAAACTCTAGATTTATCCATACTCACCTTTTGCCCAGAACTAGTGCAAAAAACATCCAGAATAGATTGAATCAATTGAACTTGCTCCATATTTGCTTCCGCGAAACAAATGAGATCATCCCCAAAGCTAGGTGAGAAATCAAAGGCCCATTTCTATTTAATTTAATTGGTTTCCATAATTTATGCTCCACTGCCAAATAAACCAGTTGTAAAAGCCTCTCAATACACAAAACAAAAAGATAATGTGATAAAGGGTCACCTTGTCTAATTCCCCTTGAAGGTAAAAATTCTTCCAAGGCCTCTCCATTCCACAACATACACATGCTAGCTGGAAAGGGGAAACAACGACCTTTGTTCTACCCAAAATTATAATACTAAACATTCACTTCTGACAATAGAGTTCAATCTATTGGGTGACCTTTGTAATTTTTTCATCAGTATTTCACCATTGTATTCAATCACGATAATGTATAAACTTAATTCAAAATATCCTTGAAAAACTACTCGGGGAGCATATTTGAGAGGCATAAAAATAGATAATTTTTCTCTCACTTTCCTTTGTTTTAAGACATATATACTATGATCAAATAGTTCTTTAATATTTCTATAATGGTCTAAAGGTCCAGTTATTGAGCACCTATATCGTGAATCTTCAAATAAATGATTACTAAGAAAAATCGTTTGTTTTGTCCAACCCTTCGGGAAATGTTGAATAATAATTTCCTCTAGAAATTATCATAAGTAACAAAAAAATAAAGATAAAATATAATAAATAGAAGATAAGAAGAGATTAAGACAAAAAAAATATGAAAACAAAAAGGTATAGTTCTTCAGGAACTAGTCTTGCCACCAATTTTTTATAAAATATAAATGATTACCAGGAAAAATCATTGTTTCGTGCAATCCTACAAGGATGTTTGAATATTAAATTCTTCTAGAATTTATCATAATTAACAAGATAATTGTAACAAAACTCACAACAAAATTCTTTGGAGGGAACACTAAAACATTTTCATACTAAAAGTAACATGCAAAAACGAAACTATAAGAAAGGATATGATTACTCAAAGAGACTGAGAAGAAACGATTCTTTTCAATATAATCTCCAAATTGATCAAGCCATTGCTCATATGGTAGAGTATGGTGCTGATAATGTGTTATGAAATGAACTAAAACAAGAGTAAGATATTATAAAATATAGAAGAATAGAAAAGGGAGAAAGTGACTAGAGAGACAAGTGAGAAAAATAGAGCCATTTCATTATACTCTACAAAGGTGCAAGTTTACAATGATAAACGAGTCCTATTTATAGGACACAACACTTGTAACCTATAAGCCTCAATGTAATGAGTCATTTACAATATGGAATCCAAGGCTAATAACTTGTGATGAAATCCTTTTACTCATAGAGGTTACAAGACTCAATGGACATCAACATTTTGAACATGTTTTCGTAAAATAAAATTAATAGTTTTAAAAGATAAAAAATTATGAAGTTAGTGGTTAGTACTTATAATTCGAAGAGATAGTGGTGAGGGGTTTGAGTAGTTTGCTAGAGGTCTTAATTTCAAACCTTGTTGCTGCCATTGTTTATGCAATATGATGAGACCGACAAGGACGAACCTATGAGTATCACATTGGGGGCAGCTGCCCCCACCAACTTATTAATTTTTCTATTACATCTTAAGTAAATTTTCTTTTGCCCCCACTACAAAAAAATATGTTGCCCCCATTGCCTTACAATCCCACACATAATACTGTAAATGTTGCCCCCATTACTCTACAACCCTACTCTATATAAAACTTTTTCATTTTTTTTCAGTACAACTTAAAAAGAATTTAATTAGAACTAATAAAAGAGGTAGAGAGAGAAAGGGATAAGAAATTATTGGTATACAAATTTCCCCGCTTCAGCAGAGTTAGAAAAACGTATTAGAGATTTGTGATTTGTTGCCTGGGAGTCTTGGACTGTGCGTGCAATTGGAGATAAGAAAGTGAAGTCATTGATTTGTGATTTATTGCCTTGTGGGAGTGGTGACACCAAATTTGCATTTTTTTATTTTTTAGACACAATTTTCAATTGTGTTAATTTTTATTTTTAACTTGCATTTGATAAAAAATATATTGAGAATTACTAATGAGTTGTCTCAAACATTGCAGAGAATTAATTAAAATATCGTAAATGTTGTGACATTAGTTAGAGTGTGACAAGAAAGTTTTGAATAATTGTTTGGTCACATAGGTGCGCAATCATATATTGGGAGATGATTTATTGAATGATTGCTTGGTCACATACACAGATAGAGATTTTTGATAGTGTTGAAAATGGAAAAAAAAAATCATAAAACAATTTCGAAATGTAAAGACACGTAGAGAGCATTTATAATTTGTAGAAGTTGATGCGTTTTCAATTTTTTTGGTATACAATGATATAGTTTTTGTAATCTCCAAATGTTGGCTTGATGATAATGATGTCATTGTTTTATGGTTTAAGTTATTTTATGAAAATATTTATAGTCTATGATCTTACCCCCAATACTCAACATTTCTGGATCCGTCCCTGGAGACCGCACAAGATATCAGAAACAAAAAATTATTTATTGGGGAAAGAATCAAGTGTTGACACTTTATTAAGTTCATTATTTCTTTCTGTAGCTATCAAAAGTGTGAAGCAATACACGTGTTGTTAAAGGTGTTTATGAGAGTAAGCCCATCATATCTTCATAGGGTTAGAGCATTACTTGGATGCTCAAAAGCTACCAGCTTGAAGCGTTTGGACAACTCTCCATCTAGTGGTAAAAAACACTAACCTGCTCAAAGTTCTTCCCAATACTTTCCAGGAAGATATCAGAAACAAAAGACGAAATAGTACAGATGAAGTGATAAAGACCACACTTCAACATGGCAGAAACCCCCTCCATACTACTCTATGTTAGAGCAATACAACAATGTTTGAGCCTTTGCCGTTTCTTGGTAGCCTTCCTTTCCTGTAAGATATGTCAGCATTTTCATATGTTTTGTCATCTATCATGATATTTAGGAAAAACGAAAAGTAAATGATAGGGAAAAATTGAAACAAAGGAGGTTTATTTATTTATTTTTTTTGACTAAACAAAGGAGGTTTATTAAAAATAATATGTATATATATATATGAGGAGGGATCAAATTATTCCAAGAGTAACTTTAAAAGAGTTACTCTCAATCTCATATATATATATATATATATATATATATATATATGAAATTTGCTAACGAACACCCACTCATTTTTAGAAGAAGTATGTTAACAAGTTACACCTTCGGGTGTATTTGACAATTTTTTAGTTATGACTTGCTAATTAACGTGCTCCTTCTAAAAAATGGGTGGGTGTACGTTAACAAATCCTATATGGGATTGCTAATGTACACCTATTCATTTTTTAGAAGGATTACGTTAGCACAGTGGTAGTCCTAAGCATGTTTTGGTGGTGCAATCGCACATGGTCCCATTTTTTAAGGGCACTACTTAGTATATTCAAAGGTTAATAGGACATCAATTTCTTTCTTCAGTCCTTATGATTCATTTGCTATCAGTGGAAGATACTGCTGGTGTAGGGATGTTGTTGCAACATGTTCGAATTGATATATATAAGTATAGCTATTTTTGTTATAATTCTATTGTAATTTGCTACTTTAATCTTTTCATTTTCTTCGGTAATATTTTGTTTCACTTGAGGTTGTATTAAAACAATTAATGGCTAACTCTTTGCACTTCTTTGTGCGCTTTTGATAATTAATATTTTTTTGAAAGACTTTTAATAATCACCATAAATGGTGGCGGGTCGTGCAGACCCATTTTCCTGCATTCGGATCTTTCTAACCCGACAAGAGGATAGAGGTAGCCCTGTTGCTACGTTTTTCCGATTCATATTGGAAATAATGATAACACTCACATCTGCTTCTTGTGTGGCGCACTGGTTGTCAACTGTTTATACTAACTGCTTGAACAGGGTTCGATTCCTGAGGTTAACCTTTTTCTTTTTAAAAATCGTTATCAGTGTTTTGTTAAAAATGAAAGAAAATAATTAATGGTGATCTCTAGTGAGAAACGAACTTGGTATCAAAAAAAAAAAAAATTAGGATATCGATTTCTCAATTTGCACAGGGCGTCAATAATCTTAGGGACGACCGAACAGCCGCCCTTGCATTGTAGTACACTTATACTTCAGCTTTTTCTCCTTAATGGGCTGGCAATGAACCGGATCAACTCGAACATAATTCGAAACTCGACTCGATAAATAGCTCGTTGAACTTGGTTCATGAACCAAAATGAGTCGAACTTGAGGTAACCCCTTCCTCGGAGGTCCCATTGGTGACCCCACTTGAGCTGAAAATTGAGCTCGTTAAATAAATGAGCTGAACTAGAGCCAAATCAGTTCGATATATATATATATATATATATATATATATATATATATATATATATATATATATATAAAACTTAAATTATATATTTTTATTATTATTTAAATATTATTTAAATATTTAATTTATTTAAATAATATATTTTGTATTAATTTTTTTGACAGTATTTTGTATTAGCTTTTATAACTTATTTTGACTTTTGATTGATACGAGTCGAGCTAACGAGCTGAACCGAGCTGCTCGCGAGCTTGAGTCGAGTTGACTTCGAGCTGGAAAAAAAAGATTCATGTCGAACTCAAGTCGAGCTACGAGCTGAACCAATTCTTATCGAGTCGAGTCGAGCTGAACCAAGTTCGACTCAGCTCGACTCATTTCCAACCCTACTCCTTATCCTCAATTTCCATCTCATTTGTAGCAACAGTTATGTTTTTTACATTAATTGTGCAACACTATAAGGTATATCTTTAATTTTGTGATGTAATTTTAAAATTTATTTACAAATAAATAAAGAAAAAAGACTTGTTGTTTGTTACTATAAAAGTATACTGACTATTTTTAACCAAAATTTACCAAAAATTCAAGTAAGGTTGGTGTAAAAGTTGAAGGGATAAGCATCCCTCCTGAATCCAAAAGCAATATCAATGGCAACTTATTAATTTTCACTGTCAAGCATTAATTGGTTAAAGTCATGAAGTTGAGCCTACAACTTTATGATTTTGATAATTTATGCGATCATAATTACTATTATATCAGTTGTATTTTTCCTCAATTGTTTATGCTGAGGATAAACAAAACTAACCACAACTACAATTACAATCGCAATTTAAAACTTTATCCCGTCATTTTCAATTACAATTGTGTGCATTAATGGTGGAACCTATATAAAGGTGCCAGAATACAACGCCCCATCAATTTAGTCCCTCCTATCCCTTTGTTCTATACGAAAAGAAACAATATTTGGTAGCAAAAATTCCTTCATCCATGGTATGTTTCAGGAAATAACTGTAGATTTCCTATTCCTTTTGGCTTCAGTTTCAAATTGGCTCCATACTATGAATTTGTCTTGTCATGTATATATTTACGGTGACAATCTTTCTGCTCATAACATCAGTACATGTTTAAGTGCAGAATTTTTGTCAGATAGAGTCATAGAGACACAGAGCTTTATATATTTTACGAGGTCTCACAAAAAAATTTCATGTGTAGAATTTTTATATCTATTTGCATAGGTCATGTAAAAAATGTGACATCTGCATTAAAATATCTGCTAAAAAAATGTTCACTCCTTCTCATAGTTTATCCATCTTCATTTTCTGATAGTTTTCCAATTTTCTTGTGGATTTGTAACACAGGAACTAGAGCTTAGTAAAGCAAGTGATGATTACATTGACTACAAAGGGAGGAAGGCAGATCCAAGCAAGCATGGCGGAATAAGAGCTGCTAGCCTCATGTGTGGTAAGCTAAATTTGATTTTATTTATTTATTTTTCATCTTCGATTATGGCGATTACTGTGAATGACTTTACAAAAACTGGACACATTTTTCATTTAGAAGAACAATGACAGGATGAGCAACAGACAGTGAGAGGTGGCTTCAACCCTTAGGTGGGACCACCCCGTGATCATCCTTTACTAATTTAATTATCATTTTAAGTAAGGTAATACTATATTATTATCTATACAATCAATTTAATTAATTTTATAATAAATTTTTTTTTTTTTATAAAAAAAGTATAAATATTTTACCTTATAAGTTATCTGAAAGTTTTAAAAAAAATATTTCATTTAATAGCACTCAAAATTGAGAATATAATAAATTATTCAACCGGTCCAATCATTTCTTAAAAATTAGAAAATTGATGCCAGATTTTGTCAATCGATTACAATGTAACTGAGAAAATCAGTTTTATTATTTTTTTTTTAGTATGTATAAGGATACGAACAAAGATCGAATCCCTCCGTCATCATGTTTGAACCGAATCATCTATCAACTTTGTACGATCTTTTATCATCTTTTCTATTAACTTGTTTAATATGAGAAAAATATGAGTGTGTGTTGTTTTTTTTTTAATAAGGAAATACATTTTATTCATTTAAATTGATAGAGTACATCGATGACAATATAGATCCAAAATTGCTAAAAATCGAAAAGGATGAAACTGCGAACAAACTCACAACACTCAGATTAAAAGCATAATACAACAAAGTCAAATTGCCTACAAAAGTGACACCATCAAAGTCACTAGAATACTCATGCTTCCGGATCTGTATCATTAAGACCCAAGTCTTAATCAAATCTGTGATGGATCGAAGTAGATCTGTTAATCTGGAACAAACGAACACCGCATCTTGACGGAAAATCAAATAAAGCCATGTCAAGACTACGAAGAACAAGGAAAAAATACAAAAAGATCTAGATCTATGTGAAAAACCCACACAAAAGAATTAGATATATGTGGAAGACCCACTTATAGAAAAAAGAAGAAGAGAAAAAATGGAGTAAATGAGTGATTTTAGGTCAAAATGGCTTAAAATCATCCCTATCGTCATCTCTGAGAGTGTGAGGAAGACAAGAGAAAGCAATGAGATTTTCTTATGTCTAAGAGTTGTCTTGCATGAGTGTGTATTGTTAGGGAGTCCTAATAGGAGACATGACATGACATTAAAATAATATGATATACAAATATCGAAATATAGTAAACAGTAAATTTTTAAAATTTATAGAATACGTTATGATTATAATACAAAATATAAAATTATAATAAAATAATATAAAAACGTGAATCTTAAAGAAATAAAAATAATGTTTTAAAGTTAATATAAATCATTGTTAATAATAAAATGTTGCTATTTATTTAATTATTGTGATATTCTTATCCATATTGATATAAAATTCAAAAGATAAAAGTAAAAATATGGCTTAATTGCATTTTATGTTCCCAGGTATCACATTTGTGTAATTTTGGTCTCTTAAGTCCTAATTGTGCTAATTGGATCCCCCTAATTTTTCATATGTTACAATCAGATCCTTCCGTCCATTTTTTAACAATTGATTGCGTTGACTATGAGTGAGTCCTACTCACCTTGCTAACGTGGAAGAAGACATTTATTCGCCAAATCAGCAAGGTGAGTAGGACTCACTCATAGTCAACACGATCAATCGTTACAAAATGGATGAAAGAACATGATTGTAACATATGAGAAACTTGGGAAATCCAATTGGCGCAACTAGGATCTGAGAGGTCAAAATTACACAAATGTCAAACCTGAGGATTAAAAGTGCAATTACATCTAAATATTTTTATAATGTAGCTAGAAGTATCCATAAAATATCCGATATTTATCTGACATGGATATGACAATTGTTTTAATGTTAATGCTTCCTAGGTGTGCTGCAATAATGGTTTGACTCTACTTACAAGATATAAAAGGGGGTAAAAACACGACCATAACTGCTAATAAAATCAATGTTCATTTTTGTGATCGCAGTTGTGGAGGTAATGCAGAGCATGGTCTTCTTAAGCAATAGTGTAAACTTGGTTGGGTACTTTTTGAAGTCCATGCATTACTCTGTAGCTGAATCGTCAACCATGGTTACCAACTTCGTGGGAACCTCCTTTCTGCTCAGCATTGTCTGGGGGTTTGTTAGTGACTCTTACTTAACAAGATTCAGTACATTCATCTTTTCTGATGCCATAGAATTAATGGTATGAGCTATGAAGTTCTTATCTACCTTCTGTTCAACTTTCATTATTGTGGCACCACATTCATACCTGAAAAGAATTACGATACAGTTCATGTTAAATTTCATTTTGCATTTCATGAAAATGTTTCGTTAGTGATTTACTATATTAGCTGTGAGAATGTCCATCAGTAACCAATATAAGAAACAGGGTAAAGTTTTATAAAATTGTTTTCATCTACATCATGGGAGTGATACTGGAGACATTTTCTTATATGGCATAACAAAAAGTTGATTTGATGGAGAGATGAGTTGCAACATCTATTAACAAAACCTTATATTAGTCACGTGACAAAATGGGTGATAAAATAACAAATGTGCTACACTACTGTATTGTCAACATAATATAATGATAATATTCAATTAAGATATTTCTATCTTTCTTCATAGAATTTTTTGATTCATTATTAAGATCGGGTAGGTATAAATTTCTATCTCACACTAATGTGGGAAATAAAAAGCAGCAATCAATCTGGGTAAGAAAGGGATTAGCAAGATATTGAAAATTGTTTTTTCAATAAGAATATGTTTGAGGGACAAGGTCAATTAAATCCATTTATCAACTATTCAATGAAATATTTGAATTGGTGGGTTATATGTATTAATGAAAAGAATTTCATAGTGCACACATCTTATAATATGAACCAAAATGTGGTTGGTACGAGTGATAAGTGATTCAGACATCTTAAGCAAGTTGTTAGAGGTGTGAATTCTGGCTTTTGTATATGGAGAAAACCTGATTGAGAGGGGTTAATCCATCTTGTGTGCACAATAGGTTCCCAGACGGGAATAAATCACTGTTAACGGTGGTGAATACTTAGTACATATGACATGGTTACCAAAAAAATATACCTCTCATAATATATATATCCATTTAAAAAAAACAATTTGAATTTTCTTACATTAACAGTAATTTCAATTCAATAAGAACCTTAGTTAACAAGCTCTACTCTTCGATTTGGATTCCTTTAAAACACATTTTGCAGGGAATCATCATACTGGCTTACCAAGCTCATCACTCCCATTTGCTACCACCGGTGAACAAAACACCATCTCATATTCAGGCTGCTATTCTTTATATTGGTCTTAGTGCTATGGCCATAGGAATTGGAGGAACCAAGGCTACCTTGGCTGCACATGGTGCTGATCAGCTAGATCATAGCAAGCAAAACCTCATTTCCTCCTTCTTCAATTGGTATTTCTTTTGTATGAGCACAGGAGGCCTTATAGCATCAACTGTTATGGTTTGGATTGAAGATAATCGTGGCTGGAATTTGAGTTTTATGATATTAGCTATAGTCTTGAGTTGTTCCATCTGCACTTTTGCATCTGGTTTTCCATTGTACAAATGCAAACGCCCTGCTGGAAGTCCTTTAACAAGGATCATTAAGGTGATGCAGATGTTTGCAATATGAAAAAAGGACACAATTCTATCTGTTCATGGATTAATGCACACAAAAAGGACAAATCTATTGATGGGTTATGCATGCTAAATTTGAATTTCTTCAATTTTCTGTTGCAAGGTGTTTGTTGCAGTAGCTCGGAACCGAAAAGAGTCCTCTGGAATTAGTGTGAATAGCGATGCCACAACACAATCAGATACAAGAGAGCAATCCAGCGATAAATTCAAGTAAGATCTTTATTCTTTCACCATCATCATAATTAATTGTTCTATAACTTACACTATCAGTGCATGTGTCATGACACAAAATGGGAATGGGATGAGATTTCATTTTACATTTATCGGATGATGCACCATTACTATTTTGAGATATTCCAGTAGGCAGGAGTTTGTATCTTTTTTAATTCCATCCTTTCAAACTATAGGGGACATGGAATAAAAGAAAATAGGCAGATGGGATTTTAGAATGAAATAATTGATCTCTCTTTATCATGTTCATGTGCACATATGCTCTTGTTAAACAAAGAAAAATGGAAATAACAAGAAAAGGACAAAAGAAAGTCCTTAACAATCAATCTCATTATATAAATTGAATATTGTGTATTCAAATTATATAAAATGGTAAACATTTTGTAGGTTTCTAAACAAAGCTTTGATTGATGGAACAATTGGGGTAGCTGAGGTTGAAGAAACAAAATCCTTCCTTGGACTACTTCCAATCTTTGCAACCACAATTATGATGATTTGTTGCATGGCTCAACTGCTAACATTCTCGGTGCAGCAAGGGAACATCATGAATAGAAAACTATACAATTTCACAATCCCTACTCAATCTTTGTCAGTGATTCCCATTGTTATCATCCTTGCTTTCATATCCCTATTTGAACAATTTAAACGCATGTATAGACACAACGACACCATGCATAGTAAAACTTATCAATCACTTGCAAGGATTGGAGTGGGATTGGCACTAGGAACTGTGTCCATGGCAGTTGCTGCTATCATTGAAGCTAAGAGGCGAGAATTAGCCAAGAATGAGATTACATTATCTGTATTTTGGCTAATCTGGCAATACATCTTAATAGGAGTATCAGAGACACTTACAGTGGGAGGAATGCTTGAGTTTTTCTATTCAGAAGCACCTGATAGCATGAGGAGCATATGCACTGCATTATCATGGTGCTCAAGCTCCATGGGGTTCTTCATGAGCTCAGTGCTAGTGACTATAAGCAACTCAGTTAGTGGAAGATTTGGCAGAGAATGGCTTGGAGGACAAGATCTAAATCATGATCGGTTGGACCTTTTTTATGCTCTTATTTGCATTCTGAACTTTGTTAACTTTCTGCTTTATGTTTACTTTGCCAAGCGGTACTGAATGGTGATGCAACCTTAGCAAGTATATCGGATCGTTGCAAGTAAAAATGGTGATGAAACCGAATATCATTCTCAGGGATCGTGAACGATTACCATTTCGTAATTCAGACTACTATTTAGACTTTCTTTTGGAAGGAAGGGATCTCAAACATGAAGAAAGGATAAACAAGAAGAAATGTTTTAATTATACTTTCTTTTTGGATTTTAACAAACACTTGGCATGCCTTAACACAACCTATACTTCCATTATGAAAATGAAGTCGTCTAAATTACTAAAACCCTAATTCATTAGTTGAATTCATTAGAGAAAATACATTGAGATCAAGAACTTAACGATTACAAGCATTCCAATATCTACCCTATATTCTTGAATTACTTGGTACTTAATTCTATGAGCATGATTAAGCAACAATTTTCCAATTGCATATAAAATCAACCAAACAAATCGAGGATGATCAAACCAAGATAAGCATTATGAATAGCGAACGTTAGTGTCCCTGAGTGAGTGAGTGAGTGTGTGTGCGCGCAATCCGATGACCCGATCTGAACCAACTCGAATGTGATCAGGTCGATTCGGTTCAGGTTCTAATTCCACCCCCTCAAACCCGACCCAACCCTTGATCGAGTTGAGCCCAAAATTCCCCCAAACTCGACACAGCACATGCCCACCCCTAGCAGGTTTAACATTAATTTGATTGCGATATTAATTTATTATACCAATTTAAATTGAGTTTTATTTATTCTTGAAGGTTAAACATGAGCAGCCAAAAGAGGTCAAAATCAAACAGGTTCATTTGTTCCAGATAATTTAACTTTTACTTGATTTTAAAGGGTTCCCATTAATTTTAGAGGGTTTTTTTTATTTATAATCATCATGAGAGAAAGAGTTTCTGAAAAAAGCTATTTTTCGAAGGGGGTTTGTGGAGGAAAAAATCACCCTATGATATTATAGACGACCCACCTCTCATGTAATTTTGTTTAGTTTGAACTTTGAACTCATGATATTATAGTTTCCCTCATTACCCAAGCTCTTTTGAACTATTCCCTAATATTGTTTAAGTCGGATTGAAGAGTAAACGTTAAAAGGTAAAATTGTAAAAGGTTATGATTCAAGTTCAATCGATTTAACCGGATGACGCCATATATATATAATTATAATTATAATATATAACATATGCACACATCTATAAAACATAAAAACAATAAAAAAATTCGTAAGTCATATCAGACACTACTAAGTGTGTGTTTGATTTGTGTACTGGCCGAGTATAACTTGAGTGTTTCTAGAAGGTGGTTATTATACAGATAAGGTTGGAACAATTTGAATATTTGAATTTGCCTTATAATCAAATCCTTGATAATGGGGATAATTAGTAAATAAAGATAGGAGGTTATAACCACCAATTCCTAGAGAACAAGAGGAACAAACCGAGATCCTAGAGATCATATCAACAGTGGAGAAGCAATTTTGTTATGAAAGTCAGAAAGAACAAGTCCAATATATTTATCTCCAACATCCAAACCAAGCAATCTTGATCGATCGCGATTAGTTGTCTTCACCAAATCATCAAAAGATTGTAACGGCTTCACGTGCCTCATCGGGATAAGAAGATAATGCTGCCCGCCACCGCCAGCACCGCGCGACCAGGTGGGTGACCTCCTCTTCCCTTCTTCTTCTCTTTCTTCTTCTTCTTCTTCTTTTCTTCCTCCTCCTCCTCCTCCTCCTCCTCCTCCTCCTCCTCCTTCTTCTTCCTCTGATTTTGCCGGCAGGAATAGGGATTTGGGGTTTTGATTTTGGGGATTTTGGGGTTTTGAAAAATTTCTAGCAACATTGTTAACCTTTGTGGTTGAAAATTTTCCACGATTGATTTTCTGGTTGTATTTTGTTAAACTTTTATGCCTTTATATGTATGATAGTAATTATAATTGAATATTTTGGAAATAGATTGTTCTTTTTGGAAATATATTGCACCCCCTGACTCTGGGTCCTAGATCCACCACTGTTGGGGGTAAAACCCTAAGCTAGAGAACTGAGAAAAAAGCACAACACACCAACTTGGTGTTGGGAGAGTTGGTAACGCGACTTTCCCCTAAGGAAAAAGACACAAGTGTTTGATTTCCTGGAGTCGTCCAGTTGGGAGGCAGCCCAACCCGTGTGTAAAAATCGGACGTCCGTCGCTGCCGAACCGAAGATTAGTCTCATTGCCGATCCAAAGGGCCGAAGCTGTGGGGACAGCCCGATTGACCCATTGGAGAGGCAAAGGCCCTAATTACGGTGGGTTTCGAACCAAAAAGAAAAAAGAAAAAAGCACAACGCAATATTGAGAGGGTACAGATCTTACTCTTACGATCAACACATACATTAAGACAGAGTACAAATTCGTTCAGAGTAGTCGTGCAGTAGTAGCTGGTAACGAAGGAAGAGGGAAAAACAGGGAGAGAGAAACCAAATTTGGGGAAGAAGATGTCACGTGGGGACATGGTCAAAACAATGTCGTTTTGGTCAGGTCAGTGCCACGTGAACGCCACGTTTGACACTTAACGGATACGTCCACACGTTACTAACGGAGTTGGATGGAGAGTAACGTTTGGGCCACGTTGTTAACATTGGTAAACATAAGGGTGTACAAGTTTGTTACAAAAAAAAGTTAAGGGACCAAATTGAACAAAATAATCAACTTAAGGACCAAAAGAGTAATTTTGACTATATAACTCTATCCATTAAAAATTGTTTTAATGCTCTTTTTTCCCTAACTATTTATCTCAAGACTTTCTTAGATATCTAATATGCTAATTATCTTTTCTCTTTCTTGGTTTGTAAGTTTTGATGATCATTCCGATATTGGTGGTTTTGATTTATTTTGAGGATTGAAGATATTAAAAATATAATGTTAACAAAAGATATCAATAGTCCATTGGAAGTATTAAACTATATCCATTACAAAAAAAGTATTAAAGTATATCAAATGAGTAGGTTCTTTTCCAATTGCATACATTATTTATAGAATATTATGGACAATATCTATGACTCTTGTCACCGTTGAAAAGAAGTTTCCAAAATTAAAATTACTTAAATCCTGTTTGAGATCAACTATGTTACTAGATAGTTTGAATAGACTATCATATTATATATCGAGAGTGAAATGTTAGACTTACCTGAATATAAAATTATGATAAATTATTTTGCAGCTTAGAAAGTTTGAAGAATGAAATGAGAATTGATGACTTATATTATACTAGACATAGAATATAAATTTTGCTTAAGGCCTCAAAATTTTTAAACACGACCCTGCATGTTTGATTTAAGAAGTGGTCAAATGACATGACAAAAAAAGGACGAATGACAACATAAAAACCCAAATTCTTTTTACTACCAAACCTAAGACAATTTTTTATACCACGGACAAACAACCTAAAAGACAGAAAAATCATTCACTATTTAATAATTATGTTCTCTCTTATCTCTCCCTAATCTCTCTCTTATTCTCTCTCTCTCTCTCTCTTTCTCTCTCTCCCTCTCTCTCTCTCTCTCTCTCTCTCTCTATATATATATATATATATATATATATACACACACACACACGGGGGGGCATATCTAGTGACAGGAAGAAATCTTGGCCATTAAAATCATACATAGATGGTCAAGATCGAAAGTTAGTTAGTGGTCATGTGATCACTTAAAAAACTCATGTGACTTTATGAAATAATCTTGACCATTCATGATTTGATCCAAAGGCTAAGATTTGCTCCTCTCACTTATATAAAAGCATTCCTCTCACTTGGTGTATATATATATATATATATATATATATATATATATAATACTATGTAGTATTGTATATATATTAATTATATAATATAATATTATTATGATATTAATAATATATATTATTATTATTATTATATATTATAAAATATAATATATTTTGTGTAAATATATATATATATATATATATATATATATATATATATTAAATAATATTATATTTGTGAATGTATGTCTTGAGAGGACTTCAAGTTTTGATGAATGACAAAAGAATTCCTCAAAGGGCAAGATTGCAAAAAGTGAAGAACTCTTAAAAATCACAAAGAGGAACAAAGATTCCAAGAGAAAGAAAAGCTTTAAAGGTTAAACATCTCAAGGATCTTAGTAATTAATAGGCATGGCAAAAGAGTTCGAATCCGCGGGTAACAGTTTGAACCCGTCCCAACTTTAACGGAAAAAACCCGCTTTGACCAGGATTGGGATCGCGTTTTCCCCACTTTTCACCTCGGAGTTGGAGGTAGGGATGTTTACACTCGGCCTAGATACCCGCCCCACTAATTATAAAATTGCAAAAATATTACTTATATTAAAAAAAATGCCCCTTAAGGCCCTAACCTGTGTGAGGATCTTCACAATGTGACCAATTGTACAAAACATATCATCGAGGAGAAACTTATTTGCATCACAATTCATGCATATTCAATGTTTTTGTAACATAATTTGTACATTGCATATCTGTATATAAATGGATTTTTTCAGGGCGGAGCGAGGAAACTCAACCCCAAGCAGGGGTGGGGATGGGTATCCATTTTTCACCCCCGCAGGGATCGGGAGGGAACAGGGACGAGGAAGGCAAATAGATACACATTTAAAGTCCATCAGATGTTAGAGTGTATACTAGAAAAATCATCTATTTGAACAGAGTAAATATATATATATATATATATATATATAGTGGATTGAAAAAATTAAATACTTATATGAATTATATCCTTTTTACAATATTTTCAAATTGTACATTTATTTTTCAAATTAAAAATCAACTTCATTTTGTAAATAAGAAAGTTTGTTATTCAACATTAAAAATTGGTGTGTAATTCATGATCATATTTGGGATTTGTTGATTTGTTGCTATTTTGATAAACTTCAAGATGATGAAATGTAATATACACTTTTAATAAAGATATAGCTCAATTTTTTTTGGACAATTAGATATCATATGAGTCTTTTCCTTTTACTGACATGTTCTTATGTTAAAGTTGTTTTAACTGAAGATTGTGGATTTTTATCCAAGAGTAGAAGACAAAGATTGCTAATATATATCCTTCTTTTTGAAGGAAAAAAAATGTGAGAGGAAGTCAACAATTCTTTTGTTATTAACAAATTAGTCATACCTTTTTCCCAGTTTGGTTGAGTGGATTGTTGAAAGCGATCATAGTCTTGATTTGTTTTCATTCGTTGTACAATTTTACTCGTTTATTTATTTTATTAAACCTATAATTTAATTTATTCTTAGCAAAAAGTTCTTCAAATTATTTTGTTTATATATAATATAGGATATTATAATATGAACATATATATTGCATATTATTTGCTTTTACTCTAAAGTTTTTTTATAAGTTTATATATTAAATATTTACAATGATGTGAATTTTTATCCCAATCTCTGCCTTTATCATCATTTAGATGATAGAGACATATTTATATTCATTCTTGTACTTAAATATTTCTATTTAAACGATATTTTTGTTATCTTTATTACCAACAACTATTATAATAAACAATATATTTCATAGACAAAATAATTGAAATCGATAAATTTGTTTTAGAGGTGCCTTCTTCGGTACTCCTATTAATTTTGGAGTAAAAGTTATTCTGTCTAATCAAAATTTGTTATCTCAATTAAATGGCTCATATTAGTGAATCAAGTCAAATGGTTCTCACCATCTAATTAGATCACTTAGATAAAATAAAATTATACTTGGGATACTGAAAAATTCCCTATGTTTAGGAGCTATTGAGTTAGAGGGCTCACAAAAAGAAACAACAAAATAAAAAATAATTATTTTTCACGTGATAGGTACACGTTTAAGTTTCATCATTTGGTAGGGTGTATAAGTAAAAAACATCTCTCTCCATATATAATAGATTTGAAAAGGGGACTTTTTCTTTTTCTTTTTCTTTCTTATATCCCTTTTCATCGAGATAGAATTAAAGTCACAATTCATAAAATAATTTATACCTATAAGAATTATATTCCTTTTTCATAAGATTTCAAATTACACATTTTATTTTTCAAATTCAAAAAATCAAATTTATTTGTAAACAAAAAAAGTCTTATATATATTAATATTTAAAAACCTTTGTATGGTGTATTAATGTCAAATACCTAATTATAAATAATTTTTAATTTTAGGTGATTTAATAGTGTTAAGTCAACACTTAAATTTTGGGCGAGGTTATGATCATATTCAGGATTTGTTATTATTTTGATAAGCTTTAAAATGGTAGAGTTTAATTATATTTTTTTTTATTAAAGATAAAGCTCATTTTAAATGAATCTTTTCCGTCTAATAATATTTTATTAAATTAAAACTGTTTTGACTAAGATTGTGGATTTTTTTATCCATGAGTAGAAGACAAAGATTGCTGATATCCTTCTTTTAGAAGAAAAAATGTGAGAGGAAGTCAACGGTTCTTTTGTTATCATCAAATTAATCATATGTTTTTTTCTTAAGGAAAGACTCATGGAGGTCTTACATGAATGAGGAGGAGGAGAAGAAAATAGAAAAGGAACGGAACATATAATGAAAATTTGAAATCGCATATTCACAATTCATATCTTACGACTATCAAAATCAATTGGTTTAATTTGGTTTGGATTTGTTATTTTTTTTTTTTTGCCACCAGTTGGTTCAGTTCAATTGGATTTTCGAATTCATCCAATTGATGGGAACCAATTATCTCACCTAAACTCAATTTAAGGGGACTTGATTTGGTTGATTGGGTTGTTGAAACCGATCGTAGTCTTGATTTGTTTCCTTTCACAGGACATTAAGCGAGAAAAGTATTATACAGGTTTATCCTAATCTTTTCATTTTGGGTACAAATCTTTATAGTATCTTATTATATTGTTCTTTATAGTATCTTATTTAATTGTTCTTTACTAATTGTTGAAAGAGTTTAACAAAACTTTATATATAAATGAAACTCAAATGTAAATTTTGTTAATAAAATTACTTGAAAACAAGTTTGGAAGGTTGAAACATCCAGATTTTCTTTTCAAAATTACGCATCATTAGTCCCTATTCCCGTCATTCAATTATAATTGTGTGCAGAGGTGAAAGCTATATATAAAGGTACCAGGATGCAACACCACATCAATTTAGTCCCTTGTATCTATTTGTATATTCAAAAGACGAGAATCCATAGCGAGTAACGAAAATCCTTCATCCATGGTACATTTCAGAAAACAAGCAGCCTTCTATTCCTTTTTTTGCATTAGCTTTCACATAGGCTCCCTACATTTAGTTTGTCTTGTCATGTTTGTAAGTACATGCTGTAGTGTAGAGTCCGAAGAGAGGGTCGAGATACTCTCAATTTCTCCATCAATTATCTCCTAATATATTTTTAGGATGTGTTTGGTTCAGAGAAGAAAAAAGATTTTAATTAAGGGGAAGGGATGGTATGAATTTTAATTAGCGATTATGTTTTGTTGAGAGGAGGGAAGAAGAGAGATTTTAATTGAGAGGAGGAAAAATAATACTATTTGTATTTAGTTCCTAAGGGAGGCGAGAGATTTTAAAATTAAGTTACTTTTATACCCTTATAGTTTTAAATTTTAAAATACATAAGTAGAGATATTTTAGTCATTTCATTTAAAATATTTTAAATCCCCTCCTTTCTACTCCAAATCAACCCAATTTTGAAGGGGAGCCAAAATTGGGTGGATAGGAATTTTGCTCCCCTCCAACCAAACACTATGTTTGGATGTATATATCATATTTAGACTCCATCTAATAATATATTATTATATTTATTTTTTCAAAAACATAGTAATAGACATCTCCAAATGGATAAGATTTTTTCACCCGATAGCATAACGTCAATATATATAAAATGAATTATTTATTTGAATGATTCATTCAATGTGCACCATTGGATGAATCACTAAAAATGTTTGAGGAAAAATAAGTTGATCTAATGATGCACATTAAATGAATGTGTGAAGTTTTGACAGCACTGTATCTATTTTCCAAACTAAGAGGTGAATCTTATCCAAATAGTCGTTTTTCATGATAAAAACTGTTTTCAGTAGAAACTGATATGTTTGGATAAACTAATTAAATTTCAAAGCAACTGTATTTTATGTGAAAAAAATTATTTTTAGAGAAACTAGAAGTTTGAAACTTATTTATAAAGCTTTTAATTTATTTTGAAACTAATATCATTCTTCCTGTTGCATCCCTAAAAAATTAACTATCAAACAAATATTATTAAATTAAATTATATAAATAATTTCATATATTTTTTTAGTAATTTATAATATATAAGTGATTTTTTTAAATAACCGAAACTAAATAAATTATCTTATAATCAATTTTGAGTAAATATATTCAAACCAAAAACTAATTCTATAATAATTAATTATTAAAATAATTAAATGTCAGTCTGATGATTTAAACACACACAGACGGATTATATTTAAGCACAACTAATGAATAGATGACAACAGATCCAAATGGGACCCATGGTGGTACTATTTCTTTTACTTTCTTGATTTCTCTTTCTTACTTGAAACGTTTCATCAGCAAGCTTTCTCTCTCTCTCTCTCCCCCTGTGGATTATCTTCCCCCTTCTGTCGTGGTATTAATTTTCTCGTCATTTTCATACAAAATTTCTTTGCCTATCTTAGCTTTTTCTCTTTCATTTTTTATGCGATTTTCTTTCCAGAGTGTTAGATCTATTTTTGGTTCTATGTCAAGTTTGGTGGTTTCACCTTGCCGGAAACTTACCGAACATCTTATAGAGTTCATTACCTTCTACAATTTTAGTTGATATTAATGCTGGTGTTGTTATTTTTCTTATGTCTGTACTCTGTAGTTTGTATGCTTAATTAGTTATTATACACCAGCTTCACATAAAAAAAATCGATGATTCCAGAATGCGCAAAAAGGCAGCTTAATCTGGTTTCACAGTGCTGATGAAAAAAATCTGGTTTCACAGTGTTTTAATGGGTATGAAGAGAAAGAAATACAGTGAAAGGGAGAGAGCTGTTACGCGTTTGAGGTGTGTGGGATAAAGAGAACTCAGATTTAAAAAATTAAAAAAGTAAAATAATTATAGTATAATGGGTCCCACTTAAGGCTTGTTCCCTTGATCAATGTGCTTAGCTCACTAACTAACATTTGTGTACATTACTCCATATAGGAAAAATTCATTTAAATAAAATAAAAATGTAAAGTAAAAAAATAAGAATGTATTTATTTTTGATCAGTTAAAGAATTGAGATTTTAAAGTATTTTAACTAATTAAAGGTAGATACATTTTTTCTTTATTACTTTACATTTTTATTCATTTTAGAGAAACTTAATCTTATTACATATGGAGGTAAAGTTTCTTGTTTTAAAACAGTAATTAGTTTTGTAAGGTATTGGTTGATTGGTTAGTATTCTTCATTATATATTAAATTATAATTTTAAAAATAAAATAATTTTTGTTATATTGAAAATATTTATTATTTAAAAATAACTTCTATTCAAATATATATAATATTACGTTATTTTTTCTTTCATTACTTTTCTTGCATTCCATGAGTGATACGCCGGAATATATACTTATAAGAAATATGCTACAAAAATTCACATGAATCTCCTCATGTTATTTTTTTCTCATGTTTAATTTCAATCCCTCATCTAATATATTGTAGAAGAGAGAGTGTGTATTTAAAATGGGATAAGATGATTGAATGGTGATAATTAAAAATATAACTCCTTCATATTTTTTTTCAACATGAGAGGATCCATTCTCCTCGTTCTCTTGGTTCTTCGAGGTTGTGTTTAGTTTATCTTTTTTACATTTTCAGAAAATTTTCCCTTTTTCTTTTCAGGCATTTGAAGCACAGGATCCATTGCTCAGTAAAGAAAGTAAGGATTACACTGACTACAAAGGGAGCAAGGCAGATCCACGAAAGCATGGTGGAATAAGAGCTGCTAGCCTTGCATGTGGTAAGCTAAATATGGATTTTATTAATAATGATATTTATTTATCACAAATTTGACAACAATTTACGTATGATTAATGACTTATTGAGTTTGGTTAATGAATAAATTTATAGTAAACGAGTAATTTATTAACAGGTAACTTGATTAATAATGTATTAAGTCTTGGTTAATAAAGCTAAATGAATGGTTAATGAGTTATCCAATCTTAATGCATCCGTTAATCAAATTCAATATACCATTAATTACGATTTTAAATGTCATTAATAAGGTGTCGATTGTTGTCAAATTTGTGATATACAAATAACATGTGAAAAATAGATTATTTTAATCAGTTTTGCGTTTAAACGTGTTTACTGAAAAATGAGTTTAAAACAATATATTTCGTTTGACTTGTATAAAAAATCACTTTTATATAATAAGTTATAAAAATTATTTATATAATTTAATAATATTTTTTTAATAGTTAATTTTGCAGTATAAAAAATAAATTAATGAATAGTATATATTATACAATAAAAAATCACTTTTATGTAATAAATTATGATATTTAGTATGTACCTAAAACAAAAAAGTGTAAGATGGTATTTAAGGAACATGTTGACAATGTATAAATAGGTTTTTTGTCTCAATTTTTTTCCGTATAAAAAAAATGTCTTCTTGCGATAATGTATTTCTCCAGGATTCCAATAAATTGGCTAATTTGAGTATACCATTTGTTAAGATTCAAGTGCTAGGAAAAAGACCATCAGATTTATAATGCATGATTACGAAAACTTATAATTATTATAAAAAAAAAAAAAAAAACCAATATTTATTTTTATGGTGCAGTTGTGGAGGTGACGCTAAGCGTGGTCTTCATGGGCAATACTATAAACTTCGTGGACTACTTTTTGAAGTCCATGCATTACTCGGTTGCTGAATCTTCAGTCATGGTTACCAACTTCCTGGGAACCTCCTTTTTGCTCAGCATTGTTGGGGGGTTTATAAGTGACTCTTACTTAACAAGATTCAGTACATTCATAATTTGTGGTGCCTTAGAATTAATGGTATGATATTCTCACCTGTCTCTTGCTCAAATTTCATAAGAGGAATCATGGTATGAAATTGCAGTTACAATTGAAGTTGTAATTATAAAATTGTGGACGATTGCAATATGTGTGTGCATGTGTGTCAAAACAATAAATGTTTATCATTGAATCTTATTTAAATGATTAAGGTACAAAGATAAATGTACGTGACTTATTATATTTGGGCATATCTCAACCCCAAAAGCTAGCTCAAGAGGTGAGGAATGCCCAAACTTTATACGCTCTTATGAGGCTCTATCTTAGTCAATGTGAGATTTGGGTTTTTCCCAATACATCTCCTCACACCCAACACAATTGGGCTTGATACGTGGATAATATGGTGGGCATCCCTTTAATGGATATAGGATAGACTTTGATATCATATTAGATTTGGGCCTAACTCAACCCCAAAAGCTAGCACAAGATATGAGGATTGCCCAAGCTTTGTAAGCTCTTATGAGGCTCTATCTCTAGTCAATATAGGACTTGGATTTTTCCCAATATGACTTTTATAAATGATAATGTAACCGCTAAACAATTCTTAATCTTTAGGGTTAAATATGTTTTTGATCTCCTTAAAATAAGCGAATTTTGATTTTGGTCCCTGTAAAAAAAATTATTTGATTTTTGTCCCTCTAAAATCTAAAATCATTATTTTTGGTCCCTAATGTCATGTAATATCTATTAACTACTTATGTGTCTAACAGAAGGTCATATGGTCATCCCAAGTGATACATAATGACCTTTGTGGTGTCATCTTAGCATATGATTTCCTTAAAATTTTCCTTGAACCCTAAAATGAATTATATTTATCTACCCTAAAATGAATGTCAAGGACTAAAACCGGCAATATTAAATTTTAGAAGGATGAAAACCAAAGAAAAACAATTTACAGGAATCAAAACCAAAATTTACTCATTTTAAAGGGATCAAAATTAGTAATTTCATATTTTAAAGGGATGAAAACTAAAGAATTTTTTTTGCAGAGACCAAAACCAAAATTCGCTCATTTTATAGGGATTAAAAACATATTTAACCCTAATCTTTATTATCAATGTATGGTTGTATGATCAAAATTTATTTTATATATATATATATATATATATATATATATATATATATATATATATATATGCATATAATGTGTATAAGGTGAGAGGGGTGCCCTATTATGAAAGGTGAGGATGTGGCCATAATTACTATGGCAGAGACCTCTAAAATCACAATATTGCGGCCTAAAGTGCTAAAGGGGACAAACATTCATGCCTCAAAAGACTTGACATAATTCATCTGAAATTTCACTTTGCATTTTATTGAATAAGTGATTTACTCTATTAGTTTTTAGAATATCAATCAATAAACAATGTAAGAAACAGAGTTGGAAAAGTTAAAACATTTTATTTTCGTCCATATTATAGGACTAATATTGGGGAGCACATTTCCTAATATGGGATAACCAGAAAAAAAATTGAGTTGATAGTGTTGTGTTGCAACAATTGTTAAGAAAACCTTTTATCTGGTCATGTAACACAAAAAGGATCAAAAAATGAGAATATATATCATCTAATTGAGAAATATATATCTCATTCAAAACAATTTCATGTTGAACTTTCTTGCATTAATAGTAATTTCATTAAAAAAACTTGGTTAAGAAGTTGTTACATGCATATCATATGCAATTTGCATTAATCGTAATTTCAATAAGAAACCTTTTGCAGGGAATTAGCTTGCTGGCCTATCAAGCTCAAAACTCCCATTTGCTACCACCAGAGAACAAAACACCATCCAATATTCAGGCTGCTATTCTTTATATTGGTCTTGGTGCTATGACCATAGGAGTTGGGGGAACCAAGGCTACCTTGCCGGCACATGGTGCTGATCAACTAGATCATAGCAAGCGGAACCTCATTTCCTCCTATTTCAATTGGTATTTCTTTTGTATGAGCATAGGGGGCCTTATAGCATCAACCGTTATGGTTTGGATTGAAAATAATAGTGGCTGGAATTTGAGTTTTATGATATCAGCCATACTCTTGAGTTGTGCCATTTGTATTTTTGTGTCTGGTTTTCGGTTATACAGATACAAAAGCCCTGCTGGAAGTTCTTTAACAAGGATCATTAAGGTAATGCACATTTTTGCAATATGCAAAAATTACAAAATTCTATCTATTCATGGATTAAATGCACACAAAAAAAATCTATCGATAGAATGTACTATTAAACTTGAATATCTTCATTCTTCTGTTTCAAGGTGTTTGTTGCTTCAGCTAAGAACGCAAAAGCCTCCACAGCACAATCAGATGCAAGAGAGCAATCCCATGATAAATTCAAGTAAGATCTTCATTCTTTCATCATCATCTTAGTTAATTGAAATAACTTTAAATATGGTAAGAAACATCATTAAATGTGTCATGTCTTAAATTTTTGGAATAGGATGGGATTCCATTTTATATTTATTGTATTGTATTATAAGATTTACTGTGGGTCTTTTGAATGAAACAATTGACTAGCAGATGGCATTTTAAAATGAAACAATTGGCATCTTTTTATCACATTAGCATGCACATATGCTCTAGTTAAACAAATAAGTATTGAAATGACTAGATAGGACAAAAGGAAGTGTTTACTAACCAATATCTCATTATATAAACTAAATACTGTATTGAAATTATATAAGATGGTAACATTTTTGCAGGTTTCTGAACAAAGCTTTGATTGATAGCACAATTGAGACGACTCAGGTTGAGGAGACAAGGTCCTTCCTTGGCCTTCTTCCAATTTTTGCAACCACGATTATGATGAACTGTTGCATGGCTCAACTGCTGACATTCTCAGTGCAACAAGGGAACATCATGGATAGAAAACTATACAATTTCATAATCCCAACTCAATCTTTGTCAGTGATTCCCATTGTTATCATCCTTTCTGTCATACCCCTATTTGAACAATTGAAACGCATGTCTAGACACAATAACACCATGAATAGTAAAATTTATCACCCACTTACAAGGATTGGACTCGGATTGGCACTAGGAGCAGTGTCTATGGCAGTGGCTGCCATGATCGAAAATAAGAGGAGGGAAGCATTCAATAATGAGATTGCATTATCTGTATTTTGGCTAATCTTTCAATACATCTTATTAGGATTATCAGATACATTATCATTGGGAGGAATGCTTGAATTTTTCTACACAGAAGCACCTCATGGCATGAGAAGCATTTGTACTTCATTATCTTGGTGCTCAAGCTCAATGGGTTACTTCGTTAGCTCAATGCTAGTGACTATAAGCAATTCAATTAGTGGAAGATTTGGCCAGGAATGGATTGGAGGAAAAGATCTAAATCATTCTAGGTTGGACCTTTTTTATGCTCTTCTTTCCGCTCTGAGCTTAATTAACTTTATGCAATATGTTTACTTTGCCAAGCAGTACTAAATCACTGGGTCATGTAAAGTTTGTTTAAAATCCTGGTACGGTAAGAATGTAATGGTTTATGTATTTGGTAAATCGTTGGGTCATGTAATGCTTGTTTTAAGATTTTGGTACAATAAGAATGTAATGACTTAGGTATTTGGTAAATCATTGGGTCATGTAATGTTTGTTAAAGATTCTGGTACAATAAGAATGTAATGACTTATGTATTTGGCAGATGAGGCCTATTGCTGTTGTGTATTATGTGGTATTTTAAAAGTCTCAAGTCCCACATTAGTTGGTCTTGGTCTTATGTGATTTATTTTAAATATCTGATGTTATCTAGTTTGTTTTATTTGATCATATCGGTATCTTATCTAACAAAATCTGTTAATTTAAAAAAGTTTAAGTAAACCTTAAAGAGTGTGATTCTATGTCTCAGGTCTTGATTTTGATTTTGTTCCTCCTTTGTTTGGTGTTGCTGACTTACATTTGACAACAATTGCATCAAATTGATCATAAAAGTAATTTTTACCCCTTTTGGACATCATGCAATTGATTCAAACTTATATGTTATCGAGGATTCTGCAGCCCAATTCCAAAACTTTGTACTCTAAATTAACGAGTAAAATTTAACTTAAAAACCTCCTTGAATAGAAATAACTTTGAATGTTGAGAAACAATATAGACACAAATATTTCCTCGATGTACATAATACATCCAATCTCGAAAGTTCCCTGGTAGGAATTTATTCAATAACGACCAAACTTTAATTAGGTGTTAGACGAATTTTATAATGTGATGCACTTCTCATTCCTCATAGCTAGAGTCCCACTTTCGTTTTAATTTGCTTCAACTTTGAAGTAGGCTCCAGAGTTTAATTGATCTTGTCATGTAAATATGTGGAGGTTTCAAATTGATCTCTTGGCACATAGCAAAAACATATGTACAGTCTCAAAGATAAGGTACAAACACATCTGCTAAAAAAATGTGCTGAAAAAAATATTCACGTCTCATATGTTCTTAGGATCTTCAAGGTTATGCTTAGTTTTTTTTTTTTTCTTGTTTCTGAAACGTATCCACTTTTTCCTTGTGCTTCTCTTTTAAATATAGGATATTTCACTACTAAAAAATGCAAGTGATGAATATACTAACTACAAACGAAGGAAGACAGATGCAGAGAAACATGGCAGAATAAGAGCTGCTAGCATTGCATGTGGTAAGCCAAACTTGATTTTAGTTCATTTTTAAATTTCCTATTGATCACCACTATCTATTGATCAATGTCGTACCGTTCACCATCGTTGGCCACTGTCCGACGCCGATATCCCTCTGGCGACCACAACTAGAGGATCGCCTCCTCCAGATCACCCGAAACCCAAAATCCTGTGGCCAACGGATGCCGGACGCGCCCTCACGCGCCGCCACAACTCCGAGCATTTCCACGTGCCGCCCTACGAAGGTCGTGTCGCCATGCGACTTTCCCAGAAGCTTCTTCGACCTTTCCTTGGTCCATTTGAGGGGTCAAAACCGTGATGTGAAAACTTTTTTCGTGGGTCATATGAAGACGCCGTACTCATTTTTTTTCTGATAGCACTTCCTTTTGATGGGTGAACCAGACCTCCACTGTTTTGAGGGATGTTGACTTGGCTTGCTTGAGGACTCTCCTTGACTCTCTTAATAAGCCTTCTAAATATTGTCCTCCCGTTTTTAACACATTTTCTCTTGTTAACTTTTATCTCACACTTTCTTCAAACAAATACAAAATACAAAATATAACATATAATGTAATTACAAAAAAGGATATATTAAAATGATTTAATTGAAATGCACCATTAGTGTAAAAATATTTTATACTATCAACCAATTATACATTGTCACATTATTAAAAATATTTAATTCCTTCAATAATTACCTTAATAATCACATATAAAATACTAACATGTGGTTGATCCTAGTGGTAAGGGACACAGACACCTTAAGTAAGTGGTAAGGGATTCGAATCCTGACTTTTGTGTATTGAGAAAACCTGGTTGGAAGGGGAGAACCTACTTCGTGTGCCCAATAGGTTCCTCGTCAGAGATTAGTCACTGCTAACGGTGGTGGATACCCCATACCTATAACATGGTTACAAAAACAAATAAAAAAACAATCACGTATGATATATATGATAAATTGATATTTTTAAAAACTTTATATTGATAGTTTATCAATTTAGATACATTCCTATATCATACTTGTCTTTTAATGTTATTATTATCAAAATAAACATTTTTAATGATGTAATAATTCATGATTAGTTGATAGTGTATAAAAATGTAATAGTTACGATGCATAACAATTAAGAGTAATGTTATTTATACACTTGGATTCTAGAAACCTAGATGACACCTGTTTTACATGGTTAACACAGTTCAAATACTTAGTTAATTATATTCAGTGGATGATTAATGAATATAACAAAAAGTTACAACTTATTAATCATCCACTGAACGTAATTAACCACGTATTTGAACTGTATTAACCATGTAATTAACCAATCATGCATCATACATGAGTGCATGTTATTTTTTTGTACACCTTCAAACTTAATTCATAGTATTCACAATCATGGTTAATGGTATCTTGAACTTGATTAATAATATAAGATATCACAATTCGTCGTGAATTATCTACTGCATATTTGAACTGCATTAATCAAATATAACAGATATCATCCAGATATCCAAAATCCAGATATACAAATAACTTTACTCAACAATTAAATCCTTAAAAGGAATGAAAAACGGTTTTGCTTATGGTACTAAATTTGCAGAAGAAAACAGCAGAATTGAGTCTTCTATTTATAGAAGCGCGAATCTCGAAAGACTGGTTTTGATTTTCTTTAGTAGTGGGTGGGTCGTTTCCCATGACAATGTGGCTTAAAACGGAATGAAAAAACTTTTTTGTTTCTGAAACGTATCCACTTTTTCCTCGTGCCTTTCTTTGAATATAGGATTCCCCATTAAAAAAACAAAAGTGATGAATATACTACTGCAAAAAAAAAAAAATAGAGATAATCATCGATTTCTTTTTCTCTCATCTATGCAGATAAACAAACACAACACAAAAAATATTCTTCCATAATATAATATCAATGACAGAAAATAAATATTAATGACACCAAAAATTTTAACATGAAAAACTCCTTAAAATAAGGATAAAATCCACTGGATCAGGTCCAGCAAAAACTTCTACTAAAAATATGAATTGGTACACAGAGTCTTGCCAATAATACTAGAGAACATCAAATCAACAATACATCACCCAATGGATGAATATAATCAAGCAACAAGAGAGAAACTCCACAACAATGGATATCACAAACTAACCAAAGAAAATACAAAACAACAAATTAGCAGTACCAAAATGTAACCCTCAATACCAGGAACAACATACTAAATTTCCAGCAAGAACGAAGACAATTTTCTCATTTGATGAAGGAGACAAACCGGTTTGATTGTATTTTGGTTTTTGGTTTTTGAAAACTATATTATAAATCAATTTTAAAAACTATTTTTAAGAAAAAAATAAAATAAAATCTGTTTGGTAATCCTATGTTTGAAAACTGTTTTAGAGATGAGAAAATAAAGAAAACTTGTTTGATAGATTTGTTTTAAAAACATGATTTGAAAACAAAAAAAAAATAGAAATTTCATTTGATTGTATTTTAACTTAATTTCATAATTTTCTTGAATCAAATGGAAAAAATTAATATTGTTTTTCAAAAATAATATGAATAAGGCTCAAATCAAATTTTTTCAAACTCACTCTAAATAAAATTATTTGATGAAATAGATACCGCAAATGCCTTCTGTCAATATACAACTTCTTAAGTTCTAGGTTTCTAGGCACTCCAAATATTATATGAATTTTTCATAAGGGAGGAAGACAGATGCAGGGAAACATGGTGGAATAAGAGCTGCTGCCATTGGATGTGATAAGCCAAGTTGATATTAGTTCATTTTTACATTTCCTATGGCGATTATTCTTATTTCTTGTGAAAAATATGGCAATTACTCTGAATAGGCTAGTAAAGTATTTCACTTTGTTGTCTTAAACTCAAATTTATTTACTTTTAGTTTTTTTTATCACATTATTTATAAGAGAAATGTTATATGCATATTCAAACATGTGCCCGCTTTGCTAATGTTTGTCGATTTGAGGGGTTAGAAATTTGGTTTCCTTTAAGCTATTAGAAGAAATAGTAATATAAAAAAATTTAATAAAATCAAAAGTAAGAAAACAGAACCCAAAAAATTTATAGCCAAAGACGCCTAAACTTTTTGCACAGTTGTAATAATAATGTGAATATTTCAAGATTTGACAGACTCTTACAGAATAATATTATTATTTTGGGTACTCCAGGATAATATTATTATTTTGGATACTCGGAACAACAAGATTTAAATCAACTCGCACTATAATAATTTTGAGATTTAATAGCTTGTATTTTTGCATTTGATAGCGGTATCCATCTTTACGTTATTAAAAGTGGTAAACAATGATAGCGCTGTCGTAGATTTACCTACAATAGAGTTTGTCCAACAAAACTCTATAGTAGTTTACACTAAAATACGCATTCAAAAAGAGGCCCTGACATAGGGTCGGACTAAAAATAGATACTGAAAGAAGTGTTATATTATTTACCTCAAAAAGATAGAGTGTTTACAATAAAGCGTTATCATAGTTTGAACTACGATAGTGTTTCCTTAAAGAAGCATCATCTATTCCCCACTTTTAAAAAAATACTGCTTTCTGCACATTTCCCTGCATTCAACATTGAAAAAACAACATTCAACATTCAAAAAATAGCGACCAACAATCAACAACAATCATACCCCTAATGAAATCAAAAAGAATAAATCATAACAAAAACATGATCTTCAGCGTCTTTCACCGTTGTTCTACATATATAGTCGGATAGAAATGTAATTTTTCATCGAATTTAATTAGTATACATTATTAGTATAAAATTTTTTTACACTGTGAATCAATTAGAAATTGTCATATAAATTAAAATGTTTGACTCTTATCGTAACTATCTTAAAAGTTATCAATACAATGATTTCTGATTGATTGACAATATAAATTTTATTTACACTAACAATGCATAACAATTAAACTCTTCTTTTTCACGGTATCTTTTTTTCCACTTGGATATTGTATCTCTTTAAGTTTTTTTTTTATAGAAAAAACTGATTTAGCTACTGATCCTCTGTGAAATAGTAATATTTATTCCATGTTTTTGTTTACTTGCTTTTGTTATGAGGCGTGGCTTTGAGTTTAACCGAGAGCATTTTCAATAATATAACTTATTGAATTTATTTAACCATATATAAGGGTTTTACTATGTCATATTACCATTTTTTACATTAAATTACTTTAAGCAACTTTATACTCTAATTATGCAACTCTTAAAAATTCACCAAATGGTCCACAAGTTATCTGATATATTTATTTTTGTTTATTTTTGTTTCTATTTAAAATATTAACTCATTTATATTTTTCTCTTTCTTTTTTATTGTTGATTCTTATATAAGACTCAATTCCTTCTATAAGCAACCAGGGATGGATCCAGAAAAATTAACTAGTGGGGCAATATCATATATTATAATATTTTATAAAAAAATATATAAATTCATTAGCGGTAAGCATAATAAATTATTATCATTAAGCCAAAAATTGAAGATTACGAAAATTATATCATTGTATATCCAATGTTCATTACGAAAAACATTAGTTCTTGAGACTCGAATATTGATTTTCTTTTAAAATATTTATCCATTTCTAACACACTACAAAAATATGATGATAATTAGTTACTTAATTAAATTTAAATAAACGTAATCTTATGGAGAGAATGAGAGAAACAATGTTACATTTTAAATTGTATTGAAAAATAAAAAAGTGTTATATCTTAAGTTATATTGAGAAATAAAAAAAAGTTTTATGTAGACTAAGATCGTAAAACAATGGGAGCAACAATGTTTTTTTAGTGGGGGCAAAAAAGAAGTTATATAAAAATTAAAAAAAAAAAAAGAATTGGTGGGGGCAAGTGCCCTCATTGCCCCCATTGTAGATCCATCCCTGTAAGCAACCATTCTTATATGTCGTATCAACGTCAACTTGCTCCAATAATATAATCAAGCAAGATCTAGTCATTAATTTTAAGGATCGGTTAAACAACACCGATTAAAATTGCTCTAAAAGGTTATCATGATGAGTACCCAGGATACTTTGGTACTATATTCTCCGCAAACTGCAAGGTGTGCAATTGAACTGTTAAAACAAATCCATTCTCTCCATGAATTAAAATTACCAAACAATAAAATTAAACTAAGGACATCTCTTGCAAAATTTTCAAAACTATATAGGAACTTAACTAATAAATACATAGTAACATTTTTTTTTTGTAAAATAAATGTTGTATATGGGTGAAGAGGTTAGTAATGATTATGATTAAGTTATTGCATTTTTGGAAATTAATTAAGAATAATGATAAATGGTACAAATGAATATTCATTAAATGGGGTATGACCGTACGAATAACCAATTTTTTTTTTAACTAAAAAAATATTCATTCATTCAAAATTTCAAATTGATAAAATACATCGAAAACACAAATTCAACATCGCTAAAAATAAAAAATGATGAATCTGCGAACAAACTCACATCACCTGGATTAATAGCATAAAACGGCAAAATACCTACAAATGTGATAAAATCAAAATGACCAGAATACCCATTTCTCCATATCTGTAATATTGACGCCCAAATCTAGATTGAATCTATAATGGATCGAAGCTGATCTTCCAATTTGAACCAAACGAATATCGCAACAAGACGGAAAACCAAACAACGTCACACCAAGAAGACGAAACAAAACAACGTCTCACTCAGACGATGAAACCACGGAAAAAAAAAACGAAAAAAAAACCTGATATATATGGAAAAATCATTTATTTAGATAAATGGAGAGAAAAACGATGTAGATGGATGATTTCAGGTTAAAAAAATGGTCCAAAACCACCCCCTCCGATAGATGAAGAAGAAGAAAGAAAGGAGTAGGGGGAAGGTTGAGAGAGAGAGTCGGCTCCAATTTGTCTAACGTTTTATTGATATTTTATAACACTAAAATATCATATGAAGAGTAACTGCCAATAAATCCAAGGTTAGTAGAGGTTTTATGAAAGAGAAATGTTGATTGGTACGAAACCCTTTTTGTACCACCTATATAAACCGTCACCGAGTTTATCTTTGTGCTTTTTTTTTTCCTTTAAATTTTCAAATTCAAGTTTGTAATCTGTGAGACAAAGTGTCCGGTACAATCAAGGTGAATTGGTCATTTCGTTCTAATAGATTTCGTACCATATAGCAAGGCTGTTTTTGGTATACCTTATGCAGTGCAACTTGGTAGACATATAGCAAGGCTGTTTACCAAAACATGTTCGAAACAAATAACACTAGTAATTAATTAATAATAATATACTAGGTGCATGCTATGGTGGACCTCTTAAAAAAGTGTATTCATGCACTGACCAAGTAATATGGACCAATGGATATGATAACCTAACATTAACTTGTTTTTTTTTTCTTTCTTACTGATCAAAGCAAATACTTGGAGAGCACCAAAATTGTTTCTATATTTGTCAAACGTGATTTTAGCTATTAGAAAAATAAGTGTTTGCTTACACGTCCGGTGAAGCAATTTTACATCCAGAATCGATTCTACCAAAAGCAATTTGAAGTAGCTTCTGCTTTTGAATTGAAAAAGTACACTAAATTTTGCATCAAACTTGCTTTCAAAATAAAAACATTCAAACATAAATTACTTTCCTTCAAACTCAATTATATTTAAATCAATTCTACAAAATTCATTCTATCCAAAATCACGTTTGTCAAACGCTCATCCAAACACATGCTACCTAGTTCCGTATTTGTATCTCTTACTTCCGTATTTGCACTCTTGTTATTTTTTTTTTTTTTTTGGGTACCTAAACAAACTAAAATGCTATCTTCTTGTCTGTATTTGCACAAAGAAAATGATTTAAATTTTATGAAATCAAGAAACCCAAACCTTCGTGAGTGTGTTTACCCTTCATCCCTAAATTCTTTCTCATCCTCAAATCCCCTCAAATCCTAAATCCTTGATTTTTCCTCTAATCTTCCATATCATCCCCAATGTAGCCATCTCACAAACATATAGGCCACATTACTGTTATGGGCCAGAAAAAACCCATTTACGGACCTCTATTGCCCTACCCATTAAGCAACCTAGTTTTCGTCCGCCCTACCCGACTCCGACTCCTCCGCAGCTTCATGTCTGCAAAAGCCACCGCCTAGGCCGAAATTTGCCATATCGGTAACCAGCAACGTCAACGCAACCTACTGCTACCGCTAACAATAGACCAACCACCGAATACACGAACTACTGGTAAAATCACCATTGAAAAATGGAAGAGAGTCATTCGACCAAAAACAAATGGCGAATATGACAGGGAAACAAAATCACAATATGTATTTCAAACCAGAAATGGGGTTTCAAGTTTGCTTCAGTCGCCATGGTCACCGTAACAACCCACCTGATTATCATATACTTCCTTTTTTGTTTTTGTAAGAAAATGTTCCATCTGTCTCATTTTACTTGTCCCATTTTACTATACACATCTTTTAAGAAAATGATTAAGTTTATAATATTTATAATAAAATGATACTCTTTGATTAAAATATCCCTATTTAAATTATACGGTTGGATAGCTGCAATTTCTTATCAACCATTGCCCTCCATGCTACTCAAATACAACAGCTCATGCTAAACCCAATGCAATATATATTGGTTGAAATACAAGGATATTTTTGAAAAAAATAATTAATACTTCTCGATTTTTTAAAGGGATAAGTAATTTGAAACAATACAATATTCCTATTGAAACGAGTAAAATGAGACGAATTATCCGGTTGACAAGATGCATACACTTTGACTCATTCAAAAAGTTGAGGAGCATATGTGTCCAATTGCAGGCTTCAGATTGGTGCACATGGCTGGTGCACCCATGCTCTAATTTGTGATACATATTTAATGGTATAGAGTAAAAAAATTCTCTTCAAGAATCCATAAGATTTTTTCTGCATCGGCTATTGTTTGAAGAGTTAGATAAAGCATTTTCTTATAAATCAACAGCCCTAACACCAAGCATTGTCGAGTGTTCTAGCATTCCCGAGTCATCTGAGAATAGTAACCAAATAGAGGAATCAGAACCTGAAGTGAACGTCATTGGTTAAAATGGATATCTTCCATGCCACTACCACAAGACCCCTACTCTGTTGCTGATCCCTTCTTGTTGTTGGAACCTAAAGGAGCACAGAATTTCTGCCTTGGGCTCACAATAAACTCGAAATGTTGCTGAACTCCAAGCATGTATTCTTGCAGCATTTTATCCAGAATAGTGGTTTCAATAATGGTCTTAGAATCTGGCTGTAATTTATTCAACAAAGTTTGATAAGTACCTTGAATAAGTATGTTATTTCGAGGATTATGTGAACTTTGAGATGAGATCAAGGTGTTCGTTCAATGGTCCCAAAACTCTGATAGAACATAGCTGCTATATATCCCACATGGTCCCGGTGCTCTATGGGAATTCATTTGAAACCTGCAATCGGTAGATCCTAGTTTGCATGTACCGAAACCTCCCTATTGGAAGTTACTGATATTACTTAGTAACTAATTGGTTAGTGATATCTAGTTAGTTATATCAGTTATTTGTTATTGCTTCTTTAGCTTTTCTTGGTTAGTTAGTTATTTTCTTTCTTGAGCTGCGCTAGAAGCTGCAGACTCGGTACATCTATATATATATATATATATATATATATATATATATATAGATGGATCATGTATATTCTAATCGATTTGGATCATTCAATAATATTCTTTGAGGTTATTCAGTAAATTCTTCTCTGTTCTGATATTACTCCCTGTCCCATTTGTTCATTTCAAATTTTATTTCAAACTTTAGACAAAAACGAAAAGCACAAGAACCGGAATAGGAACACTGCCAGGCTTTGTTAATTATTTCTTTACCAGTAGGATCCAAAGGCCTCATGTGGCTTCAAATCAAGGTCTGTGTTTTCAACTTTGTACAAGCTGAGTATTACAAATCCGTGGGGCATGATCAAAGCAAACTACTACAAACAGACCTAGTTCACCATAGTGGCATGCTGAGCCAAAAATCATTAAAACTTGCAACCATATTAGCAGAGTTATGCGAACAAATGTAAATATCCGAGTTTAATTGTTATGCACTGTGAGTGTAAAGTTTTTTACACTTTCAGCTAATCAAAAATCATAATATGGATGACTTTTAAAGTAGGGATCCGGATTGCCTGCAGTAGCAAATTCACGCATTTGCCACAATTATGCAATCTACTACCATTGGATTTACTTCTCTCACACTCTCAGCCCTTCATTTGTTTTGTCTAAAAAAGTAGCAAAAATATACAAGTAGAGAGAGATAGAAATAGGCTACGGCAGGAAATCTTAATCCTTAAGATAGTTATATTAAGAGTCAGACATTTTAGTTGTTGTGACAATTCCTTATTAGTTGACAATGTAAAAAAGTCTCTAACACGGAATACCAAGTGATTGAAATATTTCAATGAAATTAGTGATATCATAGGTGCCTAGATAATTACTAGGAATTGGATTAATAAAAGAAATTAATTTAATATGGTTAAACGTTTTTCCTAGCAAACAAATTTATGAAACTAACTACATGATTTTATTGTTACAGACACAGTATACAAATTAGATTTACATCATGGTTATTCAAAATTATCTTTTCTAAGTCATTAGCCCTTTGGGAAGTAAATAAGTAAATATTCAATTTGATCCCTAAATTTGTAAAGGTATGCCAACTTAGTTTCAGAATTTATCAAAATTCCAAATTAGTCTCCAAAATTGTAGAACGTTAATCAAGTTAGTCTCTCCATTAGTCTCAGTTAACGAACGGAAACAATGATGCTAATGTGGCACGTTAAGTACCTATGTGACATCCATGTAGGTGTCCACATGGCCTCTACGCTACATGATGCAATTTCAGAAACCAAATCGATAATATTAGGGATCAAATTGATATCATTTCTCTCTTCTCCATCTACCCCTTCTCCTACGAGCTACCTCCCTTCTCTCTCCTCCCCCTCTGCTCCCCCTTTTCCAATTTTACAATCACATATTAATTTGGAGGTATTAAACAACAACCCGGATATAGCTGGCGGAGGTATTGATTTGTCAGCATGAAGGGAGCTCAAAAATATAAAATAGGTTATGGCTATTATCCTTGATTGAAAACTAGGCTTCTATTGTTGTGTCTAAGCCAATTCACATCAACAATCCGTGAGCATCATAGTGCAACTGTTCTAAGTTGGAATACAATGAGGTTGAGTGGACAAAAGGAATCACACCAACGAAATATATAAGCTGCAGCTGCTAGGGTGGCCAGCAAACACCGAAAATTGTAAAGAAACACAAACGAGAATGATTTGGTAGAATAATGTTGTATCCAATTGATTTCCAGAAGGTGGTTAAATACAATTAAAAAGGAGAAAATAAAGTTATCTAAAAAGGAATGTACAACAAGGAAATCCTATCAATATCAACAAAGAATAAAAAAGATATTCTAATAAATAGAATCATATCCTAATAATAATGATAACAAAATTAGCAACAAATAAAGTTAATCCTGATTGATTTGTTGCTGTGATTTGCTGTCCATAACACTCCCCCACAAAATGGGGTGTGTAAGTTGGATAACCCCATCTTGCTCTTTAAATGCAAGAATTGATCTTTGCCCAAGGATTTGGTAAGTAAATCAGCAATTTGATTTGCAGAACTGGCCTTCATAGTATTAATTAGGCCGGAAGAAATTTTTCACGAACAACATGACAATCAATCTCTATGTGTTTGGTGTGTTCGTGTTACACTGGATTTGAGGCAATGTGAAGCGCAGATTGGTTATCACAAAACAATGGTATCGGTGTAGAACGAGATAGACCAATATCATTCAAAAGATATGAGGGCCAAGTAAGCTCACAAGTTGCATTGGCCATTGCTCTGTATTCCGGTTCAGTAGAGGAACGAGATACCGCACTTTGTTTCTTTGTCTTCCAAGAAACTATACTAGGACCCATAAAAATGCAATAACCTGTAGTAGAGCGTCGAGTGGTTGGACAACTAGCCCAATCTGAATCACAGTATCCTTCAAGAGATAAATCTGAATCAGAAGGAAAGAAAAGACCTTGACCAGGTGTAGTCTTTAGATAGCGAAGAAGGCGAACAGCAGCACTCATGTGTGGTTGACGGGGAGAAGGCATGAATTGACTTAAAATGTTGACAGGATAAGCAATATCAGGGCGCGTGACTGTGAGATAAATTAGACGACCCACATGCAAGATCAGTTAAGACAACACCATCAGAAGGAGATAATTTCATAATTTGTTCCATGGGAAAATCTACAGGTTTGGTAGCAGTAAGACCACTATAAGATATGATGTCAAGAGCATATTGTCGTTGTGATAAAAATAGACCCTACTTGGACCTTGCAACTTCAATACCCAAAAAATATTTCAAACGGCCCAAGTCTTTAATTTTGAAATGTTTGTGTAAAAGATCCTTAACCAAGTTCATAAGATGTAAATCCGAACCTATGAGAACAATATTATCGACATAAAGGAGCAGAAAAACAGAACCATATTCATGATGAAAGCAAAAAAGAGATTGATCAGTTGTACTAAGTGTGAAACCAAATTCAATAAGAATTTCGAAAAATTTAGAATACCAATTTCGCGATGCCTGTTTAAGACCATATAATGACTTATGTAACTTACAAACAAGGGGCTCCCCCTGACGTCTAAAACCTGGTGGCAATTGCATATAGACATCTTCGTGCAAATCACCCTGTAAGAAAGCATTATTGACGTCAAGTTGATGGAGAGGCCAATTTTTAGCAGCAGCAATAGAGAGAAGAACTCAAACTGTAACAAGTTTAGCAACAAGAGCAAAAGTATCAAAATAATCAACCCCTTCAATTTGAGTATATCCTTTAGCAACTAATCGTGTTTTATACCTTTCAATGCTCCCATCAGATTTGCGTTTAATTTTGAAAACTCATCGGCAACCCATCGGTTTCTTCCCAACAGGTAGTGGAACTAAAGACCATGTTCTACTTTCACAAAAGGCATCAATCTCAGATTGCATTGCATTATGCCATTCCGGAAAGTGCTTAGGCTCAGAGTATGATTTTGGCTCAGACTCAACAGCTATTGAAGAAGACGCCTGTGATGAGGTGAGAGAGCACGTGTAGTCGTCGAGGTAGCGAGGTCGATGTCGTGCTCGTGTGGAGCGACACATTTCTATGGAGGAAGGAGCTTGGGTAGTAGATAACGGTGGCGCTGGTTCTAGTGATGTTGATGGTGGCGGTGGCTCTTGGTTGGGGGAAGTGGGTGTCACGATTTCCAGGTTGGAGGAGGAAGGTGCGCTTTGGAGGTTGGAGGTAGGAGGTGAAATTGGGAGAGTTAAGGAGGTTGGGTCAAGGTGTGTGGTGGGTGGCGGTGGGTCTTCTGGAGGAAAGGGATAGAGGATGGGAGATGAAAATTGATCTGTTGGTGGTAGTGGTAAAACTAAGGGAGACTCTTTAGCATTAAACATCTTGTATGGAAAAATATGTTCATGAAAATCGCATCTCTGGTTACGTAAATTTTTTTTGAAGATAAATCAAGTATTTTATAACCTTTTTGACCATGGGGATAGCCTAAGAAAACTCTTGCTGAAGCACAATTATCAAATTTGTGATAGATGTGTGTGTTGCGACCATATACCAAACAACCGAAAACCCGAAGATGAGAAAGATTTGGTTTTTTGTTAAATAAAATTTCATGAGGTGTATGGCCTTTGAGAACTGTCGTAGGTAAACGATTAATTAAATAAGTAGCTGTTAATACAAAATCACCCCAAAAATTTAAAGGCAAATTGGATTGAAAAAGTAAAGCACGTGCAACGTTTAGTAAATGTCTATGTTTATGCTCGACAACACCATTTTGTTGTGGAGTATAAGCACAACTGGATTGTTGTAATACCCCCCAAGTTTTTAAAAAAAAAGATTAGTTTGGGAGTTAAAAAATTCACGTGCATTGTCGGATTGTATTTTTTGAATATGTGTTTGAAATTGTTTTTCAACCATTTTAAAATAGTGAGGAATGATTGTATTGACTTCACTTTTGTGTTGCATGAGAAAAACCCATGCACTTCTAGAAAAATCATCAACCGCAGTAAGAAAAAATTTTGCACCAGAGGAATGAGTTTTATTGTAGGGTCTCCAAACATCAAAATGTACTAATTCAAAACATTTAACAGTAGAAATGCTACTTAATGAAAAATTTAAACGAGTCTGTTTTGCCAAAGGACAAACAGTGCAAGGACATTTATCTGAAAACTTAATGCTAGAGTCAATATTACTGAATTGTGGATATAAAGTTGAGGCTGGGTGTCCTAAGCGCCAGTGCCATAAATCAAAATGAGAGCCCAATGAAGCAGCGAAGAGAAAAGTGATAGGAGAGTTGTCCATGAGATAAAGACCCCATGTTGCTCACCCATCACAAAAGTCCTCTTCGTCCTCTGGTCCTGTAAAAATATGCAGTAGGAGTAAAAGTGATCGAAGAGTTAGTATCACGGGAAAGTTTGTTAATGGACAAAAGATTAAATTGAAAAGATGGAACATGCAAGACATGTGGTATTAAAAGACCAGATTTTAAATAAATGGAACCGATATGATGAACTGGAACAAGTTTGTTGTCAGGTAATTTAACAGAAGATGAGAATTTGGTATACGAATGAAAAAGTGAAAGATCGGATACCATATGATCAGTTGCGTCGGAATCTAAAATCCAAAGAGAAGAACAAGGTTTAAAAGAGGCAAAACAATGGATAGAGGTACCTGAAAATTTTGCTAGAGGTTGGTCATTACCAGTCTTAATAAGAGAAAGTAATTGTTGTATCTGAGTCTGAGACAAATTAACCAAAGGCTGAGAATCTGGAGATGAAGCACTAGCAGCAGTAGTTGGATGAGCTTGTGAAGCAGAAGGTATTGAGCCTCGACTATCACGAGAGGAAGAAACACAAAGCTGTGTATCCAGTGGTTGTCCTGGTTGATTAGATGAGTGAAGATAATATGGAGAAGTGTGGTTAATGGCATCCATGGTGGTCAAAAAACTGAAGGATCGAATTAAGGCTGATACCATGTAAAGAAACACAAAGGAGAATGATTTGGTAGAATAATGTTGTATTCAATTGATTTCCAGAAGCTGGTTAAATACAATTACAAAGGAGAAAATAAAGCTATCTAAAAAGGAATGTACAACAAGGAATTCCTATCAATATCAAGAAAGAATAAAATCATATCCTAATAAATAGAATCATATCCTAATAATAATGATAACAAAATTAGCAACAAATAAAGTTAATCCTGATTGTAATCCTGATTGATTTGTTGCTGTGATTTGGTGTCCACAACAAAATTAGCTGCCATATCTATTAAGTAAGCTTCTTCTCAACCTTAGAACATTATTCATTGAGTATTAGAATAGCACATGCAGCAATACAACAATTATTCCCCTAGGCACTGGAAATGATTTGTCCAGGGTACTAAATTGGGGAAAACGCTTATCTGATGGTGGACAGAACCTTATTCCAAAACCTTATTTTATCAGAACTTAGTTTCCCTCCTTTTTTATCTTCATCAACTTTGACACAGAGGGGAGAAAAAGGGGAAGAGGCAGAAGAGAGAGAGAGAGAGAGAAGGAAGGTGGCAAATGGGAGAAGGGGTAGAGTGAGAAAAGAGTAAGCGGTATCAATTTAGTCCTTGATATTCTCGATTTGGTCCCTGAAATTGCATCATGTGTCACAGAGGCCATGTGGACGCTTACATGGTGCCATCCTGGCACTTAACGTGCCACATCAGCATCACTATTTCCGTTAGTTAATTGGAACTGACGGATGGACTAACTTGATTAACATTTTACAATTTTAGGGACTAATTTGGAATTTCGATAGTCTCAGGGACTAAATTGACACACCTTTACAAATTCAAGTGTACCACCCCCGATTTTTCAAACTTTATAATATTAATTAAACAATATTTATGTGTTTGTATTTTATTGGAGGGTCTAGAAAGTGAAATAAAATAATCTGAGACCATAGTCACGTTTTATGCTATCGTAGGAAGCTATGGTTAAATTTTGGGCCGAAAACTCAAATTGAACCCGGTCTACGTTTTCACAAATAGTAGTGTTATAAAGACAGTCAAAACCATTAGTCTTAGAATTCGATTCTCTACAATTTTGCTAAAATCAGTCCTGACGTTAAAAAGTGAAAATAATATAAAATATTCGGGCGAATACTCGAATTGGGAGACGATTGGAGCTGTAGATGGATTTAACGGGACCCGCTAATGGATAATCTTGAAGTCATATCAGGTCAACATCATTTTGGTAAGCGTGCCAATGTCATGATGATTTTCAAAATATCTGGATGCGAAATGACCAAAATGCCCTTGATCTTTTAATGAAATGACCAAACTACCCCTAAGTGAAAAAAAAAATATCTAAGACCCCACCCACCCTTTGGCCATTCGGCCACCTGCTTTCTTTCTCTCTATCTTCACTTTCTTCTTCTTCTTCAAGCTTTTCTCCACCATTTTCATCCAAATTTCTTCATAAATTTCAAGATTTGGTGAGAACAAAGTTGATTTTCTCTTAAGCTTCATCATCTAGAAGGTATTAACCGCAATCTTCATCTCTTAATCTCTCTATCTCTCTCTTTAATTCTTATGATTCATGGAAGTTTAGTTTTAACCATGAACTTCAAAAATCCATAAGAAATTGTAGGAAAATCCTTTTAATGTCAAACCACTTTCTTTGAACTAGGTTCATGATTGTCTACCATAATCCAAGAGTTGGAAACCAAAGGAGCTTCCTAGCTCATATGGGTTTTTGGGGCCGAAACCCCTATGTGTGGGTGGATAGGGTTTTGGTTCAAGTTTTAATGTAATAGGCTTTGATCTAGCCTTAGCACACGTAGTAAGGATGAAATCCAAGAGATAGGAATTTTTTGAACTCCCTAGCCATATTTTCTAGTTAAGGCCGAACCATAGGTGAAGAGCCATAGTAGAAATTTTATGATTTAAAGTTGATGTATTGATTGATTGTATGTGTGTAGTTGTCGACGAGTGATCGGACGAGAAACCGAGCGACTTCCGGATCGATCAGACGACTTTTCGCTTACCGGGAAACTTCAAGAAGTAAGGGGGAATTTCCTGAGGGATTCTCCCGATAACTACGTGTTATCGTATTTGGTCTGTAACTATGTGATTAAGCTGTGTGGTGATTGATTTATTTACTTTCCGCAATTATTTGATTTGTTGATAATTGCTTGCTAATATATGTTATAGTAGTTTAATATGTATTTTACCTGTATTATCTGCTATAAGCATATTGTGATGTTGATTGTTGATTGGGAAGCCTGATAGTGGTCAGTGCTCAATTAATTAACTAGGATAAAAACCTTGAAAAGCTTTGTTGTAAACGCTAAAGATTTATTTGGGAAAATGTTGGGAATTTTCGACGACGCTAGTTTTTCTAAAGAAGAAGAGGATCCAAAAGTAATTTGTGAAGTTAGTAGGAAAAGTTAGTTTTTAAGAATAAATTAATCTTTATGTGGAAAAAGCAACATTAAGAGGAAAAAGTCAAGTTTTTTTTAACTTATGACGTTTTTAATGCTAAAACGATGTTTTAATTCCGAAAAGATTTACAGAAATCGTTTTCGAAAAACAGCAATGCTGTTCTGGGACAACGTTTTTAGTCTCAGTTGTTTCCTTTCAAAAATGGTTTTTTGGGAAGGGATTTTCAACAAAAGTTAAGTTTTATCAACAATTCGATGGTTTTCAAACCGCTTTCAAACAGAAAAGTTTCTCTGTAATTGAGTTTTTTCCACCGGTGTAAAATCCGACAACTTGGGTGAGTTGCAGAGATTTCGTTTTGGATTTGTATTTCACAGAATGAAAAACAGTGAAAAATGTTGAAAACATAAACCTAGTATACGAGAAGTAGGGATACTAGTGTTCTATAAAAATAGCATGAGAAGCCGTGCAACGATGTTATGGACTGAGTATCTTGTGGACTGTGTGTCCTCCTCTTGTTATGAGGAAATGTGATTAAAAGTGAATGATGTTTTCTATTACCACGGGTCTTGGGCTGGTGCATCGGTATAGGGTTCCGCAATTTAGCACTCGGACGATTCGTCCTGTGTTAAAGGTGAAAAGTTTTAAAACGGTGTAAATTGTGAATAGTCGGGAGCTTTGGGCTACGATAACGAAAGAACGAACACAAAGAAAAGTGGCAAGACTTGAAACGTTTTTCTCATGCATTTGTTTTTAGATAGACGTGCCATCTGGATTGGGGACCTTGATGGCAGGAAACCCTATGATGACTTTAAGTCATAGTGTAACATTGTGCCTTGATGGACAATGGTGTCATATGCACGATGAATATTGTGCCTTGAGTTGGACAATATAGTATTACCATTTACGATTTATCAAGTACCGCGGAATGTAATTCCATGTAATCGCGTAATGTCATGGTGTTCAAGTACCTCTAAATAAGCACATAGGTGATGGTCATTGTTGCCTGGGGCCAATGTACCTTGAGCCTAATCAGCTCAGTTTTTATAAATACCACGATGTTGGGATCTCCGGAGATTAAGTAAAGAATTAGATGATGAATATGGAAGTATCATGCATTTCTTTTGAAAATGACGATGACTGTCGGGTGTGAGACCCTATGATATACTACTTGTTGATTCAGTAGAACCTTATACATAATGATGGTATATGCTTGTGTGCTATTGATGTCAATGCATGTAGTTATCGTGTTTGAATCCATATATTGGTATCTCACCCTTATATCTTTAGATGAGTTCCAAGATGCCACTGGAACATTCAGGGATCCATTCCCTGACGCTTGAGTATGCAAAGGAGGGTGATGTGCGAGGAGTCACAGTATATTAGAGGTGGACCAGCTATATGATAAGTCCTATTATTTTGAATAACATTTTCATTAGTTGTTTTGGCTACTGAAAGCCATGACTCTTTTGAATGGCCGTATGTACAAGGCCTTATGTATGAGTTTATGATATCTTAACATGTATACTCTGTTTGATGTTTATATAAATGCGTGTTTGAGCTACGTTGAAGTGTGGTAAACTATGTTAGGAGGAAAAAATTTTATCAAGAATTTTTGAAATAAGTTAAATACTTAAAAAATCTTATTTTTCGAAAATAACCAGCAAAATTAATTAAGTTTTATTTTCCGCAACGGGTAACCATGTGATGTCCCAGAAGGGGGTGTCACATCATGGACCAAATTGGGTATTTACTCAAAGTAAATAGATGCTAACTTTTCTTAGGGTTTGTTTGATTTATATTAAAAATTGAAGGATTGGACTGCAAAAAAAATAGTTGTTTAATGCTTGATTTTAAAAATGGTCAATGGACAAAGCAAAATAAAAGAAGAAGCACAACACAAAAGTCCAAAAATTTTATTAATCAATAAATCAGGGATAACTTTTTGTCTCACTCATAATAACCCCAAAAGTGTGTGTTTGAGAGAGCGTTTTTAAAAAAAAAAAACCAAAATCTGTCTTTATAGAATATCTTAATCTTAAGAATAATTTGGCAAACAAATCAGAATTATCAAATTTAATAAAAAATGCTAACACAATTTCTATAGTGTTGAATTTTTTGGTACATTAAAGTCTAGATTAGGGGAAGGTCTGTCCCCTTGAAGGTCAGGGAATAGCACCAACCTCATCGAAGATTTATAATGAAATTTACATATCACATACAGGGAAAATCTGAGAATCGAACCTAAACCACAGAAAGTGTGGGTATAAGGCATGACCAGATGTGCCAACCCGTGTTGATTTTTTTAAAAAAAACCAAAATCTTTGAAGTGTTTAATAAAATTAATTGCTGAACTAGTTTATAAATATAAAGTAACATAAAAGACATACTTATATGATTTTTATATAAATTATTTTTAAATTATAGTTAAAGCTTTATAACTAGAATATTACTTTTTTTTACTTTTTTTATTTTCAATTATTTTTATTAAATAATATATATGACATGACATATTTATATGAATTTTTTATATGAATTTATTTTACGAGATAGGAGTTAGGTGATGTAAGAATTTCGTTAAAATAATATGAGTAAAAATAAGAGAAAAATTAATAAATTATAAGGAACTTGTTTACCAAACACCTTTACTTATGAAAAAAAGTTTATGAAATAAAATAACTTATGAAAAAAGTTATAAACTAATAAAATAAATTTATTTACTATACATCTATAGTTTAGTCAAACAAACTTATTAGGCTAATTTATTGGACTTCTCATAAAAATAGGCTAAAGACCCAACAAAAATGCTCAAAAGTACAAAATGAAATTAGTATCATTCAAATCATGTTTTTCTCACTCCAATCTTGAATTTCACTCTACAACCACGACTCAAATGAACACATTTTGTTGGGTTGAAATAAGTTTGTGAAATTGGTGCCAAATTAGTTGTATGAAAATAGCAACACTCAATATCAAAACATGATACCTTATCAACATTCAGGTTCGAGTTTTATGGATAAAAAACATATGATTGAAAGGAAAGACCCATTAAAGATGGTCAGCAAAGTTTCTACTGAAATTAGTCCTCAATGAAATCGATAAATACTTTGCAATAACAAAATGCACTAGAATTTTGGGAAAACCCACAACAAAGAAAAATAAACAATCATTAAGAGGGCCTGGTCCCACCACCACCACAGTCTTCTGATCATACGGCCGTGGTTCGATCGCGCAAGTCGCTACCACCATATTTCCCTGCGGCACAACACTACTTCCATCTCGGAGCTCCCCCGTTTCCACTTCTACCCGAAGCCAAAGCACCGCGCGCTTCACCCCTCTCTCTCTCTCTCTATCTCTCTCTCTCTCTCTGTCTCCAATTGGAATCCGAATCCTGAACTTGAAGATTAGGGTTAGAGCTAGGGTTACTCTTCGCGCTTCTCCTTCGATTCTGTTAATGCCCCCAACTGCAGAAAATTTTGCTCAATTGATATTTTAGGGTTTGGGTTATCGACATGTCTGATACTTCAAGGGGTAGAGTTACCATTACTCTTGGGCGTAGCGGTCAGGTAGTTTGAAATCTCTTCGAATTCAAATTTGTTATTATTTATTTTTTTATATATAGATTGAAGTTTTTGCTTTTCGTTCAATGAACTTCTGTGTATGCTTTCTGCTAATTTGATTGTGTTTAACCTGATCTTTTTTGGAATTGATTTGTTTCTATTGGCTTAATCGAATGATGGTTTCGAAAGGTGAGAGCAAATCATAATTGAAGATAGTATTCTTGGAAATTATCAGTGAATATGACGTTTTGTTTTTGTTTTAATTTCTGTTTGTTTTCAAATGAAATATACATGATAGAAAATGTTTATTCTCTCTTGTTGTTGACATCCGGTTATAGGTGTGGCATAGCTTTGTGAAGTACTCTTTTGTTAAATTTATTTTTGCGAATACGGGCACACAGTGTAAAATTTTCATGTTTCACCACTCCTTACATTATTTGAGGACTGAAATATAGAGTTTTGTTCCAATATATGATGAATGCAATATTTGGGTTCATTTCAATGACCTGCTATTGTGCATTTGAGTTTAGGTTGTGAAGAGGGATAGCTCTGCTACAGATGTTTCTTTCTCTTCTTCTCTTCCCTCAGCTGGGACCAAGCGGTCTGTAAGAGACCGAATTGGGAATAACGCAGACAGTTCCCTGTGGCATGGAAATGGACCCAGCAACAATAAACGGTGTGTTTGCTGTTTCTTTAGTGTTTATAACTACTATGGTGTGCAGCATAATGATATATACATGTGCTGTTTTCCTGGTATATTCTGTTCAGAAAATTTCCCATGGATAATTTATTGGACTCTGTAATGGTCGGGAATAGAGGTGGAATAGGCTGCCTGTTATTCTGTGTGATTCAATTAAGTTAGTTTTATGAATTATGTTGTTCATATTTTCTGCAGACAGCGAGGAGATATAAGCGTGCAAAGGCTGGATGGTAGTAAGCTCTCTCAGCAGTGAATTTACCCCTGCATCTTTATGTTGCTCGATGGTATCTATACTCTATATTTCTAATCTCGTTTCCCTCAATTTATTTAGATGAGCGTATTGGCAAGAATGATCTCCGGTTGAAGCTCATGCAAAAAAGTGCATCTAGGCGAGGTGAGAGCAATGACAATAAGAGGCACATGGACCTTCGTGAAAAACTTTCAAAGGCAGTTCACCCGATACCAACCAGTTTTGGTTCAAAGCAGATTGTGCCTGAACCAAGGGAAACAAGCATGTTGAGGCGAATCTCCTCAGCTAGAAGTTCTAATGATTTAATGCATATGGAATCCATGAGAAACTCATACTCTCCTTGGACATTGGATCATATTAGGCGAAAATCACCAGATAGGTTTCCAAGTACTTCCAGGGGGATTTCCCCCCAAAGAAATGTTGAAGACCTACAGGGAAGGCCATTAAACAGGAGATATGATGGCGTCAGATCTGTTCCTTATGTAGGTAGGGATGTTCTTGAAACTTCAAGGCCTCCAAGCTCTGCACCTTCATCTTTCATGTCACGCACCACGATTTCCACATTGCCTCCTGTAACTGCTAAGCCTGTGGCATCTCATCCTGGCCAACTTCCTCCATCAAGCAGTGTTGCACAGAGGCCTTCATACGCGGTGAATAATACTGACCTTTTGATTTCCAGATCTCCTTTTTCTCTTACTCTGCTTTTTGGTGTGTGTTGGAGAAACTTTTCCCATGATCATCTTATGGATACCTTGGTTGATTCTGTTATGCCCTTTGGGCTATTCTGTTACCAGTTGCACAAAAGACTAAAGGATTAGTGTTGGGCATCTTATATCTGGCACCTTCTGTAAAAGGTTAAACGAGTAATGCCAATGTTGAGAAAACATGGCACAAGATTTATTAAATGGATAGTGTTAGGATTAAGCAAATGCTAAACAACCCTAATTCGATCTTTTTACAATTTTACATATTTTAACATCCTTAATTTATGGTGAAGGTGATTAATAGAAAAAAAACTGATTGGGCAAAAGTTATTGAATGAGACATTGCATTGGGTATTTCTAACGTAACAAAATTATTGTTTCTTTAATGCTTGTTCCTGTCTGGTTTTTGCTTTTGCACAATTCTTTGCTCTATGTTGTGTTTGGCATCCTTTTATATGTTGATGCTGGTATTGATATGCTTGATTTGTGTGTTCTCCTGTTGGCTTCCCGATTAAACAATTGGAGAAACATGAGTTAATACGGTAATTGGACATCCAAAATTCTGAATTGCTGGAAGTTTATGTAAATTTCTGAATTTTCACTTCTCGTAAATACTTTGAATAGATTATCTATAAAGTTGATTCTGATATGTTCCTTTGTTGGTTATCATGCAGGGTGATGAACAACAATCACACCAAACTGTTGATGGCCTGTTACATGCACTGGGACTGCAAAAATATGTCATTCTCTTTAAGGCCGAGGAAGTATGTAACTCATTTATTAGTTGTATTATACTGGTATTTTTTAAGATACTAGGATGTGTGTTGTTATTTGTCTAATGAAATGTCAAAATCATTTGCTCATTGGCTGCTATGCGAATATTACCCTGGAAAATGATTGAGTAAATACCCAATCTGGTCCTTAAAAGTGTAGGGTCGTATCAATTTAGTCCCCTACATTATCAATATTCGAAAATGATCTCTGAAATTGAAGAAAGTTAATCAGATTCGTCCCTCCGTTGGTATTTGCTGGACTAATAATGACATTACGTTGGTAATGTTAGAGATCCATTTGAAACTAAGTGAATAATGTCAGGGATGCCTAACGGATCCTAATGGAGGGATGAACCTGATTAACATTTTGTAATTCCAAGAATCATTTTGGAATATTGATAATGTGGGGGAACTAAATTGATACGACCCTACAATTTTAGGGATCAGATTGAGTATTTACTCGCAAATGATTGGAGGAGAGTATTTTAATCAAGGAATTTTTTGACTGTTTGATCCTCTTTGATAGTTTTCAGCAGTATTTGCCACTTGACATAATTGTTTTGTGTTGCTTCAGATAGTTTGGTTTATTTGAATGTTGTTGAATCCATGAATTCTACTAAGCTCCCTCTGTCCTATTTACTTATTTGGGGATTGTTTCCATAAATTACTGGCTTGTCCTATGCTCTTCTATGTGTATTATAATGATAATGATGACATGATTGAGAAATTTGTTCTGCAAGTTGGTTACATATTAGTTTGAGATTAGACCTAAGGTTTCCTTAATTAAATTACTTATAGTGTTAAACTAAGCATTAGTGGATTTTGCTTTAATGTTTGGTTTAGTGTGTATGTTTTATAGAAGCCATATAAATTAGGAAGGAATATTAACAGGTGGAAAAATTTAACCGTTGAAACATTGCTTTAAGAATCATGCCTGCATTTTGTAATCTCTCTTAAGCCCCTTTATTCATTTGTTTCTTAGGTTGGCACTCAACCCACCAAGGGGGCAACATTGCACTAATTAAATCTTACCCAGTAAATGACAGTTCGAGAAACTAACCTTTTATTCTCCTACAAAATGATTCATAAGCTTTTACCGAATTGACATTTTGGAAGTTCCAATCGATTAATTTTTGTAGATTGCTCAAGTGATCATATGACAAACAACAACAAAGCCTTTTCCAACTAGGCGGGGTCAGCTACATGGTTCAAACAATGCCATTGTGTCCCATGATAAACCATGTCTTCAGAAGTGTTATTTAAATCTAAGTCCTTTTTAATGGTTTTACTTTTACCTATAGTTTTTGTTGGTCTCTATCTACCTCTAACTATTGGGATATCTCTCATCCTATTTACTCTTCTTACCGGGGCTTCTAAAGGTCTTCTTCCATGACCAAATCATCCAAGGCAAGATTCTACCATCTTTTCCACAGTAGATGCTACTTGTACTTGCTCGCTAGTGCATTCATTCTTACTCCTATCTTGTCTTGAATGTCCACATATCCAATGCAACATCCTCATCTCTGCAACATTGAGCTTATGCTCCTGTTGGCTTTTTTACCCCCCAATGTTCAGTACCATATAACATTACATGTCTTATCGTTGTGAGGTAAAAATTTTCTTTATGCTTTGTTTGATTTGAGAAAGAAAATGGAAACAGAGAAGATAAAAAGAAAGAATGTGGGTTGAAAGAAAGTGGTAGAAAAAGAATGGATTTAAGGGTTGTTTGGTATGTGAGAGAAAGTAGAAAGAAAGAAGACGAGTTTTTATTGAATAGTCAATTATGTCCCTCCGAAAATTAAACATTTTCATCCAACTCCATTTTCATTATTCTACCTAATTCTCTCACACCTCCACCTCCTATGGTCTCGTCACCCTGACCTACCACCTCCCTCCTTCCACCCCTTTACCTCGTTTCACCTTTGGTTCAATTTTCCCCTATCTACTCTTTTAACGTAGACCCCTCTGTTCCAAACCAGAGGTCATCAACTCTTGGGAGCTTGTGGCATGGCTTGACACAGAGAGCTTTCGTTTATGGGTTGTTTGGTATGTGAGAGAAAGTAGAAAGAAAGAAGATGAGTTTTTATTGAATAGTCAATTATGTCCCTCTGAAAATTAAACATTTTCATCCAACTCCATTTTCATTATTCTACCTCATTCTCTCTCACCTCCACCACCTATGGTCTCTTCACCCTGACCTACCACCTCCCTCCTCCCACCCCTTTACCTCGTTTCACCTTTGGTTCAATTTTCCCCTATCCACTCTTTGAACGTAGACCCCTCTGTTCCAAACCAGAGGTCATCAACTCTTGGGAGCTCGTGGCATGGCTTGACACAGAGCTTTCGTTTCTCTCCCCTTCCTCCACCCTCCTCACCAAAGACTCAAACCCAAATCGGTTCAGTCTTAGGCTTAGATTTCCGAAGAAACTTGGTGCTACCAAGTCATCCCTAGACTGTTTAGAGAGGAATGGTGAGAACAAAGTGGTGCATGACGGTGTTAAGGGGTATGAGAACATTGGAGGCATGCAATGCACTGAGAAAGGGTAGGTTTGTAAACTTCTCAGCTTTCCTCTCTCCTCTGTAGTTTTCTTCGCACCAAAGATAAGAAAATTTTGGTGTGGGTCCCACGATCTTTATTTTCTCCTCTTTATTTTCTCTTCTAAACCAAACAAGGGAAAATGGAGTTTTCTCTCTAGTTTCTCTCCTCCCATTTTCTTTTGACCCATTTTCTATTAAACCAAACGGTGTTAAGCTTGAGTGACACTTTTCTATGACAAATAACATTTGAAGTGCTCCTCCATTTCATCCAAGATATCTATGCCGTGTGACATATATTGTGCTTCTTGCTAAACTTAATTTTATATAGTTCGTCTTATTTTTGTTTAAAATAAGCCATGTGCTTCCACAACTTGTCTCCATTGTCCACTACTTTAACTTCCTATTTGTTTTCTTTCTCGACTCTCCAACTAGGACTATATCATCTGCATAAAAATAGCATTGTGGCACCGACTATTGGGTATGCTCAATAAGCACATCCATGACCAAGGTAAAAAGATAGGGACTCAAAGTTGACCTTTGGTGTGGTTCTATAGTCAAATGAAAATATCTTGTGATCCCACCATGTTTTCTTAAACTAGTTTAACCCTATCATATATATCTTTGATTTCTCGAATATAGGCAACATGAACTTCTTTCTTATCCAAAGCCTTCCACAAGACACCTCTTGGTACCCTATCGTAGGCTTTTTCCAAATCAATGAAAATCATGTGTATGTCTTTTTGTGTATGTCTTTTTGTTTCCCCTGATACCTTTCCATCAATTTTCAAAGGTATATTGCTTCCATAGTTGACCTTGGGGCATAAAACCAAATTGGTTATTTGAAATGTGAGTCTCGTCTTAATCTCCTCTCCTATCAATTACTGTCAATTACTCTTTCTCATAGCTTTAGAGTATGGCTCATGAGCTTAATCCCCTTGTAATTAACTGATAAGCACCCAAGCACCTTGGGGAACCCTCCCTTAAAAGCTAGCTATCAAGGGGGGAGAACCAAGCCACTTAAGTACTCCACCGAGCATCCCATTCTACTCGATGTGGGACTTAGGCACCCCATAATACCCAAGTCCCTATCATAGCACCGCCCCCGAGAGCCGACGTCTCGGCGGCTGCACTCTACGATGCTTCACTCGGCCTTTTCCGGTCAGCCAAAAATGGTAGGTTACCAACACCGAATTAAGAGAAATAGCTGCTGCTAGTGTAGCAGAGCTGATGTATATTGATTTAATGGGAAAACAAATGTAGAATCAGTGTAATTCTACTTGATTACAAGTATGAAAGCTGGAAAAAACAGAAGAAAATACTATAGGCACTTAAGAGGCCTAAACTCTCCCAATGGCCAAGCCAATGCCAGTCTGCCCGATCCTCCCCCACAATCCTTGCCTATAATCTTTCTCTCACGCCAGAAACACCTGCCACATCAGCAAGGGCGTGTGTTTCCCTACTCCTCCATCATTAGTTAGTTATTAGGGGAATGATCCCCTACATCATGGCCTACCATTATCTCTCTATTCTTTTTCTTCTTTCTTCTTTCATACACAAGTCCAAATATACCTTTACTATGTGTATCATTACCCCCCCTTCGAAATTCTCCTTGTCCTCAAGGTGGAAAAATGGAAACTCAGTTCTGATCTTGGAAACTAACTCCCAAGAGTTTTCAAATTCAGGAAGATTCTGCCACTTAACCAAAGCTTCCCATTCTCCTTTGTCATTCTTCCGCTGATCAATAACAGTTTCTGGTTGAACCTCCAGCAACCAGTCCTCATTCATACATGTAGGCAGGGGTTGAATTGTCACTGTTGGGGCTACAGATTTCTTCAAGAGTGATGCATGAAACACGGGGTGCACCTTGCTATCTGGAGGGAGCTTCAACTGATATGCCACAGCTCCAATCCTCTTTTCTATCTCATAGGGACCATAGAACCGAGGACTTAACTTTTGATTAATTCTTTTAGCTAGGCTCTTCATCTTGTAAGGTTGTATTTTCAGATATACCATGTCACCCACTTGGTACTCAACTGCTCTTCTATGCTTGTTGGCTTGAGCTCGCATCCTATCTTGAGCTTTCACCAACTGTTCTTGAAGTTCCTTGATCATATCGTTTCGCTCGGCTGTCATTCTACTCACTTCATCTACTGCTGAGTGATGAGCATCTCCCCTCAAAAGCACCGGAGGTGGTCTGCCATAAAGTGCTTCAAATGGAGTCATCTTCACAGAGGAGTGGTAGTTGGTATTGTACCAAAACTCAGCCCAACTAAGCCACTTAGGCCATTGTTTAGGTTTCAGTCCAGACAAACACCGTAGGTAATTCTCAAGGCATCTATTGACCACTTCAGTCTGGCCATCAGTTTGTGGATGGTATGCACTGCTATACTTCAACTTAGTGCCTGCGAGTCTCAACAATTCAGCCCAGAAACTACTCAAAAACACCTTATCTCTGTCTGACACAATAGACTCAGGAAAACCATGAAGTTTCACTATTTCTTTAGTGAATATCTCAGCTACACTCTTAGCTGTGTAAGGGTGACAAATGGCAATAAAATGAGCATACTTCGTGAGCCTATCAACCACCACGAAGATAGTGTCCACCCCCATTGTCTTCGGTAACCCACCAATAAAATCCATCGAGACATCACTCCACACCTGCTGTGGTACGAGTAGAGGCTGCAAAAGACCCCCAGGACTCAAGGTTTGGTATTTATTCCTTTGACACACCTCACAAGATTGCACATAATCTTGTATTTGCTTCTTCATACCATCCCAAAAAACAAGGGCAGCAACTCTCTTATAAGTTCTGAAAAATCCAGAGTGTCCTCCAACTGCTGAGTCATGTAACTCGTGGAGGATCCAATGAATGCGAGGGGAATTCCTAGGAAGAACTATTCTATCTTCCTTATACAACCGGCCTTTTTTCAATTGATAACTACCATGGCTACTCGAATCACCCAGCAGATCCTGTACAACCCCCTTGAGCTTAGCATCAGCCTGTACTTCATCTTCTAAACCTTCCCACAGTTCACACTTGACTGTTGATAATGAAGCATACTGCATTTGCCTAGAGAGTGCGTCTGCTGCCCCATTCTCTTTACCTGGTCTATATTTAATTTCAAAGTCATATCCCATCAACTTAGAAATCCATTTTTGTTGCTCCTCACCCATAATACGTTGCTCAGTCAAGAATCTTAAACTTTTCTGATCTGTTAATACCAGGAAATGCCGTCCAAGTAAGTATGGCCTCCATTTTTGAATTGCAAACACAATAGCCATCAATTCCCTCTCATAGACAGATTTCTTTTGTGATCTCTCTGAGAGTGTTTGGCTCATATAAGCAATAGGTCTTCCTTCTTGCATTAGTACTGCACCCAGGCCCTTCCCAGAGGCATCAGTTTCTATCATGAATTCTTTGTTGAAGTTAGGGGCTGCCAAAACAGGCAGTGTAGTCATGGCTGACTTGAGTGCTTCAAAAGCTGCCTGTGCATCTTCATTCCACACAAAGCTGTCCTTCTTCAATAACTGAGTTAATGGCCAAGCTATCTTGCCATAATTCTTGACAAACTTCCTATAATAACCTGTAATGCCCAAGAAACCCCTCAATCCTTTCAAATCCTTAGGAACCGGCCATTTGAGCATATCTTCAATTTTCTTCGGGTCAGCTGCTACACCCGAACTAGATATAAGGTGACCTAAGTATTCAATTTGGGGTTGTCCAAATGAACACTTTTTCTGATTGGCATACAACTGGTGAGTTCTCAACAACATCAACACCTCCTTCAAATGTGCCTCATGATCCTCCACACTACCACTGTAAACGAGTATGTCATCAAAGAAAACCAAAGCAAATTTCGTAAATAAGGCCTCCACACCTGATTCATCAATGCTTGGAAGGTAGAGGGCGCATTAGTTAAACCAAAAGGCATTACCAAATACTCATAGTGACCCTCATGTGTTCTAAATGCTGTCTTATGGATATCCTCTTCCTTCATCCTAATTTGATGATAACCAGACTTCAAATCTAACTTAGAAAATATCACAGCTGTACCAAGTTCGTCTAGCAACTCGTCAATAACAGGAATAGGGAATTTATTTGGTACAGTTACCTTGTTAAGAGCTCTGTAATCTGTACAAAACCTCCATCCTCCATCCTTCTTTTTCACCAACAAAACTGGACTTGAGAATGGGCTAGTGCTATGCCTCACAATACCTGACTGCAGCATCTCCCTTACCATCTTTTCAATTTCATTTTTCTGATAAAAAGGATACCTATACGGTCTTATGTGTGGAATTTCAGCACCAGGCTTCAGTATAATTGAGTGATCTTGTTCACGGCCTGGAGGTAACCCTTGAGGCATATTAAAAACATCTTTGAATTCTTCCAAAACTCCACTCAACTCATGAGTACCCTGCTGCATGCATTCTGCCCTGCCACCAATATCTTCTTGCTGCACCAGAAACCCCACTCCATGGTTCTGTAATGCCTTCAACAGGGTTCTCCAAGAGGCCTGTCCCGTACACAGAGATGGTTCACCCTCTATGACTCGTTTCTGGCCATTAACAGTCCACTTAAGACATAAGTTTCTGAAGTTGGCCTCAATGTTACCCAAATCCGCTAGCCAATCAAGTCCCAATACCAACTCCGTTCCTCCCAACTCCATCAGATAGAAGTCCTGAGTAAAATCTATACCTTGAATGTTGAACCTAACATTCCTGCAAACACCATTATTCTTCACTTGTTCCCCTGTTCCCACTTCAACTATGAACATTGGAGTTTCAGTCACTTCCAACTTCATGATTTCAGCCACTTCAGGTGCAATAAAACTGCTGGTTGCCCCTGAATCAATCAGTGTCAAAATCTTCCTTCCTCCAACCACAACCCAAATTTTGAATGATTTGTGAGTTGCTACTCCTTCTCTACTTTGCAAGGATAGTTGTAGAGTCTTAAACTCCTCTACAGGCTCACACTCCCTAAATTCTTCTTCATCACTACTTTCCCCTTCACACAACATCAATCTCATGTGCTTCATTTTACAAATATGACCCTTTCCCCACCTATCTCCACATTTAAAACAGAGTCCTTTTTTACTCCTTTCTTCCAATTCAGCCTGACTCAATTTCCTGCCCTTAAACCCTTCGCTACTCTTCTCTGCCACGCCTGTAGAAGCTCCAGTAACCTCCTTCTTCTCCTTGTTTGGTTCCCATGAGCCACGAAACTTGGAGTTACTTCCCCTGTTCTGCGTGTCAAGCTTCTCCCTCATCCCCCCTCCTTTCGCAAACAGAGTCTGGTGTTTTTCCTCAACCACCAAAGCTTGATCCATCAGCTCAGCCAAGTCATCAATCTTAAACATCTTCAACTCAGCTCGTATCTCCTCCTTCAATCCATTTCTGAAAATGCTCGTAAGCATGGTGCGTTCTTCTCTCTTCAACGGAGCAAATGCAATTCGAACTTGTCTCTATACTCCGCTACGGTTCCGTCCTGCTTCAACTGCAACAACGGGCCCAACGGGTCATGACTTGCACCCGGATTGAACCTTCGCAGCACCGCCGATTGGAATTCCGGCCACATTCTCGACGGGGCTTGTTCTTCCCACCACTGGAACCAATTCAACGCTCGGCCTTCCAGCGCAATCACCACTGCATCAAGTTTCTCTACTTCCTTCACGTCATTGACCCGAAAATATCTTTCAACTCGCACCAGCCAACCATACGCATCATCTCCATCGAACACAGGAATCTCCAATTTTCTACGTCCCGGTCGTAGATGCGGCTCGTAATTTCCAGATTTCGCATGTGGAGACATAATCACACTGCGTTCTGGGGACGTCTCATGTTCGTCGTGGCCCCCGACCCGTTTCTTCTTCGTGAACTCCCTGAATTCTGCGTGAAATGCTTCCATGCTCTCCAGGATCTTGGTAACAGTCCCTTCGAGGCTCCCAACACGTAACTCAACGGCATCCATGCGATTATCCATAATGCTTCTCGTCACCACCATTCACAGCACCAGGAACGGCGCTTTGTTACCAAAATGGTAGGTTACCAACACCGAATTAAGAGAAATAGCTGCTGCTAGTGTAGCAGAGCTGATGTAAATTGATTTAATGGGAAAACAAATGTAGAATCAGTGTAATTCTACTTGATTACAAGTATGAAAGCTGGAAAAAACAGAAGAAAATACTATAGGCACTTAAGAGGCCTAAACTCTCCCAATGGCCAAGCCAATGCCAGTCTGCCCGATCCTCCCCCACAATCCTTGCCTATAATCTCTCTCTCACGCCAGAAACACCTGCCACATCAGCAAGGGCGTGTGTTTCCCTACTCCTCCATCATTAGTTAGTTATTAGGGGAATGATCCCCTACATCATGGCCTACCATTATCTCTCTATTCTTTTTCTTCTTTCTTCTTTCATACACAAGTCCAAATATACCCTTACTATGTGTATCATTAACACAATTTTGTTTAACTCCTTTGTTTTTATAAATAGGGATTAAAGTGCTTTTCCATTCATATCGCATTTTCTTAGACCTTATTATCATGTTAAAAGACTTCGTGTGGTAGTTATACCTTCTCTCCTTGGTACTTTCATACCTTAATAGGTATATTATCTGGTCTAACCACTTTTTCATTATCCAACCTATTCGGTGCTTCTTTTACCTCACACACTTGATTCTAAGATACAAGGTATAATTTTGGTCCTCTTCTCCAGTATTTAAAATATAAAATGTCCCACGTCCCTCACTTAATAACTTGTGAAAATAACCCTTCCATTATTCCTTGATATCATGTTCTTTAACCAAGACTTTCTCCTCTTCATGCTTAATGCATTTCACTTGATTCAGTCTCTTATAATCCATTCCCTACCTTTAGCAACCCTGGAAATATTCCTTTCCTCATATTTGGTGCCTAATGATTGATATATCCTGCCTAGCATCATCTTCCTCACCACCTTCATAGTATCTTCCTTGGCTATTTTATAGTTTTTTCAATTCTCATAAACTTTACACTAGTCCAAACTTTATAATGCTCCCTTTTAATTTTGACCTTATCTTGCGCATTGGCGTCCTACCACCAAGATTGTTATCCTTAGGTTCGAAGCCTCTTGATTCATTGAGTTTCTCTTTTGCTACCTAATTCCTTTAGCCATTTCAGTCCACATATCGTTAGCACTCCCTTGTGACTCCCAAATCTCTTCCCCTAAAATCCTCCTATGAAAGATCATTTGTTTTCCTCTCTTTAGTTGCATGATCCTTGTGAACCTTTCTTGCCAAATTATCCTTAATCTCATCTTAACCCGTACATCCATAACTAAAACTCTGTGTTGGGTAATCAAGCCCTCTCCAGGGATGAACTTGCAATCCATGCAGAGCTTTCTATTTGATTTCCTTGTAAAAAAGAAATCAATTTGAGAGCAAGAAATCCCACTTCCGTACGTGATAAGATACTCTTCTCGTTTCCTAAACCAAGTGTTAGCTATCATTATTGATTAGTATTGAAGTATGAATTAATTAAATAGTTAAAATATATTATGATTTTTACATTGTTATATGTCTGCCATGAATTAGGTTATTTCTAATTTGGCTTTTATCCTATACACTGACATGTCCATGCAGGTGGATATGACTGCATTGAAGCAGATGGGAGAAAATGACCTCAAAGAGCTTGGAATTCCAATGGTAATTGTCGTTCTTTTCATTTATGGCATACGTTCAGGTGTCATCAATGAGGCTATCAATTTAAATTGAATACAACACTGAATATTTGGATCAAGGCGTTGTCATATTTTGTGTATCTTAGATACAATGTAGCATGACTTCAGTTAGGGTAATTGTGTTGGAGGATTTCTTTATGTTAAGTATTGTTAACTTAGTATGTCCAATGGCATCCATTTTTCTCTTCTATCTCTTTCCTTCTGTAGCTTCATCATTATTGGATGTATAAGTATTAGATTGTTGACCCTATGCATAACAAAAAATAATGTCTGAGATGCCATGTAACCCTTAAAAAGTGCCGTGTCACGTCATGTACCTTCCATCTTCTTCTTATTGATTCTATTAAATCTATAATTTGAAATGAAATTGTGTTTAATTGTTCTATCTGAATCTCCTTGACTTGTTTATTAGTTTATTGCTATTTCACTTGAAGATATGAATTTTCCTCATCCTTAAACTTTTAGCCAGTGGATATGCTTTATAAATCTTAACACGGTTTGAGAAAGTATACCTAATAAATATGCACATGAAAGTTCATTTCTCAGTCAAGGCTAAATATGTCCTGTAAATTTTGTAATCTGACCCTTATGAAAGGTTATAGTCTAGTTATGCTTCTAGTCTTTATTTCTTGTTCTTGTTGCTTTTTTTCACTTTTTCTGTGCGTCTAAAGTTGCTCCATTAGTAGCCTGTAATAAGAAGGGCATGGTTAAGACGAGAATGAGGAAATGTATGTGTATTCGTGTTCATGTGCATGTTCTTAGTACGCACTTCATTATATGGTATTATCTGTCTTATGGAGGCTGCTTGGGTTGCAGGGTCCGAGGAAAAAAATTCTTCTCGCTCTGTTGCCTCGTGGCAAACGTCAACAGTGATATCTTCCAGATTGACGCAGAAACTGAAACATGGTTGGATCACCAGTTTTTTTGTTCGGGGGGAGGGGAGGATGGCAAAGCACACATCTGAGAATTTTTTACGAGTGTAACATGCCTTCCCCCCCTATGCTATTTAAGTGTCCCTTGTATTCGCTGTCGCATTTTTGCATTCAAAACAAGCATTGGTTAAAATTATAGTTTGTTGGAAATATTGATATGTAATATATTCTCTATGTACTTTCCTTTTTGTATTTGAAGAAAAAGGAAATGGAAACAATTTATCCCGAGTCAAGGGTGACCAAACTGCAACGTTGTCTAAATATAAGTGCTTTGCATAGAGCAAGGTTTTGTTGTGTCAGCGAAATATTTTTGTTTTTTATTTTTGGGGTTACAAGTGTTGAATCTTTTTTCCTTCACTCATTTTACCAACTTTTGAACCAACTCGTGTAAGGTGATGTGAATATAGCTGCTAGATCGTCGGAGTGTGGTATCATGGAGAAGTGCATGACGTTGATATGCTTCCCTTCCCGTATTCCCCTCTTGTGCTCGGCTACCTACGATTCAAACATTTTCTTGGTGTCTCAGAAAGTTCCTTTTCAGTGTCGAGAGGGCGACAGGACACTGGGATGTGTTACTGATAATTTATAGGTTTTGAAAGGATGGTGCGCTTAACAGAGAATCTCAATGTTTGCTGCAAATGTATGAATGCTTACTTTTTCTCAAAATTGAAGATCTATCACATTGATATTGGTAAGCTGCTGATTCCTGGCTGTGGCTCCAGATACAGAAAATGAATTTTGGTTAGTTACCTTTTTCTGGGCCATGGAGTTTTTTTTTTGGGTACATTGGGCCATTGCCTTTTCTTAGTTCAAGTTCTATTATTTTGTTCACACTGAAAGAAAAGAGTTCTATTTATTTCATTACAAAATTGTTGGTGACACTAGCACGTTACCAAATTGTTCATGTGGTTGAGTCTTGTTACTTGAACACTTTTTTTGGGACAATATAAGGAATATTGAATATTTATATGACAATTCTATATTTTTTTTTCCTTTCATTTTTTTTTTCTCTCCCCTCCTTCGTCTCACCACCATCACCATCCACAGAGAGGCGGACTGAAGGGGGGCTTTGGATGCCATGGTCCCTCGAGCCGCAAGTTTATGTGTGTTACTAATTATATGATTGATTGTTTACATTAAAAGGGTGATTGCTAAAAAAATTATCACAAAATATAGATATGGTAATTGATGATTTTTATTCCGTGAAGCATCTTTCGTGCACAATTAAAGAAGTGAAGCTTTAGGTATGTACTTAAACTTGTATGTATATATGATAATATTTATTATAGATATGTTTAAGTAATTTATATTATATTAAGTTGTTAAGCATATATCAAATTTGTTTCACTTTATCAAAAAAAAAATGTTTCATATACTTCGTTTCTATATGTTAGTTATTTTTTAAATTTCATGTGATATAATATTTTGTCTTGGTCCCGTCATGTCAATTTTCTGGCTCCACCCTTGCTCACCACCATAGGTTCTATTGTAAAGGGATCAAAACCATTGAAAGTTTATTTGTTTGTTTTCTTTTCTTTCTACAGAATTTGAGCTACTAAATAAAAGTAAAATTTAATTTTATCTACTGATAGGATCACTTTACCTGTCCACAAGATGAGAGGCCACATCAGCTTAAAGCCAATGTACACAAAAATCAAACGTGAGCTTAGAGCAGGTTATTCTGTTTATCTGTTATGTAATGTTTTTCTTTTCTCACCAACCAAAGATAGCCTCATTTCAATAGTGTAATACTGTTATGTATAGTTTTTCCATACCTAATAATCAAGCTAGCCTCATTTCAACCTTAATAAAAGAGGTTCAACAGGTTCTGACGATGATGCATTTGTTTGAGTACTGCTTTTTAAACTAAACTAGTCTTTGGTAAAATCATAAATTAAAATGGTTGAAAGGAAGGAAATATCGTTGCCTTCTACGGCGCTTTTAAGATATTACTTTATTTCACAATTGCTTTGTTTCTGATGTTATCTTTTGCATAAATCAAGTCCTAACACTTTGGACTATGAAGCCCTTGAACTACTGTAGCTAGAGGTTTAAGGGATTAGCGTTACGTTACAAGTTACAAGCCTGCAAGCCAGCAACAGAGACGGTTGAATTTTCCTAGTTGTCACATTAACTTGTAATGCCTAAGTATATGTTCCTTCTCCGAAGTACCATAATTTTTTTTCTTATATGACTGCATTATCATATTCCAATGTATATAGTTTTTCCTTAGTCAGTTTTGGCATTCTATGAGGTCTCATAAAATATTAGAAACCCACTTTGGATTTGTCCAAAAGTGAAAGCAATAGCCAGTGGTGGGAGAGCAAGGTTTTGGGGTTAGCTGATGGGTAGGGACCACGGTTTGATATTCTCAAACCAACGTGTAATGAAATGGAATTAGCTGAAACCAATCAATCAGCCAACCCACCCACTTAGCTAGCCACCATAACCCAATCTCCTCCCTGATGGCCTCTTTTTATTTCACATGTTAGGATAGTGAAATGCTTGATGACAGCATGCCTAACTGGAATTATCCTCCTAAAGCAAGAAAAGCAAAATTGAATAACCTTGAAAAATAGAGAAAAGGAGTGGGAATTGATGAGCATGAGAGATTTATTCGTGGAAGAAGTCAACCATGGAAGATCTAGTTAGAGACAAGGGAATAAAACACAATCTAATGATTTCTAAATTGTCCCAAAAGCAACATAGTGTAGGTCCATCTAGAACAACTGTCCAAACGCAAATGCTCAGTTTATTCGTATAATAATATTATTGTTGATGACTTAATTCACCTGAAAACATAAGTTGTATAAAATATAGGCTTTACTTGCTCTAAGAAGATATGATCAGATCTTATGGAAGACTCTTATTAGTATATATGCTTACATCATTCCCCACTTCTTATATTCCTTTATTTAGCAACTACTCTTTCTTTTATATTGCAAGACCATTCATAAAACATGGTCATGAAAAACAGATTAAGGATCTTTCTTTAATTTGATTGTGGGTGGCGGGATAATTACAAAGAAGCTTCAATTAGTGCTGAATAATCACATTTCTACATATCTTAGGATTTTATAAATTACTTCAGTTGATTTAATTGTAGTAGATGGGACTAGGCTATAGCTTTTTGGCATCCATGACAGTAATTAATATTCATTTGGCAATCTCTATCAATATATGATGATAGGCTAAATTAGGTAGGGACCAATACATGAAGCCATTAAGTCATTGGTTGGTCAGTAAAATAATCTTAGATATGGCTTTTACTACAGTAGCAGATTTATTATGAACTTAGTGCCCTTTCCTTCCAGATGATCATATCCCTCATTCTTTGACTTCTGCAGCTACAGTTAGTTTAATAACTTTAATCGTGTCATAAGCATGGAATATATCTCTTTTTAATAAAAGAGAATACACAAGTGGAACTATAAATTATTATTAAGCGCTTATAGACCATCTGATTCCACATTAAATAAATCACACTGAATCTCTTCCGATGGAGAAGCTTGAGGTGTATCTACTGTGAAGGGAAATTTTCTGTCCCATTTTCCTGTCATATTCTCTGTCCCCTATCATTAACAATTTGTCACTTAATAAAATAAAATCATAACTCATTAACACCTATGTACATCCTTAGCATTTGATTGGTAGGGGACACAGAGACACCATTTTTTTAGACCGCAGAATTTTGTTCATTACTACAATATGAAAGAGTTTTTAAAGTGACAAACATTGCATGAGAAACGGCTTTCTCTTATCTGACTTTTCTTTTAAATCTTTTATTATATTGACCCTTTGGGTAGATGGGTTCCCTTATGCTGTCCATGTATTTTAAAACTAGTTATTTTAATAGATGCAATGCATGTTACAACCGAGGAGCTTTCTATAAAAGGAAGAGATGCCAAACAACTAATCAGTGCATTTCTACCTCAAAGTATCTCTTTCTTTCCCTTACCTAAGAGAGATGAAAAAGGATATCTGCGATCTTTCCCCTTCATGGGATGCTGATAATGGCAATTCTGTGGAGAAGAGGCTCAGGTTATTTGGCTTTGAGCTGAACCCATCCAAGAATAACGAGGGCTGTGTCAAAGAGCCTGCAGAAGGAGATGAAAGTGTGAACTCCTCAAACTCAGTTTCATCAGGAGGAGAGAAAACTGTCCAAGAGAAGAGCTCAGCCAGAGACCCAGATGAGAGAAAGTTCGAGTGCCAATACTGTTTGAAGGAATTTGCAAACTCACAAGCATTAGGGGGCCACCAAAATGCCCACAAGAAAGAGAGAATGAAGAAGAAAAGGCTGCAGCTTCATGCCAGGAAGGCTAGCATAAACTGCTACCTACAACCTTTTCAAACCAACCATGGTTTTGCTTACCATGGCTCTAATAAAACTCCTTGGTTCTATGATCCTTCTTCCTATAACTCTGAGTTCACCTTCTGTGAAGAATCCCAGATTAGCTTCAACTCAAATGATCAAGATACCAATTTTATTACTTCTGATCAGAAATCAAATTGGTATTCCCAGCCATCCCATGCTCCTTCCAAACAAGATACTTGCATGTTTACTTTCTCCAATACAGATAATAGACCTTTTATCTTCAAGCCTTTCCATTTCCCTGCTTCAAACCAGAGCCATAGTAAAGCTTTGGATCTTCAACTAGGCCTCAACTTGCGGTCAAATACAAGAAGCCTCTCTAAGAAGGGTGTAATTTAATATATTTAAGACATATAGGTTAATCAATATTTTCCATGTTTTCCTTGAATTATTTAAATGCATCAATTCTTAGACAAATGGGGAAATGACGTGAGAAAAAGTAAGGGGGAAAATTCACAATTCATTAGGGTTGGCTGGTCCCTATAGAACCAATTACTGAAGAGTCTAACCAATGACGTTCAGACAATATATACAATTCATGTGGTATATTTACAGCATATAAGCAATTACATGCACTGTTATACGTTCGTGGCACATATACATGATGCTTAGATATCGTTCTCCTTCACTCAGTTCAATTGTCACAGAATCATATACACTTACAGTCTAACTCAGATAAGTTCTAGTTGCATGTCAAGGGTGTCAACTGTCAAACACACTCCAAAGGGTACCTGAATGGGGCATAGTGATAATACATGGGAAAACTAGGTAAATTTCAAGCAAGAAAATGGTGATAATGATGGGATAAAAAATTTGGCTTCTCCATTACATGAGTAGTTCGATCGGGGGTAGGAAGATAATAAGACTAGTGTTTTTGGTGACAAGGTATTTGTATCTTTTCATTACCTATATCATAATTTCGTCTCACTTCAGATATATTTTTTTTGACATTTTCCCTTGTGTAATCGCTTGTATAAGAAAACAAGTCACCACTCACCAATGACTTAAATTAAATTGCTCGATCAACTGTTTTAAAACAATTGTCAATCTTTGATTGCAAATATATATATATATATATATATATATATATATATATATATATATATATATATATATATATATATATATATATTGTATGTATATTTTACACAAGGGTATCTTCGAGCTGATAGTTAGAGATTGATATCTTTTGAGGCGTAGGGGTCATTGAAGTGAGTTTTGCCTCTTATAACAAAATCTTTTTTATACACATGACAGAAATTGAAACACTGACATCATGCTTATGTAACTCAGCTATCTACCAACTATGAATCTCAATCTTATATTGCATATTGTCAAAATATATACAACAATATTTTTTTTTTTTTGTGTGTGTACAAGGATATGCTCCAGTCGATAGCAAAAAACTAATCCCTTTCGAGACGTATAGATCACTCAAGTGGGTCTTGCCTCTTCCAACAAACTCTTTTCCATACACACAATCTATCAACTGTGTTTGACCTTGTTGGTTATACAACAATATATTAGCTTACAATTACGATAACAAACATGGACCCAGATTGAGTGTAGTCGACAATCTCTACATTCACGCAATCAAAGAAATCTGCATCATTCATACGTGATCGGATGACTCAGATCATAGAATCAAGAAATCAATTTCAACTACTCATTTCTTAACGCTCAAGATTATCCGTGCAGGTCACTTTTAACCTCAAGGGATCCAAATCCAACAAACATATGCTATGTAATATGTTTGCACATCAAATTAACTTGGGCAACAATACGGCCTTTCAAATGTCTCACTCAAGCCTTGCAATTTTGCATAGAAATTATCAAAATCTATTTAGAACATCATAAAACATTATTATTACACTAGATTAAAAAGTTTAATTTTGATAAATTTTCAGTATAAAAAACTCAATCAATCACAAACCACTATATGTGCGACTTTTAAGGTAATTATTGTAAAAGTCAAATATTTTTATTATGTGGCAATATATGAGTAATTAGTAGTGTAAAAAATTTTTACACTAACAATGTATTATAATTAAAGAGTTTAATTGTTATACACTAACAATGTAAAGTATTTTACACTGTCAACCAATATCTAATCAAGGTATGGATGACTTTTAAGGTAGTTAGGATAAGAGTCAAATTTTTTTAGTGATGTGGCAATTTATGATTTGAGGTATGTGTAAAAGAACTTTACACTGTCAATGTATAACAATTAAACTCATAATTAAATCCTAATTTAATCCCCACCAAATTTTCACTAATCCTGTAAATCTTGCTAAGTCTAATTATGAGGCGTGACTCAATTGACAGACAGAGATTATGTGACAAATTTTACGTGTAGTAAGGATTAAGAATACCTTATAATCTCATGTCATCATATGCCCGTGTAGTGATTAATCCCACAATATTACAAAAAAATATATGAAATAAAATCCTTCATCCCCATTTGTTTTACAGTTTTTTTAGCTATTCTCACTCTCAGTATTGAGATTGTCCGTCTCTACAATTTTATTTTTTTTAATTCATCCCTTGACATTGCAAGTAATGAAATTAATCTTACTAAATCTCCATCTTGATTAGTAGTTGAGTCACGCGACACGCTTGTAGTGTTCTACTGTAAACTTGATTTGATATATCATTTTCTTTTTGTCACAGTGCAATTATCCTCAGCTAACCTATAGTGCAGTGTCCTTTTTGGATATTTCCTTTTTTAATGTTCCTATATTTTAATGCTTTCTCCTTCTCACCTGTTTAAAACGTGTTTGGGAAAGCTGAAAAAAATAAATTATGCTAATAATTGATTATAATTAGAATCTATTTTTGTTTAGATATGTTTGTTGAAAAACAATTTTAAAATAATCTATTTCGTTTGGATTGTGCAAAAAAATCACTTTTATATAGTAAATTACGAAAAAGGGTATAAAGTTATTTGTATAATTTAATAATATTTGTTTGAAAGTTAGTTTTGTAGAGATAAATAGGAAAGAGAGTTTTGAGAGTGAAAAAATAATCAAATCACAACAATCTTAAGCTAAAACAAATTAGATGACATAAAACAGTTTTTTCCATCAAAAAAACTTTTTTATAAATTTAAACTAATTGCCAAACATGATAGATTATATATGAAATAACTTTTTAACAAAAAAAAAAACAGTTGAAATGGGAAAAATCAATCTTTTCCAAACATGCTCTTATTATCATTTATCAACTAACAGCATATTTGAGAAAACTGGATTATTTGAATTTTAGCTGTTTTGGATGAAAAAAATTATTTTTGAAATAATCTTTCTTGTTTGACACTTTACTTAAATTTATTAAAAAAAAGCTTTTTTTTAAAAAGAACTGTTTTATGTCATCTAATTTGTTTTAGCTTAAGATTGTTGTGATTTGATTATTTTTCTTTATCAAAACTCTCTTCCATATTTATCCCAACAAAACTAACTTCCAAACAAATATTATTAAATTACATAAATAACTTCATACCCCTTTTTCTTAATTTACTATTTAAAAGTGATTTTTTTGCACCACCCAAAAAATTAAATAATCTTAAAATCACTTTTCAGCAAACATAATTAAATAAAAATAGATTCTGATTATAATCGATTATCTGTATAATTTATGTTTTTTTAACTTTCCCATACACATTCTACCTATATCATAAGCAAACGCTCGTGGTAATAAAGTCCATCATCTATAGTTTGTCAAAAAAAACGTCCATCATATTTAGAAGTTATTTATCTAATTGTTTTCTGTGTTAAAATATTGCGTGTTTTGTCTTATCTCCCTCGCACAAAAAAGACTGATTCATTGCATTTGGGGTTATCAAGGGAGGCATATATTATTTCAAAAACATAGTTATGAGAGTAAGAGCATCTTTGGAAAACTTTGATTAATTGGGTTTAAGTTGTTTTGGATGAAAAAAATTATTTTTGAAATAATCTTTTTTATTTGGCACTTTGCTTAAATTTATAAAAATCTTTTTTTGGGAAAAAAAAACTGTTTTATGCAATCTAATTTGTTTTAGCTTAAGATTGTTGTGATTTGATTATTTTTCATTCTTAAAACTTTTTCCTTATTTATCCCTACAAAACTAACTTTCAAATAAATATTATTAAATTATACAAATAATTTCATACCATTTTTCGTAATTTATTATGTAAAAGTGATTTTTTTTGCACCACCCAAACAAAATAAATTATCTTAAAATCGTTTTTCAGCAAACATAACCAAATAAAATAGATTCTGATTATAATCGATTATCATAATAATCGATTATATATATAATCGATTATCAACACAATCTATTTTTTTCAGCTTTCCCAAACACACTCTAACACTCAAATCAGAAATTGTAGTAAATTAAAGTTTTCTCAAAATAACAACTTCAGCAATCGAACCCTTGTCCACACAAGTAAAGTTTGACTGAGAGGGTGAGAGGGCAGGTTACTTTTAATGGGATCATGTAACCACTCTTAAGTATCATTGGAGGTTTATGTTAATAATACGATTAGAGCAAATCCACAAGATGCCTTGTTTAGATCGTTCTATGTTCCACTAGAACAAGAAACCTGAGTCTAACCTTTTACTCTAGAATTTGATTTGATTATTTGCCTATATGAAATTTCGGCAGCATTCATGTCAATTTTTTACAGAACAAACCTAACGTATTACAGCCTTAATTTTAGTGGTCAGCATTTAAATTAAATACTAAGACGCTCTCCTAACTCCTATCAATATTTAGTCAAAAAAAAAAAACTCCTATCAATATAACTAATTTATTTGTAATTATAAATTAACATGTCACACTCACATTTTTTTTTGGGTCAAACACTTTTAGTTATCTTCCTTTTCATAACCAGCCGCCGGATACATGCTTGAATGACCTTATTTCTTAATATTTATTAGATCATGATTAATCAAAGAGAATAATTAAATGAAGATATTAGAGACTGAGGGGGAAAATAAAGTCAATAACGTCCGTTCTTTCTAATAATATTGTTGAATTATAGCAGGAAAAACTGTTTCCACAATTGGATTTAGAATTTGGCTCTTCTAAAACTAGAAAATAAAGGTGTATCTACTATTGAATTATTTTTAGTGAATTGAGATCTCAATACATTTATTAAATTAGGAGAGATGCACCTTTACTTTCTCACTTTAGAGGAACCAAATCCCAGGATTTAATAGGTATGCATTGTTAGTGTAAAAAAATTTACTTTATCAATCAATCATAATTCGACATTTCATTAAAAAATGTTTGATTTTTATTCTAACTATCTTCAAAGTCATTCATATCATATATTGTGATTGATTTTTTTAGATTCAAGACTCAAATTGCTCCCTGAGAAAAAATACAGAGACATATTTGGTCCCTGAAAAAAAGGAAAATACCGATTTGAGACATTTAATTCCCCACAAATTTTAAATAATGTTCAAAGTAGTCCTTGGTAGGGACTAAAATGTCCTTAAAGTTTATCATAAAAAAGGCTATTTTGAACGTCATTTAAAATTTTTAAGGACTAAAATGATTCAAATCGGTATTTTCAATTTCTTAGGGGATATGTCTCTGTTTTTTTTTTCAGGGATCAGATTGGATCTTTATTCTTTTTTTAGATCAATTCTTATATGTAAAATTATTTTTAATTTTGTTATCGTTGTTTATTGTTATTATAACGTCGTTTTGTTGAAGTTAAAGTATAATGACCAAATTGAAAATGATTGTTACCTATAAGGACCTAAGTAAAAGTATTTTCATGTATAAGGATCAGAGTAAAAATGATTATCCCATATAGGGACGAAAAAAATTTGAATTCGGTCACTACATATGTGACAATCATTTTCAATCCGATCCCTATACTTTAAATCCAACAAACGGTGTTATAATACTAATAAACGACGATAACCAAATTAAAAATAATTGTATATATAGGGATCAATTTCAAAATTTTCACATATTGAGACCAAATTTAGAATTGGTGTCACATATAAAGACAAAATGATTAGTTTAACCTAAATTTAAAAATATAATGTGTTTTGAGAGGAAGGAGTAATGCCTTTTCAAGGTAAAAAACGAAACAAAAAATCAAAATTGTTTGCAGTACAACTGTTTGTTACATTTTTGTCTTTTATGTCAAAAGTAGGTTTGTATTATATCATAAAGTCATTTTTACAAATAATATATATTTAATAAAAAATAAAAATCAACAAATAATATATGCATTATATGTAAATAATAAATATATGTCAGATGTACGGTCCTGCAAATATCTAATTAATTAAACTTTAAACTGTTTTTTATCTCAAATAAAATTCACCGACACGGCTAGGGATGCATTGTCCCCTATTTTTCTCCTTGTTCCCGTCCTCGATCTCTGTCATGAGAAATCACTACAAGAAAACAGCAGATTAGGCTGTCGGTAATCACAAAAATCCGTCGGTACCAGCACATTTTTGACGGATTACCGAAGGTCCTTTATCCATCGAAAATAGGCTTGTCGGTAAACGTTATATCGACGACTAGACCGTCGGTAAAGTGTTCATGGTCATTACTGGCGGCTAGGCCGTCGACGTATGTAAAAAAATTTTAATTTAAATTTTAATTGATTAATTAATTATTATTTAATTATATTTTATATTTATTAAATATTTTTCTTTGTTATTAATTATTTATAAATATTAATTCAATAAATAGTGCAAAATAAAATTAAAAATAACATTAAAACATTTAAAATTATTTTCAAATATTAAATAACATATGTTCTTACAATACATAAAAATATAAATAAAAAAACTAATATGAAAATCTAATAATCTCTATCATAATGAGGAGGAGACTGGATAAGATCATTGAAAAAGTCATCCTCATCATCGTCGGCCCTGGTGCGGCTGGTCGACTGATCTGGATGGGGGGCTGTTGGTGCATTTATTGTATGCTCAGTAGAATTTGCTCCATCCAACGCTCGCGCTCCTCGGTAAGCCACTCACGCTCCTCAGCACGTCGATCACGCTCCTCGGCACGACGCTTGGACTCAGCCAGTCTCCGCCTCAGCTCAGCAATCTCCCGATCAGCGTGGCAACTGGCTCCGGTGGATGCTGTGGAGCTGATATCCAAGTTCGAAGATCCTTTCCGATAGTTACCGGAAAGGTCTCCTGCACCGTAAAGACGACCTTTCTTCTTGCGGCCAACAACCTCAGCCCAAACACGCAGTGCAAGCCGCTGCTGCTCCTCGGGCTCATGTGGGGTGGAGGAAGATGCTATTTCCTGAGACATCCTCTCCTCGAACTCCTCCTATTATGCATAATCAAACAAATTAATAAAGACTATATAAAATAAAACCATACATTTCAAAACTATTAATAAATGAGGCATTACCTGAGTGCGCCTAGAGCGCTTATCTACATACTCGCCAGTGCCCTTCCTAGTATGGGTGTGGTGGTGGAGCTCGTTAATCGGCACTGGTCCCCCTCCGTCCCCAACCTGTACGTACACAAACATAAATTATAAGTAAACAATAATTAAAAAAGCAATACGAATAACATATGTATTAAATATGAATAAATGTATCAGACGCTCAAAGTATTCCGCCTGGCTAATGGAATCTCCTGTGTGCAGGCTCCCACCTTTCTCTGATGCCCTATTTTTCTTTGCTTGAGCTGATTTTTTCTGGAAATCAGCAGTAGCCCAGTGGCGGCATAAGACATCCCAGACTGCATCTCCCATCCATGAAGGTCGCTCGCCCTTCAAGCAAGCTTCCTTGAGCATATCGGATAGGCGATGGGAGGCCTTCATGTGAAAGCTCCTCTCGACTAATGCCTCATGCTCGGCTCTTCAAGCAACTTTTATCTGCATTAGAAACACATAAATAGTAATTTATTATATTAATAATTTATATGAAATAATAAACCAAAACATATTAAGTAAATTGAAAATTATAACTTACTCTATAAGCGTTAAAGAAACTTAGCCTCTCATTGTCCTTGAGCTGTCCCCATGTGAACCAAGGATAATGGAACATCGACTCAATAACAGTAAAAGCATGTGAATCAATATCAAGTAAAAACATGTAATTAAAATTGAATAAATTTATTTTATTAATTCTTACCCTTTACCAGATGGCCTGATGATAGGTCGACCATCGGCCATGACCTCAACCTCCTCCTCCTCCTCTGCATCCGCCTCTGAAGGTGAGGGCGTATACCCTGGACTATACTCCTGCTCCTGCTCTGTAGCCTGATGACTAGGTGACGATGCACCTACACCAGCTGAACTAGAAGCGCCCCAATGTGTATATGTCACAAACCCCGGGGTGGGAATCATATAGATCCCGGATGCTGTGAATAGTGTAGGTAAAACTGGTGGAGTAGGTGCAGCCAGTGGAGGCGGTGCTGCCCGCGGTGTATGTGGTCGCTGTGTAGGTGCAAGCGGGCGTGATAGGAGTACAGACACCGCAGGGACAGATGTCGAAGGGATAGACACGAAACCGTCTGCAACGTCACGAGTAATAATGCGAGATGCCCTGGTCCGACAACGAGTCGAACCAGGAGCAGTGTCGACACCCTTACCCTTACCCTTATCACCTGTGGGTGGTATGGGTGGCGGTGGATCACGTCCTTGTCGCGACCGGGATCGCGAAGGAAGACGACGAATAAAAGAGATTAGATTCAAAACATGTAGAGTCGCCACCAATTTTATTTAATTTAAGGAAAAATTGGAAAACCTTTAAAACAAGATGGTCTTTGGAACCAAGTCGAATTCGGGAGTCGATTGTACATAGAGAAGGGTAGAGAATTAACCCCACAACACCCCTAATGAACCCGTTAAAAAAAAACGGTTACCCAAATTAATTGTGCAAATAATTAATAAATTTAAACATGTTTATTCTACCTTAAAATAAGAATCTTCCCAAGAAAATCCGTTTTTACTTGTATGTTTTCTTGTCCTTATCATTTTGTGATAAATAATGAAACCAATGGGTGGACTTAATTTAACGTGGCTGAAAATTCAAAAAAAAAATAAAAAAAACGCAACCACCAAGTGCTTACCTTCACGGACTATTACCAGGCCAAACTAAGAACCATCATGTATTCACCATAACAACATTTATAAACTTGTACCAATAGCAAGCAAAGGACGTTCACACAAGAAACCAGGTCTTTTATTTCAGAATCACGAAACTTTAAAAGAATAGATTCCAAGGATTTTAGCAAGAAGAACAATCACATACTCGCTATTAAGAAAACACTAGTGATTTTAGAGACAATCACATGCTTTACTCATTCAAACAAGGAGCTGATAACAAACCTGAACATATGCCTAAAAACAAAAATCATTTTTGATAGAACCACTATTCAAAAATCATTCTCAATGATGCATCAACACAAGTGGCCATCCTGAAAATATTTTCGTGTGGAAAAACAGGATTAACACAACAATCTCCATGCCTCAACACACAAAGATGATCGAACCATTTCAACCAACATGTTTTCATTAGCAACAAGTTCCAATTACTAAAAATTATATGGATACCCAGCTTCACAAATTCATGAAAGACAACATTAACAGAAGCAAATTATGAAAAATAAACAAAGGCACCTAGCTGGGCATTTCATCAAACATATAGATGTCAACAACATTCATAACTTAATCAAACCCACCACAACCTCATATCATAGGGTTCCCACAAAATGAAATAAACCAGATCCGAGAAACATGTTTTAGAAAACTACCAGCATTTCTCTCAAACCAATGATATTTTCAGAACTCAGATAAGAAACGAAAAAAATCCCCCAAAAATGCAAAAAGAAAATTCCCTCTCCCAAAAGAAGAAAAAAACAGAACTGGAAATCTCTCTTCCTCTCCCTTGTGTCTGCGTTTTTTGGATTCCTTTCTTGATGTCTCTCTCTGTGTGTGGGTATTTTCTGGTTGCCTCTCTTGTTCCCCCCTGTATTTCCACTTTTGTGACTGCCTCTCTCTCCCGGTCCCCCCTTTTTTCTGGTTTCTGCTTCCTTCTTTATAGAGATATTTCTCCCTCATTGCTTTGATTCCCTCTCCTGCAAATCAGCGAAAATAGCAATTAAAATCCCTAATTTGAAACGAAAATGGAAGGGAATAACACATACCTTGCGTGATTGAGATCCAGTGATGCGAGTGAGAAGGGAAAGAAGCGAGATTCACGTTTTTGATGGAGGTTTGCGGCTGCTAGGGTTACTTTTGGGTGAGGGAGGAGATAGACGGGTTATGGAGGAGGAGGAGATAGACGGGTTATGGGAGGAGGAGGAGAGACGGGTTATGGGAGACGGGTTATGGGCTGAAACTTGGTTTATTGGCCCAAAGACATTTTTTTCCTTCTTATTTATTTATTTATTTATTTATTTATATTTTTATTTTTATTTTTATTTTTATTTTTATTTTTATTTTTATTTTTTTTTATTTTTTTATTTTTTTTATTTTTTTTTATTTTTTTTTTATTTTGAATTTCTATAAAAAAAAAACTTTTTTATGATCTTAACTCTTTTCCATTTTTTTTGGTACATTTAAGTAAAAAAACAAAAAGGATCCGGTCAAAATGAGGTGTTCACAGTTGCCCCTCTTTACTTGTTGCTTTCTAGGAGACATGTGATCATAGTAAACAACGAGTAAAGAAAAAGACCACACATTTTGTCCGGGAAAGCATGTGATTATACAAAGATATTTAATGCAAATGATGCAGGCATAATAACAAATGAAAGAAACAAAGTGCCATGGGCCTCTAAAAAAATAAATGATCACGAGACTCTGAGCTTGCAAATTAAATGACCGTGGGCCTCTGACCCCAAAAATTAGTGACAATGAGCCTCTGAGCTCAAAATTTAGATAACAATGGGCCTTTGATCCCAAAAATGGAAATGAGCCTCGGAACTCGAAAACTGAATGGTAATGGGCCTCTGATCCCAAAAATTAAATGACAATGAGCCTTTGAGCTCAAAATTAAATGACAGTGGGCCTCTGTTCCCCAAAAATTAAATGACAATGAGCCTCTGAGCTCGGAAAAATAAATGATAGTGGGCCTCTGATCCCAAAGATACTAAATTGCGATGAGCCTCTGAGCTCAAAAAATTAAATAACAATGGGCCTTTGATCCTGGAAAAATAAAAGACAAAGAGCCTCTGAGCTCGAAAAGTAAATGACTTTGGGCCTCTGATCCCAAAACAATGAGCCTCTGAGCTCGAAAATTAAATGGTAATGGGCCTCTGATCCCGAAAATTAAATGACAATGAGCCTTTGAGCTCAAAATTAAATGACAGTGGGCCTCTGTTCCCCAAAAATTAAATGACAATGAGCCTCTGAGCTCGAAATAAATGATAGTGGGCCTCTGATCCCAAAATTAAATGACAGTGAGCCTCTGAGCTCGAAAATTAAATAACAGTGGGCCTCTGATCCCAAAAAATTAAATGACAATAAGTCTCTGCGCTCGAAAATTAAGCTCGAAAATTAAATGACGGTGGGCTTTGATCCCAAAATTAAATGACAATGAGCCCCTGAGCTCGAAAATTAAATGACTGTGGGCCTCTGATCTCAAAATTTAAATGACAAATTCAAAAATGCGACAGGCCTCCTAGCTCCAAAAGAAAAAAAGTGATTGGCCTCCTAGCTCCAAAAGAAAGTAGCAAGCCTCCTAGCTCGAATGAAGTGAGCCTCCTAGCTTGAAAAATAAATACTATGAGCCTCTTAGCTCGAAAAGTGAGTTATGTGATTAGCCTCGAGCCAAAAAAAAACTTTATAAATTGAGCCATGAGCCAAAAATTCACGAAGTAGGCGTGGAGCCAAAAATTTATGAAATAGGCCTTGAGCCCAAAACTTTTGCAGTTGGCCTTTGAGCCAAAAAACTTTATCAACTTTGGAGTCAACTTGACTCAGACTCACCGTTTCTTATTTCTTTCTTTCTTATATCTTACTTTCATCACTTTTTGACCATTTGCGATGGCGGGCCAACTCGACACCGACTTGCAAAAGGGAAACTAAGAGCGTGCAGAGTAAATATGCAGATAAACTGAACCTTGCAGATTCTTTTCGCTATGAGCCGAAAATCATTATTAAGAGGCCTTGAGCCAAAAAGAATTTTATGACCTGGGCCATGAGCCCAAAAATATTTTTGAAATGGGTCTTGAACCAAAAGACTTATGAATTGAGCCATGAGCCAAAAATTCATGAAGTAGGCATTGAGCCAAAAAAAAAAATATATTATAAAATAGGCCTTGAGCCCAAAACTTTTGCACGTGGCCTTTGAGCCAAAAAAACTTTATCAACTTGGATTCAACTTGACTCAGACTCACAGTTTCTTATTTCTTTCTTTCTTTTATTTAATTTCTTTCTTACATTTTTCTTAAAACATTTGCACTAGCGGGCCAACTGGACACCGACTTGCAAGAGAGAAACTTAGATTATTTTTTTTTTGTTATTTCCAATGGCGGGCCAATTGGACACCGACTTGCACAAGGGAAACTAAGAACGTGAAGAGTAACCATGCAGATAAATTGAATCTTGTGCTTCTTAACAAGCATCAACCAATCAAACCCATATACGGACACCTTGGGACTTGTTTTTTCACTTATAAATGATGAATCTGGGTAAAACCATGTTCTTGCTGCCTTAGAATGTAGTATCTTAAACGCCATTGATCTTCACATTCCCTTCATTTCCAAGTCTGACTCATAATCTTGATTGCTGTTTGAGAATATCGTCTACCATCCCCAGTTAAGATCTTTGAGCTTCTTGTGGCTTGGATGACTCCTGGGGAGATTGCCATTAGATTGTTGAACCATATTGTTGAACCTATATTCACTTATCCTGAAGCATTACCCAATGGACATTCATGGATCAACAATTGTCTCATGAAGGAGATTGAGTAGAACTTCTTTGAGGATTTTTGAATGCTTGAGTGCAAGGAATAGAGAAGAAGAGAAAGAGCCATACAAGGTGAGACAACAAGGAAATCAAATGGATCAAGACTTACTGGCTAATGTGCCCCTTTAAGAGCCAAAAACAAAATTGCCCCAGTGTAAGGCCAACTCGAACTTTTGTTGAGCAACGTGCAAATTTGCCCCAGTGTAGGGCTGAATTGAACAAAGGGGAAATTTGCCCCAGTATAAGACCAACTCGAACTTGAAAACTTGTCCCGGTTGAGCAACATGAAAATTTTCCCTAACGTAGGGCTAAATTGAACAACAGAGAAATTTGCCCCAGTGTAGGCTGAAATTGAATAACACAGGATTTTACCTCATTGTAAGGTTAAATTGGATAACGCAAAAATTTTCCCCATTGTAGGGCGGAGTAGAATAATGCAAGCATTTGCCTCTGTATAAGGCCAAACTAAACAAATCGAAAATTTGCCCAGTGCCCCACATTCACCTAAAAGTGTTGACCTAGCATATGGTTGGGTAGCGATTTGTCCTTGCATAAACCCCTCTTCATTTTATCTCTTTTTTGTTTGCCCTAACTTTTGCTTAGACCGCCCTTGCAGGTTTTCAATCTAACGGGCTTTTTTTTTTTTTTTTATGGAGCAAAAATACTTCAAAAAGGTGTAATTACTTTTGGTCATGTCTCAAGATTAAGATTTATGAAAATAAGAGTAACCCCTCATTGATCAGAATGGACTTTTAAAGGTTGTAATGTGGCCAAGGTTTAGGAGTTAAGAAAAGAAAGGTATAAGAGGCTCAAACAAATGTTTAAGGGTGAATGAGACCAAGGATCTTTGGATTTCTTACCAAGGTAAGTTTGCTTTTGCATCATCAAGGACATTGCTTGCTTTATCTTGAACCCAAAAACTCTTTTTTCCTTTTTTGTTCATTTCTTCTCCCCTTTTTATTTCACTAGCATTGTCGACATTCTTTTTATTTTTTTTTCGCATCACGTTCATTCTCGATCATCATCCTTTTTCCTTCACCCTTTCGCCTTTTTTTCTTTCCTCTTTTTCTTATTATTTTTTTTTCTTAGCCTCCCTTTCACATTTTCTTCCTTTCCCTTCACACGTTGTTGGTTCAACCAACCTTTACTTAGTGCCCACCCATAGTGTAGGGGTGATCCTGGTCTAAGGTTATTTGAAAGAATTTTTAAGGTCCAACAGGGGTAACGAGGGATAACGATTTTTTTATGAAGGATAGAGAAAGATGGCCAATCCTCATTTCAAATCTTGATTAGTCATTTCACATAAAAAATTAATCTTGAGACAAAAATTAATACACAGTAAAAGATGCTCCTTCATTTATTTGCTCCCATTTATTTTCTCTTTTTTTTTATTTTTTGATTTTCTTTTTTCTTCCCTTTTTTTTTTTCTTTTTGAAGAGGGGATTTGGAACTTCTTCCAATGACTACACATGTTCATTACAACCATGAAAGGACACAAACTTTTATTCGAAGATAGAAGACAGAAAAACAATCCATGCAAGTCCAATACCATAAAGCTTCAGAATAAGTCAAACACAGGAACAATATGATCAAGTAATTATGTGGCAATCATAGCTCACCAACATCTTCTAACTTTACCCAATCATATGGTTTGTAGCTTTTTCCTTCCTAGTTGACATAGGAGAGCTATAAGATTGTGTCACCCCATAATGCTCACGAGCATAAATTGTGTTAAGATTGTACGATCCTTCTTGCTTTTCCAACATTTTGACTCAAACTTTTTTGGCGGGCTTGCAAGTCCTCAACATGTCTTCAATCTTAGTTTGCCCTTCTCCTATCTTGCTCATTTATTTTCTTATTTCCTCCACCTCATGACTCAAAGTTGTTTTAACTCTTTGTCCATCAACTTCCACATTACGAAACAAGGTTTGATTGGTATCAACCCTTTTTTGAAAGCCCAACGGTTCAATTTACCACATTATAAGGATGAACTTACTGCACTCTTTGTTTCTTTTTGCTTTTTTTTTTTTTTTTTTTTTTTTTAAGCAAATAACAAGTGAAGAAAAAGAAAAATTCAGGGAAAGATCGCCTTCTTCACACTAAAGAAATCCTTTTATCAAGGAAAAACCGTCTTTATATTAAGAAATTATCATCCCAAGCCCAACTCTAGGGGCACGTCTCTCTTAGGTTGTGCGTGTTTGATGACAGATCATTGGGAGCATTTGCCCCTCAATGGTTTGCATCACTTATTTCCACCAAAGTTTCGACCTCATTGGCCTTCACGTCAACTCTAATATTCATCTTCGAGTCGCTTGCATTATTAAACTATCTTCTCAAAGATGCATTTCTATTCCTTGCAATCCGAATGGGAATGGAGTCTGTTCTTCACAAAAAGAAAGCAACGGGGAAAGGGGTCCTTATAGGGTCATAAACCCAAATGATATGGATGATCCTCTAATGCATGGCTCTCCTTGTGATATATTCCATTAGATTGTTCGGGCACAAAAGGAAATTTTTCGTCGAAATCCCATGGATCCCGTTAACCCCCTTTTCTCTTTTTCTTCTTTTTATAAGATCTGAAATAGAAGATAAGCAAGAAGAAAAAGAAAAAGAGTAACAAGAGAGAAGAGGAAAGAGTATGCTCCCCATTTGTCCTAAAAGGAACAACCTATACAAGGGTCTTAGGGTCATGACTCTAAGCGGGATAGCCACTAAGTCGATCTATCAGTGCAGACATCAAGGTGGGTCTAGACTTCTAAAGATTGTGGTCCCCAAATTGCCCCTGTCTCGAAAGGCAAGGAGCTGGCTCACGATCCTAGCCACAAGTAGGGATAAACCCTTACAGGATGACTAGTCCATGATACCAGTAACAATCTGAGTGGTGAATCAGCAAATATCAGAGGGGCACAAGGCCTTTCAATGACAATGTTGAGGCACCTCCTAATCCTTGGTTTTCCACAAGCTCAGGTATAGAGCTGAAAAGTGTGTGCAGTGAGTGACGATGACGTGTGTGGATGGAGCATACATATAATCCTAAAAACTAAAAAAAAACACCTGAAAAACAAAGCTACCCATATATACAGGAAGCAGAATCAAGGTCATCTGCCCTAGAGTTGAAATAGCAAGAAAAGGATCCAAAGTCATCTACCCTAAGGTTGAAGTAGAAAGTAAAAAATCATGTATAAGGCACACAATAAAAATAAATAAACAAATAACTAACGAAAAAAGCTAAATAAATTCACACATAAAAACATGATATTTTTCATCATTTTTTCCATTTTCCCTTACTTTTCCTCTTTAAAAAAAAACGAAGCAAAACAAGCCAAAAAAAAGGGATAAAATAAATAAGTAAAAAATCATTAAAAATTTGCACAATTAATTTTAATGGGCTTGACTCTCTAACTATCCCCAGTGGAGTCGCCATCTGTCGCGACCGGGATCGCGAAGGAAGACGACTAATAAAAGTGATTAGATTCAAAACATGTAGAGTCGCCACCAATTTTATTTAATTTAAGGAAAAATTGGAAAACCTTTAAAACAAGATGGTCTTTGGAACCAAGTCGAATTCGGGAGTCGATTGTATATAGAGAAGGGTAGAGAATTAACCCCATAACACCCCTAATGTACCCGTTAAAAAAAACGGTTACCCAAATTAATTGTGCAAATAATTAATAAATTTAAACATGTTTATTCTACCTTAAAATAAGAATCTTCCCAAGAAAATCCGTTTTTACTTGTATGTTTTCTTGTCCTTATCATTTTGTGATAAATAATGAAACCAATGGGTGGACTTAATTTAACGTGGCTGAAAATTCAAAAAAAAAATAAAAAAAACGCAACCACCAAGTGCTTACCTTCACGGACTATTACCAGGCCAAACTAAGAACCATCATGTATTCACCATAACAACATTTATAAACTTGTACCAATAGCAAGCAAAGGACGTTCACACAAGAAACCAGGTCTTTTATTTCAGAATCACGAAACTTTAAAAGAATAGATTCCAAGGATTTTAGCAAGAAGAACAATCACATACTCGCTATTAAGAAAACACTAGTGATTTTAGAGACAATCACATGCTTTACTCATTCAAACAAGGAGCTGATAACAAACCTGAACATATGCCTAAAAACAAAAATTATTTTTGATAGAACCACTATTCAAAAATCATTCTCAATGATGCATCAACACAAGTGGCCATCCTGAAAATATTTTCGTGTGGAAAAACAGGATTAACACAACAATCTCCATGCCTCAACACACAAAGATGATCGAACCATTTCAACCAACATGTTTTCATTAGCAACAAGTTCCAATTACTAAAAATTATATGGATACCCAGCTTCACAAATTCATGAAAGACAACATTAACAGAAGCAAATTATGAAAAATAAACAAAGGCACCTAGCTGGGCATTTCATCAAACATATAGATGTCAACAACATTCATAACTTAATCAAACCCACCACAACCTCATATCATAGGGTTCCCACAAAATGAAATAAACCAGATCCGAGAAACATGTTTTAGAAAACTACCAGCATTTCTCTCAAACCAATGATATTTTCAGAACTCAGATAAGAAACGAAAAAAATCCCCCAAAAATGCAAAAAGAAAATTCCCTCTCCCAAAAGAAGAAAAAAACAGAACTGGAAATCTCTCTTCCTCTCCCTTGTGTCTGCGTTTTTTGGATTCCTTTCTTGATGTCTCTCTCTGTGTGTGGGTATTTTCTGGTTGCCTCTCTTGTTCCCCCCTGTATTTCCACTTTTGTGACTGCCTCTCTCTCCCGGTCCCCCTTTTTTCTGGTTTCTGCTTCCTTCTTTATAGAGATATTTCTCCCTCATTGCTTTGATTCCCTCTCCTGCAAATCAGCGAAAATAGCAATTAAAATCCCTAATTTGAAACGAAAATGGAAGGGAATAACACATACCTTGCGTGATTGAGATCCAGTGATGCGAGTGAGAAGGGAAAGAAGCGAGATTCACGTTTTTGATGGAGGTTTGCGGCTGCTAGGGTTACTTTTGGGTGAGGGAGGAGATAGACGGGTTATGGAGGAGATAGACGGGTTATGGAGATAGACGGGTTATGGAGGAGATAGACGGGTTATAGAGATAGACGGGTTATGGAGATAGACGGGTTATGGAGGAGAGAGACGGGTTATGGGAGGAGGAGGAGAGACGGGTTATGGGAGACGGGTTATGGGCTGAAACTTGGTTTATTGGCCCAAAGACATTTTTTTCCTTCTTATTTATTTATTTATTTATTTATTTATTTATTTTTATTTTTATTTTTATTTTTATTTTTATTTTTATTTTTATTTTTTTATTATTTTTTTATTATTTTTATTATTATTTTTGTTATTTTTTTTATTTTTTTTTATTTTTTTATTTTTTGAATTTCTATAAAAAAAAATTTTTTTATGATCTTGACTCTTTTCCATTTTTTTTGGTACATTTAAGTAAAAAAACAAAAAGGATCCGGTCAAAATGAGGTGTTCACAGTCCTCCAGATGCCATGTGTTTATAGAGCAATTTAATGTAAAGATGAAATAATAAAATAATAAGATAATAAAATAATTACGAATAATCATCTAAGATGGATCAATAATTATCTAAGTTCCAATAATTATAAAGGTTACATGATTTTAAATTTTATTCAGAATTTGACAAAAGGTCTCTATCATCTTCAGATCTAATTTCAATATTTTCTTCTCCTGAATCAATGACTTCGTCTTCTTCATCCAAATGCTCCTGAACGAATGACAAGTTATCAGTATCCACTTTTTCACCAGCAGCTTCCAAGTCCCGTAAACCAACAATACGCTCAACTGCAATGCCTTCATTTACACGAGACCCCTTGGTTTCATCTTGATGACGACATACCAACCTCGTTTGTCCTTTCGGGTTGCTGGGTACGGGACATAATACACTTGTCTCACATTCTGTGCTAGAATAAACAGATCAAAGTTCTGATATCTACCACACATGCGGATGTCCACCGTATTATATTTAGGATTTAATTTTGTGCCTCTAATGGATGGATCAAACCAATTACAATAAAATAGAACTATTCTTTTAGTATAGTCTAAAGTAGTATACGCCAATTCATATATATGTTGGATTACTCCGTAGAAGTCATCTTCACCCCCTTTTGTGATGCCCTTCACGTAAACCCCGTTGTTAATTGTTTTTTTACCCTCCGTCCATGAATGGGTATGAAATTTGTACCCATTCACGAAGAATGTGTGCCATTCTTTGACACATGAATACGGACCATCGGATAAGTTCCTTAAGTGTCTGTTAAGAGGAGTTGGTGCCTCACGGGAAACCTACGTATGGATAAATTCCTTATGCTAGATGCAAAAAAGTTATGTAATCTTACGTACAGAATTTGAATATACTTACTTGTTGCCTAAACCACACTGGAAAATCTGCATGTATACGAGCAGACTGTTCTTGCTCACTTATGTTTTCAGATAACAAGAATGCTCTGTACAAATTGGACAATTCATATTTTTAGCAGAGTAATATTTATTATTTTATGTAATTGAAAAAGAAAAGGATATGCAATACATACTCAAGGTATGGCTTAACTTCGGTGCAATTAATCAACACATGGACATAAGCTGACTTCCTCTCTGCATCCGTTAACCAATGGGTCAACTTCCTCTCTTTATTCAATTATTCAAATATTATTTATTATTTCTACCTTATTTAATTATTTAAATTTTAAATTTTATTCATTAGTTAGTCTCGCCACATCACACTATCCGCTGCCGAACCATCTGCAATTTGTCATGACTCAGCCACCACCGTCCATGCATTTTTTGCATGTCCAGGTTTCTAATTTAAGCTAATTATTTTTATAATTTATTATTTAATTATAACTCTTATGAGGTTTAACACAAATATAAGTGTTAAGAGATTTTGATATTCTAAGATAGTATTTTATGTTAAGAGATTTTGATATTCTAAGATAGTATTTTATGTTAAGAGATTTATGAATTAGTTTTATGTTGCTTAACATTTGTTATAAGTGTTAAGAGCAATCGGTTTATCTTAATTTATTTTATTTTATATTATTGTATTATTTAATATATTTATTTTACTTTATTTATTTATTTGATTTTACTTGGCTAGGCCCTTTGGTCGATGTTGCTAACTTAAGCTAAAAAAAATATATTATAGGGTGACATCTTTTATTTTTTAAGTCTTATGAGACCTATAATTAAACATGTAATTTATAATAAAAATTTCACTAGTGAAAAAAAGATTATTACACTATCACTACTGTAACGGCCCGGACTGCTCCCCACAAACCAACACGAGTATCTTTAGCGTGCTTTGTCCTCACTCACACGCTTCCTAGGAAAACTTCCCAGGAGGTCACCCATCCTAGAATTACTCCAAGTCAAGCACGCTTAACTTTGGAGTTCTTAAGTGATGGGCTATCGAAAAGAAGATGCATCTTATTGGTATAGGTAGTACCACTCAATTCTTATAAGCCTTCCTTCAACTGTACAGTCTCATACCTGCACAGCCTCAGGATCCCTCTCATTCCGGTGTGAATCGGTTCATTCATGTATCCCTCCGCCTAGAAGCCTGCCAGGAACCGCTCCTTGTCCGTGCCTCATGCACCGGCGATCACTCCTCGCCCTCGTCAGCCCCGGGTGTTGGAACTACAAACATGCAAATTAAAACATCATGAATATAATTTAAAATAAAATTAAGGAATTAGAACAAATAAAAAAACAACCTAAACCTCAATTCAACCTAAGCCCTACACAGAAGAACATACAATTTCACCAGCAATAGACAGTTTGACACAATACAGTAATGCAAAGAAAAACAATAATACATGTTCAGCAACTGTAATTTCAACGACACAATACATGTTCAGCAATTACAATTTCAGCAACACAATACATGTTCAACAACAATACAGTAATGCAAAGAAAAACAATACAATCCAATGGGGGATTCTGAAATTACCGACCAGACGCGGAGGGGAGAAGTTTGACAGGGAGGGCTCTCGGTGGTTGAATGGACAAGGCAGAATCGCCGTGGTTGGTGATGGCGGCAGTCTTGCGGTGGCGGTGGTGAAGAGACTGAGAGTTCAGGCGGACCCCAGGTGCTGTTGGTGGTGGTGGGCCGCGAAGAGGTGGTGCTGGTGGTGCGAATGGTGGCGGTCTCGGTGATGGCTGATATGGAGGAGAGGAGAGGAGAGAGAGAGACGGTGGCGGTGGTTGGGAGACCAAACGCGGAGGGGGTGGGGGAGTTTGGTCGCGGGAGAAGGAGAGAAATGAGAGGGAGAAGGCGCGGGTCTAGGTTAAGTGGACATTTCCGACGGTTACCGACGGCCAAGGCCATCGGTAATGTTAAAATACCCTTATCGACGGCCTAGGCCGTCGGAAACTTGAAATGTGACCATTTACTTACCGACGGCATAATACCCTTACCGACGGCCTACCATTAATTTACCAATGGGTTAGACCGTCGGTAACTTATCGACGGCCTTAGCCATCGGAAACTATCAAATGTGCGGGAAAGCGAAAAGACACTTACCGACGATATAGGCCATCGATAAGTTTGAAAGACCCTTACCGACAGCCTTAGCTGTCGGTAAAATTGAAGTGCTATTACCGACGGTTTAAACTGTCGAAAATCGAGCGGGAAAATCTAGTTCCTAATTGCGCCAAAATTATCTACAGATTTACCGACGGTCTTGTCCTCGGTGAAGTTACCGATGGCTCTAACCGTCGGTAAACTATTTTCACATTTTCCAACGGCTTAGGCCGTCGGAAATTCCTGAATTACCGACGCCGTTACGACCATCGGTAAAAAGCTATCGATATTATCGGGTTTTCTTGTAGTGAGTGTTTTCGCCATCCCCATTCTCTACCTCCCAGCAGATCCTTGTGGGGACCCCCAAAGGGCAACTGGTGCAAACACAACACTACCTTCCTCACCGACAATACCAATCTTTACTTCAATGCAATTTCCCTTTAGATTGCATTACATTCCCCAGTCCCCCACCTTGTTGTTTCCAGCATAGTGGAAAACGTTCGATGCCCCTTTTGACACTCTCATTTGTATTTCGCAACCCCATACCTGACAAGTTCGACAAGAACATCGTGAGGATGTTTAAAGAGAAACCCTTTCGCAAACCTAATATCTCAGTCATTGTTTAGATAAAGAAAGCTAAAAATGAGGCAAAAGATGGGTTTGTGGTGAACGTGTGTGTTAATGTGGGTATGACAAACTTTGATGTCACAACCATGTGGTTCCGAATTGTGACATTCAAGATTGTTTTCAAGAATTTTCAAAAGATCTATGAAGGGATTTACTTTAATAGATTGGCGAATTCGATCACTTTGTAGCTTGTGATATGCAAATGGATTTACTTTAAGTTTCTTTTATTAATTTAATGAAATTATATATATATATATATATATATATATATAAAGTTTATTTCTGTAATGATCTCGAGGACGAGAACCCCGCGAGACAAGGAGTATGGTCCCGGTCCCTAAATTGTCTTTGAGGATATTTTCTTCTTCATGCATCCCCATGTTGGGGTTTCAAGAGGGATAATTTTTAAAAACAATTTATAAAAACCTCTTGAGCGGAAAAACCCATTTACTAATGGACCACATATTGCACATGAATCACAAGGATACTGTGCTTACATTTTGAAGCGTAGCTTTACCGCGAACACTGTGAGCACACCAACGACACTGGTTAGCCAAAAATGCTGATACTTGCGATGCCCATAACTTTTGTTCCAGACCTCTTATCGTAAAACTGAACGGTGATGATGTAGAATCACATGTCACGAACCTGCTGTCCAAAAATCAGCCCGATCCAACGGTTAATGTAACACCTCGATTTTTCACACTCTGTACACTCTAATACGAATTAAACAGTATTTCTGTATTTGTATTTTTTTGGAGGGTCTAGAGAGTGAAATAAAATAATCTGAGACCATAGTCACGTTCTACGCTATCGTAGGAAGCTATGGTTAAATTTCGGGTCAAAAACTCAGACGAAGCCCGGTTTGCGTTTTACACTGACAGTATGATTTTACTGCTCAGATGACCTAATTTTGACACATGAACGAAACAGTTAGGTTTTAAATTAAATTTTCCACGATATTGGGAAATTTAAAAATTTTCACTGAAAAAATGAAAAACGTGATTTTACGAAACGGAATACGGATTTACCGGAACCCGTTAACGGATAAATACTAAGTCACTATCATGACACCTCACTAGGGTGAGTCACCTAGTGACTCACCATAGTCATCATTAATTAGAGGACCAAATGACCTTAATGCCCCTAAAACTTATCAAAATTACCATTTTACCCTTATGGCAAATTACTCTTTATCCCTCAAATTTCTATATAGATGTTGATTTTATGGATTTGATTTTACCCTGAAACGGTGATTTTATGTTGCGATAGTGTTCTCTATGTAGTTATCATATTTTAAATCCATACATTGGTATCTCACCCTTGCCTGTACATGTGGACGCCTATTGTGTTTTTGAACACATATACAGATGTAATTCAGCAAATCTCTTGGTCATCTCGGAATCTCGAAGTTAAAGTCTCTTTGCGTCGACGGCAAAGATATGTGGACTGGTGACGACAAGGCGAAACCTCATGGGTCTGAAGTATACTAGGTAGTATACTCCATCATTTTTAGATGTTTCTTTATTAGACCAGCTCTTAGGTTTTGATGTACGTATGACGTTCTAAAGATCAGGAAAAGGATGTTGGATGAATGGAAAATTTGTTTTATATAGGCATGCTACTTTACTGTTTTATTTTGGTATTAGATGTTCAAAAAGTTTTTTTTTTTTTTAGTTTCCATAACAGGTTGTTATGTGATGTCCTAGAAGGGGGTGTCACAGTTAACGAATCTCGGATTGCGAGATTACGATAACTGTCAGCTATAACCATCATAAGAAAAGGCTTTTCTATCACCAGTATTGCAAAGTAGCAATAACTCTACTCAGTCCACGCGAGCAAACCAATGTCAGAGATAGCGTAGTGCTAGCTATCAGGATTAGGAGAGGCACGGCACACAGAGAGAGAAAAGAGGATGCGCCTGTCAAGGGTATACAGCGGCCCTTATGAGTGCTCTGTGTTGTGTGTATCTTATGTGACGTGCACAACTTACTAATAGTTGTCACTCACTTAACCTAACCTAGTTGGGCTACTGTACGCTACAGGCCCAATGTTTAATTATTAATTAAATCATATTTAATTAATCAATTAAATTAATTCTCTGAATATTAGCTCTATGCGTGTTACCCTATAGGTTCTCAGTTAATTGGCAATAATATTAATTATTATTAATCATATTAATAATCAATTAATATTATAAACAATGAGCGGCATCTAGCAATACATCATTGCTATCCAATTAATTACAATATTGGTGATACAATTAAAACCTTATTGTAACCATATATAATATGCAGTCAATGTCCTTTCGTCTCCATGTCTTAATTGAACACAAGGCATAAATGTGTCATCCTTGTTAAGTTCAATTATTTATTTCTTGATCTAGTAATTGACGTACTATCATGTGGGCCAAATATCTCATATTGTCCCACCTTAGCATGACCATGCATTTCTACGTCTCATACCATCAAGAGGCCTATAGACATTACTCATATTATGTACGAGGGACGAATCATATCTACATCACTCACATTCCTCAACATGTTTCATTGCAGGCCCAATAACTCTCGTTATAATTGTCTTGTTACAGATAACGTTTAATAGTATTAAAGCCTACAACTACATATGTTAGGAATCGTAGTGACTTCAAGTCGAAGGACTACTTCACTATGGTTTCTTTAATGGGACGACGGGTCGTCTCAAGAATCGCTTATGACACTTAAATAACTATTATGTAGCGTTCTCATAGCGGGTCACTCCAGTATAAATATTCCACTAATATTTATACCTATGTGAAGACTTGATATCTTATATCCATGACCCGTGAGATGTGGTCATCAATACACTCACATAATAGTCTCAATGTATTATTATTGTCCTTATTAATAATAATACTTTGACTATGGATATTTAAGAATAATGTTCTATAATTTAATGACATCTCACGGTCAAGTCATACTTGACGTTTCATTAAATGAACTACCTATTCTAAGGACTTTATTATGCTATAAATATGATCATCAAATATAACATAATAAATAAATGTCTTATACATATATCAAATATATAATCAAAGTCATGATATAAATGATTATCTATTCAAAATAGATTGGTCACTAGGGCCTATCCCAACACTCCATTCTTGCGGGGGAAAATTCTTGCCTCTGCGGAGATCCCCACGCACTGATTAAAATTGTCATCCCTTGACATGGTTAAAAAAAGTAGCCTAGTAACACTTGAACATTTTAAATTTTATGGCGCTTTATTAACTTCTCATGCTTTTTTACGGGCCCTCCTAATGTATACTTGTTATGAATAATATTGAAGATGAATGTCAAGAATTACAATAGTTAACTATATAGTAACAAGGAATATTAGAAGACAATCATTTACCTAGATGTTAATGTATATTATTATTCTTTATATTTCATTATATGTTCAGTAAATATATATATATATATATATATATATATATATATATATATATATATATATATATATATATATATATTTCATTATATGATGATGCTTGTAACTCTATGCAATGTAATATTGACTCTATAGATAGAGAGTGTAAGCCACTTGAGTAAGAGACACGAGAATAAAAGGAAATATTCTTTGCTCTCTAGCTAGTTTCTTATTTATCTCTTGATTTTTTTATGCTTTCTTTTATCTAGTTTCTTCTTTATCTCTTAACCTCTTTATGTTTTCTTTTACAACATGTTATGAGCACAAGAGATCTATCATATGAGTGTCGTACGGCTTAATCAACTTGAAGGTTATATTGCGAGAATACTTCTTCTTCTCACTATCTTTGGGTTATAATCTAATTCATGATCATGTTTTTTGTTATAACTTTGTCTTTCTTGTTAATCGTAGCATGAAATATCTTTTGATGTTCCATTCATAAAAATTTTATTGTGGATTTTATTTAACTAACACAGATATCATATTTTATCTTGTTACTCTTGATAAATTCTGGAAGAGTTTAATATTGAAGCATTCATGTTGGATCGCATAAAACTTATATGATTTTCTTGGTCATCATTTTTATGAAGATTTGTGGTATAGTTTCTAAAGAGCTAGACCTTTAGACCGTGATTGAAATCTAAAATATCAATTTGATCTTAGTATATATATTTTGAAATAAAAGAAAATGAGAGAAAAATCATCTCATCATATTTTACTAAAATTTCATTGCATGACTCTTTAGTAAAAATGTAACATATAGAATACACTAGTGTGTTTACCCGTGGGACGCATGAACGACAATTGTTGCTCATGAACAGATATAAAATTCCATAATATTATATTAGATAAAAATTTAATCAGTCAAAAACATTAGAGAAAATATATGGTTGGATTATGGAAATATAATCAGTTTAATAATTCTTTGAAAAAATTTCAATGGATCATAACTAATGACTATATAAATTTCAAAATAAACCAATTAAGTGAAGAAAGTATGTATAAGCAAAGAACTTGTTATTAAATATTTAACTTTGTGAGTCGTAAATATTTAAATTATTATCTACCCATTTCGTACTTTAATTTCATTATAAATTTTATAGATTATACATATATAATACATAACTATATACATCTGGATACACATATAAGTATGCATATTACATAACTATAGCAAAATGTAACATATAGAATACATATAATCATCATGTATGATATATGTTATTTCATAAAACACATATATGTAACATATTTCTTTTTCTTTTATCTTATATTTGATTTCGTCAAAACTTAATATATTAAAGTATTAGCGCACATTAAAAGTATTAACGCACACATTTATACAATAATGTGTAAACTTGTATATTAGTATTGGTGTACAAATAAAAACATCCTTATTAAATTTTAGCAGAATACTTATGGGCGGCTTTTAACTATTTGAAAATCATAAAAATTCGTCCAAAGCTTTGCTTTTTCGGAATTTTTTTCTTTTCTTTTTTATTTTTAAACCTTGGAGTTTGGACAAATGAAACGGGTCAAGGTTATCTTTCTAAATTGAATATTACGTTCGGTCGCGACGGGATTCGTGGATTTTCGTTTGGTAATATGACCCACTTATCTAATTGCGCTATGTAAGTTTCCTTAAATTATATATAGAGATAACCATGCAGATTTTGTGTGAGTATATTTAAATAATTCATTCAACAATTTTCATTATGTCTTTTATTTAAGTAAGTATTTTTCTGCCAGATGAATCTATTTTATACTTGGTTTGAATTATTCTCCTAGCTAAAGTTAGGATGGTGCTCTTTAAAAATAAACCCATTAACTTGCTTTCCAGAATTAGTCACATTTTATATGGATTGCATCCCACGTTATCATTCTAGACCCTTTTCATAATATAACAAATATAATACAATAAAAACCAACTTGATTAGGAGTATTAATCATCCAATAAACTATTGTATAAAAATATAAATAGTTAGTCGGTCCAATCAATGACCCTTCATCTGATTGGTCTTAATTGGAATGGTGCCTTAATTGATATTAATTTCTTGATGGCTTTACTAATATGTAATTGAATCCTAACTTCTAATAAAAAAATATACATTTATGTATCTTATGAGATGCACTGACCCTTCCATACCAGCACTAAGCAAATTATTTTAATGATTCATATATGTTCAGGTTTTCTTTTAATCTTTTTTTTTTTTTTTGCTAATGGTTTTCTTTTAATCTTTGTTATAGATACTTATCTAAAAACACATGTCATACAATCAGACAATGGAAAAGAAAATGAAGCTCTGAAATGAAATTGTTTGGTGAGTACTGAGTACGGTCTACACGTACATTTTAAAGGATAACTATGAAAATCTTTATCTAAAAATAAAATAAAAATCAGGCAAGGAAGCAAGACAAAACTAAGTGGCGTGGTGAATAATATGGTTTTATTCCAATAATTATAGTACACTATTTATAGTTCTCAATATTATTGCCGAATAAAGGCAATTATATTTAATTGTAAACGAATTATAATGCGTGTGCAACGCACTGAGACGATCATTGACATATTTTTTTTAGTATAATAATATAAAATATTTTTATGCGCAATTAATAATTGTATTTGCCCAATTTGTATTAGAATGATGTTTCTTATGAGTTATGATTAGTACTATTTGCAAATGGAATTGATAAATTCGCTCTCAGCTTTGATTCCACCCTATGGGAAGAATATATGACTCCATGCAAGCTAGGATGCATTTTTCTATTGTATAAATAACTTCCTTGTTTGGTCACATTTTTTTATTTATTTTTATGTATTAAATATATTAAGATAATAGATAAAAAGACGAAGTGCGAGTCCTTTTAATTTTTTTAAGATAACTATTTTTTTTTTGGTACTCAGATAACTAAATTATTAAATCACTAATGATTTGTAGTTTATTATTAATACGTAAGTACTTTTAAGATTTGGAAAGATATGCACGACTCAAACTTAAATTATATGTTCATTATAATTATTTAATATTGATTTCATAAAGATTATTTAAAACTTTATTAAATAAATAAAAGTTAATGAAATATTTGATAAGACACCGGATATCATATCCAGAAGAAAATATGTATGAGAGTAATGACCATGTAATATACACTATTTAAATAACTCAAATTTTGAGCACACAAAAAATAATTCAAATTTCACAATAAGGGTTGAATGTAATAATACTCAAATTTATTCTTCTTCGTTGACAGATCTAAGTGTCCGCCAGAAGGGGAAACGAGACCAGAGCAGGGCAGATCGAAAACGCACCAAAGCAGACGCACGAAATGTAATGACCCAGACTGCTTTCAGGATTGCCGACAGTCCCCACAAACCAACACGAGCAACGTGTTTTGTCCTCACTCGCATGCTTTCTGGGAAACTTCTCAAAAGGTCACCCATCTCATAAGTGTTTCAAGTCAAGCACGCTTAACTATGGAGTTCTTATGTTCTGGGCTCCCAAAAAGATTATCATCTTATTGGTATAGATAGTACCAATCAATTCATTTAAGCCTTCAATTCCTTAACTATATGCAGTCTCATACCTGCACAGTCCCAGGATTCCTTTCATTCCGATGTGAACTCGATTAATTCATGTGCCCCTTTGCCTAGAAGTTTGCCAGAAGTCGCTCCTTATTCGTGCCTCATACACTGGCGATCACTCCCCGCCCTTGTCAGTAGGGATGGCAATGGATACTTTACCCAATGGGTGCCCGCAAAAAATACCCATAATGGGTAGGGTAGTTACCCGCATAATAGGTACGGGTACGGGGGTTGGTAATTACCCGCAAGATTTGATGGGTATGGGTGCGGGTATGGGTACCTTAGTACCCACCCCTGCCCCATACCCGCATACCTATATATTAATATTTATTTAATTATTATATATATAGCTATTAATATATTAAATTAAAAGAAATTGAAATGAAAGTTAGGTTATTAATACTTTTTTATTCTTCTAGAGTTCCTACTCCTAGCATCATTTAGTACGTTCACCACTTCACCATAACTTTCTTCTTCCTATTCTTCCTATTTAATTGTAATATTTGTTTGTTTGAGAACATACTAGAATTGTATGCCTTGTTATATACTATCATGATATTTTAGACTTTAATAATGCTCTTTTTTTATTTATTGATTTTTCATAGTTAATTAAAGTGCGGGTAGTGAGTGCGGGTATGGGTACTTAGGTACCCAGCAGGTAAAGGTACGGATACTTAAGTTGCTACCCACGCGGGTAAGGGTACGGGTACAGGTATTTTTTTAAAACGCGAGTATGGGGACGGGTACTATAGTACCCTACCCATTGCCATCCCTACTTGTCAGCCTCAAGCGTCACATGCCCACCAACTTCTGCCTGGTTCATCCTCGAACCACATCGTACTCGGAGAGGTCTGCTCTGATACCATTTGTAATGACATGGACTGCTTTCAGGATTGCCGACTATCCCCACAAACCAACACGAGCCTTTTCAGCGTGCTTTGTTCTCACTCACATGCTTTTTGAGAAACTTCCCAGAAGGTCACCCATCCCATAAGTGCTCCAAGTTAAGCACGTTTAACTATAAAGTTCTTATGCTCTTGGCTCCCAAAGAGAAGATCATCTTGTTGGTATAGGTAGTGTCAATCATTCCCTTTAAGCCTTCCTTAACTATGCAGTCTCATACTTGCACAGTCTCAGGATCTTTCTCATTCCGATGTGAATTTGGTTCATTCATGTGCCCCTTTGCCTAGAAGCCTGCCAGGAGTCGCTCCTTATCTGTGCCTCATGCACCAGCTATCACTCTCCGCCCTCGTCAGCCTCAGGCATCAAACGCAACAAGGTGGATAAGTGAGACACAATAGCAAGGGGAGGGAGATAGGAAGGCTAGGGGAGGGAGTTGCGACGACGAGGGGAGAGAGAGTAGGACACACAAGGGGAGGGGAGGGTGAGTGGGAGACGTGTTGTGTTAGGGCAAATGAAATGAAATGATTTTGAAGAGAAAAAAGAATTAAAGAAATGAAATGAGTATGAGCAATTGAATCTTTGATCCATTGACCCAGGTCGATCGGGTTGGACAAAGACGAAATTTTTTAGGCAACTCGAACCCATTCGAGTGCACCCACTTAAAATTGATTTTGGAGTCCGTTAACCCGTTAACCTGTTACAACCCGTCCAACCACTTATTTTGTTACCAGGTCTATCGAGGGTTCGGGTTGGACCACGGGTCTATATGTCCAACCCTAGATACACGTGTTAGATTTAACTACGACTACCTTGCATGAAGTCAAACAAAAGAAACAATTATTTAATTTTCAACCATTCTCATTTTACCATTAATATTGCACAAAATGTCAACCAATGTCCTAGGAATCAAAGAATGAAGGTTTTATAGAAAATTGATATATTTATTACATTGGAAAGTATTTCACTTGATTTTTCAATATTATCTACTTTCCTTTTATTGATTCGCTAACCAATATACCGAGGACATTAGCAAATTCTTAACATTAAATTAAAAACATTAGCAAGAGTACTTGCGCATTGTTTGGGGATATTTTTAAACAAAAAGTGCAAGACATACATAAATTTTTGCCTGATGATGGATATTATTAGTTTATTACTTTTCGTTTGGTGTATCCGCGGATCAGTTTGAATTAGTTTTGAGTTAAAAAGTCATTTGATCCTAAAATAAAAACAAGTTACGGTTCAGTTTGGAATGATTTGATTCCTATATCAAAGCTGATCCAATCAAATCCGATTAAAAGCGTATTACAAACTAATGGAAAGTATTTCTAAATAACATCAACAAACATAATATACATATTAAAAATTAAAACATTACAAACTATCAAGTATTAATTTTATGTTTGGAACATTAAAATTAGTAGAAAATTACATCAAATCAAACTAATAAATATTATTAGGAAAACAAAAACCAACAAATAAAAATTTAATACGGCATCACATACTAATAATAGAATAAATAAATTATTAAATTATATATATGCGGTTCGTTTTGGCTCGGTTTGGTTTCAAAAAATAATTCAAAAATCGATCTGAAACGATCTGACAAAATAATGTCCGCAAAAATCCACTACAAAGCAGTTTTGTTCGTTTTCGATTTATTTGATCAATTTTCGATTTTATTTTGGATTGGTTTGGATCTAAACATTTCGACTTCATTCTTTCTCATTGAAAAATTATCCTTTAAACTTAATGTACTTCAGTTACATATATTAATTTTGTGTTTGGAATAATTTATATTTAAAATAACTTATAACTAAAAGTTCTGTGACATGTTTTTTAAAAAATAAACGATTATTTCCTACAAATAAATGATTATTTATTCAAAAATAATCTTTTTAATCATACACTTAAAATTATTTGTAGTGTAGTAGTAACTAATCATTAATTAACTGACAAAGTTTTACATAAATATACAATATTCAAGTTGAGTGCACTAGTAAATCACATTATTAATTAATATATTAACATATAATTATTATAGTTAATACTTAATTACCATATTCACTATAATTAATAATACAATTGACTTAATACATCTAAATTATTATATATTCTAAATTTATGTAAAAATTTCTTCAATTAACTGTTATTTAATGACATGTCGATAATTTATTAATAGACAAAACTTAGATGAAATTCTATAGGTGTTTGTGGTGTTGTCTCTATAAGAAAATGACATGTGTAACAATATAGCAATGAAAATATAACATATGTAAAATTTGTTACACATGTTCTAATCTAATTGAAGAATAGCACCATAAAAGCACCTATAAAATAGTATCTAAGTTTTATCTTTTCTATTAACCAAGTTCCTATTTTTCTCATGCACTAAATAAACAAAAAGAAGCAACCCATTTGCGAGAGAAGTACACAGCAACCATGTCCCCTTGTATCCAGGGACACTGGACACAAACCAGTAGGTGGAAAGCTCCATATCTTGAAATGATCTGTACCTGAAGCATCATTCTTTCTAAGTGTGTGTTTGAATCAACTGCAAAAATTTGATTATTTCAATAATCGATTTCGTGCATAATCGATTATTGTTATAATCGATTATAATATAATCAATTTTATGTTTGGATGTGTTTGTGGAAAAACGATTATAAGATAATCTATTTCGTTTGGGTTATTGAAAAAAAAATCACTTCTATGTAACAAATTACTAAAAAATGTATGAAGTTATTTGTTTAATTTAATAATATTAGTTTGCTAGTTATTTTGCATGAGTGAAATAAGAAGAATGTTGATAATCTATTTTGTTTGGTGTTGACGTTTTTCTTTTGAAAGAAGGTTGAAGATGAGAGGCGTCATTTTTGCGTTTGAGGATGGAAGAAGGAAGTGTAAAACCCGTCAAAAATGCTTTTATTTATTTATAAAATGGTAAGAGGTATAAATATTAAGATATGAAAAATGTTAAATTTGTTAGACATGTTATTAAGCAATTTAAAAAAAATGTATGAGGAATGTGTAAACAATAAACATTTAATGTGCTTAAAAAAATTAATATAAAATTAAAATAGGTTGTTAGGATAAAGATAGAAACATATTCCCTTTTCATCCTCGTGTAAGTTATGAGCTAACTTAGGGCCAAGGGCTTATCAGTAAAAGCCACATGGTATAAGTAGTTAGAGAAAGGGAGTGGGCAACCATAAGCAACCCTAGTAGAAACAAGAGGAATTCTTGGGAGAGAAGAGGAAGAAAGAGCAAAGGTTCAAGAAAAATGGGCGGACTTTTGGTGTACTTCTAACATTTTGGACACGAGGAATTCATCTCTTCACTTTTCTCTCCATCAAATGTGCAAGATCAGGTGAGGGGTTTAGATTGTAGGTAGAATTGTTGTTTGAAGTTGGGGAAATTCGAAGGCATGATATTGTAGGTTTTTAAATCGTGCAAATGTGTGATTTTGGCATGAAATTGTTGTTAAAATGATTGGGTATTGTTGATATGAGTAATTATGCTTGCTTTGTCGCATATGTTGTTATACACCAAGTTTTGAGCCCATTTTTGTATGTTTTCACATCTGTTTTGGGTTGGAATGGGTGAAAATTCTACAGAATTCGCGTTTCTGCGATTCTGCAGAAATTGCACTAGCACTAAGCACTAGAAATCCTGCGTTGAGCGTAGGGGTACCAAAGAGCACACCTGTCTGGCTACGTCCTAGCGCTGAGCGCCAGTGACTGTACGCCAAGCGCTAGGGTCCAGCGCTCTGAGCGCTACCGAGGCTGCGCTGAGCGCTGGGACACTGGCAGAAAACTAAATAATCAATGTATCAAACATGAATGGCTTGCACCAGTGGATGATATATCTATCTGAAATATTCTAGTGTTGTTATATACATGTGAGAAGATCACTTGTGAATGATTTTTTGTTATATAAAGTGTGAAAGTGGAATGTGCAATTACGTATATGATCGAGTTATGGAATTTAATGAATTACATGTATATCCAATGATAGTACGGTTGAAGTGGTTACAATAATTGTTATGGGAAAGAATACTAGTGATATCAAATTGTTAGAAGATATAGAGGACCAAGATAGGGGGGAGGAAGTTATGTACATTGTCGGGAGATGCTTTCTATGGATGATCTTGAACTTAACACAAGATTATGGTATGTGTTGTATTGCATTGTTATTCTATATGCCTATTATTTTCATGATCAAGGATGTTATTGATTTAATGATTTAATGATGACAAATTATGTATTAATATAGTTATAGTAATGATTATGACGATGAGATGACTATTCTTTGTGTGCCGATAATAGTTTACAATAAGCTTTTGATTTTGGTAAATTATGATAAATGATATGTATCATGTTGTTACTGAGATAGTTATGCAATTATTGATGTTGATGATATTTGAATTGGGATAACGATTTCAGATATTGAGCATAAAATTGTATGATTGCACAATATGTGTTAATGGTCGGTATGGTTACCCATTAAATGAGGAACTGGTATGGGTAAGGTATGTGGTGATTCATTGTTGAGATCAGACAAGCTATGTTATGAAACACAGATGATATATATTATGGAAAAAGCTTGATGTGCAATGTAAGCATCGAGTAAGACTTGGTGTACCCGACCTGTCAGCGGACCCGACCGGTATATTAATGTGATCGTCGGAGCAGGGGCCTCTGGTGAAAGAACCCCCGGAGTTTGACGAGATGTTGTGTAGTGCTTGAGGTCACTTGCCGATCAACAGATTCGACCGGGGTATAAATGCGATCGTCGGAGTGGGAGATTCTAGAGAACAACATGAAGGGTAGCACACGTATCTTGCTCAATGGAGAAATTTGAGGATTCAGCGAGTTAGTATCGTTATGTTTTGGTAAATGGACTGGAAATAGATTATGTGATATTATTGTGGTTAAAGTACATTTTTGTTATCACATAAATTATCATTTATGTTTTATTTACCCTCACTGAGTTCTGGGACTCACCCCCGTCTTTTTTGGTTCAGCTTCAGGTACTCCATGAAAGAAGCCATCTCAGGAAGTCCTTGCACATGTGAAGTGCTTGGGCAGCTGTTGTTGTTTCTCTTTGTATGGTTTGGTCATATGGGATATCCCCTCGTTTTTTTTAGATTTGTTTTTTTTTCTTTGGATTTGTAAACGCTTTGTTGCCTTTTACAAACTCTTAGATCTTTACTCGGGACCACCTTTGGCTTATGTTGTTATATATCTGTTTACTCTGATAATCGCTTATGGCATTTTTACGCCTTCTATTATGATGTGACTTTACGTACTTGAAAGGCCTTGAGAATAGTGAGGTAGAAGGTTGAAGATGACATAAAACGACGTTGTTTTGTGCATTTTGCATGCAACACACAAAACGTACGATGTTGTATTTTCTGATTTTTTTTCTCCCTATTTTCCAATGTAAAAATGATGCCCTTGTCACATGTGAGACTTAACCGGCCACATAAACAAGAACTAATGGATGTGGACAGACAGAAATGGACCGAGAGACTAATATGTCCTGCATTATTAAAATTAAGAGACTAAGTGATTAATTTGTAAAAATGGATGGAGAGATCAAATTGGGTCAAAGTCACATTGTTGAATTCTAGCACAATTCGAGTAATTTCTTTTTGTGGCTTACAATATATTTTTGGTCATGGAGGTGATTATGTCTAAAATGGTCAGATCCACTTAATATCTATCTTAGACCAATCTACATTTACTGAGCCCAGAATTGATTTGGATTTATGGCTCGACCATTTAGGCGATGGATATGGACCGGGCATAATTTGTGGAGATTGTTTGTATTGTTTTTTTTTTTTTTTTTTATCTTTTAAAACAAAAAGTATCAACCACACTTGATTGTATTCACTATTATGTTTGTTATTAGGTGATGAATATACAAAGTGTTTTGAGTTAATACTTGAATTATGATACTTCAAACGGGAACTTTGGTTGAGAACTTGTTCTTCTTCTTTTTTTTTTCTGTCTTTCATCAGTTACGTCCACAGACAAGCTGTGAGACTAACCCACGGATAGGAGGTAGTGGTTAGGTAAAGACCTTTTAAAATAGCGGCTCCGGATTTCGACCCCATCACATTGCAGGTGAAGGTCGCTTGAGAAACTTGATTGAGAACTTGTTCTTCTCTTTATGGGACTCTGATATGGGAATGGAAGGAAGTATGTATCTATAATGATTTACTTTGAGCAAGGTGAGGGGAAGAGTGTTTGAACTTGGTTTACGTGTAGTCTTCATGCCAGTTGAGGGCTCCCTTTTGAATGTTAGATAGAGCCTTAGAGGTGGTTAATACTGAGGCTATCATCAAACGTGAGTAATAATGGACTTGGGCCTATAACTTGTCCATTGAATTCTAACCCAAGACTTTAGTCCAAATCACAAAGCAATACAAAAAAAAAAACCAAATAAGATCATATCTCAAAAAGTTCATCTTAATTTGAACTTATGTGGATCAAAATCTTTTTATTCTGGAATTAAAAATAGAAGAAATCATTCTTTCATCAAAATATTTAGGGGCCGTTTGTTATTAAAAATAATTTTCATATAAAATAATTTAGAAATTATTAGTGATATCTCAGGACCTCATTACCCCGTCTTGTAACTCATTAGGTTTTCTTTTAGGTTTTTACCCAGGCTTTGTAACAAAAAAAAATGTTCTTAATAAGATTTTAATGGGAAGCTAAAAGAAACAGGTTTATATAAGTTAATTATTTTTTTCTTCAGATTCTCATTAATTTTAAAGGCTGAAACAAACAGCTACTTTCATGAAATATGTGATTAATTTTTTAAAGAAATGATTTTTTTACCCAAAAAAAACTAGAACAAACAGGCTCTTAATTAGTATGCACTGTCATTATAAAGATTTTTTGGATTGTTACTCAGTCATAAATTACCACATCATTAACATTGTTTGACTCTTATCATAACTACCTTAAAAGTCACACATATGATGATTTGTGATTGGTTGGCAGTATAAAATTTAAATAAGGTAACAGTGTATCAAAATTAAATTTTTTGTAAAATAACTAAAATATCTGAATTAAGTTTAATTTTGATACACTTGTCGGCGTAAAAAAATTTCTTTATAGGAGATTAACATTAATTTTAAGAGTATGACAGCTTCATTTGGCTAATCTTTCAGCTTGGTTTATTAGTTATGAGTGGAGTTGAGGTTAGTACTTGGTGCGCTGTCTTAGAGGGAGAATTTTAAGGTAGACATTCTGAGTCAGTGTGCATCGGTTCGTACTTCTAATCCAACGGCCAAAAATAAAAGTGATAAATAAAATGAATCCGAAGAATGTGATCAATTACATAGAATCATGACATCTAGTAAGCTAATGAACTCGCCAAGTGGAACCCCTTTACCTCCATTCCAAACAGACGCTCTTGATTTCAATTCCAGCTGGAAAAAAGGGCTAAAGAAACAAAGCTTGAAAGTTTTAACATATCGAATTATCAGTTAAATTATCTTGTGCACGTTGGACAAAAATATTCTCAATTCATAGTCGAAAATTAATCTCATAAATGTTTTAAGTTGGACAATAGGAATGAGGGCGAAAACATGGTTTTTCAGGATAATAATTTACCAGTTATTAATTAAGGTGTTGCTCATTGTCCTTTGATGTGATAGTTAGGGGCTCAGGGTAAGGTAAGGAAAAGAGGATTTTATATCTTTAGGTAGTCGGTAGCCTTCTGATTAATTTCTCCAATCCTTTAAGGCAACACATTTTCTCATGTCAAAAGCTCTCCTGTCTCTCACGTTCATTCCTAAACATCCAAGTTGAAAGGGATTGAAACCCTCCTTTAGATTAGAACTGATGTAGTTGAAAGGGATTCAAACCCTCCCCTATATTTTAGCTAGGAAACATCATTAGATGAGATGTAACTAGCAAGTTGAAAGTCAATAATAATAATACAAGAAAACGCTCTCTCCGAAAGTTAGTTTTTTACTCAGAAATCTTCCTTTCAATTTTCTAAAGCATCAGCCGACCATTCACTTTTTGTAATTGTTTTTTGTTTGCATTCTATTTATTTCAATTGCTTAGTGCATTTACAGTTTACTCAGAAAATTTATTTCTAAAAAAATCATTTTTTTTGTTAATCTGTTAACATGAATTACGGTTTGAAAAATAAAAATCTTCCTTCCGTGAATTATCGTAAAATAGGTTTCAAATATTAAATAAGAAAAATTGGAGGTAATCTTCTACCTGAGCTTCTAGGTGGTTTTCAGGATCTCAAATCCTTTTAATATCATTCTATGTTTGGGAGGATGGAGTGTGAAAATTAATAATGGAGTAAGATGGTTAAAAGGACTTAACTCATTGTTTGAGAGTTTAGTAAGTAATGGAGTGAAATGGTTTAGGATGTTAACCCAAACCCTTCCATACCACCCAAAACCACAAAAATTATACCCTCAAAATTGGGGGGGTTTGAGATTCCCTCATTAAGCTTCCAAACAACAGAGTGATATATATTTACCTCTCCACTCCACTTCATTACTAATCATTCCACTCAATCTCCTTCAAAACTCTCAAACATAGTGTTGTGAAATCAAGGTCACGAAACAACATTCAAGTTTGTATACACATGAAACACAAAGTATAACAATGCAAGAAAGAATTACGCAAATGAAACTAGATCAAAGATTAATCGATAAACAAGAAACAAAACAGTAAAGAAGATGAACACCGGGTTTCACGTGATTCGATCCATGTGATCTACATCCACAGGAAAGAACAACCAATCCACTATCATGAACAAAGAGATACAAGTTTTACAATAGAAATCTCCACATATCTTGCCTATTCTCGTACACCCATGTGATTCACATCATACCTCCAAGAAATACCCCAAGATAGTCATTTCTACTCCTATGCACTTTTCCAATTTCTTACCAATCACTCTACGATTCTGTGATCCAGCCATTAAGCCTCTCAATCTCTTAAGCCTATTACATGATATGTATATATAACCTATACATCAATCACTAATAGCTTCTAGGTGAGTCATCAATCGATGTGAAGATACTAATCCATGCGAAACTCAAACCACCAATCGATGTGAAACTTTAAGATTCAAGTTAGTTTGAAGCCTCAAACAAACTTAACCACCTCCAACTAATTGTAACAACCTTGAACAGATTCTGTTATCACTGATCTTCGCCTCGCGAACCCGAGAGCTTCATAACACTGATGCTCGCATTCGCCCCGCAAATCAAGCATACCTGATGCTCGCCGGAAACTGGTTTCTATCTCGCCTCGCGAATTGCCTTTGAACAGAGCCTTATGATTTTGAGTCATTCTCAACACATAGCCTAAGAGTTTAATTTATATGCACTGACAGTATAAAATCTTTTACACTATCAATCAATCACCAATCATGGTATGGATGACTTTTAAAGTAATTAGGATGAGAGTCATTTTTTTTACTGATGTGACAATTTATGATTGGATTTCTATGTAAAAAAGTTTTATATTATTAGTATATACCAATTAAACTCATCATCTAATTCTTTAAAAAGATATTTAATTGATATGTACCGTCAGTGTAAAAAAATTATACATTGTCAACCAATCATAAATTATCATATTAAGAAAAAAGTTTTACTTTTATCTTGACTATATATACCAATTAAATCCTAAACAAATATAAGTTTGTTAATTCAGAATTCCACACAAACAAGGATAAGTTCAATTACGTGATTATTTAGTTTTTGAATGTAGCAACCTCCGATCTCCAAAGTTTTTTGTACCCAAAAGTTAAAAAGAAAGCACGTTATGAAACTGCCGGGGTTTCTTATAAGGAAGATCAGTTAGAGCAAAATAACAAGAAAGTGAAAGTGAGTCAGGATGGTCCTGCGTTTTGCTGGATCAGAGTACGCAAGAATGTTACATGCAGATCTGCGGAAAACCCTAAATAGCTTTCTTTATAATGAGGTTCTACCTGGTTCACATCTTTGGTGGATTAAAGTTCAAACTATAGTGAGAGAGTAGTCTAGTGAGGGAACCTAGATAGGCATTATAGCAGTCATGAGTTGTATTAAACGTTAATTTTATAACGAATGTTTAAAATTTTATTAAAAATAATTAACAACTAATAAAATGTTTGATAGATAATTAGGTATCATAGAAATTAAAAAAAAAAAAAAAAAAAAAAGAAGTAAGTATACCATAAAAATTGACCGTTCAGCGACAGTGAGTTGTGAGCTCGCATTCAAATAACCAGGATGACACAAGCCTTTTTCCTGTGATGGAGGCTTATTTCTCGATTCAAATAACTAAGAAATTGCCCATGACACTTAGAACATGTCACTGCAGTTTATGGGATTTTTTAAGAATAAAATATTATTATAATATATCACATATGATTTTGATTCCTTAAATTTAAAATAGATTCCTTATCTAAGGAACCTAAAAAAAAAATTTCATAGCATTTAAATATTATTTTTTTGCATTTGATAATATAAAGATGAGAGAGAAAATGTGGGATATTGAAAGAAGAGAGTAGTTAAGAAACTTGACAATAGAAACCCTCATTAGAACGAAAATTGAATGGGTGTCATAAATTTAAGTTGGCATACATGAATCTATTTACAAACTTAAAATAGGTTCCTTAAAATTTTATCATCGAAGATACTCTTAGAGGGTGTAGAACCATCCCAAATAACACGAGTTCAACTATTTCATTTATTTTCTATTTCTTTTTTATTTACTTCTATTTTTATTCATTATTTTATTTTAGTTTATTTAAGGGAAGGGAAGTTACCCAAAAAAAAAAAGGGAAGGGAAAATTCTTTAAATAAACGGTACAAGCAACCAGAAATAGAAGGGATGGTGATCTTATCTTTTTCTTCTTGAAACGTGAACCGGTTGCAAGCAAGAGAGCAAATGGCAATTCTTTATTAAGCACCGATCCACGTTGCGCGTAAGCCTAAACCCCTTTCATTTTAGGTTAAAATATTATTTTGGTCCCTTAATTTATTTTTTAATTTTAATTTGATCTCTTAATTTTTAAAAGTTTCAATTTGATCCCTTAACTTGTCTCTGTTAACAAAAGTTAGTCCTCTCCGTCAATGACATAAATAAATGAATTTCAAATTGATCCTTTAAATTGTTAAAAAGTTTCAAATTGGTCTCTTAACTTTTAAATGAGTTTCAAATTGGTCCCTTAATTTTTAAATGAATTTCAAATTGATCCCTTAAATTTTAAATGAGTTTCAAATTGATCCTTTAAATTGTTAACATATATAACACTTTCGTCACTTTTATTTGTGTCATTGATTGAGGGGACTAACTTGGGTTCACAAAGACAAGTTAAGGGACCAAATTGAAACTTTTAAAAGTTAAGGGACCAAATTAAAACTAAAAAATAAGTTAAAGGATCAAAATGATAATTTAGTCTTTATTTTATCTCCATTCATATTCATGCCACACAGATTAAGCAAAGCAGTGAGAAAGGACATCATGTCAGTTTGCCTTTGCCACAAAAAATTGTCAAGCATTTATTTATCAAGTGCTAGGGGAATTTCATTTTGTGCAAGAATTCTTTCATCGACAATGCAAATTTTAAATATGCAAAACCACTCAAAAAAGTACACCACCAAAAAAGAATGTAGACTATACTTGCACGCTTTGGAGACGTAATCAACGTTTCACCCAAACCATTGGTGAATAAATTAAACAAAAAAGAATAGTGATTTTCTCTTACTAATTTTACTCACCTTGAGGGGCTATTGCCAATGAGGAAAAGTCCAAAAGCCGCAACACATCGTAACACAACATTTTTTGGCGTAAGTACACTTGCATGATGCAAAAAATCTCAGCAACCAAATTATCATTTAACATGCTCAAGGTAACCCATATTTAGAGGCAAATACTAGCATACGACTCAAATCAAAGATTCATTTAATTCAGGATGTATATATAAAAATCCACCAAGCACTTAAGCTAGCCTAGGATCACGTTAACGGATTAGAATCTCTTATCCTATTTTGGTATATCATATTATGTCCCAATCAATAATATCTTTCGATGTATTTTATTTTTTTAATATTAATTTAAATTTTAACTTACATGATAAAATATTATTGATTGTGACATAATATGATACACCAAAATGGAACAAGAGATCATAATCCCACGTTAACACTCAATTGTTTTATTATGCACTAAAGGGTATTCCGTATTCCTATGTCCAGTCCAACGACCCAAAACCCATGGATACACACATGATAGCAGTGTTTTACTTATCAAAAGAAAAATGGTTTTCATATTTACAATTACAAATGAGAAATGATAGCTTAAAAAAATTGAGAAATGATAGAAATGTATTCTTTAAGGCACATTCATCAATATATTTTTCATTATTTTATAAATTTCATGTGTAATTCACTAAGTTACATAAATAAACTTTCTATTAAGTAGGTTTCCATAAAATTTATCCAATTGAGAGTGGATTAAAGAGAATGTGACAAAAAAGGTGTTGCTATCATTTGCAAAAACTTACAGCATAGCCCAGAGAATTAATAGATGCATTTTATAATATATTAAGGAGAGCAACATGAATTCAAACTCGTGGCAACCTCAAACAACAAAACAGCCGACAGAAACAATCATATCCTATGCACAACAGAGACAAGAATGAAACCAAAACAGAGACAAGGAGTAAACATAAGGTTTAGGCATTGAATCATAGAGCTTATTGCAACAGATGGATCAGATTTTAACTAATTTAAAATGCAAAGGCACAAGTAAATAATTAAGGGACATCACAGGTAGCAGAGTGCATTGATTATCAAGCCTCAGTAGAAGAATGAAGAAAATACAAAGGTTGAAAATTACCAAGCATGGGTCGTATTGCTGTTACTCCTTCCCTGCTCTCACTTTTCTCTCTGATATTCCTCTGAGAAAATTACAAATCAAAATCACTTCTCCCCAAACGAACAGATAAAAATCAAAATCCTTACGATCTCTGGGCCCTATTATCTGGTATTTCTTGGATTGAGAGATTGTTCACGAATTTGACGTATGAGGAACGAAGTGTGAGGCCAAGTTTCTCAGAAAACAGAGAAGAGGAGGCTAGGGTTTACAATTGGCTGAGGGGAAGAGAAGGGTGGATCCAGGTCATGGATCCGGTTCGGGTTTAAAATTGGTTGAGTCATGGTGGATTTGGGTCCAAAATTAATCAGATTAAAATTGAAATAAGTTTAAGGCTATCATTGGTTCATTGGATGGGAGGGGAAGGAATCTTAATTAGCTGTTATGTTTGGTTCAAAGGAATAAAATGGAGGTATTTTAATGAAAGGAAAAAAAAATAACACCATTTGTATTTGGTTCATAAGAAAAGGTAGAAATTTTAAAATTAACTTACTTTTATATCCTTTATAATTTTATATTTTAAAATTCATAAATAAAGATATTTTAATTATTTTATTCAAAATATTTTAAATTCTCTTATCTCCCCTCCAAATCTCTCTACCATCAATATTGGAGGGGAGCCAAAATTAAATGAGGAGGGATTTTGCTCCCCTTCATTCCCCTTCCCTCCTAAATGTTTAAATAAATCCTTCCTTCCTCTCCCCTTCATTCCCCTCCAAGATTCCAACCAAACAGTATGTAAGAGTTTAATTATTATGCACATAAGTGTAAAAGTTCTTCACTATAATTCGTCCAAAATATTTATATTTTCCATTTTCCAACCTCTTTTTTTCCTACACTTCTGTAATATGAAAATAAATAAATAATAATATTAAAAAATATAAAATAATATAAATAAAGAGTCCGACAAAATGAGGAGTTCATATCCTTTAGTGAGACATATACTAAATACTAATTACATCATTTTCACTATTTTGTTAGTTCTTTATAAAAAAAAATGTTTTTTTTTTTAGAATATCCAAAATTAGTTTCCATTTTTCTATGTTATTAATTACATATATGAGAGTATAGAGAGTATTGTTTTAAAATTAAAATTTAGAGAAAAAAATCCACTCTGGAACATATTCTTTTTGATTTTGTTTTTAAAAACACTAAGGACATGTTTGCTTTGATTTTTCATTTCATGACTTTAGAGATAATTATCAAATTATCATCTTATTTTCATTTTGTTTACTGTTTTAAAATTTTTGTACACGAAATAATGTACACACCTTTTTGTTGTTTTCACTATTTTCTTGTACAAATCTATAGAAACAAAAATTATAATAAAAATAAGATGACAATTTTATAATTATTTCTAAAACAAAAAATGATAATAGGAACTGGAAACACAACAAAAAGCACCATAAGAGCTTTTTACTTATTAAAAGCATTTTCAATTTTCATTTTCTAAAATTTGTATTAATTTTAGTATTTCCCTCATCATTTTCTTTTTCAATTTTTAAAAATAGATCCAATATTTTCAGAAATTTTGAAAATGTCAAAAATGTTTTTGTTATTTCTGAAAATACATTCTCTCTAACTACTCTTCCATCTTATCTTTGTCTTTATTGTAGGAGCGTTCCATCCTTTTCTTGACAAATTAAAATCAATACAGATTTTAAAAAATAAAAATTTAAAATATTTTTAGAAAGTAAACAGCCCGTAAGTGTTTCATTGTTTTGATTCTTAGTCTTTGTTGTGCTTTAAGAAGTTAAGGTTGAGAGGCCACTTTTGGTGACGAGTCAGCAAACTGGTATTATGATGCGGGTTAACCAAAGAAAGAAGTGTTAAGTGATAATGGATGTGTGGTGCTTGTGTAGTTGTTAAGCTAATCGCAAATATATGTTTGGCTAAATTAAGTTTTTGGTTCTTTATTTAATTTAATTTATATAATTTTATTTTTTTATTTTTAAAAATGTTCAAATTGGTCCTTTACTTACCTAACGTTAAGTAATTTGATCCTTTTAGTTAAGTTATATCGTTAACTTTTGGCTAAATTACTTTATTGATCTCTCATTTATTTTAATTTATTTAACTCGATCCATCTTTTACTTAGGAGGATCGAGTTGAATAAATCAAAATAAATGATGGATCAAAAGAGTGATTTAGCCAAAATTTTACGGTGAAACTTAATAAAAAGGACAAAATTGCTTAACGTTTGATAAATAAGGAACCAATTTGAATATTTTTAAAATAAAGGGATCAAATAAAATAAATAAAAGATCAAAAGAGTGATTTGGCCTGTATATATAACTCACTCCAATGGCTCGTTATACTAGTTTTAGCATCTTAAAGACATACATTTAAGCATTAACTGGTTCATTCAGATTACTTCAGTGATTGTGATCTTCCTTTTAAATGTAATTATTTTAAATATTGTTTTCATTGGTGTATATTATCCGTTGAAAAATGTTAGTATCACACTTTTTAACATATTGTTTATTTATTGGGTGAATTTTATGTGTATCTCATTAAGTCATATGAATCCACTTTCTATTTAGTGAGTCTCACATGAAATCATCCAATAATAAAGTGTGTATTAAAAAAAGTGTGTTAAAGAGTATGATGCTAATATTTATGATTATGACTTTGGATAATTTTAACGTATTTTTCTATTATTTACAAATTTGCATATGTTAAATATTTTAAAAGAATAAATTTATATGAAAAGTTATATATTTTATATTTTTAAAATAAGATGATTAATTTTTTAATAAATAGATACTATTTTTGAGTTAAGATTTGACATTACAGACAAACCCAATTTTAAAACTCCCGTAATAAGGTTAGGAGTCATGTGGCTCAAAAATAATGATAAAGAATAAATGACAGAGATAAACTGTTATGACATGATGACAACAAAGCCGATTCACCAGAATTCATATTTATAAACTTATAACACTTTAAGTTGCTTGAATGGGCAAATAAAAACTTCATTAAATATTGAATTGCTTGTTTAAGTTTGATTTTTTTTTTTCGTTTTGAGGCATCTTCCACATAACTCTGAAAACTAATCTCTCAAGTCGGATGGGATCACCAAGATGGTAAAGATCTCTCTCAATAATTTTAAAGTTACTGGATTCTCAGAACTCGAATTCGAACTTGAGAACACTGTTAACTTGTGTCATCTCGTCTGAACGCTTTTAGTTAAAATTTCATATGTGTGCGTGTTTTTGTTTCTTAGAATATCTTCTCACCTGATAGATAAGAGACTAATCTCTCGGGTACTGTCAGTTACATAATTAAAAGAAAACCCCTCCCAATATTATTTTTTTCATATGCATAAATTCAATAATCAAACTAGGACCACATGCTTAAGGAAATCAAGTGCCTTAAACTTGGAAACTTGGATCAACACACATTCATTAGATTTTAACACAATTTCAAAGTTTAAATCTATAGATATTATAAAGGAAAATTATTTTAAAACGTAAGTATAAGAATCATTTTAAAAATTGTTATATTCCACTTATTTATATATTGTTAAAATACAAGTATTAGTTCTTACCAAAAAAAAAAAAGTATGTGTTTTCTAGTTTGTATAAAAATAAACATATAAATGCATTTTTTAATCGGAAAACAGCATGTGTTGTCTCTTCATTTGAGGGTAAAGAATAAAGATTGTAAATAGATTAAGAGTGTGTTTGGAGAGATATATACCTTATTTAAATGTTTATGCAATAAATTCTTTTTTAAATAAACTAACAATAATTTATTTTCATAAGCTTCTCTGACAAGCTTATGAAAATAAGTTAAAAACAGCTTATGAAAAGATCATAAACTATTTGTATAAATTTAATTCCATAAATTATTCTTATAAGCTCTGCATAAGCTCGTCCAAACGCACCTTCATACAACAAAATTCTAAGCAAACATGGCCAAATATCAAGACTTCAAACATGATTTTAAGATATTCGAAATCTGAATTAAGTCCTACTAAATCATTTTATAGGTACCTTGAGTAAAGAGCTAGTATTACATGTAAAATGAACAGTTGTTCAAGACAATTTTTGAAAAATACTAAACGTCTAAAACCATCCTTTACAAAAACTGAGGTATCACCTTTGGTTCTTTAAAGAAAAAAATTAAGCAATTAGTCACTGAAAATGGCAAAACAAAGACACGTTAGTCTTTTCATTTGTTATCGTTTTAAACCCTCTATTAAAAAAATGATGTATACCGTTAGAATGCCTATGTGTCCGTTAACCATTTCCATGGTGGAAATTTGTTCAAAAAACACCTGCTTTTAACCAAAAACATGTCGTTCCACTAAGGGGCCAACCATTCTCCTTCGTCTTCTTCCCTGTTGTTCTCTTTATCAAGAACCCTAACTCTATTTCAGCAACTGATTTCACCATTCATCTATATTCGTAGTAAAGTGAAATCACCTATTTGTGTGAAGATGACATAAAATTTTAAAGTCCACATAAAAAAGGAAAATAGGAAAACTGCTTTGCACAAAGACAAGCTCCCCAAACCCAACCAAACATTATCTTCATTGCGTTTAACAAAACATCAATAGCACACAAAACTGTCCCAAAAATCAAACAATTGGGGCAAGCAAGTAGTGAAAAAAATATCATTCCTTTCTTCACCAACTACATCAACACAAAAATAGAAAATAAAGTGAGAAACATGGTGAACAAGATCAGTAAGATGAAGCTATCTTTGAAACTCATTTCTAGTTCGGGCCAGACCAACAAGTTTCCCCCATCATTGTTGAGGTTTTTGAGGAGTAATGTGGGGAGTAGAAGCAGAGGAATGTTAAGGTCAAGCACCATGTTTGTAATGAATAAAAACACCACCATTGTAACCCAAGAACTCACTTCCCCCAAAGTCACATGTTGATGCATAGGCAAGTGCGAATCAAACGCTCCTCTAAACAAGCCTTAACCGCACAAAGAGGATGTGTCACCACTAGAGATGAAGCTCTAATCTGGTGCTGCCACCGCTGAATCCGATAAAATGTTGTGTTCCGAATCAAACCATGCTAGCTCGTTTGGGCTAAGTGGGGGTTCTTCCGAGTCTGAATCTTTCTTAGGAAAGCCACAAAGGTCGGAGAAGTTTCTGCTAAATCGGAGTCAAGTTTTCACAGGTCTAACTATGGTTCATAGGCAGGGCATGAAGAAGATGGATCAGAATATGAAGAAAGAGTGAATGCTTTTGCTTCTATCTCTTGCAACCTGCCAAGAAACGATTTGCTATTAAGTAGGTCTAGATCTATACCGTATAGATCTTCATATTTGGAGAGTAGGTTTTTGTAACACCTGGGACTGACGAGGGCGGGGAGTGATCGCCGGTGCATGAGGCACGGACAAGGAGCGGCTCCTGACAGGTTTCTAGGCGGAGGGTTACATGAATGAACCGGATTCATATCGGAATGAGAAAGATCCTGAGGCTGTGCAGGTATGGGACTGTACAGTTGAAGGAAGGTTTATAAGAATTGATTGGTATTACCTATACCTATAAGATGCATCTTTTTTTCGGGACCCTAGAACATAAGAACTTCATAGTTAAATGTGCTTGACTTGGAGTAATTGTGGGATGGGTGACCTTCTGGTAAGTTTTTCAGAAAGCGTGTGAGTGAGGACAAAGCACGCTGAAAAGACCCGTGTTGGTTTGAAGGGACAGTCAGCAATCCTGAAAGCAGTCCGGACCGTTACAGTTTTGGAGTTTGTCGCTATAAGGAGAGAAGAGGAAACATGGGAGATGGAAAAGGGAAACAGAGGATCCAGTTACGTTGAGAATGAGAAACCCAGTTTGCTTAGAAAGTCAGATTCGGATGAAGCAGGGGATAGGGTCCCTGAAACGAAACCAATGTTGGGATTTCTCAAAGAACTTGAGGATTCGGAGACAGAATCACTTCAATCACCAAATCAGAAACGTTGAAGAGTTGAAGAAAATAGAAAAAGGAGAAGGAGATTGTGAAGCACGTCCTCTAGTCCTTACGAGGTGCAAATCTGAACCGGCAATAACCGGGTATAAACTTGATCTCAAGGTAAAAAAAATCTTTAAAAAGAGAAATTTAGGGAACAAGGAAGAAGATGAAGAAGGATGATTGTTTTTTGAACAAATTTCCATGGTGGAAATGGTTATCGGACACATAAGTATTCTAATAGTACACATCAGTTTTTTAATGGAGGGTTCAAAACAGTAACAAACGGAGGGACTAACGTGTCCCTATTTTATAATTCTTAAGGACTAATAGGTTAATTTTTTTTAAAGGACCAAAAACTGGTACCTCAGTTTTTTTTTCAGGGATGATTTTGAGCATTTAGACTTTTAAAAATTCACACATGTAACACACCGATTTTTTTTTTAATCTCTTTATTTAATCAGTATTTAAATAATTGTATTTTATTTGAGGGTCTAGAAAATTTAATAAATTATTCTGAGGTCATAGTCACACTCTACGCCATCGTAGGAGGTTATGGTTAAGTTTTGGGCCGAAAACTCAAACGGAACCCGATCTATATTTTTTCGGATGATAGTGTTTTCTACTATCAAAACCTCATTTTGACTAACAGTCAGAACCATTAGTCTTAAAATTCAATCCTCTACCTTTTTGCTAAAATGTGTCCTGACGTCCAAAAATATAAATAATATTTTATATTCGGACCGAAAATCGATCGGGTAGACGATTCGAGCTGTCTTAGGATTTTTCGAGAACTTTGAGCCAATAATTTTCATACCAGGACTATGTTAAATTATTTTGGGGACTCTTACCAGTGTCGTGAGGATTTCAAAATGTCGAGATGTGCATTGACCAAATTGTCCTTGGTTAATTTTTTTTGTTACTAATTACTTTTATCATTACTTAACTCTTAAGAAAAACCTAAGTAAATATCTCTCATTTTCACTCTTACTCCCTCACTTTCTCGGCGGCCTCACGCCCCAAAACCCCAATCTTCTTCTTTCTCTCATTTCTCCATTTTCTCTCCTTGAAACTCCATTTCTAGAGCTTAAATCTTTGAAATTTCTTGGAGTAATCTTCACCAAACTTGAAGTAGATCATCATAGGAGGTAGAATCTTATCTCTATCTCTCACAATCTCCCATTTATCTCTCCAAAATTTCATGAGTAGAGGAGTTAGGGTTTTTATTCCTAAATTTTCAAAAATCCATGAAAAATTGTAGAAAAATCATTTTGATACCAAACCAATTTCTATGGCCTAGGTTCATGACATAATTGCATAATCCAAGATATTAGAGCCAACAAATCTCTCTAGCTAATTTTTTTTAGAGAGAGGCTGAAACCCCATTTTGTGCAGGGTAAGGTTTTTGGTTGGTTTTTGATGTTTTGAATTGATATCTAGGGTTATCACATTTAGTTTGGGTGTTATCCAAAAAATGAGAATTTTTTGAGCTCCCTAGCTATTTTTCATATTTTTCATTCAATAGGGTCGAACCCTAGGGGTAGTGCAGTAGGAGAAATCTTTATTTTTTGAGCTAGTGCCTTCATTGATTATGTTTAAGGATACCTAAGGATCATGGATCCAAGAATTAGGAATTTTTAGACATCCCTAGCCTAATTAATTAAATAGGGGCAGTAGCTAATCCTAAGGAATTAGGGAGTTTTTGATTTAATTGTTTTAATTTCTGGTTGTGTTTTGTTGTATAGAATCGGACAGGATTCGAACATCCGACAGTGCACCCGACTGACAGCTGCAGAGTCGTAGCCGAAGCTGCACGAGGAAATCAATAAGGTGGGGAGAAAGAACTAATATCGTCGGGAAGACAAGCTTAGTATAGAGTATATGTATCTGTGTAGGGGAACCCTTAAACCCTACTAAAGGTTGAGTCCTGGATAAAATGCATGGACCCTGGGTGTAGGTACTTTTGGGCTATCACCACTAAGTTGATATTATGGATGATAAAATTGATTGAGGTTGATGTGTTGATTTGTTTATTTGATTATTTGTTACTTTAATTTGTTGAACTGCCTGTTTGATTTACTGTTATTCGATTTTATGATGATATCTGCACTGGAATGAATTACTGTTGTAATGTTATTGTGATTTGACTGGTGATTGGGTGTTGATGAGAGTATGGCGAGTGATGATGTTGATCGGGTTGATATCGTTGTGGTCCCGACCGTGGAGCTGTGGCTCGTAGACGCAAGGCGTCGTGATGCTGATGCTGATGTGATGTTGATGATGATGTGATGTTGATGTTGATGATTGATGTTGATGTTGATGTGATGCAATGTGTCGTGGTCGTGGACGAGTGTTTAGGCGTGAGGTCCCGATATCAACCTGCGATGGATGTTTGTTGCATTTTCATATCATTTCATACCACAACATTCGGTCCCAAAGGGGGATGTCCAATTGGGGACTTTACTTAAAATCCAGAGGCGGGATATGATGTGATGTAATCCCGACGGGGATGTCCAATTGGGGAAGTGATATATCGGCCGTCATGCATATAGGGAAGTCAGCATATACATGGGGACTAGTATCCCTCTTATAGGCTTATTTGAGAGAATGATGTTTGAGATGATTGTGATGGGTGACTTAAGAGATGGATGAGATTGTGTTGTATATGTTATCTGTGTTGTGTGATGTATATATATATATATATATATATATATATATATATATATATATATATATATGTTGTACTGATGCTCCTCTCACATATTTGATGAATTATGTTTCTTATCTCTCGCATTTTTCTGTATATGTTATTTCTATTTTATGGGAAGGTCCCGAAGAGGAACCAGCTGCTGAGGAACTGGACGGCATTCCGTACGAGCCTGACGTTGGAGGACGGGCCACGGACCCTAGCCTCGAGAGGCTGTGCAGTGATCGTGATTAGTCGGAGAGCTATCTCTCGGCCTATTTTCGTACTTTTATTTTGGTCTGTGCTAAAATACTTTCTATGTATTACTTTATTACTGTAGCCCTACTGATGGGGCAATGATGTATGCGATATATTTCTTTATATTTTAAGCTATGTACTCTGAAGCGTTGCATGCCGTGTATTTGATTGCTTCCGCGCTTAATTTTCCGCTTTGCTTCGTATTTATAAGGCGCGCTAACGTTTATTATGCGATTAAGGTTAGTTAATATCTTAGGTTCTACTGATGGGACGGCGGGTCGTCTCAACACACACACATAATACGAAAACAACATGTGTTGTCTTTGCATTTTATACCTACCTTCATTTAAAAGAGAGAGAGAGAGCACTTCTCACTCATTGCAATCACAACAACGCATCACTGGGTGAATAATAGATCCCCGCTCCCCACCCCTATGGAAAAAATTCATATTCGTCCTTGCTCCATATTTGCATTCGATTTATCATGTAATATTTGTGGATATCCATTAAATTATAAAAAGCTTAACAGAAGAAACACTCAAAAACCAAAATTTAACAATTCTATATAAATATACTTCAAATCAAAATAATAATGTCACAATTTTTTCTTAAAGTATAAAATGCACCTAAATCAGAAGTTAATAGTATAATCAACACATAAATGAAAAATCTAAATTTCAAAGCTAAATTTAATACGTTTAATCTTACAAATCAAAGCAAAAATTATGATAAGTGGGCACGGGTACCTCAATATCCACCTGTGTCCCGTTTAATAAGTGGGTACAAAACACTCGTCACATATACTGATGTAAGAATATAGTTGTCCACCAAATCCAACCCACAACGAATTTTATCTGCGAGTATTCACGGACACGAATATTTTTATCATTCCTACTCATTCACTTAATTTTTTTTACTTTAGGGACAAAAATAGGGGGATCAAATGTGTATAAAAAATTATAAGGATCAAAATCGCACATGATCAATAATAAAGTGATCAAAAGTGCAATTAAGCCTAAAATTACTGTGTAATTTTTTTTACAACTATTAATAAAAAATAAAAATAAAAAACTGAAAATAAATCAAAGCAACCCTTAAATTGGCATGAGACTTATCTTGTGTTTTGGTTAATTATCTATTTAGCAACAAATGTGCAAACTTTCAAATACCTTTGCAAGCTTTTACTAAAAAAAAAAAGGCCAGAATACCTTTTAAGCTCTCATTTCTTGAACCCCACAAAAGTACACTTTAGACTTTTGACGGTGTGAGTTTTTTAGATTTGCAATGATACCCTTCCCAGTTAGTACTCGTCACTGGCTAAATCATACTAATAGAATCATCAATGGTGGGACTTACTGGCATTGCTTAACTCTCAGTAGCTACTATGTTACTTCATTAATTTTTATTTTATATTACTTTAAATAATTATTCGCTTTAATGGCATATCTTTAAAAAATTCATCAAATATGTCTCATTCGTTATTCCACTATTTCTTTAGCTTATCTTTCTCTTTTATGATTTTTTGTTGAGTTCTTATATAAGAATCAGTTGCTTGAAGTTGCAAGCAATTTCAATGAGAGTTGCTTAGAACAAATGTGATGGGAGTTGTGTTGTACCATTATAATAGGATGATGTGACATCTACATGTAATGACAATTGTTTCATAAGCAATCAATTCTTATATAAGAAATATAAAATCATAGAAAAAAGATAAAAATAAACTAGAAACAAATGAGGCAACTTGTCACAACAATTTGGTGAACTTTTTAAAGTTGAACCATTGGAATAAAAAGTTACTTAAAGTAATATAAAATAAAAAAGTAACAATGTGACATTGTGAGACCTATAAAAAAGGAGTTAAATAACTCTAATAAGTTAAACTGTTGTAGATATTTTTATTTCTTATAAAAACAATTACCCTTATAGATAGATGTTATATCTTTTACTCTAATGATCTAACCCACCAAAAACCAATTCTTATTTGCAAGAATTAATTAAGCAACTTCCATTAAAATTGGGGTAATCATATTTAGGCAGATTAACTTGGTAGGTGGGGATTCTAATAATTTATTTAAAATAATTCTAATCACATACACTTTTCCTACATCGTTTAATGTTTTCACAATTTTTATTAGAGTTTTGTTATTTAAATAACAAAATTGGACATCAACATCATATATTTATACTCTTTTACATTTATTATTCTTTTATTCTCTTTCTTCATATATTTCAATAGTTTCCAACATCACTTCATGTATGATGTAGGTATATGTTGTGAAGTTTTAGATGTTCGAAAATGATTGCTCTTTTTATTATTTGATAATATTTGATCTTAATATAGGGTACCGGCCGAAAGTTCTTAAAGTTGAAGGTCTTTTCATCAGTCAAAATGTTAAAAGTTGGTTCACCAGTTCACCTTCAATTATATCCTAAAAGGCAAGAGATATTTTAAATTAGATAATTTGTATATTATTATTCGAATGAGTATAATACCTGTGATAAATAGGGATGATAGTGAATAAGGTATGGATAGGATATTATAATATCCGTCTCTATATTCATGTTTAAAAAAAATATCTGTCCCCGTCCTCATACCCGCGTGGATAGCAACCTTGATACCCATACTCTCACCCGTTGGGTACCTAAATACCCATACCTGCATCCATAACCCGCACTTTTTATATAAGAAATTTGTGGATTTTGAAAATAAGATTAGTAAATATGGTATACCTAAAGATTTTCGATTAATATAATTTTCATATTATTCACTTTAAACATTAAAATAACTTATTTTTGTACTTACATAAAGTTACATTCCACATAGTAAATGTCTTGCATGCCAAACTAAAAATACAACCTGTAGATTTAATAATCAATTTGTGAACATGAAATATATGAAATGCAAAGGTTCAAATACAAAACGTCAAATAATCAATCTCCAAAACATTAATTAAATATTGCAATAAAAAATGATACATTACACTAAAAGGAGTGTTATTAAAAAAAAAAAGAATGCTATTGAATTGCAGAAAAAACAATAATAATGCCTCCTTTTTATTTTATTTGCCAACGCTTGATGATTATCATTATTGTCAGGTTTGTTCACAAGACAGAAAAAAACACGTCGAGATTATTGTAAATATTAATATACTAAATAGAGAAGGAAAACATAGCAAGCTAGGCATTTCCATAGGAGATGATTTGATCATATTAATCAAGAAGTAACATATAAAGCATAGGCGATAATGAAGCTAGCCAAGTGAAACTGACGATGAAGCTATATTTTTTATTTTTTTAATGTAAATTAAGGCATGATGAAGTAACATATAAAGTATAGATGACGATGAAACTAGCTAAGTGAAACTGACGATGAAGCTTTGGAATTAACAATAAAACTCTAGTTTTTTTTTAAAAAAATTTAATGTAATATATTATAATTATGTATATAGAAAATAAATATATAAAAAAATAAATAAATATACATAGTGCGGGTATGGGGCGGGATGGGTACTAGAGTATCCGTACCCGCACCCATACCCATTAAGCGGGTAATTATCCTATCCGTCATGGATAATTTTTGCAGGTACCCATTGGGTCCGATACCCATTGCCATCCCTAATGATAAGTTATCACGGATTAATTTCATATTAATTTTTTAATAAATATTTATAAATAATAAAAAACTAATAAATATTTAACATCTCATTTTAAGTATTTTATTCTAAAAAATTATACTATCATTTAACATATACTATCATGTTGATTGAACGGTGGTTGATTATAGTGAAAGTGAAGCGACTTTCATTTCGAATATAAGGGATTTGAATTCTGAAATCGTCACTCTGGGAATGATTTTATCTAATCATCACTCCGTATCAAAGATTAATTTTACAATTTGTCTGTAGGAATATCTGATGAAAGACAAACATATGCTATTAGGTTCACTTTCACAATATCTGTAACACCCCAATTTTTCACTTTTTCTAAGATCAGTAAACTATATAAATGAGTTTATATTTTTATCTGTGTTTTAGAAAATGATTTTGGGAAAACTGAAATCATATTCATGCTCCAAATAATCGTGGGAGCCTACGGTTAAAGTTTGGGCCGAAAGCTCAAATGGAACATGATCTATGTTTTTTCAGATGATAGTGTTTTTCTACTATTAAGACCTCTTTTTGACTAACAGTCAGGACCATTAATCTTAGAATTCAATCCTCTACCCTTTTACTAAAATGTATCCTGACGTCCAAAAATATAAATAATATTTTATATTCGGGCCGATATTCGATTGGGGAGACGATTCGAGCTGTCTTAGGGTTTTCCGAGAACCTTGAGCCGATAATTTTCATATCAGGACTATGTTAAATTATTTGGGGACTCCTACCAGTGTCGTGAGGATTTTCAAAATGTCGGGACGTGAATTGACTAAATTGCACTTGGTTAGTTTTTACTAATTACCTTCTTACCTTTTATCCATTTCTTAAGTGTTAAGAAAACCTAATAAATATCTAATTCACTCTCATCCTCACTCACTCTCACCTTCGACCAGAGCCCTCCCAAACCCCCATCTTCCTTAAGTTAGGGTTTTTATCCCTAAATCTTCAAAAATTCATGAAAAATTGTATAAAAATCATTTTAATACCAAACCAATTTCTATGGCCATGGTTCATGGCATGCTTGCATGATCCAAGAGATTAGAGCCAAGAAATCTCTCTAACTATTTTTTTGAGGGAGAGGCCGAAACCCCCTTAGTGTGTAGGGTAGAGTTTTTGGTTGGTTTTTGATGTTTTGAGTTGATATCTAGGGTTATCACACTTAGTTAGGGTGTTATCCAAAAAATGAGAATTTTTGGAGCTCCCTAGCTATTTTTAATTTAATAGGGCCGAACCCTAAGGGTGGTGCAATAGGAGAATTTTTTTTTTTTTTTTTGAGTTAATGGCTTTATTGATTATGTGTATGTAGTGATCGGTAGCTAGCTGAGCCAATTGTCAGATTGATCGGGTGTCTACAGCTTACCTTGGGGACTACAAGAGGTAAGGGGACAAACCTGAGGAATTCTATTTCCGACAGCTATTTGCTGCATCGGTATTTGTATTATTAATAAATGTCTGTATCTGATTATTGGGTGATTGTTTTATTTACTGCTGTTGATTTGACTATGCATGAAATAACTGCTGATATATGTGGATACATGATATAATTGTTGCTGATATATGTGGATACATTATATAATTGTTGAATAATTGTATGGATGTATCGTATGCCCTACTGTGGGATTTAAGGCGTTAAAGGACCTAATATCAATTAGGATCCGACATCATATAACTTAAAAACTTTAAAAGCTTGAACTATGGGTGTAAATGAGCTGAGCTATTCGAGCTCGGCTCGTTAAATGCTCGATCAAGCTCGTTCGTTTTAAACCCAAGCTTAAAGTTGGGCTCGATTATTTAAATGAGCCAAACCCAAGCCTTATAGGCTCAACGTTAACGGCTCGTGAATAGTTTGTATATATATATATATATATATATATATATATATATATTCTAAATTCCTAATCCTAGTTTTTGTAATTATCCTACCCGGTGCACACTTGTAACTAAAAGAAAAGTAATGAGAAAGTGGTGGCAAACCAGTAATTATATGGGGGGAAAAGTTTGTAACCTACAGAATCTACTGATTTTACTTATCGTTTACCATAAAGATTATCATCCTCAACTGGTTGGTCTAAGTCGATGAATTATGTCAAGCAAAAGGAATCTACTTCAACTTCCAAATCTGATATTGAACTCTATCTAGATAAAAGTCGAATCATATGTGAAATGGATTGAGAGCCTTCTCATCTTTTAAAGCTACTGCATACTTACTTTTGGTTTTGACCTCTATAATTGGTTTTGTAGATCTAATAGGTTTCTTTAATCCTTCTTTTTTTATCTCTTGTATATGAGCTAGAATATCCTTGTACAGTTGTACTCTTATCAATGTACTTTTTGCTTATAAACAAAAAATATATAATATTTTATTAAAAATTGATAAAATTAAGAAATAATTTACGGGAAATTTTATGTAAAAAATAATTAAGTTATAAATGAGTTAACTAGGATGTAAATGAACTGAGCTATTCGTGAACTATTCCGGCTCGGTTCGTTAGTTAACAAGCGGAGCTCAAACTTTTGGTTAGACTCGTTTAAATAAATGAACCAAGCTCAAGCTTCCCATTTTTTTCACAAGCCAAACTCAAGTTTCAAGCGTTCGGCTCGGCTCGGCTCGTTTATACCCCTATCTTGAACTATGGAATTGAGAAAAATAAATAATGTTTTATTGTTTCTCAATTTAATTTAAGAGAAAATAATTAATTATCTCTTTCAGAATGAAATAATAATAAATAGCTGCTTTTAAGAAAAGTAACTTAAAATAGCAGAGTTGTGAAAATGTGTTTTTAATAATGAAAACGATGTTTTAAAGATAAATAGGGCGTTAGAAACCTTTATTAGTTTTTAAATTAATAAAGTTAACCGTTTGAGCAAAAGCGTTTTGAGAAATGTGATTTTCAAATTAATTGGTTTTACCCAAGGAAAAAGGGTTTTTACAAGCTTTGTTTTAAGGTTTGTGTTTTACCGAAAAACGACAAAATATAAAGAAGTGTCTTTAGAACAAGTTTTGTTTTATGGAAAACCGATCCCGAGTACTTTGTGTAAGTGTCGAAGATTTGGGTTTTAGTTTTTGAGTTTTCGAGGAAAAATGGTTTTTAACTTAGAAACTAGAAACCGAGACGTCGGTGTTTTAGGGTTCTGCAAAAACACGTGGATCAAGGATCCCTGTTAGTTGCGGTCCTGTCGACTTAGTGACAATCTTTGTGGTCCTGTAGGCTTGAGGATGTTTTTCTGCTCTTGAATCCAAAATTCTAAACTGATGCATCGGTTAGGGATGTTTGGATTTGAGTTATTTTGAACTAGATGTCCTGTTTTGAGAAAAATGTTTTTGATGCTACAATGAGAAAATATTGATACGACAAAGATCAATTATCGAAAACTAAATAGTTTTCTCATGCACTTTTATGTGGGCAGACGTGCCGTGAAACGGGGGACATTGATAGACAAAGGGAACCTGAGTTGACTTATTGTCATTATGTAACATTGTGTCTGGATGGACAATGATGTCATACGTGCCAGGGAGAGCGTATTGTGCCCAGTGAAGAGAACAATATAGTATGACTTATACATCGTGAGTACCACTGACATGCGCGCCCATGTATTATTTCCTGGGAGGTCACGTGCTCACATTTTGCCGAATTTTAATTCTGGCGTTTGTCATTGTTACTTGCGGGCCAATGACGTTGAGTCTGATCAACTCGTTGTTTATGGTGATGGGGTTTCCGGAAATCTAGATTGAATATTAGTTGAGATATATGAAAGTGCCATGCATACGTTTAGAGAATAACGTTGATTATGGGGTACGAAGCCCTTGTGTATTTACTGCTGCTAGTACATGACTATATAGGCTTACTATGTGATACATGATATTATTTGGTGATATATATTGTATTAATCTGCTGTTTTGATGGGGCATGTAGTTGTCGTTTTTGGATTCATATATTGGTTTCTCACCCTTGTCTGTACATGTTGGACACCCTGTTGTGTTTTTGGATATATGTACAGCTGTTTGTCAACAGTTCCCTGGGTCGCTTAAGGACTCAGTGGCTTGAATCTCTCGATGCTGAAGGCGAAGAAGTGTGGACGGTTGAAGATGAGACTCAGTCTCCGGAATGCGGAGTATGTTAGGTAGTGCGTCTTCTGTTAGTGCTAGACCAGCTTAAGGTGTCTTTTGAGGTAGTGCCTTTTGGGCTAATCTGTGAATGGCTACTGAGGGCCAGGGTGTTTGGAGATATGATTCTCAGACCCATCACTATCTAGTATTTGGACTTATAGCGTGTTTTGTTTCTGTCAATATAATTTGGAGACGGATGTGTTGTCCAGAGTCTCATATGTGTTTGATTAATCTGGTGATACGAGTGTGTATATATGAGTGGCGTTAATATTTATCTTGAGTATGTATATTCTGAAGTGTAGTGCGAAGGAAAAATTTCATCACGTTTTTACAGTAAGTAAGACCTAAGAAAATGAATCTGTTTTCCGAAAGTAAACCAGCAAAATTTTATTTTCATACTATATTTGGTTTGGGGTTACAAAAGTGACACCCGAATAGAAGGGGTGTTACAATATCCACATCAAAAAATTTATATATGATTATATAATTAGATAATAATTTTTTAATAAACACATTAAAAAACTATAATTAAACTAAAAATTAAATACAATATATAATACATATCTGTAAAATTAAGAATCATAATGAAATGGTGAATATTGTTGAGGTCAATATTGATTATGACTCCCATACTTCCATCCACTCATTGTTATTTTGATTGCTTAGCTTTTTCTAGCATTGATTATGGGGTACGATAATCATCTTTCATCCACCTCATTCCACCTGCCTTCGCCCTTTCGGTTTAAACTTGCAAGTTTGATGTTTGAGCGAGATGTTTTTAAAAATGAAAAGTACCCAAGCAATCTTTCTATGCACCTGGTGCGCGCTACGCACATTGCTCTATGGCGGTTGAATTTTGAAGCCACCTAATAACATAGTGAAATTCAATGTTAAGGAGTATCTACATGACATTGGTTAAAAAATGAAGAAAAAAAGTTTTTATATGAATAAGTGATGGATTTAATATATTAAAAAGTGTTATATTTAATTTCTCAATAAAAAATTTTTTTTTGTTGATTCCTTAAATAATGTTCTTAGGACACTCATTAGCAAGATCCTTATATTTATTATCACTCTTCAGTCTTTCAATGTTGTAAATTCGGTCATTCACTCCGAAATCCATCAATTTGTCAATGATCAATAGAGAGGAATCACTATTTTAAGCGCATAGAACCTATGATTGAGCTTCAATAAAGAGCAAGACACTCGTTAGCAAGAAGTGTAATTTCAATCATTTCTGTTGTAAGAGAGATAAGTAAAATAATAATGGAATTTCAAATGGTAAGTGTAACTTTAAAGTAAGAGAGATATCGAGTATAATTAAATATAATCTTAATGAAGGTAAGTGTAATTTTCCTTTTAAAATATTTGCATTTTTTATCATCAAACGCACATTTTTTTAATAGGAGAATGCTAACCAGTATCCTTAATATCCTTAGGATATTGGTTAATGAATCAAGAAAAAAAAATTTGCATTGAAAGATGTGTATTTAATATTTTAAAAAGTGCAACACTTAGTTTTTCAATGAAACATTTTTTTTTATTGATTTCTTAATCAATGTTTTTAAAATACTGATTAGTAAGACTCTTTTTAATAATTGAAATCAAAGCAAAAGACCATAACACTAATTAATTAATGATTCGACAGATTAATCTCTAGCTTATTGAGTGAGAGAATATTTGGGAGATTACAAAGCAATAACATTAATTAAGGAGGATTCACTTAAACCTATCTCCACCTCAGTAACCAACATTATACAAAACCAAGAAAACATGAATTTGGTAAAAAAAAGTGTCCAAATAAGTCCCTAAAAAACATAGGGGCACTTTTAGTTCCAAAAAAAACTAAATATTTAATTAGTACTTGAAATTTACAAATGTGGAATACGTTAGTACTTTTGTCATCTTTCATTCGTTTGGCTCTGTTTGAGTTAACGTTTTTTTCTATCGCGATCCAATTTGGTCCCGAAAATTTTTCCGTGTCTCAATTTAGTCCTTGGATACATATCGTCAGATCACTCCTGTATCAAGAGTGTAATAGGAGTGGTCAGACGATATGTATTTAGGGATTAAACAGTCATAATAAAATTATTTCAGGGACCAAATTGTGTCAAACATTAACTCAAATGGAGCCAAACAGATAGAAGGTGACAGAAGAGCTAACATGTCATAAGTTTGTAAATTTTAGGCCCTAACGGATCAGTTTTTTCTAAGGACTAAAGTATCTTTCTATTTATTTCAGAGATAAATTTTTTTTTTCTTTGACTATTTCCCCACATGCAACCTTCCATGAATCTGTTTGGGCTTGAAAAAAAGACTTAATTAACACTAGATGATATATTTAAGGATATCAAAATGGGTCAAATAAATCAAATCTGAATGAGTTAGATCGAATAACTCAATAAAATATGTAGGTTAGACTAATAAAATTTAAATTTAAATTTGCTTTACGTAAATTAAGATCCATCAAATCTAAATTGTGACCTAAAGTTGGGTTAATTTGTTGACCTAAAATATGATTTATAACTAGGGACGTCGCTAGGAATTTCTTATGACGAAGGGCAACAATAAATATACATAACATAAATAACAATGAACAAATTAACTAATATTAGAAGCAAACTATACGAAACAAATTTAATATATGATTTCATTAACAACTTAATATAATATAAATCACTCAAACAAGTCTTTAGTCAATTTAAATTAATAGCTAAAATCGTCATTTTTGTAATTGTGCACGACAATGCTTTATGGAGTAAAAATCATCAATTATCATATATGTGGTAAAAATTTTAGCAATCTCCTTTTCAATATAAACAACCATATAATTAGTAAGAAAATCATCTTCCATCTTGTTTCAGAACTTTTTTTAATGATTTTCATAATTGAAAAAGCTCGCTCAGAAGTTGTTGTTGACACAGGAAGGGTCAAAACAAGACGAGTCAATCTATCAAATAAAGGATATTCATCTGATTTGTCAGTCTCAACTAATTATATTTATCTGTTGAAAAATATACTAAACACCCCAGAGGTCAATAAGGGTAATAGAGCATCAACCTAATCGTACGGGCATGTAGATCCTTATGTCATTTAAAGGTGCTTTTCAATTAATATTGTGTTTAACCATTTAAGTTTAAGTATCCAAATTATGATCACGTTGTGGTTAAAGAAAAGGTTTAATTACTCTATGGATGAGAATTTTTAAATAGGTTCCTAAATTAAAAAAATTTGTAATTAGATCTCTGAACTTCTAAATACTTTATAATTAGATCATTATACTTTAAATATTTGTAATTGGGTCCCTGAACTTATAAATAATTTGTAATTAGGTTCAAGTGATAGGAGTAGAACCTTGTAATTAGAGCATCATATAAATCTCTTTTGAGGTTTGTTGTCGGTCTTGAAGATCAATAGAACTATTGGATCACCACAATAGCAACGATATTAAAAATATTTAATATCCTAGGGATCTAATTATAAACTATTAACAAGTTCAGGGATTCGATTATAAATGTTTAAAGTGTAAGGACTCAATTATAAAATATATTAAAGTTCGGGGATCCAATTATAAATTTTTTAATTGTGAGATCTATTTAAAAAATTTTAAATAGTTCGGGTACCAGAGGTTATGAATTTGTGAAGCATTTTACGGTCTATTATGATGAGAAACTAATTCATCATTTGAGTGGTGACAAGTTTGTAGTAAAAGTTAATAATAGAGTGCATGATTACAATTATTACCGCAGTATGATTGCATTAACTATGACTGACTTAATTAACTTCTAGTTTTAGTTTCAGAATATGTTACATCTGAGTTCATTTGAGATTTACATTTATTTAAGACTTGTTATTGAATTTTTTAATTTATTTGAAACTTAATTATGTCGATTTAGTTAAAACTTGGTACAATATTTAACGAGTTTTTTTTTTTTTTTCATTTCAATAGGTCAAATTTTTCTTAAGTACGTCAAACTTAAGGGTTCAACCCAGCTCCACTAATTAAAACACGGCCGGTCCGGTTCATATATAAAATTATTCTACTTTCAATTTAGGATGCGTTTGGAAGAATTTATGAAAATAGCTTATAGAAATAAACCTATATAAATAGTTTATGAAAATAGTTTATGGTCTTTGCATAAGTTCTTTTTAGCCTATTTTTATAATCTTGTCAGAGAAGCTTATGAAAATAAATGTGTTTTTGGATCATCTATGAAAATTTAATTATTTTAATAATCAATTATATGTATAATTGATTATTAATAATAGAATCAGTTTTATGCTTGGATGTGTTTGTTGAAAAACTATTATTAGATAATTTATTTCGTTTGAGTTGTGTAAAAAAATCACTTATATATAAAAAATTACTAAAAAAGTATGAAGCTATTTGTCCAGTTTAATAATATTTATTTGGTAGTTACTTTTATATGGGTAAAATGAGAAGAATGTTATTGGTTTCAAAATAATCTAACAGCTTTATAAAAAAGTTTCAAACTCCTAACTTCTCTAAAAACAATTTTTTTATCATAAAAACATCTGTTTTGCAATTTAATCAGTTTACCCAAACATATCAAATTCTACTAAAAAACAGTTTTTACCATAACCCAAACACCCTATTTGCTTTGAGCTTATTTAAAAAAAAAAAAATTCGCTTAATTAAGTTATTTATTCATAACAAACAAACACTAGTATGCGCCCATGGTAACTATTGTTCATTTTCGAAGAATAGTAGTAATGATAAAGAATTTAAATAATTTATATAATAAATTTTTATCACTTTTTTTACTAAAATAAAATTATATCATATTAAAGTAGAATATATTATACATAATATAAAAACATAAATTGGATAATTTCAATGGATGATCAGTCTGAAATCTTTTTACACTCATCCAATATTATAGTGTTCTTTTTGATACAATCCAATATTACAGTGTCATAACACAAGAAAAAAATATTGTCATACTTTTTAAATAATTTTGATATTTCAAATAAGTTTTAATCTATTAAATAATATGAAAATTCACCATTGAATAACAATGTTAAAATAATTTAATATTGAAAATTAATCAAAATTTAGTTTAAAATTAAATGAAAATAATTTTTTAAAAATCAAACTAACAAAAATTTAATAACTGTAATAAATTAAATAAATAAATAAACCATAGTTAAACTTTTTTTTTTTGAATAAAACCATAATTAAACTTAAAAATATAATTAGTTCACACTCTGACTCATTAAACTAAACCATAAACGTTCATAAAAAAAAAACTAAACCATAAACCAACTGTACAGCTACAATGAGCTGGCTGAGTTTATTGCAAACCAACGTGCATCATATCTTTTTATTAACTTTTTTTTGAGTGAATTCTTTGGTATCTGATGATACCTTACTTATGTTGCCAAATTAGATACTTAGAACTTAATTCTATACGATATTGATATGACTCATTCAATTAAGGTGATACATTCTGATTAAGAAATATAACTTTTATTCCAAAATTATGGAGGTACAGAAGGAGCAGACACATTTTTTTGATTAATCCTTTTAATATTAAATATAAAATAAAAATAATATATTAAATGTATAGAAAAATTAATAGATCAGTCAAAAAATAAAAGAAAAATTAATAGAAGAACTGACTGGAATTTATAATTAGGTTCTGTTAGGCATATCCAATAAGCTAGCTTATAGCTTATTTGACTAGCTTATAAGCTAGTTTGATTAAAGTAGAGGTGTTTGGTAAATAAGTTTATCTCACGAGCTTATAGCTTTTCTTCATAAGCTAATTTATTTAGCTTTTAGCTTATAACTTATTAATTTTTCTCCTATTTTTACCCTTATTCATTTAATGAAATTTTCACTTTATTATGTTTATCATAAATATGTTCTTTTATGTTCTTTTATATTTATAAGCTAGTTCAATAACTAATTTTGTCAAACATTTCAAATTCAATCAACTAACTTTTTAACTATCAATTATAAACTTTCAATTAAAAATTAATTTATCAATTATAAATTAGCTTATCGCCATAAATCCCATTTTTCCCAAAGATAACCTTATTAGATAATAATGCATTACAGATATCCGGTTGTCAGATAAACACGAATTGTTAACCACCCCGTGCGCACTACGCACCATATACTTTACCAGCAACGCAACTCGTTTTCAAATATATATATTTATAAAAAAAATATTAAATTAGAAAAAAATGAGGATAAAAAGTTAAAAACATTCCGTAATTTCCCCTCCAATTTCTCGTTCTCGTTGTTTATTGTTGTTTGTCTCACTCTCTTTCTCTCTCTTCTCCAAAGCTCCAGCTTGGACGAGGGTCCATGGAGTTTCTGGATCTCATCGTCACGAATTCCCAATGCTCTCTCAGCCTTCAACATTTTCAATGAGTTTCCCACAACACCACACCAAACGCGGGAAAACGATACTTCTCTAACCCTTCAATTTCAATTCTTGCTGACACTTTTCTGTCTTCTTAGGAAGAAGAAGAAGAAAGTGGTGAGTTCTAGGGTTTTTGAAAACAGGAGTCGGAGGCATGATGCCGGGAAATCGGTCGAAGTCGGAGAAGCACGACGGTGCAAAGCAGCTCCGGCGGGACCCATATGAGGTTCTCGGCGTCTCCCGCAACTCCACTGATCAGGAAATCAAAACCGCTTACCGAAAAATGGCCCTCAAGTATGCTTCTTCCACTCACTTGCTTTCTGAGGTTTAAATTATTATTTGGTAGCGGTTTAGTTAGCTCTGCAAAATTTTATTATTCATTGTGGTCTTTGCTTGGAGAAATGAGGGCATAATCACCTTACCAAGATATGCAGCTTTTGCCAATCTTTTTTTTTTTTTTTTTGGAAAAACTCTTTTTATTTTCAGGTCATGGGTTTTAACTTGTAAATTTAATTCAGGGTGTTCAAGTTATTGCTGGCAATGGTTCCTCTTCATTTTTGTAGGTGGAAATGGAACATACCCTATTTGTTTTAATTTTTTTTTTTTTTTAATTTTTGGGTGTTAAGGGGTAGAATTATGGGGGTTTAATAGGAAAAAAAAAGTGTGGTCCAGTGCACGAGGCTCCCACCTGGGGGGGTCTAGGGAGGGTAAATGTACACAGCCTTATCCTAGCAACCGGAGAGGTTGTTTTCAGGATTTGAAGCCATGACCTCCCGCTCACAAGACAACAATCTTATGGTTACGTCAAGAGTCAAGACACACCCTCTTAGCTGAAGATAGTATATAGTCTTAACTGATATATATTGGGTTAGGTTTGAATTTGGAATTGATATGTTTGAAAATGTTATCTTACAGCACTAAGAATTTGGGATTGATGTTTGAAAATGTTATCTTACCCCACTAAATGATTCTAATTTTGCTTGATACTTGTAAAAAGAGTATTTATTGTAATAATCGGAGCCTCTGATAGACTTAATCTGTGACAAGATAGCACCCTGTATGAAGAAACTGCTGTGGCAGCACTGGCACTTGCTCTAGACTAGTACTTAGGCGCAAAACCCCATTGCCTAATCCTCTACGTTGTTTTACTAATACAGGGTGAAGTCACGACTCATGATTCATGAGAGTGGTATTGATTTTTATTTTCCTCCATACATCAGTTGGCAGGTGTTGCCAAGATTCATGAAGCAAACTCTTTCTAAAATTTAAGCAGTGGTTGGTTGGGCGTTGACAGAAGTACTGAATAATCTGGCCTTTGAATATAAAATTCTAGTATATGTGGAATAATATGCGTAGAAGGCTGTTTTATTTGTTGCTTAAATATTTTTATTTTTTGTGTCTTAGAATCAAATTAACATGATATAGGTCATATTGATATGGAAAAGAAGAGAAAAGGCTGCTAAAAATCACAGACTACAACGTTGGCGAATATTCATTTTTACCTTCATTTGATTTTATCTAGAGCACCTGTTTGTTTTTAATTTTTCATACTTGGTGATTGTTCATCTAGATAAGCCCAACATCCTTCCAAAGGAGATGTCGAATAGATAGCTCTGCTCATGTCCTAAGATTGGTTTCATGCATCTAATATCAGCACTTAACAGTTCACAGTAAAAATTAATGACTTAATGGAGTTTTACTGAAATAAATTAATACTCCTCCAGGGGCAACTGGTTCTTTGAATTCACTGTTCTTCCTATCTTCTTTTCATCTGTACAGGGTCAGTTTATATTATTAATTGGTTAAATCTATTCCATTTCAGATATCATCCTGACAAGAATGCTAATGATCCTAAAGCAGCTGATATGTTTAAAGAGGTTACGTTTTCTTATAATATCTTATCAGATCCTGACAAACGGCGTCAGTATGATTCAGCTGGTTTTGAGGTGATATAAGTTAACATTATGAACCATTAAGACTTTTGGAGGGTCATCAATCCTCCAGGTTTACATTTTTAATTGTTTTTAAAAGATTTCAATCTTGTACGAAATTTTCCCCCTATATATTATTGTTGTTGTTGTTGTTATTATTATTATGATTTTAAATTTTTGTCTGCTGTCTCTTCACATGGATCATTTGTGATGAAATATTTCATGTTTGTGCATAGGCTGTTGAATCAGATGGCCAAGAGTTGGAGTTGGACCTTTCAAGTTTGGGTGCTGTGAATACAATGTTTGCGGCTCTTTTTAGGTTAGCAGGCTGAATATGCTTCTCTTCCTATTTCTTTTAAGTCCTTTCTCTTGTTGAGTGCTTAGAAACATAATTAAAAGTTTCCTTTTGTTTTGAATTCTTCCCTTCCGTTCTCTGGTTTTGCCTCCTTTACATCATTAACTTTTCTTCACAAATAACAGTAAACTTGGTGTTCCAATTAAGACAACTGTATCTGCAACTGTTTTGGAAGAGGCACTCAACGGTGTAGTGACCATTCGTCCACTTTCTTTGGGGCATTTTATATCTAAAAGGGTGAGCTGCTTTATTTTTTCATTGATCCCCTTTTAGTCTCAAGTTTCTTTTGTTTACTTTTGTTTTGGTGCCTTCATCTTTCAGGTTGAGAAGCAATGTGCACACTTCTATTCAGTTACAATAACGGAAGAGGAAGCACGGGCTGGATTTGTTTGTCGAGTGCAATCATCAGACAAAAGCAAGTTCAAGGTTAGAATTTTAATCTCTGACATTTATATCTATAAAGATCGCATGCAATTTACGATTTCCCGAAAGATCACTTTCGGGCTTGGGGTGTTCTAGAAAGATCACTTGCTCAAATTTTAAAAGCACTCTGAATTTACTGTTATATCCATTCCGTATGTTAATGATCTCCTTTCAGATTTTCCGTTCATTTACAAAAGACAAATATTTTCACATTCTATGCTGTCTATTATTTTGCTGATAAATCCTTTTTGTGGGTTGTTTATTACTTTAGTGACAATCACTTCCCAAGTTTGAGCGGCTTCATATGTCTTGGATCTGTTTGAATAATTTCGAAGATTATTATTCATTTACCTGCCCCTTCTGTGCGTACTGATTTTTATAGCTGTTGAGTGTCAGGTCTTGTCACCAGCAATTCTAATGGCAGTCTTGCAATTTTTGCTATGTAGTTTTGTTTTAAAACAAAATTCAGTCTGTTGCCATGGAGACTCTTAGCATAAATCCTGAAAGTATTCTTTTGATTCTCATGTCTCAAACGATTAAAGTGGTAGTATATTTGTTGGAGTACTCTAGAATTTGGTAAGATAATTGCATATGACCTGGGCCCTGATTCGTTTTTATGCTGATATAATGCTGCTCCATACATGCAGTTGGGATACCTTTATACTGTAGTAACTCCCTTTTGTTGTTTTTTAGTAGTGATAATGATATCAAGTTGAAACATGAATCATAATGCTATTCAAGAATTTCAAATTTGTTTTCTCAATGCAACTAGGAGACTAATTGGTTTTGGAGTTCTTTCTAATTTAGTACATGTTATGGAACCAAAACCAAAATTACTTCTGTGATCCTAAGGTGCACTTGATGGGCAAGGTCTGATTGATACTGTTTGGCTTTAATGGTTTGTTATTAGGGAACCTTGAACTTGGACTTATATAAAAATAGTTATGTGTCTTATTTCTGTTTTAAAAATACCCCTTGGCCTTGTAATTTATTTGTATTCATTGTTTTTGCATTTTCAAAGATATTCTTTTTTCTCGTACATTGTAAAACATTGGTATGCACATTTAAACTATTGTTCTACTTGATTTCATATAATTTTTAATTATTTGGAAAACAGTAATGTTAGTTTTTAAATGATCTTTTTTTAATGGCATTAATTCATTGGCTTTCCACAGTTATTATATTTTGATCAGGAAGACAATGGTGGATTAAGTCTTGCACTCCAGGTATTATACTGTTTTACTATGTGTGTGTGTGAGTGAGTGGGAGAGATTAAACATTTCTGATGCATTGTTTGGTTATTGGACGTTCGTGGTTCTCTTGTAATTATTTCTTACATTTTGAGATCCTGAGGATTTAAACATTTCTGACGCATTGTTTGATTATTGAATTTTACTGGCTCTCTTGTAATTATTTCATACATTTTCATTCTCCGATTTCTGAACATTCTCTGACATTACTAATTATTGTTGCAGGAAGACAGTGCAAAAACAGGGAAGGTTACGTCTGCTGGAATGTATTTTCTTGGGTTTCCTGTTTATCGGCTGGATCAAACGATGAACTCAGTGAGTTGCTACTGTAAACGGATACTTATTCATTATAAATTTAATTTTTGTGTATCTTTTTTCATTCTAAAATTTGGTTCTTGAGTTAACTCTCTACAGATAGCTGCTGCTAAGGATCCAGATACATCATTTTTCAGAAAGCTGGATGGGTTCCAGCCCTGTGAATTAACAGAATTGAAGGCTGGTACCCATGTGTTTGCTGTTTATGGTAAATGCATACTTTTATGCCCAGTGCTGCTTGTTATGTTTGTTGATTGGAATTATGCTCTATAGAAATTGACTATTATATGCTGTCAAATTTCTTCTAGGTGACAACTTTTTCAAAAGTGCAAACTATACAATAGAAGCTGTGTGTGCCGCACCTTTTAGTGAAGAAAAAGAGAATTTAAGAAATATAGAATCTCAAATTTTGTCCAAAAGGGCAGAAATATCAAAGTTTGAGACAGAATACCGAGAGGTGTGCGCTTTGACACAAGCATTGCATATGGTTCTAATTACATATCTTTTCATCAATCTGACGCCTTGTCTTTGTAGGTTTTGGCACAATTCACAGAGATGACAGGCAGATATGCGCACGAAATGCAAGCGGTGAGTTTTTCTTTTTCAAGGTTTTTATGCAACATCTCCCCCCAACCCTTTTTCCCTTAAAAAAACTCACTAATGCCATTGAACTTCTGCTTATTCTTGTGCAGATTGATGAGCTACTGAATCAAAGAAATGAAATACATGCTTCATACACCGTCACTCCTTTAAAACGGAGTGCAAGTAAGAGCAGGAGCAAAAGTTCTTCAAAGGAGGCAAAAGAAGATGACCAAGTAAGAGAGAAGAGAAGTACCAGAGATCGTCCAAAGAAGAAGAAATGGTACAATATCCACTTAAGAGTTGATAAGAGAAAGGCTTGCTAAAGTGAGAATTGGAGAACTAACAAGTTCTTCTGTCACTCATGTATTGTTAAGTAATGCATTATTTTATCATTTGCTTGTCAACCCTGAATGCCGCGGTGAAACTAAAATCAATTGATCAGCACTCTGTTTTGATTGCTTAGCATCTGTGCAAGCTTAAGAGGGAGGCTCTGCCAAAGCAACAACCAAATGTCGTTGGAAGGTTTCATTTATGTTTGTCACTCAAGAATGTCAAGGATGGCAACAACTCATTGTTTTTGTATAATCCCTTACCCCCTATCCTTTCAATTTGTCTACAGTAGCTCATCTACAGAATTCGTACTTGTAAATTGTTTGATTCATTGATGAAGCATTATCAACTCTCTGCACGGGTTGTAATTTTGGTTAGAAGTAATGGCAAAGCTTTGAAGGATAGAGCCAGGTAACTTCTTGCTCTATGGTAATTTCTAGTTTTAAGTAGCTGGAATTGGGCTAAATATAATTCTTGCAGTCACCTTCCATACTTGTTAACCTAGAATCTTCTTTTATCTATCATGTTTTGCTCTTATTTTTATTTTTTGTACCCTGCTATCTCTAATATGCATTACGACTCATCTCGCTTATTTTAATGAGGACATTCGATTACTTCTGAGAACCTTGCCTTTATACTGGAAATTATTATTATAATCTAGGCGGAGGGGTGCTAAGCTGGAGTTTGCTAGTTTGATATTAATGGTGAAAGATGACTTTAATTAAGAAATATAGAATAAGTGGCAGAATCATAATCGCTATAAACTTTTATCAGATTCTAAAAAGTAATCAAATGTTAAATAACTCTGGTTATCAAATGATTGATCAATCCGAAGCAGCTTCTAAAGAGCTGAGTTTATCATGATTATCTGAAAGATGGGATATTCCTTGCATATTATAAGACAATCATTCACAAATCCCCGGTGGGGCTAATAGTTTTCATCTGTATGTATGTGTCATTGTTGAATTAAATATGGATCTCATTATTTCCTCAGCACTGCAATGTAATAAATAATTCTCAAGATATTACAGCTAATAAAGGCAAAAGCAACGCTGCTCTTTTTTTTTTTTGGTTCTACAATGAGTCTTCAAACCGTGGTAAAATTTTAAGCCAACAATTAGGATCTGCTTGGCAGTGGTGGCCGCGATGATGAAGTCAACGGGGGGGGGGGGTGGTAGTTGTGCTGTGTAACTGTGTTGTTTACCTTGTGTTGTCTCCATGTGTATGAAATTGGCAATTCTTACGGTGAAAGTTAGGAATTGGATATAGTTTTAAGTTATATTACAACTTCATGAAAATGGTCACTGAAATAATGATTCTAATTCTAAAATGATTTTGAAATATAAAAATTAGAGTTTTAACTTTTAAGTACCATATCTAATTTCAAACTTTATTTCCATGTTCAATTCTATATGTGGAAGGGGTACTTAGAGAAATGTTATTCTAACTAAATGTTGAAGTTTGGGCTTGGCATTAAGAAATTCTTTTTGCTACATCATGACGTTATCGTAATGATTATTTGGAATTTCTTATCACAACCAAGCAGTTTTTAATAACTAAATGAGATATAGAAGCAACCAAACTATATGCAACAGAAGAAAAGAGGTTATATACTCAGAGGTGGCAAAATGGATTTTTTTGGCTCAATTTGATGAAGCCCACATCTAGCCGGACCGGGTTTGGGCTGCCCGCTTGAGTGCTGAGGCCGTAGAATACTAAAAGAAAGGGAGGTGTTGGAGATCTCACCAAGTTCATTTTGATGAACAAGGTCATACCCCAAAGAAATATGGAAAATTCTATGGTCCTACGTGAACCAATCAGATGGTGAGAACTTAATCTCATGTGACATTGACATGACTTAATTAATTGAGATGATGTATTCTGGTTGAACATAGAATACTCAAACCCTCTACTATCAAGGGTACCATAGCAACACCCAAGAAATATATGATGGCACAAATCTCGTTCTTTTGCGATTACTTGTAGCTATGTCATGGTTTTCATGACTCGGATTGTATAAATGTATAATGATAGAGACGCTGATATTTCAGTTGTGCATACACTAATTATAATTAAGTTATGCCACTAGGTCAGGGAGAGTTTTGAAGAGGCCTCTTACTAATTAAGATCCTTGTCAAAAATACCAACAACAATAGTTGGTAATGCAATGTAGATTATTGAATATACATGCTGCTACATTCATTTATAGCAGTTGTGAAGAGCACATATCTGGAAAATAAAGGCCGAAGAAATAAGATGCTAAATTTTGGAGGCATAAGTCTTAACGGCCAAAACGAGAAAAATACAATTATGACCACATTTGTAGCACCAAAGTCATTTAAACACATTTGCTCCCAGAACTATAAGAGAGTTTTGAACAAATTAAAAGCCACCAATATAGAATTTGAAGTTTGAAACCATTTTTTTCTTCAAATCATTAAGTAGGTTCCATGAAGTACATGCTCAAAAGTACATCATGTCCAATAACCAGAAATAAGAAACTTATTAAAGTGAAGTTTGTTATACACTCAAGTGCCTTTTCTTTTTCTTTCTTTTATTTTTTTGTTGTTGTATTTTGATTTCATTTTTTAAAGGGAAATGACAATGTGAAACAAGTAAATTGAAGATTTCATACCATATCCAATGGCTAGTGTCATGGCTACTGTTCTATTAATTTTTCACAAGGGCAAAAGGAGCCACTCGACAACAGAGAACATCTACGACAAGTGCATTTTGCAAGTAATTGACAATGATCCAGTTATTGTCTTTCCAAACTTAGACGTCTGGAACATCGTTTGGGACAAGTAGAGTGAGGGCAAACATATCAGTTTGAGATGCAATCTATCAATATGAATTTATGCTATAATTTCAGAGGTGTCTAATTACTAGCTATTTTAATTTCTTTTATTTTTTAAAATGATATTAACATTACTTAAACCAAACATGGGAACTAAAGATTCCTAAGCAACATTCCCTAGAATGTTTAAAGTCTATCGAACATATTTTCAACATTCCCTAGATTCATCATTAGTAGGAGCAATGAGATGGTTATTTTTAGGGGTCATTTTACCATACTCATCTTAGATATTGATATTCATTGAACTGCTATGCTTTCTTCTATTGCAGACAAGCGAGTTAGAATTTGAGGTGCAAAACGAACTGCTAATAAACCCTTCATTATATCCCGTTGCAATATATGTGCAGAGGCAAATGCATAACTGAGTATTGTTGGAGAATTTCACTCACACTCTCACAAACAATGCAGGTTGACACTCACAAAAGATTCACACACTCACTTGTTGATAGAAGATAGGTTTAACACTCAGAAAAATAGAAAGCTATCGAGAGAGAGAATGATGAGAAATCAAAAATTTTATTGAGTTCTAAGTAATTGAATTACATGATAACAATTCCTTTTTATACAACTCATAACACTTGTAACTAGCTAACTAACTTCACTTTGACACTTAAGCCTTTATCCAACTAACTAACTAACTTTACAATTAGTTAATTCTGTTACAAACTAACACTAACACCACACTATGCTAGGTTGAATTACACTTTCAATACACCCTCTTAATTCAAACTAGCTAAGCTTTTCATTCCAAGCTTCATCTTCAATTCATCGAATTTCCTGGTTTTCAATGCTTTAGTTAGAATGTCTGCAAGCTGGTCTTCTGTCTTGCAGTGCTCCAGCTCGAGCCTCCTTTTGTTTACTTGGTCTCTAAAAAAGTGGAACTTGACTTCTATATGTTTGCTGCGGCCATGTGCAACTGGGTGTTTTGCCAAGTCTATTGCAGACTTGTTGTCCACTTTAAGCTTCATCACCTGCTGCTCCTTCATGCTCAGTTATTCCAGCAACATTTCCAACCAATTAGCTTGACTAGCTCCATAGGCTGCTGCTATGTATTCTGCCTCATAACTTGACAAGGCTACAACATTTTGCTTTTTAGAACACCATGAAATTGGTGCCTTTCCAAGCATAAACAGGTAGCCACTCGTGCTCTTCCTGTCATCAGCATCTCCACTCCAATCAGAGTCAGTATATCCTGTTATCTCTGCACCTGCACTGCCCTGGCTTCTAGGAAATAGAATTCCATAGTCCACTGTCCCCTTGATGTATCTCAGCACTCTCTTAGCTGCTGTTAAATGTGATCTTCTTGGCCCTTCCATAAACCTTCTTATATAGACACCATATTCGGTTGTGCACTTCACAAACTTGAGCTTCAAGAGAAATCCATCAATTCTCTTGTTCCAAGCTCTTGGAGCTTGCTTTAGGCCATACAAGGCCTTTTTCAACCGATACACTTTGCTTTCATGTCCCTTCTTTTCAAATCCTGGTGGCTGTTTAACAAAAACCTCTTCCTCCAATGGTCCATTGAGGAAGGCTGATTTAACATCAAGCTGATTCAGTGACCATCCTTTTCCACTTGCCAATGCAACTACCAATCGTATGGTTTCAATTCTTGCCACAGGAGCATACACTTCATTGAAATCCAGACCAGGTTTTTGTAGGAAACCTTTTGCCACTAGTCTGGCTTTGTATCTTGCAACTTCACCATTTGGTTTCACTTTGGTTTTGAACAACCACTTCAATTCAATTGCCTTTTTCTTGCTGGAGGGCACCACCAATTCCCATGTATCATTCTTCTGGATTGATCTAAGTTCATCTATCATTGCCTCCTTCCAGTGTGAGCTGTCAAGTGCTTCAGCTAGAGTTATTGGGTCAGCTTCTGCCATCAAAGCTAGCTGCAGTAAGTCACCATCTTCACTGATTGCAGAGTCGGGAAACACCTCATAATCACTTAACCTCTGAGATTGTTGTCTTTCTCTAGTTGACCTCCTTGGTTGCACATGATTTTCTTCTGTATTTTCTGCTTCTATCACAGCCGGAACCTGATCACCTTCACTATCATTTAAACCAGTTTCTAGATCCACTGCAACTCCTGAGTCATTTCTGTTAGTCACTGCAGCTTCCCAATTCCATCCCCTTTCTTCATCAAAAATAACATCATTGCTAATCACAATTTTCTTGTGAACTGGGTCAAACAACTTATATGCACTAGTCCTATGGTAACCCACCATTATCATAGGTTGAGCTCTTGCATCTAGCTTCCTCCTATTCTGCTCAGGGATGTGTCTGTAGCATAGAGAACCGAAAATTCTCAAGTGCTTTACATCAGGTTTTCTCCCTGACCAAGCCTCTTCAGGTGTTACCTCATGAAGCCTCTTTGTTGGACTTCTATTGAGAATATAAGTAGCTGTCTTCACTGCCTCAGCCCAGAAACAATGTGGCAGTTTCTTCTCCTTCAGCATACTCCTTACCATGTTTAACAAAGTCCTATTCCTCCTCTCAGCTGTGCCATTATGTTGAGGAGTATAGGGAGCCACTACTTCATGCACTATCCCTTCATCTTTGCAAAATTTTTCAAATTCTAAAGATGTAAACTCACCACCACCATCAGTTCTTAACATCAAAATAGAATTCCCTATTTGTTTTTCAGTCAGCAGTTTAAACTCCTTAAAGGTATCAAACACATCACTTTTCTTTTTCAACAAGTAAACCCAAATCTTCCTAGTGTAATCATCTACAAATGAGACAAAATAGAGATTACCTCCTAGTGATTTGACTTCAAAAGGCCCACACACATCTGAATGTATTACTTCAAGTTTGGCCGAGGCTCTTGTTGGAATTGTGGCATTGTATGACTTCCTGGGTTGCTTGGCTTCACAGCAGCCACCACACACCTGTTTTGGCACTCCAAGTGTAGGCAACCCCTTCACAATTTGTTTCTTTTGCATCAGGTCTAGACTCTTGAAGTTAAGATGTCCAAACCTTCTATGCCATTTCCACACCAACTCATCAATAGTGGCAGTAAAACATTCATTCTCCATCACTCCAATTCCAACCTTGAAGGTCCTATTTTTGGACAAAGGAGCCCTCAAGATCATGTTGCATTTATCATCAAACACCTCCATGTGATTCTCCTTCATTTTCATGGAGTAACCCCTCTCCAATAGTTGACCAAGGCTCAGCAAGTTACTCTTCATCTCAGGCACATACAACACCTCAGCAACCAATGATTTCTTCCCATCTTTCTTCTGAATCACGACCTTGCCAATTCCCTCTGCCATTACTGTTCGATTATCTGCGAATCTCACCCTTCTCTTGGCTGTCTCATCAAGTTCACAGAACCACTCCTTATGGCCGATCATGTGGTTTGAACATCCTGTGTCCAAGTACCACCAATCTGCAGAATCCGGTTCTGATTTAGTGACTGCCATTAGCATCACAGCATCAGAGTCCGAGTCCTCATCATGCACAAATTGGGCTTCCTCATCATTCTTCCTTGGCACTTTACTATTTTTGCACTCATCAGCAAAGTGACCCCACCTTTGACAATTGTAGCATTGTATCTTCTCTTTGTTGAATCTTGAGACAACCCCTTCCTAGGAGGTCCCATTAGTGACCACACTTATAATTATTAGAGTTAAGCGTAGCGTAGTAGTATAAAATTTGCGGAAATATTAAAACATGCAATACATACTGATACCATCAGTAGAGCCTACAACACTGATACCAAATATAAAGTACTTCAGAGTACGAAATACATAAAAACTAAAAACACAACATCAGAACAAAATGCACTCCGACTTCGTCTCTTGGCGCTCAAGGTCCCCCAGCATTGGGATCTGAGGCTCTCCCGCCGGCATCAGGCTCAACAGGTATTCCGTCAATCTCCTCTGGAAATTCCTCATCAGGGTCTTCTCGTACAGTCAAGAACAAAGAAATACAACATAGAAAAGTACAGGGGATAAGAAACAGTAATATGTCATACATGGGAAAAACAACGATATAAATAATGTATATAGATAGCAACACTCCAAATCACAACAGTGACAACCAAACAACTCCCGAATAATTTTTCCCTTAATTACTGTCGCTCACACTCATGCAACTAACGACTATATAGATGCGATCACGACGCGACATCCCCAACGGATCAAGGTGTCCCAATCATCACTATGCCACCCCCGTAAAGGTAGGGTTCGGTCTAAAGCCCGCAGGCCCAAATCGTCTCATGGATACGACATATTCCCCTGCCCGCAGGCCAGGTCGGAATATTCGCCCGTCAACAACGCAACTTACGGTAACGACATGTTCCCCCGCCCGCAGGCTAGGTCGGAGCATTCGCCCGTTCGTTAACAACTCAACTTTCGGTAACGACATATCCCCCCGGCCGCAGGCTAGGTCGAGATATACGCCCGTCCGTCTACAATTCGACTAACGGGTACGACCACCTCTCCGCAGGTAAGATCGAAATCGCCCCTACGTCAAACTAATCGGTACGACCATCTCCCCGCAGGTAAGATCGAAATCGCCCGTATGCCAACACAGTGATGAATAACAACGATGCAACATGAATCTCACTGACTCATCTCAGGATTAACACTTAGTGCCTCAACCACGACTTATATGTAACCACGACCAACTTTCATCCGGTTCAACCGGGTATCAACTCACATCACAACATTAACAGATCATCTATATTACTAGGTTGAGCACTACGACATATATATATATAACCTCGACTTTCTCACCACACATTCATCACCCGATTTATCAGAAATCAATGCCTAGTTCTACTCAGACATCAGCAGTCACAACAGACATCAATAGTCGGAATATATATTCAACAATAAAATCAACTTCCAAATAAATAACATTTAATCAACTATAGCACATAATAGACATCATACACATATCACATATAATATACCAAATATCCAATCACAGCACAAACAACCTCAATATGCAGTAAAATCAACCTAACGATCAAACGACCTCTAGTAGGGTTTGGGTTGCCCTACACATATCAATATATATATTATTTAAAGCTTGCCTCCTTGACGATATTGTGGTTCTTTCCCCCACCTTAGTGATTTTTCCGGGAGATTCCGAATGCGGCTCCGCAGCAGTCAATCAAGTGCGCGATCGAGCGTTCGAGTCCTGTCAGATTCTATACAGTAAAACACAACCAGAAATTAAAATAATGAAACCATAATCTACCTAATCTCTATGGTTAGCTACTGCCCTTAATTAATTAAATAGGCTAGGGATATTGAAATTCTACCAACTCTTGGATCAATGATCCCTAAGCATACCTAATGCATAATCAATGATCAATTATCAAAGATTTGAACCAAAACCCCTTAAACCAACAAAGTAGGGTTTCGGCCATCACCATGAAAAATAGGTGAGAGTTTGATTTGGCCTCCTAATCACTTGGATTACATGATTAAGGGATGAACTAAGTGAAATCAAAAACAAAGAACAAAAACCCATTTTCCCCCCAAAACCCATACATTTGGCCCCTCTTTGATAAATAGGCTAGGGATTTTATTTCATTACATGCTCTTGGATTATGATAGTAGGGGATGATACTAGCTCATAGGAATTGGTTTGGTCTCAAAATGATTTTTCTACAATTTTCTAGTGATTTTTGAAGTTTAGATCTAGAAATTGACATTCATGAAAATAAATGGAGAAAATAAAGATTGAGAGCTCAAGGATGAAATCTATACCTTCTAGGTGATAGAGGAGGATGAGAGGAGCAACTTTGCTTCACAAACTTGGTTGAAAATCCTTGAGGAAGCTTGAGGAAAAAGAGGTTGAAAATGGAGGAAGAAAAGAGAAATGGAGGAAGAAGAAGAAGAAAGAAGGAAGAAGAAGAAGATGGAGGTGAGAAGGAGAGAGAGAGAGCTCGCAATTATGGAGAGAGAGTGAGGTGAGTCATGCAAATTTAGATATTTTCCTTTGAGGTAACTTAAGAGTTAAGAAAAGGGTAAAAAGGTAATTTAGTAAAAAGATCAAGGGCAATTTGGTCATTTCACGTCCCGACATTTTGAAAATCCTCACGACACTTGTAGGAGTCCCCAAATGATTTATCATGGCTCTGGTATGAAAATCATTGGCTCAAGGTTCTCGAAAAACCCTAAGATAGCTCGAATCGTCTCCTAGAACGATTATCGGCCTGAATATAATAATATTATTTTCATTTTCGAACGTCAGGACGAACTTTTTCGAAAATATAGGAAACGTGATTCTAAGACTAACCGTCTCGTTCACGGGTCCAAATTAGGTCTCGATAGCAGTAAAGCACTACTGTCAAGCAAAAACGCAGACCAGGCTCCGTCTGAGTTTTCGACCCAAAACTTAACCATGGCCTCCTACGATAGCGTAGAGCGTGACTATGGCCTCGGAATAATTTATTTAATTTTCTAGACTCTCTAATAAAATAAAATTACTTAAATACTAGTTAAACAAAAAGATAAAGAAAATCGGGGTGTTACAAATCTCTTCTTGCCCTTACTGCCATCATCTTTCTTGTTGTTACCTCCTTTGTCATGTTCAGAGTTTGCACCTTTCTCATTACCATGACCCTTCTGTTTGTTGTTCTTCCACTTTCCCTTCCCCTTCTTGTTCTTCCATCCACTATTCCCACCTTTCTTGTATGATTGAGCCAAGAGTGCTTGTTCAACAGCCTTCTCTTTATCAGCACCTCTTTCTTTGATTCTTAGCTCATGCGCTTCAAGAGAACCTTACAGAGTTTCCAGCTTCATCTCTGCAAGATCCTTTGACTCTTCTGATGCCACTACAACATGATCAAATTTAGATGTTAAGGTTCTTAGAACCTTTTCCACCTTCATTTGATCTGAGACACTTTCACCATTATTGCGCATTTGATTGGTTATAGTTACCAACCTGTTGAGGTATTCAGCAACAGTTTCTTGCTCACTCATTTGCAAGAGTTCATACTGTCTCCTCAATGTTTGCAATTTCACCTTCTTCAACTTGTCATCGCCAGCATAGGCCTTTCCCAGAACATCCCACGCTTCCTTCGCCGTTTCACATTGCACAATCTTTTCAAAGATCTCTGGATCGACACACTGATGTATCAGAAATAAGGCTTTGCAATCCTTCTTTTTCTGATCTCGATTTGCTTTTCTTTGAGCCTCAGTCGCATTTTCTTCAAGCGCAGTCACACCACTATTCACAACTTCAAGAACATCTCGAAATCGGAATATGACCTTCATTTGTACGACCCACCGATCGTAGTTCTTGCCACTGAGGATTGGAAGATTCGCCGGGAAGTGGCCATTGCCAATGGAACTTGTTGAAGCCGCCATTGTCACCAAGATCGTAGCTCTGATATCAAAATCTGTTGGAGAATTTCACTCACACTCTCACAAACAATGCAGGTTGACTCACTTGTTGATGGAAGATAGGTTTAACACTCAGAAAAATAGAAAGCTATCGAGAGAGAGAATGATGAGAAATCAAAAATTTTATTGAGTTCTAAGTAATTGAATTACATGATAACAATTCCTTTTTATACAACTCATAACACTTGTAACTAGCTAACTAACTTCACTTTGACACTTAAGCCTTTATCCAACTAACTAACTAACTTTACAATTAGTTAATTCTGTTACAAACTAACACTAACACCACACTATGCTAGGTTGAATTACACTTTCAATAAGTATAAATTAAATAAAATTTGTTGCTATCAACACTTGCTGTATGCAATACAAGAGTCTTCTGCTTATTTTCGCAAGCTCAAATTATGTAGGTAGGAATTGGAGATTGAGAACAAGACTAGTTTCGTGGACCTTTATTAAATTGTTGAGTTTCCCTCTAATAACCACCACTCAAGGAGGAACTTTATTAGAAGGCACACAATTAATACTTTGAACTTGCAGGGTGCTAACTCATGCCATAGGCTAAGCCCCCAAGGCCCGGAGGCCCCCGGCTTTGGAGAGGAGGACTTCAATAAACCAAGGTGGGATTTTGCTTAGTATTTCTATACAGGTTAGTCAAATTCAGTTCAGTACAGTATGAGTAAGTATATTCACAATTTCCTTTCATTAATGTAGAAAAAAATGAAATTTATATTGCTTATTAGCTAAATACTGACTGAATGATGATGCATGGCTTAGTTGGCAAATAGAGCTTCTTGTGGGTAGTACTTTATGTGCAATGTAGGAATTTGAATTTGAATTCGAATACCACTTAAAGTGCCTTGTGACTAGGATGCCTACACCCTTCCTTTGTGTGGAGATACATGGTGGTCTAAAAAAACAATCATTATGAATGAAGAACATTAATATTAACCTTGGCGAAATTTTAAATACCTTAATGAAACAACTTCATGAGATTATAGATACAGCAGTTGGTAGCAACTAGCAAGATAAAGATTTGTATTATTACATGAGTATAGCTTCAAGTACACAACTTTATTGATATAATATATAAATCCAACCAACATATGACATGAAGGCTAATCCTTAATTTAGGCGTAACACGTTTCTAGAAGATTAGTCCTTTACCTATCAAGTTTGGATTCTCTGCATTAACTTTACCCATGTATTCACGCATCGTTGGATCAGTGTAATTTCATTTTGTCAATGTATACTCAAATGCATCCAACGGTTTATCTTAGTGAATGCGTGGATAAAGTGAATACAGGGAATTCAAATCCAGTAAATTATAGGAAATAAAAAATAAATAAAGAAAAGTACATAGAAAATGCGAAGCTAAGACGACGGGGAAGGATAGTCAAATCCTCTATTTGGCTACAAGAAAGGTAAGCATAAAAGGAAGGAGACCAATGATGACTGCAGGATAACTAAGGCTTCTTGGAGAAGCAGAGGGTGGTTGTGCTGGACCCATTACCATTCCAGGCATATTGTTAGGCATGCTAGAGTCATATCCAGACCCGCCATCTCCATATTGAGCAGCAACAACCACAACCAAAATCATAACACAAGCTGAAAACATGGCGAATTTGATTGGTGAAGCCATATCTTCTTTACCCTTGCCTGTTGCAGTAGTAATAGATTTGTTTTGCTGCTTCAGTTATGAATCAAAGTGGGGTTATATAAAGAGTGAAGAATGATGCACTGCTTTTGCCAGTTTGTTCTTGTTCATAGAGGCCTCGGACTTAGCTCCTACAATGGTTTTTTGTTTTAAGTTAAATAAATAATATAATTAACGAACCTTTCAAAGAAATGCTTTGCTTTGATCGTTAAGCTCTGCTTATTTTGGATGATACTGTCTTAGTTGTGACTTGTGGGAAAAGAATAGTCTTACAAAATTACAGACACAGGTTCATGATGATGTTTGGACAATCATATATTATAACATGGCAAGCTAATTGCGTCTTCCCCTTATAATAACAAGTAGACGGATAGATTGAAAAAAACATACAAACCGTGAACTTGAAAAATTTGAAAATGATTTGTTTTAGATGGTCCTTATGCCATTGAATATTGGAGATGTTCTACCAACGAAGAAGAAGCTCATTTTGCAAAAGAAAAAGAAGATGGAGAGCAACTACATGAAAACTCACGAAGATGAACTTTTGTTATTATATAGCCAAGGAGATTAAGACAAGTTTTTTTGCCATCTTGACCTATTGAAGAAATTAGGATTAGGATTAAGGAATAAAGAAAAAAGACACAATTATAAACAGCTTAAAGAAGTTTTAGATTCCCAAAAATATAAGGCTTTTTGGTTTTAGTCTCTATCTTTTATTTGTTTTGTTTTTGATATTCGTAACTTTCAAAATTTTTGTTTTTAGTTCCTACCGTTAACTCCAAACGTTAACTGCTGATGTGGCAGACGGAAGTCCACGTAAGCAGTGACACATGACAAAATAATTATTTTTTTATTCCATTTATCTGACACTACAGGGACCGAAAAAAAATTTAAAAGTTGCAGACGCCCAAAGCAAAATAAACAAAAGATAGAGACTTAAACAAAAAACTCTATATTTTTAGAGACCAAAAACTTCATTAAGTCTTTAATAAATATGATTTTCTGTAATTTATGAGTTAATTTGATTTTTTAACAAATGAAGAAGAATTGTAATTTTTTTGAGTGAAAATAATCCTCCAAGTGTAGATGAGGAGAATGTAATTTTAGTACTTGGAGCATATATATATTGAAGAGCTACAAGGAAAGAGACTGAAGTTGCAATTGGAGCTAGTTAGTGAAAGAAAAAAGTCTCAAATTAATATAATGTGCTTGGGACCTATAGTTGGATTTTGCTTATTTAGAATTTTCAATTGCCAAACATAATACAAACCACTGCAACAAATGTACATACTAGTCATGACACTGACAATTAAAAATACAAAATAAGCAAAACTCAAAACTTAACTACAGTTCCCAAGCACATTATGAAAATTTGAGATTTTTTTTTTCACCGGCTAGCTTCACCTACAACTTCTATCTCTTCCTATCTAGTTCTTCAATGTATGCTTCAAGTTTTAAAGTGACATTCTCCTCATCTACACTTTGAGGATTATTTGCTTCAAAATCAACCCAGTAAAAAAATTATAATTCTTCTTCATTTGTTAGAAAATCAAATTAATTCATAAATTACAGAAAATGATATTTATTGAAGGTTTACTGAAGTTTTTAGTACATGAAAATATAGGGTTTTTTGGTTTTAGTCCCTATCTTTTGTTTTTTGCTTTTGGTGTCTGTAATTTTTAAATTTTTGTTTTTGATCCCTGTCATGTCAAACAAATAGAATAAAAAATAATTATTTTGTCACATGTCACTGCTGACGTGGACTCTCATCTGCCACGTCAGCAGTTAACGTTTGGAGTTAACAGCAGGGACCAAAAACAAAATATTAAGAGTTACAGACACCAAAAGTAAAGAAAATAAAAGATAGGGACTAAAACAAAAAAACTTTATATTTTCAGGGACCAAAAACTTCATTAAGCCATTATAAACTCAAAATAGTATTGATAGAAGAGATTTAATGATAGTGATACAAAAGATAAATTCAAGGGTCATTTTTTTTTAACAAAAATGACATGCAAAAGTATCATTGTTTTACTACTTAATAGATATCCCAACTAGGTTGGCATTCCTAAAAAAACCAATCATTTGCATCACACAATGAATTTATTAATAAAAGAAGAACAAAGAATACAAAAAATGGGAGGGCATGTACCTAACCCATATAAGAATCATCTAAATCTATACTTAGGAAAACTAATTCTATCTAAGAAAAAGTCTTCCCTAATAAAATCTGGAATGATATTCCACCAAACTAAACCATCAATATCTACCCCATAATTTGCTAATTTATCTGCACATACATTTCCTTCACTATATATATGTGAGTAAAAATGCACATTTTTTGTCAAAAGAATCATATTCTGCCATCTGTTTCGAATATTCCAAGGAACAATCGAGGAATTTTTGAATGTTTGATTGAATTGCTAAGATTGAGTCACATTCTAGCCATAGATAATTCCAACTTCTTTGAACTACTGTTTCAATGCCAAGAATTATTACAAAGAGCTCTGCTTGAAAAGCAAATGAGTTACCAATGTTCATAGCATAGCAACCCAAAGAGGCAGCCTGTTTGTCTTGAAAAATACCCCCACATGTTGCTGGTCTAGGGGAATATTTTGTAATGCCCTAAAAATTCTAAAGTTAATAAAAATTTAAAGTAATTAATTAGATATATTAAGAATAATTAAATAAAATATTTGGTGCCAAAAAGTTTGATTTTTGGCTTAGTTCAGGTTCCGCTGACAGTATAACCCGATGCTGTCAGTAAGGTCATCGAAGAATAAATATTTGGACTTGACCGGAGATATTGGGTTATCAATGTTTTTAGGTGATGTCAATATATCCGGAGTCCAAAAATACAAAGAAACCGACTGTATCACTAGCCAAATAAGTGCCATCAAATCCAAATGCGCACTAAACGGCTCACCGGAACACTCTCCACTGATCTCGAGTAGTTTAGGGTCTGGTCGGGACATCATTGTGTTCGCATCGAATATCACGGCTCGGGGGAGAACTCGGCTAACTCAGAAGGTGACATCCGATAAGGGGCTATTGAGATGGGTCCAGCTCTTGGAACCAAATCAATAGAGAACTTTGTCTCACATTCCGGAAGTAAACCTGGTATGTCCTCGGGAAAATCTCGCACTATCGACACAGAACCTAGGTCTACCATTCCTTCTACTTCTAAGGAACACAACAACATGTATCCTTGAGCTCCCTCTTTCAAGGAAGCTTCCACCTGGTTGGCAGTTAAAAATCCAAAATTCTCTAACTCAGGAAAGATTAAGGTTTTATTGGCACAGTCTAAAAGGACATGGTTGGAAGACAACCAATCCATTCCAAGTATAACATCTAGCTGAAAAAGAGGTAGGCAAGTCAAATTTACTAAAAAGGTTCTACCCACGACAACAACAGGACAATTTAAACAGGCTAAAGCAGTTGTAACAGGTTCAGAGGTAGGAGTAGAAACAATTAAATCAAAAGGCAAAGCAGAAGTAGGTAAGTTTAACTATCTCACACGATCCCAAGATATGACAGAATGAGAAGCGCCTGAATCATACAGTACAGATAAGAGTTTACCAACTATGAGACACTTACCCTGAATAAGATCATCTAGCTTAGAGGCCTCAGCTCCTTTCACGGCGAAAACTCTCTCGGCTACTTTTGGTTGAGGCTTCTGAACCTTGTTAGTTGCTAGCTTAGCCTTGGGATTTGTGCATTCACGAGCATAGTGACCGGGTTTTCCACACCCTCTATTATCTCACCTTTAGCTGACCCGTCAGAATTTAATTTTATCCAATTGAAGCTTGGGGCTTTCCAAAAGACTTCTTTAATATTTGGAGCTTTCCTGCCTGGGACTAAAATTTTAAATTTCTCAAGTATAACTTCTCCATATCAGAAACTGCTGCTATACTATTTGATATATTCCCTGAAAGAGAAATTATTCCAAAAGCTTGCTTGATTACAACTTCAAAAGATATTATCTTGTTATCAAACCTGATGGCATTCCTACAAGACCATATTGCAAATAAAGCATAAGCAATACCTGACAAGATAGTATCACGAACTTGAGGTTTCCAATTTTTATTCAAGATGGAAAGAATAGTCATGATGGATGAATTGTTAATCTGTATATTGAACATTGAAGAAAGCCAGGACCAGATTTTGATTGCAAAATAATAGTGAAGAAAAAGATGCTCAGTAGTTTCATAGTTCATTCCACAAACACTGCACATAGAAACAATACAACAACCCCTACTCCATAGGTTATCATCCATTGGAACTTTCTAATGAATAATTCTCCAAATTAAAAAAAAGACTTCGAAGGAGGGACTCATTTACTCCAAATTAGAGCTGGCCACCACAAAAGATCATAACCATTATGCATTATAGCATAAGCATGCTTCAAGGAAAGAGATCCATCATTATTGTCATTCCAAATCATCTCATCTTTTGCTTGGAACCTAAGAATTACCATATGCTGTAATTCTCTTTGAAGTGTTGCATTTCCTTCAAGCAACCATTGAGGAACCATCCATTCACCATTAATAATAAGCATAGGAGCATGAAGCAAGTGATGCAGATTTTCTAGAATTTGAAGAAAGTCCACAATTGTTTGAGATAACCATCTATCCTTCCAGAAATTGATTGAAGAACCATCTCCCAGAAGCCATTTGATATTCATTAAAACTGTGTCTATGAAAAACTTCATTCCCAGCCAAATTGAAGAAGAAATATGATACTGAATTGGGGTTTGATTTTTTAAAAACTCTTTCTCTAATTATAACAGCCCATTGTTCCTGGGATGAAACTAACTCCCAACACAACTTCATCATTGCTGCTCTATTTAATGACTTGATGGACTTCAAATTCAGACCCCCTGCAGCTCAAGATTTACACATGATTGACCAAGGTACTGCCACAATCTTCCTTGTACTAGTATTACCTGATCATATGAAATTCCTACACCATTTATCAATGTTATTTAACAAAGATATAGACCAAGAATATATATGAAAAGAGTACAAAAGTATGCTATGTATAACTGATTGAACCAGCGGAACCCTTCCCATTATTGATAACAAAATTCCCTTCCATGTTGCAAGTTTTAGCTTGATCTTATCTGTTATAGGAAGAAGGTAAGCTTTCCTTGGTTTCCCTTTAAAAACAATAGTAGAATTATAGTTCTAATTAAATAGAAAAACAAATTAAGAAATAATAAAAAAGAAAATAATTCTAAGAGATCATCTAAGATATCATAAAATATTTTAAGATATAATGAAATATTATGAGATGTTTTCTGAATATTCTAACACGTCTCCTCAAGCTAAAGCTTCCTAAATTTTAGCTTTTTACAATTAAAAGTAACCAAAATGAAATAAACTAAAATTAACTTCATGGTTTCAGAAAGATGCAATGGAAGAAACACTATTGTAACTATTTGTAAGGGTGCACAACATAAAAAAAAAAATTGAGTTGCATCTAAGATGGAATCATATTGCATGTAGGACAAGCACAACGAAAGGGCCAAACTGTATCTGAGATGAAACCACATTGCATTAGGACAATAACCACAGAGCCAATCTTTCATGTTGTATCAAGCAGAACTGGTCGAAGGCACAGGGATCAGACATAAATGATTCTAGACATGGACCAGTCAGAATTGATTAGGGATGCGTAAATGGCAAAATTTTAAATCCATTAGAAAGGAAGGCATGGGCAGAAAAAAATTAGCCAAAAAAAATTGGCTTTTTTTTTTTGCATAGAACAAGTTCTTCATTGCCCTTATAGGGACAGGATAGGGCCACCATTTTTGTGGCCCAAATAAAATCGTCCTTTTTTTACTCGACTTGATGGAGCTTGTGGCCCGAATCAGGCCAGATCGGATAGCACATTTAGCAACCTCTATAGATGCATATCGAGTAGCAGTAATTGGAGATGCATATCGAAGGCAAAATTGAATGGACATGCATATGGGAGATGGAACTGAACGATGATGAGAAAAACAACAAAATTAGCTTTAGATTTATAGTGTTTAGCAATAATTCTAATGGCTTCCGTGAATCCTATGTGGCGAAATAGGTGAAACCTTCCTTAAAGTATACACATTAGCTCTAATACCATGCTGAAGAAATTAGGTTTAGGATTGAAGGACAAGGAAAAGAGAGATGACTATAAACTCAAAATAATATTAATAGAGACGATATGATAATAGTGATACAACAAACCCAAGAATTCTATTTATACTAATTGTAAAATCTCAGTCCTAATTAAATACAAAAAATAAGCAAGAAATAATCAGTAGGAAATAATTCTAATAGATCGTTAAAGATATACAAAATTATTCTAAAATATAATAAACTATGGTGTCTTCTCCGGTACCTTCAATAATTTTGGGGTAAAAGTTATCCTACCCAATCATAATGCGTCACCTTAATTAAATGAGTCATATTAGTGGGTCAAGTCATATGGTTCTCATCATCTGATTGGATCACCTAGATGGGATAAAATTACACTTAGGGTACCATAGAATTCACCATAAACTATTTTGAGATGTTCTCCTGATAATCTAAGATTGACATATATTCAAGGAATCATATGAGTGGCAAAAAAGTATTTATCCACTAATCATGATAAAAGTCCTAAATGTCAAATTATCTTTGAAGATAATACGTAGGTGGAAATTGAAGGCAAATGTGATATCTAATTTTTACAAAAGGAAAAGAAAGCATAGAACATGATGGAGATTTTACATTTATTGAAACTACATATGAAAATTTTAATGGTGAAACCAAGGAAATTTGAAAATACTCTAATTAAGGTGGAAGAGAATTTTGTTGATAATTCTAAGGGTGAGACCCGTGAGAGTGTCTCTTTGATGACATCAAGCTTGTTTAAGAAGTTGGATTTAGGGTTAGGGATTAAATAAAAGAGGGATTAGACTGTAAAGTCAAAATAATATTATTATGGGGCCATGTTGTAATAATGTGATTGATGTGATGATGATGTGATTCTATTGTGTTTAAAGTGCATAAGTTAGGTCGTATTTATACGGCTTTGATATTTATAAATGGAATTCCATAATAAGGAAGAAAGAAAATAATAAATATGAAATAACTCCTAAAAGATCTTCTAAGATATTTCAAAATATTTTAAGATACAATAAAATATTAAAAGATATTTTTTTATATATTTTAACACTCTCCCTTTTTAGTTTTAGCTAGTTAAAATAAGCTCGAAGTCTTGGAAAATGCAACACAAGAAGCGCCATCGGAAGGGCACATAATAAAAAAAACCAAGCTGCAATTGAGATAGAACCATATTGCATTTGGTGCAAGCACTACAAAAGAGCCAAACTGCATCTGGGATGAAACCATACTACATTTCAGACACGCACGACGAAAGGGTCAAACTGCATTTGGGATTGAAACCATATTAAATTTGGGACAGAATTGATCGAAGACACGAGACGAGGTGAAACTGATCACAGTCACGAGATCAAGCAAAACTGATAGGAGGAACACGGATAAAGCGAAACTAAACATCGATGCGTGTTGGAGATGCATATCAGGCAAAACTAATTGGAGACACATATCGGAGGTGGAAATGAATGAAGGTGAGTAAAACAAAAAAATTAGATTTGGGTTTATGGCAGTAATGATTCTAACGAGTTCCATGAACTTTGCATGGCAAAAAGGCGAACCTCTCCTCGATGTGGATACCATAACTTTGATGCCATGTTGAAGTAGGGTTAAGGAATAAAGAAAAGAGGGATTAGACTATAAACTCAAAATAATATTAATTTGGGGCGATGTGGTAGTAATGTAATTGATGTGACGATGATGTGATTCTATTATATTTAAAGTACATGAGGTATGCCTATTTATAAAACTGATCGAGATATTTACAAATGTAATCTCGTAATAAGGAAATAAGAAAATAATAAATGATAAATAACTCCTAAGAGATCTTATAAGATATTTCAAAATATTCTAAGATACAATAATGTATTAAATGTATTTTCCAAATATTCTCACAAAGTTGCTAGATTTTGAAGTAGTGTTGTTTTCAAAGCTCAATTGAAGTCACAAAATGGTTAAGTTTAAGGGATGTTGGAAATTCAAACTTGATACAAATATATATTTAATTAATTAATATTCATTTATTGGTTTATTTAAGAGTAAATTATCATTTTGGTCCCTGAAAGTATGAGCCGCTGTTAGTTTAGTCCCTGAAAGCAGTCTTTTCATAGGTTTCTAATTTTTTCCCCTAATGTCCTTTCTTCTATATCAGGAGACAAAGATATAGAAATTATGGCTCAAAATAAAAAAAAATTAGAAGAGAATTACGAAAGAGGTTTTTTTTAGCAAATTTGCAACTGTCTCTTTCTTACGCATAATATAAGAGATAGAAAGGAGAGGATACAAATCCTTAAAAAAATTGGAAGATAAAGTTACGACAGTAGCAAAGATGTATGGAGAAAGGTCGTGCCACATTGGATTATATGGTTTTTACTTGGTTTATTCCTAACTTGACATGACCTCCTTTTCAATACAGCTTTAGTAATAATGTATGAAGAAGGAGATCATTTACTTATATTTAGGATGGTATTGGCTAGTTTTTTGGAGGAAGAAACCTGCTAAACAAAAGAATGAATTTTGTAACGTCTTCAACATCCAACTAAAGGCATGGTTGAAAAACACTTATTACTTTTTTTTGGTTTCATAGAGTATTCTCCAATCCGATAGGTAACAGACTAATCTCTCAGGATACGGTCAGGCGTCTAAGCGGGAATATTTTCCAATAATATTTTTTTCATACACATGAATCTAGGGATTGAACTTAGGACCCCATGCTTAAGATATCCAAGCCCTTAATTCTACTTGAATCAACACTCATTGGCTAAAAACAACAACCGACTATTTTTCTTGTTAATGAGTAATGTCCTATCATTTATTAAGAATATGCTTAATCATGGGTAGGTAACTGTGACTCTTTGACGGTAACTTCTATGTAATTTAAGAATCACTTATGCAATTTAAGAATCTCTTAGACAAACTAAGAGTCATTACGTCACAAACGACCTTCGCATTTTTGTGAGGAATTTTTTAGTGTTTGTAAGTGCTATCTATATTCACGCTATTAAAGGGGTAATCAAAGATAGTATTTCTAAAGCGCTATCGAAGGATATCTATTATAACACTTTTGCTAGAAGATGTGTCATGTGTTGCAACAAAAGATAACGCTTCCTACATGATTCAAGAGCATATGGTCGAAAATGTAGAGGCCATTTTTGGAGTGATAAAAATGCTCTCTAGTATAAGAATTAAGTGTAAGTGAAAATAATCTTACCTTGAGAAGGAATGATAAAAGTACTAACCATATAAGTAAATGGACGCATGTCTCTCATACCTTAATTAACCCCTAGACTGGCCTCTCCTAAACCCCACGCCTAGAGTTGTGGCATTATGGGCCAACAACAGTCTGTGAATAGTATTTGCCCAGCAGGTGATTTCTATGCACATGGTATCAGGAAAAGCTTCAATGCAGCAAGGCAAAAATATAGTACAAATATCAGTAAATCTGCTGGTGTACACACGTATACATAGGTCATGTACTCATGTATACACGCATTTGTTCTGTGTTGCTCTGGTTTAGGAGTTAATTTGTTGGTTTTTGGGCTTGGAGGAGTAGTCATGATCTTGGAAGTGTGGAAATTTTGGAATTAATGTAGACATGTTTGGAATGAGACCATTTATAGTTGGATTAGAACCTTAAAATCCAAAAAGCTATCTACCAAGTGCTTATTTGAATAAGATTTTGAGCCTTCAAAATCCAGTTTGCATCCATCATAATCAAATTTGCTTTTTGAAATTTTGTTTGGGTAAAAACATGGTGGATAAAAGTGTGTTTAGAGGTATTCAGAGTTGATTTTATTGAAAGCTAGAAAGGGGTAACTTTTCAATTTGCTTTTCAAACGGGTTTTGGGTTTTTACTTTGATACCCTCCTCATTTATGTCTCTCTCTTTACTCCCAACTAACAACTACCTTCTCTCTTTACTCTCTAAACTAATATTTGTGTCCTTTTTAGTAATTTACATCTCAAAAGTGATTCTACTTTGCTCTATCCAAACAAAAACAATTCTTTCAAACTCACTTTTAAAATATTATTACGAAACACAAATCAATTTTTTTAACCTTGATTTTTCTAAAATCAATTCTTTTAGAATCAATTTTTCAAAATCAATTCTATCATAATTTCAAACAAACGGACGCTAAGTCTTGGTGTAAGGCATTCATTCTCCTTTTATCTCACCAATGTAGGACTTTTTCTCACTTCATATATCAAACTCGCACGTGCTCTTCCAACAGAATTATGAACTCATGGGAGCTACCATCAAATTACACGAATTTACTTAGAGTTGGATTTTCATTTGTTGACTTCTCCGGGATGGTCATTAAACAGAAGATGGTTTCACTGCTGAGTAAGGCTATTTTGGGAAGGAACACCCTTCTACCTCCCATCACTAACACTCCGTTTGGTTGGATAGAACTATGAAAGAGGGAAGTAGGAAGGAGAGAACTGAAGGAGAAAACTGAATTTTCGACTGTTTGGGAGAGAAGAGAAGTAGGGAGGAGGGATTAAATTGATGTGGGACCCATGTGTTTTGATTTCTTTCCAATTGGGCGAAGATTTTGTGGAGAGAACTTGGTTTTTTCCCATTCTTCCACATCTGCCCTTGGAACTATAACGTGCTCTGATCCCTGACGGTGTCGTGCGGCATGGAGGACGGCGGCTGTGACTGGGCTTGAAGGGGCGGTAATGCTGGTGCGTTGTGGGCGACGACCGCACGGTGGTTCTACTAGGTGGAGTTAGCGAAGGAGCCCGAATACGGCGGTTTAACGGTGGTTTTTCTGTTGCTTGATTTAACTTTAAAATAAGTAGAAGATAATGATTTCGATGATGGAAGGGTGCATTGTGAGGTGCTGGGATAGCATGTGAGAACTTTAAGAAAAAATGCTCAGGGGCGGATAATTCTAACTATCTAAGCAATATCAATCTCTTGTTTCTTAGGGATAAAAATGTCGTTTCAATAAAATTTATTTTCTTTCGTTTCACTTTTCTATTCAACCAAACGAGAGGAGAGAAAACTCAACTTTTCTTTTTCCTATACTTCTTTTCTACTTCTTTCAATCTAAACAACCTAAAAATCTACTCATTTTCTCTTCTCTCCTACTTCTCTTCTTCCTACTTCTTTCTTTCCTACTTCTTTCCTATTCCAAACAAAGCATAAGTATGGAACGTAAAACTAGTTAGGTGAGTATGTGGTGAAATAATTGGAGAAGCAATCACAACATTAGCCTCTCTCTTCAATGGGGGTGACAATTTTGCTTTTTATTTTTAAACAAGGTTTAAAAATGAGGTCGGCAACCGCGATTAGGGTCACAACATTGTGATTTTGGTAGTGTACGCAGCCGTATCGCGATAGCAATTGAGATCGTATCAACCGTAGTTTTCGCAATTATCCGCAATGATGGTAAACACAACGTAACTACAATCGCAACTGCAATTTAAAACCTTGTTTTTAAAGGTATGCTTGAGGTGATCTACTTTCAATGTATACAAAATGCGAATTCCTCTTCCTTAACATTCATATTCAACAATTAAGTGTCTGTTTGGCAACGCAAATGTGAAAATAATACTTTCCGAATCAATTAATTATTTTCAAAGTTACGTGAGAGAAACTTTACTCAACGTGATTTACAAATGTGACTTTGCCTTTGCAATTAATCTAAAACAAACAGACTATTATAAGCCTCCTTCTAAATGTAGTTTCTTAGATGTCTGAGATTTAGGGTCTGTTTGGGTAAACAGCTTAATTAAGCGCTTATAGGATAAATGCTTATCTTATAAGCGCTTATGTATAAGCTATTTCTGTAATCAAAGAGAAAATATAGTCAAATTATTTTCATATAAGTTATAAGCTGTTTTCATAAGCTATCCTAGAGTGCTTATCAAAATAAACTGAAAACAGCTTATAGAAATGTCATAAGCTATTTCCATAAACTCTCTCAAACACTCTGATAAGCGTTTATGCCAGTAGATAAGCCAAAATAAGCTGTTTATAAGCCAATCCAAATAGGCTCTTAATCTTTTGGCTCCGCTCTGTACATACTGGCTTAGGTAATGTAATAGAAATTTAAAAGGCACAAAGTTATGAGGATGAATTTGGATGGTGTACAAGAACAATTCACCTCGTGTCAAAAGGAAAAGATAAGGTCTCACAGAATAGGAACTGGATTCCCAGCAGTTGGGAATCCAATAGTTGGACGATCCGGACCATCCGATACAGGTTTTAATTATTTTTAAATTTGAAAATATTGATTTTGGATTCTGGACCGCTCGATCAAAATCGGACGGTTATCAATACGCTAACTGCATGAATGCAGGGGATCCTAACTACAGGAAAGTGTGATCCCGCAGACTAAGGGATATATACAAATTGGAGGGAAAGGAATTTAATCCGAGAGCAAATGGCACTCTAAGGTGGAATTTCACTTTGTAAATATGCATCAATAGGTCAAATTCCATCCCTTATGTGTTATCTGCCAATTATTAAGTACATGAAATTCAAAAGTTGAGCTTATAGTTATAACCAAATATTATTTCCTTCGTGGAAAAACAATGAAACTACTGCATGTATATAGTATAAATAACATCCAGTGCACAACTTATTGATACAAAAGTCCAATCATCATGCCAGAGGAAGGCCAAAATATAAATGACACATATCAAGACTCAAACAAGCACTAAGAACAATGTGTGCAGTTTAAGACAAACTGAGTGCTCTTAAAGCCTAATTCACAATGAGAAATGTAAGCAGAAAGGGAAGGAGTCCACCGACCACTGCTTGATAATTGAGGCTGCTTGCATAATTAGAAGATGGTTCTGAAGGACCAGGAGCCAAGGGATTATGATCATGACCCTCGTGAGCAGCAACCATCACAACCAAAAGAATGAAAAAAGCTATGAATATGGTGAATTTGACTCGTGAAGCCATACTGTAACAAATAACAATGCCCTGCTGATTGAAGGTATAAAATTCTTCAGCTGCTTCTGGTTTGAATATGTAAGTGGGTTAAGATGATTATATATATATATATATATATATATATATATATGATATCTGTGTGTGTGTGTGTAGTATTGGTCAGTTGACTTTTACAATTCAAGAGCTGTGCCAGATGGCAGCTTCCTTATATGAAAGAGAGGCCTTGGGCATAAACGGTCGGCCTGATGTTTAACTTATCGTTTCAATTCACATCGACGATATAATATTTAGTTTTTTTTTTTGGCCAAAGGATATAATATTTAGTTGACTCCTGTGATTTTTGTAATGATATATTTATTTCAGGTTTACATATGATATATATAATAATATCTCTAATTTCATTTATTAAAACATATAGATATCTAATTTCATCTGTATTCACTTCTAAGCAATGCTGCCATCAGACAACATGTGCTATTTGCATATGCAATGTAATGTATAGTAATAACATTACTTGACTTGAATACTTTATATATTTCTATACATGTTTTCGAAATTGCATGGTTCTTAAGTGAAGATGACAAATTAATTACTTTCCAAATGATAGGTGTGTACATGAAATATGTTTCCTTAGAGCATCTCTAGTGGTAAAATTTTAAGGAACTCATTTTAAATTTTTAAGCAGGTTCATGTATCCCAACTCAAGTTTTTGACATCCGCTCAATTTTCACTCCAATGGGGTTTCTATTACTAAGTTTCTTAACTTCTTTCTCTTCAACATTTCATATTCTCTCTCACCTTTATACTATCAAATGCAAAAAAAAATTATTTAAATGTTATGGAACTCCCTTTTAATGTTTTTTATCCATTTTAAATTTATGGAACCCAAAATTACATGTGACATATTGTAATAATATTTTATTCTTAATAAATCTCTAAGGAACTCTCACTAAAGATGCTCTTACAAACGAAAACATTTTGCTCAATGATGGCTCCATATATAATTTATTGTTAAGACTTTCGTGAATTTGTTCACTTCTAAACTACATAAACAAATAATGAATGAAACCTTTTTTTTTTTGACTAAATAATGAATGAAACTTAGAAACCTTCATTTTGACAAAATAAAATTGCATAATTTATTATTGTTGTACAAAGAATAACACTATAATACTTTAAGGTGTTGCTTAAGTTGCACCACCAAAAATATGATGCAATCATGTACCATTTCTTTAAGTGATCTCAGCCGTCCACTTGGAATATATTGGTTGACCTAGTCAAAGTAATCTTTGATGGTCAAATGTACTTATTTTATATTGTATTTGCATTTTAGTGACGTATTAATATATAGTATTTGCACGTATTTTACTTTTATTTGTCTTTGCACTTAACTTTTTTGGTCTCTTCTTCGTTAATCTCGTCCGCGTCGTCCCCTCAAACCCCCCCATCAGATTCGCCATTCAGACATGTCGTTATGCTTGTTGTCGCTACAACCACGAGCTGTCGAGACCCTTCCCTTGAGTTACGGGCGAGAATATCCGCGAATTAATCTCGTCCTCGCTGCCCCCACTCTGCAGATCCAGAGATTTACAGAAGAGTTCAAACTTGTCAATCCCATCTCAATCCCTCTCCACCAGATTCGCCACTAGACCATGTCGTTGTGCTTGTTGTTGCCACCACCACGAGCCGCCACGACCCTTCCTTTGAGTTACATGCGAGCAGGTCCGACAATGACACAAACCCAGATCTAACGTCATAACCTAGATCAATGAAAGTTACTACCCAAATGTGAGATGTATCAATGTTTTGGGTCAATGATTTTTCATTTCCCTGCAAAACTCGAGTGCCATGGAAGCAGAAGAGCCCTATCAACTTCCTCGTCAATCTCACAATATCTCTCTCTTCTTAGGATTTCGATTCGAATTGGTTGTCGAGAAATTTCATTATTCACTAAGAAAAATGTATAAATTTATAATTATAATTTCTTCTCTTTTACTTTATGAAGTGAATTATTCTGAGAAAAGTCTTCATACTAGGGGACTGAGGTGAAGTTAGCGGATCTGACAACCTTGATTTTCCTCCATGGGATTCAGTTTTTATGGGTTGTTTTGGGTTAGGCAAGTTGATGGTGAAACCCATGGAGGAACAGTGATAGCGGCTTAACATTTTAGATAGACCAAAGTCCCAATGTGCAAATACAGAGTCCTATGCATGCAAATACAAAAGTCAAATTTGTGTTTAACAGGATCAAAAAGTCAGAGTTAAGGTGAAGGTCACCTTGGCTGTTTGATTGGTCTAGAATGCCTCATGGAACTGGTTCACCAGTGCACCATTTTTTAATAATTGCTTCAATGGCCGTGATATTTTTTGTGGTACATCAATGATGGTGGCATTTAATCTACAGTACCTACTACACAATACAAACTAATTGCGTAGTACAATAGGAGGGTGGACCAAGACCAATTAAGTAGCTACTACACAGTACAATCTTATTGCGTAGTACAATAGGACGGTGGACCAAGCCCAATTCCTTAACATGTTAATGTCAGGAAACAACATCTACAAATTGTCATGACTTACATTATATTTGTTTCTAGAGAAAATGAGAAGAGAGAAGTAGAGGAGGAAAGATAGTTTTATGCTGTTTGGAAAGGGAGAGAAGTAGACGAGAAAGAAAAAAATAGTGTAGACCCCATCCAAAAAAATCTCTCTATTGATTAAGGTTTTGTTTGCAAGTTATGAGGGAAAGAAAATGGTCTAATGTTTTTCTCTCTCTAATTTTAAAGATATTTTTATGAAAAAAAGGAATCGTAAAATTTGAAATTATTAAAGGGTAATTTGGTAAATTATATCTATTATCCTCCAAAATAAAATATAATAAAATATTATATTAATTACATTATATATTAATATATGTTACATTATTATATTATATTTATATTATATATATTATTAAGGGTAAATATGTCTTTATAAAAAAATTTATTTTCTTTCTTTTCACTTTTCTATCAACCCAAATGAGTGGAGAGAAAACTCAACTTTTTTTCTCTTCTAAATCTCTTCATTTCTTTCAATCCAAACTATCCTAAAATTTACTCATTTTTTACTCATTCTTCACTTCTATTTCTTTCCACTCTACTTCTTCCCTTCCTACTTCTTTTCTTATCCAAAGCATTAACGAATTAACACAAAACCTATCAATGTTTTTATTAGTATAGAACGAAACCAAATGGAATAAAATTATTTGTTATACATTATTTACAATATTAATAACAAAACAGAATGAAATTTTTTTATTTTTTGGAGTTAATCATGAAAAAATATAACAGAATTTTTCATTATTTTTATACATTTTTATGAAATTACATAGTTGCTTATCTGAAAATGACACATTACTTTCTTTTCTTTTTTTTTGGTGCTATGACACATTACTTTCTAAACGATAGAGGGGTACCTCAAATATTTTTCCTGACAAAAGAAACTATTTTGCTCAAGGGAAATAATACAAAAGTTTTTCGTCAAAATAGTACGAACTATAAGATGCATTTGTTTTTTCCTTCTTGTTATTTTTTAAGGATTTAATTGATATATATGATTAGTGTATATTTTTTTATATTGTCAACCAATCAAAATTTATCACATCAGTTAAAATATTTGAGTTTTATTCTAAATATCTTAAACGTCACTCATATCATGCATTCTGATTGGTTGACAGTGTAAAAAACTTTACACTGACAGTACATAACAACTAAACTCATGTTGAATTCCAACATGAGGGAATTATATTGAGGATCTCATATTTAAATCTGATTGATGAACTCCACTTAAAAAATATATAAGCGAGATTTAATGGTGAGATCTACATGAGAGGATTATGTTAAGGATCTCATCATTAAATCTAATTGATAAGCTCCACTTATTGATAAGCTCCACTTAAAAAATATACAATTGAGATTTAATGATGAGCTCCAATGCGTTATCATTTAACATTTAAAGGACAAAATCACATTCAGTATCATACTTGTAGTCCTGTTCTCCTATCATAATATGACACGCGGAAAAAGATTTCCACATCCATAACATTGTTATCCACTCTTTGTTTCCAAAACCTAGACTTCTCGGAAGTTCGACCTCCCTTCGGGTGAACGTTTTTTTTGCATCTCCTACCCACCAACCCTTCTTCCCTCTCCTAAAATGAAAACTTCCTCTAATTTGTTTTGAATCCTATGCTGACAATGTCCAGATTATGGAAGTCGAGTCAAGGGCCAAGGACTATCCAGCCAACCCGAATTCGCTATTCTGAGTTGCTCAAGTGTTGGGAAAATCTTCTCTCATCAGTTCCATTGTGACATAGTAAGTTTGCTTTGGTGGTGTTTGATAAAATGACTAATTTTGTTGGTGGCTCTAAATAGTTAATTTATTTTTTTCAGAGACTAAAAGTGGGTCCATGAAATTTTTCAAAAATCAATTTGGGTCATCACTCAATAATTAATTTTAATAGTTTAAATAGTTAATTAATTTAATTTATTTATAATGATAATTAATTTAATTAATTATTATAATTAAATTAGTTAACATCATAATAATAATGAATAATAAACTTATAGAAAAAATGTAATATTGATTAAAGATACAAATGTTGCTTAGAACTTAGAAGGTCCATGACAGTTAGGATAGTTATTTCTACTATGACCCTCATTCCGACACAGTCCACATCTTTTGCTGTGATTATTATATTTATAATTAATTTTTGTAATTAACATTTAATTTCTTTAGTTACACTTTTTAACAAACCTTAATTAATAAAATTAATTAAAAATTCAACTAATTTACATCATTAACTATATTTGATTAACAAAATTAATAATAAATTAAATTAGTTTTGATAATTAATTAAATATTTAAATTAATTAAATTAATAAATAATTTATTTAAGCAAAATGATTAACTAAATTAATTAATAATTAAATTAATTAAATAATTAAAAACCATTAAAAGTAATTATAAAAGAAAAAAAATCAACTATAAATAAATAAATAAATAAAATTCCTATTGAGAAGTCGCACCCATAAAGGGTGACTTCAGGGAAATAAAAGTAAAACCATGCTATTTGGGTAATTAAAAAAGAAAAACATGATATTAAAAAAAAACCACCATTGAAGCAATTAATGTGATATAGTTTTATTCTTAATTGTAAAACAAATAATAAAGTATGCAATTTTATATTGTTAAAATGAAGGTTCCTAAGTGTCATTAATATTTGTTTATCTAATTTAGAAGTTAACAAGTTTTTTTTTTGGGTGAAAGAAAGGGACTAGGCCCAACCAAGCATCTCCCAAAATAATCAGGTACAAAAAATTTGGGATAATGTCAAAAATCCTACTTTGACCTTCAAAAGATAAGTCATACTTAGCAAGAGCATCAGTAGCCTGATTAGCCTCACGCAAAATATGGGACCAAGAAAAGCAACCTCTTGTAATATCGAATATTATGCACTAGACTAGCACTAGGGTGAGACTCGTCACATCCATCTATGAGCAATTTAATAGCTATTTGAGAATCGAATTCGACTTTAAAGCTTTTGAAACCCCTATCCCAAGCAACTTGGATACCAAATAAGATATCCCACAACTCCGCCTGGACCACTAAGCAAATGCCAATGTCTTTAGCATAAGAAAACATTACCTGACCATTACTGCTACATAAAACGCCACCACAAGCCGCCTTACCATACGGTTAATAAGTTAATTATGTCAAAAAAAGTTAACAAGTTAATCACGAAAGTCTTATCAATAAAACATATGGAGCCATGGTCATTGAGCTTGAGCAATATATGGGAGGAAAAGTTTTCTTGAGATTTCATAGGCAATGAACGTGGCACAAATGTAGCTAGCCACTCCAATTCTTTAGTTTCAGTTAAAAAAGAATTTGGATTTTCTCATGTTGGAATTCAATATGAGGGGATCATATTAAGAGATTTCATCATTAAATCTCACTTGTATATTTTTTAAGTGGAGCTCATTAATCAGATTTAATTATGAGATCCTCAACATAATCCTCTCATGTTGAATCCTAATATAAGAGGATCCAAATCCAGAAGCATTAGTGATGATATTTATTTTTACGAATGAAAGAAAGGTCATGGGACTGATCACAGGCCACCGACTGTAGTGTATGTTTGGGCCGAAGGAGGCAACCGAAGAGATTTGGGCCAACTGACCCAGCTACGGAGCTTGGCTTGTTTACTGGAGTGGTAGTCGTATTTGAACTTGATAGAACAGAACACAGCAGATTACAAGGAGGAGCGAGACATACCGATACCTTGGTCGCTCTCTTCTTTTCTTTTGCACTCTCTCTACTCTCTCAGTTTCACTTGCCCCTCACCAACGTCTGCGTGGAAATCAAATCACCTACTATACCAACTCTTTCATTTCATTATACTTCCGATTGCTTCATCCATATATCTATGCTCCTTCATTTCACTTCTCATTAGTAACTAAGCCATGTCCTTCACTTCTACCCTCTCTCTCTACCCTCACCCACAGGTAACTAACTCACTCCAACAATTATATATAACTAACTTCTCTCTCTCTTTGCTTCTTCTTCTTTCAAACCCTAACCGTTTTTTCTCTTCCTCTGCAGGCTCGCCTCCGCCATCACCGCCTTCAATCGCTGGCGGTAACCGCCGCCTGCTTGGGCCAATCCGTGCGGCTTCCGAGGAGAAAATGTGCTGTGGTTAAGGCATCTTCCAGCGTTGAAGGAACTCCGGCTCGTAAAACCGGTTCTCGCAGAGTCTATCGCCAGTCTCAGGCCGATGCCACTGTTGCTCCCGTGAAACAGATTGCCAACTTTGTTGCCCCCTTTGCCGTGTTCTTTGCCATCACTTTTGGTATCCGTTGCTTAATTTCCGAATTTTGTATTGTAATTAAGTTGATGATTCTTAGTCAAGTTCAAATTGTTGCGTGCATTTTAGTCATTGATGCATGGATACGGATACGAGTATTGAATATTGATGACCGTTACTGACACGTGGATATGACATTTCTTGAAAAAATAGGATACTTGTAAGAATGGGTACAACATAATTTGTAGTTTTATACATCAGAAATTATATATATCATCTCATAATAACATCCCAAAACCATATAAAACTATCATAAGACATTATAAATTATACATAAAAAACAATAGTTGGGAACATTCCATGATTGAGAAGGGAAAAAAATCGATTTTATTTTCATTTTTTTTATTTACTTTTTTGGCATTTGCCATTGTAGAACACAATAGAAGACTAGCATTTATCAAATTTCTATAATATTCATTGACACAAAATTCCAAACAAATAAAAATAAAACCTATAGGATGCATATAGTAGTCAAGGTTTTAAATTAGGGTTGTGGTTGTGGCCACGTTGCAGGGTGATGTGGTCAATACAGTCTGCAATTGCAGTGCAATAACTACTGTGACCAGGATGTCGCGGCTGCATCAGGTGGTGCGGCCATGATTTAAACCCTTGTTAGTAGTATCTAATGGTGTTTGATAAGTATCCAATACAGTATCTTCAGGGGCAGTGCCTTGTGTGTCCCTTCGGGAGGCATTGCCCCCCCTTAAAGTTTTTAAAATGCTTCTAGTCGCACATACAGTGTTTTTTTCCTTTTAATTTCTTTCCCTTAACCTTGGGCCCCCTCAAGCACAAAATTCTGATATCTAGCTTCACTACTGGGTATCCGATACGGGTACATATCCAACTCTAGTATGGTAGATATTTTGAAGTTTCCGTACTTCCTAGTTGAGCAGTCTTTCACTGTTATTAATATGGTTCTTTTCTTTTTGTTTGTTTTTGTTGTGATTGCAAGCATGCATTATTCGGTAAATTTCATACTAATTTGTTTTCAGCTTACAGTTATCTGGAAATTAGTGGAGAAGCTTTTTGTTCCGGTTCCGAAGCAATTGAAGTCTTCACCCGTGGAAAGTCAATCTGCTTCACAAGGAGTGAAATGGTCTTTTGGCACTGGTACAAATTTGTTATCCCAGCTTGGGGCAAAGATTGAAAGACAATCTAAGCAGAAGCTCAATGAGTTTGCTCAAGAGCTGAGGTCATTTCCAAGTATTGATATGTCAGGTATGCTGGCTGGATTGGTGTACTATGGAGATGTTTATGGTTATCTGATATGCTTTTAATTCAGTAAATGAAGTTTCTCATTGATAATTTGTCAAAATAACATCTTTATTAGAGCATTCATGGACTAAATCTGGTCTAGAGTTTCATGAATACCAAAATTTCCACAGGCTAATCTAATTGATTTTGGACTTCCCTTGATCTATAATCCTTCCAATTGAATCTTTGTGTCCCCTCATTTTATTTTTTTGTTTTTTCAACTTGTTTTTTCTTTCAAATTTTAGGATTTGATTTGATTTTAGTTTTTATTATTTTATTGACAATCTTGGTCTTCTTGGTCTTCTAAGCTTACCCATTTTACATTTTTTAAATATGGATATATAATAAAGCAAATTACTTAAATAAAATGAATTCCGTTCATTTTTTAGGGTATTCCAAACATGGAATTTGCTTTGTAAACCAATTCAGATCCTATTTTTATATATATATTAAGCTCCAACCATGTGATTTGATTTCTAAATCAAAGGAACTCAAATCAAATCAAATCAAGGGAATTCCATATTTTAATGATTCCGAAGTCCAAACATGTTGTCAAAGGTTTCTTGCTTTACTGCAGTTGACTCTATTGACATTATCATTTTAAAGTGTGGGTGCTATTAAAACCAATGGATAAATAAAAGCAACAGTTCATTTATCATAAATTTAATTTGGCAGGACGCAACTTTGGAGATGAAGGATTATTCTTTCTTGCTGAGAGCTTGGCATTCAACCGGGTAACTCTTATCCTTCATCTGTCGTTGCTTTGTTATCTTGTGTATTTATTGCTTAAAAATGTGGTGCCAGTTTTGAACCTGTTCTTGAAAATTATGTTGTGATGTTACCTTCTGTACAGCTGTACCCATGAATTATTTAGAATATTAATTGCTTTAGTTACTTGGAGGAAGAAACCTACAAAACATCTGTCGAAGCCAAACATAGATGTTGCTTTAGATTGATGTAACTATTTTTTCTCTCATAGAAACAATAATAGTGGTATAAATTGTCTCTGTTGATAATGATGTAGAAATGTAATAATAGTGGTGGCAGACGGTATGTAGTTGTAAATTGTAATTGTAAATGTTTGATTGTTAGCTATTAGCCTATTAGCTATGAAGTGCAAATATGTGTATGTGGAAAATGATAACTTGCATGCATAATGGCACATTTATGCTAGGACATGGAGAAAAATCCCAAATTTAAGGCATGAAAATAGTACTGTTTCTTTTGAGTTCTAACCATTCTGATCCGTTTACTTTTCAAGACAATTACATTATTAAGTATACCTATTCTCAAAATATAACTTAAATAGGAATTACATCATTACTTAATCATTGTAATTGATATTGGACATCATTTTGCTTTAAATATCCATCTATGGTCATGATGGATTGTATGTGAAAGTCAAATACACAACATTGACTGGCAAGGTGTGCTTACCTGCCTAGATCTTTAGCTAGTCAGGTAATCCTGCCAGGTTATATGAAGTGAAGGGATGTGAATAGATCTTGAGTGTGTGTGTGTGTCTGTTGTGTATAGATATATAAGGAGTAGGTGGGGTCAATTCTAAAAAAAAAGTGTTCCAAGGTTGAGATATCAGTAAGTGAAACCATTTAAAACTGTCACTTACAATGGACGGGCATTGCATCAATTTCAAAATGAATTTTACTTCGTAAATTACTTAACCATTTTTTATTGCTGATCTAACCTTGTACTCTTTCAAGGCCAAGGGTTTACATAATTGATTGCATTGGGTTAGATGGTCAATTAAATTTAGTATCTGCAGAGCCCCCACTTAATGAGATTGGACGAAGGTTCACATTGTCAAGTCATTCTGGTTAACAGTCTAGGCAAACACGTGCCAAAGAGAAAATTAACACGCTGGATAGACCAGATTTCCAAATAAAATTGTTTCTTCAGGATCAAATATGATAATTTCCCTCATATTTGTTTGATCAATCAAGACGTGTAAATTATCAGTTGATAAAATAGAAGATTACATGGAAACTTGTATTGTCATTATAATTTGTATGAGTCAAATTTTGCTTATATTGAAATTTGCCGGATGGAAGTTGGATTTAGGACCATAATCTTGATCTACCATGTATATTTAACAAGAAAGTAATGTAATTAAAGATGCAATTTGTTGCTATCTGTGTGCATGTGCTAAATATACTTTGTTATATATAGATTGCAGAGGAAGTGAGTTTTGCTGCAAATGGAATAACTGCAGCTGGATTGAGAGCTTTTGATGGTGTTCTTCAATCAAACATCACATTGAAAACTCTTGATCTTTCAGGAAACCTTGTTGGTGATGAAGGAGCTAAGGTCAGTTCTATGCTTTTAGATTTATTGCATCTCTTAATTCAGGATTTGGGTTAAATGTTACATAGAAGTTCAGTGCACTCTTGCAATTTCCATATTGTGTGCATCTGCTAAATATACTTTGTTGTCGTTGTTGTCGCTAAACATGATCTTGCTAGTTGTTGCATGCTTCTGTGACACGGAGCACTTATGAAGTACATTTTATTTTTTGAACTCTTATATCTCAAAATTTGTATTTAATCATTCAACATACAATCTTGTTTCTAAGCCCAAATAGTTTGGAAGAAGATAGGCATGTGGGGCAACAGCTAACAATGCATTTACTTAATTTATTCTAGAAAATGAAGTACCTTTTCCTGAAACAAGAAGCACTTAAAACAGTTGGGATCATTTACAGGAACCTCTGTTAAATTCAATGATAACCGTGTGCTTGATATATCTTGCTTATGTCGTACATAAGCTTTTTCAATTGTCTGATCCATCGTTGTTTGTATTTCATGGTCAGTAATAACCATATTATTACATCCTGATGTTTCATTGCATAGTAAATTGAGTTCGATACATATAAGGCTTATTTGCTCTCTGTTTGAGCTTGTGTGATAAGCTGCAATCCAATATACTGCATACACAAGGTGTGACAGGAATTGCTATGACACCATGTTTCTCTATTGAGATATTTATACTGTATGTGCTAGAATATTTTCATTTCATTTTATGCTTTTGAAGCATCTTGGACTAAAGATTCGAAATCTTATGGCTTACTTAACTAACCATGATGATATCAGAAGACTTGCTATTATTAGCGCTATGTTTGAGATATATTTATTTCCCACCCCCTCTCTCAAACAGATAAAAGAAAATAAAATTGTTGGCAAGTTATGCTGATCATTGTCATACATTTAGGTTTAAATATTGTGTCCATATCCTTGTTCGCAGTGCCTATGTGACATATTGGTGCATAACTCCAGCATTGAGAAGCTCCAGCTAAACAGTACTGACTTGGGTGACGAGGTTAGCTTGGTGATAAGTGTAGTTCATAGAAAGCTGCCTACATTTCACTGATAAATGCTTATTGTATTATGCAGGGTGCAAAAGCTATTGCAGAAATGTTGAAGAAAAATTCGAGTTTGCGGGTTCTTGAGCTTAACAACAACATGATTGAATATTCTGTATGCAATTTACCTAAGCTTATGCTAAGACTGTACATGCTTGTGTGTCTAAATCTTACTGTAATTTGTTTCTTGGAAATGGAGGCAGGGATTCACAAGTCTGGCTGCAGCACTTCTTGAGAATAACAGCTTACGGAATATACATCTCAAGTAAGTAAAATGTCACCTTATGTATTCTGCCAGAATTTTCCCTCCCCCAATCCTACAGATTGAAATTTTAAGGGAAAGACAATTCAATTTCTGATTTTATGATTCTTATATTATAATATTCCCTTGAACTGTTTCATGAGTAAAATTTTAAATCCTCATTCCATATTCTTTTCCTCCTTTTTGAATTCTTCTGACATGATTACTATTTTCAAGTGGCAATTATGGTGGTGCTTTGGGGGCTAACGCATTGGCTAAAGCACTTGAGGGCAACAAGTCTTTAAGGGTACTATACTAATTTTCTTTTTGATGAAACACCCAACTTTATGCTCACATTCTTTTCAGGTTAGAGGCATAACTTTTTGAATACCCACCTTGACCACTAGATCTAATTGTGTTATTCAGTTCCAACACATTTAGCTTACAACACATAATGCTATTACAAATTTCTTAACAGAACATCCCAAATTCCAATTCATACCTAAGAAATATTGAGTGTTAATCCTTCAATTATATATTGTTTTATCACTGTTAGAATATTATAATTAATGTATAGCTGTCAATTAGTATCGGTTAGCATTATGTATTCATTTTTATTAGAATAATTAGGATTCTTGTTTTCATGACTAAATATCTATATATTCAAACATCCGTTGTGTATTATGACACGGTTTCAGCATCTGATGCCTCTGTTTTCTTTCTTTCAACATGGTATCTAGAGCCAGACAGAGGTAACCATAAAACCGTGCTTACCCAGTGGACCCACTGTCCTCCGATGAGAAATTTTCTTGCTCAAACCGGGTTCCTCCTCCGGTTTGCCCTTTCTCCACTACCGTATCTTCATTCCGGCATCTTTTTGGGTCGCTTTTTTCTTCTGCTACCGTCAGCCGCTGTCTTTTATGGCGACCTTTCATGCCAACCACCCCACGATCAAAACCGCATCGTCCTGCGCGGCCCAACTCCCACGACCCAGCCCCAACCGCTCACGCGCCCACACGCGTGTCCAAAAGAATAAGGAAGCAGCTTGTTTCATCGGCGCGTGGCGCCACATGGCGGTTCCAACGCTAGTCCGCCCATCCTGATCGAAGCCCGTTTGCTACTGACTCATTGTGCGCACGCTGTTTTGGTTTTTCCAGTATCTTGTGGTTCTGTTTCTTGGTCCTTTATATTTGATTTATGGATTCCTCTGGTTCTATAGATCCTCCTAAGGCCTCTTTGGCTAATTAGGAGAGGTCCTTGTATTAGTTATCTATGTAACAAGCTGGGTGCATATGATCTATACTTTCCAGCTTGAGGGGGAATGTTAGAATATTAAAATTAATGTATAGCTGTCAATTAGTATCAGTTAGCATCATGTATTAATTGTAATTAGAATAATTAGGATTCCTGTATTCATGACTAAATGTGTTAGGAACTTTAGAACAATGGACTGAATATAGAAGAAAAGAACAGGAAAAGAAAAGGAAAGAATGAATATTTATTGAATGAATGAACAAGAACTGAACAATAGGAGAGTAATTCTCCTTTAAGGGTTTCCCCTTTCACAATCAAGCTTATGCCTCGCAAAGTATAATTCTCTATCTCCCCCTTCACTCTTGTTCTCCCCTATTTATAACCTCTCCCCTTAACTAACTAACTAACTTTGCAATTAATCCTAATTTCCTAATTGGGCTGGGCCTAACAATACTGTCCCTTTCATGAAACAACCTTGTCCTCAAGGTTGGAAGCTCTTTCCGCTGCCTTCTTCCACTGGGAAAGATGTCATTTTGCTTGAGTGTCAAATAGGAAAAATCTAGTTTGCAGCTCTTCTGCTCATAGAATTGGGCTGGGCCCTTTTGTTCCTCAATTGAGCTCTTTCGACAACATTTCAGATTCACATTCCTTCTTCGTGAGACCAGTGTGGGCCTGGCCCATTAGGTCTAATTCTTCCCTCCTTGCTTTCTCCTTACGCAGCTCTCCCTTCTAGATCCATAATGATTCAACTGGCAGCTCCGACAGCAACAAGGCTGGCATTTCTGGTGATGGCGGGTCAGGTAGCTCCGGTGGCAGTGGCGACCTGACCATATTTTCTAAGACCCAAAGTTCCTTGTGGGCCGCAACTGTGAACAACTCACTGCCGTATACCGTCACGTGTACACCGTCGGCTACCGTGAGAATATTCAGATTCGGTGGTTCCGTGGTGGCTGCGGTCGGACTGTATATTCCCAGACCCATAGTTCCCTGGCCATCGAAGGGTAGTTCTGCCTCTGATTGGCTGCCGCATATAAAATGTTCTCCACCTCCACCCTTACGTGGTCTCCAATACAAGGTCATGGTTGCAGTGGTTTCTGCTTCACTATGACGAACTCTTCAACCTTCTTCTTGACTCCACCCACCTCCATGGTTGAATTTGGGTCCGGTTGGTTAGGCTGTGATTTTCGTTGATCATTTTCCAGCATTTTAATTGGTTATGGTTTCCTCTCTGGATCTGCCAGCACCTTCTCCGACGGCAAATTGGGTGATGCAACCTTTGTTTCCCAAGAATTGGGTTCTTCCTTGCTGCAAGAATAGGATTCTTCCACCTCGATCTTCTCTATCAAAATATCACTGCTGCTGAAATTAGGCACTTCAATCTTCTTTGCCCAAGAACTGGGTTCTTTCTCTTCCCCTTCATCACTGCCTACGCGGCTACGCCCTCAGCCTCCTCCTCGGTTGAAACCTATGCTTTGTTGACCGAACCATCGTCTCCATCATCGGAAAGTGTCTCCCCTTTCTTCGACAAACATTCCAAGATCAACTCTTTGATTTGATTCGTATCAGGCATGCGTTCCTTGATGAAAGCCACATCCTTCTGTAACTCAATTAATTTCACCTCGTGCTCGCTGATTGTCTTTTCCAGATTTCCCACTCGATGCTCCATCTCGATCAAGATCCGGCAGGTCGGACCAAATTCTTAGGAACCTTAGAACAATGGTCTGAATATAGAAGAAAAGAACAGGAAAAGAAAAGGAAAGACTGAATCTTTATTGAATGAATGAACAAGAACTGAACAATAGGAGAGTAATTCTTCTCCAAGGGTTTCCCCTTCACAAAGGGTTTCCCCTTTCACAACCAAGCTTATGCCTCACAAAGTATAATTCTCTATCTCCCCCTTCACTCTTGTTCTCCCCTATTTATAACCTCTCCCCTTAACTAACTAATACCTTCTAACTAACTAAATTTGCAATTAATCCTAATTTCCTAATTGGGCTGGGCCTAACAAAATGTCTATATATTCAAACATCCATTGTGTATTATGACACACGGTTTAAGCATCTCATGCCTCTGTTTTCTCTCTTTCAACAATTTTGCTGCATCCACTTGTAGCAATTCTGGCTATCTACTGCCTTAAACAAGCATGATTTACTCTGAATATATGAACAGGAACTTCATTTGCATGGAAATTCTATTGGAGATGAAGGAATTCGTTCTTTGATGGTAGGGTTATCCTCGCATAAAGGTAAACTTGTTGTACTAGTTTCTGATATTGACTGTGTCATTTATGCTTCAAAATTCCTCTTTAATATTTTACAACTAACTGACAAGCAATATTTGTTCTCAAGGGAAACTTACACTACTAGACATTGGCAACAACTCATTAACAGCTAAGGGTGCGTTCAATGTTGCTGAGTATTTTAGGAAGAGCAGGAGCCTATTATGGTTAAACCTTTACATGAATGACATCGGTGATGAGGTATTCTGTCTCTCTGTTGTCCACTATTTCACTCACTCAGTTTGAGCTTATCATAAATCTCCGAAAGTTATTTTTTTTTTATAATAAGAGAAATATATTTTAAGAGAAAAGTACACAAGAAGAGGATGAGGCATCCTCACAAAAGAAAAAGAGAAATCACTAAAACCAACAGACAAAACCATACAACAATGCAAGCAAATCCCTCTGCATGTCTACTAAAGAAACACCTCTAAATAACCTACATGTAGAACACCAAAGGGATGCCAAAAGAGTAACCCTATCTCAACCGAAGCCTAGAGACGAGAAAGAGTCAGAAAATTCTAATGTCGTTCCTCTCCAACCATATAAACTAAAGAACAGCAAAAACAGAGCACTGCCACAGAATTTTGGCATCTTTAACAATGTAAGCTTGTTCAAAGATCCCAAACAACCTATTCCGAAGAAATTTTGCCGCTGAGCAATGTAAAAAGAGGTGAGGCCCGCTTTTAGAGTTTAACCCACACATTTTACACATACTAGGAGACAAAGTGGTCAGAGGTCTGCAATTCTAGAATATATCGTTAGTGTTAATCTTGTTAAGAACAACAGTCCAGACAAAAGCTTTAACCTTTGAGGGAGCTTTAGACTTCTAAATGGGTTTGTCCAAAAGAAACTATTTGTATTGTGAGAAAGACTCGAGAACTGAAAAAAGGATTTAAATGTGAACACTCCCAAGTTCAAGTGTCAGGAATAGAAGAAAGATGGATAGAGTCAACTACAACTCAAAGAGACTATAGCTCATTAACCTCTCTATCATGCAAATTTCTGAAAAAATGAAGGTTCCAGGAGTTATCTTGAGAGTTGAACTGACAAACAAGGGCATGCAAAGTTGATAGCTAAAGAAGTCTTGGAAAAGACTCAGAAAGTGGACCATTACCAACCCGAACATCTTTCCAGAGAGCCATCACCCAATTTCAAGGACAAGAGAAAGTTAAAAGAAGGTAAACCCTGAGAAATAAATTTCCAAGGACTAGCATGAGTGACTCCTCTCACCGAGTTGGTGTCCCACCCATTCGGATGCAATCGTACTTACATTGAATGACTTGATGCCATAAAGAGGACGGAGGAGGATGGTTGTGAAGGATATAAGTCACAAAAATTGCCAATGCCTTATCTTTGGGCACTATATTACCAAGGCCCAACCCCCCTCCTTTGATTTACAACAAAACTCCCAACTGACAAGGTGGTAGCATCTAGAGTCACCACCCTCGACCAAAGGAAATCCCGCATGACTTTCTCTATTTTCCGAGCCACCATCACGCGGTTATGAAAAGGGATAGGAAGTACAAAGGGATACTAGCTAGACAAGACTGGATTAGAGTAACCCAACCACCTAAAGAGAGAAAACCACCCTTCCAACAATCGAATCGCTTCGAGATCTTACAGAGCATTGGGGCCCAAAAGGATAAAGCCCCAGGATTACCTTCTAGAAGGATGCCAAGATAGGTGAAAGGCCACCGAAGAATTTGACAACCCACCAAAGAAGCAAAAGCATTTCAAGACCGAATATTTACATTCACACCCGCCAGACCACTTTTAGATAGATTAATCTTAAGACCCGAAATGACCTTGAAGATTTTCAAAATAGACAAAATATTAACGGAAGAATCAACATCTGGTTCCAAGAAAAACACTGTTGTCAGCAAATTGAAGATGAGAAACTAACATCCCTTGAGAACCAACTGTAAACCCCTTAACCAACCCATTATTTACAACTCTAGACACTAAATGGCTAAGCACATCAACCACAATTACAAAAAGAAAAGGTTGTAAAGGATCTCTTTGCCTCACCCCCCTCTGCCCCTTAAAACAAGATTTAGGTTCACTGTTAACTATAACCACAAAGTGGGAAGAAGATACGCATCCTAAAAGTTATTTCTACCATCTCACACCAAGCCCTTTCCTATCCACGACTTTATCCAGAAAACCTCAACTAACATGATCATAAGCTTTCTTGAAGTCTAGCTTAAACACAAGACCTTGTTTTGTCTTGGATCTAACATCATCCACCACCTCATTAGCAATAAGGCAACATCAAGAATTTGCCTACCAGGAATAGAAGCGGCTTGATTCTCGGATATGGTATCAGAACGGACCTCACTCAGCCTACAAGCTAGAACTTTCGTTATAACCTTATGAACACTAGAGACCAAGCTAGTAGGACGAAAGTCATAGTGTGAGGTCATGCAACAAATAAGATCCTTAAGATGTGTAAGTATTATATTATATATGATATTTAGTTCATTAAAACATTTTTCCCCATAACTGTCCAAGATAAGTTGCCTTTTATGCTGTCAAAACTCAAAACTACAAATGTATGACGTATAAACTAGTTTTGTCTATCTGCAACAAAAATGTTGAATAGTAAATTGATGTGTATACCAGACATAAACATATGTGCGCTTTCTTATGTTCTCTCAAGTAGGCTGACCTGGTGGCTGTAGGTCCAATTGCCACACCTGAGAAAACTTACATTTTCCTTTTGTATTCACAGCAACTACTACTACGACAAAGTTAATAGATCTGCATCTGCTCTCTGCTAAAGCTAGACTCTTTAGAGGACACTTTTTTTATTATACTGAATTGATTGTGTAAAATTATCAGGGAGCGGAAAAAATTGCAGATGCTTTAAAGGAAAATCGATCCATAACAACATTAGATCTGGTAAGAAGAGCTCACTTGTTTGTTGCCATTTCATTTGTATATTTGTTCCCTGCCTTGTCACTGCCCCTGCCCTGGCCAATAGCAAAAGGAAAAACAAAAACGAAAGGGAGAAGTACTATTGCTTGGGACATGACTTGGCTGAGTTAATGTTACAGGGAGGAAATAACATTCACGCTGGTGGAATTAGTGCCATTGCGCAAGTTTTGAAAGATAATTTAGTTATTACAACTGTAAGTGTCGGCAGCTTCTTAGTTTTCTGTCTTTGTCTCTGTTGTTTGTCTTCAATTTTGTATTCTGACACAAATTTTATCTCATTTTTAGTTAGAACTTAGTTATAATCCTATTGGACCAGATGGAGCCAAGGCCGTGGCTGAAGTTCTCAAGTTTCATGGAAACATAAAAACCCTTAAGCTTGGTTGGTGCCAGGTAACCTTTTCACCATAAACCACCTGGAAATGGTTTGTCATAACTTTTGTTTTTAACATACAATACCTTTCCAGATAGGAGCAAAGGGAGCAGAGTTCATCGCAGATGCTTTAAAATATAATACTACAATATCAGTTCTGGACTTGCGAGCAAATGGACTAAGAGATGAAGTTTGTTTTTAGTACCTTGAGTCATTTTCCCTTTAATTTTCCTTTTGTTTTTAAAACCTTCATAAATTAATCTTAGGCTGTTATTGTGTTTTGAATCAACTATTGCAGGGTGCACTCTGCCTGGCCCGCAGCTTGAAAGTGGTTAATGAAGCTTTAACCTCTCTAGATTTAGGATTTAATGAAATAAGGGTATGAGTGTGTTTTCATGTATTTTCTGTTCGTACGGAAATTATAACATCTCTAATCTAATCTTTCCCTGAAACACAGGATGATGGAGCTTTCGCAATTGCTCAAGCACTCAAGTCTAATGATGATATAGCTGTCACATCCCTAAACATTGCCAGTAACTTCCTTACTAAATTTGGGCAGGTAAGTATATCCCGCTTGATTTTGCCCAGTTTTACATTTCCTTCCCTTTTATTTTGTTTCATGGATCTGATTATGCTTCACATCACAGAGTGCTTTAGATGATGCCAGAGACCATGTCTATGAGATGACGGAAAAGGAAATCAACATTTTTTTCTAGAAGACATTATACTTTGCAATAAATTGTTGTTATATACTAGAGCAAGATTTTTTTGGTTATTTTGCGTTTTTGCGGTCGGCAAGTACTGGTAAGAGCTCCTTTCATCAATTTTGAGTTCTAACCATTCATTGAGAGGGAAGTATATAAACTTGTATCAATCTAGCCTGAAATTTTTAGATCTCAAAATGGGTTACAACCTTTGCATATTCTATTGATGTTTTTGATGATATAATTGACCTTCAAAAGTTATTGCAGTGATTAATTTCTTCTTAAACATATCTCTTTTCCCTCTCCGCCCCTTGATCATTTTTCTTTCTCTGCTTGTGTATTATTATTACCATTCCTCCTTCATATAATTTCAAAGCTTCAGGCATGATAGGTTGCCAACGATGAGATGTTGCGTGTAGTTTGCTTTCCTTTTACCCCCTTTCTTTGTACCCCTGCTTAGGATGTTGTTTACTGATTACCGAACATGTGTTAAAACATTGATTCCCGAAATTGTCATGTTAGCAGTGGAAGTTTTTTCACTGGACTCTAGTTATCGGTACTGGACCTTACGTCATTTTCTCATGTGATCGTGTGTGAAGGAGAGAGAGAGAGAGACAAATTTTATTAGTGGCATCAATCAAGATTTATGAAATTTCATTTATAACTTTTGTGTCTATCTGTATCCTCCACATGACCGTATGAGAGAAAAATGACACGAGAGGAACTATTCCGCTAGTTATTATTAGTTGATTTGGAATTGTGAAACTGAAGTTTTGAGTAGAATTGTTCTTTATTTTTACTTTTATGTTATATTTGGCTAATTTCATTGTCTGTGGCCTTGATGCCCGTCGCTAAGTACTCTGGTTGGTGACTATGATAACGGTGTTCTCTGGGGTGGCTTGAGTGGTTTATATTATGTTTGTTATATTATAGTTTGCATATGCGATAGGGTGTGCAAATTGAGTTTCATCTATAAATAACATGTTTTGACAAAACTTATAGTTAGGTTGTATTTGAACATGATTTTGGGTCTCAAACAAGGCGGCATTTAACATGTGATCAACCGTATCAACCGGATGCTTCATTTGCTCATTTAAATCTTAAATTTGTCCATGAAAATATGGTTATTTATAAAAGAATCACGTCACAAGGCACCTTTCAGTTTCACCACCCTCCACCATCAAGGCTGATCAGCATACCACACCTCTTTATTCAAAAAGAAAAATGTTGAGGAATAGACTTTTTATCACTCCTTTCAACATATTTTTTATTATTAGATTAATTTTATATGGGATTCAATAAATCATATGGGCCTAGGTCTCATATTAAATTTTTTTCAATAATAAAGAGTGTGTTGAAAGGAGTATGATAGAGTGCTGCTTGCATTGCTTGAATGAAAATATTGAAGGCTTGTAGACGATGTAAATGGCAGCTGGCACAAATAGAATAGAAAGGATCGATCAGCGCGTCTGATTCTATAGTTGTTTAGTCTAGTTGTGGTTTTTAGTCATTTAACTGTTGTTTTTAACTATGGTTATACCTAAACTTCTTTACAAAAATTTAAATTTACCCGTTTTGATGTTGATGGAGGGTGGGGGGAGGTGCTTGGGAAGGGTGGGGGGTAGGGTGGAAATGAAGACAGAGAAAGTGATTATGGAGATTAATTTTTATTTAATCAAAAGGAGATTTTTAAATGAATAAAGGCTTATATTTAAATTCTGTAATTTACATAAAAGACGGTCAACGCAAGTTTCACAGATGACATGCAAGTATGGGACGATCACTAAACTTTATTCCCTTAATTCTTATGCCATTTTAATGGAGCTTTAAATGATCAAAATCAAAATGATATCTCATTCGAAAATTGAAATTTTGGTGCAGATTTGTGATTTTTAATTAGTTAAATAACCAAATGAAGAATATTTTTTTGATTTCTCAAGATATTCTCCGCGCGTAAATGTGGAGATTAATTCTCAGAGATACTGGATGATATTTAAGGATTGATCTCTCCCAACCAGATTTTTTTCAAGTTCGTTACCACTTAAACTAACCATATGTTGGTATAACCAAATGAAGAATGTTGATGAAGCTTTTCAAAATGTATAAGGCGCCTAAAAATATTTGACTTTTTTTTTTTTTATAGTACATTGAATTGTTGAATCAATTTCTGCTTGAAATTATAAGCAGATTAGAGGCAGGCTTCTTGATCCTGGGAGGGAGTTTAAACGTGTCCAGTCGAATAAATATTTCATAATAGATTAAATTAATAAATTTCCAGTGTACATCAGTGACTCCATGGCCCAATGGATAAGGCGCTGGTCTACGGAACCAGAGATTCTGGGTTCGATCCCCAGTGGAGTCGTTTAGTACCAGTTTTTTCATTTCCTTTTTTTTATTAAATTTGTGTGTCAAATGGGCTTACGTAAAAGGGTTGTCCATCCACAAAAATAGTAGGTGCACGTTTCTGACATGTATGAGTATTATATGATAATGAATGACAGGTTCAAAGTGCATGAGATACGATCATCTCTTTTGGTTTCGACTAATTTGGCAGCGGTTGACATTTCCCTTAATATTAGTATTATTTCTCAATACGCACGTTTCTCAGCGGTTGCATGAGATATTAGTATTGCTCATGATGACGCAAGTCAAACTGGCATCTCTGACACCTAAATAGACACCTCATTCTTATGTCGTCACTTACTACCTCATCCTTGATGTACGTCATCAACTCTCTCTTTATCTGGGTCACCTAATATAGCAGAAGTGTTAACTTTGTGTGGTTTTCCTTCAAAGAAAACCATGTCACATGAACACGCAATTTGAGTTTTTGGTACACTTTGCGTATTGGAATTGTAATCAACAAGTTGATATATATATTTGTAAAACAGCGCCTGAAAATGGAAGTTATCAGCATTATACTGCAAATTTGAAATGAAATTTTACTCGTTGTCTTTGACTTGTGTACATAGAAAATACGTAATCAGATTACAAACAGTTTAATTGATATTATTGTGTGTGTAAATTTTTTTATACTGTAAACTTATTGAACCAGAGAGAAAGATATTGGCCAGAAACCGTTCTTGATGAGATTCTCATTTCAATGAATTATCAAAAGTTACATTACAAATGATACTCATCAGAATATATATATATATATATATATATATATATATATATACATATATATATATAACCACTTTTTACTAAGAGCATCATCTATGACAAAATTTTAAGGAATCTATTTTAAGTTTTTAAGTAGGTTTATATATATGCTAACTCAAATTTATGACACTCAATTTTCATTCCAATGAGGGTTTCTATTGCCAAGTTCCTTAACTTTTCTCTCTTCAATATCTCATATTCTCTCTCTCACCTTTACACTATCAAATGCTAAACAAATAATATTTAAATGCTATGAAACTCTCTTTTTAGGTTTCTTACGATAAAGAACTCATTTTAAATTTATGAAACCCAAAATCACATGTGGTATATTGTAATAATATTTTATTCTTAAGGAACCCTTAAGGAACTCTCACTAAAAATGCTCTAACTTAACAATTCCCTAATACAACCAATCAAAAATTATTGTATGGATGATTTTTAACGTAGTTAGGATAAAATTTAAATATTTTTTAATGATATGTCAATTTATGATTGATTGACATTGTAAAAAAAAACTTTACATTAAAAATGCATATCAAATAATTCCATATAAATAAATGATTGTGAATGTATAAATTTTAACATATTCTTGGAACACAATTATTAATTTTCAAGAAGAATATTCATTAATGATTTTAAATAATTTATTTATAAAAAATTTAAATTATTAACTTTAAATTAATGTTAATTTTTTAAAATATATATTTATTGTGTTTCAGAAACATATAATAATTTTTGTGTGTCGCACGAAGCTTGGTTTAATTGGTAAACGAAATCCTTCTGATTTATGAATTTGGGAATGAGAGAATATTTTATCCCTTAAATTTTAATGTAAAAAAACCAAAAAGTAGAAAAGTGATTTTAGAAAGTCAGATACAAGGTTTTATAGTTTTGATTGTGAATTGGGTTAATCTTGATGTATTATTAGTATAAATGTTTTTATACTATTAAGCAATTATATAATATTATAATCTACTATGACTATTGGGATAAATTATATGTTATGAAAGTTAAATATTTTTAATAATATAACAATATCTAATTGAATAATAGTACAAACAAATTTTACAATAATAATTATAATTAAATCCTCATATTAATTTGTTATTTATTTCAAATAAAATTTTGAACTTATATTACATTTTAAAATTAAGCCGCACTAAAAAGCAAATAGCAAACGAGACATGTACTTTGTTTTTTTATATGAATAAAAATCAATTTTTTTAATATTAAAACATATGTACAATATATGAATCTAAGATGATTTTGTATATATCACAAAAAATACATATAAGCGACAATACGTAACAAAGACTAGGAATGCCGACATTAACTTAGCTGGTCATGGGTTAATTATAGATAGCGATCGATTTGGGTAGGTAAACCAACTAGACATAACATTCCCGGATTTGGATCAACATAAATGTGGCTATGTCCTCCCATTTCTATTTCTCTTTTATCCAATATACGATTCTAATGGAATTGTAGGTCATTTCATTAAATCAGTTGTTCACTTGTTTGTCGCATGAAAATGGAGTTGAATTCCTCTTTAATTATTGGAATTTTCTAGTAGGAGAGAGAAAGATTCATACATTAAAATAATAGTCTAAAAAATTCCAATGACTTAAGAGGATATCCTCCCCCGCCCACCAACATCATGATTGTTTTCTTTTGAGGTTTTTTTATTGTAATAATAAAAGATATATATTTAAGCACCAAAATGCTCATGGATTATTTTCCTACCAAAAATTGTATTGACAATCCTTGATTAGAAGGAAATATGAAAATTCAAGTGTTGTTTAGTTGGTTAATAAGAACAATGAGAGTTTAATTAGAATAAGACTCTCACGCTCAAGTTAACAAAATAATGTGTGTTTCGAATAATCAGAACCCTATTTCATTTTGTCCTTCTTCTATCTATAATTCCATTCTTGTTAACGTTAGTTGGTCTGATCCCACGTTGCTTGTTCAATAATATATTAGTAGTTACAACCTAGTTTCCCGTAAATTAGGGAAGTGGATGCAGTGGTAGTTATCTTTGACCAGAGTCATCACATATTTGATTTTCTAATTTGATCACTAATTGTATCAAACGGTAACTCGGCTTGGTCCAATGGTGGTCCAATAATGGCTCAAAACCCCGGGAGGTATAGATTGTGTACCAAAATGGTCATGATTTTTGTGAGGAATTCCATCCCCTAAAACTGACTTCCCTCAGCAGCAATTTTTTTTTTATTATAATTTGGAAGTCGGCTTTGATCGATTATACTTTCATTTTTTATAATTAAATGCTTTAATTGTATTTTAGTGTTTAGGTTATTGATTTAAGCTTTAGGACTAAAGTGGTATATTTTTAGTGTAAAAACATGATAAAATTTTATTATATCAGTTTAAAAAATTTATTTATATTTTATTATACATTAAATCATAATTAAAAATATTAAAATTAAACAATTTAATAATGCAAATCCATTAAGAACTGTGAGCCAACATACCCACTTGCACAATGGTAAATAAAAAATTCATATTCAAATCTACTTACACACAGTCATTTCATTATATACTACAAATTACACTCACGTAAAAACGTCTTTTACTATATGGGGTGTCGGGGGTTGCAATATACTGGAACTCCTCGTGGTGATATTATCAGGTATAGATCACGTATAGATCCCATGAGAATTGACGACGTTAAAAATCTCATCAAAACATATAGTTACTTATACTTTGTCTATCATGTATTGTCACTAACCATACATCTTTCTCCAGTTTGTGTGGATGCCCTACAGAGATCTTCAGATCTACTTACCACAATATGCATTCTGGGATGCCAAAATGTGTAATGTTTGTTTGTTTTGATATGTTTTTTAACTATAGAGTGACATCAAATGGACAGACTCAAGCTCCAATTCTGCAACAACTATCGGAACCACCACAGGATCTGAATGACGCCACATGATTGACATCTGAGGCAATCACTAAACTAATGGGGTCAATAAACATGAACAATGACTCCCAATTTGGAGGGCACACCAACAAAACATCTTAATAGGACCACCTATTCAGGATAATGTTTTGCAAACCCAAAAATATATTACATGGTTTCTTAACAATTCAATACCTTATGGTCATTGTCACAACAATTACATGACACACGGGGTGGACATAACTCGGATGTTAGCCACTCTGAAAATTTAACCGAATTGCCTAGACGGCGACGTGCACCTCGTTTTGTACCTCAACAATCCACCCTCGAGTTGTGGAAACCATGCAACATGAAAACCTTGAACCGCCTCGGTCATTGGCTTACACTCCAGCACAACAAGAGGGTTCTCAACATTTTGACGTTCGTCGCCACTCTTTCACATCTCGTGAAGATGATTTTATTAGAAATCTGTTTGATTTTATTAGAAATCTGTTTAGTGTAAATGATGGAACCCCAGAGTTGGCTAATGCTTATTTTCAAAACATGTACTCATTTGACGTTTCAACATTTCCCCACCATGCTACTGCTAGTTCTTCAACACCATATATAGGCAAATTTAGAAATGACAGGTCATAACAAACCACTGATTTTAACTTAAATGAGACTGCACAGGAAGATGAACCATCCCTTATCAAGAACAACAAAGGAAAAGTAGAGAACGTCGTCAACTTCATACACGTAACATGCGTCCTTCACGATGTGGGGCTGATCACCATTTAGGAGAATAATTTTGATATAATATTTGTGTTTGGATTGCAATAAAAAATTTAGAATTAATATTGTTGTATTATTTATAATTTTTAGACTAATATTATACAATTTGATCATATTTTTACACTAAAAAACTTCATTTTAATTCTAACCCTAACACTAAACCCTAAACTCTAAATCAAAACCCTAAACACAATAAACAAATTTAAAATTTTAATTAAAAAAACCGCAAAAGGAAAGTATAATCAGCCAAAGTTGATTTCCCTTGTGAAATAAAAAATAATTTCTTAAGTGAGAAGTCGGCATTTGACGTGAGACATTCTGAAAGTGACCAAAATCATTAGCATTTTGGTACTTAATTTGCTTACATTAGTATTCTGGTAAATGATTTTTATTACTATTAAAAATAAAAATAAAAATTTCTTTTGATTTCTCGTAAATGTTCGTGTACTCCCTCATAATATTTTGTTGTTGTTTGCCCCAAGATACAGAACTTCACTTAAAAATAATCTAATCGGAGCCTAAGGATATTGATAAGGGAATTAAAAAGACAATGTTTTAAGAAGAAGTGGTATTATTAATCTATCATGAAGTATAACTTTTAGTCTTCCTATAAAACATTACTTTTAATTTCTTCATTCCTTAATTAGTATATTGTTTAGCAAGACTCAAAAAAATACTAGTATAATGTTAAGAACATTGAGGGTGTGTTTAAAAAAGCTTATAAAGAACTTATTTGAGCTTATAGAATTGTTTATGGAAATAAATTTATATAAATAATTTATGAAAATAGTTTATGATACTTCTTTAAGCTCTTTTTAACTTATTTCAATAAATTTGTTAGAGTAGTTTATAAAAATAAGTTGTTTTTAACTTATTTAAAAAAAAACTTATTAAAATAAACGTTTAATTAAGTTGTTTATTCAGACATGTCCTCATTAAGAAATTAAAAATAAAATATTTTTACTAAAAAAATAATACTTTTGACTTTTTAATATATTGAATCTATATTTTTCTAATAAAAACTTTGTTTTTTATGCTGTAATTAGTTTCCTTAGCCTTTGAAAAAAAAATTACAGAACTTATAAATTAGATTTATGGTGATAACAACTTGTCAATAATTCTCATTAAAGTGAGGATATACGGAATGGAGTCCGGATGATCAATGATGCATTTGGATAAACAACTTTAACTAAGCATTTATAAGGGTAATGAGTTTAATTAATAAGGATAAAAATGAGAGAAACGTTAATAAACTATAAGCTATAAATAAAATAGCTTATGAAGAAAAGCTACAAGCTAATAAGATAAACTTGGTTACCAAACACATCTACTTTGATCAAACATATTTATAAACTAGTCAAATAAGCTATAAGTTAGCTTATTGATCTTGCCAAATATTAAAAGTACAAGAATAAATTTGTTTAAAAAATAATAAGTTAGAATGTATTTATTTGTTCAAAGTATATGAATAATTTTAATTTTTTTTTACAAGAATTCTCTTTTTGATTATTCTAATTAATACATAAAAAATATTAAATATATTTACTTTTTTATTTAATGTTAAGAGGATTAATAGAAAAATATTATTGAAAAATAAAACTTAAAGTATATAAAGATTTCAATCTGGTAATTTAAAAAATAAACATTATTCTTAATCATTATTACTAACCAATAAAATTTTTTTTTTGATGGACATTACTAACCAATAAATGAAGTTCAGCTTTTCTGTTGTAAAAATGAAGACTCTTCGTAGATCAGGTTTCTTGTCGGCCTCTCCTTTCGGTAGCTCGTGTCTTGTTGGACTCAATTATTTATATAATTAAGTATGATATTCAATTAACGCGTCCATCCTATTTGTGTATAATATATTCCGATATACTTAACAGTCTTGTATTATTTTTATAATAATCTTGTATTATTCAATAACTTTTAAATGATATATATTTTATTGAGTCAATCATTGAATCTAGATCAATATTCCTTTCAAATATTAAGTACTAAACAATTTCAAAATAATGTGAAGTTTATATATATATATATATATATATATATATATATATATATATATATATATGTTAGATTTAAACTCAATAATCATATATAAGGCATGCTATCATAAACTTTATTGCGGAAACATGCTGATTTATCAAAGATATTAGGAATACCTGGATCCATTGTATGTTCCCGACCTCAAGCGTGTTTTGAGTCCATTGTATATTCCTGACTTTAAGCGTTCTTCAGAAGAGGAACTTGATCACCAACCTTCACGAACGGAGGACGGCAATCCTGAAACACAGAGAGGGGAGATAAAAGAGATAGGTAATGAACATCCGTTGGCTAGTGTTTCTTTCTCAACTGGGACTCCTTATGCCTTAGTCGCTCTTCAGATGGGGAGAAGAGGCGGTATGCGATGTTGTCCGATGTATTGAGGACCATAGCCTATATATAGGGTGATGGTCAATTAGGGCTCCCATTATTCCGAAATGGGCCATCAATGACATCCACTCATATTTAGTCCATATCAATTAACTAATTTATTATCAAATCAGAAATTTAATTAGCCTTATCACTTAATTTGATCACATATCAATCAAGGCTCCTAATTGATAAATAGCTAATATAATTAATTGACGATATCTGCCCACATTATGACATTGGAATATAATTAAATACAGAATATTCCAACAATCTCCCACTTGGGCCATATATCGTAATAATTATATCAGAATTCTTTAGGCGTGCATCCGAATGTTATTTATCTTTAAATTTCCCCTTTACAATCTGGTCCACCTCATACATCAACAATGAGATCACCGCGGCTGTCGTCACTAATGTCTATTATGACTAAACCCTGACGACCACCACATCAATGCACTTAATAACATAGATCGATATGGATGAGTGACATGAAAATTTCATGCAATGTGATCTCTGAATCATGCCTATTTCCAACTGGTCCAACTTAAGTCTTTAGTGAGATCATTTTTGCAATTTTGCAAACCAAAATCCTTAATGTGTAAATAAATTTTACACACAACAAGATACAAATAAGTTCATAATGAACTCATAAACATAACTTTATTTCTGCAGAAAATCCGAAATAACAAAAGGTTTGTATCTCAAATATAAAACACAAATAGAGACTCCCACTAAACTAAGGCATCCTCAGTGACAACACCCATATGAGCAACATGCTCGTGAAAAAACTTAGGTGTCAAGTCTTTAGTTAGTGGATCTGCTAGCATATAATTTGTCCCTATGTGCTCCATAAAAAACTATTTTTCCTGACCTCTTTTCTTAACTACAAGATACTTGATGTCGATGAACTTCGACTTTGTAGAACCCATGTTGTTGTTGAAGTACAATATGACGGACTTATTTGTCACAAAATGACTTGAGTGGTATTTCAATACCTTTTCTATATGCAACCAAGTGACAAAAAATACTTCAGTCATATCCCGTAGTCGGATGCCTACTATCTTGGCATCCTATAAAATCGGAGTCAGAATTCCACATGATCTCTAAATTGTTAGATCTCCGATATGTGAGCATATGCCCTTTTGTTCTCTTTAAGTATCGCACATTCATTTTGGTTGCTTTTCCAATAATCCTTGAATTGCTCAAGTATCTGCCGTATAATCCTACTATGTATACTATTTCCGGATGCGCACAAACCTGAACATACATCAGACTTCCCACAACCATAGCATAGGGAATCTTCTGCATTTCCTGAATTTTCAGATTTTTCATAGAGGCATTTAATTTGAGACTAAAATGTCTCCCTTAGTGACCGGGGTATTTCCTGGTTTACTATCTTTCATGTCGAACTTATCCAAAACTATATCAATATAGCTCTTTTGTGATAACCCAAAGATACCTCGAGAATGATCTCTAAGTATCGAATTCCTAAGACAAAAGAAGCATCCCCAAGATCTTTCCCCACAAAAATTTTTGTTAGAAATTTCTTGGTTTCGCTCTATAAGCCTATATCGTTCTTGGCTAGCATAATATCAACATATAATACCAGAAAAAAAAATGAACTTACTCCCACTGAACTTGTAATACCCACAGTTGTCCTCGATATTCATCTCGAAACCAAATGAGACAATCACTTGATGAGACTTGTGGTATCACTAATGAGACGCCTTCTTTAGCCCATAGATAGATTCCGTCAATTTTCAAACCATCTTCTCTGTGTCTTTCGAACAAAGTTTCCTGATTTGCATTATATACATTTGTTTTATCAATGTTGCCATTGAGAAACACCGTCTTGACATCTATCTTGTGAAGCTCCAAATTATAATAAGCAACATGAGCCATGATTGTCCTTAAAAGAGTCATTCAATGGTATTGAAGAGAATGTCTTTTTACAAGCAATCATTTCTTTTGAGTATAGCCTTTTGCCACTAGGCAAACCTTATACTTCTCCATATTACCCTTTGAAACCTTTAGGTAATAGGTTAAGTTTCAAAGCTTATTGTCTAGCTTGAGCTTGTACTCATACCTTCAATCTACTTTTCCGAATAGAAACGTCATATGGTTTGATGGGAGTTGATAGAATCATTTTCCATTATACCATTTATCTTATGTTCTTGGAGAAATACTATATAATTATCCAAAATAGTATTCATCCTTTATTTAGTGGATCATGGCAAAAGGCATCGGCTCCTGATACTCTAGTTCTTTAGGGTGTTGAGTTTGACCTTCAGGAATAATTTCCTTATCTTGAATAGGAAGAATAACAACAATATCCTCACATGGATCCAAATTTGCTACACAAAAGCAACTGTATAAATTAGTTCAGGGATTAGAACCAATTCTTCCTCAAAGATAATGTATCTAATCTTATCTCCCCCCAAATTCAATATTCTCAAAGAACTAGTCAGTTCCTGTCTCAAGGTTTCTTTAATTTGGGATTAAAAAAAAACATTCACCTACCCCTTTGACCTTTCAGAGTATCAATACGGTTGCCGCTCACTAATTGGGGGGTTCCAATTTCCTTCGCGAGGCTTATAAGGCCTTACCTTAGTTGGATGTTCCCATACTTGAAAGTGATTGGTCGGTTACTTTAGTTGGTACTCTGTCAAACATTTAAGCTGCAATCTTTAGTGTTACTTCCATAGTGACTTTGATAAGGTAGAATGACAAATCATACTCCTCACCATACCTTTAAGAGTCATTACTGGGACTTAACTATATTCTTGATAACCATATTCTGATCTATTTAACTTTAATGCATTTAATACAAACAATAAAATGTATAAGGCCAATGGAATCATGGATTCCCTTATACAAGTTGCTCAACCCTATTTATAGAGACGTGCCCTGAATGTTTGTATCATAGCGCTCCTTAATTTCACTATCAACTTTACACTTAGTGTCATATGATTCCTCGCTCAATGTTTTACAACAACAGGTTTCAATACCAAGCGATTATAGTATTTCCAGCCCATAGCTTGATTGGTTCCTACAATATTTGAATTTAAAAGACAAATTAAATCCATTATTTCTAAATGAACAAAATTATCCTGATTTGTTCAATAAGAAACCAAAACCAAATTTCATCTAAATGATGACTAAACCAAAATGTCTTTTAACTTCAAATATTAGCCAGCAACAACAATCTAAAATGTCAAGAGCCTTATCCTTTACTGACTTGGTCAACTCCAGTATAGATGCATCTTTCAGCATTATTTGGCCTTCATCAGTTTAGACAATCTATTATAGGCACGCCAAACATGATATTTGGGATATTTCTTCATTAGATACCCGATATCCTTATAAAAGAAATAATTATTATCCTAGTTATTTCTTTTGAGACGGGCCCTTAGCAGCTTTATCCGCAGTTTTCTTTTGTTAGTCCTTATTCTTAGAGATATTTGTCAAATGAGCACTATTTGTCGTCTCTTACTTCATTGTTTCCTTTCTTGCACACCTTATGAAACGAATCCATTCAGATATCATTTCTCTTTATAACAACTATAAGCTGACCTAAACTAACTGAATTGTGCATGAAGGAACATTAAATGCTAAATGCATGGGCAAGTCGTTAGATAGCCCACGTTTTAGCGCCTCAAGTTTATGAGCAAGATTGGGCATTCCTATAACGTGCTCCTTATATTTCTTTTGAATTTATACTTAATGAAAATCTAGCTCTCCAGTGAGTGCTTATTTTCGTCTTTATTGCTTTCAGAAAGCACTTTTTAACTTTAGCAATGAAATCTTAAGCATTAATTATGTCATCCAAAATAATACACCTAAAGGTCTCCAGAATATCGTCCTTTATGATCATAAGACTCGTGCAATTGGAGCGATCACACTTCCTATACTTGATCATCTCTTCAGAGAAATTGAATTTTGTGAGAGAATATGATTTTCTCCATCCTTATGCAAGGTCAAGATCCAAAAACAATTTTAATGTTCTCCTTTAAATCTCAAAAATTCAGGACTTTTGAGGACCAAAATTGAATTAAATCAGCAGATACATAAGCAATATTAGCTTAAAGAGAACATAAGTACCGTAAATATACTCACCAAAATACCCTATGCACCATTAATATTAAGTCTTTGGACAATAACATTAATTGCTAGTGATATTTTGTTGTAATGATCAAACACTGATGATAATTTCTGTCAAACAACAGCTATCTTTGGATACTCTGTTATTCACATGAAAAGGATCTTTATAATCACTATGTATTTACCATCATAGGTGTGAATATAACCCTGCCAAATATTAATCTTCCTTTGGGCCAATTAATATCCGCATGGATGTACACCCACATAATCTTTAATATTTCTTTTAAGTGATTTCCATAAGAGATGTCACCTTGGCGACTTCATGCTTCAATTGACTCACTCGAAATCCAAATTGGCAAATTAAAGACCCAAACAAGTTGTGCCTTCCTTTGGGCTGACAACAACTCGCATGAATAATTCCATACTACATCTTTTGTAAATCCAATTGAATCAAATTTACGAAACATAGGTTACTTCGGCAACGTGTTGTTTCAACCAATTCAACCAAAATTAACAGACAAATTTAATAAAATGAGGGGTCCCAAATTTGCCCTTTTCACACAAAAAAACATGGAAACCTTAATGCTTAGTATGAAAGGAACCTTTAAAAAAAAAAGATTCTTTTAATATGTGAACTTTCCCAATAGGTGGCTTTATAGTTCTAACTTTGGTCCTTAGAGTCTGGACCCATTTCGAAATATTACTCACAACCATAGGTAAACTATTAGAAGTGGCAATACCTCGAAAGGAATCATTCCAAGTTAGGCCTTCGTGATAACCAAATAGGATGTACATCCAGAAGGCTACTACTACTCAACCTTCTACCTATCTCACGTTGCACTCTGGCCCGGATATAGGGTCTCGCTCATAAATGTGTGAGAGAAGTGTAACAAACGCGTTGCTCAACATAATGAGACCATAATGGGAAAAAAGCAAAACTTTTCCCAAAAAAAAAAAAACTATAGAGGACTTTCTTGATCCAAAACAGCATATTAATTAAATTTATATATATATATATATATATATATATAGATATATCAACTTGATGGCCATATTAAATATATATTACAGATTCTCATTATCCATAAATATAAACACATATATAAAATAATAATTATATACAATTGCGAATGCAATTTTTTTTGGATACGGAAAAAAAAATGCAATCCATTAAAAAGGAAACATTGACGTACCAAACAAAACGAATTATATTTAATAGTTAATCAGAACTATATCTGATCAAAAAACGAAAGCACAACCAGTTCAAAAACATGTATAGCCATCAAAAAAATTCTATTTCCTTTTATAATTCCTAATTTTCAAAATTAGGATTCAAATCAAATAATCCCAATATATCAAATATGAAGACCCGCTCTGATACCACTTGTTAGATTTAAACTCAATAATCATATACAAGGCATGCTATCATAAACTTTATTGCGGAAACATAATAACCATATATAGCATGCATCTCTATTATCAAGAATAACTATAACTTGATACCTTAGGATTTACAACATGCTAATTTATCAAAGATATTAGGAATACCTGGATCCATTGTATGTTTCCGACCTCAAGCGTGTTTTGAATCCATTGTATGTTCCTGACTTTAAGCGTGAACTTGATCACCAACCTTCACGAACGGAGGACGGCAATCCTGAAACACAGAGAGGGGAGAGAAAAAAGATAGGTAATAAACACCCGTTGGCTTGTGGTTCTTCCTCAACTGAGACTCCTTATGCCTTAGTCGCTCTTCAGATGGGGAGAAGAGGTGGTATGCGATGTTGTCCGGTGTATTGGGGATCATAGCCTATATATAGGGTGATGACCAATTAGGGTTCTCATTATTCCGAAATGGGCCATCAATGACATCCACTCATATTTAGTCCATATCAATTAACTAATTTATTATCAAATCAAAAATTTAATTAGCCTTATCACTTAATTTGATCACATATCAATTAAGGCTCCTAATTGATAAATAGCTAATATAATTAATTGACGATATCTGTCCACATTATGACATTGAAATATATATAAATACAGAATATATCAACAAAATATATATATATATATATATATACACGATAAGAATTTTCAACCCAACAAATGATTTTGGAAGAAAATTAGCCAATAAAAAGTTATTCACCGTGTAAGAATGTCTATAAATTACAATAGATCAGTCAAAATAAATAATTACAATAGTGTAAATGAATCTCCTTCGTATACTCTACTTTAAAATAATATATATCTTGATATCCATCCACACCCACATCAAGATAAGTATATGACTGTTCACTCCCATCCCATGTCCCTATACGGTAAATCTAGGAAATTTATCTCAAATACGCTGTGGTGGCTTATAAATAAGGGTGTTGAGGAGAGGCCACTATTATTATACATACATCTATCTAATAAATCAAACAAAGCATAGAAAAGAAAGAAAATATGGGTCTGCAAAGGCACAGCAATATCCATGTCATAGTTGTCCCATACCCAGGCCAAGGCCACATTAACCCTCTCCTCCAATTTGCAAAGAGATTAGCCTCAAAAGGTGTCAAAGCCACAATTGCCACCACCCATTACACCGTGAACACCATCAATGCACCCAACGTCGGGGTTGAACCTATCTCTGATGGGTTTGACCATGCTGGCTTTGCACAAGCCAAAAACGTTGAACTGTTTCTCAGTTCATTCAGGACTAATGGCTCAACAACCCTGTCTCTCCTCATTGAAAAATTTCAACACACAAGCACCCCCGTCTCTTGCATTGTGTATGATTCATTTCTACCATGGGCTCTTGATGTGGCCAAACAACATGGCATATATGGAGCCTCCTTCTTCACAAATTCAGCTGCAGTCTGCAACATTTTCTGTCGTATACATCATGGTTCCCTTCAGCTTCCTGTCAATATGGAAGACCTGCCCTTGTTTGTTCGTGGTCTGCCTCCATTGAATTGCCAAGACCTGCCAAGTTTCATAAGATTCCCACAAAGTTACCCTGCTTATATGGCAATGAAACTGAGTCAATTCTCTAACTTGAACAAAGCTGATTGGATGTTTGTAAACACCTTTGAAGCATTAGAAGGCGAGGTACCAATTCAATCCGTATAAGCATTTATATCTCCTTCTCCGATTCTGCAATCAGTTTATATAAAATTTATTAGTTGTTAGCTATATTTATATTTAAAGCAACACTAACAATACTCTCTCCAACACAGTCTTTTTTATTGATTGATTTCATGTGAGACCCACTATATAAAAAGTGGGTCTCATATGCTGTTGAACCATTTTATGTTTTATTGTCTTTTGCTTTTTCTAATTCATTATGAGTTTATGACATGGTTGATGATTATTTTCTTGTGTCTGAAAGGTGGTGAAGGGCCTAACCGAGCTCTGTCCAGCGAAGTTGATAGGTCCAATGGTTCCTTCTGCTTACTTAGATGGGAGGATTGAAGGGGACAAAGGGTATGGAGCAAGTCTATGGAAGGCACTAAGTGAAGGGTGCATCAAATGGCTGGAAGCAAAGGCACCTCAATCTGTGGTGTACATCTCCTTTGGAAGCATGGTCTCCTTGACAGAAGAACAGATGGAAGAGGTGGCTTGGGGATTGAAAGAAAGTGGTGTGAGTTTCTTGTGGGCTCTAAGAGAATCTGAGCACTGTAAGTTGCCTTATGGGTACATAGACTCCATAAAAGAAAAGGGTCTAATTGTCACATGGTGCAACCAACTAGAACTGCTTGCTCACCAAGCAATTGGGTGCTTTGTGACCCATTGTGGTTGGAATTCCACCCTTGAAAGCCTGAGCCTTGGGGTTCCAGTGGTGTGTTTGCCACAGTGGGCTGACCAAATGCCTGATGCTAAGTTTTTGGAGGATATTTGGGAGGTGGGTGTAAGGCCCAAGGAGGATGAGAAAGGAGTTGTGAGGAAGCAAGAATTTGTCACAAGTTTGAAGGTAGTAATGGAAGGTAAAAGAAGCCACGAGATCAGAAGCAATGCCATTAGGTGGATGAAGTTGGCTAGGGAAGCAGTTGATGAAGGAGGCAGCTCTGATAAGAATATCAATGACTTTGTGAATCGTTTGATGAACGCAGATAATAGGAATGGAAATTTGAACGGCTACTAGAGTAGAGTGGTTATTCTCATCATTAAATAATACTGATTTATGAGGAAATAACAGTAGTGGCTAGTAGCCTTGTAGAGTTGGATTGTGATTGGTAGTGCATGTATGCAGTGCCGGGTTCGTTTGTATTCATTTTTTTTAATGGTTTATGAAAATTTATAAGAATCTGTGGCACTTTTGTCTGTTCAAACCCTTCTCTTCTACAAATGCTACCAACTACATTGACAACACAGAAATTAAATATAGGAGAGAAATATTTGCTGCTATCATGTTCATCCTGTCTGTCTCTTTAAGAAGTAAGAACTAGAATCTCCCTGAAGACTGTAAAAGTGGTATCAAACTTTTCACCGCAGAATTTATTGAAGAGACTAATCAATCAAATTATTATAGCTTATAATTCAACGAGTCAAATTACTTTTCGCCTTCGATTCACATTCCACAATCATCCACCATCCAAATTAAAGGTCTCCAAACTTCTGCCAATGTTATGTTAGCAAGTGTCTCTACAGAAGAACTTAACCAAGCAGAGACACTTGTTGATCAGATACAGTATTTACAGAATTTTCAATTGGAGAAACCTGTGGCATATTTGAATTATAATTTACACATCCCAACATTGTGTACAAAGCATGGCAAGCAGTTATGGTGAAGTTGACAGTTTATGTTATGCAAACACAAGACCGCAACACCTTAATGCTGAAAATGATGCAGTAACATCTATAAGCCTACAGTTGAAGATTATTTCATGGAAGTATTCTTCTTCTGGAACTTTCCTCTGGTCTGGCTCCTCTGAATAGAATAAGCTTCTCACAAAAATAAGGTTTCATATTTTGCTTAATATCTAGTGCCATATAACTGTGTCTACATGTGCACATGCTCACTTGCATATGTTGACAACCTTTATAACATATGCATAACGTGTGTGTGTATTTGAAGCCCATACATTTGTGCAATATGGTTTGTGTTTAAACTTATACTCCGAGTTTTATGGCTTGTTCTTATTGAAACTCTCTTAACAAGGGGAGAACATTGCAGTCATCCTTGTCATATTGTCCACCTCATCTAAACAAGAACATAAAAGAAACATTTGGGAAACTTGTGAACAAATATAGAGGTAAGGCTCATATAATTCACACAGATTGTTGTTTTTTAAGATATAATTTGTTGTTCTTTGTAAGTCTTGTTTATTGAGCTAATGTTGTTTGAAAGCATTGGGTGATGATGGGAGGTCGTTTAGTTATTACAAGGCTATCACAATGATTGAGAAGTTGCCATTTAATATTGAAAGCGCTGACCAGATTGTTGATGGCTATTGAGTACTAGAGTTCATGATCTAGTATAAAATGTGAGAAAAAGTAAGAAAGTGATGGACAATGTTGAGAGAGTAGAGAATTTGAGATGAAAGTAACCGTAATTAAATGATTTTAAAAACCGAAACAGATCTTAACTATTTTATACTGGGCTTTAGATGACTATTGATGGCGGTCATGAAGGCACTTAATCTTGAGATCAAGGAAACTGTAACAAAGGTAAACATTTGAGAATCACATTCAAATGCACTTGGGAATTGAAGAAAACGTTGATCTCCTCTCAAAGTAGCCACAAGTGAACACAGCCAATAACTCGTCTCAACAAAGTATCAAACAAGGAAGATAGAAGCCATGAGAACAAAAGTTGATCATGTTGTTCCAGTTGAGATACGCAGATCTCAGTCTTCCAAGATTGCGATTTTCATGAGACAAACATCAAAGGAATCTCCGGATTCACCACAAAATGCAGCAATAGGTGGCCTTTGATGACAGCTTCAACTTGTCGTTTCCAGATGAGAAAGTTTCTCGCATAAAGTTTGACAGAGATCACATGAGAAAAGTTCACTGGACCTGAATATAGAATCAAAGAAGAAAGATTGTGATTTTCAGTGGCAATGTTAAAGGATTTGAAGAATTTTCAATGATTCAAGATCGAAAAGAATTCAAGATACCATAATAGAGTTCATGATCTCTGAGATAATGTGAGAAAGAGCAAGAAAGTGACGGAAAATTATGAAAGGGTATAGAGAAAAAGAGAGAAATTTAGGATGAAAGTAACTGTCATTAACTGATTCTAAGATCTGAAACAGATCTTAAGTGTTTTATAGAGGGGTCTAGAAACATCTAGAGGATCTAGAAGCTATGTCTAAAAGCTACAAACAGAATATACTAACAGGACATAGTTGTCATGACAAGTAACTACCTTATACACATAAGTAACTCCGCAGTATAACATACTCTAACATTGAGGCATCAAATGATGATTGTTATTAATACATAGTTGTTTGGTTCTAATTTTCAGTTATGCTGCTCTGTTTGTTTTTTGGCTTGTGAAAATTGATTTTTTCATTGATGGTACAACATCCTGAATTTGGACCTCAATAAGACATTTTGTGTCTTCATATGCAATGATTTCTCTTTTACGTTTTGTCATATATAAACACAAGCAGTTGTGCTTACTATGTCCAGATTCAGGAGATAATAACTACTGGAAAGTTATCCAAGTTGGATGACTTTGAAACTAATGAGAAGGTATTTACTTTGAGATCCACGAAAAATTGTAAGTATAATTTAATTTTTTTTAGCTTGATCATTCATAGTTTATTTTTATCCATGATCCTTGTGCGATTGCATTTGCATTTTTATTTATTATCCATTAAGGGCGGTTTTCATTTCTGTCTAATGTGTAACTCCATTAGTTCCATATAGAGCGAATGGTTAGTTTACTATATAAAAAAAGAAAAACTATACTTATGATTTATATTTGTTATCTTTTATTTTTTTGTTTTATCCACGTGTAATAGATAGGAAATGCCAGATGTTATTCAACATGATAACATTTGTATATTTTGACATTTTTAGTGCAATCCTGCTGTTTCTTTTCTTTCCCCTTCTTTAGTTATAGGTGCAAACAATATCCTTATTTGGAGAAATATGGCGTATAGGTCCAGCCACAGCACTCAAATTGTATGAGAAAGGACATTGTACATTAGATGATCTGAGGAATGATGATTCAGTTACAAATGCACAGAAATTAGGGTTAAAATGCTTTATGATATCAGGCAACGAATTGGTTATGTAGTTTTCAGTGTTGCTTTTATCTTCCATCTCTCTTTAATGATGTGTGTGTGTAGAAGTGTTGTTCCGAGTTCTTTGAAATAACAAGGGGCTGTTTGCTCATCTATCACTGATTATGTAGTTTTGTGCTGCTTTTATCTTGCATCTCTCTGTAATGATGAACAAATTGGCTTTCGTCTTGGTACTCAAAGTCAGTTAGGACACGGATAATATAGACATTTGGGATGCTACTGGCTAAATTTAGGAATCTACAACTTCTGAGATATATCTTACTTCCTCATTTCAGTTCATTCTATCAGTTATAGATTGCAGATAATTTCTATAATACTCGCACGAATCAACATGATTTTTTGTTGCTCCGCCAGTTTGATATTGTTAGAACATGCAATGGCAGCAGAACCATAAAACATAGAAACCATAAACAGAGGAGAGGAAAAGGGGAGAACAGGGCAATTTCGTTTTCTCCAATAATACCATACATATTTTCATGTTTCATTCATATTTATATGAAATACATAGTCAAAATCACAGCCCATACTATGCTGTCATGACAGGACATATACCCACTGTCATTAGGTAGATAACCATTCCTCTATACTGAAATATTACCAACTAAAGTAAACAAAATAATTACACCCATTAGCAAAGAAGTATTTATGAAAAGTTTTACAGGGCATTACTCTAACACTCCTCCTTAAAACTTTTCTTAAAGACTCCCAGCTTGCTTCTTAGCTCATTAAACTTAGCACATGGAAGTGCCTTAGTAAGAATGTCTGCCAATTGCTCTTCAGACCTGCAATGCATCAACTGAACATCTCCATTCTGCTCCGCTTCTCTTATGGCATGAAATTTGACATTGATATGCTTTGTTCTCCCATGCTGAATTGGATTCTTAGCAATAGATATGGCTGATTTGTTGTCACACCATAGCACAGTAGGTTCCATTTTTACTTGATTACAATCAATCAGTACCTTTCTAATCCAAATAGCTTGATTCGAAGCAGCTGCTGCTGCAATATACTCAGCTTCAGCTGAGGATTGAGCAACTACCTCTTGCTTTTTGGAGTTCCATGAAAACACTCCACTGCCAAGTGAAAAAACATACCCAGTTGTGCTTTTAGAGTCATCAATAGATCCAGCCCAATCACTGTCAACAAAGCCTTCAAGTTTCCCATCACTTTTGCAGTACCAAATGCCAAAATCAGCAGTACCTTTAAGGTATCTCAGCACTCTTTTGCCTACACCAAAATGTGTTAAGCTTGGTGAATACATGAACCTTGAAAGCAAGCTAGCAGAGAACATCAAATCTGGTCTAGTTGCTGTCAAATAAAGAAGGCAACCAACTAAACTTCTGTACTGAGTTGTATCTGCCTTTGCATCACCATCAGCCTTGGAGAGCTTTTCATTTATAGCAAGAGGAGTTGAAACTGAATTGCAACTCTCCATTTTGAATTTTTTTAGCAAATCGTTGGCATACTTTCTCTGTGAGAGAAAGATTCCATTATCAAGTTGCTGTACTTCCATTCCCAAAAAATACCTCATCACTCCAAGGTCTGTCATTTCGAAAAACTGCATCATGCTTCTTTTAAATTTGCCAATTTCATCAATATCATCACCAGTAACCAGCAAATCATCTACATAAAGTGAAACTATAAGTTTCTTCCCATTGCTACAATTTTTTACATAAAGAGTAGGCTCATTTGGACTTCTCCTAAAATCATTTTGCAGAAAGTGTGAGTCAATTCTGCTGTACCAAGCTCTTGGAGCCTGTTTCAGCCCATACAAGGCTTTATGAAGCCTATAAACTTTGTCTTCATGGCCTGCAACAATAAAACCAGCAGGTTGTTCAACATAAATTTCTTCCTGCAAAACTCCGTTTAAAAAGGCTGATTTAACATCCAAGTGAAAGATTTTCCATCCATATTGAGCTGACAGGGCAACAATTAATCTAATTGTTTCATGCCTAGCAACTGGTGCAAATGTATCACCATAATCAACTCCAGCCATTTGAGAATACCCTTTCACCACAAGTCTAGCCTTGTGCTTATGAATGGAACCATCAAGATTTAACTTTGTTCTATAAACCCATTTGACACCAATCACATGCTTGTTCTTGGGCCTTGAAGTGAGTTCCCAAGTACTATTTTTGTTGATCATAGTCAGCTCCTCCTTCATTGCATCATTCCATTCTGTTAGCTTTGAAGCCTCTTCAAAACAAGTAGGCTCATTCATCACAAAGTTGCATTTTTCATAAATTTCAGCCAAGGACTTGGTCTTTAGCACTGGAGAATCAGATTCAGCTATCTCACTTTCATTTTCATTTGTAGCTTGCTTCTGTTTATTAATTGTATCGGGAGTGGTTGTTTGCTGTACAGAATTTATACTTCTCTTAACTTGATTATTTTCCCAATCCCAATATGCATTCTCATCAACTTGAATATCCCTGCTGATGACAATTTGTTTTGACTTCATATTGTACACTCTATAACCTTTGGAGCTTGCAGCATAGCCCAAAAAAATCCCCATTTCAGCTTTGTCATCCAGTTTGGATCTTTTAGATGCTGCAACATGAATATAGCATATTGATCCAAAAATCTTCAAGTGTTTGGCAGAGGGCTTCACTCCTATCCAAGTTTCAATAGGTGTTTTCCCTTGAACAGCTCTTGTTGGCAGCCTATTCAAGAGATATACTGCTGTATAAACAGCTTCAGCCCAGAAGCTTTTTGGTAGTTTTTTTTCTGCAATTAAGCATCTTGCCATCTCCATAACCGTTCTGTTTTTTCTCTCTGAAACTCCATTCTGCTCAGGAGTGTAGCTAACTGTCAATTGATGAACAATCCCCATATCTTCACAAAACATATTAAATTCATTGGAGGTATACTCCTTCCCATTGTCTGATCTCAACATTTTAATCTTGCAGCCACTTTGAGACTCCACCATAGCTCTAAACTTTTTAAAGACATTAAAAGTTTGAGCTTTGCTTGACAAAAAATATATCCATGTCATTCTAGTCAGATCATCAATAAACAATATAAAGTATTTGTTCTGGCTTAGAGAAGGGACACTCATAGGACCACACAAGTCAGTATGAATAAGCTCCAATTTGTTCTTTGCCCGTGTGACATTTGCTGATGAAAAAAACTTTCTATGCATTTTCCCAAGTTGACAAGCATCACATAAATCATCAATACAACTTATTGCAGGCATGTCTCTAACCATATCATGGGATTGCAGGAATTTCAATGCATTCATGTTGAAATGACCATACCTCTTATGCCATAGTGTAGAATCATCATGTTTTGAAACAAGTGCTGATTGATTCACTTGATTAAAACTGATTGGAAAACTATTGTCACACATTTCAACCTTAACAACTTCTGAATCATTAGAATCCAGTATGATGCAGCCATTATTTTTAAATGAAAGTGAGTATCCTCTCTTCATTAATTGTGCAACACTTAGCAAATTCTGATCCAAGTCAGGAATAAACAAAACATCATGAATTAACTTAGGACCTTTGCTAGTGTAAACTGAAACTGTACCTCTCCCATTAGCTTGAACAATTTCTCCATTTCCAAGCTTGACTTTGGTTCTAACAGCCTTGTCCAAAGAAGTGAAGAGTTTTGAGTCCCTTGCCATGTGATTTGTGCACCCACTATCTACATACCATACATCCTTTGAAGCTGAAAAACATGCTTGAGCAGCCATAAACAAGTGATCTTCATTTTGGGGTTGCTCATCAGAGAAGTTGACTTGATGTGTAGGTTGTGGTTGAGATTGGTTTTGCTTAAATCTACAAAACTTTTCTCTATGTCCCCACTTTTTGCAATGGTTACACTGAATTTGAGGCTTCCCCTTATACCAACAATCTTTTGTCATGTGGTTTGTTCTTTTGCAAGTTAAACAAGGAGGAAACTTGTCCTTTGCTGTAAATTCACTTGAACTCCCATCCACCTTACTTTTTCCTTTTTGATCACCCCATTTTTTATAATTTTGCTTCTTTTGATCCTTCTGACCAGGTTGCTTCCCCTTGTGTCTAGCTTGAAATGCACCTTCAGTTACATCATCCATTCTCATAGAAATTCTTTGTTCTTGAGCTTGCAATTTACTGACCATCTCAGAAATAGTTAGTTTCTTGAGATCACATGACTCTTCAATGGCAGCAACTTTAGCTTCAAATTTTTCTGGTAGGCTGATCAGCATCTTTTCTACTACCTTGCTGTCTTGCACAGCCTCACCATACAACCTCATTTGGTTCACCAAGTGGGACAGCTTTGAGGTGTAGTCCTTCACAGATTCATTTTCCTTCATTTTTAGCATTTCAAACTCTCTTTTTAGAGTCAATAGCTTGATTGACCTTACCCTTTCATCACCTGCATACCTTTCATTCAGTTCATCCCATATTTGCTTGGCTGTTTCCAGATGCATAATACTTGTAAACACATCATCTGTTAAGGCTGAGTGCAAACAGCTAACAGCTTTCTCCCTCTTCAACGTCTCCTCTTCATGTTGCTTCATTTGAGCTATTGTGGGGTTAGCTCTCAATGGTGGAACTTGCTTGTCTTCATCAACATACTCCCATAAGCCAAAAGACTTCAAGCATGATCTCATTTTGACCACCCATATGTGATAATTTTCCCCAGAAAATTGAGGAACAGCAAAGACAGCATTGCTCCCTGAAGCCATTTGATCACTTATGAGTATTTAAACTTTCAATTTTACTTGATTCAGACCCACAGCCTATAAGAACACAGCTCTAGATACCACTGTTAGAACATGCAATGGCAGCAGAACCATAAAACATAGAAACCATAAACAGAGGAGAGGAAAAGGGGAGAACAGGGCAATTTCGTTTTCTCCAATAATACCATACATATTTTCATGTTTCATTCATATTTATATGAAATACATAGTCAAAATCACAGCCCATACTATGCTGTCATGACAGGACATATACCCACTGTCATTAGGTAGATAACCATTCCTCTATACTGAAATATTACCAACTAAAGTAAACAAAATAATTACACCCATTAGCAAAGAAGTATTTATGAAAAGTTTTACAGGGCATTACTCTAACAGATATAAAGCATGACATTGAAAACTTGGTTATGGGGCGGTTGTGCATTTGTGGGGCGATCTTATAGATGTGGGAAAGCTAGGTGTGGGGACATTGATATCATTATTACATCCTACTGGAAAATGGTACGACTTCATTTCTTATAACCTTTTTCGTCATAAGATACGAACGGATAGGATATGAGAGCTAGATAAGAATAGGATATGATAGGATATGAGTATGATAAACTCTTATCCTGTCTGATGTTTGATACGCATCAGATAATAATAGGATATGATATAAAATATTCACAAATGATAAAATTCCCCTTATATCAAAATTACATTTTTTTTCAAAAATAAATTTTAATATTATGTGATTTTTTTATACATTTAAATTAAAAAATATTTGATAGTATATATTTTTGGCTGTTTAATGATACATTAATCCATTTTTAAAATTATAAAATTAATTTTTTTTCACTTTTTATAAAAATTGCTAATTAAGTCATATATTTTAATTAGTAATAAGGTTGACTAATTAGGTTTGAAATCATAATTAAATAATAACAATATTAAGGGTAAGAGATAAAAAAGAAAACATTTTTTTTATTCTATCTTGTTAGTTCTAATCCAGCTCCACCCTCAGAATAGAATTATAATTAAGTAATAAGATATGATAAGCTAACAGGATAAGCTTATCCTGTCCTATTGGTTCACCAAATTACAGATTAAAGTAGTACATGAAAGCTTATCTTATCCTACCTCCCATATCCTGACCACCAAATAGACCCTCAGTCTACTTTGAAGAATCATACTCTATTTGATAATTTTCTGTCTTTATCTATTTGCTAGATGTTTCTAAATGTTTCTTTTTATTCGTAGTTTGCTTTCATTGTTAACTTTTCGATGTATACATAGGGTACCGATTCTGGTGTTGACACGTACTTTGGTTTTTATACTTATCATGGACGAAGTTGTGTGACACCGTATTGATTTAAAGGTGGCGGATGGTATCTTTTCATAGAATGTCTGATGAAGGCTCATGTTAGTTTAAAAAATTGTGGAGTTTCCATAATTTCTTTCCTTTCTTATGACATGTAGTATTGTATATATTTAAATGTTCAGCTGCAATGCCATGTTTATTTGGATGATACTACAAGGATTATTAAAAAATTAGTATTGTCGTCAATTTCTCTCTTTTGGTCAATTTCTTAGCAGTTAGCACTCAAACAGAGGATACCGTGGTTAAAATGTAAATGCAATCTCTTTCCTGTTGCTTGTTGTACTAATTTGCTTGGCCAAGTTTTAGCATCTACAGACTTATTAGTAATGCACATATCTGAAGTGCACATGATTGATTTTAATGTTTTGGCAGTTGTACCCAAGAGACATATATGCTTTTGGTCTTATAGCTTGGACAGGAAATGATGTATTAAATAGGAGGTATGCTTGCTTCTCTATGCACTGAACTTGCCATTTCAAAAGTTTTGGCCATTTGACTTTCATAAAGATGTTCAAGTAGTATCCGGAGATTGATCTTTTGACAATGTATCAGATTACTTGCTGGCACATAATGAATGCTTGTTGAAGTGAATTGAATAATATTAATAAAATACAAAGGAGATAGCAATATGGGTGCCATGAGTATTCCCCAAATGACAAGCTTGCCTCAGTTAGGTATAATTATAAAAAATTGCGAAACTCTTGGATCTTAAAAATTGGCTGTCAAGAGTGAAGCTATATGGCATCTTAATTTATGGCAGTGTCATTGTGGCTAACACAGGATCTCTTAGGTTGAGCTTGAGTCTGCTAGCAGAATCTAACGGATTCCGGCTTGATGGTACAGGCTTGTTTTCAGCTACTCAGAGTTCTGGTGGCAAACGGGTATGGCATCATTTTTGTGTTGATAAAATTTCTAACGATTTTCTCCTAATTATCATGCATGTTTATGTTGCAAGGTGCCAACTGCGAAGGGTAGTGCAAGTTTGAAATTTTATACAGAAAGGGAGGTGTTTGATTTCTTGGGATTTCCTTGGCTTGAACCACATGAAAGAAATCTCTAAGTATGGGGACAGTTTGTGTTAGCTGTTGGAGAGTGTTTTCCTTGGCAATATGCATGAGGCACCGCACCATCGTATACTGTTGGAAAATGTTCTCCTGCTTGATTTTGGTGCCCTGGAGATTCTACCTTGTATATCGCAAAAGTTTTTTTTTTTGGGGTTTTGTTGTTTGCTGGATTCTGCTTTGTAGCATTTTGTACGTGAGAATTTCCTTTTAACCGCCAATACATTCCCTCAAAATGTGGATGAAAACTACTATTATTTTCATTTATAGCACTAGCTGGAGCCAACATTCTCACTTGGTACACCACGTTATTTGTGCCCTGTGGACTGCTTATTGGCAGCAATAACTTAATTCACATGAATGAATAGATTTCTGTCCCGAAACTACATGTTTATATTTTCACTCTAAGTAATACTGCTTGTTGCTTTCTAGTTATATCCCACCAAATAAACAGTCTCTTCCATTTAGGAAAAAGAGCTGGAAAATGTTGAAAGTAAACTTCCTCCATCGAAACCAAATAAATGCTCTCTTCCTTTTAGGAAGAAAAACTGGAAAATGTTGAAGGTAAACTACCTCCACCGAAAAGAACAATCTCTTGAACATCCATTCAAGTAACAAGCTCAAACAACATACAAAGAAAAGTGAGGACAGTGTTCCAAGGAGACCCTTTTCCATTACTTAACTTAATTCCAAGATCTCCAACCTGCTTAAACCTCACCAATATCACTTTACCCAACTGCTAGATAAATAAAATGCAACTCTAGCACTCTTCACTAACCACCCAACAAAACCCCTGCACCTACTGAAAAAATGCTGCATAATATAGCAGCAAACTTGACACAAGAAAAGCAAAACAACCCCTCCTAAACTGCAACAGGAACCGGCACTAATTCTTCGCAATAAAAAAATCCAAATAACAGCATTTGCCAACAACCAAACCAAAACTCAAACCAGTGAATAACACACTGAAGCACTGCAGCAACCATGGAATCACAATATGCCAAGCTTCAAAATAGCAGTAGACAGAGCTTTTGATTATAACTGCCCAGATCTCCACCAACCAAGAACACCCATATGCCCAACACAAATTGCTTGCTCTGTTACTAAAAACAGTTGAGATCAACAACAAAAACTATCGACTGTTACAGAAATGTGGGATAATATTGGTTGACTTTAGAAATCTACAACTTTTGACATCTATCTTGTAATACATATTTTACAAAATTATTGCAATTCACATAATGTAACTCTTACGGATCCCCGTTTTTACATCCTTCTGCCTTCTGAGTTTCAGTTTATGATTAGTTATAGATTGCAAATAACTTTAATATTACTCACTTGAATCAACATATGATTTTTGTTACTCAATCAGCTGAAATTGAAGCATGCGATTGAAAATTTGGTTATTGCGTCGTTTAGGTTGCTATCATTTGTGGGGCATCTTATAGATGTGGTAAAGCTACATTTGAGGATATTGATATCATTATAACACATGCTGACGGAAAAAGGCATGGCTTCATTTCTTGTAACCTTTAGTCAACTTTAAAGAAAATGTGCAGTTAAACAGAGGTGTTTTCAAATTCCAACAAAGTATCTTTTTATACAAATCCGTCAGTCAACAATGTGTCTGTTTTCTCACATGTGAAGATACCAAGTTTTGAGTTACATCATGCAAATCACAGAGAAGAATTTGTGGAGTTATAAATAGCAGTGTAAGCTTAACTACTCCACATTGTTGAGCGTGTTCAAGAGTGAACTGGTTACAATTCTATGAACAAAAAGTAATACCTGCTACAAGTATTAGGCTTAGTAAGCCGTTGTTGGTCCTGTACTATTTTACAGTAAACATGGATGGAAGTTGGCACGGAAGACATGCAAGGGATCTACAAACCTTGAATGCATAAAATGATCTGTTAACATGCACTTTTTAATACATTGATAGGAAGACAAAGGAGATCAAAGAAACATAATGGTAGTTAAGAAACCATGCTAGATTTGGAATTACACAAATCTTTGAAGATTGGACAGGGCCATGATGTTTGCCAAAACATAAGATAAACTTGATAGATAACTTAGCTGGATGGAATAAACACTGACACCGCCTATAAGAAGCACGGGATTTTCAAAGTCCAAAGTCGTGTTGGTCAACATGTGAATCTTCTGCCCTTTAGACTCCTGAGGACAAGAATGAACATAATTTTCGGTTCTAGATAAAACAAGTTGTGCAGCAAAGAAAAATAGGATGAAAAATTTGAAATCTACATTGAATGTTAATCCCAAATCCCGGTCCCAAATAATTGGTTGATCAATCTGAGCCAAACCATCTTAATCACTAACTGTTTGGTATGTGCACCAAATATTGCTGAATGAATAATAGACTTTCAGGAAGATAATATATAAATTATTATTTTGATCTTTTATTTTAGAAAATCTCATCCAGTCTTCTCCCCTTCTCTTTCTCCCTTATTTATATCAACAGAGAAGGAGGACATTAACATACAAAGGATTCAGAATAAACCTTCGTCATTGACAGACACCATAACGTGTACCACCTCGTTCACAGGAGTAGCAAGATAACGGAATCACATGAATGTCCGGGATGTGAGCAATTATTGGCCAATCCTCCCCTATGTCCTTCTTGCATCGCATCTGTAACTCTGAGGGGAAACCCTCAATACTTAATCTTTTCAAAGCGCTAAGGCACTGAATGCTCGTTGGAAGACGCATCAACTTGGGGCAGTCATCAATTTGTAACGAGCGAAGCAAGGTAAGATTCCCCAACCAGTGAGGCAGGGATCTTAAGTAAGGAAGACTATACAATGTTAAGGATTGGAGGGAGGTCATATGTTGTAAAGCCTCAGGAAAACCTCGCACCGTCGGGCAATTTTCAATATGTAAACTCTCAAGAGAAGTGAGGTATTGAAAACCTGCAGAAAAATTGAACTTAACACACCTCTGAATTCTTAATGTCTTGAGAGAAGTAAGGTCTCGTAGCATCCCATCTGGAAAGCAACTTAACCCAAAATTGTACCATATCTCCAAGTGTTCAAGGCTACGGGATTTGTGAATTGAGCTTAGCAAATCTTGACTGCATTCCCCCCATATTGTTAGTTCTTTGAGAGATGGAAGGCGAGGCAAGGCCGACAATTTAGGACAGTGACCAATTTCAAGCTTGGAAAGGCACTGGAACATGCTTTCTCCATCCTCCCTTGATAACCTTATAAGGTTTGGCAACCTCCCCAATTCCAGAGTTTCCAGAGACGGCAGTTTCCCCAGCGGTGGAAGGTCTAAACAACTTTTGCAATTATCGAGTGTTACAAAATTTAAACATTTGAGACCAGGACTACCCATCCATTCTGGGAATTGGACACCTCTATATCCTTCCACTTCCAAAGCTTGAATGTGTAGGGGATGAGGTTGAAGCGCTTCAAGAATCTGCTCCTCCACATCTTGGTAGTATTCTTCATCTCTGCTCCATGACAACACCAATTTGTTCAGCTGCTTACTCCCCATATTGGCATCCTTCGCATCCATCACACTTTTTACTCTCTCCAGCTGCTTCATGTGGAGCTCTCCTTTCAGGTTTAGTCCTCCCAATTCTGCCAAAAGGAACCCTCTTTGTTTCCCAACAATGTACATGCTTAAAGTCCTTAGGGAAGTCAACTCTCCTATCTCAGGCGGCAAGCTTGATAGTGAGTCACATCCTGTCAAACATAGATGTCGAAGAGCTTTCAAGCATTTCAAGCGGTTAGGTAACTCTTGGAGACTACCACAATCCTCTAAATTCAAGGTCTGCAAATTCAGCAACTTACACAGGGATTCCGGAAGAGTTTTGAAGCGACCACCTGAAAGATTCAAGGACCTTAGAAGTTTTAAATTACCAATTGAAGACGACAAATTGTTTAGCGATTCCCAGTGAAGAACACGTAAAGAATAACATCTCAATATATCAGATGGAAGTTGGCCAACATCATAGTATTTCATTATACAGGTCTTCAATGATTTGACTTGTTGCAATTGGATTGGCTTCCATGAATGAATTGAGAGATGGCGGATTCTTTCAGACACACTAGTTACATTGTTGTCATATGTAATGTGGCAAACTTCCTCTGCAACAGATTGAGCAAGATCGTGAACAAGATCATGCATCTTGAAATTTTTAATTTTGCCAAATACATCTGTCTCGATATCTTGAAAAAATGATCTCCAATATAATTCATTGCACACCTCATCACCGATATCTTCAACTTCCAATCTTCCATTGGATGAAATGAATCCATTAGCCGCCCAAAGATCGATTAGAAAATGCTTGTCTATTACTGTATCTTTGGGATATAATGCACAGAAGGCAAAACATTGTCTCCATTTTATTGGCAAGTTCAAGTAACTTAATCTCAAGGCTTGCATGACAGAGTCCTCATCTTGTCTCCATAGCTCGCTTTCCATGACATTGAGCCATTGCTGCTCCTCTCTTTTAAAGCGCAACGAACTTCCTAGTGCTTTTGCTGCAAGAGGCACTCCCCCACACTTCCTTACAATCTCCTTCCCTATGTTCACAAGCTCTGTGCGTTCTGCCTCATTTTGTCCAAAAGCTCGTTGTTTAAACAATTGCCAACAATCATTTTCAGATAGCATTGATAATTGATGAGGAGGCACTGTTTCCATAATGGACGCAACCTTTGTAAGACGAGTAGTGACCAAAATTGAAGCACCCTTTGCTCCACAAGCCAATACACCTTTCAACCTCTCCCAATTGTCTGGGTTATCATCCCACACATCATCCAAAACAAGCAAATATCTTTTGCTTCGAAGCAGCTCTTGAAGTCTTGTTTGTAGTGCCTGTACATTCAAATCCCCACAGTCATGCCCAGATGCTGATTGTATGATAGCTTTTGCCATTCTCCTCAAACTGAAATCTTCTGAAACACATACCCAAATTCTTTGCTCAAAGTGATTGACTACTCTGTCATGATTAAAAATAAGTTGGGCAAGTGTTGTTTTTCCAAGTCCACCCATACCTAGTATGGGAAAGATGGATAGATCCTCAAAATTAGAAGGATGACCAACCAAAAAGTCAACAATCTTATCCCGATCTTCTTCTCTTCCATAGATCTGAGGTTCGGTAATGGTTGAGATGGATTGTCGGCAGTTTATGACTTCAGAACTCCTCTTTGTATGCATCTCAGACAAATGAAGCTTAATTTTTTCGTCAGCAATCTCATCTAATCTCTCTCTTATCCTTTTCAGTTTCCCAGCAATATTGTGACGGAAAACAACATGCTTGGGATGACAAAATGATAAGAAAAAGATGACAAGTCTCACCAGTAGTCCAGGATTCCATGGTGGTTCATAATCAAACTCCAAGGCATGAGTAGCACACTCATCCAAGATGTCATCGAGGATGTGAGCTTCATCTTTCAGCTTTTGTAGCCAATCCTTTACAGCTCTATTTGTGAATTGCATCTCCTCAGCGTCTTCAAGAGTGGCCTTGATTGCGGTGATTGTGCTGGAAAGCCTTCTCAAGTCTTGATCAAAACCAAGAAAAAGTCCCACCTCCTTTTGAATGAGTGAGCTCAATTTCTCAAGCACAGCTTTAAGGACTGCTGCAGCCATCTTCTAACTCAAAAATGAAAATGCAATGGAGGTTGGTTGTATGCAGTGGTAGTCGTAGATCTATCAACTCCAAGAGAGATGATTAACAAGGAGACATGTTGCGTCAACTTATGAAGTCAATAAGGAGCCCACCATTAATGTATTTTTATTGGAAATTTCTTGGATGCTGAGTAAGAAGCTAACAATATCAGACCTGGCCAGGCTGTAATGACAGGTCGAAATTTCTTGTAGTAACTTGTAAGACTTTGCCGACACTCTAATATTTATAATGACGATATCAGCATCCATTTGCCTCATTGTACTTGGAGCATATTGTTTTTGGTTTTTCATTTCTGGTCTTTTATGCTAGCTAGCTTAATATCATTCTTGCAACAAAATATTCTCATTTCTCTGGCCTCTCCCTCACTGTGATGAATGAGACTAATTATTGCGGGACATCCATGATAATCTACATTTTTATTTGTAATCGTGATGCTATTATGGTCGAACTCGTGAACCATATCCAAGAAATAAAAAGTTTATCAGAACTTGCTCAACTTGGGAGAGAATTTTTTGTGTTAGAGAAATGTATAATGCATTTTAAACTTAGAAACAAAAAAGAGTCCGACAAGATTATCTGCTAATGCTCCTAATACCAAATAAAGATAGTATTGACTATTGAATGAAAAAGTAAATTTAATTCTTAAAAAAAAGCTCCCTGATATGTACAGATAACCCATTTTATAACTGTTAAAAATGCTATTAGTCAAAATTTCTATTTATAATATATTAAAGTAGACTCCAAAAATATAGAGCTGACATCTCATATTACTATTTGCCATCTAACAACATTTGCTCCACGTTTGCAAAAATCTGACGTGTCTACCCTCATAGTCCATCCCTGCTTATCTAAATCTTCCTAGAAGATACATGGTGTTCCGAACATTGTGGGATGGAGCATTCTAATGATCATAGGATCCATAATTGCTCCCTACTTCTGGGATCCCATCTTTCTATCTATTATAATATATTAAAATAAACCCCACATCTTAGTTTCGACACATCATCTACATTTATGCGACGCAATTATGCCACATAAGTAAAATTCTTACTTGTAAGCCTCCTCCTTTACCCACCTTTTCTCTACTCCTCTCCCACCTTTTTATTCAATTCATAAAAACGTTATACAAATTTAATCGAATATCTGAAATGTAATGGAAATTAAAAACATGTTATGGCCATATTTGCAGAGCCAGATGAATTAATAAAAAAGTAACTTGCATGTTCCTTCACGTAAAATGCTTTCAATGCTATTGAAAAGAATATTGAAATGTTATCAAATGAAGAATCAACCCATGTTTAAAAGTATAAAATATAAATTAAAGAAAATAATAAAAAGCAATAAAAACGAATGTTTAAAAAATTCCAACTTTAATTTGGTATACATAAACATGTTCAACATTTTTAAAAATCAAATAGGTACTATTATAATATCTTCACGTTTATATATAGTAGAATCAGTTTTATGATACACACTCTTACATTCAACATAAAATCCACCTCGACCGCAACTAGAAAAACGGCAATAGGAAAAAATCCACATGGAATACCAATTGCTACAAAAAATAAAGGGTGAACGCGGTGACTGGTTTGTCAAAGTTCGGTCATTGGCTTGTGGAGTGTCAACACCACATAGACTGAGCAAAAACAAATCTATTTGGAAATGATTCTACTAGATGAAGAGATAAATAATCACTATACTATCCCTTTTTTCGACACAAATTCTACATTCTTCGCAATCCAATGCAATACATTCAATCTATGTTTATACTAAAATCATATAATTTTTACCAGGCATCAAAATTATTGTAATGATGCAAAATACCTGGTATTAAAAAAAATTAAATTTAATATAATTTTGAAAAAAAATCATTATCAACCATGTTACTATTTGGCAAAATAGGTTGATCCGTCCGATATGTTTTTTTTTTCTTTTTCACATTGATCCTATAAGTTTTATTTTTTTCAAATAGATCTTATATGTTATGTTCTGTTGGCAAGTTAGTCCTTTCCGTCAATCCGTACATGACGGCATCTGTTTTAGGACTTATATGGAAGACATAACATAACGTATAGGACCAAAATGAGAAGCAATGAAAGAGAACATATATTTTATTTTTTCATTCAAAACTATTGTAATGATGCAAAAAACTTGGGACTAAAAAAAAAATATTAAATGTAATATATTTTTGAAAAAAAGTCCTTGTTAACCATGTTACTATTTGGCAAAATATGTTGGTTTGTTTAATATGTTTTTTTTTTCCACATTGGTTCTATAAATTTTATTTTTTTTCAAACAAGTCTTATGCGCTATGTTCTGTTGGCATGTTAATCCTTTCCGCCAAACCGTACATAACGATGTCAGTTTTAGGACTAATATAGAAGACGGAATATAACGTATATGACCAAAATAAGAAGCAATGAAAGGGAATATACATTTTATTTTTTCATTTTGGTCTTGTGCATTATATTTTGTCTTCCATATTAGTCATTTCCCTCAATTCCTTCTTGATAGTCGTCAGTTTTAGGACTAACGTTGTGATGAAACATAACGTATAGAACCAAAATGAAATTAATAAAACATATAGGATCAAAGTGAAAAATAAAAAAAAACGTACATGATCAAATCAACCTATTATGCCTCACTATTTATTCAAAAGTATCTATTACTCACAATCAACATTAACAATCTCTACATTATTCACTTCTTTTACAAAGGAAACACCTTTACATGCAGCAATTAGAAAAAAAAAAATATGATACCCACTTTCAAAGACCGCATACAAAAAGAAAACATATACTGCTTCAAAAATTTAAAAATAGTACAAGCAAATTAATTCAACAAGCAGATGAATCCTATAAAATAATAAATAAAAAATGTAATTGCGTAATGAGCAGGCACAATCTAATTTTAATTATTTCATAATGTAGCTACATTTTTTATGACATATGATTGAAGGTGCGGTACTACCTAGATCCCCTTCCCCGGTATGCCATTGGATCCAATCCAACCACTGAGGCGTGCTGCCCTAACTTACCTATCCTGAACCCACCGTCATTTAATTTAAGTTACCCATCCTGCTTGACCGTTGACCCTGTCATTAATATGACGAAAAGATTGCAATATATAAATTCAAAGCATAAGTTCTGTTTGAAACAACTTGCAAATTCTGAGAGATCTGATCTAGGTATGGTATGGGCTTTCTTATATCCTACTATTCTATAAGTCATCATTCATCGAAATATACAACTGAGGCTTTTTCCATCATAGCCTTGGAAATTTTTTTTTGGTGCTCTTCTTTTTTTCTTATGTTTGATGGAATGCTTATTTATTGTTAATGATTAGCAACTGTAACCTTCAGTCAAAAAAAAAAAAGCAACTGTAACCTTCAACACGAGCGAAAAATGAAAATTCTGTGTTTTCTTTTTAGTACAAATTTTTTTATTGTAAATAATATTTACGTTATATTAATTGTACCAATATATGCAGGTTACCTTTTCTAGTTATAAGTTAATTTCTCACTAAAATTTCACTTTCCAAAGCAAGGCAATGCAGGACAATGAATGTTGATTGGTTGGCTAAATAGGACGCTTCATGGGATCGTGCTTTTGCTGCTTGGAATCACTGTCCTTCACAGTTACATTCGGTTGTGTTAGCTGATGCTCTTGATGTTATTAGGATAAGGCCTTAGATCTGTTTTACTCTTTCTTACTGATAAGAAAAAGTAATGTTTCACTAATTGAATGATAACAACCAACTAGTTAGTTTCAACCCCTTCAATTATTTCAACTACCTCGTCAGACAATTATTTAATTTCAAATGTATTATCCATTGTTGTATTTCTTATCTTCTCCTGTCTCATCTATCCACATGTGTGATCTTCAAATAATTGCAATATAAAATCTCATTAATTTATTTTTTGGTTAAAGTAAATTATATCAATTAATTTTATTACATCTTTTTCTGAAGTTGCAGAGCTGAAATAACTAGTAAAAATGTAAATTGGAAGTACAAAGAAGGAAAGATCAAACTTTCTTGGTCATCATTCAGTATAACATTATAACACGTCAAACAACATGTTGGTTAACTGGTTATACAATTCTTGGCATACGGGTAAATAAATAAATCGGGACAATTCAGCCTCTAATAGCCAAAGAGGAATGGCATATCTACACTCCAAACTGCTCTAATGTAATCTTGAAGAACATGACATTCCTAAATATATTGAAAATTTTCGTGCTTTGAATATGGGGAAAGTGATTTTGGATGAAAGATACTCTTCGTGAAAGCACTTCAAAATTACAATGTAGCCCTGCTGAAGACTGCAAGATAACAAAAAAGGAGCAGGAATTTGTGTGTAAAATGTGGCTGATATAACTACAAATCTCCACCTCGATTCATCATTTCTTCCCTATCTATGAAACGTTCAAGCAGCTCTTTCTCTTGCAAAACCAAACACTCTTCAGCTTTCCCAAACCATTCATACCGTTGCCTTGCCACATAATCATAGACAGCATCCCTGATTGGAGTAGGAATCACCCATAGTGAGCTGAAAGCAGAGTAAGGTAGGGGCAGATATGACAACAATCGCAATGCAGCTGCAGAGTCATTTGTCACAATGAGATTCACACACTCAAAATCACATGGAAAGCAGAAGAGAATGGTGAAAATATAGTTGACAAATGCTCATCTGTTATCAATACTCATTTAAATATTTATTCTGGAAAAGGTCACTTCATTTAGATAGTGTGTTTTCTCATCATAAAATGTGCTAGAATATGAATTACACAAAAAAAATGTACACGTTTTGAGGAACAATAAAAATACTAGAAGATTATAAGTATCATTAATGTACAATTTTTTACTTTGGACAGAAGATTGCGACCTATTTTTTCAACCTGAGTTGGTTATGTAACCAAAAAAGGAGAAAGAAGAATGAAATTAGCAATTGGACAGGCTTAAGCATCATTCAAGATGGTATTAACATAAAATATGAGCATACAAACAGAACAGAAGAGTAATTAAAAAAATGGAAAAATTTATAGGAGACTTCCAAATTCGAGAATCTCAATGAGTTCCTACCCTAATTTGTTTATTTATCCCATCCATTATAGTATATCAATGCTCTGAAACTTCCTTGGACCGAAAGGGGCAAAAGATGTTCCTAATTTGACAAGAAACAATGGTAGAAAACAGTTAAAGCAAGACTAAGGGCCTGTTTGAATACCCTTTTCAAAAACTGTTTTTCATTTTTAAAAATTTAAAAAGTCAAAAACTTGTTTGATAAATCTAGTTTTTTAAAATAGTTTTGAAATTTAATTTTATTTTTTAGTTTTGAAAATTAAAAAACAAAAGAGATAAAAGTTGTTTTCATTTCCAATTTTACATCTCACTCCCTAAAACTAAAAACACACGGACTAGAAATTTTCCAATTCAGGTATCAGCTAATGTGACTCTCCTCTCCACTCTCCTCTCTGCGATCTAGGATCCCTAATCGCCGGAGTTCGACGGAGAGTTGCAATCGGCGACGGATTTTCCTGCCCCCGAAGGCTGCGCCGACGGCAGAGTCGTCTTGCGCCGTTTGATCTCAGAGAGGAGCTGCTTCTGGCCTCGCTTGAAATGTTCATTCGCGAATTCCCATTTGTCTGGCACGATCTTTCGGAATCCCTGCGAATTAAAAAAAAACAAACCCAAACTTAGTCAAAAATAATTGCATGATGATTGGTTTTTTTAATTTTTATTTTCTCTTTTCCTTTTCGCCGAAAAAAACTGAACTGATTGTTATTTATATTTGCAAATTAATGTAAAATATAAAAGTATGATTAAAAAAATTTGAGTCATCCGATATTGTAGGTCCAATATAAATTGTAAGAAATAGCGTTAAATAGTACACCAAAAAAAAAAAGGAAATAGAGTTAAATAAATTGAAAACTTCAATAAATTTTTTTTTTTTTTATTTTGCCCCTTATTTTTATGAAGATAGCAATTTGCTTAGTTTTCTTTAAAAAAGGATATGCCCATCAGAAAAACAAGTATAATAATATTTAATTGATATCCACTTTCAGTTTAATTATTTTTATAATATTAATCAATCATAAATTATTACATCATTAAAAATTAAAAATGTTTAACATTTATCCTAATCATTTCAAAATTACTCATACTATGATTAGTGATTTAGTGATTAGTTATCATTGTAAAAAACGTTATACTAATAATCGATACCATTTTTTTTTTAATATAATGGATTCCAATTAAACTCCTATTTATTTTGTTCTGCATTTTTAAATTTTTATAAATGAAAAACAGTTTTTGACTCATTTGACTTTATCACTATATGTATCAAACAAGATATTGTTTGACTTTATAAACTCCTATATCCCTTTTTGTCAAGATATTATTCAATGGTATTTAATTAAAAAGGTGGAGTAAATAGAAACATAAAAAATAATAATGAGATAAAAAATATGTATCAAACAAGTTTTCTATTTTTTAATTTTCGAAATATATTTTGAAAACAAGTTTATCAAACAAGTTTTTTCATTTTCTCATCTCTAAAACAGTTTTAGAAAATAAGGTTATCAAACAGATTTTTTTTTAATTCTCTTCTTAAAACAGTTTTTTAAATTGATTTATAAAATAGTTTTCAAAAACTAAAAATCAAAACTAAATCAAACAGGCCCTAAATTATTAATGCAAGGATCTGCAAATCGACTTATGTCATTTAATGGGGCTGTTCCACAAATAACAGAAAATCCAGAAAGAAGCAAAATGTTTTACACTTCAGCTAAATAATATTTTCAAAACAAATACCCCAAGGTCTAATCTTTCACAAATTTAAATTTCCTACCCACTTCAAACTGGAGTTTCGTCATGATTCCAAGAAAATTCTAGATTCGTTAGCATCATTACCATAACTAAGGTTTTGTTTTATTTAATTTTATTTTTAAACACAGTATATAAGGCTGTTAACGTCCAAATGATCTGACCCTCTCCAGACCCCACCAATCGTGGGAACCTCATGCACTAGGCCGCCCTTTCTATACAATATCAGAATATTCATGGTCAACTCAGCACAGTAGCAAATTCATGAATGTTAGATTGAACTAATCATACTTAGCATCCACATGAAGAGATCTAGACACCCAACAGGCCCAGCAGCCAAAGTAAATCTCAAATTGCTCCATCTTAAGTTACTAAAGATCTACTAGATTTTCTGTAAAAAACTTTATGCATACACAAGCATGCCAAAAACCAAAGTCATGCAGTAAAATAGTTGAAAGATGTTCAAAAGGACAGATTCGCTACCATTTAAGTAAATTAAATTAGTGAAAGAATTCTAAGTTCTAACCAGTAGATCCCTGAGAGTATACATTGAGGCCTTCAATGAATAAAAAGCGACGGAGGACATCCTCTCGTTCAAGGCCGCATGCTCTCAAATAGGGCTCAGCAGCATTAGACTGAACACAACAAAATTTTAACTTTTTGTCTTTGTCTGCTCTGATTACCCATTTCACTCCTGTCAATACAGAATTGTCAAAATGTAATCCAAAACACCAGATTACATATGAAAACTTCACTCAGCAATTAAATGGAACACAACAATTTAAAAGATACCTGGATGAATGCATAAGATGATAAAGGGCTAAACGCAATAAGCTAAGCCTAAGGCTTGCATAAAAGGGGGGAGGGGACTGGTGAAACTAAGGGAAAGTTAGGTTTGTATTTAATTTTTGGCCTTACTTTGGGGGAGGGGAGGGGATTATAGGAAAATATTGACAAGCCAGCAAAGCCAGATTTTAGAAACATCAATAATAGATCCAGTGACTTTTTGTAAAAATACCAATTACTAATTTTACAGCAATTCAAACTCTATGTATAATATAAAACCTAGCTTCTACAAGCTTAACTTATATAACATAAAAGACAAGTTCCCTTCCCACAACCAAACCTGTCCTCAAAAAATGATACAAATTATACTCTAATGTCTAAAACTCTGACTGTCTAAACTGAAAATAACTTGGTGGAAAACTCACTACTCTGCTGAAATAACCTAGCAAGTTGATATTGATTATTGGACGATAACTGTTCATAATACAAATGTTCGAGAGATCAACAAATAAAGACAGCAATTGCTCCAACATCACATAGACAACTCCAATCCCTAATACACTGGATCAATCTTCCAATTGTCAACTACCATGGATACTAACAAAAAAAATGCATTCCATTCATCAACTCCTTAGCTAAGAAGATTCTCACCTATTTTTCTCCCTTGGAAAACAAGGTTCAAGGTTGTATAGTATAGAATGCAAGGAATTTGAATTAGTTAAACAAAATCATTATCACAAAACATAGACGAGGTACCACCATTAAGTCATGCCTGGAAAGAAATAGAATACAGATGGCTTAAGGGTCCAGAGTCCAGACCAATGACCATAAAACATACAAAGAAGAATCCATTGCACACTAAAGACAAAAAAGAAAAACCTTTGTAGAAGAATCACAACAATATTGTAAAAAAGTTATATTTCCCTAATTACCTTATTCTAACATCAGCTTAGAAGCATATAAAGCAATAAAGCTGCCCATTTTCTTGTACCAGAGACCCAGAAGAAGAGAAGTGGGGTAAATAGTAATAATAAAAAAAAAAAAAAACAAAACAAAATAAAAACATCCCATCCAATGTGAAAATCATACCTCGGTGGCAAAGATGGCAGACGCCATCGTAAACCACCACTCGCGGCTGAAGCAGAGTGGGGGACACGACGGGTTTCACGACGGGGGTTGGCGGGTTATGGGGGGCATCAACGTCGGAGGCAGTGGTGGGTACGAGGTCGTAGGGAGAAGATGTGGAAGTGGAAGACAACAAGCGACGCAACGAACGAGAGAAGCTTGCAAGCACTCTCTTTACCATAATAATATTCATCTTCTTCACTCTCAATATTTTTTTCATACAAAAAAAAAAAGTGTGACTGCTTAGTGCCTCCTTCCCACTTTGGAAACAAATAACAGTGCTTTTCTTGCATTCCAAGTCTGTCTGGGTTGGAGGATCCAATGGGCCATGCCCTGGAAAAGGAAAATGTTAAAGATTTTATATATATATATTAACCCACATCTTGTCTAAAGCAATTCAAAATATTGCTAATTAGGGAAGTAATGAAATGGACCAATCCGTCTCTCTTGACCATAAAACTTGGTCAGGACAGCAAATATGCAGACGGGTGAACCAGACGAAAGGAAAACCATGCTTGGTCCAATTATCAAACCCCCTCTCTCAGACGGGTGAACTGCTGAGATATATGGTGGAAACATCCCCACAAAAGACAAAGGCAAGCCTAAGCCGTGTTCTGCATCTCTTTCCATAATCCATCTCTCTTCTACATCATCTTCTCTGGCACGATGTATATCCAGCCTAGCCCTAGGCACCTCTCCCAAAACTTTTCCCAATTTTCACAACGGCTTCTGATCACAATATTGGCAAATATAAACTTAATCCCTAATCTGTGACAATACTTCAAAACCGATGCTAATACAGCTTTTCTTCATCAAATTTCCTCTGCTCTCCTTGCAGTTGTATCATGTTTCTGCATCTCTCTTCTATGACTGTGTTGGACCATGAACCCATGCGCGCCGAATGCACAGACTTACGCTATTAAGGCACTGAGACGATTTGCAAAGGTAAAAGTTGCTTGGTGAGGTATCCTGATGCATTGTGGAGTCTTATTTAATTATTTGTTCAAATTTATTTTATTTCTCTTTATTTTTATGGTTTAGGGTTTTGCTTCCTTTTCACTCCTCTATATATTGACCCTTTTCGTTTCACCGAATGTGCAATTGCATTGACTTGAACAACAAAGCCATTTGTTAAGGTTATCGAAGAGAAAGGTGCATATTTTCTGAGCGAGATGTCTACCAACTTTGATTTCATTTGTGAGATTTCTGCTGAAAAGGAGTCTTGGAAAATCATGGCCAAGGTCATTAGGTTGTGGGTGGTGGGTGATTTCTCTAGGCATAAATTACCATTTTCAATGGAGATGGTGCTGATGGACTCGAAGATTTTTTCTTAAAAAATATTTTTTTATTTTATTTTATGCTCTCCATTTTCAAAAATAACAGTTGATACATATTTATTTGATCATTTGCCTTTGGTTGCAGGGAGACAGGATCCATGCTTCTGTGAGAAAATCTTTGATTTACAAGTTTCAGAAGCAGTTATGTGAGGGTTCTGTTTAATCTTTCCATGGATTTGGTGTTGCTGCAAATGGTGGTGGTTACAAAACATGTTACCATAGCTACAAATTGAACTTTCAGTTTGCCACTAAGGTAGAATCCATGGATAGTGCTTTGGTTACTGGAAGTATCTATGATTTTGTCTCTATAGGTCGGATTGGGCCTTGCCTGGATGCTGATTTTTTACTTGGTAAGTTTTATTTGTAGCTTATGTTGTTTGTTTGTGTTCTTTGTTTTTTACTTGCTGAGTTTTGGACTGATTTACTCATTTTTACAGATGTGATGGGTTTCCTTGCTGGTGTTAGATCTGAGAAAGAGTATGAGAGGAATGGGACAAAGACCAAAATTAATGTCATTTGTCTAGAAGCTGATGGGTAAGACTTGAATTAAATCATTTATTTTGGTACCTTATTTCTATCTTATGATTGTCACTTATTTTGGATATTAAGGATTTGTTTCTAATAGTGCTAGGATTGAATGCACTCTGTTTGGTTCATATGTTGATGAACTAAATGTATTCCTTGTTGCTGGAGATGTGCAAAATGTTGTGGTCATTGTGCAATTTGCGAAAGTAAAATGCTTTAAAGGTCATCATCTTGCCTTTATTCTTCTGTATTTAGTTTTGTACAATTTTATTTGCCATGTCCATAAAATTATCTAATCTGTGTAGATAAAATTCATTTGCAAAACTGCATGAACTGTACCAACTTAATCTTCAACCCAGAATGTGAGGAGGCTCTCCAACTGAGAAATAGGTTATTTCATTTTTTGCATCTCTCTTGTGAGTTTTTTTTTTTTGTTGAATATTTAAGGAGTACACATGTGAACTTCTGTTGTTTAATTGTTGTGTATGTCTTATGTGTTATGTCTTATTTTCAATAAGGATGATTGAAACTGTGGAAACACCAACCCAAGCTTTGACCCAGCTTATTGAAGCTCCCACAGTTGGTCTTTCTGAAGAGTTTCTTGAAATGACACCAAAAAAGACCCTTCAAGGACTAAAAGATTGCAAGGAGGTTAATAATGCTATTTCTTTTTGTGTACTATTTTATTCTCATATTTCCCAGGTTTTTTGTTTATTTATTTTGTTACTATTTTATTCTTGCATGCAGGAATCAACGTATGTTGTTTTTGCAACTGTGAAACACATTGTCGATGATGAGGACTGGTGGTACACTGCTTGCATATGCCACAAGCCAGTTTATCCAGACCACAAGATGTTCTTTTGTGAAAAATGTAACAAGCATGTGATGAAGGTTTTTCCAAGGTATAAAATCAAGGTTTGTGTCATTGATGACACAGATTCTGCAACCTTTGTGATATTTGATGGTGATGCAAGTGCTCTTTTCAACAAATCATGTGCAGATATGTTTGACCATCATGAAAAGGTTTAAATCTTTTTATGCGATTTTTATATAATTTATTATATTGAAGGATTATCTGACATTTTATATTATCTTACATTGTTCTATAGGGGTCTGGTCATGGATCATTTCCTAAAGAAATTTCTGAGGCACTGATGGATAAGAGTTTCCTTTTCAACGTGGAGTTCAAGAATCAATTTAATGGAAAGTTTGAGCAATCCTTTCGGGTCAAAAAAGTTTGCAGTGATCTAAAAATTTTGAACAAATTCAATGATCTGTACCTGAAACCCATGGTAATTTTTTTTTTGCTTTATCCTTTGCACACACCTTAAACTAATTGTTGTTTCTTTATGTTTTAAATTTGTTGTTATTATATTTTATATCAGGAACTTAATTCTGAGAGTGCTTATTTTGGTGGTGTGAAGCAGTTAGTGGTTGAGGGTTCTAACTCTGCTTTGGTAGAGGTATTCTCAAAATCCATCATGCAAATCCTTCATTTCCTTATCATTTTAAACTATAAAGGTAAATGTTTTTTCATTGGTGTTCACAGAATCTGTTGTTCAAGTTTTCATCTGCTGGTGGTGAGAAGGATTCTCAATGTGATGAAAACATTGATTTGTCCAAAGATGTGGAGGAGTTAACTCCTCTCAAGAGGGACTATGGAGCTGAAAAGATGAAATCAGACCTTGACCTTCCACTGAAAATGTTGAAGAAAAATATTAAGATGGAGAAGGAGTAGAGTATTTTATGGGTTTGGTCTTATATGTAGTTTAGGCAGCTGTTTTTAGGGCTTTTATCTGGCTGCAGGTATTTATGTTCCAAGTGTTAAGTTATATGTATTTTGAGTAGTTGTTTAATGGTTTAGGGAGGTTGCTGCTAGAGGTCACATACCCTAGGGGTTTCCTGCTTTTATATTTTGTGGACAACTATTGTAATCGGTTAAGTAATTATGTTTTTTGTTATCAGTGAATCAATGAATGTAAGACCCAATTCGTGTGTTTTATCTAAATTTTAGCTTATTTTATGTTATATCTTATGGATATCTTAGAAGTGGTTTTTGTTTTTTCATTGGCCATGTTATTTTAGAATGGATGATTGAATGCACCCTGTTTCGAGCCAAAAAAAAAAAAACCCAAAGTAAGCCTAAAACTAAGGAAAGTTCACACGTCTGAAACTGAGAAAAGTTCACCCGTCTGAACTTAGGAAAAGTTCACACGTCTGGAACTAAGAAAAGTTCACACGTCTGGAACTAAGGAAAGTTCAACTGTCTGAAATCTACACAAATACTCCGCCCGTCTAATGAAGCTTTCACCCGTCTGAACTAAAGAAAAGTTCACCCGTCTGGAACTAAGAAAAGTTCACACGTCTGAAGTCTACACCAATACTCCACCTATCTTTCACCGGTCTAAGCTTTCACCAGTTTTGAGGAACAAGGTATGCTTATTTTGAAATGTTGACAGTTGGACAGCATAATCAACAAACTTCTCAGAAGTTTAAAGGCCACGAAGTCAATAAAAATACTAGAAGATGATAATTATCATCAATGTACAGCTTTTTACGTTGGACAGAAGATTGAGACCTAATTTTTCAACCTGAGTTGCATATGTAAACAAAAGTGGGAAATAGTGTTAGTAAAACTTCTACCATTTAAGGAGAGTATTCCATGAATTGGGATTTGTGATGCTAAGGTTGCTTTGCTAAATCATATACTAAATGTGAACAACAGAATAATTGCTTTGGAGAGTGTTGGAAAGAGTATGTTGATAGCATTTCGTTTATATTTATAGACAAGTTCATCGGTTGGATCTTCCTATGTTGATTTAAATGTCTGTGGTTGGAAGATCCTACCTAAAAATTACTTCAAACATTTATTGTAAGAACTAATTGTTAGATATATTAAATCATTCATACATCTTCACCAAATAGTTTAAGCTTTTGGCTGACTTGGTTCTTGTCATTATCAACTCATAAATGTTCAAAATTTCATCAAATATGTTGGTATCCTGATAAAAAAAAAAAGGGTACAACTGCTGTTGAACCATTTTCTGTTCTATTGTCTTTTGCTTTTTCTAATTCATTATGAGTTTATGACATGGTTGATGATTATTTTCTTGTGCCTGAAAGGTGGTGAAGGGCCTAACCGAGTTCTGTCCAGCGAAGTTGATAGGTCCAATGGTTCCTTCTGCTTACTTAGATGGGAGGATTGAAGGGGACAAAGGGTATGGAGCAAGTCTCTGGAAGGCACTAAGTGAAGAGTGCATAATTAGCAATTATCCAGGCTTAAACTTCAAAGAGAACAGAAAAAAAAAGTGAAAAAATTGTAGGACCCTCTGAAATGAAAGAAATGACTCAAACTTCCCTGGGCCCAAAAGTCAAAAGAGATTCTGACTTTGACAATAAACAATGGTGGAAAACAGTGTTTGTAAAAATTATACTATTTAATGAGAGTATTCCATGAATTGGGATTTGTGATGCCAAGGTTGCATTGCTAAATCATGGAGCAACGGAATAATTGATTGGAATTGTTTTTTGACTTTCAGTACCACAATTTGTTGCAATTCTATAAACTAAAAATAATACATACAAATAGTACTTGCCTTAATAAGCCACGGTTGGTCCTGAACTAGTGAACTAAACATGAAAGTTTGCATGTCAGCAGAGAAGTAAGGGATAGGCAACCTTCATATGCAGAATGATCCTTCAATGTGAACTTTTTAATACATTGATAGGAAGCCAAAATATAAGTAATAGCAGTTAAGGAACCATGCTAAATTTGGAAGATCACAAACTTCCTATTCTTAAGATTGTACTGGGAAATAATGATTGCTAACACTGAAATCCTCGGATAACACTAGCAGGAAGGACCGGATTTACATTCTCAAAAGTGCAAAATTGTCTTCATTCAACAGAACGAGGACATTCACATAAAAAGGATTCAGAATAATTCCCCCCCAAAAAAAAGGATTCAGAATAAACCTTCATCATTGACAGTCACCATAACGTGTATCGTCGACGGGAGTATCTAGGTCACCAACTACGGGACGCCAATATGCTGGATGTGAGCAATTATTGGCCAATCCTCCCCCATTTCCTTCTTGCATCGCTTCTCTAACCCTGGGCATCTCCAAATAGTCAAACTTTTCAAAGCGCTAAGGCATTGAATGCTGGTTGGAAGACCCATCAATTTGGGGCAGTCATCAATATATAATGAGTGAAGCAAGGTAAGATTTCCCAACCAGTGAGGCAGGGATCTTAAGTTACAAAGACCAGCCAATGTTAAGTACCGGAGGGAGGTCATATGTTGTAAAGCCTCAGGGAAACCTTCCACCTCCGGGCAATCGCAAATATATAAAGTCTCAAGAGAAGTGAGGTATTGAAAACCTGCAGAAAAATTGAAATTGCGACAGGATGAAATTGTTAATGTCTTGAGAGAAGTAAGGTCTCGTAGCATCCCATCTGGAAAGCAGCTTAACTCGTTATTGTGACTGAACCCTAAGTGTTCAAGGCTACGGGATTTGTGAATTGAGCTTAGCAAATCTTGATTGCATTCCCCCTTTATTGTTAGTCGTTTGAGAGATGGAAGGCAAAGCAAGGCCGACAATTTAGGACAGTCATTAATAGCCAAGTAGTAAAGGTGGTGGAACATGCTTTCTCCATCCTCCCTTGATAACCTTATAAGATTTGGCAACCTCTTCAATGCCAAAGTTTCCAGAGACGGCAGTTTCCCAAGCGGTGGAAGGTGTGAACAACTTTTGCAATCATCGAGTGTTACGGATCTTAAATATTTGAGACAAGGACTAGTCATCCATTCTGGGAATTGGACACCTCTATATCCTTCCACTTCCAAAGCTTGAAGGTGCTGGGGATCAGGTTGAAGCACTTCAAGAATCTGCTCCTCCACATCTTCCGGTACTTGGTAGCATTCTTCAGTTCTGCCCCATGACAACATCAATTTGTTCAGCTGCTTACTCCCCATGTTAGCATGCTTGGCATCTATCACATTTTTTACTCTCTCAAGGTGCTTCATGTGGAGCTCTCCTTTCAGGTTTAGTCCTCCTAATTCTGCCAAAAGGAACCCTCTTTGTCTCCCAACAATGTACATGCTTAAAGTCCTTAGGGAAGTCAACTCTCCTATCTCTGGGGGCAAGCTTGATAGTGAGTCACATCCTGTCAAACATAGATGTCGAAGAGCTTTCAAGCATTTCAAGCGGTTAGGTAACTCTTGGAGACTACCACAATCCTCTAAATTCAAGGTCTGCAAATTCAGCAACTTACACAGGGATTCCGGAAGAGTTATGAATTGACCACCTGAAAGATTCAAGGACCTTAGAAGTTTTAAATTACCAATTGATGACGACAAATTGTTTAGCATAAGACAGTGAAGAACACGTAAAGAATAACATCTCAATATATCAGATGGAAGTTGGCCAACACAATAGTATTTCATTATACAGGTCTTCAATGGTTTGACTTGGTGCAATTGGATTGGCTTCCCTGTATGAATTGAGAGATGGCGGATTCTTTCTGATACACTAGTTATATTGTTGTCATCTGTAATGTGGCAAACTTCCTCTGCAACAGATTGAGCAAGATCATGAACAAGATCATGCATCTTGAAATGCTTAATTTTGCCAAATTCATCTGTCCGGATATCTTGAAAAAATGATCCCCAATATAATTCATTGCACACCTCATCGCCATTATCTTCAACTTCCAATGTTCCATTGGATGAAATGAATCCATTAGCAGCCCAAAGATCGATCAGAAAATGCTTGTTTATTATTGTATCTTTGGGAAATAATGCACAGAAGGCAAAACATTGTCTCAATTTTATTGGCAAGTTCAAGTAACTTAATCTCAAGGCTGGCATGACGGAGTCCTCATCTTGTCTCCATAGCTCGCTTTCCTTGACATAGAGCCATTCCGGCTCCTCTCTTTTAAAACGCAACAAACTTCCCAGTGCTTTTGCTGCAAGAGGCACTCCCCCACACTTCCTTACAATCTCCTTCCCTATGACCAAAAGTTCTGTGCGTTCTACCTCATTTGGTCCAAAAGCTCGTTGTTTAAACACTTCCCAACAATCATTTTCAGATAGCATTGATAATTGATGAGGAGGCATTGTTCCCATAATGGATGCAACCGTTGTAAGACGAGTAGTGACCAAAATTGAAGCACCCTTTGCTCCACAAGCCAATACACCTTTCAACTGCTCCCAATTGTCTTGGTCATCATCCCACACATCATCCAAAACAAGCAAATATCTTTTTCTTTGAAGCAGCTCTTGGAGCCTTCTTTGTAGTGGCTCCAGATCCAAATCATCATAGGCATTCCCAGATGCCGATTCTATGATAGCTTTTGCCATTCTCTTCAAACTGAAATCTTCTGAAACGCATACCCAAATTCTTTGCTCGAAGTGATTGACTACTCTGTCATGATTAAAGATAAGTTGGGCAAGAGTTGTTTTTCCAAGTCCACCCATACCTACTATGGGGAAGATGGATAGATCCTCAGAATTAGAAGCATCAGCAACCAAGAAGTCAACAATTTGATCCTTATCTTGTTCTCTTCCATAGATATGAGGCTGAGCAATGATTGAGGTGGTTTGGCGCCAGTCTATGACTCCAGTTCTCCTCTCTGTATGCATCATCTCAGTCAAATGAAACTTGTTCCTTTCTTCAGCAATCTCATCTAATCTCTCTCTTATCCTTTTCATTTTCTTACCAATTTTGTAACGGAAAACAACATGCTTGGGATGGAAAGAGGATAAGCAAGAGCTTTGTTGTACCTTGTGTGCTTGTTCATGATACTGAAACTCCAAGGCATGAGTGGCACACTCATCCAAGATGTCATCCAGGATGTGAGCTGCATCTTTTAGCTTTTGCAGCCAATCCTTTATTGCTTTGTTTGAGAATTGCTTCTCCTCAGCATCTTCAAGAGTGGCCTTGATTGTAGTGAGTATGCTGGAAAGCCTTTTCAAGTTTTGATCGAAACAAAGAAAAAGTCCCAGCTCTTTTTCAATGAGTGAGCTCAATTTCTCAAGCACAACTTCAAGGACTGCCTCAGCCATCTTCGAACTCACAATGCACAAATGAAAATGCAATGGAGGTTCGTTGTATGTAGTGGTAGTATAGTACCAAGAGAGATTATTAACAAGAATACGTTTTGCGTCAACTGATGAAGTCAACAAGGAGCCCACCAATAATGTATTATTGGAAATTTCTTGGAAGCATAGCAACGTGGTGAAAATGACAGGTGAGAAAGAAACAAACAATATCGGACAAGGCCTTTTTCATTTGTGGGGGATCTTATAGACGTGGGAAAGCAGAAAGCTAGCCCACATGTGGGGAAATTGATATCATTATAACACATGCTGATGGAAAAAGGTACACCTTCATTTCTTATAACCTTTAAACTTTGAAGAAAAATTGCAATTCGATGACGGTGTTTTCAAATTCCAACAGAGTATTTTGTGTTTTTTCAAATAACATATACATGCCAATTTTAGTGCTTTCTAACTATATTTTCTTTTGTACAAAATGTAAGTTCAACAGTCTAGTAAATGGTAATTTTAATTGTATAGTAATTTCTTTGGTAATTTTCTTTCTGATTATGTTTTCTTTTCGGTTATATTTTAATAGTACAGTAACTTGAACTTTTTAAATTGGTTATGTACCAAAATTTGCCCTTGGTAAAACAATTTTTTTATGGAAGTATGATTTGACTTTGAAGATAGTTTTTTGCTTTGATTGCTTGAGTGATTAAGCCTGTTCTGAACTGTTAAATGAGCCACTTGAGTCATAATAATATTTTACATGTTTTGTTTTCTTTTGTGTTTTCCTTTCATTTCCATTATTAGAAGGACACATAAACTTGCGATCGCTATGACAATCCCTTTAGTCTTGCTGTTGGTTGGAAGGAGAAGGAGATTGACTAGCATTCTTCACTTCTCCTTTTTTTTTTCCTTGTGGACACTTCTTTTTACATGTTTAGAGGGTCAGTAGATTTGTTTATGGTTTGCAGTCACAAAAGATTTTTGCCAAAATTTGTAAAGCAGTTAAAAGATATGAATTTTGTGAGAGGATTTAATTTCCAGTACTCATAGTGAAGAGGTAAGCATTTGGTTGTTGTCTGCACATGGTACGTATTTTTATGGCCAGATTAAACTTTCCTGCAAAATATAGATGATAGATAATATTTTCTTCCTCTGGAGTCTATTCCATGTACCCTCCTATCCACAGTATGTAGCTTGTGGATCCCAGACGTGATTCTAATGTATTATTAGAACTTTCTTGGAAGCATAGCAACTTGATGAAAATGAGAGGTGAGAAAGAAACAAACAATATCAGTGTGGTCACTATGGTTGATGCGCAATGATAACTCTAGTTTTGATTTTATACATGTTGTGGACCTGATAAAAATAAGGTCCACTGGGATGCCTCTTGTCCTTAGGCTGACTGCACCTGTGCGATAACTGTGAGTCTCATGTTCAGCCTGATAGAACAAAAAACACGGTGAGAGAGACAAACACCGGGTTTTCTAGTTCTCTTGTCTTTGCAGCTTGTGTCTTGACGGAGCTTACTATTTTTCTCACAATGTGGACACCACCATGTTCTGTTGTGGTTGAGAGAAACACTTGAGAGGTTTTGAGAGTGGAGAGATACAGAACAGGGTAAGATGAGAAACAGTGAGAGGTTCTTCTGTGTGAGGAGTGATACGGAGAGAGCAACTGTGAGTGGAGAAAAACAGTGTGAGGCCTTTAAAACACTGTCTGGTTAATCAATTTTTGGCTCATGAGGTTTGGTTAAGGTGGTGTAAGTGTGGTGTTGACTGTTCCACACTATAGTGCGCTTGCTCAATGGCTCTTTATGCTATCCACACTTCTATGTTTCCACTCCCCAAGGAAGGGTGTGCAGTGTTTGTCTCAAGAGGCTATGGTTGGCTGATCTGGCGTTGGTGATTTGGGATGGGTGCTTGAGTGACTGACCAAAGAATGCTCATGACGAGCTTGCTTCTGCTGGTTCTGGGGCCCTTCTTTTACTCTACAATTGTGGTTAGCCTGTGCTGCTCATGTTTGTTAAGCTGATGCCACCCATGAATAAACACTTTGAATATGCATGGTTTTTTCTGGACCAGGAGGACACCGGGGCCTAACCTTATACTTGGTGTCCAACATTTATTTTGATTGGTGCTCTGTTGCGTGTGGTCTTTATCCAGGAAGCTTTTGGGTTTGGATTGAAGCCTGTAACTTTTCTGTCCCCATTTGTAGCTTCTGCTTTCACTGGCGCTGGTGTAAAGATAGGCGTCATTCTTTGTTTGCATAGGTTTTTGGTGGGAGCTTGGCTTTTGTAAAGAGTATGCTGTTTTTGTGTAGCTTTGGGCTATTAGAGATAGTATGGGTTTTACATTTGTCCCGTTCTTTTTCTCTTTCGTTCTTTTTTGTATATAGATTTGAGTATCCCTTGTACTTCTATTAATATATTTTTGCTTATCAAAAAAAAAAAAAAAGGCCAGACAAGGCTTTGCCGACACTCCAATATTTGTAATCACGATATTAGCCTCCAGTTGCCTCATTTAACTTACTGCATATAGTTTTTTCTTTTTCATTTCTGGTCTTTTTATGCTATCTTAATATCATTCTTGCAACAAAATATCTCATTTCTCTGGGCTCTCCCTCACTGTGATGAATGAGACTAATTATTGTGGTACATCCATGATTCATTTTATTTGTACGCATGCTATTATCGTTGAAGTAATGAACCATATCCAAAAAATAAAAAGTTTATTAGAACTTGTTCAATTTGGGAGAGGGTTGTGTTAGAGAAATGTATAATACATTTTCAAGTTAAGAAAAAAGTCCTTCTACAAGATGCTCTGCTTGTTCTCCTAATAATAAATAAAGATAATATTGAATGAAAAAGTAAATCAAACCAATGTCTTGAAAATATTAAAACTTACAAGCATCCAATACTCTCTTTCTATAGTAATTAGGAAGATTAGTAGAAAGATCTTGTAGGTTACCAAAAAAAAGATTTTGCAGGAATATTTAGACTTATTAAAAAAATGGAAAATTCTATGATATCCCTTAGGTACCATACCCTTGAATATGTGACCCAATCATATGGTGAGAACTTCACCCATGTGACATTGACATAACTCAGTTAATTGAGATGATGCATTCTAATTGGACATAAGATACTCAAACCCTTTAATTTTCAAGGATACCATAACAACGCCCCAAAAAAAAAACTCTGTGATGTATACAGATAACCCATTTTATAACTGTTAAATGATGCTACTAGTCAAAGTTTATGAGGTAATTTCCCACTAAAATTTCACTTTCCAAAGCCAAGTAATATCTCACTAATTGAATGATAACAACCAACTAGTTAGTTTCGACCACTTCAGTTATTTCAACTGCCTCATCAGACAATTATTTAATTTCAAATGTATTATCCATCGTTGTATTTCAAAATAACTACCTCATCAGAAAATTATTTAATTTCAAATGTATTATCCATTGTTGTATTTCATATCTTCTCCTGTCTCAGCTATCCACATGTGTGATCATCAAATAAGTACAAAAATAAATCTCATTAAATTATTTTTCGGATAATCTCAATTAATTTTATATCTTTTTATGAAGTGGCACAGCTAAAAAACTAGTAAAAATGTAAATTGGAAGCATAAAGGAAAGATCAAACTTTCTTGGTCATCATTTAGTATAACATTATAACACGTCAAACAACATGGTGGTTTACTGGTTATACAATTCTTGGCATATGGGTAAATAAATAAATCGGGAGAATTCAGCCTCTAAATAGTCAATGGTAAAAGGAATGACATATCTACACTCCAAACTACGCTAATGTAATTTTGAAGAACATGACATTCCTAAATATATTGAAAATTTCCATGCGTTGAATATGGGGAAAGTGATTTTGGATGAAAGATACTCTTGGACTCTTGGTGAAAGCACTTCAAAGTTACAATGTAGCCCTGTTGAAGACTGCAAGATAACAAAAAAGGAGCAGGAATTTATGTGTAAAATGTGGCTGATATAACTATAAATCTCGACCTCGATTCATCATTTCTTCCCTATCTATGAAACGCTCAAGCAGCTCTTTCTCTTGCAAAACCAAACACTCTTCAGCTTTCCCAAACCATTCATACCGTTGCCTTGCCACATAATCATAGACAGCATCCCTGATTGGAGTAGGAATCACCCATAGTGAGCTTAAAGCAAAGTAAGGTAGGGGCAGATATGACAGCACTCGCAATGCAGCTGCAGAGTCATTTGTCACAATGAGATTCACACACTCAAAAATCACATGGAACGCAGAAGAGAATGGTGAAAATATAGTTGACAAATGCTCATCTGTTATCAATATTCATTTAACTATTTATTCTGGAAAAGGTCACTTCATTTAGATTGAGTGTTTTCTCATCATAAAATGTGCTAGAATATGAATTCAACAAGAAAATGTACACGTTTTGAGGAACAATAAAAATACTAGAAGATTATAAGTATCATTAATGTACAATTTTTTACTTTGGACAGAAGATTGCGACCTATTTTTTCCACCTGAGTTGGTTACATTGGTTATGTAACCAAAAAAGGAGAAAGAAGAATGAAATTAGCAATTGGACAGGCTTAAGCATCATTCAAGATCGTATTAACATAAAATATGAGCATACAAACAGAACAAAAAAGTAATTAAAAAATGGAAAAAATTATAGGAGACTTCCAAATTCAAGAATCTCAAAGAGTCCCTACCCTAATTTGTTTATTTATCCCATCCATGATAATATATGAATGCTCTGAAACTTCCTTGGACTGAAAGGGGCAAAAGAGGTTCCTAATTTAAACACAGTATATAAGGCTGTTAACGTCCAAATGATCTGACCCTCTCCAGACCCCACCAATAGTGGGAACCTCAAGCACTAGGCCACCCTTTCTATACAATATCAGGATATTTCTGGCATGGTCAGTTCAGCACAGTAGCAAATTCATGAATGTAACATTGAACTAATCATATTTAGTATCCACATGAAGTGATCTAAACACCCAACAGGCCAGCAGCCAAAGTAAATCTCAAATGGCTCCTTCTTAAGTAACTAAAGATCTACTAGATTTTATGTTAAAACTTTATGCATACACAAGCATGCCAAAAACCAAAGTCATGCAGTAAAATAATTGAAAGATGTTCAAAAGGACAGATTAGCTACCATTCAAGTAAATTAAATTAGTGAAAGAATTCTAAGTTCTAACCAGTAGATCCCTGAGAATATACATTCAGGCCTTCAATGAATAAAAAGCGACGGAGGACATCCTCTCGTTCAAGACCGCATGCTCTCAAATAGGGCTCAGCAGCATCAGACTGAACACAACAAAATTTTAACTTTTTGTCTTTGTCTGCTCTGATTACCCATTTAACTCCTGTCAATACAGAATTGTCAAAATGTAATCCAAAACAATAGATTACATATGAAAACTTCACTCAGCAATTAAATGGAACACAACAATTTAAAAGAATGCATAAGATGATAAAGAGCTAAACGCAATAAGCTAAGACTAAGGCTTGCATAAAAGGGGGGAGGGGCTGGTGTAACTAAGGGAAAGTTAGGTTTGTATTTAATTTTTGCCCTTACTTTGGGGGAGGGGAGGGGATTATAGGAAAATATTGACAAGCCAGCAAAGCCAGATTTTAGAAACATCAATAACAGATCCAGTGACTTTTTGTAAAAATACCAATTACTAATTTTACAGCAATTCAAACTCTATGTATAATATAACACCTAGCTTCTAAAAGCTTAACTTATATAACATAAAAGAGAAGTTCCCATCCCACAACCAAACCTGTCCACAAAAAATGATATAAATTATACTCTAATGTCCAAAACTCTGATTGCCTAAACTGAAAATAACTTGGTGGAAAACTCACTAATTTGCTGAAATAACCCAGCAAGTTGATATTGATTGGACGATAACTGTTCATAATACAAATGTTCAAGGGATCAACAAATAAGGACAGCAATTGCTCCAACATCACATAGACAACTCCAATCCCGATTACACTGGATCAATCTTCCAATTGTCAATTACCATGGATACTAACAAAAAAAAAATGCATTCCATTCATCAACTCCATAGCTAAGAAGATTCTCACCTATTTTTCTCCCTTGGAAAACAAGGTTCAAGGTTGTATAGTATAGAAATGCAAGGAATTTGAATTAGTTAAAAAAAATCATTTAGCAATTAGCACAAAACATGTAGCACCATTAAGTCATGCCTGGAAAGAAATAGAATACAGATGGCTTAAGGATCAAGAGTCCAGACCAATGACCATAAAACATACAAAGAAGAATCCATTGCACACTAAAGACAAAAAAAAAAAACCTTTTGTAGAAGAAGTTGTTATCTTTCCCTAATTGCCTTATTCTAACATCAGCTTAGAAGCATATAAAGCAATAAAGAAATGCAATAATAAAATAAAACAAAACACAATAAAAACACCTCATTAAATGTGATAAGTGATAACATAAGGGGACGATGGGAAATCATACCTCGGTGGCAAAGATGGCAGACGCCGTCGTAAACCACCACTCTCGGCTGAAGCAGAACGGGCTTCACGACGGGGGTTGGCGGGTTTTGGGGGGCATCAACGTCGGAGGCAGTGGTGGGTACGAGGTTGTAGGTAGAAGAAGGGAACGGGGTGGAAGTGGAAGTGGAAGACAACAAGCGACGCAAGGAACAAGAGAAGCTTGAAAGCCCTCTCTTCACCATAATAATATTCATCTTCTTCCTCTGCTGTGTCGCACTTCTCTCCCAATATTTTGGGTTATTTTTTCCAGACAAAAAGTGTCGCTGCTTAGTCCTTCCCGTTCTGGAAACAAATAACAGTGCTTTTCTTGCATTCCAAGTCTGTTTGTGTTGGAGGGTCCAATGGGCCATGCCCTGCCAAAGGAAAAATACTAAAATAGTCAAAAAAGAATTTGAAAAATACAAAAGTATAAAGAAAAACTAACGCTAGAAGAAGGGGTTGAACCTTCGATCTTGTGGTTAACAGCCACACGCTCTAACCAACTAAGCTACTCCAGCACTTAGTGTATACAGTTACTATTAAGTTATTTCATTTTTAATTTAGTTGAATATTTGAGTTTTTATTTGTCACCCATGTTCATATTATGAATTATTAGATCAATCAATTATAATTATATTAGTTTTGAAAAGAAAGTCTTTATTAAGAATAGATGTATTTAAGAAGTGATATGTTTAATTTTTTAATAAAAATTTATTTTTTTTATTCATTAACCAATATCCTTAATGCATTAGTCAATATCATAATTATTATTTTTTTGAACTTGAGTTAAATGCACAAAGTTATCCTTAGTTGAAGCATTCATTGGACTAATTGTCCATTCAACTGCATAAGCACGAAGGCTATGCAATCTTCCAAAAGAGTTCTTTCCATGATATTGAACTCGTATCCTCTTTTCCAGGATTGAAATTGATTAGCACCTTAGCCCACCCTTTATAGGTATTATTATTAATTTATTATTACTATGTTAGTTAATTAACAACTAAAAATACTAGTTTAGAGAAATACTCTTAATATTAAAAAAAAAAATAAAACTACATTTGACAAATATACCATCTTATTCTATTAATGAAAACATAAGAATAAAATTGAGAAAAAAAAAATTGAACACCAATGTGTGAAAAATAGCAAATCTGAAAAGATTTGGGTTCAAGTTCACTCATCTAACCGGATGATGTCACAAGCATACACATATAACATAAAATTTTCTCATAAATTATGACATCCACTATTAATAAAAAAAACAAAAATAGTTAAAATACACTAGATTAAAGCCTTATAGTTATGACTCAAATGTAAAATCATAAATCATCATATTAATTAAATTTAAGTCTTTGTTGCTTTACGAATTAGGATTAGATTTTTTGTTTCTTTTTCTTCATTTGTTTTAGTTCCATTTTTTTATCTTTTATTTGTTCAAAAAACAAGTCAAATCCAATTTAATCCAATCCAACCCGGTTTTGACTTATTTATACTGGTCTACCTTAGAAACGGTTATAAACCATGACTGGGACCAAACAAGAGATCAGTTCCCGATTTTTCCAATACGACCCCCTAGTCCGATTTGGTTTCGATAACATTGATTAACACCTCTTATTTTTCTAGAGTAATAGATAAAATGAAACAAAATTTTCTCTCTAAGGCATCCATGGCCAACTAGAAAGTAAGGCCCTTTGCATGTAATATGGCGTTTTAGTTTTCAGACCCCACATACTGGCTGATGTTTTAGACTTAGCAATCTCTGAACGTTGGCAATTTACTAACTATCCTTTGAAGCAAGGGCAGCTTTTAATCCGTATTTGGAGAAAACATCACTTAATACTGCCCTCTCCTTGATCTTTAACCTGCACGAGTCAAGAGAAAACATGAGAAATGACCATCTAGAATGAAAAACATGTTTATATAGCAGTCTATACTGCAGAGGGAATCACCTCTTTGCGGATCCAAGAACATCCAATTTTGAAACCTTTTTTGCTTTCTCTTTGGATTTCTTACGCTCTTGTTTAACTTTGGCAGATAAATTCTGCTCAGGTATGGGGTTTCTGTTAACCTGCTCTGAGGAAAGTGAATTAGTTTCAGAATCAGTCATCATTTCCACACTATCATCATAATCCACGTTCAAAGCAGTGGCAGACTCTGGATTCTCTCCAACATCCATCTGTTCTTCTCCATATATCTGATTGTCCAGGTCATCCGAGTCATCGGAGTCATCCGAAGTAGTACCATCCATGGAACTCAGAGCAGAACCATCCATATTAAAATCCTCATTTGAATCTTCTTCAGAGACCATGAGTTGTGGAGCAGCACTAAGATTTTTGCTTAATTCCAGAGAAGTAGAAGAGGAAGACTGTGCATCCAGAAGCTCGCATTTTATCTGCTTCTGAATTTTACCAAAGGTAATAGTTTGTCCAGAGTATAACTCTACAAACCTGAGAGAGGGAGAGAGGGAGAGAACAACCATTTTAGTTATAAGATATTAGCACAGTAAAAAAACTTAAATAATTAAGAATTAGCAGTGAACTCTGACAATACTCAATAATAATTATGGTAGGCAATAACCAAATAATGAATAGTATATGCACTCATTTCACTTCAGCCAATTAAGATAACATAAAGAATCTTGAATCAAATATCTAAAGGTTGCCAACTTACTTTACTAATTTCACATGTTGATAAGAATATAAGAGTGTCTAAAAGGAAACACTCTTAAGGTGGGTTAAGAGTCCTATGTGTCAAAACCTCAAAATTCATGAAGAGCGCATCATCATTAATTCATGATATATTCTCATTGGAATAATTTCATGCACAGCATGTATCAGACTAAACCAACTTCCCCATATTCTTCATTATTATTTTGGGAGGAAGCAGGTAAGAGATTGAGGCTATAACACACCTAACTGCATCTTCTTCACGCTTGAAATCAACAAATGCAAAACCCTTGCAGATAGGGTCCCTTGTCTTCTTGTTTCCAGAAACAGCTGGGACTATATTCATTATGCCCGGAATCCCCTGCAAAGCTGATTTCAGATCCCTATGGATGTTCTTTTTCTTTGGTAGGTTCACCAAGCACACTCGACCTCCAATTGGAACAACTTCAGCATCTGCAAAATTCATGACCATAGAGACAGTCAGATGTAAAATTGTAGGCTCTGCAGAAATGAGAAGGAAACACCACGCGAATCAAAAATCTCGTACATTGGTTTCATCCAAAGACCAGACACAAGTAGACAACAACAACATCAACAACAACAACAACAACAACAAAAGTGTATGGTCCAAGATCCTACCATTCGTTTTCACAAGCCTTTAAGTTCTTCAAAATCTCTATAAGACAAACTAGAACCTAGAATATGCACTGTGCCCTCCTCAATCAACAAAGGATTTAGAATTAGCTTTAAATGCATCTAATGATTCATGAACTCGGCTGTTGTTGTTATTGTTGCTGATGTAAGGACATAATGAAAGTCAAGCAGTTAAGTAGGGAGATGCATAAACAAAAGGAAAACTCTAAGTACCCAATTTACCCCCATCACTGAAAAATGCTTTAAGCATACATTGTCATGAAACACAACATATGACAAGGCACAAAAACAGAACCCCATCAATCAATTACAGAAAAACTGCACCAAAGAAATCATTTCTTAACTAATTTAAACATGCCAACTTGCAGTGTGCAACCCAAAAATAAAAAAAGAAACAATTTTTAGAGGGTAACCTTTCTTCTTATGATCACTTCTGATGGAGCTAGGGTTCACAGGATTGTTCTTAAGCTTCTTCAAATTCTCATCTTGCGCTTTTTTACTTTGCAGCATTTCCTCAAGCAGCTTATCCTCAACAGAAGTGTCGTACACTTTTCCTTCTCCAAACCCCTTTGGTTTCTTCTCAAACCATTTCCTCATCTGCTCCAATGGAAGCGTTCCCTCCCCATCATCATCATCACCATCACCATCACCATCACCTTCATCATATTCATCTTCAACTTCAACACTAACACCAACATCATCATCGTCGTCGTCGTCGTCCGTCCCGACGAGGCCAGCGTCGCGGCGCCTATGCTTCTTCCTAGAGGTGGCGAAGAACCCGCCGCGACGAGCAGCGCGTAAACTCACGCGGGGTTGCCGGAACTGTTGGAACTCGAAGCACGAAACGAGAGAAGAGTGAGAATTAACGACACGCGTGAGTGATAGTGAGTAACACGTGTTGGTTTGTGTGGCGCTGAGGGTGAGAACGGGCACTGAAATGTTGGGCACCGCACGGAGCATCGTTTTTTCTTCTTCGATTTTCAGCTTCCGCTTCTTCTCTTCTTTATCACCAACACCGAATATAAATGGCGAAATCATTATTTTTAAATTAATTTAAAATGTATAAATAAAATATTAAACAGCAAGGTGTCGTGGTGTAGTTGGTTATCACGTCAGTCTAACACACTGAAGGTCTCCGGTTCGAGTCCGGGCGACGCCACATTTTCTTACCTTTTTTACTTTTTTATGAACTTTTATGCTATTATGTTGTTGGGCTTTCTGCCTTTCTGGTTTTTTTTACATAGTTTTTCAGAAACTTGAGTTTGAGTTATACCATAGAGCCTGTTATGTGGGATTAGTGGCCTTGTTGTTATAGCAGGAAGCCCAACCTTACAACCATACTTGACCAAATGTAGCACCAGGCTCTGGCGGTTTTTGCAGGTTGACAAAAACATGCCACCGAGGATTATTTGACTGATGGCAGCACAATTATTCCACACATACCCCTTACTTCAACTTGGAAATGATATGGACATTGATTTTACCACATGTTTCTCTGAGTGCTGCCAATATTCGCAATCTTGAGGCCAAGCTTTCCATCTGTGCCGACATTATGGCGTTACCTTTTTCACATGCCCATTAATTTCCACCTACATCTAATTCTAGCTACTCTTCAAATTAATGTATCTCTATGTGTTCATTGGGACATGCCTAAAATGTACATACAATTCTTGCTCCCTAACAAACACTATTCTGGTCCATACTGGATGTTTTGCTTGAATTAATAATGAACTTCCTTTATCTTGATTTGATTTATCACTCATCAGGTTAGGATAAGATCTCCTTCTTTGGAAGGATGTTATTTTTATATTCATTATTTTAATCTGTCATCATTTTACGAAACCTAAACACAATATATCAAAATTAATAATATATATGTGAAACCGTATAAGCAAACCATGTTGGTTAGTGGGGGCGTTATTGCTATCATTCATGTATTGAGGGGATCGGGATATATAATTCAGTTAGGTGGTGTTTTCCATCAATGTGTATACTATAGAAGTTTTTTTTTTCAGTTGAATTGTTCAGAAATATAAGTAAATGGGAAATATTAAGATCCCCAACAAATAGCCAAGTAGTGAGCCCACTTGGGTTTTGTTTGGTAGTAGTAGACAATGCTATGCATCTTCCTGCAAAAACCCCCACCTTTTACTCAAATTTTAGATGATCACCCTTGAATTTTTTATCTAGGTTTCCCTTATCCATCCGGCCGGGTTGATTATCATAATCATTGTTTTCTAGGATATAAACAAAGAAATTTGTTTATTTACATGGTGGCACATTATACATTATTAGACTATGTTAACTTAATTTAATTCACTTTAATGGAAATGTAATGAAAAGTGATTACGATTAGATTTTTGGGCTTAATAAGACCCAACCCAATTTCCTATGGAATGAGAGACCATTCATAACCTGTGAAGGGAATAATTCCCTAAGAAAACCAATCATATGTTACTTTATACCGGTTTAATCGGATCAGCCATCCTCCGGGTCCATTTTGACACACTCATACGAGGGTAATAAGTCTTTCCACTTATTTTTACACCTTACATCCTCACTTACTCGAGTATTGAAGTGTCTTACGGGTACCTAAACCCCTATCCAACCATCAAGACACCAAGGAGGTTGCTACAATGAGAATCCTTGGGTCCAAAAAACTTCAACCATGTAGCTAGTTGAACTGTTGAAGTACTTGGCGGTGGCAATAGATTACTTTACCAAGTGGACTAAAGTTTAACCATTGGCCACCATTATAACATAAAGGTTAATAAGTTTTCGAAGAAGAGCATTATTTGTTGTTAGGTTTAGGATCCATTACTCCATTGTCACGGACAACGAGACCCAATTTGTAAACAAGAAGTTTCGCCGATGTGCTTTGACCTCCACCTTAAGTATCATTTCACCTAAGTTGAATACCCACTAGATAACAAACAACCTAAAGCCATTAGTAGAGTGATTTTCCAAAGTTTGAAAAAAAAAAAAGGTTGAAGATTCTAAAGGTGAATGGACTGAACCATTGAGCCTTGTGCTTTAGGCCTATCATGCAACCCCCCCCCCCCCACACACACACACATCCATCGGTGCAATTTCATTCAAACGTACCTGTATGTGTGAAGCTATGACTCTTGTCGAGATCCAAGAACCAAGTGGGAGAAAGGAAAATTTCTCCACCAACCTAAGTGACGATTTGCAAAAAGAGCTTGACATGAGTGAATAAAACTGTGATATGGCCCACATCAAGGAAGTAACGTCCACACTCTTAATTGTGGATAGGTACAGCAAGTGAGTGTATCCATGAAAATCCAGAGAGAATGAGGCCTCATTTTCAAAACACCTCTTCTTGACTTGATACTTTTCACTTTTTTGGCTGCTTTTTGGGGGTTTTCTTTCTTGCAAGCTTCTTCGTCACAATTTAATCAACTTTACAAGACTTTCTTTTTTAAGGACCCCCTTTTACTTCGAGCACTATAGGATCAAGAATTTTAGTCGTTTGCTTTGGAACTGAACTATCTTGGTCTATAAACTAAGTCTTTAAGCCATTAATCCAAATCATCACTTTCAACAAATTATCATCAATATTTATCACCACAGAAGCAACTTTATAAGGCATCATAGGCTTTATTAAGTCGCACTATTCAACATTTCCAGCTAAATTACCAAAACCACATTTAATAAATGTATACCTTCACTTTATATGCTTCATTCCAATGTGATAAAACATAATCAGATGTAATTGAGTCTGTTTTACCTATAAGCTTAAACGTACAAAGGGTGCGTCAAAGGGTGCGTCTACATAAAATACCTTTATGGTTGGTTGTGTTTGACAAAGAAAATGGAAATAGAGAAGATAAAAAGAAAGAATGTGGGGAGCAAGAAAGAGGTAGGAAAAAGAATGGATTTTAGTGGTTGTTTGATACGAGAGAAACATAAAAGAAAGTTGAAAGAAAGAAGATGAACTTTTCTTGAATAAACAATTATGCTCTTGTTAACAATAATAATAATAATTAATAACAATAATAATAATTAATAATAATAATAATAATAATAATAATAATAATAATAATCTAGGTTAAAGTTTATGGGTGAAACCCAGTTTCGGGCGGTTGTTCATCCCCTCTGGTGACGTCTGTTCCAATTTCTGGAGGTTGCTCATCTTTTTCGACGAAGTCTGTTTTTTCGGTACGGTTCTCCAATGTGCCTCTGCTCTTATTGTTAGCACCATTGTGTTCCTCCCTTCATCGTCGATCAACCCACCAAACATTGTCGTCGTCAGGGCCACCACGTGTCGCCTTTCTCTCCGCAGCTTCTTTTTTGTATCTTATACATCCCGTCTTTTCCGGTGAGCGTGGTGTGACACTTCCAAACTTAAAACACTCTCCTTTGATACCAAAAACACAACGAAAAATTTTTAAACTTAAAACATATACTCAGATATAAAACACTCTCCCTTTCTTTTATTTTCTTGTCCTTCTTGTATATGGGTTAGAGTACCCCTTGTACTCTTTATCTATATATTTCTTTGATTATAAAAAAAAAAATGATACTTATATGCCTACATTCTAAAAGATGCAAAGCTCAAATAGATGATAAATTTTTTTTGATGATTTTCTAACTCTTGTAATTGGAAATGAAGTAAACGAAATCCAACAATATGGTCAATAGTCAAATTAACATACAGAACTTACAGGTGAGGTTCCTTGGAGCTAGTTTTCCTTGATAAATTTTAATTTCCAAAAGATCAATAATGGATGCAAGATTATAGTATATTATTAAACATTCACCATTACATACAAGAGATAGATCAAGAACATATACCTGACACCAAATAAAGATTCATCCTTCTTACTGGTTGAGCACTGGAATGAGAGTAAACTCCCCTCAATCACGATTTGTTCATCAGGCTATATGTTAACCATCTAATGGAATACCGATTAAGTAACCTATTGTATAAGGGCAGGGACCTCTCATTGGGTATCAATTGAATAGCCCAACCCATCACAGGGTTATTCAGAACATAAGCCCAATACTATTCATTATATTGATAAAATGTTATTAACCATAATCAACATATTAATTATAATTCCATATAATTAATTAATGCCAATCCATAATTTTGATTAATTGAAAAAATTAAACTAACATTCTCCCACTTGGATAACATTAGTCAATTATCGGAAGAACAAGAATTTTATGAATAGAATATCAATTATGGTTAAAGCACATATCAATCAATAGTCTAAGAAACATAAGCTTCAACGCTGCAGAAATGGTATTCGATAGGGAAGCAAATCATATATGTTAAAGACTCACATTCCATATATAGAATGATGTATTTGGATAAGCATAATCAAGTTAAGAGTAATATGCAATTCAAGTATGGTCAAAGCATCTGAAAATGCTATAAGAGATATGATATATCAAAGAGATTTCATCTCATCATATCTCATATAAAATAATTTCAGACTCTCGCTAACTCGAAACACCATAAGACTTTAACCAAAACCCAATAATTAAGTCTTTGGTTAGCGGTTGTCCAAGCATGTTTTCTCCAACAATATGCTCAATTCAAGTCTGAAATTTGTAAATGCCAGAAACATAATCCACATGTGTCTAAGTGCTCATAATAGCCCAGTTATAAAAGTATTTACATATGAGTTAAAACAACAAATGCTCTATAGTATTTGACATTCAATTAATCTAAATTCTACTAAATAAGTGACTATGCGAATCCTGAAACAATTAGGAAATTCAAAAATCTCCTACATGGAAGACATAGGCACCTACTTCAAATAGAATGATACTATAGATTAATGGGGCCACAAGAATGTCAATGATGAGCAAGCACTTAAGACTATTGGTCGAAACATAAGATTTACAAGTCCTCCAACAATGCAGAACATCATGCCCGATAGGAGTACTAACATTATACATGCAAAGTACTTATATATCTGTGACCTATCAGAAAGTGGAATTCAGAATAAAAGGAGAAGCACAATATAATTGCATGCTAAAAGATTATTGTGCATATTCCGACAAACGGCTCTAACATCCGCTTAAGATGCTTACTGAGATTCAACAGATTTTATATATATATATGTGTGTGTGTGTGTGTGTGTGTGTGTGTGTGTGTGTGTATCTCAATACAATAGGACAAGACTAAATAACAATGTCCTTTTAGAATATGTCATATGATTACAAAATGCGCGCACAAATATATGGCAATATAAGATTAATAAATCTCAAGACATAATAATATTATATACACACTCCCACTAATCCAATATACCTAAACAAAATTAGGATTTCTATTAGAGCCCACTAACATTGAAATACTCTAATGGTATAATATTTAACAGTAGGATCTTAACTCTATAGTATAATATCCAAAACGAATCCAAAAATCATCATTTTTCGCTCTTTAAGAATGTATTTATAAATTAGAGAGAAATAAATTAGCGCAGAATTATCACGAGAAATGGTTACATGATAATAATATGAAAAACCCAACATATAATTTATCAATAGCAGATCTTTACAAAATTTGAGTTTCATAGTTAACCACATATTCTGTATATAAAATTAAGAAGATTATAAGTAGGGATGGCAACGGTTAGGGTCTGGGTAGGGTACTATAGTACCCGTCCCCACACCCGCGTCTGAAAAAAAATACTCGTACCCGCGTGGGTAGCAACTAAAGTACCCTTACTCGTACCCTCTGGGTATCTAAGCGCCCATACTCGCACTTTAACTAAAAAAAACAAAAAAAATAACACAAAGAACATAATAACTCAATTAAAAAGTCATCCAAATATTTTTCAAATCTACTAATGAAAAATTATAAACCAAGATATTAAACTAAAAAAAATAAAAAATAAAAATAAAAGGAAAAACTAGACGTACCTGGTGAGGGAATGTGATGTAGAAGACATAAAATAAAGGAACAATTTGTGCATATGTGTGAAGGTGTTACTGTGGTGGGAGAAATTGAAGAGAGGAGATAATGTGAGAAGAGGGATTTCTAGGTTTGTGAGGAGGTACGATGAAGGAGTGAGGAAAGAAAAAAAATGAAGAGGGGGATAGGGACCGTGAGGTGCTCAGAGATGTGGAGAAGAGGTGAGATTCTGGAGATTGAAGAATGAAGATGCTGGAGTGGTGGCACTGGTTTCGCGATTCTGGAGGTTGAAGAATAAAGATGCTGGAGTGGTGGCGTGGTGCTTAGCGACTGCTTAGTGCTTAGGTGATTAAGTTTAAAAGGGAAAAATAGTTAACAAACCTAGGTTACATTAATTTTATTTTAAAATTTGATATATAATTATAATTATATATACTAATATAAATAAATAAATATATAAATATATATATTTATATATGCGGGGCGGGGTGGGTACTAAAGTACCCGTACCCATACCCTCTCTTGTTTGTGGGTAATTACCAAGACGCGTACCCCGTACCCATAAAGTGGGTATTTGCCCTACCCATCATGGTTACCATCATGGTTATTTTTTGCGGGTACCCAGTGGGTAAGGTCCAAATTGTCATCCCTAATTATAAGTGTTTGTTTGACACTTTATAACATAGAATCTCCTCAAGTCATTAGCAAAATAAATTCTAAAATAATTTTATAAGTAAGGTAACCTTCATCACATGAGTGAAATCAAAATCCCTGATATTTTAATCAGAATATAGGATCGCTTCAAGTTTTCAACAACTCACTCAAAACTCAAGCGTTAATTAATAATCACACGCACTTGAGCACAAGATTAGGTTACGCGCAGCGGAAGCACATGAGACCTATATTTCATTATAATTGAGGATATAACAATAAATAATCTCTAACTCCCACAAGTATTAATATATTAGGCGATAAAATGATAACCCGGCTCCTAAGTGAGGCTCCAATTAGCTAACCAGACTGCACATTGATTGACTTCTCTGTAAGAGTGAGTGAAAATGATGTTCCAATTCTGCTTTTTCCGCTAAAGAATCATGCGTAGGATGGAATTCATAGGACCAATATTTTGATGGCTGTTAATCATGGAAATAACAGCACTTGAATCATATTCAACCAAGATGGAACAAAATCTCAACTCCGAAGCCAGTTCCAAACCTTTTAAGACCCCCCATAATTCGGCCACAAAGGCTGAGCAAGTGCCAATATGGTGACCAAAACCAGCTAACCATTTGCCTGTATCATCACGAAGCAAACCACCACAGCCCGTCATACCTGGGTTACCTTTAGAAGCACCATCAACATTTTGTTTATGCCATTTAAAGAGAATTTCTTATCTACTGCAATCCCGCCTAAGGGTTCTGAATTACAATAAATGAGAAATGTATTAATACAATGTAAACAATGGGCTAATAACAAGGAAAAATTTATCGTATAAGAAGAAGATTAAATGATTCCATATACAAAGTCAAACACGCCTTTCACAAAAAATTCCTTACTTATCATGATCCCGCATAAGGGTCCCGAATCATAATAAGTAAGAAATGTTTTACATTGTATTAACCAAAATTCTCATTTAAAAGGGTATTCAACAAGCAATCATATTCAAATAAATTCAAGACATGTGCAATAGTATAAGCATGAAATTAACATGACTTTATCCACGTAAGGACCATAGCATTAATTTCATGATCTCAACACTTTAATAGAAAAGAGTACAATAACAAAAGTTATTGTTTATTCTTTGACTGAGTGAAGTATATAAAAATGGATAAGGCAATTTTATATATCTCAGAATAAAACTCTAAAACAATATGTGTAGTCACACATTTACACTATAATCTGACTATAAATAAAGATATAATTTCAAAAGGAGTATTATAACGAGTAATCAATAAATTGATTGTAGAGTTCTTTAATTTCATAATATTCTAGGAAACAATCACAATCATATACAATTGCATAGTTTCATAACGAAAATAACCATAAAAGAATAAGAATATCTGATTAACGAATTTCTCCATATGTGCAACCATATAATAAGTTGAAAATAAAGACTTTACATCTAACCTCAGAGAGTGTCATTCATCCTTGTAAGTAGAGCTTATGAGCTTTGATGAATTATATAATGAGAGCATTATAAAACCTTGCAGATTGTCAGCTCAAAAGAAAAAACTCTAATTATAAATCAATATGATTCATATAGATTATAGGGATAACATAATTTTCAATTACCTCAAGGATTGCTCAACAAAATTATCTTGATAATATTTTACAAGTGAGCATACTAACAACAATGAGGCAACATAATCATATGATTTGACATAAAATAATACACAATTTCATTATTCACTAAAGTATTTGGTTTAATTGTGTTATGATTCAAAATTTATTTTGTGACTAAGACACATGATTAGAGAAAACACTCAGGACATATCTATCATAAAATTAATAATAATAAACTATTTATGGGTCTACAATCAAAGAGTATAGTAGAGATAAAAACATAATGTATATTAGAAGAATTAATTTTTTTTTTTTGCCAATTTGAATCAGTTTAATAAACATAAATGGCATAAAATAATATACAGTTTAATAATTCACTACATAAGTTTATTTAATAAAAAATAATAATGGACTTAACTCATAATAACCCAACATTTAATTTTGTGACTGAAACTAATCATTAGAGAGTGCTTATGGTATATATTTGTCACAAAAGAATAGGGAACTATAAAATTTTGGATTCAAGTACTGAAACCAAAGTAGTGAAAATGCAATGTATATAAAATATTAAATTATGCCAAAAAATAATCATATTTGACACTTTCCGATTAATTGCATAATCATGACACTTTAAATGAAAGAGTGCACTACACAAAAGTGTCATTGACACAAAGAGAATTTTCACTAAAAATATACAATGCACAAAACTTATATCACCAAAATTCTAATATTGATAGAGTACTTGAAGAATAATTGATATAAGTACAAAACAAAGGTATATTGTAAAATCAAGGGTATAATTATTATTAATGCAATACAAATTATAATTAAGGATAAAACTTAATTATTCAATTAACACAAAATTTACATAATTATATCCGCCATAGGTGAGATTACAGTTATTAAAATTAAGAATAATTATACTTCAAAGAATATGATATTTTTATATTATGCATAAACATGAAATAAACAATTTTCATAAAAGTCTACAAAATAATTCCATAATAACAACATACTGACAAGGAGAGTATAATATATCAAAGTGTCAGTGACACAGTAAGGAACAACCATAAAAAATTTCAGAGCAAATAACTGAGAGTATAATATTTTAAAATAAAAATTATCTCCGGATTTAACAATATAAAATATTTAAGAGTGTCCAAAATTTCCCAAAAAAATATCAAAATACCAGAAATAATAAATAAGTATTTTTAAAGAAAAAATAATTTTTTGTCGGCCCTTGTAAGTGGGCTCACGCGCCCTCACTCTCCTGGGCTACGAGTGGGCTTTGCAAAAAGACTTCATCTTCCTCACCCAGTTACCAAAAAACAGGTCGTTCGACCCGTAACTATAACCTGTCTAAATCTCGCGATTTTGGCAACATTTTCGTTCGATTTTGAAAGGGTTTTGATCGTCCTTGGCCGATCTCGGGAACCCCCAAAACAATTTTGAAGATCATGCACCCATTAAAGTGGAATCGAACTCGAAATGGATAGAGTTCATGTGCATAGAACCGCGATAATGATCCGGAAATTCTCTCAATACAGATGATAGTTTGCAGCAATTTTTGGACATGTTGGTCGCTGATATGCGACTAAGAGAAGCCCTAAGCAAATTTGGAGAAATATTCTTCCAGTAGCGAGAGAGAAAAAAAAAAGAGCACGAAGTTCAACCACTTTCACCCAAAATCGCGCAAAGAGAAGCCTCAAATTCTCACAGATCAAGCAACGAAAAAAACACGAAATTTGAGGTTTTGGTTGCAAAGACATAAACTATGAAAACCCCGAAAATATTTTGGATTTCGTCCATAAAATCACGGCATTTTGGTTCCAAAGGTTTCGAAAAAAAGAAAAAGAAAGGAAATCCATGTGACAATTCAATTTCTAATGATTTCTTGATCCAAAAAATTCCAGTCATCGCGCATTGAGTACACATAACATGATTATAACAAAAGCTCGATCTAATTTAATTTCATCAATTTGATTGAAATTGAGGCCAATTCAATCATTGAAACAAATAACAGCTATAACATGTATCTAATAGGCTCTAATACAAATTGAAAAATTTTAATTTCCAAAAGATCAATAATAGATACAAGATTATAGCATATTATTAAACATTCGCCATTACATACAAGAGATAGATCAAGAACATGTACCTGACACCAAATAAGAATTCTTACTGGTTGAGTACTGGAATGAGAATAGACTCCCCTCAATCACGATTGGTTCATCAAGCTGTATGTTAACCGTCTAATAGGATAACGATTAAGTAACAGATCGTATGAGGGCAGGGACCTCTCATTGGGCATCAATTCAATAGCTGAACCCATCACAGGGCTATTCAGAACATAAGCCCAATAATATTCATTATATTGATAAAATACTATTAACCATAATCAACATATTAATTATAGCGTAAAGACTCATTTTAGTCTCTAACAATCATTATGGTACCACTTTTCGTCCTCGAGAAAAAAAAAATTCACCGAATAGTCTCTGACAAATGACAAAAGAGGGACACATCAGTCCCTCCGTTTATCTTCATCCTAAACATAATGTTAGAGCGCTGATATATGCCGTCAGTGTGCCCAGGTGTCCATCAAACTCGTCCATATGACCTATGTTGGTGCATCTGGTGTGGTGCATCTGGTGCATATGGTATGTTGCTTGTAACATGTAGGGACTAATATGTCCCACGATAGAATTGTCAGGGACTAAATTGACTTACTTAAATAATAGTAAGAGACTTAATTAGTTCAATGCATGATTATTCTCATGGTCTATTATGCATGTAGGACTATTGCCAAGATACCTGGCATACTAACGATACATCAACACTCTAATGACTTGTTCAGGATAGAAACAACTGGAGGGACTAAATTGTCCCTCTTTTATCATTTTCGGGGACTATTCGGTGAGTTTTTTTTCTCAGGAACGAAAAGTGATACCTCAAAAATTGTTGGGAACTTAAATGGATCTTTTCTCTTAATTACAATTCCAGATAATTAATTAATGTCAATCTATAATTTTGATTAATTGCAAAAATTAATCTAACATTCCTTCTTCACTGTTTATGTGCCTGCTTTATGGAGAGATAGGAACAGTTTGGTGTTTTCTCAGGAATCTCTGATGGGAAATGAATTGTGGCATCATGTTTCTTATCTGGTTGGTGCTATTGAGAAGGAAATTGTTCATCCACTTAATTTCATTGATGATAGAAAGGTGATGGTTCAAGTTGGTTGGCAGCCTCATCCTCCTAATGTCTTTAAAGTTAATGTTGATGGTTCTCATATCAATCATTCGGGTTTCTCTGCTTGTGGAGAGATAATCTGTCATACAAATGGTAGCTTTTGAAAGGTTTTCTTTGCAGTCTGGGATCCTGCTATGTGTTTGGCTGAATTTTTTGCTCTTCTTGATGGTATAAAAGTTATTCGAAGCCTTGCTCTTGAAAGAGTAATCTTTGAAACTGATTCTACTGTTTTAGCAAATCTGATTTCTAGCGACTCTTCTCATAATCCTCTTATTAAATCTCTTTTGGAAGAGATTATTTCCCTGCTTAGATCTAGTAATTGGCATGTTCAAGTTCAACATGCATTTAGAGAAGCTAACATACACTACAATAAATTTGTCGTATACTATGGAACATTTTTAGTGACAGTTGTTAAAACTGTAGGTATATGTATTAATGTTAGTCAAACCGTAGGTTAAGGTAAATGGTCCATAAGTAAAGCATATTGACAATCAAATACAACAGTAGGAAATATATATGGATCGTAGGTAAAACCTATAGTGACAGGCATATAATAAAAATTATATTATGATTGTTAATTATATCTCATTATATTTTTAAAATATATAACTCTTATAATAATTATTTCAAAAATAATATCTAATTAATTGATGATATAAATAATTTTGCACTTGTAATATATTAAAATTCAATCAAATTATCAACGTTTTAGATTTTGTAGCCATTAAAAAATCAAATTTCACATGTCACGATAATTATAGTTTTTGTTTAACATTTTGAAAATTGAGTTACGTTATACGAATCAATTATCTCAAGACGAGCTTAAAATATCGTAACTCAACAGATATATTGTTTTATCAAAAATATACTTGATATGAGAATTTATTTCATTATTATCACTGGCATATTGATAGACAACAACAGTTAACATATCTACCAATTTAGAATTTTTTACTTTTTAAAATAACTGATCTAATTAGTGCTCAATTGAGATGATTTATTTAAGAGTTTAATTGGTATACACCGTCAGTGTAAAGTTTTTTTATACTAACAATCAATCATAAATTATCACATCAGTAAAATTATTTGACTCTTATCCTAACTACCTTATAAATCATCAATTTTATGATTTTTAATTGGTTGGCAGTGTAACAAATTTAACATGAAAAATACATAAGAATCAAACACATATTTTGATTAAGATAATACAATAAATTACATTCACATTTTGGGACAAACAATTTAATAAGGGTTGGAACTTCTTCTCAACAACACAAGCACAACTTGCAACAAAATTAAAAGAGAGCAAATGATGAAATCTCATTGATAGATTTTTTTGTCTTTCACCGAGTATCTTCATTAACAGATGTGAGACTAACTCTCGGATTGGGGTGGTAATTAAGTTAAACCCTCTTCAAAGTGACAACTTCAGGATTCGAATCCCTGATATTACAGGTGAAGGTCGCATGGGATTGTAGTCCACTTCCACTGAGACCAACCACCAATAATAATAATAATAATAATAATAATAATAATAATAAAATACTGAGGAGTGTTTGGTAGACAAAAAAATTTTGTTCTTGACAATCATGATTTCCAAGAATCATCAATTCTGATTTCCAAAAATCATCATTCCCAGGAATCAAGATTCATAAGAATGTTAAAAATGTGTTTGGTAGGTCTTAAACATTTTCGAAAATGTTACTTGGAATTTTTGATTCCAATATTTGGTTTAAGGTCATCTTTCTTGAAAACGTTAGTATTAATTTTCAAAAATATCCTTAAATACATTTTAATAGGAAAAAAATTTAAAAAATTATAAAAGTGTTAAAAATTAAGATAGTTAAATAGTGCATACCTGTATTTGTTCATGCCTTGATTTTATATTGAGACTCTTTTCTCTCAAACAAAATATATATTTTAACATAATATTAATATTATCCATGGAAAACTATGATTAATAGTTTTTTCAAAAAACAAAAACTTTCCTTGTCCACTCCACCCCTCCCATAAGAATGTTTTCAGGGAAAATATATATAGCAAAAAATTATTCCTGAAAAATGTTAGTTTTTTGGAGAATGCACTTTTTAAAAAAGGGTACCAAATAGATTTAATGAAGTTTTTGATCCCTACAAATATAGTGATATTTGGTTTTAGTCCCTATCTTTTTTTTTTCCTCTGCATTGTTTGTTTTTAACTTTTAAAATTTTAGAATCAGTCTCTACCGTTAAAATGCTCTGTTAACTGCTAACCTGTCTAACGGATATCCATCTCAACATGACCACGTGGCATTAATGTAATATTTTGATGCCATGAGGTTTTTTTTTTAAAAAAAATTAATTTTTTTTATAATTAATATTAATACTATTTTTTTTCTTGAAAAAAAAGTTAATACTATTTTTTATTTATAAATTTGAAATATTTTTTATTGTTTATTATTTTAGAATTCCTTCCACCATTATCATCTCCCAACTGAATCCAATCTCAGATCCACCATCAACTCCTCCAAAAGATGCACATCAACACCATGACCTAGACCAAACGAACATGACTCCAATGTAATGCACAATGACGAGATTCTTGAACCTTGCCAAAGTGAAGTTCACGCATAATGTCTTTCTACAAAGGAGTGAGATGATAACTCAAAAATCGATCCTTGCTTCGAGAAAAGGGTGATTTCCTGGTGCAATTCAACCTTGACCCACTAATTGAAACAAGGTGTCTCCTCAACAAGTTCACATTTTGGCCACAGAAATGAGAAAACTAAAAGCTTAGCTTACCGATTTTGAAGATATAACAACAGACCTACAAAGACCCCTTTTGGGGAAAATGGGAAATGCCTTGTGTTCAAATGTATGGCTCCGACTGGGCAGAGAGGAGAACGTTCTCCGACAGGGTGGCGGGTCCGATGGCGAAGTTAAAGACCCGATCTTGGGATTGAAGCTCCGATTGCATAGCTCCTTTCCCCTTGAACTCAACCCCATCATGCTCTTTTGCTTATTTTAGGTTGAATTGTTTGGAGTAACAGGAGGTGGAAATGGAAGAAATAAACAAGACAAATATTTAGTTGTTTGCCGTCATGGAAATGCAGCGCCAGATCAACCACCTTGCCCGACCTCCACCACAAACCCGCGGTCGCGCCTTCTCGAAGAAGAGAAAAAGGCTCTTGGATGAAGGTTCTGGAAATGATGTTATTAAATATAATATTTAATTAAATTAAATATTATTTAAAATAAAAAATATTTCAAATTTAAAAATAAAATAAAATATTAATATTAATTAAAAAAGAATTTTTTTTTTAAAAACCATGTGGCATTAAAACATTACATTTAATGTCACATGGCAATTATAACACCCCTCATCTCGGGTGTCACTTTCGTAACCCCAAATACATAACGTATGAAAATAAAGTTTGCTGGTTCACTTTCGGAAAAAGATTCCTTTACTTAGGTCTTACTTATTGTAAAAATAGTGATAAAATTTTTCCTTCACACTACACTGCAGAACATATATATACTCAAGATAAATATTAACGTTACTCATATACATATACTTGTATCATCAGTTTAACGACGTACATAAGAGATCCTAGACAACACATCTGTCTCCAAATATATTGACAGAAACAACATATTATAATTTCAAATACTAAGTAGCGATGGATATGAAAATCGTATCTCCAAAACCCTGGCCATCAGTAGCCACTCACAGACTAGCCAAAAGGCAATACCTCAAAAGAAAACCCTAAGCTAGTCTAGTACTAACAACAGACGCACTACCTAACATACGTTGTATTCCTGAGACTGAGTCTCGTCTTCAACCGTCCACACCTCTTCGTCTTCAGTACGAAGCATATCAAGCTACTAAGTCTCTATATGACCCAAAGAACTATTGACAAACATCTGTACATGTATCCAAAAACACAACAGGGTGCCCAACATGTACAGGCAAGGGTGAGAAACCAATATATGAATCCAAAAACACAACAGGTATATACCCAAACACGTACAGCAGATTCATATAAGCATATCTCACAAAATATCATCATGCATGATATAGTCCATTATATATCTAAGTACTAACAGTAAAACACAACGGCATCGTGTCCAACAATCAACGCTGTTTTCAAAACGTACGCATGAGCACTTCCATATAAGTCAACTAATATTCAATCCTAGATTTCCGGAAGTCGCATCACCAAAAGAATGAGTTGATCAAGCTCGGGGTACATTGGCCAACAAGCAACAATGTCTAGGACCAGCGTGCCATGATAACTAGCACCAATGTGCCATCACTTGCACCAACGTGCCCTCACTACGTGCCATCACTAGCACCAACGTGCCATAACTACATTGTCCAACTCAGGGTAAAATATGAACACACAACACGTATAACATCATTGTCCATCAAGGCACAATGCTATGACAACAAGTCATCTCAGGTTTTCCTTACCATCAAGGTCCCCCGTTTCACAGCACGTCTGCCCAACACATAAATGCATGAGAAAAATATTTAGTTTCTGTCGGTTTATCTTGTCGTAACAATATTTCCTCGTTGTAGCATCAACGCTAACAACCACCACAATGTCTTAGACTCTTTAAGCCTCAAAAACATTTTTCTCAAAACAGGACATCTAGTCCAAAACAACACGAACCCAAACATCCCTAACCAATGGACCATTTTAGAATTTTGGATTCAAGAGCATAAAAGCATCCTCAAGCTTTACAGGACCACCAAGATTGTCCCTAAACCGACGTCTCGGTTTCTAGTTTCTAGGTTGAAAACAACTTTTCTTGAAAACTCAAAAATCAAAAACACAAATCTCTGATACTTATACAAAGTCCTCAGAATCAATTTTCCATAAAACAAAACTTGGTCTAGAGATCATTTCTCTTCCTTTCGTCGTTTTTCGGTAAAACACAAACCTTAAAACATAGCTTGCAAAAACCCTTTTTCTTGGATAAAACCAAATAACTTGAAAATCACGTTTCTTAAAACTCTTTTTCTCAAACGGTTAATTATATTAATTTAAAAACTAATAAAGGTTTCCAAGAACACTATTTATCTTAAAACATCGTTTTTCATTATAAAGGCACATTTTCACAGCCTTTTCACAACCTTGCTCTTTTAAGTTAACTTTTCTTAAAAACAGCTATTTATTATTTTATTCCAAAAGAGATAATAATTTTTTTCTCTTAAATTAAATTGAGAAACAATAAAACGTATTTATTTTTCTCAATTCCACGTTTCAAGCTTTTAAAGCTCTTAGGTTACACGATGTCGGATCCTAATCGATATTAGTTCCTCTAACGCCTTAAATCCCACAGCAGGGCACACGATACATCCATACAGTTATTTCAAAACTATACCATGTATTCACATACATCAACAGGTATATCATGCATGGTCAAATCAACAGCAATAAATAAAACATTCCACCAATAATCAGATACGAACATTTTGTTAGAACCGAAACAATAATGACTAATGACCCCTAAAAGTTTTAATGATTAACAAAGTTATTATATGTTTATTGAAAATACTCGAAGTCAAGTTTATGCTAATCCATAAGGTCAAAAGACCTTTGTATGTTTCTAACTTCATATAGTTCTCCAAAACCAAAGTTTCACCTGGCTCTTAAAGGACAAAAAACTCACTGCAATATCTTCGTCCAAAGAAACTAAGTGGTAAAGGTTTACGTACAAAACGTAATCATATAGTATTGTGCGTCCAAATGTTTACACTGCATTATCGTCCAATTGTTTTTAACTATTGTGCGTCCAATTGTCTTCAAATGCGTATACGTCCAATTGTCTTCAATGCGTACGCATCCAATTGTCTACAACACTTGTGCATCCAATTATATATTTGCATGTGCGTCCACTAACTTCTTTTTGTTGATGATGTGACACTCTCTTATTCAAAAGTCTTAAATGGTTTTAAGGAAATTTCTTTTTCACATAAAGACAAAAGAAGGTACGAACGTCGTGCAAAGCAAATCATGTAGAGCAAAGAATCACGTAGAGCAAAACGCTTGTCGGCCATCAAAGCAAAATCAGTCTGCTACCATTCAAGCTGCTACTACCTCCTCATTCTGAAAGGACAATTACACAACGGAAAACAACTGGCAAATGATTTGTGCCTAACGGATATTTGATTGAGTCTAGACGGAAAAGCTCTCCCTATATTTTGAAATCAGAAGGTCAAGACAAAAGATATAAGAAGACCACCCTCTGAAGAACAAAATACAGAGAACACATGAGCAAGAAAATATTCAAGAGATTTCATTGTGCAAACTAAAAGCCTGAAAGCTTTCACTCTCAATTTTTGATCTGTAAACCTTCTCATTCTTTCATTGTAAAGTTGTAAACAGATGGTCAAGAGCTATATCGTGTAATATTCTCACTGTTGTGAGTTTGTAAAAAGCTCAGAAAAACCCCTCTCAAATCTTAGGATTTGTTGAGCCTGAAGAGGCTTGTCTGTAAAAGAATACTTGTTGCCTGGAGAGGTGCAAAATACTTGGAGTTGTAGTCTTGGAGAGACTTGGAAACAGCTTGTATTAAGTGCTAAGAGTTTTAGTGGAAAAACCTTCTGGAGGAAGGGACTGGACGTAGCTCATTGTTTTGAAAGAGTGAACCAGGATATATCTTTGTGTGAATCTCTCTTTCTCTATCTCGTTAAGTTATTTATTTATTACTAACTTGGGGATTGAAAACAAAGTATCTTAATCACCTATAATCGTTTTAGTGTGTTCTTTCATCTTCCTGCTTTAAACGTTTGTTTTAAAAAAAGGGTTTTCGAAAATCGGTTAAGAAACACAATTCAACCCCCTTCTTGTGTTTCCCTGTTTCACTTTCAGTTGGTATCAGAGCTCAGCCTCTGGGTTGAGCATTTAGCCGTGCTTGAGGAAAAGATCCAAAACTCGATGGCAGGACAAGGGATGCCCAGTGGGAGTCAACCTGTTCTTGAAGGTACCTCCTTGACCAGACCGCCATTTTTCAATGGCACTCACTACCTCTACTGGAAGGAAAGATTCAAAGGATTCATCTTGAGTATCAGCTCTGCGCTCTGGCCTTTGATCATGAACGGTCCTCACATCGTCAGCAATCCCGATGGCACTGGGAAAGATGAGTCTCAGTGGACTGATGATGAGAGAAGAAGGATGGAGCAGAACTACAAAGCTAGATACACACTGATGTGTGCTCTTAGTCCAGACGAGTTCCAAAAAATTCATGCATGTGAATCAGCAAAACAAATTTGGGATACTCTATCCAATGTTCATGAAGGAACATCCAAAGTAAAGGACTCAAAGATCATTATTCTTATGAGTCAATATGAAATGTTCACTATGGAAAATGGAGAAACTATCGTTGATATGATTGGTCATTTCCAAACTATCATCAACAATCTCAAGTCTCTTGGAAAGGTCTACACTACAAAAGAGAATGTTACGAAGATCCTCAGGAGCTTACACAAGGAATGGAGACCACTCATCACTGCAATCACGCAAGCTAAGGATTTGTCAACCTTGACCGTAGATGATCTTGTGGGAACCCTTCAAGTTCATGAGCAGGAGCTCAACCAGGACAATCCTACAAAGAAAGGCAAGACTATTGCCTTGAAAAGTCAAAAATCTAGCAAAGCTGATGATTCCAGCGATGACAATGATCAAAATGAAGAAGGAGAATCCAATGACGAACTGTCTCTCATATCAAAGAAACTTGAACGCATTCTGAAAAAGAAAAATATGAGAAGAAGACCATTTACAAAGAAAATTGTCAAAGACCATGGTGAAACCAAGGATAAAAATCCAATGGTTTGCTATGAGTGCAAGAAACCAGGCCACTTCAAAGCTGAGGGCCCTCAGCTGAAAGATAAGAAAAGGTTTTTCAAAAAGAAAAACAAGAATCTCATGACAACATGGGAAGATCTTGACTCCTCTGAAGAAGAAGAAAACGAAGAAGAAGCCAATCTATGTCTTTGGTCTGAAAATCATCTCCCTAAAGATTCTTCTGAAGAAGAGGAACAGTCTACCTCTTCAAATACTGAGTCATTGAGAGAATTCAGTAACCTCTCTACAAATGGACCACCTATATTCTATATAACTGGTGACTATGCCATGTGGAAAGAACTATTCATGAGATTCAGCTTGGAACAAAATGTTGATGACCTATGGAGAGCTTACACCGATGATAACTTTTGTCCTAGCACTGTTATCAATGGTGAACACATAGTCAAACCAAGAGCTGAACGTTCTGAAGAAGAACAAAGAAGAGTTAGAATCAATGCTAGAGCTGTCTACATTCTTCCATGTGCCTTGGACGCAAGAACTGTTAACATGGTGATGCATTGTGATATCGCTAAAAGAGTGCTTGACATACTAGATGCCCTTTTTATGAGAATATAAAAAGGAGACCTACTCATTCTGAAGGACCACCTATTTATCAATCTTCAGAATCAGAATATGAAGCTTGGAAAGAGAACTTCAGATCCTTTGTTGTAATACAAGGATGAGAAGAACACTGAAAAACTCTCACTGACGAAACCTTCTGTCCCATCATCATCATCAATGAAGAATACATGATGAAACCTCTAGATCGCTGCACCTTTAAGGAAAGAAGAAGAGTTGATCTTGACTGTGAGGCAAAGGCCTTTCTATTTCGGAGTATACATGGAGCAAGGAGAGATGTCCTGGCTGAAGAGACAACTGCTTGGGGAATGATGAATCTAATGGATATTCTTGAAAGATCTCCACCTGCATCCCCAACAGCAGATATGTGTCTCATGGCAAGTATTTCCTCTGAGACAGAAATAGAAGAAGATGAGGTAAATATATCTGACTACTCAAAAGATGCATATGAAGAGCTATTAAATGAATCATGCACTATTTATTCTGAATATAAAGCCCTTAAAAGAAATTTTTCCAAACTCAATAAAGACTTTAACAAAGTCAAAGTTGAGAACGGAGAACTAAAAGATGAGATAATCAGCCTAACTGAAATCTCAAGCTCTGAGTCCAGTACATCCTTTGAAGTTGAGAAACTTGAGCATCAAATTACTTACTTAACTGATAGCCTATCAAAATTCACTGATGGATCTAAAAATCTTTATTTAATTCTTAGATATAGATCTCCTTATGATAAATCTGGCATTGGGTATGAAAAAGAAAACCAAAAAATTTCTGAAACAAAAAAAGTAATTTATTGCTCTATCTATGGTAAAAATGGACACTCTGCGTCCAGATGCTTACACTCTGAGAAATTGGTTTGGTATTAAAATGATTTTCTATAATTTTTCATGAATTTTTGAAGATTTAGGGATAAAAACCCTAACTTCTATGTGAAAAATGAGAGATTGAGAGAGATAGAGATGCCTATTTACCTCCTATGATGGTCTCCTTCAAAGTTGGTGAAGATTGCTTCGCAAAATAACTCAAGATCAAGCTCCAATATGAGCTTCAATGGTGAGAAATTGAAGAAAAGAGAGAAAGAAGAAGATGAGGTTGGGGCTGTTGTGGGTTGTTCGAAAAAATGAGGGTGAGAGTGTGAGAGAAGATAGGATATTTATTTAGAAATCTTAAAAGTTAAGATTAGGGAAAAGGTAATAAAAGGTAATTAGTAAAAACTAACCAAGGGCAATTTGGTCAATTCTCGTCCTGACATTTTAAAAATCCTCACGAAACTGATAGGAGTCCCCAAATGATTTAACATAGCCCTGGTATGAAAATTATCGGCTCAAGGTTCTCGAAAAACCCTAAAACAGCTCGAATTGTCTCCACGATCGATTATCGGCCCGAATATAAAATATTATTTATATTTTTGGACATCAGGACACATTTTAGCAAAAAGGTAGAGGGTTGAATTCTAAGACTAATGGTTCTGACCATTAGTCCAAAAGAGCTCGTGATAGTAGAAAAACATTATCATCCGTGAAACATAGACCGGGTCCCGTTTGAGTTTTCGGCCCAAAATTTAACCGTAGGCTCCTACGATTATTTGGAGCATGAATATGATTTTGGTTTTCCCAAAATAATTTTCTAAAACCCAGATAAAAATATAAACTCCTTTATATAGTTTACTGGTCTTAGAAAGAGTGGAAATTAGGGTGTTATAGCAGTTAACAGAGCATTCTAACAGCAGGGACTGATTACCAAATTTTAGAAGTCAAAAACACACAATGCAGAGAAAAAAAAGATAGGGACTAAAACCAAATGTCATTATATTAGCAGGGACCAAAAACTTGATTAAGCCTACCAAATATGAGAGTTTCAGATTTTCAAGCTAGGATTCATGGGGAAGTAAAAGGAATCTCTATACCAAACGTCTCCTAATAGTTAACAGAGATGGTTAGGCGAATAAAAAAGGGGTTTTGTTAACGAGTATCCCAAGGACATTTTTCAAGGAACTTGAAAAAACATCTGTTTATGGAAAAACTAAATATACATCTTAAAATAATGAAAACATCACTTTCCCTAATGACACTTGTTAGCATTCTCCAAAAAACTACTAATTATAAGGTTTGTGTGCATATATCTTATTTCTCTTTATCTATTATGAAATTAATATATCCCTGTATAGCACGTTTATTCATGAGGTGGTATGGTAGGACCAATAAAAAGAGGAGTTAAACAATTCTAATAAGTTGGAGTTAAACAATTCTAATGCGTTGCACAAATTGAAGATGTTCTAAGGGTATTGTTTAAAGAATCAAAACACCAAATTTTCATGGGGAAGTGCCGAAATGGTGTAATTAATGTATTGAGAAGTGAATTTTTTAGTTTTACAATAAAAAAATTCATTTTCTTGATTCTTTAACTAGTACCAACAAGACCCAAAATGAAAAAGTAATATATTTTCAATGATATGAGAATATAAAAAATATTCAATATCTTCTTTATTTAACAAGTAGAAATATTAGTAGGAGGAATGAGTAGAAATATATACAATTAGGGTCATGTCACAATGACCCTTTTTCAGTTACAATATTGAGTGGTTAGTTGGTGGAAGTGAGGAGAATCTGGCGGGAGTTAATCAATTAATGGTTAAGAATTTAATACCACTGCAATTAATGACCATGTGGCTTTTGAATCTTACACTATCTTTGGTTCTATTAAAAATAGAGGGAAAGAAAAGAGGGGGAAGGAAAATGGAAGTAAAAAGATTAGTTCTCCCGTTTGATTCTGAAAGGAAATAGATAGGAAAGAATAAATCTTGTGGATCCCACCTCAAAATACTTTCTTCTCAAATTGGGAAGAAAACAACTGGGAAAGCATCCCTTTGGAGCAAAAAAGGAAACTATATTTTACACTTAATTAGTAAAATTAATATTATTAAATTTATGTTGAGTTCTTACATATTTATTTTATTTTTTTTAAAGGGGAAACTATATTTTACATTTTTATCTTATTTATAATATTTTATTTTTATGAAGGGTATTTATGTCATTTCACATTTATATATTTTTTTTCCTCTCACTTTCTATACAACCAAACAAGAGGAGAGAAAATTTTCAATTTTTTTCCTTTTATTTTCTCTCCAACCAAACAACTAAACAATCACTCCATTTTTCATTCTTTTTCTTTCCTTCAACTTTCTTTCCTCTTATTTTTTTTTTCTAAACTAAACATAGTGTTAGAGATGGCCAGCGCTTCGTGTACAAAGCATCATTATAGACGTGGGTTTTGGTGACTAACCAATCTACTCCCTCCGAATTTATATATAAGAAGAAAAAAAAACTAATTTCACATGTATTAAGGAAGTTACTTATATTAGTTTAATTGTCATGATTTATGTAAAAAATAAGCTATAGTTACTAAACTACCTTTTCTTAGAAGTGTATAATATTCTTGGAAAAGTAAAAAGACAATTAGCCAAATGGTATTTTTGGAACACTGATATTAAATAGAGTTGAATTAGTTGACTTTTGCTTATATTTGAGTCCAAAAAATTTAGGTACTTTTTTGCTTATATATGAGTCCAGAAGGAGTATTTAGGATATTGGTTAAAAAATTAATAAATAGTAAGTTCTCATTAATATATTAAAGGTTTTGCGAACGAGTGTTCAAAGGACATTGATTAAAGAATCAATAAAAAACAATGTTTTAAAAATCGGTCCTACCGAACCGATTCGACAGTCAACCGATGCTAGAGCTGGGTATATGGGCTTGGACCCGCGGACAGTCCATTTAACCCGCTATTCGTGCGGGTTAGGACCAGACAAAATAAATGACCGTTTAAATGCGGGCCTTTGAGCCCATACCGTTTAACCAGCGGGTTAAACGGGTTGGATCCGCGGGTTAACGGACCAGCCTGCAGACTACTACTTCTTTTTATACAAAAAAAATAGACAATTTTGATACATGAGTTTGGACCATATCTGATTTCTCCATCAACAACCCATATGCTTAATGATACTTGTTTGAATGCATTATTTTATGAAGAATACGATTATCCAACTTCACGATGTTTTTGAATAACATATTTCACTGTGTATATGTTTTTTTTTCCGTTCTATCTGGTCTTCCTTATGTTTATTATGACACTGGATATTGTTTTCCATTTTACCCATGTGGTCATGTATGACAGTGTGATAATCTTTCTGCTACAATTTTCTTTGTCTAACTGTCAAACCAAAAAGTTGCAAAAGGGATACTGTAAAGAGAATAAAATCAACATATATTATCGTGAATATGGTGAGTGACTATAGCGTTTTCAAAATAATTTGGATTTTTTATTTTTTTATTAATGAGTTTGCGGGCCAGCCCGTTTAACCCGCAGATTATGCAGGTTGAATGCGGACTAGCTAAATGCAGGTCCGTTATCTTCGCGGCCAATCCAGCCCTGTCCGTTTAAGTGCGAGTCAATACGGGCTGGGTCTAAACGGACTGGGCTGTCCTGTATACCTAACTCTAACCGGTGCTCTCTTTGGTTCTGGTTGGACTAGAAAATCAGGAAAGCGGTCTGACCATGCAAACTCAACCAAAACCCAGTTCAACTGGCCTAAAACCGGTTAAACCAACGTAAAAATGATTTTAGAGTCCGGTAGGTTCATTGTTTTATTTTTAAAAAAAATTGGAACATACTTTTGGACTTTGGTCCGGTTTGTTTGAGACTGCTCCAAGACTTGAGTGATTATAATCCACTCAATATGCATCTTTGGTTAAATATCTTAGTCAATTAGGACATATTCTCTTAGTAAAATTAACATACTCCTAATTTAAATGTTCAAAACTATCATGTATCTTAAAAGCTATATTTTTCTTTGACTTGTCGATTGATCTCTTTATTAATGCGTATATATATATCAGTTCGACCATCGGTTAAATCGGTTGAATCTTGAACCGCTTTCCTTTCCAATCCTGCAGTTGGATCGATTTTTAAAACATTGATAAAAAGAAAGCTTGTATTAGAAAATTAAATATAACACTTTTCAATATATTAACGGGAAAATCTGTGATACCTTTTAGGTACCAAACCCGTGCCTATATGATCCAATCAGATTGTGAGAATTTAGTTGAATGTGATATTAACATGACCATTTAACTGAGATGACACATTTAATTAGACATAAGGTGCTCAAACCCTCTATTTTCCAAAGGTGCCATAGCAATGCCATGTATTAAATACATAATTTTCTCATACAAAAATATTTCATTTCTTGATTCCTTAAACAATGTCCTAAGTGCAATCGTTAGCATTTTCCTAAATTAAACAAGAGTTTAATTGCTATACACTGTTAATGTAAAGTTTTTTTATACTATCGACCAATTAGAAATCATGTTATGAGTGACTTTTATGGTCCTTAGAATAAGAGTCAATCATTTTAACTTATGTGACAATTTCTGATTAATTGACTGTGTAAATTTGTTTTACCTTGATAATATATACCAATTAAATTTATTAAATAATCACTTCTTAAAATGTGGAATACACAATTTCTGAATGAAAATCTATCTCTTTTAACTTCTTAAACGTCACCGGTTATCATTTGTCTTTTGTATAACAAAAATATATTTAATTAGTTTAGTGACAAAAGAGTAGATTTGTTAACATAAATATATAAATGTTTAACATTACGAAACTTAATTATAATACGAAAAAGTGAAAAACCATAGGAATCTACGCTTTTCAGTTACTTGCGACAAGTGATTTTCATACTTATCACCCATGTATTTTACTTTTACCTAATTGGTCGAAAAGGTTTTGTAATTGGTTTATAAAAACCATTCATAATAAATAGCAATTCTCTTTTATTAAACACTCTATATCAATGGAAAGATGAACACAGAGTTTTTTAATACTAGTAGATTTATGAGCAATGGTTGTTATCACCACAAAAATTTCGTGAAAATGTATAGTTATTGGAGTTGACCTGTGCAATTATTTTTATTTAAATGTTTTATTACATTTTAGTAATAAACAACCGATTACTTGCACAAATTTGATGCATATGTTTTGCCTTTTCCTTCTTTGGTGGTTCTCTGCTTGGATGGCTCTGCTGTTTTTTGGTTGGTAGGCATTTCATGTCGCAGCAGGTGGATGAGATTTGGTATAGCAGATAACAAATGGTAAATTAAGGAAAGGAGGGTTGATCAGTTGAGTTGATAAATCGGTTCCTTGGATATATCCGAATCAATGATGGTCCCTCCCTGATTTAAGATAATTAAAATAAAAATCAAATATTTTTAATAAGAATTTGATTTCTCTAAAATAAGTGGAATTTTAAAGTGAGAAAGTACGACACTATCCACCCTTAGATTATTTAATGAGTTAAGATCTCTATGTAGTTAATCAAATAAATGATGAATAACCCCTTACTTTCTTATTGTAGAGCTCCACTCACTTTAGAGGAGTCAAATCCTTTTAATAATGTATCAAATTTTGATTGATTGATAATGTAAAAGACTTTACACTAACTGTATATACCAATTAAATCCTAAGTATTAATTAAAAACAAAGTTAACGTAATTATTTTTTAATGTTAAGAAATATTAAGAAATCAACAAATAGGCCAAAGCTAAAGCTTGCCCTGTTTCTAGCCCTATTCCACACGGCCACGCCAATGGCGTACAAAAGAAACAAAACATAACTATAAACTATTGTGCAACCCGCGCAAATTTCACTTTTACCCGGGAAAACCAAAACTGCATACTTATAACAATTCCGTTGTTTGGACCGCAATATTTTTAGGAGAATGAGAAACAGTGTCTTTATGCAATTGGTTAAAAAGTTAAAAAAAATAAATATTTATTGAAAAATTATATATTTATCATATCAAGAAATAATATATTTATTCTCAATGAAAATTTATCATTTCTTAATTCCTTAATCAATATCCTTAGATGTCAGACGCATATTTTTATAGATTTAATAGGTATGCACTGTCAATGTAAAGATTTTTTTACACAGACAACCAATTAGAAATTGCCACATAAGCTAAAGTGTTTGACTCTTATCCTAACTACTTTAAAAATCACACATTCCGTGATTTCTAATTGATTGTCAGTGTAAGAAACTTTACACTGATCATGCATAATAATTAAACACTATTTTTATTTCACTTTTAAAATACTTACCTAATATAAATTTTTTGGTGTTTTACAAAATATTTTAATGGATTTAATTGATATTTATTGATACTGTAAAGATTTTTTACACTATTAATCAATCATAAATTATCACCTCAATTAAAATGTTTGACTCTTACCCACCCAAACTACCTTAAAATTTATTCATATCATAATTTTAAATTTTAATTGATTGACAGTGTAAAAAATTTACACTAACACTACATCGAAATTAAATTCTATTTTATTATCCATCCATATTTACATAACTCAGTATTGTTTCATTGGTTATCTCATGAATTATGTTCACACGAACTTATAATAATCCCTCCCCATATACATTAATATGTATTCAAAAAACAAAAATTGTAAAGAAAAGGGACATAAAGAAATTATAAGAAAAAATTAAGAAGATAAGAAAAGAAAAACTGACCCAGGCAGCGCATATTTATATTCAAACAAACAGATGAAGACTCCACACTGATTCATCTTTCATCCACAGCCACTCTCCTTCACTGCACACACTCTCACTATCTACTCCGGCGACTTCTCCGATCAGTTCCGGCAACCTCTCATCTTAAGCCATGGCAACAGAATGACGGAAAACCGCCGCCGCCCCAGCCGATCACCATGTCCTTATCCTGCCCCGACCGCTTCTCCGACTCCAACCTCCTCTGCGGCGAGGACACCTCAGGAATCCTGTCCGGAGATTCGCCGGAATTCTCCTCCTCCGACGTCGACTCCTCGCCGCAGCTGCATCCGTCGTCATCGGGGGAGGAAGAAGAGTCTATAGCCGGATTCATCGAAGACGAGCGCAACTTCGTTCCCGGATTCGATTACCTTTCAAGGTTCCAGTCTCCCTCGCTCGACGCTTCCGCCAGAAAAGAATCTGTTGCATGGATTCTCAAGGTAACCGCTATTTCACCTTATTTCCAAATCGGACACTCTGTTTTATTCATATTACGTTATCGCCACGCGCGGAAATACCGAATCGGACGATGCTAATATGCACCAGTGGTATTTGTCACTCAGAAAACGGTTCAGATTCTAGATCTAGTTTTTATTTTGTTCCTTCTGATGTGGATTGGTTTGATCGTATAATCTGGTGGTTGCAGGTGCAGGCTTATTACAGTTTTCAACCGCTCACAGTTTATCTTTCCGTCAATTACATGGATCGGTTCTTGAACTCTCGGCAGTTGCCGGTGAGTTCTGTGAAGTTCAATTTTAGAAAATTAATAATTAAAAATAAAGAAAGGAACATTAATGAAACATTAAAACAGAGCTTGAGATTTGAGAGTTAGGGTAATTGTTGTTATTAAATTATTATTATAATCTCACGCATGTGCGTGGAAAAATTCTATGCAGTAATCATGTATGACTTTTCTAACGTGAAGTGAAAATGTCCAAAAGACGATTTAGTGGAAAGATCTGCTATTGATTAAAGAATGAAACAATAAAAGAAAGTTTCATTGACATGTATATTTAGTATAAAGTATTTTTATATTATCAATTATATTATAAATTATAATATGATTAATTTTTCAAATAATTATTTTAAAAATGAAATAATTTTTAATGTAGTTCAAATAAATTTTAGATATATTAATAACATAATAATTTATAATTAGTTTATAATATAAAAAAATTTTATACAAATAATTCATATCAATTAAATCCTAAAAATATATATATTTTTATTTAAAAATTACTTACGTTATTTATTAATATATTAAATACATCACTTTAAAATAAAAATTTATTTTTTTTAATATTTTGGATGCGAGTTAATATTGTCCTTATACTTATCTATACTAATGGAAAATTCTGTTTGCACCACATAATATTATGTGGTGTGTGTTAAACTAATGTGTAAATCCATAATTAAATAACATGTATTATATAGTTATACTATATTAATATTTTTAACCATAACATATTATATGCTAGAGTTTAATTATTATGTATTGTTAATGTAAAGTTTTTATAAAATTAATCAATCATAAATCATGATATATATAATTTTTAAGATACTTCGGATAGGATTCAAACATTTTTACTCATGTATTAATTTATGATTAGTTATCAATATAAAAAATATTTTATTCATGTATTAATTTATGATTAGTTATCAATATAAAAAATATTTACACTGATTATACAGGCTATTAAAAACATGTTAATGGTTAATTATTTATATGACAATTAACGTAAAGTGTCATCAATGGTGTGCAAATAATTACAATAAATTCTTTTTGTTTTAATTATTTAATTGTTTTAGTTATTTAATTCCATATAAATATATAACCGGATACTGTCGTCTACAGTACGGACATATTACTACTTTTTTTGGTACTGTTTGGCTACGTTACGTACGAATATAATACGCGCGTATTAGTGGCCAATAAATTCTAATTCGTTTTGGATCATTTACGTCGAATGAACCTAAAGGAAGCACTGTTCCATTTCCTAGTCATTTATGTAGCAAATAATTCTTGTACTTTTTAATATACTTTTTATATTATCTGTTTACATAAATGTAAGGCTAAATAATTCTTTTAGTCATTCGTTTATTTTAATTTATTTAAATTGATCTCTCTATTTTAAAAATATTTAAGTTGATTTCTTACTTTTCAAACGTTAAACAATTTGATCTTTTTCGTTAAGTTATATAGTTAAATTTTGGTTAAATTATTTTTTTAGTCCCTTATTTGTTTTAATTTGTTCCACTTGATTCCTATATTTTATTCAACTTGATTTCTTATTTGTTTTAATTTATTCAACTTGATTCTATATTCGTTTTAATTTATTCAATTTAATAATAAAACTTAATGAAATTGATCAAATGGTTTTATGTTTGATAAATAAGGGATTAATTTAAATATTTTTGAAATAGAGAGACAAACTTGAATAAATTAAAATAAATAACTACCGAAACGAATGATTTAAGGTAAATGTAAAATCAGTGCACATAAATATCGAGTCTCGCATTAAAATATTGATGTTAAAAGTTCCCATCTAAGAATCATTTTCGGAAACTTCATGCACTCTCAGCCAGACACGTGCGTTTCACGTGGGAATATGTCTCAAAGTTTGATTAATATAATAATAGTATTATCGTGATAAACTGATAATTATGATGATTACCTTTCTTATTATTTCCTGTAAGATACAAATAAATTTGTTTTGCAGCAAACAAATGGGTGGCCACTGCAACTTCTGTCTGTTGCATGCTTGTCTTTAGCGGCAAAGATGGAGGAACCTCTAGTTCCGTCTCTCTTGGACCTTCAGGTACACCATTCATGACTCGGTTTGTCATTAGTTATGTACACCATTCATGACACTATTCACACTACGTTATTCTTAAATTAATGTAAACAGGTAGAAGGTCCCCAATACATATTTGAACCCAAAACAATTCGAAGGATGGAGCTACTTGTCCTGGGCATTTTGGATTGGAGGCTGAGATCAGTCACCCCATTTAGCTTCCTCGGTTTCTTTGCATGCAAGTTAGATTCAACTGGAACTTTTACTCGGTTCCTCATTTCACGAGCTACACAAATAATCTTATGTAATATTCAAGGTATACTCCTGTAGCCATTTTTTGGTGCAAGATCTTAGAATTTGAGTTTTGATCTAACTCAACCCCAAAAGTTAGCTCATGGGTGAGGGTTGCCCCCCATTTATAAGCATTCTTCAGGTCATATCACTATCCAATATGGGACTCCAACCCAAGATACTCCTGTAGCCTGTAGCCATTTAAAGTGATATATATGTTTAAATTGTATTTAAAAATAATGTTTGAGAGTAGTAAAGGAATGCATTTTGAGTTGTAATTTAATTAGTTTTGTGTTTGTATATTTTTGTCTAGAGGCTTGCTTTCTTGCATACTGGCCATCATGCATTGCTGCCGCGGCCATACTATGTGCAGCTAACGAAATTCCTAATTGGTCTCTCTTTAAGCCTGAGCATGCCGAGTCTTGGTGTGAGGGGCTAAGAAAAGTAAGCATGCGTATATGTATATTATAGTAAATTATGATGAGAAAAAGATATGTTTTATATGTTTAAATGAAAAAATCAGGTTGTTAACACATATCTGACTGTTGCAGGATAAAATTATCGGGTGCTACCAATTAATGCAAGAACTTGAGATTGACAATAACCGGAGGAAGCCCCCTAAAGTGTTACCACAGCTGCGAGTGACAACTCGGCCCCTAATGAGGTCAAGTGTCTCGTCATTCTCATCATCTTCCTCTTCCTCCTCCTTCTCATCCTCTTACAAAAGGAGGAAATTAAATAACTGTTTGTGGGTTGATGATGACAAAGAAAACTCCCAGTGAAGAAGAAAAAAAAGTACAATTATAAATAAATGAGGAAATAAGATGGTGGTCCAAAGTTGTCTAGAAACCTCAACAATTTTCAGAAGATTTTTGAGTTAAAAATTGACTTGAGTGATGATGTACATTATAAAATATACCTCTATATGGTGTGAGAGCTGTGAGGTTTTATTATTGTCATTATTATTTTGTTAGTCGGTATTGCCATTCATCAATAGCTTTGCAGATTCCCAAGGTTGGGGGATTTTGCAATATAAATATTAAATATGTTGCAGTGGGAAAGTGAGAGAGAGATAGATTGAGAGGAAATAGACAGATGCATTTAATAGTTAGGTTGTGCAAGTGTGGAAGGGGAATTTGGAATTCAAAGTTGCGTTGGTTATTAGTGAAAGGGAAGAAGTTGGTGGGACACTGCTCGAGAGCTTGGGAAGAAAAGCAGAGTTCGCAGAGAGCAGACATCAAATGGGTTGGCAAACTTGAGGTTGAAACTTTGAAGTTTGAGCTGTCTCTTATATTTATAAGTCAAGCCTCTCATCCTGGCCAGCAGCATCTTTGCTTCTTCAGCTTCGACGTTACTTTGATGGGATACCACAATAGCATAAACAAAAAAAAGAAATAGTAATAATAAGTTGAAGCGGGCTGGCTACATTTTGTGGACTTTTTTTTATGGTATACGCGTGAAGACGCTTCTGGTGCGTGCCACGCACGTGTTTATGTGTGATTTTTTCTGGTATTTTTTGGCGGGAACTGTTTTCTTTCCTTGAGTTTTGGCCTAAACTGTAGGACACATTGCCTGGTGTCCACGCGTGTGATGGAAACACGTGTCCATAGTTTTATTTGGATTTTTTTGATTTGTTTTCAAGAGAGAACTCTCTTTTCATAGTGGCCTCATTGGCTTAAGAAATGGGAGAAAAAGGTCTTTGGGGCCTTTTCCTGCGTGCTGTGTATTGAATTCATTAATAACAACACTATCAATTTTATAGATTTCTATTATTCACATATCTCTTTTCTTTCATTCATTCTCTTTCACTCTATATATCTAGGGAACTCGTTGTCTATTGGAATGAATCGATCATACGGTTGATTGACGGTGTGACCCAGCTAGATGTTGGTCATGAACTTATACACAAATAAAATTTAAATTGTTCGGGTCACGTATCTGATAAACTTAATCCACCCAAGAACTTGACACATGATTCACAATTAGATACTTTGTATTTGCCATTTGTTCTTGTTACTCAATGAAAAGAAACTTAAGGCCGTATCTGGAATCTAGTGAGGCATGACTCTGAAGCGGATGCACTACTCGGTCCCGCTTGCAATAAAGACGGTTCAATCAGTGACTATGACTCCTCAATTAGCCACTGCCTGCTCGTGACCATCTCCAGGCTGTTCTATTGTGGTATTATTATACTTACACACTATACATACTATCAGCCCCTTGGCCTCGGAAATTTCACTCAGTCCTTGCCTTCAATTTATGTATTCATTCACTAAGACATAGATCTCCATATGAACGTCATTTAATTTGGGTACCTAAACATCTCCATTTTTACATCAGATACCTCTTAGCCAATAAATGATTCATAATGAAGTGGAAGAAGGGTGGCAACTACCTAAAGAGCTAGCTTTTAAACCAATAGGAAGGAACCTTTCTTACTTTGAAGATTATGTTTAGTAAAGTACATATTAAAGTCTGCAGTTTGAGAGGAAAAAAGAAAGAGCACCAGTTCTTAAAAAGCTACTTTAATACAGAATTTCTTCTCTACAAATACTTAAAGGCCCGTCTCACTGAGAGCTTGTCATTTAGTCCCGTATCCCCGACACAAGGTATATTATTTTTGCATGCAGTTACACTTGCACACACACCACCATGGCTTTATTCCCATGTCTTCGCAGAAAAAGTAACCGTGCATGTTAGGCATTTGTCATGCAATCTTATCAGTTTCCTTCCTTTGCATGACACCCATATGGCCACTCATTGGATCAACACCCTGCTCTCTCCATCACATCCATACACTTCTGTCTAAACCCATTTTCATCAAAGTATATGCCACTGCAGAGATGGACCATAGTGAAGAAAAATATGGCAACGTAGTGACAATCTAAGCTCAGCACCTATTTCTCCTGTTGCTCTTGGACGCTTGCTCTGTATAATAGATTATGCCATGGATCAAGGACCAGTGATTGGACCACATTGTTGATTTATTGCATACACCAGGATTTTTGCTTTCTATCTGAATTATTTTTTGACTTCTTTATATGGCACAGATAGGAATTCGTCCTTGAACTAAAATATCTGGGTCATCCTCCCTGAAGAGAGGCATCGTCTCTTGCCAATACATGCTATACTATTCCTGCTTTATGGGTGGCTTCAGGATAGTTCCACCAATGTGGATCCCCCAATCCAACGCGTCTTTATATTGCACCTGTCAATTTATTAAGACGTGCCAATTTCTTAAAGGTTGTAGCAGCATAATCAATTAATTAATGCAGTATTGCAGTAGGTCAACTTGGTGGGAGCCATGAAAATTTGGATTAAGTGCTAATTAATCAGATTAGCCATCTTCCCCACTGAACAGGTTATTTAGAACTAACAATTGCAGGGTCAGCTGGAAAGTGGTGATAATAGACACAACAATAAATCTAGGTATAGCTACCTCTTCAGGTTCATGTGCGACAAAAATCTTGGACATTAAGTAAAAGTTTACTTTATAATTATAGGATTTAATGTTAATGGGATAGATATATCAGGAATTATTACCATTAAAACTTTGATTATCACAAACCCGACTCTTCCTAACTCTTATAAAAGTAATGCACGTGTAGAAAAGTATTGATTTCTATAAAAGTTGGTGGTAATATATATGCAAAGCTCACAAACCTGGATACTACATTGATGGAAGAAGAGATTATGTATAGCTTGTGTTAAAAAAAGCTATAAAAACGCAATGAGGAAACTTTATGGCTTTGTTTTTCATATCCTTAATTTATGAATGGATTTTTTTCCCCCTAATCGAGTCTAAGTCTATGATTAATGGGTTTGGCGCTTGAGTATATATATTTTGTTATGAGGGGGTGGCTGTCAAACCCGCGGATTGGAGCACGAGGTGAGATGTGAATATATGGGATTTTGGATTTTTCATGCTGTCGGTTCCCACCAATATCCTCCATCATGAGAACCAAATAATATAATATATGGGAGTTTGGATTATTGATGATGACTTTGTAGAGCTCATAATTAACCTATTATTATGTCATCTATGGAAAGGAATGACAGTAATAATTATGGTCACCAAATGTGCAAGTTAAACTGTAATTGACACTGTATATATAGACCTACGAGAGGATGACATGTGCACGACATAGCGCAAGGGAACCGACTGGGTACATTTTATTTTTGTCTTAAATGTGCATACTAAACTATGGCTATGCAAGTCGCTTTACATCTCTTGCTTTCTTATCTCACAATAAAGAAATAACCTCACCCACGCAGTTCCTTTACATGTAAACAAAATGACCTTTAAAGTGAGAGGGATGAGGAATCCAAAGAATAAAACGCAAAAGCCAAAAATTCTTTTCCCCTCTCAATAAATGGTAGGGCTTGGGGTTTTTTTGTATAGGATGTAGAATCTAGCTTTTTACCGTCTCTTTTTGTTAAGGAATTTTCTACTTTTGGTGGCCATGTGACAAGTTAGAGGACCCAGATTGAAAATACAGACTTTTTTGGTTGTAAAATTACCGATATAGATGTTCGTGGGGTAGCTGCAAAAAGTTCTGTTAGGCCAGCTTGAGGGATAAAAGTGTTCAAAAGCTAGAATGATTCATGGGTTCTCAGATATTGTTTCTGAGATTTTGATGCTGAATACAAGACGCATCACTACTATTCTCAAGTCCTTGGGGCACTCATTCCAATACTAGAAATTTTCTGATTATTTATGGATTTTTCTGTAGATTTTACACAAAAATTCGCAGGAAACAGATTTTCTATATTTTTTCCTATGAATTTTTATCCATAAAAAATATCTTCGTGGATAAATTTTTTCTGCGAATTTTAAAATCCGCAAAAAATTTGTTTCTTATGAAAAATGTAAATTCGTAGGAAAATCCATAGGAAATGTCAATTTCCTATAAAATTTTTTACAAATTTAAATCTCCAAGAAAAAAAAAATTACAGAAAAATTCACAGGAAATATCTATAAAAAAAATTCGCAAATAATTCATGAATTTTTAATACTCCTATTCTACAAACAAATTTTTGATAGAAAGAATAAAAGACGGATAATAATAAAAAAGTGAGGAAGAAAAGCAACAAAAAGGGAAGCCCAGACAATAAAATTATGATGGTGCCAAAGGCCCAGAACTTATTATTTATACGAAATTAAAACTCCATGTCTCTTAAATCGCAATAATGAATATCATGCTCACAAGTCCCAACCATACGATCATTTTGATTCTGCCTCGTAAATTATGTTGTAGTACTCATAATTAACAATGCTAGCATGCATGCACATATATAATCATACTCAATACAGTCCCTTTAGTCATTTTCACAAGTACACTACATGACATATTTAATAGAATCACTTGAGTAACAGTCTCTTTTATAAAATTAGTTGTTAGTGGATAAATTAATTTATAGCGGATAATTTATAGCGGATAGTGGATGAGATAGCTGATAACGGATAGAGGATAAGCTAGTTTATTTTCTGTGAAAGTGTTTGGTATAGCTAACGGTTAAACTAGCTGAAAAATATAAAATGACATAAAAGGACATCTTCATTAATGATTTTACATAAAAGAGAGAGAAGAGAATAAAGGTAGAATTAAATGAAGATAACAACGGTAAAAGTGGAAAGAAAAATGAAACGCTATAAGCTATAAGCTCAAACGCTACTTCAAGTAGCGTCTGGAAAAAACGCTATAAGCTCGTGACAGATGCGCTTATCAAACGGGACTACTTTTTTATCCGCTATAAGCTCGTTAAAGTGTTTTGCCAAACAGACTCTAATTTGTATTGTGTAGATTATGTAGCACGATGTGACTTCAGTAGAAATTTTAGCATATCACTGAAGGCAATAAATGCATGTTTTAAAAAAATTTACTATTGATTTACGTTGATGTGTTAAAAATTTATATAAGTATGTTTGAAATTAATAATAATAATCTTCCTAAAACGTATATTTATTTATTAATGTTTCAAGAGCATTCAATAATTAATTTGTGGTGAGTTTAGATGGGTTTATGCTTTATACTTAAAAGGTTCTCTTATTTTTTATTTTCTAGCTGAAAATATAGGCCTTTGCTCTCTTGCTTGTGTATCACTCTTTGGATGCCATAAAAGAGATGGAAAAAGGAGTCATGGGGTAGATATGAGCTAATTTCGAGGGGGAGCGTCTTGTGAGTATGTCGTGGCGTTCTTTATTGATGCTTTGTGGTAGTGCCTGCCATGGACCTTCCTTTCCTAGTGAAGGAGTGGAGACAAAAGAGTCGTCTCCTTAATCATCAACACTCTCTGAGTCACCATCTATTTTCATCCATCCCCACCACATGCGGCTTCTTCAACATCAAATTTGATCACTCAATTAATTACTAGATGATTTTATTATGTACCATTTTGAATTTAGTGCAAAAAAACAACACATTGGAAAAATGATTTGCAATAACCAGTTTAATTATTGCAATTTATACAAGTGATCCATAAATGTTGTTATTTTTAAAAGGAGAATGCTAACCAATGTCCTTAGAGCATTGGTTAAGGAGTCTAGAGAGATAAATTTTCATTAAAAAATGTGTATTTAACATATCGAAAAATTATGCATTTAGATTCCCAACGAAGATTTTCTTTTTCTTGATTCATTTACCAATGTCTTTAGAACATTGATTAACAAAACCTTATTAAAAATCATTCTGTCTTCATTCTCATCCTTCACCTACCACTGCCCCCACCTTCTCCTCCAACAGACCCATCTCCCCCCACTAGACCACCGTGCAACACCCAATCAAACCCCGGACCGAACTGCACCACCTACAAATGGTGGTAGCATAAATGTAGTCGACGATACTTGTCCGATGACAATGGTCGAAAACGAAAGTACAAAGACGATTATCAAAGTGCATACAATGGTGCCAATAAAGTTGGGATGATTTTTCTCATTGTAATGCTTTTGCACTCTACTTTCTTTATTTTTCTCTGGTTTTATTATATATGAGTTAAAGTATTTTCTTTAATAAATTCTATTGTTTATAAAAAAAATTGACCCCCCAAAACCCTACAAACTACCCAAACACTTGCAATACCTTGCAGTCTTCTCCATCTCTTCGGTACTTGCACGACCCAAACAACAACAACAACAACAACAAAAACCGCTTTCGTCACACCTTAACATTTCCATTGCAATCTTAATTGCATCAAATTAATTAAACAAAAGTTTTGAACCCTGGAAAAAGAGTTCAACTTGTCAATCAAATAATTTAGAACCATCCTATGGTGAACAACTGAATATGCATCAGGAAATAACAAAAAAGCCACATTCTTTGGTAGGTAGTTCGAGAGAGAGAGAGAGGGAGTACTTGATCATGTTTTTTCTTTTTCTAATTCGTCGTTGGAGGAAGTGAAAGATGAAGGCACTTGAGAAGAAGCAATTACGGTGAAGGGAAACTTCCATAGTCGATGAGTAATGAAGGAATGAAGAGAGGAAAAGGAACAAGTCACGAACGAAAAGGTTTGAGAATGATAAAGGGCAACGAACTCGATCGGAGAATTAGACCGGAGATCGGTTCAAGGTTTAATCGATGGTCGAATCGGTATATATATATATATATATATATTCCAACTTTTCTTATCAAGTCTGAATTGTTCAATTACATAAATAAGCAGTTATAATTTCTACATGGTTTAATGAATATTTTGGTCCCTACAAATAGGACAAGATTTGGTTTTAGTCCCTCTTAAATTTTTTTATAGGCTTTGATCCCTAAACGTTTTAAAACTTTGAAATTCGTCCCTGCCATTAGGGAACCTCCATTAAGTGATGACGTGACAGACAGAGTGCCACGTCATCAGTGCCACATGTACAAAAATGTTAATTTTTAATTCCATAAAAATTTTTTAGTCCCTGTAAAAAAATATTCTTAGGATTTCGTCCTTGTAATCTCAATTTTTTTGTAAATAGTCTTTTCCTTGTGGGATGCGTATCTTCATCTATACTTATTCAAATTGAGTGAAATCATATTAGAATTAAAACTAACATCTTCATCTAAGTCTCGTAAAATTATTAGAGATTTTAAATGCACTAATTGTTCCCAATAACAGCTAGAACACCGCCGGATTTCTACAAAATCTGATTGCTAACAACCTGTAAATTATATCGCATAACTTTCTCTCTCTCTCTCTCTCTCTCTCTCTCTCTCTCTCTCTCTCTCTCTCTCTCTCTATATATATATATATATATATATATATATATATATATATATATATATATCCAAATTGAGCGAAACTATTACAACACCCAATTTTTGGACTTGACATGATTGATGTGGTATTCCGCTTGCCACGTCAGCAATTAACAAAGAAATGTGACGATAGGGACTATTTACAAAAAAAAAAAAAGATTACAGGGACAAATTTCTAAGAAAATTTTTTTATAGGGACTAAAACCAAAATTAATGAACTTTGCAAGGACCAAAAGCTAGTTTAAAAAAATTCATGAAATTAAAAGTTAATATTTTTTACATGTGGCACTGAAACTGATGACGTGGCACTTCGTCTACCACGTCATCACTCAACGGAGGTACCCTAATGGCAGGGACGAATTTCAAAGTTTTAAAACGTTTAGGGATCAAAACCTAAGAATTTTTTTTCAAGAGACTAAAACCAAATCTCACCCTATTTGCAGGGACCAGAATATTCATTAAACCTTTCTACATTAATCTACATTAACTGCAACATATAAAAACCTCCGGCCTAGATAAATTGGGCCTATATTGGAGCGCAAACCCCAAATAAATCTGACAAAAAATATCTTCCTAATTTTTTTTTAGAAAACAAGTGAAATAATAAATCGCTCGATTTTCAAAAACCGGTTTTATATCAGTTTAGTTCATGTTTGATTTATCGTTGAAAAAATGCAAACATATATTTGAGACAAAATATTTATAAAGTTTGTTTGGAACAAATATACGTTTAAACTCAAAAATTCGTTATCAATGATATACCAAACATAACCTTAATTATTTTTATGCTGGATTAATCGATTTGTGCATAATAGAACCGCTATGTCAGTTCTCTGATCCAATCAAGACTGAGAAGGCATAGGATCGATGATCCAATCGGCTAAGTCAGTTTTTAAAACATTAAAAGGTGTTACTTGGTGGAGCGTCGTGTATACTGTATAGTATAGTAATGAAAACCCCGAGAAAAGATGGAATAGACATCAGAAAGCGGGGTGACTGTTTAGCCGAAAGATTGTGCTCTAATTGCATTATGAAGGAATAAAGATGAACAGAGCAGAGTTTGAGAAAGTACAACGAAAATGCACAGATACATGGACTACTTTATACATTGTGAATGAATGGTTCATCACCCAGTTAATCCGATCCTTCCTTTGTCATTAATCATAGTGTTTATTACTTTCTTACAAACGTAAAGATGACATGTAAATAAATAGATCTTAATTATATGGCCAATAGGGATTGACATGTTTCATCCAACCTTCCCGCCACATTTACTCAGGATTGGTCCAAAGATAAAACAACTAAAACCTTAATTTTAGGCCTATCAGTAAAAAAATTACTTACTCTTAATTTTTATAAAACAAAAAGGTTACATATATCGACAAAAAGATCAAACTTAAAGCAGAACCTAACCCAGATTCATTCTCTCACATGAAACAAAATGACATCACTCAATTTGCTTTAGACCTCATTCACTCTTGGGCCGGCCCTGCACTTGCTGTGGCTTAGATTCGCGTATCAGATTTTCCTTATTGATAGGCGATATGTAAATTCCATTATAATCTCACTGATGTTGGTGATCTTCCGTGACCTTGCAAAGGGACGTGTCTTATTCTAATCTAAACTTTATTACACAAAAAAGGAGAAGAATAAATCTTATATGATTACAATTCAATTACATAATCATTAGTTATTAAAGTAATAATTAAAAAAGACAACAAAATTCTTATTGCAATTATTTTAAAATTATCTTAAAATTTGGATTTGTACCCGATCGATACATGTCCGACTAAGAATAACTCAAATTGAATAAATCTTGTAAAAAAAAACAGATGATAGGTAAATCGAAATATATATTTACACATTAAAATTTGGATACTACTCTACATCATTGATAAGTATGTAAATACTAAATAAGTAGTAATAATACATGTATTAGTGATGATTGAATATATTAGTTAATTATTATTTACCAGTTACTTATATATTGATCATCAATCGATATTAAAGTAGTGCACAGACTTTCGTGTGTAAATAGCAAATTTGGTTTTTTTTTTCATTATCTATTAAAATAGGAAGATAAATCGGAAATGTCTAAGATCCTCCCGGTCATATGCGGAGGATCAGCCCTCATTCATTATGTGCCATTGATTTATTATTAAAAGAAAGGAACCGTCCTGATTGAATACAGGGAACTTTATCAACAGGTAAGAATAAGATTTATTAAATTTTGAAATTAATCCTTAATTTTAATTATTTTGTAAAAATATCCTTCATCTTTTCCATTCATTTTTTCATCTGAAACACTTTTTCATTGACAGAGCAACTCCGGCTACTGTAGCCTTGGCCACTCCCAAGCTGCTAAGAAAAAGTTTTGTGAAGATAAAGCTTAAGAAGAGAAAAAAATCTTTCCATATCGAAGTCCGAACAAATTATCAACTTCAGCAAAGATTTTCAACCAAATTATAATCCTCCTGCCAAGGGACAAATCCTAGACTCAGTCTAATATAAAGAGAGAAAATGTTGCTTTCTTTCAATTGAAAACATATTAATAGCAGTATCAATTATCATTGCGATACACATGTCTTTCTGAAGCATTTCCTTGAATATTTTTCTTATTTCCCATATTCAAGTCCATGCCTACTAGAGATGTGAAGAGGTGGCGGCGACAAAGATGTGAAGAGGGATAAGATATCGGAACAAAGGAGGAAGAATGGCAAACCCACCAACACAAATTGAGCTTGATCCATCACCAACACTCAGATCACAGAATGAATCGATCTTTTTTGGTCATCATTCCTCTCCCAAACCCTTGTCTCCCTCGGAATCTAATCTTTATTCCTCTCCCTCGTGGACGCACTCCACGACGACATCGGAATCCTCGTCGCCGGTGGCGTCCTCGTCTTCCTTAGCAAGTCCGACGCCACCGATGAGCTCCTTCATTTGGTCCCCTACGCCAAGACCAAGGGAGCCCAACTTGTCTCCGTCGAAGGAAGCGCGCTCACGGCGATGTGCGACGTGATGGCGATCGATGTTGCGTTGAAGAGAGAATTGTCCTCGTTCAACTTGGCGTCGGTGACCTCGACGACGATCCAGAGGTGGGTTGGTGGGGTGGAAAGAAGATAAATCAAGGACCATAAAACAATTAATAAAAAATTGAGTTAAAAATTAAATAATGTGAAAACTGGACATAACTTATTATAGAAGGTAAAAATGATAGAGGATCGATCCTCAACATTCAAGTTGGAGGACCGTAGAATTCTCGAGATAAATCACCATAGTGCATTCCAAACATTTCCCCCACAAACAGTCCTAGCACCTTCCTACCAATCAAAAGCAAAAAAAAAAAAAGCACCAATCTCAAGCATTGTAAACATTTATTAGATAGAATACCAAGGCTTCTATTTTGTCATGTGTACATAAGGAAACTGATAAAATATGAGAATCAAACAGGTACCCACTCCTCTGAAAGAAAAAATGGTTCAGTTGTATTTGAGTCACATGGCATTAGTGTTTTGAGTTAGAAACTTAGAGCTCCAATGGGATTATGCAAGATATCATTGATCATTTCAATGCGGTCACCAATCCCCACTTTGTATTTTCATACCTAAAAGGTGAAAAAGAACTAGTTTACGTAGTCCAGAAACAAAAAATAAAGAGAAAGAAAAGGCTCGGTTTAAATATGAAGGTTATATATAACATGCCACTTAGTCAAAAGTTTTTTGTGTTGGCTCGGTTTTTAATTTTGTCAATTATAGCACACCGTTCACATTACTTTGTACACATTGGATTTCATAACTTCGGAAACTTGTATAAAAGGTGGTAGTGGTTATCTTTATTGGGTTTCTTATATATAGATTGATTAATTTATTCAATATCTGTTAAAGATTGTTAGAGTTTGTTAGAGATAGTTAGGATTTAGTTATATTTGTTAGTTAGTGCACATGGCTATATAAGCCTATATTGTCCTGTACTTTTTTTTTTTTTTTTGTATCATTTCACTGTTTTCAATGAATACAATTTCAATACATTTTCTCTTATTTTCCATGGATCCTCTGATTTCTAATATGGTATCAGAGCCATACCATCCACCTTGAACAATTCTTCCGCTGCATCCTCATCTTTTAGTCTTATCTTCGTTTATTTGTTTTCTTGTTCTCTGCATTTTGTTTCTTCATTTCCTTTAGATTTTCCTTCAACTTTCCCTTTACCTTGCATACCTTGGTGCTCTAATTCCAGATTTGATTTTCTATGTTCGTTGTACTTTTCTTGCACTCTCCCGATCTGGTTTTATTTTTGGCGACCACTATCGTCTCCTCGTTATTCGCCGCCAGTGTTCTTCCAGCCGTTGTTGCTCTCGCTTTTCGGATCTGCAATAATCGAATCTAGGGTTCTTGTTCGAGTCTTAATCATCTGCTTAAGAAGTTTTGATGGCGTCGCAAGAGCACCTTAATAAGATGAAGCTCCGCCTGGATTACCGTAATTGAGCATATTGATCTCCTCAGATCCATTCAAGTCGATGATTGTGGTTCTTGATGGAATTTCTTGATCTGATCCGAGGAACATGCTCTTTCAGTTTCTATTCTTGATCTGGTTTGATGCATCATTTTTTTTTATGGAGTTTAGCTTCTGTTAACCATTGATCTTTGCTTCTAGTTGAGTTCAGTTTTGATGCTCACCATGTGTTCGTGATTTCTCCTCTTTGAAGACATGTTGAAGATGTTCTGGTTCTTCCCTGATTTTTTCGCTGATGGTACATGATTATTGTTCCTCTGTTGGCACACATGGTTGTTGACTCAGATTAACTTGGTTCTTTGGTTACTTTGATGAGTTGAAAATTATGCTCACAAGGTGTTTGTGTTCAGTTCATTTTGAAGACAGTTTTAATTCCTTTTTTGTAAGGATTGTATGCAACCTGTGTTGCTTTGGTTGTTGCTTCTGTCTTGAGTGGTTAAGCTTTCAATATAGCTTTTGCTCTTGATGGTTAAGCTTTGGTAGCTTCTGCCTTATGGTGGTTAAGCACTTCTCATTGATTTTAGCTTCTGCCTTTGTTAGGTGGTTAAGCATGTACGCTTCTGTTAAGTGGTTAAGCCTTGAGTTGTGGCTTCTGCTTAATGGTTAAGCTTTTGCCTTATGGCTTTGGTGATTTCGGCTTCTGCCTTATATGGTGGTTAAGCTTTGTTCATGTCATTTTCAGCCGATGTATTTCCGGCATTTCTCATTGTATTTCTTTGATTGTATTGCTCATCTCAAGCTGGAAGTGCTACTTACCACATTCCAGCTTGCGAGGGGCTGTTAAAGATTGTTAGAGTTTGTTAGAGATAGTTAGGATTTAGTTACATTTGTTAGTTAGTGCACATGGCTATATAAGCCTATATTGTCCTGTACTTTTTTTTTTTTTTGTACCATTTCACTGTTTTCAATGAATACAATTTCAATACATTTTCTCTTATTTTCCATGGATCCTCTGATTTCTAATAATATCCACTCCGGTTGATAATTATATATATTAATTAATAGAATGGTTTTGCTAACCCGTGTTTTCAGATAAAAGTTAAGAAATCAGAATATATTTTTATTGGGAATTTAGAAAATATTTTCAAAATATTAAATATACTATTTTCTAATAAAAGTAGTGATTGATTAACATTTGCCTTAATTGGACGTGTGTAGAGGAAAAGAAAGCGAGAATCAAATTCTGTCATGATCAACTGCAACATTCCTTTTCCTGATTCTTTTTGGTCCGAACTGACAATAAGATTAACGTTCCAAATTTTTATCTCCAAGTAAATGCCCAAGTTACTCCATTTGTTAGTTGCTCAGTGCACAGCGCTTCATATTTCTTTTTCTCTGTGCGTGTGAGGGTATCCAAAATGGTGGCATGATACAGGAAGATACGTTTTTTTCTATTTTTGGTCGAAGATGTGTGAGAAGCTAAACAGTACACACGATGAAATGAGTCATGCAATCTGGGGCCCATTGAGGAGTTTTCTTTGGGCTTCTGTCCAATGGGGGTTGAAACTGGATCTCTAACATGTAGAGCTGCCTAATATGGGCTAAAGTTACCTAACTGATATTATCACATGGGTGCTTACTATTCTGACACTGAAAGAAATTTTTTTAGATGAGTTTATCTTTTAAAGTAAATAATAGTGTATTTATTTTTTTACTTAATTTAGAGTAAATTATGAGATACCAACATGTGATTGGTCCGAGTCGTAACGAACTCGGGCCCCTTAAGCAAGTGGTCAGGGGTTCGATCCCTGACTCTTGCGTATGGAGAAAAACCTGGTTGGGAGAAGTCAGCCCTTAAATGTCGTCTAGTATCTCGAGGGATAAGTTTTCGCAGTTGAGCGCGGAGGATATCCTGGGAAACCAAAAAAAGAGTAAATCATGAGATTAATTAAAATTCAAGACAAAATAGGTTGATTGATCCCCTTTTTTTTTCACTTTGGTCCTATATGTTTTTTTTATTTTGATCCTATATGTTATGTTCTGTCTTCAATGTCAGTCATTTCCATCAATTTCTTTTTAACGGCATCAGTTTTAGTACTAACATGTAAGACGGAACATAACGTGTTTTATTTTTTTTTCATTTTGGTCCTATATGTTATGTTTTGTCTTCCATTTTAGTCATTTCCGTCAATTCTTCTTGACAGCGTCAGTTTTAGGACTAACGTTGAAGACGAAACTTAACGTATATGACCAAAATGACAAAAATAAAACATAGAAGACTAAAGTGAAAAAAAAAGTATATGACCAATCCACCTATTTTACCCAAAATATAATAGTGAAAATCTCCACAAAAAAAAGGTACCACTCTATATTAGCCATAACAAAACATTTTTAAAAGTTTACTAGGTATTTTAAACTTTGTTAGATCATAATTTGCATGTTGATGTTGTGTTTTGTGCAGCATTAATATCTCTGTATTGTAAGTGTTTAACTTTAGATATTAAAAAAGTAATTTGGTGTTCAGATGGGCAAAATTTGATTCAAAATGCTCTATTTCAGATATCAGTGTTGCTTTTATGCATGCAATGATGCATATGAGTCTAGCATATAAATGTATAATATTTAAGATTTTAATTTTAGGATAATGTCAATGTGAAGTTTTTTACATTGTCAACCAGTCACAAATCATTCTATTTGTGACTTTTACGTTAGTTATAATAAGATTCAAAAAAATTTAATGACGTTTCATTTTATGATTGATTGACAGTGTAAAAAGTCTTTACATTAAGAGTACATACCATTTAAATCCAATATTTAATTGAAATTAACACTTTATATTAATGGTTTTAGCAATAACAATGAGGCATGGCGGAGCAAGTAATAGCTCCCCGCTCCCAACCTTCGCACAAAAAATCCCTATCCGTTCGCGTCCCATATTCACACGGGTGTCCATCCCAAATATTCTAGTAAATTTAACAGAGTACTCATGGTTACCCATTAAATTATCGAAAGTTTGAAAAAATACAAAAAAAAATAAAAAATAAAAAACAAAATTTACCAATTCTAAATAATTCAAATTAAAATAAAAAAAATAAGTCAAATTTTTTTCTTAAGTTATCAGATGTATCTAAATCAAAAGTTAATAGTATAATAAACACATAAATAAATACAAATTTTAAAATAAATTTAATATATTCAATTCCAAAAAATCAAAACAAAAATTACAATAAGTGGTCACGGATACTGCGGGTAAGGATTACTCTGCTTGGTTTAATAAGCAATTAAAAAAACCCATCTCACATATCCGTGAGGAAAATAAACGTTCCTCAAATCCAACCCATAGCAAACTTTATCCGCTGGTATTCATGGAGGTAAGTGTTTTTGCAATGCCTAAATGGGATACTTTATATTATTAGAGCAAATGCAACTAATCCGGAGAAATCATTTCTAGACAATTCCATAGAGTCCTGAAGGCAGTAATTGCCCTTTTTAGAGATATTATAAATCATGTTGACCCTACCTTTAGAGATATTCCCCATCAAATTATAAATGATGAACGATACTATCCTTACTTCAGTGCTATAGATGACACTTATGTGAAAATCATTGTACCTATTGAACAACAAATTCCGTACACCTGTAGAAAAGGGTATACATCAACTAATGTAATGGCTGTTTGTGATTTCAATATGTGCTTCACATTTGTGCTAGCAGGATGGGAGGGTTCTGCACATGATACTAGGGTCTTCATGGATGCATTGCACATGCCTAGCCTTCATTTTTTGCATCCATCTCCAAGTTAGTAACCCATACTTTTTAATGTTATACCAATATGATTGTGTATATAATTTTTTTATATTATTTTTGCAGGTAAAAATTACCTTGTTGATGCTGAATATCCTAACTTTATAGGTTACATGGGACCCTACAAAACCACTAGGTATCATCTCCCTCAATTTAGATTAGGGCCTAGAGCTAGAGGAAGAAATGAAGTGTTCAATTATATGCATTCTAGCCTTCAAAACACAATTGAACGGTCATTTGGGTGTTGTAAAGCTAAGTGGAGAATACTAGGAAGCATGCCTCAGTATCCATTGAAAATTGTTACTCAGATCATTGTTGCTTGTATGGCATTGCATAATTTCATAAGAAGGAATGATATCGATGATGAAGAATTTCGTTTATTTGATGAAAATGTAGATTTAGAGGACAATGTTGATGTACATGATACTATAGTTGAAGATGTCACATAGGAACAACCATCTCAAGGAAGTACCAGGCAGATGGAGCGAGTCGGAGATACTGTTCGAAACATGACATCTACATCTATCTAGCTTTATTTTAATTCTAATCATCATTTTTATATATTTTTTACTTATGGTTTGATTCTTAAAACTTTTTAAAAATATAAAAATTTATAAGTGCTTATGTAGTTATGCATCCAAACAGTTTAGTTTTTGTATAAGTACTTTTCAATGTACATATCCAAATGCAAATAGTTTATCCAATGTAAGCACTTATGACACAATCTCTCATATGACAAGCTCTTATGTCATAAACGCTTAAATAAGGTGTTTATTCAAACATGGCCTATATCAAAATGTTTTACAATTCCTTTTTCCCTTAACATTCCCCCTCTTCTTAAATGGGCCTGTATATTTAGTGTTTAGAGGGAAAATTCTTACAGCCCAATTCGGATGGAGATGGATTTTGTTGAAGCTTCACGTAATCATGTTATGTTTCGAAACTGAAAATCAATTTCAAAGCGTAGGATGTTAACATTTTATTCAAGCCCAATTTCATTCTGGTTCGACTAGGTGTGTTTCAAAATTAGATAGGATTGATAATGAGGTCAACAGGGATGTGAATGGATAGGGCTGCGACGGGTACTAACCCGTCATCATACCCTCATTTTAAAAAAAGTATCCATACCTGTACCTAGATTTATATCCGCGTGGATAACAACTTTAATACACGTATCCTTACCTGTTGAGTACCTATACCCGTATCCATTACCTGCATTTTAATTAACTATGAAAAATCAATAAATAAAGTACACTTTTAAGTTGTGTGAGAGTAATAGAGAAAATAGGAGAAGAGCTGCTTTCAGATTCCTTTGAATGAGTCACTCCACATGGATTTTCCATCTATGGTATGTAAAAACAAATAGGACTAAAAAACATAACTCATTTGATAAATCAAAATAACAAACTATAAAAGAAATATATAACAACATGGTTGGGAAACAATATATATATATATATCTATGTGTGTGTAACAATATATAAGAAATTTGTAGATGCTTGAAAAGATGATAAGAATTCTATACTGTCAAAAGAATAGAACATAAATATTTAATTCACTTAACCTATGTTACATTTTCTTCCTATCCTTCTTATTTTCTCATTTTCGATTCACGATTGTCGATGATATCTTCACTCATTCCTCTCTACAGAACCTTCTTTCCTGATCTCAAATTCAGAAAATTAAACCCTTGCACCTTCCATCTCCCTCTTTATATTGTTGAACTCAACACTCTTCGTAACCTTATCTAAGGAAGAGAGAATGAGAGAAAGAGAGAGAGAGAGTGATTTTTCAGAATGGGAGATTTTCATAAAACATCCCCCATTTTTGTTTTCGATGGGTTTCCCTAAACTTGTCTCTTTTTTATTCTACCTCACTCTATTTCACGCCTTTCCTTCTACCCATAGACCACATTTCCAGATCTTCAAGAGCATACGTGCCTTGTCGTCGTTCAGCCAACCACCTCGTGCCTGTTGCTCGTCGCCCAACCACACGCCGCCATCGCACAACCATACGACCAGCTCCACAACACCCGCATTCACTAGAGCCAAATCTCACTCTCTCTTCTTCCCTTTTGGCATAAGATCAAAACGAGCAAACATCAAGAAGATGCCCAACAAACACTGTCCACGTGCACACTTCAAGAACTGTTGGAAGAGAGAGAGAGAGAGAGGGGGGAGAGATGGAAGAGTTTTCCAAAATGCGGTGGAAATTTTCAGAATCCGGTGAGATTTAACAAAATCCAGTACAAATCTGATGGAAAAGACTAACTTGCTCCAAGACAGTAAGAGACCTAACTGAACATTTTTAAACTTAGGTAACCAAAGTGAAACTTTAATTATATATATATAAGGGACCAAAAAGGTCATATAGCCTAAAAAGAATAAAAGATACTACTATCAGCAAGATAGAAGTGTAGGTGATTCTTTTCATGAAAGTGATTTCATAACAATCAAACTTAAAATTGAAATTTATCATAAAGTTGTCTAAGAAATTTTATATAAAAAAGCAAGAAAATGAACATTGCACGTTATTTTTCACATGTTTCCTTACATAATTTTCGTTTCGAAACAAAATATGTTAAGAAACATATTTTGAGGGAGAGCTTTGTCGTCATTGTGGTCTTTCCCGACTCAAGGGATTAGTCTTCGCATTTGTACGTGGGATACCTTAAAAGACCTATATATATATATTATTGTTATTATTTAAAAAGAAAGTGGTACAAGAACACCACATAAAAATATTGTCATAAAAAACAGATAATTCTATTAGATTGATACCTTATTACTGCAAAAAAAATATTTTACTTCATCAATCAATCGTATCTTATCATATGTATGATTTGTGTGATAGATATTATGAGGGTTAAATATTTTTAATGACATGACAATACATAATTGGATGACAATAAAAAAAAATCTTTTATACCGATAATATATTAAAATTAAATCCATTCTATTATATTACAAGCATTTTATTAGTTTTTCTTCAAAGAAACATTTTTTGTGTGTATAAGAGTATTCCCGACTGATAGTTAGATATTAATCCCTTTTGAAATGTAAAGATCACCGAAGTAAGTTTTGTCTCTCTCAAGTTTCCAACAAAGTCTTTTTCATACACACAACAAGAATCGAACCTCTAACAATATGATTAAGGAACTCAGTTATCTACCAATTGTGTTGAGCCTTGTTGGTTCTTCAAATGAGCGTTTAATGATAGATCACTTAGTACTATATGTATTAGACATCCCACTCTCGACAATATAGATAGTCTCCCACGATAGCGTTTTGTACAAGACATATTTTAATATTACCTGAAAAATATGGTGAGAATAAAAATTTTTCATATTTGGTACAAGGGATAAAATCAAAAAAATCATTCTTAAGAATAAAAGATGTTAAAAAATAAAATTTGTGAATGAAAATTGAAAATCTCATTCCCATGTGAGGATGGGAAAAAAATATTCATGGGGAATATAGATTACTTAGGAATAAAATATTTCATGAACCAAACGCCACTTATATATGTACAGCGTTTTGAAATATTGGAATAACATAAAAAAAATTATAAAAGAATATATACACACACTATGCAGATATTTAATTGCTATATACTGTTATTATAAAGTTTTTTACACTATCTTGTTACCAAAAGAAAAAGTTTGTCACACTATCAAGATCAACCAATCAGAATTCAAGATATGGATGACTTTTAAGGTGCTTCGTATATAAGTCAAACATTTTAATTGATGTATCAGTTTATGATTGATTATCAATCTAAAAAATGTTTTCATTGTATATAAACTAAATTCTAATTATAATGACATACTCTACATTATCATATCACTTTTAATCTATTTACTTGCATTGAAGCTTAAAATTTAAAAGAAGTCAAATATGGAGAATGGGTAGAAATTAAACTCTAATTGACACGTTAATGTTCATCAAAATCAGAAGGCAGAAAACATTGCTCCTAAAGTCGTAATATAACATCCTCAGACAGGAAGGAAAATTCCATGGCACTCTTCACTTCCTTCCTCGTACCTGTCTCTACCGTAAAAACACCAACCTCGAACGCCCTTATCCTGCGCCTCTGTTCGCCACTCTCCCTGTCTTCCTCTCTCCGCGTTAAACCCATTTCCAGATACAACTTCACTTGCACTACCACACCTTCACTCACCCAGGAGGACTACGTGTACCCCGACCCATGTCCCCATTTTGCTCAATCTGTGAGTCTCAATCTCTCAACTTCACTTTCACCGCAAAATTCACACTGAAAGTGCTCAAAGCTTGTACCTTTGCATGATTCTAGTTTATACGGTGTTTTTTGCAGGAGACCCAGAAGTTCAAAGCTGAACTATTGGAGAAGCTGTTAGAGGACGAGGACGAGTTTGGGGATGACCTTCATGCGGTTATAGACGTTTGTGCTCAGGTTAATTCGTTTTTCCCTATGAAAAGAGCAAAACTTTATGTTAAAAGCTTCTACGGGTCTCATTTCCCATTTGTTTTCTTTCAAAGTTTTATTAATATGGTGCAACATTTTGCATAAGAAAGCAGTGGAATGCTTTGAGTGCTTTCAATATGTTGTAATGGTTTACCTAGCCGATGCATTTGTTGTGAAGCTAGTGATTGGTGGTATCATTGTACTCGAGTGCTACGTGCTCGTAAAAACGCTTGAAGGAGGTTTTTAATTTGTTATGAGTCCCATATTGAGTAAATAAGAAAGTTCAATGTGGTACTTAAGCCATGAGACTCTCCCACCTAATAGACTTGTCTTTTGGGTTGGGCTCTTTTCATGGGTTTAAGTCATTACAATTGGTGCTTTTGTTGAGAGTTGGATGGAGCTACCTATAGGCTGGATTAAGGTACACTACCGAATATTGAAAGATGAGTGAAGCTGCCAAATGGGAAAGGGTTACCACTAGGTCACTGCAGATAGAGTGAAGCCGCCGTGGACGTTGGCTTTTAAAGGGTGTGGCAATGTTATGAGTTCCACATTTGCTATATAAGAAGGTTTACATAGTGTTTGGTTGGAGGGGTGCAAAATCCCTCCTCACCCAATTTTAGTTCTCCTCCAAAAGTGGGGGGATTTGGAGGGGAGGGGAAGGGTTTTAAAACATTTTGAATGGAATGACTAAAATAACCCTACTTACGTATTTTAAAATTTAAAATTATAAGAGTATAAAAGTAAGTTAGTTTTAAAATCCTTTCCCTCCCCTCCTCTCAACCAAATACAATAACTAATTAAAATCCCTCCCCTCCCCTCCCCTTCATTTAAACCAAACACACCCTTAATGTGGTACTTAAGCCATGATGTTCTCTCACCTAATGGACTTGTCTTTTGGGTTGGACTCTTTTGGGTTGGACTCTGCTCATGGGTTTAAGTAATAACAAAATTTCTTCGTTTAACTGTGACCTTTGAACTTTGCCTAATCTTGCATTCCTCCGACTACATACTTTTACACCATGCTTTGGATGTAGTGAGCTGCTTGGACATGGTGTTCTGGTGAAATAAAAAATAACAAAGAAGTTCCCAGAATACCTGGCACATTTATCCAATTTACTTTGTACTTGTCTTTTTCTCTATTCTTGTTAAATATGTATTGTCACGTATATGTTAAAACTTTATTGCCAAAGTCTAACTCTAAAGAATTTTAGATTTTGGTTTCATTTGATTGTATGGGTTATGAAAGAACCTGGCTTACTGTCATACTATGTCAAGTCTGGCTGGAATGCTTCTTGCCTTTTACTTCAGTCTTCCCTGTTGTTTGTTTTAATATAGCTGTGATATCTACTTGAAAATCAATATATGCATTAGTATCTTGTCCTCATCGCTCCACAGTTTTGTAAACCAAGAATTCAAGATATTCTGAGTTTCCCTTCTATCTCATGATTATCTTCTTTCTTTTTCTTTCTTTTGTAGTTTTTTAGGTTAATGTTGCCATGTCCAAAATTTATAGTTTGAATCTGAGAGAAAATCTTAATTGCATAATAATCAGTTTGCATTCCTTTCATCAGTCAAGAGAGAAGGGGACAGTGACTGTTTCTATTGGCAAACAGTTCTTTGTTCATGTAGATTTCCTTTGGGAATTACTTGACACAGCATGCACCTGGTTCCCAATGTCCACCACATCTTTCTCAACTTTCGTTTTGGTACTAGTGTTATTTACAAAAGAAAATGATTCTACATCTCATGTTTTAAGCACTAGAGCAATGTTATGCTTGCAGGAAGTGTTTATGTGTTTGTGAACTTTCTTGGTCGCATATAAACAGAAAATCTGCTTTTGACTATAAGGATAAATTTCTGAAATCTTATTGTAATATATTAGTTCTGCTTTTGACGGATTTGGTAAATGACGAGTCTTGGAGAGTAAATGATCTCTAGTATAGAATGAGTGTCCCTGTGATCTTCAACATCTTTTTGGAAAAAAGAAAAGTCAATTATCGTATGCTGCATTTATCTTTTCAAGCATTCTGTGCATTGGTACTGGCATTTAATTCACTGATAATACCCTTATTGATTACCATACCTACACTAACAACATTCTCATATCATAATTTTGTGGTCAATATTGGTACATATAAAGGTATTTGTTCAGTGTTTGTGGCCAACATTCTTTTCCTAGAAGAAATCACTTAACATACTAAGAATGTTACAAATGTTTAATGATAAGTCACAATAGGGTCCCAATTGCATGTGCATATATTTTATATGGACCTTTTCTTTTACCTTTCAGAGTCATTGAGAATTTATTTCAGATTTGATTTGTGGTCCTAAGTTGACAGGATGTTATTATTACTTAATTTTCCTCAATGATTGCCAAAAAATCCTAGTCAGTTTGTTAGGGCCCAGCCCAACTAGGAAATAAGGAGAATTGTAATAGTTAGTTAGTTGAAGGAGTTAGTTAGCTAGTTGAATAAATAGGGAAGAATTGCATCAGGGAAGGAAGTTAGTTGTTAGTATTGAGAGTGTGACCTTGAGCAGTGGCTCGGTGAGAGTGAACCTAGAGCAATAGATTGGTTGTAAGGGGAAACCCTTGTGGAGATCCTTCTCCTATTTTGAACAACAATCTTTCTCTCTGTTCTTCTTCAGTTTTCTCTTTGTATCCTTTATTCTACTTTAGGACCCTAACATAGGTTTAGATGATGGAAGTACTAGACATGTTGATCATTCGAAATACTGAGATCTGGAAAGTTGTGAAATATTTTATGTGGCCTTATTTGTTTATTTATCCAGCAGTGTGGAATGGGATAAAATATCACAAAAACATTAAGTACCACCTTGTAAAAAAATGTACAATGGTGTCAACAATTACTGGCATTACGAGTTTCATATGAGTTCAGTTTGCATGCTGATTCATATGAGGATGTGCTTCCAGTTCCTGGTTGGTTATTGTAAGGTAGGCTCATGGTAGGTCTTATTAGCTACCTATGCCGTCACTGACCCTGCTGAACATGATGGAATTTGCCTGAAAATTTATGGCTTATTCCCTTTTATTTGGGGTGTTAATCATGGTTTGAGGATCAGGACTCAGCAGTTAGAATATCAACTTATAATTAATTTTAATTGACCAGTTTTGGTATCTGAGTATGCGTTGAATTGTACTAGTACATACATATTAGAGGCTGAGTAAGTTAATAGATCACTTGTTTCAAGTTCCCTGTGCATAAATGATAAAAGGTTGGTTTTGTGTCTTCATATTGTTGTTATACAGACATAGTGAAAGAATTATTCTCTTGTATCCGTGATTGATCTCTATTAACTCATGGAGAATCTTGGCCAAGCCATTATCAGAATTTCATGGCTCATAGCAAGTCAATTATAGCAAACCTTTCCCAATTTCAGTAGACTATAATCTTATGGTGTTTTTATTTCCTTCTGAAATAAGGGAACTTGTTTTACTTTATTTTCAATCAGGAGGCCATGCCTGATATGCTATGGTACAATAATTGATCCCCAACAGTAAATAAATAAAAATAAAGCTCTTACTACAAAGTCGGCACAATTTTTTAGGTAAACATGTACTAGTATCAAACTATTTCAAATTTTCTGACATGTTTGCTTAAAAACTGACAATGTTTTGACATGATACCTGCTGTTTAAAGTGAAATATTTAAATTCCACTTTGAACTTTGAGTTATAAACTTATAATTAAATTTTAATCAATCTTTGTTGGAAAACAGATATTTAGTGAGTTTTTGCGGAAGGAATATGGAGGTCCCGGGACATTATTGGTGGATCCATTCACGGATATGTTGGTAGCTTTGAAGAAGAAGAAATTACCAGGAGCACCTCTGGCTGCAAGGGCGTCACTATTATGGGCACAAAATTATGTTGACAAGGACTGGGAAGTTTGGAACTCAAAACTAAAGTGATTTCCACTTAATAGTTCTTTTTTTTTTTCTTTGAAAGATTTCTTCAAGTTGTACGTAGGAATTGCTCATTTGCTGTTAACTAAAAGGAAGATGTGGATGCTGTAACTATATCAATCACAAAACTCACTTCTAAATTCTAATAGATTTTTACATTCATTACTCCCTTTTTTCCTTCTTCATCTTCTTGGTGCTATACAAATATGTTATCACTGGAGTTGTGGGTGTGATTGGTGATGGAAGAGAAATCTTGGTTCAAACCTCTGTTGAATTTCCATAACCATGGATCAGGAATCACCCAGGAGGAACATCCACATGAAAGAGGCAGTCAAATAATGTTCTATGAGTCACCATGCATGTCACAGCATAACATCAATCAACTCACTGACTCTGAGATGCTCTGTAAAGAGGGACGCCAGGATTTTGACCTCAGCACAGCTGGATTTACCGGTGCTGCCCTTGGCCTGTGTCTCTCAGCTCTCACTCCCTGGAATTCATTATTCAGTTACAGCATCAATATAAATCGATGATGAGGATACAAACCTATAAAGTGAAGATAAAAGTTGTGTTTGAAATTTAGTTTATAGTAAAATGCAATAGCTAGAGTTTCATATAATAATAACCTCTTTTCAATGTTATGACAAGGATCATAAGAATTGCATGTCATACTGGCAAAAATATAATATATACATATATGTATTCTTTAAAAGATGTGTCCACCAGATAGAATCAGCACTAATCATATACCATGCAAAATGGTAGATCAAAGTCTTTGGTGGATTCACTGTTGGGATGGATTAAAAAGAGAACTCGCTACTATAATATTATTCATGGAATAGTAGTAACCAAAAGGGAAAAAGAGGAAATGGACTGTTGATATGAGATATAATAATACCTGATATGTCTTTCCTGGATCAGACTCTCCTCCTGCTTCAGTCTCACTAGCTGAACTTTGCTTTTCTGGCTGCACTGTATGTGGCTTCTCAACAGTCTCTGCCTGTGGCTTTCTTGTTTTTTCATGCTTCTTAGCTTTCAAGACCTTCATAACCTCTAAAACCAGAAACAGAAGAAGAAGGTTTAGAACATGAAACTACACAAACACATACACCCTTCTAAAACACCAATTAACCCTTTTTATATGACAAGCACAAAAAATTCATCAGAAGGATCTGACACCTTGATTAGTGATAAGCCTGTAAGCATGACCAAGATTTAGAGTCTCATTAGGCCGGAGCAGCTTAACACGGGTAAAACGCACTGTTTTCTGCTCTTGGTTCTGTTCTTGTTGTGGTGGCACAGGCAATGGTATTATCAAAGACACATAGTGACCAGGATTTGTCCTCATTACCTCACTTGCAGCGACTGGCCAATACAATCTCTCTATCTTCCCACATGGGTGTTGGATCACAAGAACTGCAGCATCCACAGCTTGGCAGTTTCCCATCTATCTCTCTCCTCACTCCCTATGGTTTTTGGCAGCAAACAAGTAAGAAAGAATAAAGATGAAGAAAATGGGAGAGATAAGGGAGAAATGAATGGCAGAAGAGAGGGAAAAGGAGGTGAAGTAAGCTAAGGTCTCTATCTGTACAGCTCCTCCTAGCACCCCACAAATATAGTAACAACAGGTTCTTAGAATCTTGGCTCACTAACCATACCCTCCCTTACTAACTAGCTTAGGTTATATGCTAGGCTTAGTCCATTTAAGCCAAAGAATTGACTTCAAATGCATAGGGGCATGACAAAAATATTGTGAACGTTGTTGTTAATAATTGTCAATCTAGTAAAAGATAATGTTGCAACTTAAATGTTTTTTTTATTACTTTATTATTATTATTATTATTATTATTATTATTATATAATATTCGGCAACCATTGATTAGCACCGGCGGCATCGGCCTCTAGGACAGGTGGAAATGCCACGTGGAGAGATGAGAAGGTGATGAAAATTGGACGGATATGTTCGGCGATGTCGACGGGGTCAAGCATTAGATTTAAGGTAAGACAAATGGGTCATACATATTATTCTTTGCTAGTTGCTACTAACAAAAAGTAAGAAAAGAAAAACGTAACATTAAACAACGTTCACAATATTAAACATATATATCGAGCAGTTTCTATTGTCCGATTACAACTAATTTTAAAGGTTATTTCTGATGTGCTTCTGGTGTAAATTTTGTTATATTATCAATCAATTATACATTATTACATGTATAGTTGTATGATTTTTAATATAATTATTAAAAATAGATCAATCATTTTTAATGATGTGTTAATTTATAATTAATTGATAATATAAAAAAATCTTTATCCTATCTTTGCATCACAATTAAATCCTTCACCTTACCTTTTATTTTACATACATTCACATTTTTTTATTCTATAGCACATCACAAATATGTGAAGTAATGTTTTTGGTGCAAATGTGCATATGTACACCAACATTATTTAAAAGAAAATAGTAAAAAGAGAAGGCTAACCCAAGCGTGCGTTTGAACCAGATTCTTTTGAGTGGACACAGGACAAGGACACAACACCATCTTATCCGCGTTACAGAAACCTGCATGCCCCGTTTGATTGCCTAGAAAATATGAAGAGAAATAAAGAAGAAGATCAAACTTTTGTTTTAAGAATTAGGATGATGTTGGCAAAATTTCACTTCCAACTTTTTGGAACCCTTCCCTGGTACATGTTTTGAAATATTAGTATTTAGTTACTAGTGGCATGGCAAAGAAGGCACCTTTTTCTTCCGTGGGAATATAATAAACATGCAATGTCACATTGCACAACTTTCTTGAATGCTTCGAAGTCCAATGCAATTTAAGTAGCTTCAAAGTGACCTACTCCGTGGCAAATAATTGAGATTGTTATTCATATATGATTAATGATTGCATAAAATAAGTGTGTGTGTGAGCAACTATTGCAAGAACTTTGTTTGGATGCTAGGCCCTTAGGCTTTATCCTTTCAGTGCTGTTGAAAGGGGGTAGGACCATACCATTGTAAACTATTTGTAATCATTAATAGTATTAGCACTGAGATAAATAAATCTTTTGAGACGGCTAAAAGAGTCTTCATCATATTGTGGAGCAAAAAGATCTAATATATTTGGAGCTAATGACAAGCTGATACATAACTCACTCAAAACTACTTTAAGAACAATAAATGAAAGATTTTGAGTATCCTCATTGGTTTATGGAAGAAAGTTTTGTGCGTATCTTGTATAATTTGACTACAAGGGATCCAGGATGTTGCATGATCTTAGCTACTCAGTGATGAAAACACCAGAACTTTGCTATATAGCACTGGGATTCGTATTTTGTAGTGAGAATGCTTTTTTTAAGGCAAATGATCCTATATCACGGTAAATTTATTGATAAAAAGAAGAGAAACAAAAAAAACAAAACAAAACCATAGGGAAATAAACCAAAACTCATAAAAAAAAAGCATCATTTAAATATAAAATTACTTTTTCTATTCTTTCTCAGGTTATACTTCTGAGATTTATACATAACTACCGTGAATTCAAAATCAATCTCAATAGCATTATCATTATTCAACCGTTTTGTTGAGAGAGAGTCATTCTCTACCATCGTGAGAATGCTTTTTATCTATGCTTCAAATTGATTTTAAAATTAAAAATGTATCTCTTGTACTGTTACAACACTTCTAACCTTGCTTCATCAGCTTAAACATATATGCGAGTTACCTATGGGGTCATGCTTAAGAAGGGCCCTCAGATGTTGTCAGCTTCTATCCCCATATCATCTAGCAAAAATAATGTTGCCATAACTAAATCATTTTGTATGTTTTCCTCAATTGTCTATATGTTGGGATGAACAATGCCTCTTTAAGTTAAGACAAGAGAGGTAATTTGCTGAAGATCCTTGACTCTTGTGAATCTGATATTGCTTAAAGTATGATATGAGAGCCCCAAGGTTTGAAATTTTCTTGATTCACATGTGTGAACATCTCTGCATAATGTCAGTCTATGTAAGCCATGTGAGGTGATGGGTGACATTGGCTAAAATATTAAATGAGGGAAGGACTATTTCTTGTTCAAACATGACTCGTGTAGGGGACTACACACAAATATAATATAGCAAGAGTCTTAGCCCTATGTGGCCATCAATACGGCAGCCATTAATTCTTATTTATTGGGGTCCGAATTGTCTGAATATTCTAATGTTAGGACATGTTTTAAATATAGTGGTTCATATTTGCAACTTGCGGGGGGTACCAAATTCAGGTTTTGTATGGCTTGTACCTTTGCTTTTAAACATTCTCCCTTTTATTTAAAACTTCCTACCAAACATTGGACTCAGAAAGGCTCTTCTTGGTGGGGACTTATTGTTCTTTTCTCCACATTCTTCCCCCATGATACAAAACAAAAACCATCCATCCAAAAAGTACTTCCAAAAAAAATACTTATTATCAAAGAGAATAGTACTGTGAATCTAAATATCTGAATTCCTGATGAAAAATTGTAATTGCGGGAGGAAGGGAGGGGGAAAACAGATGCCACTGTCTTTTAGGGACATTCAAGTGCCAAACAATGTGCAGGATGTTTACAGTCCTCTGTCTAGTACCAGTTGAGTACATTCTTTTACAGAAAAACTGCACTTGTGTCATTGCAAGTTTTTGGGACCTTTTATAATAAATGATGTGAATCTTCAAGATATATATCAATATGTGGATGGCGTCTCCAAATCATGTTTGATTGCTCTTCTCTCTTACTAATCTTCTATTTGCTCCAATAAATCAAGGTACAAGATACTGTCCCCTGCTGCAAGGTTTCCTAAACATTGTTTACATTGGTCTCGCCATATCTACTTACATTTTATACCTTCAATTAATTAATTGTTTCTTTTGTTAGTTGAGTTTAATTTTGATATACTTTTCGGTCCAAAGTTTTTATCGTGTCAACCAATAAGATTATTCTATGTATAACTTTTAAGGTTAATTATAATTAGAATAAAACATTTTTAATGATCTTATAATTTATGATTGATTGACAATATAAAAAATCTTTAACACTTCGTTTGGTATGATAGAAAGAGGAGGGAAAGAAAAGGGGAGGAAAGAAAGAGAAGGGAAAAATCAATTTTCCCTTGTTTGGATAGGAAGGAAAGTGGAGGGAAGGAGAAAAAACATGTGGGATCCACTTCAATTTTTTTTTCTTCTACATTTGGAAGAAAAACATGGAGACCGAGGAAACAATCATTTTTTTGGATGAAAATACCAAAAAGCTTATTCTTTTCTTTACTTAAATATTATTATGTGGGGATATTTATCTCATTTCAAAAATATGTTTTTTCTTTCCTCTCACTTTCTAAACAACCAAACAAGAAGAGATAAAAGTTTTAGTTTTCTTTCATTCCATTTTCTCTCATACTAAACAACTAAACAATCCTCTCATTTTTTTCACTCTTTTTCTTTCTTTCTCTTTTCTTTCCTCTCACTTTGTCTCCTACAATCAAACATCCTGTAAATTAACAGTACATACTAACTAAATCGTTTAGATAAGTTAATCATAAAAATAAAAGGGCAAGTCGCTAGTGGTTAGGTCATTAAAGGTTTGCCAAGGACTAATAATATGAATACATATCAAATGGGTTGATGCTCCAAGGCGCTTAATGGGACGTATTTGGAATCATGGTAGAGCCCATAGAAGAAGGAAGAATAATTAAGAGAGAATATAAAATGTAGAATTGATTGAATAGAAAAGATGATTACATTGAGTATATCAAGCCTTTATATAGATTAATGATCTAACAACTAATTATTAACCAACTAACTAATTTTTTCAACTAACTATATATCTAATAGGACTGACACCCTAATGATCCTTAACAGATGGTGCGATATTGCATCTTATGATATTTGTATATCTAGCGTTAAAACCTAAACAAGAGAATCGATTTTAGCACCAACAATGGAGATTTATGCTGCAAAGGCAACTTAACTTTCAAGTTTCAAATGATTAAAATTTCAAACTTGTAGTTGTGGGAGAGTTGTCTTATAATATTAACAACTATGTGGATTGATCAATCTAAAATTTTGTTAATTTAATAAAGATCGGGAGCTTGCACCAAACAATTCGTAATTAGATTCTATTATTATAAAGGGGTCAAACCAACAGGTTAACAGCTCGAGAGAAATTTTCAAACAAGCCTTGTAATCATGAGTTAGTGCTTTAGATTAAAATTATCACTTATCAACATATCGTGGTCTTGTGAAAATAAGGGGAGGATTTGGAAATTATAAATTTTGGAGGGCCATGCTCCTTTCACAACAACGTTCAAATCGCTAACATAAGTTCTCTTTAAGGGGGGAGGGGTAGACATTATCTCTTTTAGTTTTTTAAAATATTTAATTTTTTTTTTTGCTGGATTGTTTAAAAATTAATATGTTACCTAGGGTGCTTGTTCGGACTAGAATAATAAATAAAGTTACAAAGGCTCTCACTTTATCCTCTCTATGTCTCTTTCTCTAAGTGTGTAAGTCTAGAGGTCTTTAGGTCTTCGTTTTTTTCCAACCCCCCTCCTTTGGCTTTGCCTTCCTTTTATAGCTCTCTCTAGATATTTTTTTTTTTTGGGGGGGGGGGGATTCTGTTACGGAGATGGATTCCGTGCCTAGATGTCAGCGAATTATGCGAAGAATCATATCTTGTAGGTGTGTCTTACGTGATCAATTTCTAGAAGATTATGCCTTTAAGCCTGCACTCATGGCTTTCTTCTCGAGCCTAAGTACTCGGGCGTCCATCAAACAAGGTCGAGAGCTCGGCAACTCGGATGTACAATGCTGAGCTCTTTGTACTCTACTGGTGGACTGGGCCCTTCCCTTAATGGGTCGTGTTCTTGAATTGTGCCCTTTACATATGGTAGGAACAAAGGTCAACATAAATTCATAATGATAAGCCCATCATCATAGTTTTCCCCCCTTTAAAGTTGGCATCTTCGTCCCATTTTAATACTCTAATTATTTCTAGTATATATTAACCTTTTAGTTTTGGCTTCTTGTTAGGATATATCAAGTAAAAATAAAATCATTCAATCCTAATAAAATAAGTATTTTCTATTCGAATTCAAATTAATTGGATTTGAATGATTTCAATTTCTAAATGGAACCAATTTAAATCGTATTGGATAATTCAATATTTTATCAACAAAATAATCAAAATGCAAACCTAATGACAGCACAATAACAAAAATTTCATTCAAAGTCCAAACTTCAACATCTTATCAAACTAACAAGTAACAATAAAAAAAACCTCGTAGAACAGTATATAACTTCAAATTATCAAACAAATAAAAATAAGACAAAATAGGTTAATTGGTTCTATACGTTTATTTAAATTTTCACATCGATCTCATAAGTTTTATTTTTTTTTTCCAAATTGGTCATATATGTTGTGTTCGGTTTTCACGTTAATTGTGACCTTACGGCATCAGATCAAAAGTCACGTGTAGCACTCATACAATGTCATGTTAGGTCAAAACTGATGGCGTTAGGTAAAAATTGACGGAAATGACTAATGTGGAAACGAAATATAACGTGTAGGACCAATTTAAAAAAAATAAAATTTATGGGACCGATGTGAAATTTTAAATAAATGTATAGGATCAATCAACCTATTTTGCCTAAAAATAAACTTCAGCAAGTCTACAATTGGATATGAGACACTCATAAGTGTACAACTAGAGATTAAAAACAAAATTAAAACATCTTCTTAATTGATAAATACTGAAATTTAATAAATATTAGTAACAAAAAAAAGTAGTTAGATGTAACGTATATATGTTAGTTAAATAATGGATCCGGATCCTCTAACTTTAAGACGGGAAAGTTACAGTGACTTTGTGTCTATAGAGGAGAGAGAAGGGTAATTAAAAATGAGAAATAAAGATGAGAGAGAAAATGAATAAAGGAAGAGATAGAGAGAAGGTAGGTGACTTTTCCGCCCTAAAATTAGAGGATCCCTAAATAATGAAATTATTTGATGATGTAAATGTACTACATTTACATTGCCACATGTATGTATGCATAACAGTATTATGCATTAAGCATGACCAACTTAATAGCTTGTGTTGACACTTATTAATAGGAAAATATTATCTGCGTTGATCATTGCTAGTGCTACAATAGAAAGGTGGGAAAGAAACTTATAAGGAAATTTTATATATATATATATATATTTTCGGTTTAGTTTGCTTCCCATCTATATAAAAAATAAGAGTTTAATTTCTATATACCGTCAGTGTAAAGTTTTTTATACGGACAACCAATTAGAAATCATGGTGTTTGTGATTTTTAAGGTAATTAGGATAAGAGTCAAACACTTTAACTTATGTGGCAATTTCTGATTCGTTGTCTGTGTAAAAAATCTTTATACTGATAGTGTATACCAATTAAATCCAAAAAATAAATAGTTTAATGGATATGCACTGACAGTATAAAATTTTTTTACACGGTCATCAAATCATATTTCACCATATAGATGTTTGTTAAGATATTTTAGGAAGTAATATAACAAAGTGATACAATAGTAAAATATGATTGGATGACAGTGTAAAATTTTTTTACACTGTCAGTGCATATCCATTAAGAGTTTATACATGCCATTTGATTACCTAGTGTTCATCCATGTCTTTTTTGTTTTATTAACATTAGTTCTATAATATTTATTAATTTATTTATTAGAATTTGATTTAAATATATTTTATTATTTACAAAACAAATAGAATTTTTTTGTTTTATAATAATTTTTCTTTATTTTCAAATAAAATATATTTAAAATCAAAGTTCTTAAATAAATTCATAAATAACCCAGACGTAGTGTTAATACAGATAAGATATTGTTATGCAGTATTATCATTATGAATTAATTGATACAAATTAAATAGAATGATTTATTAAGATATTAAAAGTTTAAAAACTGTTATGATTCATAAATTGCAAAAACTGAATAATACATTAATTGAAGAAGTATTTATACAAGAGAAGCCATGATCATAGACCTAACAACTTTGCTATGATCACTAACTGAAAAACAGAAATAATAGAAACATGCTAACTATTATAACTGAAAAATAACATAATAACAGAAAATAGAAAGATACACCATCTACATCATCTAAAATATATCTAACACCCCCCCAAGCTGGATTATGTATATCCATCAAGTTTAGCTTGGAAACAATAGAGTTGAAAGCTGTGGGATGAAGAGCTTTAATAAAGATATCAGCCAACTGAGCAGCAGATGGTATAGGAAGTAAGTGAATGACCCTGCCTGCAATTTTTCTCAAATAAAATGGCAGTCCAATTCGCTGTATTTGGTTCTTTCATGATAGATAGGATTTTGTGCTAGTTGAATGGGTGAACGATTATCACAAAAAAAAGAAACTGGACCAGGAATAGGGTGATGCAGATCCTTTAAGAGATATAGTAACCATTGAACTTCACAACATGTGAGGGCCAATGCTCTATATTCGGCTTCTGTAGAAGACTTGGAAATTGTTGATTGCTTTTTAGATTTCCAGGAAATCAAAGCTGGACCAAGAAAGACACAAAAACCCGTGATGGATCGTCGGCTATCAGGGCAAGAAGCCCAATCTAAATCACTAAAAGATGTTAATGTGAGATCTATCTTGGATGAAAAGAGGAGACCCTTCCCAGGAGAAGCTTTAACATATCGAAGAATCTGCATTGCAGCAGTGAAGTGTGGCTTAGAAATAAATTGGCTAAGTTTGTGAACAGTATAGCATATATCAGGATGTGTGTTGGTGTAAATGAGCCTGCCAAGGAGCCTTCGATAAGCTGTAGGATCAGAAACAGGATCACCAGAAGTTGAGCTGAGCTTCAATCCAGGAATCATTGGTGTAGATGCTGGTTTACATCGTAGGAGGCCAGCATCATCTAGAAGCTCCAATGCATATTTTCTTTGAGATAGAGTGATTCCTTTGGTAGATCGAGCTACTTCCAAACCAAGGAAGTATTTAAGAGAGCCCAAGTCTTTGATCTTAACGTGAGAGTGCAGATAAGCCTTGACTGATTCAATTTCAGCAATATTATTACCTGTGAGCACTAAGTCATCAATATAGATAGGCAAAATAGTTAGTGCAGCATCTTTAGACTTAACAAACAAAGAGTAATCCGATTTAGATTGTTGATAACCCAAGGATAAAAGAGCAGAAGTAAGTTTATAGTTTCATTGTCGACTTGCTTGTTTAAGACCATAAAGTGATCTTTGAAGTTTACAAACCTAATTTTTGTTAGTAGTTTGGAAACCTTGAGGAATGGTCATATAGACCTCCTCATCCAAATCGCCATGAAGAAAAGCATTATCAACATCAAGTTGATGTAAATACCAATCATGGGCTGCTTCAAGAGCCAAGACTATCCTGACAGTAGTAATTTTAACTACCGGGGAGAAGGTTTTTGCATAATCTACTCCCTCAAGTTGGGTGAAACTCTTGGCCACCAATCTTGCTTTATACCTTTCAATTGTACCATCAGAATTTCTTTTGATTTTATAGATCCATTTTCATCCAATAGGTTTCTTAGAGGGAGGTAAAGTAGTAATAATCCAAGTCTTATTGTGTTCTAATGCTTGAATTTCTTTATTCATAGCATATATCCAACAGTCATGCTTAATTGCTTGAGCATATGTTTTCGGTTCAACTGTAAGAGAAAGAGCTAGAGAAAAAACTCTATGTGAAGGTGATAGTTTAGAGTATGATAGAACCTGTGATAAAGGATAGGTAGTATCCGAGGAAGAGTTTAAATCAGTGGAAGCTTGCACAATGTTACAGTAATAGTCCCTAAGATAAATTGGTGCCTTTCTAACCCTGGTAGTTTGTCTTGTAGGGACAGGGGAAGATTGTTGAACCATTTGAGTAGGGATTGGTATGGCAGCTTCAGTTGGAGCAGTAGGTTGTTGGATAGGTGTTGGAAGATTGAGATCATCAATAGTCAATTGAGATGGCAGATGGGATGTCGGAAAATTGTCAGTGGTGACAGATGTAGTAGTACTGCAGAAAGGAAAAATATTTTCATAGAAAGATACATTTCTGGAATGAAAAATCTCACGGCTGTGAAGATCAAATAGAAGATATCCCTTAATCCCATTAGTATGACCAAGATGAATGCATTTTCTTGCTCTTGATGTGAACTTAGTTCTATGTGCTGTGATTGTACTAGCAAAACATAAAGAGCCAAAAACTCTTAATGCAGTAATATCAAGCAGTTTATTATAGAGTAAAAAATAAGGGGAATGATTATGAAGTTTGGTTGAAGGTAATAAATTGATTATATGAACAGCTTGGGAGACTGCAAAATCCCAGAATTGAATAGGGAGATGGGATTGAAGCATTAAAGACCTAGCAATATTTAAAATATGTTGATGTTTTCTTTCAACCACCCCATTTTGTTAGGGTGTTTCAATACAAGACAATTATTGTGTGATACCTCTGGATAGATAATATGCAGGCATAGAAAATTCAAGGCCATTATTAGATCTAATGGTTTTAACAGGAATGCCCAATTGATTATGCACAAATATCTAATGATCAGTCTCAGTCCTCATTTCCTGACAATGCATCTTCCATTTTCAACCTTAGTAAGGAACAAATCCAAGGTCTGTTGGCTCTTCTTCCAACCACTACACCTACTGCAACCTCACATTCTGGAAACTTGGTCAGTACACACAATATCTTGACTAACTCTCAAAAATCAGGTACACTTTCCACTTCTTGGATATTATACTCGGGTGCTACTAATCATATATCCACTTCTCTTGTATAAATACTTCTTCAATCAATGTATTATTCAGTCTTTGCAATTAATGAATCATAACATGGCATCAGTAGTGAATTAATCTTCCGCAAGCTCTTTCCCAATCTTCTTCTTCTTTCTACAATCTTCTTTCTCCATTCTTCTTTTCTCCTTTCTTACCTCATGGCTAACAATGGTCCACCTCCTCACCCACCACCAACAGCCAATTCTATTCAAGATACTTCCAATGCCTACTACATTCATCCCAATGAAAACCCATCTCTTGTTCTGGTTTCTCCAGCACTTGATGGCCCAAATTATCATAGTTGGAGCAGGGCAATGATCATGGCTCTTGAAATGAAGAACAGGTATTCCTTTGTTGATGGCTCCATCAAAAAGCCTGCAGCAACAGATTCTTTATTTCCTACATGGAAACGATGCAACACCCTTGTTCTTTATTGGATCACTCATTCAGTTTCACCAGAAATTTCCACTAGCATTCTTTGGATCAATGAGGCCTATGTTGTGTGGAAGGAGTTACAGGATCGTTTTTCTCAAGGAGATCATGTGAGAATTTCCCAACTACAAAGTGACATCTTTTCCTTGAAGCAGGCGGATTTGACAGTCACCTCCTACTTCACTAAACTGAAAATCTTGTGGGACGAATTATGCAATTTTTGACTACTACCATCATGCTCTTCCCCTTCCGCTTGCCGCTACAATACATCAAAAATCGTGCAGACATACATGGACAATGATTGTGTTCTTTGTTTCCTTCAAGGATTGAATGAGAATTATGCACATGTTAAGACTCAAATCTTGATGCTTGATCCGTTGCCAACTCTAAGTTTTTTCCATGGTGCTTCAACAAGAGAGGCAACTTACCGATGGAATCTTGCAGACCTATCATCCTGGCTTCTCAATCAACTACTGTATCTACTCAAGGATGTGGTAAAGGCAAGTTCTTTCCCCCCAAGAATGGTCCTCAAAGACTTTGCACTTACTACAATAGCTTCCCTCCCGGGTATAAATCCAAGAAAGCTTTGATACCATGATATGATTCATAAATTGCAAAAACTGAATAATATATTGATTAAAGAAGTATTTATACAAGAGAGGCCATGATCATAGACCTAACAACTTTGCTATGATCACTAAATGAAAAACAGAAATAACAGAAACATGCTAACTGTTATAACTAAAAAATAACAGAATAACAGAAAATAGAAAGATACACCATCTACATCATCTAAAATATATCTAACAAAAACTAATTAAGAAAATTTTAAAATTTCTGCCGAATATTTGTAAAAAAGTCAAACTTTAAGATTTTTCTGTACTCTTTCTGTAACACCCCGATTTTTCGTGCTTTCTAAGGACGATAAACTCAATTAATGAGTTTATATTTTTATCTGTGTCTTAGAAAATGATTTTGGGAAAACTAAGATCATAGTCTTGTTTTATAAAATCGTAGGATCTTTCGGTTAAGTTTTGGGCCGAAAACTCGAACGAAAACCGATCTACGTTTTTCAGATGATAGTGTTTTCTACTATCACGACTTAATCTGGACTAACGAACGAAACCATTAGTCTTAGAATATATTCCTCTATCTTTTTCCTAAAATGTGTCCTGACGTCCAAAATATAAATAATATTTTATATTCGGGCCGATAATCGATCGAGGAGACGATTCGAGCTGTCTTAGGGTTTTTCGAGACCCACGATCAGATGTTTTTCATACCAAAATTGTATCAAGTAATTTGAGGAATTCATACGAGTGTCGGGACGATTCCAAATATCGGGATGTGAATTGACCAAATTGCCCTTGGTTAATTTTATTACCAATTTACCTTTCCTATTATTAAATTAATAAAACCTAAATATCTAACAACTTTTACCCTCATCCTCTCATTTTCTTTCCCTCATTTTCGGCAGCCCCCTCTCCCTCCAACACTCCATCTTCTTCCTTTCTCTTCTTTCTCTTTTCTTCTCAAAATCTCCATTTTTGGAGGTGGAAAGCTTGAGTTTTTGTGGAGCAATCTTCACCAAACTTGGAGTGGATCATCATAGGAGGTAGTAGTTCAACTCTATCTCTCTCAATCTCTCTTTTCTCTCCTTATATTTTCATGATCAAGGATGTTAGGGTTTTGCCCCTAAAATCTTTGAAAACCCATGAAAAATTGTAGGAAAATCGTATCTGTATCAAACCAGTTTCTATGGCCTAGGTTCATGACATACTTGTATGATCCAAGAGCTTAGAGCCAAGAAATCCCTATAGCTATGTTTTCTAGGTAGGGGCCGAAACCCCCCTATGGGTGTAGGGTAGGGTTTTGGTTGGTTTTTGATGATCTGATCTGATATCTAGGGTTGTCACACTTAGTTAGGGTGTTATCCAGAAAATGAGAAATTTTGGAGCTCCCTAGCTATTTTTAGTGTAGTAGAGCCGAACCCTAGGGGTGGTGCATTAGGAGAAATCTTTGTTTTGTAAGTTAATGCCGATATGTTTTACGTGTATGTAGTGATCGGCAGCGTGTTGGGACGAGAAACAAATTGATCGGGTGTTCCGAGTTGAACTGGAAGCTACAAGAGGTAAGGGGATAAACCTGAGGAATTCCATTTCCGACAGCTATGTGCTGCATCGGTGTTTGTACTGTATTTGTACTGTATTTGTATTGTATTTAAATAGTTATATCATGATGTTAGTTAATTTCTTGATTGACTGTTGTTAATTGGAATATGCATTGATGTGCTGATGTATTGATGTAACTGTTGATATAGTTGAATGCATGTTATACTTGCTGAATGGTTATATGGATGTATAGTGTGCCCTGCTGTGGGATTTAGGCATTAGAGGACCTAATTTTGATTAGGATCCGACATCGTGTAACTTAAAAGCTTTAAAAGTCTGAAATGTGTTTTGATAAGGAAAAGTGAAGTTTAAAAGCAAATAGGGCATTAGAAACCTTCACTATGTCTTAATTTGATAAGAAAATCCTTTTGAGTAATGTGGTTTCCGAAGTCATACTGAGTTTATTCAAAAAAAAATGAGTTTGTGCAAGTTTTGTTTTAAGTTCGTATTTTACCGAAAAACAACGAAAGAAAAAGAAATGGTCTCTGGACCAAGTTTTGTTTTAAGGAAAACCGATCCCGATGACTTTGTGTAAGTATCGGAGATTTTGGGTTTTTGGTTTTCGAGTTTTCAAGAAAAGTGGTTTTAAAGCTTAAAGCTTAGAAACTAGAAACCGAGACGTCGGGGTTCTAGGGTTCTGCAGAACACGTGGATCAAGGATCCGTGTTAGTTATGGTCCTGTCGGCTTAGGGACAATCTTTGTGGTCCTGTAAGCTTGAGGATGTTTTTATGATCTTGAATCCAACGTCCTTGACTGGTGCATCGGTTAGGGGTGTTGGGATTTAAGTTGTTTTTGGGCTAAGTGTCCTGTTTTGAGAAAATATGTTTTGAGGCTTAAAGAGTCTAAGACATTATGGTGGTTGTTAGCGTTGATGCTACAACGAGGAAATATTGATGCGACAAAGATCCATTATCGGAAACTAGATAGGTTTCTCATGCATTAAATGCGGGGCAGACGTGCCGTGATACGGGGGACCTTGATAAACAGGGAGAACCTGAGATGACTTACTTGTCATAACATTGTGCCTTGATGGACAATGGTGTCATACGTGTTCTGGGAACGTATTGTGCCTTGAGTTGGACAATGCAGTATGACCGTTTTCTTGTGGAGTACTTCTGATTGCGCCCCCATGTGAGAATCGCGTAGTGTCATGGGATTCAAAGTACTCGTTTTTGGGCCAAATATTGGAGCCTGATCAGCTCATTTCGAATGGTGATGGGATTTCCGGAAATCTAGTAATCTAGTGTGAATATTGAGATATATGGAAGTGCCATGCATACGTTTAGGAGATAACGTTGATTGTGGGGTACGAAACCCTTGTGCATTTACTGCCTTTTGTATTTAATGATATATGCCATGTTATATGATGATTTGGGTCTGTTGTGTGGATTGGGCATATAGTTGTTGTTTATGGATTCATATATTGGTTTCTCACCCTTGCATGTTTTTGGACGGGTTGTCCTTTGGTATATATTGTATCGTGTTTACAGATGGAGCCGGAGCCGGATCACCTAGCGCACTCCGGGATGCGCGTCCTAGCGTTTGATCGAAGGACAGACCCAGCCGCGTGGGTTATCCACCCAGGGGTGGAAAGTGCGGCGTATACTGGACCAGTTTGTACTGTAAGCGGAACGACGGAGACGGGACCGCGGAAGAGTACTCGGACAGTGGAGACCATCCAGGTGCCTCTCCCTCCCATCGGGCTGATGCTGCAAGCCCTTATGGAGCAGGGTGTGATCGAGTCGGTCGCCCCCGCTGCACAGTCCCCGCAGCAACAGCTACCCCAGACGCCTCCCCCGCCTTTTGTTTTGGTAGCGGGCGAGCACGTCGTGGAAGATGTGGGGGAAGAGGAGGAGGAGGAGGAAGACCCTGAGGAGGATCCTTAGGAAGACCCGGAGGATCATTCTTCGGATGCTTCCGATCCCCATTCACAGGGGAACGGGAATGTAGGTTCCCAGAGTTCTTCCTCTGGTTCCAGCATTGGACTTCCCTCCGGGGGATTGTCCAATGGTTTCCATTAGTCGGACCAGCTTAGGGTGTAGACCCCTTTTTTTGAGGCAGTGGTTTTTGGGTAGTCTGTTAACGGCTACTGATGGCCATAGGTTTTAGAGATATGGTTCCAGACTGCCGCTGCCTAGTTTTATAGCTGTTTAGAAAGTTTAGTAACCATTCGTTCTTTTGTAAAGGGGCTTGTTGTCCATTATATAGATGTATATATATATATATATATATATATATATATATATATCTTGTTCTAATTATTGTATATGAGTAATCCTGTGTTATCTGGAGTGGTGTTCATACTTATAATTAATGAGAAAATTTTTGGTCACGATTTCCAGAATCTGCTTACACAAAAGATATATTTTCCGAAAGTAAAACCAGCGAAATTTTACTTATCGTTTCATTAAGGGATTTGAGTTACAAAAGTGGCACTGGGTTTGAGGGTGTCACACTTTCCTTTTAAACAGAGTCTAAAAGAGATAAACTTTAAAAAAACTCATTACTACTTGAGTTTAAATTGAGTAAGAGCAACTCGAATGAGAGTTGTTTATGGGTTGCTTAACATTAAAATATTATTTTGGTGGTCCACGTATGATTTTGAGCTGCTCAAAATTGAGGAGAGGATATGAGTTGTGTAACATTTGATCATTTGTGTGTATACATGTAGGAGAGAGAATATGAGATGGTGAAGAGAAATGATATTTGTGAGTTAAGCAACTTGTTGATAGGAACTCTCATTGAAATGAAAATTGATTGTATTGCTTAAAATTAAGATGACCACTTAAAAAAATAAAGTGAGTTGCTTATACGAAGAGCGTTGGAGGTGCTCTAAACATATATGTATGTGCAAGCTTTCCCCGTACTTCCGATTTATGGCATTGAATAAATTTTTACAACTTCAAAATAATCCTATTCTCAATCGTTTTGTAAAAGCATTGTTGATGAGTTTCATGATATTTCGAATCTGCATTCTGCACCGTTCAAGTCCATGTACAAAGAACCATTGTTTGGTGTCATGAACAAACATCTAGATTCCTTTAACCCGCCACACGATTGATGTGATATATTTGGTTGGTGCATGGTCTCCTAATGTTCTATTGTAATTCAATTTTGACGTACTATAATAATATTTTATATACAAATGGAACCACTGTTTTAACAAATAATGGATCAGAACAACATTTCTAACCATCAACAAGACAAAAACTCACGCATTTTAGCATAAAGTTGTGTTCCCCCTTTGATGTTTAATCGACAAATTCATGCACGAATGGCAAAAGATTGGTCACTTTTCTTTTCTTTCACTTTTCCTAGTGACGATGATTTTAACTGTCTATTTGCTTCCTTGCATATTAGCCTCGCAGAGAAAGAGAAAGGCACGAGGGAGTAAAGCTCGATTGGATATGTACAGCTCTTTTAAAATAATTTCATTTTTTATTTTTAAAGAAATAGATAAAAAATTATTTATTATTAATTTAATAAAGTGAAATAAAATTTCAACTTACTAAATTACTTAAGTCCAGAATTAATTGATATGCACTTTAAGTATAAAAAAAATTTACGCTGTCAAACAATCAGAAACTAACACGTTATTTCAAATGTTTGACACTATCCATATCATAATTTCTTATTTGTTGATAGTATATAAAATTTTATATTGATAGTGTATACCAATTAAACTCTTTTTTAAAAGAAAACATATTATTAATTTTAAAAATAAACTTATTTTGAAAGTGATTTTTCCTTGATTAGATTTAGAATTATTGGCGAATAAAGTGATGCTAAGTAGTTGGAAAGAGGTGAGAAATGGACGCGACGATTTTGTGGTGGTCACCGTGTCACCCACATCATTTTGGTTTAATCAAATCAAAAATGGGTGTGTCCTAATTTTTGGGGACATTTAAAAGGTCACATAATGGGATAATTATGTGCATTAACAAAAACATTTCTTGTTTGGATGTCAATTCTACGTCAAAACGGATGGCAAACTTTTGTCTTTTCCTTAAGCTTACCTTCTTTTTCCGAGGGAATTGATTTGAGAAAGAATATATACTCTCGTTATTTTAAAATAATTGTTGTGTTAGAGAGAATTTTATTTTATATTTTCTCTCATTTAAAAGATTAAAAAGATATAAATTAATTTTATCATTTTATGGGTATTTTTAATAACTAGAATGAAAGAGTATTAACCAACATAGGGTTGATCTAAATGGTAATGGGTTCGGACTCCTTAAACAAGTGGTTAGAGGTTCGACTCCTGACTGTTGTGTTATGTGTGTGAAGAAAATCTGATTGGGAAGGGACAACTCTTAAAGGTTGATTATGCTGTTTAGGTCCACCAATGAAGATTAGTCACTGTTTACGACAGTAGATACTTTGTATCAATAACATGATTATATAAAAAAATAATGAAACAATATTAATGAATGAAGAGGTTAATTTAGCCAAATAAAAAAAAAAAATTTTAATTGAGAACGTTAAATAGCATTCCCATTCTATGTAAAATAACTTTATACATTAAATTGGGTTACTACCTGTAGAGACTAAAACCAAATGTTTTGAACTTACAGGGACGAAAACCAAAACTCGTCCACTTTGCAGAGATTAAAAAGTTGATTAAATCTATATTTTTCCTAAAAATTATTAACTTTATATTTTATTATATTTAACAATTATATTATTTTAATTTTTATTATTATGATATTATTACTTGTTTTTTTTTATAAAATTTGACTCCCCTTTATTCTTTCTGGTTCTCTATCTTTTCCTCCTCCGTTCTATAACGATTTTTCTATCTTCTTCTCCATCGCTTTTTTCGTAAAACATACAGATGAGAAATTACCATTTATGGATCATTAATTAAAGCATCCAACACATTCTCCAAGCCATTCATACTTGTTGTAAAATGAAGGAGAGTCAATCCAGCTAGCAGGCCCAACAGGGTGGAGAAATTTGTCTTTAGATGTGCTTTGTTTCTGCTTTTGGTCCTAATAGGGTATTGATTAGGGCTGGACAATGGTCGGATTCGAGCGGATTTGGGCCCAGATGGCCTAATCCGAACCAACCCAAGAAGGGAAAAGGCTGACCCAATTTCGCCTGTTCGCACCATCGGATAGGGCGGGTGACGGGTTGGTCAGATCACTGGGTCAGCGGACGGGTCGATGCAGTTTTGAATAAGAAAAAGGAGATCTGGGTAGATCTGCCACCATCAACCAGAAAAATGGAGCACAGAATAAAAAACGAAGGAGTTTTTGGATCCAGCAAAAACACAGAAGTTCTTGGATCAAGCAACAAAATGAAGAACAGAATCAAAAAGTAGATCTGTGTTCTGCATCATCTCTCTGCCATCGTCGACTCAGATTTCGTTGTCATCCTCTCCGCTCTCATCTGCATCCTCGGCCTCGTCGCTGCCTCAGTGCCTCGTTGCAGCCCTCCTCTGCGCTCTCACATGCATCCTCGACCTCGACGTCACTGCCTCAGTGCCTCGCCGCCGCCCTCCTCTGCTCTCATTTGCGTCCTTTCCGCCTTGGCTCGTCGACTCTTCTTCGAGTACTGCCATGGATTCCAAGTGTGCTGCCTTAGATGATCATCAGACAACATTCGTTGGGGGAGAGGAGAAGCAAAGCGACGCTAGGCTAGGGTTTCATTGCTGAGTGAAATGGTTTTTGTGTCTAGGGGCGGGTCGACGCTAGGGAGAGACTAGAGAGTGAAGGTTTTCGTCTTTGTAATTCTCTCAGACGGTCGGGTTTGGTTAAGGTCGAAATTTTTTTACAAGACCCCCACCCACTCGAAGAAAACCAAGCACAACCGAGGAAGGAACCCGCTAACCCGTTAGCCCGAAGTAATCCGCCCGTTCCCTTGCAAATTTTTACGGGTATTTCGGGTGACTCTGATTAGCCCAACTTGTCCAGTCCTAGTATTGATATGTGTAATAGACATACCGATTTCTAGTGTCTTTAGGGTCACTATGGTAGTTACATTCGGGGGTGTAACGGGTCGGATTGGTTGGATCTGATCAAAGCCGTTACTTAAACCAATCACTTTCATATGGGTTGGGTTGATGCAATTTTTTTATTAAAACCAAGCCAAACCAACCCGATAAAAAAAGGGATTGATTTGGGTCGGGTCACTTGTTGAATTGGATTATTAAAGTAAAACAACAACAACAATGCAGCAGAAAGCCCAATCAAAGCCCAACAACAAATTTAGTGCATCCAGAATTGAGAACCCTAGTAGAAGTTGTCCAGCGCCTCATCTTCACTCATCATGCAATGCCTCATTTTCACTCACTGTCCTGATTTGAGAGAGACGATGTAGGCCACGACTCATAGGACAGATGCAGATTAGCAACATCGACGCTCAGGAACGATACGAGATTGACGGCGGAGGACAGATCAGAGAGACGTGAGACGGCGCCGCTGCTGCTCTTCTTGTACAGAACGGAGCCGGCCGGCGGTGGTACAGGACAGGACGAAGTCGACGGATGACAGAGGGCGGCACTGAGCCACTGAGAAGAAAGGAGAACGAGGGAGGGTCTATCCGTTTGAGGGATAAGGGACTGACGGAATTATTATTTTTGGTAAAGGCAGGTTTTTAATTTAAAAAATATTAAGTTATTTTATATCTACGGGTCTCAGGTCCAGGGGTTCGTAACCCGTTACTCAAACCAAACAAAGTCGGATTAGATTGGATCGGGTTGGGTTAGACCTAAACAATATAAAAACCTGAGCCAAATGAATCGGTTTGAGTTGGGTCAATGGGTTAACCTGAACCCATAAGCACCCCTAAGTTACATAGGTTCTTTCCTTTTCGTTGTTATTATATGTATGGGTTAAAGTACTTCTTATACTCTATTTTTATATGCTTTGGCATATAAAAAAAAATCCTGTTAGCGGGCCCAACAACATGAGGTCTAAATAAGAATCTGTCATGAGCTTTGTCAACTTGCTTCTCTTTTTTGTCTCCACTATCAGAAGTTTTAGCTGGTACAAATTTTAACAGTAGTTCTTGCAATTCAATGCTAAAACTTTGCAGGAACTATTGCTAAAATTTGTGTTAGTTAAAACTTCAAATGGTGCAGATAGTAAAGAGAAGCAGGTTGATAAGGCCCCTAACAGATTCTTATTTAGACCTAACGTTGTTCAACATGCTAGTTGGATTGACTCTCTTTCATGTTGCAACAAGTATGAATGACTCGGAGATTGTGTTAGATGCATTAACTGATGATCCTGGAATGGTAATTCCTTTCTCATCTGTATGCTTTATGAAAAAAGTGATGGAGGAGGAAGAAAAATCCTACGGAACGAAGGAGGAAAAGATAGATAACCAGGAAGAAGAAAGGAGAGTCAAATTTTATAAAAAAAATCAAGTAATACTATTATCATAATAAAAATTAAAATAATATAATTGTTAAATATAATAAAACATAATGTTAATAATTTTTTCAATAATTATAGGTTTAATGAACTTTTTAATCCTGGCAAAGTGAGCGATTTTGGTTTGCGTTTCTGCATTTTTTGTTGTTAGTTTTCATCCTGCAAGTAGGGCTGACAATGAACCGAACCAACTCGAACATAGTTCGAAACTCGACTCGATAAATAGCTCGTTGAACTTGGTTCATGAATCAAATGAGCTGAACTTGAGTTAAAAATTGAGCTCGTTAAATAAATGAGCTGAACTTGAGTCAGGTATAATTCAACTCGTTTGGTTTATGAACCAACTTGATAATTTTATATATATATATGAGGGATCAAGTTACTCCAAGAGTAATTTTAAGAGAGTTACTCTCAATCTCATTCATCTATTTATTCTATCCAATCCAATGGATCTACATTAATTCATTAAAGAAGCCACATTACTTAAATTATATATTTTTATTATTATTTAAATAATATATTTTGTATTAATTTTTTTGACAGTATTTTGTATTAATTTTTAAAACTATTCAACTTTTTTTATTGAGGGAGGGGATCGAACAATAGTAAGTCGTACCGGTGTCTATTCAATTTTTAAAAAATTTAAACATTTGGAAAAACAAAGTTTTTCTACTATCGTCAAACATAGTCTCTTTATTTTGATTTTTGATTGATACGAGTCGAGCTAACAAGCTGAACCGACCTACTCGCGAGCTTGAGTCGAGTCGAGTTTGAGCTGGAAAAAAAGGTTCATGTCGAACTCGAGTCGAGCTACGAGCTGAACCAATTCTTATCGAGTCAAGTCGAGCTGATCCAAGTTCAACTCGATTCAACTCATTTATAGCCCTAACTGCAAGTTTAAAACATCTAGTTTTAGTCTCTAACGTTAGTGACCCACCATATATTAAGTGCTGACATGGCTTTAAATAATACTCTCTTTGGACTCAATTATAAGCAAAAAAAAATGATCAAATGTGGTGGACTTAAATATAAGCAAATGTCAACTAATGTATCCATATTTAATTATGTTTTTTCAAAAACACCCCTAAGTTATTAATCCATTAATGTTGTGAGCATCGTTATGATTAAAGGTAGTTCAGTAAATGTATTTACTTTTTTTATATGAAATCAAGAAAATTAAATTCACTTAACTATCATTCTTAATCAAAGTGTAAGTAGATATTTTTACTTATAATTGAATTCGAAGGGAGCAATATTGAGACATACGTGACAGTACTAATATGGCGTCTCATTAGTCGCATCAGCATTTAATGATGGGTCACTAACTACACTAAAAGAATATAGTAAAATCTTGTTTGTAACCCATTTGGTAGGTCACCAACTGCTTGGAGTAATGAATAATGAACTTATTTGAGATAGCCAACATTTATAACTCCAATCATTTTCCCCCACATAACACCCGTCCATTAGCTCTTTCGGCATACCATAATAAATGCTAATTACAAGGTTCAACAGAACTCTAAAGTAACAACAATGAATTTTATTTTCTCCCCAAATTCTGCCTCCTTTTTATTTCTTTTACATTTTTTTGAAGTAACTGAAGTATCAACTACACAAGTGTCCATTTCTTCACAATCCACGACATATAACATAAAATCAAATTATGAACAAAAATTCAATCATAAAGAGTAAATTCAATCATGAAAATAGAAAATAAGCTTGAAAATGCGTTTGGTTGAGTTTAATGAAAATGTTTTCACTGAAAACATTTCCTGAATTTTGTCCAAATCTAAAAACAAAAAAAAATTGTTTTTAGTGTTTCCTTCCCAATTTTTTGAAAATAAGAAATGGAAATGAAAAACAGGAGGTCAAAAAAAACATATTTTCAAAATTTTCAAAATTTGAAAATGAAAACAATTTTCAAAAAATAGGAATAGCAAATGAAAATACAAACCAAACAGGACCTTACAAATTCAGAATTTAGAAATTCCTGAGAAACAATTTACTAAATTAAGGTAGCAGACATCGAAGAACAACTTCTGAAACAACATATCTATAGAAGTATGTAAGTTGACGTTGAATAAGCAAAATGAGCATGTAAGCCGTAAAATTAATGAATCATGCTCATTTGTTTACCTAAACTGTAATTCAAATGAATTAATGTTGTCACCGAAATGCAGTAATACATGTTGCTGAACTGAGATAGAAAAGTGGAAAACTAAAAAATTTAACAGGTGAGTTATCAAAACACAATTCATATCAACATCCAATTAGCGCATACTTTCTTCTATAATAGAAAATTAAGAGAAAAACTTACATATAAAACTGAGATGTACGGGCCACATAAAAATATAAAAAAAATTGATAAAATCAATATGCAACAATGATCAAACCTGATTATCATTTACAGATACAAAATAATATAAAAAATTAACAGAATGTGCATGGCAGCCCATTAGTCGCTATTGAATATTTATTTACATAACTATGAATGCAAATATCCATAGGATATAGAAAAAATGACAATCTAAAGCTATATCAATATTATTAGTACAGGATCTCAACCTTTGGATATTTATTTTCATCATAGAATATTAAGGTAGATATGGTTTTGCAAGTGGCCGGAACTGCGCTACCTGCAAAGCATCCTATTCAGTTCTTGTCAACCAACATGCCGATAGAATATCTTCAAGAATTTAATTCTTATGCATCGTCGTTGTAAGATTTTTTACACCGACAACCAATCAGAAATTGTTACATAAGATAAAATGTTTGACCTTTACCCTAACTCCTTTAAAAGTAACTCATACATTAATTTCTGATTGGTTGACAAGATAAAAAATCTTACACTGATAGTACATAACAATTAAACTCTATCTTCCAATCACTCTAAGTTGGAACTCTTATTCGCCCTCACTATTTTGAACTTTTGGCTGTGTTAGTATTTCCGTTTCAAAAGTAACTTCATCCCCCACAGAAATCTTTTGATTTAATGCTTGACAGTAATAAATTTACGAGATTGCCACTCCAAACATAATTTTGCCATAAAACCAATCATACAGTCATAGTTTTTTTTATATTTTCTGAACTCACAAAATGAGTTCTCTCTTTCAATTTTATTTGCTCAGTACCGTTGTTTCTTTAATTGAGGAAGTTCAAGCTCTATTTCGTGAGACGTCTAGTTATGTTAGTAGAGCTTCATTCTCTATTTACTGATATAGAAATATAGTCACATACTATACACATGATACTGTTGGAAAATGGAAACGAAGATAATTGAGATTTTAATCCTTATTTGTACAAAACAAATCTCAACTGCCCAATTCATGATCTGCATGTGCAAATCTTATGAAATCCATGCCATGAACGAGAGAAACTTGATCAACCAACTTCAGTAATATCATTCAATTGAGGAACTCTATTTTAAAATGATGAGCAAGAGGGGGAAAATATGTACGAACCACATACCCAAATCTTCTAACAAGAGATCCTGAATGAAAGTTTATTGATAAATTAAAAAATTAAAACATCTCCAAAGATGGAGATGATACAATACTCTTGCAAAAATTAGACAGAACTTTTAAGATACCGTTTCAAAGGAAGAGGCAAAAACAAACAAAATCTAGTTTGTCCTGGGGGTGGCCCATTCAACTCTGAGAATGAGACTGTCATAGCCATATCCATTGAGTTTGTTAATAGCTCTTTGAGCATCTTCCCTGTTAACAAAGTTAACAAAGCCAAATCCTCTGCTCATGCCGGTTTTTTGATCAATAGCAACATAGACTCTGCTTACAGAGCCAAAAGGACGGAAGAGTTCAAGCAAATCAGGCTCTCTTGTGTCCTCTGAGAGGTTGGTGACCCTTACAGAATTTTCATCATTCCTACGCCTCATCTCCGATCCAGTCCTCTCTGCTCCGGCTCTCATTCCAGGAGGCACATATGCTCCCTTTGTTGAACCAGGAGCAGCAGTGGCAGCATCAGACGTCGGAGGCTTGTCAACAAATCCCTCAGACGGTGGGGCAAGATCCTTGTATGGACATCTTGAAGTCCAGTGGTCACCCTTTTTGCCACAAGTCCTACATACCATAAGAACAGCACCTTTCTGAAATTGAGCTAATGGGTCTCCAGCAACCTTTGATTCCTCAGTTTTGGCACCTGTTAAAAATTGTGAAGTTTTTTTATATTATATATAAAAAAATGATATAGCCTAATGCTCTATTAGAAAAGCCTTTTATAGTATGATTGGATGGAGGAGATTGGAGGGCAACATTTTCATTTTAAGCAACTATTCTCTTGTTTGAGATTGTTTTTAAAAAAATTAAAGGAATAAAATGAGATATTATCATCAAACCTTCCAATAACTCCTTAGTCCTTATTCATTTTTGTAAGGTTTTTAAACTCTCGATTTAAGAATGAGAAATTAACTCTCCTTTGCTTTTCCTCCAAATCCCTCTATCCAAACATCCCCAGGCACCTACAAACATTGAAGTCAAGATAACACCTACACCTACAAAACCGCATACAATACCATCTAAGCTTGACAGGCTCCTATAAATGTCAAGAAGCTCAAGGTCAAGGTAATTCATAATTATTAATTAATTATTATCCTCTGACGTAAAGCAACATCATTCAAATGTTAATATAAAAAACAAAAAGCAAAATAGAAAGGCTAAATAATCTACTATATACCCATTACAGGTACTTTCAAGTTTTGCAGCTGAAGGTGCCCAGAAGAATAATTCAAGGGCTTAACATTTCAATTTAATTGCACAAACCAAACAGACAACATATCCTTTCTAATAGCATCTCCAATTCTGCAAATCAACGGAGTTGCTTAACTCCTCTTATTGATTCTAATAAGTCACTTCACCACTTTTTACATTATAATATTTTAAACAACTCTCGGTACTAATCCTAAGTTCAACGAATGGGTCCCACAAGCTGGCACACATCTTTATTTAAATTTGACAGATGCCATTCTGTATTATTTTTCTCTCTTTTTTATTGGGTTCTATTTACAGGAGCAAATTTCTTTATACGTGGATGTCACATAATCTTACTTATATAACCACTGCTAACACCACATTGTCATTCCTCTGTCATCACACTATGAATGAAATAAAACAACACTCATGTAATCCAAAAATAATTATAATTAAAATGCATAATAATCATTACCAAATTAAAAAAAAAAAAAACCAGATAGATGGAAGTGAGTAAAAAAGAAAAGAAATTTACTAACCAAGAGGCTTGGGTCGTTCGAGAAGAATCTCTTCGGTGGATACCATAGTGAGTCTACTGCCAACATCCTCATGAACAGCGTCACCAAACTTAGGCCACGAACGCCTCTCAACAGCACGCTTGGTGAGTCTCGCGTTGGCGAGCTTGCGGGTTCGAGTGGTGGTGGTGATCTTCACCTTGTTACCATCATCGTTGAACTTGTACTCTATCACCTTCTTTATCCCATTCTGATCAGGACCGATTACCTGCCTAGCCGGTAACAGAAAATCAAGATCACCTCCGTCGTCGTCTTCTTCGAGTTCACCCCATAGAACCTTCGCCATTGCCGCCTTCTTCTTTCTCTCCTATACCACTGCCGCCAATGTCGATGACCAAGTTTATAAACCTTAATTAATAACCTCTTCGTTCGGAACGAGATGTTGTCTTTTCAAAGCCCATAATAATTTGTCTGATTTAGAGGCCCGCAATCTTCCAATCAAATGGGCCAATATTTCTTCTTTACCGTGGTCTCTCAAACTTTCCAATAATTACACAAAAGTTGCCTTGCTTTATTTTTCAAAAAATTTTCAATTTGGTACCTGAAATTATAACATTGTATCAATCTCGTCCTTGACATTAACGAAATTCCAAAAACGTCTTCGAAGTTATGAAAAGTTAATCAATCTAGTCCCTTTATCAATAATGTTAGAGACTAGATTGATTAGGGTTGAGGACTAAATTGATAAATTGATTAATCTCGTTAATGTCAGGAACGAGATTGATACGGTGTTATAATTTCAAGAACCAAATTGAGGATTTACTCCTTTATTTTCTAAGTACCTATATTTTAATTGGATTTGGATCATCTTCTTTTATTCTCTCGTATTTCCTCTCATATTATGAGAGAAAAAGACATATGTTTTGTGTCATTATTTTTCATAACATGAGAGGAAACACGAGGGAATATAAGGAGAGGATCCAAATCCATTTTAATTTTGCCATGTATTCTACACGTGAGAGATGTACACTTAGAGGGTGTTTGGGTAAGATTAATTCTTACCCAAACAGCTATTTTTCATGGTAATAACTGTTTTTTAGTAGAAGCTGGTATGTTTGGATAAACTGATTAAATTTCAAAACAGCTATTTTATGGAAGAAAAAAAAACTGTTTTTAGAGAAGCTAGAAGTTTGAAGCTTATTTAAAAAGCTGTTAGATTATTTTGAAACTAATAGCATTCTTCCTATTTTACCCCTACAAAACTAACTACCAAACAAATATTATTAAATTTTACAAATAACTACATACTTTTTTTGGTAATTAACTATATATAAGTGATTTTTTTACACAACCCAAAAGAAATAGATTATCTTATAATCGCTTTTCAGCAAACGCATCTAAACATAAAACTGATTCTATTATAATCGATTATACAATAATCGATTATTGAAATAATCGAATTTTAGCAGCTGATCCAAACACACACTAAATCCATAAGATAAGTTAGTTACACATTTATTATAATCAAATTGATAATAGACGTGGATAAATTAAAGGTTCCGTTTAAAAAAAGTATTATTTCATTTTGTATCACAATTACGTACTATGTCTCCTTAGAATAAGTGTTGTTAAACATGGACCGGACCTGGGGGTCAGATTGATTTGACCAGAAATCGGATCAATGGTAGGTCCAGTTAGCATATCAGATAAGATATGCAACTGAATCGGAGCTGACGTCATCAAATCGCGGTTGGAGCTACCTCACACTGTCTAAGGTTGCACGTCGTGTCTTGACAGCCCTCTCAAAGTAATTGTGCCATTGCGCCCCATGACTCATTTAGTATATTTTCGACAAATATATATATATATATATATATATATATATATATCTTTATTCTAAAATTTACAAACTTGATATATACCGATTCATGAGGTTCAACCAGTTACTCATCGGTTTGACAAATGAACCATTGACCCGGTGCCCTGACCGTGTCAACGTGTGCTCTGAGTTTTATAACACTGCTTGGAAGCACATCAATCAATTCACGTGAATCCAATGGGATGATGTTCAGGAGAAATGCTAGCAACACACTCTCTAACACTATCTTTCCAACACACTCACTCCTATTGGTTGAAATTCATATAGGTTCTACTTGGGGTCCTACAAAATTCAAGTAGGACCCACATAAATTAATGGGGCCCACGTGAATTTCAACTAATGGAAGAGAGTATGTTGGAAAGAGAGTGTTAGAGAGTATGTTCCTAACACTACTTTGATGTTCAGAGATTTGAAACTTTATTTAGTTACACTAGCCGGAGTAATGTGTAGGTTTTTTTTTTTTTTAAATTTTAATATTTGTGTGTAAAATATTTATTTAACATGATATATATATATATATATATATATATATATATATATATATATATATATATATATATATATATATGCAATATGGTATAAAATCAAACTATTTGATTTGTTAACATTTTATTTTTAAAAAAATTGTTTGACAAGTTATACAATATATATGAATGAAGGTGCCTTCTTCGGTACTCGTAATAATTTTAGAATAATAGTTACTCTGCCCAACCAGAATGCGCCACCTCAATTAGATGAGTCATGTTAGTGAGTCAAGTCAAATGGTTCTCATCATCTGATTGAGCCACCTAGACAGGGTAAAGTTACCCTTAGGCTACCGGAGAATTAACCATAAATTAATCAGATTATGTATAAAAACTGCATGTATTAATTATTGTATAAAAGAAATAATTAAGTAAGGGATTTGCTAACGTACACCCACTCATTTTTTTAGAAGATGTACGTTAGCAGTTACACATTCAAATGTATTTGACAAATTTTTAGTTATAACTTGTTAACTTACTCTTTCTAAAAAATGAGTGGGTGTACGTTAGCACATGCCTATGGATTTGGTAACGTACAACTGCTAATTTTTTTAAAAAAAAGTATATTAGCAAACTACACCTTCGAGAATATTTAACAATTTTTTAGTTATAACTTACTAATGTATACCTTTTAAAAAATAAGTGGATGTACATTAACAAATCTCATTAAGTAATATTATATTATACAAATATTGTCGGGTGCCAAGAATTTTAAGTGGAAAATGTTTAAAACAAATAATAAAATAAAATAAATAAATAAAGCCTATATTATATCTATCTCATAAAATATAATATAAGTTTGGATGTATAGCATTTTTATATATAAATATAATTCAATGGGCTATTAGCCAAAGTAGCCAAAATGAAAAAATATTGATAACAAATATTTATATGAAAATAAATAAATAATATATAATGTTTGTTATATTAGTAGGAAAAAAATTATTATTGACAATCACAGTTATGTTTTAATAAATATATATAGATATAGTATATGAATAATTAATATTGATAGGAAAAACACAAAAATAATATATAATTGATTATATTTGTATTAGGATCGTAATATTAATAAAATTATTGTAAATAAACATATGTATTTTTAAGATTGTTATTTATGAGACTTTTTTTTTTATCATATTATTTATGAGACTTTCTGTTTATCATAATAAGCAAAAAATAATAGTTAGTAATAATAATAATACGCCAGTGCGACTGTGCGATGCACGGGATTGGATAAAAGTTAAATATAATCGTAGATATAATTTCATGAAATGAAAATCTATATAATATAATTTTTTAAAATCAGAAGTGTTGGCACATCTGGTCGAGCCTTCTACTCACACTCGCTGTGGCTTAGGTTCGATTCTCAGATCTCCCATATTGATAAACAATATGTAAATTCCACTATAAGTTCTCATTAAGGTTGGTGATCTTTTCTGGCCTTACACGAGGCCGTGTTTTTTCCTAATCTAAACTTTTATAGATAAAATATATATATATAGTTTCATGAAATGAAAATGTATATAATATAATTATTTAAAATCATAAGTGTTAAAACTTCAATGCTTCTACTAACATTTGCACATTAACATAATTTTGCTCATTTTGATTTTTATTAGAACAATTTTTAATATTGAATATGCATATGCATAAATAAACAAAATTGAATAGAAATCGGCTTAACCTCTTTACACTACTCCTAAATTATATAGGAGTATAATTACTATAACTTCATTTGTATTTAAGTTAGATACTTGTAAATAAACTTTATATTTTTTAGTGAAATTTGGATTGCTATCACCATATCATGTTGACTTCCTCATATATTTGTCAAAAATTACTGCAAAGTAATCTAGTAATTTACCCTCATGGAAAGTAAATATTCAAAATTTTAAATATTATATAAGAATATACACACACACAAAGGTTATTTAAGACAATTGATATACATTCATCTTTTTATTGATATATAATAAAAAATATATAATATCCAATGCTCATCTTGCAAAACAAACATGGATTTTAGTAGGGGTGTTCATAGGAGAGGTCGAGACGGATTTGTCCTTACCCAAACCTGACCCGATATTTTGATAAGGTCATTTGCTTTGACTCGAATTCGATCCAATCATAAACCAATAATGCCCGGGACAAAATCGGGTCAACCCGATATGTTAGCCTAATCTATAATTTTGAACATTGCGCACAACTAAATTACACAATTAAATAAGTAAGAAACTAAAACGAAGGTATATATTTTTACTCATACCTAATTATAAACAAGTATAAGTTTTAGAAGAATATTGAATATCGGACAAGGTTGGACAACCCGTAGAATAACTCGTACCCCTCTTGAAAACAAATCGAGTCTAATTTTTAAAGCCAGAGCTTGTCACAATTAATTTTGGACAGAGATGGATTAGTGGGATAGGATGGCTCTCTAGCACCCCTGGATTTCATGCCTTTATTTTGGTAATGTCTAGAAAATATATACCTACTATATTTTAGCAAGTTGAGATTATAGAAAATTCACACTCTGAAAATCATGATTTATGGAAACAAACTCAAAAAAATATACAAAAGAAAATTCCATCATTTCCTTAAATTCCATAATTTCCTAAAGGAAAGATCATTTTTTTCCAAAAATAAAAACGAAATCATGGTCAAAGAAGGAATTGAATTGTGAGTATTTCTCATTATTTGAAATTCGATCTGGAATTTAGATTGAAATTAATTCAAATATTATGACTGAAATTAATTCAAATATTATGAATGAAAGATTATTAATTAATTAGTGGAGGAATATATGACACAAACATTATGGTTAATATTTTTTTATTTGTAATATTAATTGCGTCATAAATAATAAAATAAGGACACAATTAATAATTATGACCACTAGATATGTAAAATTATCAAATAATAATAATGATATTATAAAAATAAAAGCTAAATGTAGTATATTCAACTATATAATAACATAAATTGATTATAGTTAAATGAATATATAATACTCAAAATAATAATATAAATAATCTAAATTAAAACATATCTGGTATGCGAGGGTACGTATCCGAATGTACCATTTTTTTTAAAAATTTGGATACGCAGATAAGATATGGCTGGATATATCTTGGGTGCAGCTCCTCCCAAAACATCTTGAGTGTATCTTGTTCCAAAACTATGTGATTTTGAGGTGGGAATTTGGGATTTTTCTTCCCTGCCGCAACTGATGTTCAATTTGCGAATTACCTAATCAATCTCATAATGAGATTGACATTGTTAGAATGTAATTTTCATATTAATGTGTTCTTATAATGTTGAACAATTTCAATATTGTAGTTTGTTATTGTGAGGTGTTTTATTATCATTTTGAACAATTTAAGATCTTTTTAAGTTATACGTTATTCATAAATTTGTCTCTTTCAATCTCATGCAATTTCGTTATATATATATATATATATATATATATATATTATTTTGCCTCTGAAATGACTAAACAACGGCAACTTGTGATTACGGGTTGAGTCAAATAGCATGGCCCTATCCATTAGTGGACTCTACATGGCCCTATCCAAATCTTTAGCCTTACCGGGAGCACAGTTCGCTTACCCGTCGAGGGTAAAACTCGGAAATTTTATTGTGCACATGATGTTCACCTTTTTAATTGAGCGCAAGAATAATTCCCTTTGGATCCTAAGTTCTTTTTTCTTTTTTGGGTGCAAGGATCCTAAGTTCTTTTCTCTATCTGATTTGTCACTTTGATTCCATTCCATTCAACTGGGTTATATCACACAAGTAATATTGGAGTATATAATTGGGTGAGCAATAGCGAGACATCCCAAAATTGAAAGCACAGTCACTACTGTGAAACAACAATTCTGTGAATAACAGGACATATATGTCCAAGGAAAACAGTTTGTCAACAACAACAGCAACCTAAACACATAAGGTGACGGTGGAACAACACAATTTAACAATATGCCCTTACGCTGGGAATCAAGTTTTTAATCATTCCAGATATCCCAAAACTTTATAATTTCATTGTTTCTTTTACTCGCTGCTGTCTTCAACTCCTGTGTTCTTCAATGCTTTCAACTTTCTATACCCAATATCAGTTTGAAATATCCTAACATGATTGCAAAAAAGTCATGTACCATGTCAGTATAACTAGTAAAAATAACAATAATCCATTAAGCAGATAATGTTCAATACTTACCGGTCCATGTAAGTAAAAGTTGATGAATAGTTTCCAGACTTGGTGTACAGCAGACGGTGATGATAGTCATGGAAATCAGCTCTGAAAGTGAGGATACAAAGTTTAACAACAAAAAGCGCAATAGCAGAATAAACAAAATGGCTGGTGTCAAGGGAAGGAGAAGGAACTTGGCACTCACCCCCCATATAATGGAACAAAGTTTGAGAGGCTCCACGGAAAATGGTAACCACAATGCACCTCAACTGTCTCCAGGACTCTCAGAACCATCCATAACCACAGAGTTATCAAGTGGGGCCCAGTGACGGCAGGACCAAAGATGGTAGCAAATCCAAGGAAAAGTATCTCAGCAGGATGAGCATATTCAGAACTAAGTCCAAACGGTGTAGCATACCTTCAAAATGTAGTGAAACAACACCTTCAGCTCTAAGCAAAACCCTAAAGTAGTTTATAGATAATCAATATAATAAACCAAAACCCAAGAACACACATAACACTTACTCATGATGAACACTGTGCACATGCTTGTATAACCATTTTGTGTGCAATATCCTATGTCCCCAGTAGAATATAAAGTCCTCCAAAATGAAGTAAAAGAGTATTTGAGTTAGAACCACTTTCCTGCAAAACCAAAAAATGATCATGCTACGTAAGATTAATGGAAAGACATAATCCAAATTTGTACAGGAAAAACTCCTAACATGGGATTCTTATAATTAAATTGCTCTAAAGAAGCTGAAAGTACCAGGATGGTAGGGGAAGACTACTCTGCATGCCCATGTATTTGAAGACAGGATATGAAATAAGCATAACAGGCAGATTGACACCAAAATGATAAAGCAGCAGGGTAGTAATACATTTCTCCTGAGCTGCAGGGCTGTTATTTTTTGCCTGCATGAAAGGAAGCATTAGCAACAACAGTAAATCTTACACATTGATCAAACTAGATTTCAGGCAAAGAAACTGGACCAAGAGAGAGAACACGGACAACTAGCATAGTAAGCTCCATACAGTGGAACCAACAGGAAAATTTGATTGCATACCAAAAGGAAAATTTGTGTGGAATCGCCAAACAAAAGTTTGACAATCAACACCAAAAGGCGTTATTAGAACGTCTACCTTTGTAAGACATACAGATAAGGAAGAAGAAATTGAAAAGGGAAATCTCCGGAACTTCCACTTCTAAAGGCTAGGATATCATTGTTTTTACCATTGCAGAAAACACAGAAAAGTGAATAATTGACCTGAGGAACAAAGTGTTATCTAAGGTAGCATTTCGTAGACATATCATAACAGGACAGACTGTCCGCGCACAAACGCTACATAAGGAATTTGTCTATCATGTTAAAGCAAACCACATTGGAGCACTTTAGTTATGAATATGTCGTTATAAATAATACAACTTGCGAAAATTCCTTTAGAAGAAGGAAAGGAAAAGGAAAGGATAAAGCATTCAATTTCTAGCTTGGAAAACAAAAGGAGGAATCATACAATTTAAAGATAACAACAACGTTGATAAGGGCAGACCTGAATCTTGTACTTGCTCAGCCATCCTACCCTCTCAAGCAATATGAAAGGAAGTCCTGATAAGAAGAAAACACCTTCATGGATAAAGAAACTTCCCAAGCATGCCAGTTGAAAGTCGGTGAAATGTGTGATCAAGAACTGCAGCACAAAAAAACAGTTTTTATTTCTCGAAGCACAAAATATTAGATTTTTTTGTGAAATAGTGCAAATATGTAACCAAACAATCTACAGGATTCTATGCCCGTGTTACTGTACTGGCCTTACAAGAATCCCAAACCAAGAAAAACAACAAAGCAAATGAAATTATCTCCGTGAAAAATGCTAAATTTTATGTTTCAGCAAAGACAGGTTTGAGCCTTGATTTGACACTTTTCTCTGATTTTTGTTAACAAATATTTCAACACTTGACATACGTGCATCTTAAAATCAAACAAGTTTTCAAGTCTACAACAGAGTTTTAAAGCAGTTTCGCCATTTCAACAAAGGCAGAGGCAATAAAAATTAAAAAGTAAAAAAAAAAAGAACCCTGTATTTGCTTTCAAAATTCATCGGTGACAGTAATCTATATTCTATAAGAATCAAGTTGATATCAGAGTAAGACACAATTCAACTTCCCAGTAAGGTATGAGTGACTCAGCATTTTGCATAGTGACATCAAAACCATGAAAATGAGGTTGCATAGTTCCAAGATAGCCTCAATGAAGTACCATTTCTCTTTCCTAAATCCAAAACCCAATGTGTGTGCTCTCATCAAGTATAGCAAAAGAAAAAATAAAATAAAATAAAATATACTGTCCCTGAAACCCAATGCTTAAATCGCATGTACAGTGAACAGTGACGTTTACGTATAATATGGGATTTGAAAAAGCTAAAAAATAGATTAAAAAGAAAACGCAGCATAAAAAAATAGTTGAAAGAGTAGTTGTAATAATTCAGGAAAATGCAGAGAATGGAGAAGAAGACAGAACCTGCCAAAGAGATTCGATGGTGGAGGCCATGGCCGAGAGAGCACGAGATTAGTGAGAGAGAGTGTGTGTGAGTGATGAATGAATGAATGAAGGAATAGCAATAACATTAGTAACATATATGAGACGGAAGAAGGAAAAGCCAAAGAGGGCAGCACCACCCCCTCCTGTTACCCAACAAGGTAAGACAGACTGTAATAACTCGTGCCACCTGTCACCCACATTTTCACATCCACGTAATCTCAACAGTTTTCTTTCTTACCCCCAAAATTATGTGACTTTCACTTTCCACCTCCTTCCATTATTTTTAGTAGGTTGAAAACTGTGTGTACTTTATTAAATCATAAGTGTTTATATTTATAGGTGGTTGGTCCGAATGATAATGAGTTTGGATCCCTTAATAGGATGATTAGGGGTTCGATTCTTATCTCTTATATATGGAGAAAATCTGGTTGGGAGAAGGCAATCCTTAAATGTCGTTTAGGTCTCTCAATGGAGATTAATCATTATTTATAACGATGGATACTTCGTACTAATAACATGGTTACTGAAAAAAAAAATCATAAATCTTTATTGTTTACTTTAGATACAAATCCACCTTAGACAAGTTTTATCCTTTCCTACATTTTGGTACAATATTTAGATAAGACTCGTCTAAAGTGAAATCATGTTCAAAATAAGCAAATAAGAGCGCATCCATCCTTAAATTATTAGTCGAATGTTAAAATTTTAAATAATTTTAGATTAAATCAATAGTGAATACATCATTATTTACTTACTTTACACTCAAACTTATTTTAGAGAAGTTTTTTCATGAAATTCCTCCGATTAATCCTCTAATATTAAATGAAGAAAGTAGTAAATGAATATCCAACATCTTGAGAATATAAAAATAATTAATAATTTATTTATGTAATAATTAAGAAAATTTAATCCAAATTCATTCAAATGTCTTAATGGTAAAATTAACTTGTTGCTCTTTATGGATTAATTTTGATACGTAATTTGTTTACATTAATTATCATTATATTTATGACTTTTAAGAAAGTCACTATAAGAGTCAAATATTTTGAATATATAACAATACATGATTAATTGAAAATGTTATTAATTTTTAATGGACAAATCTTAGGTGCAGTTTCATAAATACTTTACTAAAAAATATATGAACCAAACTTAAAATTAGTGTAAAATATAGAGACTAGAAATTTAATTTAACCTATCTCGTTATAATGTCTAACGATATAATATAAAAACAGATAATTATTCGCTACTAATTATCCATACATAGCATCAGAATTACAAAAATTAAATTAAACCATAAAAATTTTCTTAATAGAAATAATAATAATAATACCTCATAAATAGTACTTTAAATTACATACACATGTCTTTAAATAAAAATCTCAACCTCAAAAATAGGCATCGATTAAAATAAAAATAAATAACCCTAGTCTCATAAATAACCTTCATAATCTCTCCAAATATAACATAATATTCCAGAGAATATTTTTTTTTATGAATCACTATAATTAGGGCATTTGGCTCCCTAGTAGCATCTCAGGATATCCTCACAAGCTTCGACCATTTGGACCGGTTATGGGACTAATCATTAGTCAGCTACTTAGAACAAAGAATTAACCCTTGATTTTCACAACATCCCAACTAGAGTGTCTGCCACCAGGATTCAAACTTGCATTTTCCTCCCTATGGGATCGAGATACTTACCACACGACCAACCCTTGGTTGGTATTCTAGAGAGTATCTAATAATCTCTGATACTAAAATTTTAAAATAAACTAAATATCATGCTCTTCCAAGCAAGAAACAGTTCTCAACATTATCATTATCATCACCTATGTGTTCTGAAAACAACATTACTAATGAGATTAAAAAATATCACTAAGTAAACACAATTCTAAAAATATTTTCGAAAAAAATGTTGTTTTCAGCCAATGTATTAACCAAAAAACAACCATGACAGTCCATTTTTATTTCCAAATTATAAATAATTCAAAATACTAACATCAATAAATATTAATATAATTAGCACCATACCAAATCAATAATAAATCATTTATAAACATCATCTTAGTTTAGTAAACAATATTTGCATTAATCTTCCACTTGGTTATAACTTGGGCAGCATCTCATCGTCATCAAATAAAAGATCTGTGAACTCAATCCAATGCAATGATGCCCTATTGCTTTCTCCTCTCTTGGGAGTCATATGTATCTCTTCCCCTTGCCAAGTCATCGAGTTGACACTTCCATCACTTATATTTTTAAAAACCAATTTTATATTTTATTAATTGTATTCTCATGCCACACTGTTGACAATTTTAAGTCAAAATATCCGACATGAAATAACCACATAATCTTCTCATAGAGTAGTCAGGTCACAAGACAAAGTTGACACCCTATAGGATAATCATGTCACAAGACAAAATTAATACCCCCAAGCATCACAATTAAATTTATTATACCCTTATGGCATGCGATTACAATGTTTGTCAATCTCATGTCAAACATACCCATTACTTATGGTTCTCAAAATCAAGATATTTTATCTATAACTCATCATAATCATCTAATGAGGTGATCACGTAACAAGACAAATTGACCCCATCATAGAATGTTCACGTCCTAAGACAAATTTGACACTCTATGTACCATAATTAAATTTTACCATGCTCATATGGCATCACAGGGTACTCAAAACTTAGAACAAAACACATATATTTCTTCATAATTGCCATAAAAGTTCATTTAATAAATTAATTCATCAAACGACATGTAGAACTAGGGGTGGGCATCGGTCGGGTTCGGTGGGTTTTGGTGCATTTAAAGACCCAACCCAATCAAATAAATATGGGTTGGGTTGGATCGGTTTCTTCGAAAATTTTCATGTAACCCAAACCAACCCAACCCAACTTCATACGGGTTGGTTTGGGTCGGGTGACCGGGTTTGATAGTAAATTATTTTGTTTTTATCAAAAGCAAATAATGGGGGAAATAGGGAAGAAAAATACTATCAATGCATTAATTTGAACTTCCAAATACAAAATGAAGCATACCACTTCAATTTGGAGCACAATATCCATCAAAATTAAACAAACAAGTGAAATAAAAAATAATAATAATGTCTTCAAACAATTCCTAAACAATTTCACTGACTATGTCTTCAAGTTATTTCTGCATGTCTTCAAACTATTTCTACTCATGTAACCAAAAAATGGTCACTCCAATTTAGGCGGCTGAGTATTAAAGAAGAGTCATCAAATTCAAGATAGAAGAGTCCCTCCACGCTCCAGCAGCTGGACTTATAATATTCCTCTCAATATGTGGGTTGGGTTGGGTTGGGTTGGGTTGAGTGGGTTTACAATCTTTGGACCCAGCACCCAACCTGTAAGCTATGGGTCTACTTATTTAGAAACCAACCCAACCCAATGACCCGAACCAACCCAATATTTGTGGGTTGGGTTGGATTGGATACACCGGGTTCACGGGTCGACCCGTACCCATGCCCATCCCTATGTAGAACAATGTAGATCTAATATCAAGATTCAAAACCCCCCATTTTCAACATATAAAACCATAAAAGAACATCATATCAAATCGTAATTGAACCACACATCCTACAAAAAGTCATGTCATGAAGGTTTTGAAAATGTATTTTACTCATCTCTTGTACACCTCCACAAAGCACAAAGTACTCTAAGTACGATTTCCTTGGATCACCCCTCTTGAAGCCTAGAATCCTTCTCCTTCTAGCCTTTTTCTCCTTGAATTTCTTCTCCAAATTCTTGGAATTTTATCCTTTTATAGTGTTTTATGAATTCCAAGGTTGTTTAGGGGCTCAAAAACGCATCCTAGATGTGTTTAATGTTTATTTATAAGGTTCCAAAGGTCCTAATTACATTAAAATATGATTTTTATCATTTTTAACGAGACACAACCATGTCTAATACCGACACGGTCGTGTGTCCCTTCAAAGGCCACGTCAAATTTTTTTCCTAAGGAGACACGATCATGTCGAACTGACGCACGATCATTTGTCACCTCAGATGACATTTTTGCGTATTTTTTTAGCAAGACACGGCCTCCTGACTTATGGGACATGTCCCTGTCTTTGAAAAACTTGAAATTTACTTATTTAACCTCTCTTAAGATATTTTAAAGCCTTTAAATCCTCATAAATCTCTAAGTTAAGTGCCCCAAAGATTCATTGCCCATCAAAGTACCTAAGAATCAATTTTGGGATGTTACAGGCATTGTATAGTAAGCTTACTCACTTACATTTTTAGTTATATGATGTTATATTTACATATTTTTATCATTTGATTATATTTAATCTTATCTATTTTTCATAGAGTTCAATTTTGATACATTGCCGATATAAAGTTTTTACACCGTCAATCAATTATAAATCATTTAATATATAACTTTTATGGCAGTTATGATGAGATTCAAACATTTTTAATAATGTGACAATTTATATAATTGATTGACAATGCAAAAATTTTTTTTATAAACTTTTGGCTAAACTGTACTTTTGGTCCCTTATCTTTATTTTGGGTTTCAATTTGGTCCCTCTTTTCAAACTATACACCATCATGAAGTGATATGTATCTCATATTTTCAAACTCATGTTAAGATTTCCCGTTCTCCTTTTGACATCGTCTCAATCCTTAATATAGGATTACTCGGATGAATTTGGATTATCTTTAGAGTTTCGTAGAGGTTAAATAAAAATAGACACAATAACAAAAGATATAAAAATGAGTAAAGGTCGAAGCGAGTCCTCGACAAAAAAATACGGAAATATTTTGATCTTTTAGAAATGAAAAATACCAATTGAACCTCAGTAATGTAAAATGTGAGTAAAAATAGTATTTGATAGGGAATAAAATATCCTTCAAAATTATCCTAAAAATGACTAATATGACCCACATTTTACATTGTTGAGGATCAAATTAATATTTTTCATTTCTTAGGGACCAAAATGTCATCGTGTATTTTTGTCAAGGATCAGCTTGGGTCTTTACTCTATAAAAATTTAAAGGGTCTTCCTAACAAGTGCCCTAAAGGTATTGTTTAAGGAATCCAAATATAGAAAAATTTTATTGAAAAAAGTGATTTTAAGATGTTCAATATATCGAATATATCACTTTTAATACATAATTTCTATCGTTGATTTTTTTAATCAATATCGTTAGGGCTGTTGTTTGCATATTCCAAATTTAAATAATAAACTTACTGTATTTATTAATGTCCAGATTTGCACAGACAGCGAAAAAAGTAAGAAAACTTCATAGTCACACTCAAACAATTAAATTTGACACCGAAAATTGGTCTTGGTTTTAGTGTGTGTTTGATTTTGCCGTTTAAAGTGGTCTAATTGATTTATTTCCTATCAAACGTGATTTTAGTAAAATATTATAGGTGTTTGAATAATGTTAGGTAAAATTGATATTGTGTTTAAACATCAGTTTGACAAAGTGACAGAAAATATGTTTTGCATTGGTTGAAAAATTTATACTAAATTTTATATCAATTTTGCTTTCAAAATAAAAACATTCAGATATAAATCACTTCACGTCAAACTCATTTGTAACCAAAACAATTTTATAAAATCAATTTCATTCAAAATTATATTTTTAAAACGTTCATCTAAACACACACGTAAAACTAGAGCACAATATCAATAAAAACTTATTTATAATGTTAGGGATTCATGTTTTAGAGTTGTTGTTTTAGGAATGATTTTACCTCTGATCACTGTCAAATTCAAAACTATAAACAAAAAAATTGCCTTATTTTTATGGATTTAATTGGTTTGTATTATTAATGTAAAAAAAAATTTACACCGTTACTCAATTATAAGTCGTCATATTATCAAAAATGTTTGACTCTTATCATAATTAATTTAAAAGTCACATATATGATGATCTGTGATTTTGTAATTGGTTGACAATAAAAAACTTTACACTGACCGTGTATCCAATTAAATTCAAAATTTATTTTGTATCAACATTTTATTTATGGATTTAATTGGTATGCACTGTTAGTATAAAAAAAATTTAATTTGTCAAACAATTATAAATTAACACATTATTGAAATGTTTGACTCATATTATAATAGAATCTTCAATGATGCCACTCATCGGAATTGCTTAATTCCACTTTTTATGAGTCTCACCACGTTACTTCACCACTTTTTACTTTATACTACTTTAAGCGACTTTCTACTCTAAATGTGCAACTCTAAAAAAATTTATCAATTGGGTCCCACAAGTTAACCCACAAGGTTTTTAATTGTCTTTATATGTAGATGTCATCTCATCTTACTCTAATGGTAAAACTCAACAATAAGAACTAGTTAAGCAACTCCCGTTGAAGTTGATCTAGCTACGATAAAAGTAAAAATAAGAGAGTAAACCATCATTTTGGTCCCTGAAAGTATAAGGCGTTGTCAGTTCAGTCCCTGAAAGTAGTTAAATTACGAAAAAGTCCCTAAATGTTAATTTCCTTAGTAAAGTTAATCCCTGACAGAGATTAAATTGACTAGCGAAATTAACATTGAGGGATTAATTTGACTGACAAAATTAACATTGAGAGACTTTTTCATAATTTAACTACTTTCAGGGACTGAATTGATAGCGGCTTATACTTTCAGGGACCAAAATGATGATTTACTCAAAAATAAGATGATTTATGATTGATTGATAATATAAAAAATACAACGTCAAAATTAAAGTCTTTACTTATTTGTCACATATTATGAGGGTGTTTGGGTAAGATTAATTCTTACCCAAACGGCTATTTTTCATAATAAAAGCTGTTTTTCAATAGAAGCTGATATGCTTGAGTAAACTGATTAAATTTCAAAACAATTATTTTTTGAGAAAAAAGTTGTTTTTAGATAAGCTAGAAGTTTGAAGCTTATTTAAAAAGTTGTTAGATTATTTAGAAACCAATAACATTCTTTGTATTTCACCCCTATAAAACTAACTACTAAATAAATATTATTAAATTATATAAATAATTTCATAATTTTTTTGGTAATTTATTATATATAAGTGATTTTTTTATACAACCCAAATGAAATAGATTATCTTATAATTATTTTTTAGCAAACATATCTAAACATAAAACTGATTCTATTATAATCGATTATAACAATAATTAATTATTAAAATAATCAAATTTTCACAACTGAACCAACCATACCATATTAATTAATTTCATTGTGCGTGGATCCTCCCTATTAGGGTTGTAAAGTATTTTCCTGAGTAGTCTGGCTAAAGGAATTGGTTATTATTCTTTACAGCTTTTTTTATAAATTGTTTAGGAATTTCAAAAGTTACAACATGATTTTGTGATTGTGACTTGATGCCGACATTCTTTGGTTTAATGAAGAATATATCCTTATTATGAAGATAAATATAATATATTTATAATTTATAATTACTAACATACCTTATGTAGAAAAAAGAATATGTTGTTATTATTATTATTGTTGGAAAATTTACTATTATTATTATTATTATTACCACGATCACGACCACGACGACAAATAACAGGTTATTACTTTAGAATTTTTGCTAAACTATTTTATTTCTGAGTTTGAAAGGGATTTTTATCATATTTATTTTTATAGCTGACATAATAGTCAAAATAAAAATATATTTACATATTAGGGTGATGCATGAATGTTTATCCTGGGTATCATGTAAATGTTTTTATTAAAATAATAACGTAGTTACTAGTTTTTAAATGTTATGCACGCATTTGTTATAAAAAAACAAAGAGTTGTGCACGCACAGAAAGACCAAGAGCTTGTGAGATGTATTTCAATGTTCCAACTTTAGGTCATGTACAATTCAGAGTTAGAGTACTGGTCAAAGAATTTAAAATAAAAGAATTGAAGTAAAAATTAGTTTTTAAATTTTTAAATATATTAAATATATCAGTTTTTTTACAAATTTTTTATTTTGAATTCCTTAGAGATGTGGTTGGTTCAAATGATGGGAGGGGAGAGATTTTAATGAAAGGGAGGGGAGGGAAAGGGAAGGAAGGGGGAATTTTACATAGTTATTGTGTTTAGTTGAGAGGAGAGGAGGGGAGGAGAGAGATTTTAATTGAGGGGAGGAAAAGAAACACTATTTGTGTTTGGTTCACAAGGAGAGTTGAGGGATTTTAAAACTAACATACTTTTATACCTTTATAATTTTATATTTTAAAATATATCAGTAGGATTATTTTAATCATTCCATTTAAAATGTTTTAAAATCACTTCCCTCCCCTCTAAATTCCCTCACTTTTGAAGGGGAATCAAAATTAGATAAGAAGGGATTTTGCTTCCCTTTATTCCCTCCCCTCCTAAAAAATAAATCAAATAACAAATATTTAAAAAAATTTCTTCCCTCCCCTCCCCCCTCCAACCAATTACTATCTAAACTTTTTACCATTCTAAAGGCTATGCAGAGTTTGCAACAAATTGACGTCAAAACCTTTGGTGGTGGCCACCAATTATTGCCAAACACGAGGCAATTTGAACTCATTCTCTCATTCATCAACCTATATTTATATATATCTTTTCTAAAGAGAGATACTAGTAGTTTCGAATTTTATTAAAGAAAGAGAGGTGAGTATAAATTTTCTAAAGAAAAGGTACTCCAAATATGACGATTTAATTATTATGCAGCATTATTGTAAAGATAATATAAATTATCATATTATTAAAAAACTTTAACTTTTATTATAATTGTCTAAAAAATTATACATATAATAATTTATGACTGATTGATTATGTAAAAAATTTTATTTTATACAATTAAACTTCAAATATAATCCAACCAAACCATTCAAACGCTCTCTAAGGCTCTGTTTGGTAAGTACAATAAGCTAGTCTATAGTTTACTATTTGACTAGCTTATAAGCTTGTTTGACTGAAATAGAGGTGTTTGGTAAACAAGTTTATCTCATTAGCTTATAGCTTATTGACTTTTCTCTTATTTTTACTCTCATATATTTAATGAAATTCTCACTTTACTATGTTTGTAATCAATATGTCCTTTTATGTCATTTTACATTTATAAGCTAGTTAAACAGTTAATTTTACCAAACGATTTCAAATTCAATAAGCTGACTTTTCAGCTATCAGGTATAAGCTATAAGTTTTAAACTAAAAATTAGTTTATCAGTCATTTTTGCCAAACAGAGCCTAAGTTATTTTAACCCACAAGTATCTTTGATTTGTTTCTTGTTTTGTGTTTTAATTTTTATTAATAATTGTAAAAAAAAATGTTATCTATATATATATATATATATATATATATATATATATATATATATATATATATATATATAGGGAGGGATCAAAGAGTTACTCTCAATCTCATCCATCCATTTATTCTAATCCAACAAAGGTCATTAATGTAGATCCATTGGATTAAAATAAATGGATGGATGAGATTGAGAGTAACTCTTTTAAAGTTACTCTCGGAGTAACTTGACCCCTTCTCATATATATATATATATATATATATATATATGCCTGATGAGGGTTTCATTTATACGTTTTAGAAACAGAGAGAGGGGAGAGATAGAGAGAAGAGAGAGAGAGAGAGCAACATAATGTAACTGAATATTCCAACTGAATTTCTTAACTGACTTCAGAGAGATTACAACATTATATAGGCTGTGTATTAACCGCTTAGCAACAGAGAAGCTAACCTAAGGTTATTGATACACGCCTGTTACATGCTTTACTACAACAGAGTGTACCCTACTCTAATATTTCCCCATTAAGCCCAGGTGGCTGTTGGCTCAATATTTCCCCCTTAAGTCCAGGTGGCTGATGTCTTAGTGAGTACTGATCCTGAACACAAAGTCTGTCTCTTAGCTCAGTGAATCTGGGTGCTGAGAGTGCCTTGGTCAGAATATCTACATTTTGATATTGGGCAGGCACATGAACCACAACTAGGTTTTTGCTTATGACTTTCTCCCTTACAAAGAACAGGTCAAGTTCCATATGTTTGCACCTTGCATGCAAAAATGGGTTATGAGCTAGGGCTATTGTGCTTAGGTTGTCACAATAGATAGTGGGAACAGTGGTGAGGACATTCAGCTCTTGTAACAGTGACTGAATCCACAAAATTTCAGATGCAGTGTTGGCTAGGCTTCTGTATTCAGCCTCTGTGCTGGATCTGGCCACCAAAGGCTGCTTCTTGGACCACCATGAAATAAGGTTGGGTCCAAGATAGATGCATGAGCCCGAGGTTGACCTTCTATCATCTGGGTCTAAAGCCCAATTTGCATCACACCATGTAGCCAAGGTAAGGGGTTTGTGGGCAGCAGCTGGTTGCAGTAGTAGGCCATGGGAAATGGTGCCCTTTAAGTACTTGAGAATCCTCTTTACCACCTTCCAGTGCTCCTCTAAGGGCTGAGAGAGAAACTAACAGACCTGATTTACACTGTAACTGATTTCTGGTCTAGTGATAGTGGCATACTGCAGAATACCAACAATGGATCTATAGAGATATGGATCAGAAACATAGTCTCCCCCATGTTTGGACAGTTTACAGCCCCCAACCATGGGTGTAGCTATGCCCTTGGCATCCTCCAAGTGTGCCTTGTCCAGCAAGTCTCTGATATACTTAGATTGAGTCAGAAGTAGAGAGTTGTTGGGGAGGTGTTTAACCTCAATGCCCAAGAAGTAGTCCAGGATCCCAAGTTGTTTAAGTGCAAAGATTGAGTGAAGTTTGGTTATCAGCTGATGAATGAGCTGTGAGCTGCTGCCAGTGACTATAATGTCATCTACATACACCAAGATATAGACCTTGTGGGAGCCATTGGAATGAAAAAAGAGGGATGGATCACATTTACTAGATTTGAATCCGAAGGAGAGAAGAGTACTGCCCAGGAGCTCAAACCAGGCCCGAGGGGCTTGTTTTAACCCATAGATGGCCTTATTGAGCTTGCAAACCAGTGATTTATTAGAGTTTTCAAATCCTTGGGGCTGCTGCATGTAGACCTCCTCTGCTAGAAAGCCATTAAGAAAAGCATTGTTGACATCTAGTTGTTGAATTTCCCACTTGTGAGTGATAGCAAGTGTTAGAACCAGCCGTACAGTGACAGGCTTGACAACCGTGTAACACCCGGGGCTGACGAGGGCGGGGAGTGATCGCCGGTGCATGAGGCACGGACAAGGAGCGGCTCCTGGCAGGCTTCTAGGCGGAGGGATACATGAATGAACTGATTCACACCGGAATGAGAGGGATCCTGAGGCTGTGCAGGTATGGGACTGTACAGTTGAAGGAAGGCTTATAAGAATTGATTTTTACTACCTATACCAACAAGATGTATCTTCTTTTCGGTAGCCCATCACTTAAGAACTCAAAAGTTAAGCGTGCTTGACTTGGAGTAATTCTGGGATGGGTGACCTCCTGGGAAGTTTTCCTAGGAAGCGTGTGAGTGAGGACAAAACATGCTGAAGAGACTCGTGTTGGTTTGTGGGGACAGTCGGCAATCCTTAAAAGCAGTCTCGGCCGTTAGACAAATAATGTAGTACCCCAATGTACATTAGGATAGTAGTTACCATTAACTACATAAGATAAATATAATGCCTAAACAACAAATAAGATTTTAATTAAAATCATTTACAAAACATGATACAAGGTTTGACTTGGAATACATCTCATTTTAAAGAAGAAGACACTAGACATTTTACCCTAATTGTAAACAAAAAAAAAAGACTCAGGACTCTGATCCAGCAACAACCTCGAGGACCACAGCTAACATGGGACAGCTGCTAAAGCATTTCCGGACATACTTTACAGCCCCCAACATAGAAGCGGTCAAACTGAAACAAAAGGGTGAGGGGTGAGATATAATAATCTCAGTGAATTCCTGCAAACAGACACTCAGTTCAATATATATAAGTATAAGCAAAATTGATACATAATCAATGAAAGTAAACTTCACACACTTGGACATCCCTTTATTTTTATCAGTGAAAAACGTCGCTATCTCCAGCGCACCAAGGTACTTAAGAGGAACTAGCTCTATGATGTAAGGCAGATCATACGTCTATGACCACAGGTGGCGTCCCACTTGCTTTGCACTTACCTTCTTGCCTTCCTAAATGAAAGGACTTCTATGATTGCCTTCCAAACGGGAAGGACTCTATACTCGACATTTGAAATGTCTCTGACCTCCATTCTAACTCGAATCATATCGGATAGAGGATGGTCGTCATTATTGGATGCCAAGCTATAGTTTACTTTTATGCATTATTTTTACACTGCAAAACATTTTAAATCAACCCAAATAACCTTCAAACAAATGCTTATCAAGAATTAAAAGATCAACAACACCTGCAGAATTTTCCAGTTTTCAGTCAACTTCTATGAATTTATTAAAATATCAAATGATGTCGGATTTGGGAAAAAGACCCTCTATGGAAAGCTTAACATGTCTAGTTTATAAATAAAATTTCCTTTTTGAAAAGAAACTTCCCATAAAGTACAGTTTTAATCAAAAAGTCACTGCATTCGAAAAACAGGACAGCAATTGTACTTTGGCTTGCAACAGGTTTTTCTCCATCAATACTCAATGAAAAACAGGAAAATCAGTGTCTAAACTGTAGAAAATCGAGTCTAGTTTCCAGAAAAACAAAAATCGTACCAAACAGAGCCCCATCGAAATAGTTATAAGTAAAATACTGCACACATGTCTATACGGGTTTCTGGCCAGCATATTCATTTGGGGCTTTTCACAAACAAAACACATGCATGCAAGATAAATTATTTACAACAGCCATCTACAGTCACTTTAATTCATATAATTAACATGCAAGCATGAAATCAAACAATAAGAGCAAGAATCAAAATTCCTAAGCTTGGATTTATGATTACCAAGCACTAAACTAAGGAAACTCACCTCAACCAAGCTTGGATCCTAAGCTTCACCTTGCTCTATTTCCTCTCTACTCTAAAATCCTAGCTCTCTCTCTTGACTTCAATCACTCCAAAGGCAATCTTCAACTCTTCTCTTCATCATTCTCCATGGTTGAAAACCTAGCTCTTCAACTCCTTGCTCCATTGAAGTCCCATTTCTCTCCTTCTTCTCTTCTTCTCCCATGGAGCTTTCTCTTCTTCCCCTTCTCCTCTTTCTTTCTTCTTCTCTTTCTTTTTTCTGTTGTTTTCTTCCCCTTCTCACGTATCCCTTTCCTTTTATCACTTTCTATTTATTAATTTTTTGTTTTCTTTTTAATAATAAAACCTAACTTACTCTTTACACCCTCTTCAACTATTTAATACACCCCATGCCTTAATTCTAAACATTTCTTCCTTCATAAATCAAAAACATTTATTCTTAACCACCATTAAAACACTTCTCCCTCAAAGATAGTCTCCCTCTATTTAATGGGTAATGTTATTTATCCAATTAGGAAATTTGGAATATTACAAACCGGGAAGAAGGTTTCAATATAATCACATCCTGACTGCTGATGAAACCCTTTGGCTACAAGTCGGGCCTTATACTTGTTTATGGACCCATCCAGATTTTCCTTAACACGAAAAACCCACTTCACCCAATGGCGGACCTATGTGTAGGAAAAGGGACTAAGGCCCAAGTCCCATTGTGGAGCAAGGCATCATACTCGGCTTGCAGGGCTGATTTCCAGTGAGGAACAGTGAGTGCTACATTTGCAGAACATGGTTCAAGATGGTGGAGAAGAAGTGTGGGATGCAGCCGTGGTCTAGGGTGACCTGTCTTGAACCGGGTGAGCATTGGGTGAGTGTTAGGAGGTGGAGCAGGGAGCTGGCCCTCGAATGCTGAACTAGTAGTGGCAGTGCAAAAGGTGTCTTTCCCATTATTGATGGAAGTGGAAGGTGGGGTATCAGTGGCAGATGAGGCACTCTCTGGAATGGGACTGTCAAGTAGAGCAGTGCGACTGCTGGGACTGTGAGGCATAGCAGTGGGACTGGCACTGGCAGTAGGAGAGGTGGCAGAGGTGGATAGGATGAGAGAGAGGTTAGGGGTAAAGACGACAGCAAGGGGAGGAGTAACTGGTACCACAATGAGGGGATTATATGTGAAATGAGGAGAAGAGGATGCAGTGGGAGGGGTGGACACTAGTGAGGACTGATAGGGAAATTTGAACTCATTGAAAAGAACATCTTTGGAGATATAGATACAACCCGAGGGAGAGAGGCACTTGTAGCCTTTGTGAGATGGAGAGTAACCAACGAAGGTACACTCCTCAGACCTGAAATTGAGTTTATGTTTCAGGTAGGGTCGCAGATATGGGTAGCAGGCACACCCAAATTTTTTAAGAAAAGAGTAGTTGGGCTCAGTTTTGTAGAGAGAAATGTGAGGAACAGTGCCATGAAGTGAAGTGCTAGGCAAGCGATTGATGAGGTAAACCGCATTCACGAATGCATGATCCCAAAGATGTGTGGGAAGATTGGCTTGTGCTGAGAGGGTAAGTCCCATTTCAACAATGTGTCTATGTTTTCTTTCAACTTTACCATTTTGGTGATGAGTGTGTGGGCAAATCACTCGATGAGTAGTGCCTTGAGAGGCAAGATAGGTGCTAAAGGGTCTAAATTCACCCCCCAATCGGTTGGGACAGCCTTTATAGTAGCTTGAAACTAGGTGTGGACTAATTTGTGATACTGAGTAAAGATGCTAATAGCTTCTGATTTTGCTTTTAGTAGGTAAATCCAGGTGTAATTGGTACAAGCATCAACAACAGACATGTAATACCTGAACCCACTAGATGTGGGCAGTGGGGCTAGGCCCCAAAGATCGATAAAAAGCAAATCAAATGAGTTTGCATACATTGTAGTAGAAGGGTGAGAAGGTAGTCTATGTGACTTACCAAGAGAATAAGCTGTACAAAATTCAAAAGTCATTTTATTAATGGGAATATTACAGTGTTTTAGCACTTGCCTAACTGTGGCTTCACTTGGATGTCCAAGTCTACAATGCCAAAGAGAAAAGGAAGTAGGTACTTGAGTAATGTGACAAACATCAGGTACATTGTTACAAGTAGATGAACAAACTAAAGTATTATACATAGAACTATTATTTGATTGCTGAAAACTAGGAAAACTAGAGTTAGCTAACTTGGTTGGTGGAGCAGATAGCCGAATGTTGTGGAAGGCATACAAACCATCAGTTCCAACCAAGCCCTCCAGAAGGATGGAGTGGTCAACCTGAGATTTCACATAGCAAAGATTAGGATGAAATTCAAAGTAAACCAAGTTATCTTTTGCAAATTAACTGACACTCACAAGGTTCTTAGTGATAGAAGGTACAAGTAAAAGATTTTTAAGGGTTAGATCAGTGGTGTGTGGTTGAGTGGGAGACGGGAAAGTGCTATTCCCTATGCCAGTGATAGAAGTACCTTGACATTCCCCATAAAGAGATGATCAACTCCACACAATTCCGACCTCTGCAGGAGGTTGTTTGAATCATTAGTGACATGGTGGGAAGCACCAGAGTCAGGGAACCAAAGTTGTGGATTGTAGGACTGAGTTGCATTCAGAAAGGCTGTTGGAGGTGCTGGCTGAGGTTGCTGAAAACTTTGAGAAGTAGGGGCAGGGGCCATAGAGACTTGGACTAATGGAGTGGGTAGGAGAGGAGGGTTGCTGAGAAGGAGGAAGATTCTGCCCGTAGGTGTTAAATTAGGGTGAAGGGCGAGGTGCAGAGTACTGATCTTGACCAAAAGTGGAGTCAAATTAATGCCAACAGGTGAAGATATCATGGTTGAACTTCCCACAAAGTTGACATTGTAAGCCATTTCTGTTTCCACGACCACCTCCACGGCCGCGATAACCACTGTTGCTGTGACACCCTCAAACCCAGTGCCACTTTGATAACTCAACACCCTTAATGAAACGATAAATAAAATTTCGCTGGTTTTACTTTCGGAAAATAAATCCTTTGTATAAGCAGATTCTGGAAATCGTGACAAAAATTTTCTTATTAACACGTATAGGCACCACTCCAGATAACACAGAACTACTCATATACAATAATTAGAACAAGGTATATATATATATATATATGATGGACAACAAGTCCCTTTACAAAAGAACGAAAAAGTATTAAACTTCTAAAAAGCTATAAAACTAGGCAGCGACAATCTGGAACCATATCTCTAAAACCTATGGCCATCAGTAGCCGTTAACAGACTACCCAAAAACCGCTGCCTCAGAAAAAAAAAGGGTCTACACCCTAAGCTGGTCCGACTAATGGAAGCCATTGGACAATCCCCCGGAGGGAGGTCCAATGCTGGAACCAGGGGAAGAACTCTGGGAACCTACGTTCCCGTTCCCCTGTGGATGGGGATCGGAAGCATCCGAAAGATGATCCTCCGGGTCCTCCTGAGGATCCTCCTCAGGGTCTTCCTCCTCCTCCTCTTCCCCCACATCCTCCACGACGTGCTCGCCCGCTACCAAGACAAAAGGCGGGGGAGGCGTCTGGGGTAGCTGTTGCTGCGGGGACTGCGCAGCGGGGGCGACCGATTCGATCACACCCTGCTCCATAAGGGCCTGCAACATCAACCCGATGGGAGGGAGAGGCACCTGGATGGTCTCCACTGTCCTAGTACTCTTCCGCGGTCCCGTCTCAGTCGTCCCGCTTACGGTGCAAACCGGTCCAGTGTACGCCGCACTTTCCACCCCTGGGTGGATAACCCACGCAGCTGGGTCCGTCCTCCGATCAAATGCTAGGACGCGCATCCCGGAGTGCGCTAGGTGATCTGATGTCGGCTCCATCTGTAAACACGATACAATATATATACCAATGGACAACCCGTCCAAAAACATGCAAGGGTGAGAAACCAATATATGAATCCATAAACAACAACTATATGCCCAATCCACACAACAGACTCATATACTGTAACTCACTCAAATCATCATATAACATGTCATATATCATCAAATACAAATGGCGGTAAATGCACAAGGGCTTCGTACCCCACAATCAACGTTATCTCCTAAACGTATGCATGGCACTTCCATATATCTCAACTAATATTCACACTAGATTTCTAGATTTCCGGAAATCCCATCACCATTCGCAATGAGCTGATCAGGCTCTAGAGATTTACACCAATATTTGGCCCAAAAACGAGTACTTTGAATCCCATGACACTACGCGATTCTCACATGGGGGCGCAATCAGAAGTACTCCACAAGAATACGGTCATACTGCATTGTCCAACTCAAGGCACAATACGTTCCCAGAACACGTATGACACCATTATCCATCAAGGCACAATGTTATGACAGATAAGTCATCTCAGGTTCTCCTTGCTTATCAAGGTCCCCCGTATCACGGCACGTCTGCCCCGCATTAAATGCATGAGAAACCTATCTAGTTTCCGATAATGATCTTTGTCGCATCAATATTTCCTCGTTGTAGCCTCAATGCTAACAACCACCATAATGTCTTAGACTCTTTAAGCCTCAAAACACATTTTCTCAAAAGAGGACATGTAGTCCAAAACAACTCAAATCCCAACATCCCTAACCGATGCACCAGTCAAGGACGCCAGATTCAAAATCATAAAAACATCCTCAAGCTTACAGGACCACAAAGATTGTCCCTAAGCCGACAGGATCACAACTAACATGGATCCTTGATCCACGTGTTCTGCAGAACCCTAGAACCCCGACGTCTCGGTTTCTAGTTTCTAAGTTTTTAGCTTTAAAACCACTTTCCTTGAAAACTCGAAAACCAAAAACCCAAATCTCCGATACTTACACAAAGTCATCGGGATCGGTTTTTCCATAAAACAAAACTTGGTCCAGAGACCATTTCTTTTTCTTTCGTTGTTTTTCGGTAAAATACGAACTTAAAACAAAACTTGCACAAACTCATTTTTCTTGAATAAACTCAGTATGACTTTGGAAACCACATTTCTCAAAAGGGTTAACTTATCAAATTAAGACATATTGAAGGTTTCTAATGTCCTATTTGCTTTTAAACTTCACTTCTTCTTATCAAAACACATTTCAGACTTTTAAAGCTTTTAAGTTACACGATGTCGAATCCTAATCAAAATTAGGTCCTCTAATGCCTAAATCCCACAGCAGGGCACACGATACATCCATATAACCATTCAGCAAGTATAACATGCATTCAACTATATCAGCAGTTACATCAATACATCAGCACATCAATGCATATTCCAATCAACAGCAGTCAATCAAGAAATCAACTAACATCAGATATAAACTATTTAAATACAATACAAACACCGATGCAGCACATAGTCGTCGGAAATGGAATTCCTCAGGTTTATCCCCTTACCTCTTGTAGCTTCCAGCTAAACTTTGAACACCCGATCAACTTGTTTATTGCCCCAGCACGCTGCCGATCACTACATACACGTAAAACATATCGGCATTAACTTACAAAACGAAGATTTCTCCTAATGCACCACCCCTAGGGTTCGGCCCTATTACACTAAAAATAGCTAGGGAGCTCCAAAATTTCTCATTTTCTGGATAACACCCTAACTAAGTGTGACGGCCCTAGATATCAGATCAGATCATCAAAAACCAACCAAAACCCTACCCTACACACATAGGGGGGTTTCGGCCCCTACCTAGAAAACATAGCTAGGGAGATTTCTTGGCTCTAAGCTCTTGGATCATACAAGTATGTCATGAACCTAGGCCATAGAAATTGGTTTGGTACAGATACGATTTTCCTACAATTTTTCATGGATTTTCAAAGATTTTAGGGACAAAACCCTAACATCCTTGATCATGAAAATATGAAGAGAGAAAGGAGAGATTGAGAGAGATAGAGTTGAACTACTACCTCCTATGATGATCCACTCCAAGTTTGATGAAGGTTGCTCCACAAAAACTCAAGCTTTTGGCCTTCAAAAATGGAGATTTGGAGAAGAAAAGAGAAAGAAGAGAAAAGAAGAAGATGGAGTGTTGGAGGGAGAGGGGGCTGCCGAAATTGAGAGAAGGAAAGTGAGAGGATGAGAGTAAAAGTTGGTAGATATTTAGGGTTTCTTAGTTTAATAATAGGAAAGGTAAGTTTGTAATAAAAATTAACCAAGGGCAATTTGGTCAATTCACATCCCGATATTTGGAATCGTCCCGACACTGATATGACTTCCTCAAATAACTTGATACAATCTTGGCATGAAAAACATCTGATCGTGGGTCTCGAAAAACCCTAAGACAGCTCGAATCGTCTTCTCGATCGATTATCGGCCCGAATATAAAATATTATTTATATTTTGGGCGTCAGGACACATTTTAGGAAAAAGATAGAGGAATATATTCTAAGACTAATGGTTCCGTTCGTTAGTCCAGATTAGGTCGTGATAGTAGAAAACACTATCATCTGAAAAACGTAGATCGGTTTTTGTTTGAGTTTTTGACCCAAAACTTAACCGAAGGCTCCTACGATTTTATGAATCAAGACTATGATTTTAGTTTTCCCAAAATCATTTTCTAAAACACAGATAAAAATATAGACTCATTAATTGAGTTTATCGTCCTTAGAAAGCACGAAAAATCGGGGTGTTACAGTTGCCTCCTCTATAGCCACTTTGGCCTCCTCTATAGCCATTATTATCATTTCCACAATTTCCACTGCCTTGGTAACTATTTCCAGTTCCATTGTTGTAGTTTTGTCCTTGAAATCCACCATTTCCATTCCCTTGGTAACCATTTCCATGTCCATTGTTGTAGTTTTGTCCCTGAAATCCACAATTGTTATTCCCTGGATCCAGAAATCCACCATTTCCAGTGCTGAAGTTCTGTCCCGAAAAACCATTGCCTTGATTGGAACCACATCCATTGCCACTTCCTCCACTGTTCTGATAGTGCTCAGTGTTGCCATAGGGATAGTTATTGTGTGGACCTTGGGAAGGTCCTTGAAATCCACCATTTCCATTGCCTTGAGGCTGATTTGTGTGTGCAAGATTGACAGAGAAGGTATCAAAACGGATAATTGGATTTAAACGATCAAGATAAGCCTCATGTGCTAGAAGAAGCGATTCAAGTTCAGTAGCAGAGCAAGGTTCTGCTCTATTGTGCATGGAGGTAACAAAAGACTCATACTCACGAGGAAGTCCCTCAAGAATAACACGAGTATACTCGCGATCAGAGATAAACTCACCAATGGAAACAAGAGAGTTCACGATGGCCTTGATGCGCATAGCATATTCAGAAATTGAACAAGTACCTTTCTTCGTGTTTCGAAACTCAGAGAGAAGATGGAGTGCGCGCGCCTTTGTCATTGAATCAAAGAACTTGTGTAGTTCATCCCAAATCTGCCACGCATGGCGACATCCAATGACTCTTGGATGCATCGATTCTGATAGAGAGAGAAGGAACCAAGAGACGAGGTGTTGATCTTATTCCTCCCAAGTCAGATATGTGGGATTCACCCGATCAGCATCACGATCTACTTCGATTAGGTATCGATCTGGAATTTGAGGACGAACAACGAATCTTTCAAGGCGATGAGCAATGATAGTCGCTTCAACATGTTGTTTCTAGAGAAGCCAGTTCTCTGAGGTGAGTTTCGCAGAGATCGCCGGCGAAAAATTCATCGGAGAAGCTAAGACTAGCAGTGTTAGCGGTGGTGGTGGAATCAGTGTCGCCATAGCAGGATCTTCAGAAGCTCTGTGATACCATTTTAGAAACAGAGAGAGGAGATAGAGATAGAGAGAAGAGAGAGAGAGAGAGAGCAACAAAATGTAACTGAATATTCCAACTGAATTTCTTAACTGACTTCAGAGAGATTACAACATTATATAGGCTGTGTATTAACCACTTAGCAACAGAGAAGCTAACCTAAGGTTATTGATACACGCCTGTTACATGCTTTACTACAACAGAGTGTAAACTACTCTAATAAGACGTAAGTTAAAACTATTAAATAACTTTTTTTTGAGTATATTTCTTACAAAATCAATCGTTGAATTAAAAACTTCTATACTATATAAATCATAATTCATATATAAAATTTCACATTAACTTTTTTTGGTCTTAGACCGAGTATATCCCAACGTGGTCAACGAAGGACTAATCTTCTGAATAAAAACAATAGGATGATATTAGGTGACATCTTTTAAATTATTAATGAAACCATAAAAACAAAAACAAAAACAAAAACAAACCAAACAACCAATTTGAAGTTGAATTATGACATTGGAACAAACTTAATTCATTGTTCACAAGGGTTTCCTATTTATGTATATTGTATAATGATAATAAATAATAAATGTGGCATGCGCGAAAGAAAGAAAACGAGCAAAGAAAGAACGTTACAAGGAGAAGAAACCAGAACTAAAAACGGGTACTCCACCATTATACATATATGCTGCATCCGCATCATTTATGGCGGTAATTATGGAAAAAAGCTGCAATTCAGTTCCCTTTGCAATATGAAGCAGATGAAAGAGGTGAGAAGGAGATTATGTAACGCTGATGAACCCAGTGCGGAGAGAATAGGACTACTTTTTTTTTGATAGGCACGATAATAAGACTATTGATAGGGGACAAAGATACGTAACTAAGTAGAGAAAGAAAATGGTAATGAAAGGAAACTAAAGTAAGATTGAGTTATGACTTATGAGTATACGGACAGTAATTCTATAATTTTTCTCTCTATTATTAATCAATTATATGCTCTCTATTCTCTTTCATTAACATGGACAAAGTTTAACAAAACGCTAGACACGTGTTTCTCATTTGTAATGGTTTTTTTTCGCAACATTTGCATCCTTTGACACAAGTGCATGCCGACTTTGCCAAAGAGGGAAATTTTGTATTAAAAGTGTTTTTTATATAAAAAATAATATGTAAAGTTCTAATTCATTGCATTACGTAGAAATGATGGGGATTCACTGTATTAGTAGTATAATTAAAATAAGAGAAATGATATTTCAAGAACAATTTATGTATAGATTCCTCATAAAAGGTAAGGTATCAAAGCAATATCCACTTATAACAACAAACTTTTTTTTTCCTGCCACTTCACCCTTTGTAAGGAATTTGTACAAGATTTCTTTCTGAAACTAACGTCTCTCTTAAAATAACGACTATCCCCAAAAATTGCATGAATTAACTAGGGGTCGGAATGTGTTGGGTTGGGTTTGGTGGAAAGTTGAACCCAAATCAATCAAATTTGGTCGGTTTGAATTGAGTAGATTTTTGAAAAAAAAAATGTGCAAACTGAACCATCCCGATCACATTCGGGTTGGACCTGATATGGTCATCGGGTTCAATATTACAATAAATAAAAGAATCGGAGAAAAATTAAAAAATTAAAATTATATGATACTTCTAACATTATTATATTATACTAGTATTTTTATTGTAGCCAACAAGATAACAAAGTTTAAGGCCCACTATCCTCTGCTCATTACAACATTACAGGATCAAAACCCTAAATCCATAATACATGCTTACATGGTGGCGGTGCGTCATTCTTCTTTTCCTTTCAACAGAAACGCTCAATTGCGTGGAAGGGAGGTCAATGGTGTAACACCCCGATTTTTCGTGCTTTCTAAGGACGATAAACTCAATTAATGAGTTTATATTTTTATTTGTGTTTTAGAAAATGATTTGGGGAAAACTAAAATCATAGTCTTGTTTTATATAATCGTAGTATCCTTCGATTAAGTTTTGGGCCGAAAACTCAAACAAAAACCGATCTACGTTTTTCAGATGATAGTGTTTTCTACTATCACGACCTAATCTTGACTAACGGACGAAACCATTAGTCTTAGAATTTGTTCCTCTATCTTTTTCCTAAAATGTATCCTAACATCCAAAATATAAATAATATTTTATATTCGGGCCAATAATCGATCGAGAAAACGATTCGAGCTGTCTTAGGGTTTTTCGAGACCCACGATCAGATGTTTTTCATGCCAAAATTGTATCAAGTTATTTGAGGATTCAAACCAGTGTCGGGATGATATCAAATATCGGGATGTGAATTGACCAAATTGCCCTTGATTAATTTTTATTACTGGTTTACTTTACCTATTATTAAAGTCTTAAACCATAAATATCTACCCTTTTCACTCTTATCCTCTCATTTTTCTTCCTCTCTTTCGGCAGCACTCTTTCTCCCTCACACCCACTTTCTCTTCTTTCTCTTTTCTTCTTCAAGACTCCATTTTTGGAGGCCTTAAGTTGGTTTTTCTTGAAACAAATCTTCATCAAACTTGGAGTGGATCATCATAGGAGGTAGTATTCCATCTCTATCTCTCTCAATCTCTCCTTTCTCTCCTCATATTTTCATGATCAAGGATGTTAGGGTTTTGTCCCTAAAATCTTTGAAAATCCATGAAAAATTGTAGGAAAATCGTATCTGTACCAAACCAATTTCTATGGCCTAGGTTCATGACATGCTTGTATGATCCAAGAGCTTAGAGCCAAGAAATCTCCGTAGCTATATTTTGTAGGTGGAGGCCGAAACCCCCCTATGTGTGTAGGGTAGGGTTTTGGTTGGTTTTTGATGTTCTGATCTGATATCTAGGGCTGTCACACTTAGTTAGGGTGTTATCCAGAAAATGAGGAATTTTGGAGCTCCCTAGCTATTTTTAGTGTAATAGGGCCGAACCCTAGGGGTGGTGCATTAGGAGAAATCTTTGTTTTGTAAGTAAATGCCGTTATGATTTGCGTGTATGTAGTGATCGGCAACGTACTGGGCTAGTGATCAAGTTGATCGGGTGTTCAAAGTTTTAGCTGGAAGCTACAAGAGGTAAGGGGATAAACCTGCGGAATTCCATTCCCGACAGCTATGTGCTGCATCGGTGTTTGTATTGTATTTAAATAGTTTGTATCTGATGTTGGTTGGTTTCTTGATTGACTGCTGTGGATTTGAATATGTATTGATGTAACTGCTGATATAGTTGAATGCATGTTATACTTGCCGAATGGTTATATGGATGTATCGTGTGCCCTGCTGTGGGATTTAAGGCATTAGAGGACCTAATTTTGATTAGGATCCGACATCGTGTAACTTAAAAGCTTTAAAAGTCTAAAATGTAATTTAATAATGAAAATCGAAGTTTTAAAACAAATAGGGCATTAGAAACCTTCAATTGTCCTACTTTGATAAATTGACTGCTTAAACAAATATGTTTTGAGAAAATGTAGTTTCAAAGTCATATGAGTTCATTCAAGAACAAGTTTTGTTTTAAGTTCGTATTTCACCGAAAAACAACGAAAGAAAAGGAAAATGGTCTCTAGACCAAGTTTTGTTTTATGGAAAACCGATCCCGATGACTTTGTGTAAGTATCGAAGATTTGGGTTTTTGGTTTTCGAGTTTTCAAGAAAAGTGGTTTTAAAGCTTAGAAGCTAGAAACCGAGACGTCGGGGTTCTAGGGTTCTATAGAACACGTGGATCAAGGATCCGTGTTAGTTTGTGATCCGGTCGGCTTAGGGACGATCTTTGTGGTTCTGTAAGCTTGAGGATGTTTTTATGATCTTGAATCCGGCGTCCTCGACTGGTGCATCGGTTAGTGATGTTGGGATTTAAGTTGTTTTTGGACTAAATGTCCTGTTTTGAGAAAATGTGTTTTGAGGTTTAAAGAGTTTAAAACATTATGGTGGTTGTTAGCGTTGATGCTACAACGAGGAAATATTAATGCGACAAAGATCAATTATCGGAAACTAGATAGTTTTCTCATGCATTATATGCGGGGCAGACGTGCCGTGAAACGGGGGACCTTGGTAAGCAAGGAGAACCTGAGATGACTTATTTGTCATGACATTGTGCCTTGATGGACAATGGTATCATATGTGTTCTGGGAACGTATTGTGCCTTAAGCTGGGCAGTATAGTATGACCGTATTCTTGTGGAGTACTGCTGATTGCGCCCCCATGTGAGAATCGCGTAGTGTCATGGGATTCAAAGTACTCATTTTCTGGGCCAAATATTGGTGTTAATCATTAGAGCCTGCAGGCCTATGATTTAGGAGCCTGATCAGCTCATTGCGAATGGTGATGGGATTTCCGGAAATCTAGTTTGAATATTAGTTGAGATATATGGAAGTGCCATGCATACGTTTAGGAGATAACGTTGATTGTGGGGTACGAAGCCCTTGTGCCTTTACTGCTATTTGTATTTGATTATACATGCTATATTATATGATATATGATGATTTGAGAGAGTTCCATTATATGAGTCCGTTGTTTGGATTTGGCATATAGTTGTCGTTTATGGATTCATATATTGGTTTCTCACCCTTGCATGTTTTTGGACGGGTTGTCCTTTGGTATACATATTGTATCGTGTTTACAGATGGAGCCGATGCCAGGTCACCTAGCGCACTCAGGGATGCGCGTCCTAGTATTTGACCGAAGGACGGACCCAGCCGTGTGGGTTATCCACCCAGGAGGGGAAAGCGCGGCATACACAGGACCGGTTTGCACCGTAAGTGGGACGACTGAGACGGGACCTCGGAAGAGCACTCGTACTGTGGAGACCATCCAGGTGCCTCTACCTCCCATCGGGTTGATGCCGCAGGCCCTCATGGAGCAGGGTGTGATCGAGCCGGTCGCCCCCGCTGCACAGTCCCCGCAGCAGCAGCCGCCACAGACACCTCCCCCGCCTTTTGTTTTGGTAGCGGGCGAGCACGTAGTGGAGGATGTGGAGGAGGAGGAGGAGGAGGAAGACCCTGAGGAGGATCCTCAGGAGGACCCGGAGGATCATCTTTCGGATGCTTCCGAGCCCCATCCACAGGGGAACGGGAACGTAGGTTCCCAAGGTTCTTCCCCTGGTTCTAGCATTGGACTTCCCTCCGGGGGATTGTCCAATGGCTTCCATTAGTTGGACCAGCTTAGGGTGTAGACCTTCTTTTGAGGCAGCGTTTTTTGGGTAGTCTGTTAACGGCTACTGATGGCCATAGGTTTTAGAGATATGGTTCCAGACTGTCGCTGCCTAGTTTATAGCTTTTTAAGAGTTCTTTTATTGATCTTTTGTAAAGGGACGTGTTGTCCATAGTTTTAGTTGATGTATATATATCTTATTATATATATGAGTAATTCTATTCTGTCTTAAGTGGTGGTTTATAGGTATTAATAAGAAAAAATTTTATCACGATTTTCAGAATCTGCTTATACAAAGGATTTATTTTCCGAAAGTAAAAATAGCGAAACTTGATTTATCATTCCATTTATGTGTTGAGTTACGAAAGTGGCACGGGTTTTTAAGGGTGTCACAAATGGCAAGGAGGAGGCCTCATCAATGTAAAATGCAAGAACAATGCAAGAACATGGATGCAGAAAAGGATCATAGTATCGCATAAAGAGACACAATGAAATATATTTGACACACAAAAGCAGTAAAATATAAGATTTCCCAATCCAAACAGGTATGTATTGAAAGATAAATAGAACATCGAAGAGAGTAGATGGAGAATGAGTTTGGTAGAAGAACCCAAATAAACGCAACCCCAGTTACGCAAAATGGCAGATGAAAACAAGTGATAGTTTGGGTTTGATTCGGGTCAAGTTGCTTGGGTTTCATATTCTCTAACCCAGTACCTAAATCGAACTAATTGGATTATGCAACATAGGAACCAAACCCATGACCCAGACTAACCTAGATTTTTCGGTCCGGTTCAGGTTAGTCAGGTCATCGGGTTGACCTGGACCTGCGACGACCCCTCGAATTAACACCGCTAACTCAATGGTTAAAGCTTCACACAAGGTTGGATTTGGATCCTCCCTTTTTATTGTCTCATGTTTGCTCTCATATTATGAGAGAGAAAGACACAACAAAATTTGAATGTGGGGACAAACAAAAACAAATCTTCTTTTGTGTGAACATGGGAGAATAAAAGAAGAGGATCCAAATCACCAAAAGGTTCATTGAGAAGAAACAAAAAGCAAATGAAATCTCTCACAAAAAAAAAAAGCAAATGAAATGACAGAATTAGCTATTAGCTATGCAGGAAAGAAGCTACGGGCAAAAAAAAACGATATTCATTCATATTGCTTGATTTATACTGCAGCTAAGAATGAAGAAATTGATGATTTCTAAGTTATGTATCACATGTAACACCCGCGACGAGACATTGTAGGGTGCATATCTCTATATTGACCATGCAACTTCTAACCACACGGACCAATCAATCACACAGAAGGGAAAAACTTGTTCAGATTGAAGGGCAGAGAGTAAAACTCCTCACTCCTAGTATCTTTCTTGAATGAACGGAATCGGTCCCACCAGTGCATGCCTCTGTCTTTACGAATTTGATTATCTTTCTTGTGCAGTGTGGTGTCCAAGAACAGTGCCACAGAGCCAGCAACAAATGCTTCTGATGAGAATGGGACATTGATCATGTCATTGAACTGCCAAAAAGAGAAAAAAAACTTATTAAGTACTTTGAAGTTTGAACAGCTCATTTAGAGAAGAAGGGTCACGCTATGGTACCCCCTAAGTGGTACCAATGCCTCAAAATGATGTGACAAAGTATGTAACTGAGTTTACTTGGTGTAACCATCATATAACTGAGTTAATCATACTCTGTATCACATGATCACCTAGAGGTATTGTAGAATTCTTCATAGAAGAACAAAAAGAAAGAGAAAATGAATGAGAGAAGCTGGATACCCATCTCGCGTGGGTGTGTACAGGACCATAGAGCTTCAATGCTGTGTATTCATTGAAGTATTGAGGTATAGAGAAGCCAGTAAAAACAGAGAATCCTAAGATGAATAGAGTTCTAAAGCTGTTTAAATTGCAGAACTGAAGGAAACCGAGGCCTGCAGAACCTGTATTGTAGGAAAAATGATTAAATTAATAAATAAAGGTGTAATGAAACTTGAATGTAATTATGATAAGAAAAAGCTAGTTTCTTGAGTTGATCTTACATACCCACATAGGCAAACAAAAGGCAATGTAAAGCTGCAACTATTGGTGCTGGGATTGAAGCAAACACAGCTCCAAATTTTCCTGCATATATATCAGTTCATATTAAGTGCATTGGTTCACCAAGGAGGAAAATTACATCAGAATTGCCAGCCTTACAGAACTTACCAAGTATGGAGAAAAAGATCATGAATCCAGCTGATATTTGCACAACCCTTCGGCTTCCTACACGCGTCAAAGCTAAGAGTCCAGCATTCTCTCTGGGGAAAAACAAGTAAGGATGTTTCTTATAATGATTCATTCATGCTATCCCTACAAAGAAAATGATATCTCCATCTCATGGCAATTTGAACAAGAATCTTACACAGAAACTGATGATCCATTCCCGGTCCCAAAGATCCCACACAACAGAATTCCCACTCCCTGAAACATAAGAAATAGCAATTAATGATGATCATAAAAAAATTTGAAAATTGAAAATGACAGAAATCTAATGCAAGCACAAAGTCAACAAGGCATGATCAGTATTCAGTATACATGCTGACATTCACTATGCCATTTATGAAATAATTTATCAATGGTAATTTTATAATTTAGATATCACACATAGATAACTCTGGTAATTAGGTGGGTAAAAGATACTTTCAATTATAATTTAGGGTTAAGTATGTTTTTGGTCCCCATAAAATCAGCGAAATTGATTTTGGTCCTTGTAAAAACTTTTCTTTGGTTTTTGTCCCTCTAAAATCTAAAATCATTACTTTTGATCCTTACTGTCATGTGACATCCATTAACTACTTATATGTCTAACAAAATGTCATATGATTATCCCAAGTGACACCCCATAACCTCTGTGGTGTCATGCTAGCATATGATTCCCCTATAATTTTTCTTGAACCCTATAATGAATTATATTTATCTATCCTAAAATGAATGCTAGAGACTAAAAACGATGATATTAAATTTTAGAGGGATGAAAACCATTGAAAAACAATTTAAAGGGATTAAAACCAAAATTCACTCATTTTATAGAGACCAAAATTAGTAATTTCATATTTTAAAGGGATGAAAACCAAAGAAAAGTTTTTACAAGGACCAAAACCAAAATCCATTCATTTTCAAAGGATTAAAAACATATTTAACCCTATAATTTATGTTTACCTGCCAACCGATACCACGGCTAAGAACTGACGGTGGCAATGGAGTTGCACTTGCATACCTTGAAACAGCAATAAAAGTACCGGTTGACTGTTGAACAATTAAATTCATGTGAGAAACAATCATTACACAAGTAATGCAGCAAACTGCACAGAAAGGTGATTAGAAAGAAAGGCAGAAGTATCAATGTATCATGCAAAATTAGATTACTTATGCCAAAATATATATTTTTCTACACCAAGTTGGATGAAGTCATGACAACTACTTATGCCATTCCTGTCTCAACTCCAATGTTCTGTATATTATCAGGCTAATGTGTCAAGTTGTTAGGATTAGGGGAGTGCTTGGGAGATCTTCTCCCACTCAATTGCCACCACATAAGTGGCTTTGACACCAAATCTTGACCCAAAACTTTAAGCCATCAGGTCTATGGATTTTTTTCACTTATATAACCTTCAACATGCCAATTTCTTTTTAAATGTGAACTTCTTCTTCCATATCTTACTCACTTGTAATTCCCAACACATGTTAAACAGACTGCAGGCAAAACAAAGTTGCAGGACAATATGCTAACACAACTATGGGCTTTAATAGAAGGGACAAAGTTCAGAATTTACTGCACTTGTTTAATAATACATATCTAGTTCACAAGCATATAATAAACAAACCTCTACTAGAGCAACAAATGAAGCAGCCATCATAGCAAAAGCTTCGCCAGCATCAAATGTAGGAGCTCCCCATTGGAAAGGATATGGAATACTAATCCTGAATAATATATTTTGACAGCAGCAATTCGTAGGAGTTAACCAAATTGAATCCATTTTTTGTTGTTATTTAAGATGAACCAAATAGCAAAACAAGTTTCAGGAGTCATCAACAGTGTCCTCCAAATATACTGCTACATGAAGAGACCGTTCCTATTATTAGAGAAACCACAAGACCCTTACCAAGGAGCACCACTTATAATTCCAGCACGATCAGTTCTACAAGTACTCTGAGTTGCAGGTGCTACATTTTTATAAGCTCCACCCACAGTGAGAAGATGTGCATAAATCCACACAATTGCCACTGAGAACATAACCGCAAATCGATCAAAGATAGGCTTTTCTCCTTTCACCATATGAGGAATGTACTGTGCAAAGAAACATCACGACTTTAGAATATAACAATTAAATTGAAGATAAAAAAGAAACGAAAGCGAGATTTAATAAAATTTCTTCTGAGGTGGGTGTTAAGTATTCAGGGTTATTTTACTAATGATGCAAGGAAAGGGAGTTTTAGCATCATGACAATCATAAATCACCTGTGAGAATATTAGTAGGATGATAATTTCAGGCAGCCCAATCTCCACACAATTTGCAAGCTAGAATTCAAAAGCCACAACCAACAAAGTGTAAGTCACACCAATTATAACTATTAATTAAGTGTAGGAAAGGAATAAGGACTAGCACTTGTTGCAAATATGCATACCACAGGAAAAGCCAACTCATAAAGTCCAAAGCCTGACAGAGCAACCAAGGGAACAGCAGAGAGAGGACTTAAGAACCTAAACAAAAATATAGCAAAATTATTCACCAAGATGATTTTAAGAGGCTTAAAATGAGTCCCTAAACTTTCTGAATGGATAAAATCCTATCTATTAGCCTAAATGCAAACAAGGTTTGGTATGGTTGTGACTTGTGAATAAGGGGGGAAAATGTTGCAATTGATTTCCACAAGAATTTATAATTACTAATTGGGAATTACCAAATGAAGGGGGGAATGTGTATAAGAATTGGACATATCCCAAACAAGTAAATTGAAAACATATCTTAACATCTGAAAGTGAAAGACTTGCTTGGATAATCTGACAAAGCACAGTGTGAATATAGGATGAAGGAAAAAAATGATAAATATTTAGACAAGAAAGGTTCAAACAACCTCACTACATTGCGCCAAAGTCCACTGAAGCCAAAAACAATTTGAAGAGTTGAAGCAACAATAAGGGCACCCTGCGTTCCACGCATTATCCTCTCAAATTTCTGCATATTTATCACAAATCAGGTAAACAAGGATGGTGACATAACTTAAGTAGCAAGGCAGTGCAAGTGAAGAGCTAAACAAACAGGTTTGTGATGAAATAACCTCCTGAGGATTCACAATGTCACTGTAGCGACCAGCCAAAATGATTGAAATGGTTGTAGGCACAAAGGTGTAGGATCCTCCAATAACTGCAGGTAGACGAGTCCCTAATAATGTTTGGAACAACGTGTTTATGCCAGCCACAAACAAAAGGGTCTGAATCATTTTAGCTTTCTCTTCCTATAGAAGCACAATTGACATTTTTGTTAGAATTAGGAACCACAGATTAATATAGAAAAGCATTTACTTTTTTTTTCCCTCCTATCCTTGTCAAGACTTACTTTTCCTCCTCCCATATGGGGAACTAGATAGGTTGGTATTAGAACAGTTGTGCCAAGCATCACCAGGTAATGTTGGAAACCAAGTAGTATGGCCTCCGCTTCATTAACATCAAAATTCTAAACTCAATCATCACATTGAATATGAAGATACACTATTTAGAAGGAAAAAATGGATCAGAAAACTGAAACTTTTAATCAAGTTGACAACCATAAGAACATTCAAACTCACTCAAAAGTGAACTTCATAAGTTGTTCCAAAAAAAGAAAGAAATCAAAGTGACAAAGAAAGAAGTATCATCACATTACCAATAAATAATCATCCATGAAAATATGGGGAAAGGCTTAAGTTGTAACAAAAACATAAAAATGGTTCCAATGAAGCAGTAAAACTCACGCCAGGGAGGAGGACTTGTGATGCAGTAAGAAACGTTTGGTAGTTGATCTTTCACAGGATGTGGTTGAAGCTCTTCCTGCTTGGGTGGTGGTGCAGCTCCTGCCATTCTTCTTCTCTGACCACAATGAACTTGACCAACTCAAATGTAACTAAAAACAACTGAAACCAAAGTTCTTAGAACCCAACAAAGCAAAATGGAAATAAAACCAGTTGGAAGAAAAATCACAGCTTTTGGTATTATTTTTTTTCCCCTAACAACAAAATGTAGAATGGTGACAGCAGGGACAATGGGAAGAAAATAAATGGTATAGAGAATAGAAGAAGCAAAATGAACACTTTTCTTTGTTCTCTATTCAGAGTCTAATGGGAAGTTCACAAAAGGACAATGAGCATTGAAACAACTTGTCAGTAACGTAATGCAATGTCGCAAATGGTGGAGATTTTCTTAGCCCAAGACCCACTTGGAGACCAAGAAAACGGAGAAAAAGTGATTAATGTGAAGATGTGGAAAAAAAGCAAAAGGAGCAAGCAAGCCTCCCCCTCCTCTTAAAGCAAAAAAAAAAAAAAGAGAAAACCAAAATACCATTGCCCTGTGACTAAAAAGAATATCTCAGTTCCATTTCTTTGCATTTACAATATTCTTTTTTTTTTTTGGTGTTTGCATTTACAATATTCTAATCCCATTTTTTTAGTGTTAACAACATTGCCTTTCTTTTCTTCAACAAGTAAAGATAAAGTTATCATAAAAGCATATTCACATTCACCTTTATTAACCACAGATTTAGTTTAGTATTTAACTAATACTCTAATGCTAATAATTGTCAAAATTTTAAGATTCCTTTTAGATTTTGATAGAATTGATTTTGAAGGAATTGATTTTGAAAAGATTTTAAAAAAAAATTGAGTTAAAAAAATCAATTTGTGTTTGATAATGTAATAATATTTTAAAAGTGTGTTTAAAAAAACCAACTGATATTTTATTACCATCTCCATTTGTTTCAGTCAGCTACTAGTACTATAGTACTGACTAGTAACTGAAAATGATGAAAAGCTCTCATTTTTTGCTTGACCCGGAAATTGAAAATTAATGTGAAGGTGCAGTTTGATTATGAATTGTGACTTTTTCCGAAGTTTCAGGTTTTGTGCGACCGTTTTGTTCATTATTTTCAACGCATAGTCATACATTCACACACACAGCCCTCTACGTTTTGTCTCGGTGTCTGCTTGCTTGCTTGACTGACGGTTTTTAAAGTCACACTTTTGGACGCTGCCTGTGCAAGCCAAAATGTAAAGAAAATCCTCTCTCAAATGACAGTGATAAAGTGCTTACTCATACACAGAATAGAAATTGTGTCTATGGCCCAAAATGGGCACAAACGTGGTATGTGTCATGGTACCTACTGAGCTATTGTTATTAAACACTTTATACCCAATGACCATTTTTGGATACTATTATTTATTTATCAAGGGAAAAGAAAGTTACGGCAATCCTATTCAATTAAATAATAATAATATCCATTTGTGAGGAGAATTTGATACCTAAGAAAATTCGATCTCCACCTTGGGATAAATATATTCAATGAGTATTTTACTTTTGAATGATCATGGTTAAAGGCATATATACCAAGCCACATGGATCCATGAATGAACATTTTTTTATTATAAGCATCAATGAATGAACGTTGATGGTACAGTAAGTCTGAGTAAGGAACAAATTCTACTATGCCAATGGCAATGCTTGCTTTTCAGAGATTTATTATTTCAGATTATGCAATATTTATGCAAGATTGAATGTTGTCGTGTTTTCTTTTTAATTTAATATGTAAATCTCACTTTTTAATTTAAGGTAATTTAATACAAACATGATCTAATTGACATGCAATGTCTGTGTAAAATCTTTTTACAGTGTCAATCAATCATAAATTATTACATCATTAAAAATGTTTACTCCTATCATAATTATCTTATAAGTCACTAAATTATGATTTGCAATTAGTTGACAATGTAAAAAAAATTACGCTGACAATATATCAAAATTAAACTTATATAAATAAACCATACAATTAATTATTACAATAAAACTTAAATTAGTTGGATAAAAGCAAAATTATATTCACTCACATTCAACAGGCACATCAATTTATATTTGTTATTTCAATTATCTTATCTTTTTATATAAAAGTAATGTTCGCTGGGGAATTAAGGGATATTTTTTCTCGCTGAAACGCACAATATTTCTGTCAAATTATTTGTAATTTCATTAATGATATTGCTAATCAGCTAATTATCTTCTCTCTCGTATCTTAATTGTACCGATTTTTCCCCTCTCATACCTTCTATAAACGTGATTATTTGTGAGAACTAGTTATTGCATAATAAAATTGGGACAATGGGTTAATTCTTGGGACAATCAATGGAAATCAATTCTTGCTAATTTGTTCCTTTTGTCAAAACACATGAATTATTTGCAATTAATTAAGCATAATTGTTGCCCCTTAATTGTAATTTCCAACATATGAATTATTTTAATACATTAAGTTATTATTATTATTATTATTATTATTTATTTCCTTTCAATAATTAAATTATGTTATTAAATTTTGAATAGTATAAACGTGCAAATTTCATATTCATTCAATGCAAATTAATTGAGAAAGTCAATCAACGGAAATAGAAAATAATGATGGATTGATGGTATTCAAATTTCAACAATTTGAGTGAACCTGCTTTGTTTCTTTTATTGGGCATTTATTGGGTTTTACCCTATACTCCCCACACAAAGATTTCTGTAAATATATTAATGATATTGCTAATCAGCTAATTATCTTCTCCATCATATCTTCTCTCTCATATCTTCTCTATTTAATTGTACTGATTCTTTCTCTCTCATACCTTCTATGAATGTGATTTTTTCTCTCTCCATAGCTTTCCACGATTTCCAGCACTTTAAAATATCAAAGGGCACCACTTTCTTCTTAAATATGACTTCTTTTCTGTAAAATCTCTGTAAATTGTTATTTTTTTGGTTAAGTTTTGTTCCTACTTTTTTTGCAGGATGACACCCAAATTTACTTTGACTGAAAGTATTAATCATGGAAAGATAGACTGGAAAATCAGGGTGCGAGTCATTCGACTTTGGAAAACTACTGACTTTAAGAATGAATAGTAACAAATAGCATTGAAATGCTGTTACTGGATGAAAAGATAAGTCCTATGAAATTTTAAAGTTAACTATATATGATTCATTTGAGTTTTAAATTTACATTGTTTTCTCATCGTTAGTGTGGAAGGATACATGCAACCGTTAAGTGCAATCTCATTTCTAAATTCGAAGCAAGACTAGAGGAAGGTCCTTCATATGTGATAGATAGTTTTCTAGTTGCTCAGAATGATCCGAAATTTAGGACAACAACACATAAGTTTAAGTTGAACTTTATTGTAAATGCGGCCTGTAAGAAAATCGATGCAGAGAATTTACCAAGAAATTTTTTCAATTTTGTGCTCTTTACCAAGAAATTCTATCTGGTAATGACGACAGGATCGATGTTGTTTGGTTAGTTATTTAAACTTTAGTGTTCTCATGCTTTATCATTTCTTTATTGCTCTGTTATTTCACTTTTTCAAAATTTTTCAGATGTTATTGGACATTTGTTTCTTGATTAACTTGTGGTTTGAGTTTGTTTAACTTTTGGCAAATTGTTTATTTACTTGCAAATTGTTTTTGTCTTTTGGGTGTATCCTTTCTATCTACTCCTTTTCATATGCTGCTACAGGAGGTAGCCCGACTGTAAACGACTTCATCAACTATAGGTGATATTTTTTTTTCATTTATTAAGACTCTTTTATATGCAAATCTTAATATTTTCTTTTATTGTTTTTTTTTTTAAATTATAAATTTATAATCAGATTGGTCAATGTTGATTATGTTTTTGAGAAGTCTTCTTTTGAGAGCTAAGTCTAGAAAGCAAGAGTTATTATATTCAAGGCTATATTGCTAAAACATGGGCAGAATGAAGATTTCAGGTCTAACAACGTTTCTACGAGTAGAAAAAGTTAGCTTAAAATAAACCAACTTACCAAGACCTACAAGAATATGGCATGTCAAGGGAACCAAGTCCTATCAGAAAAGAATATGTATCGGTTTTTTTTCCCAAGTTATAAGCTAATGTATTTTAATGACCGCTTTTCATTTTTCTAAGTGAAAAAGATGACAAGAATTAGAGAGGATTTTTTGCTTGATGACCATTTTTTCCCCTTTATTGGCATCTATCATTTATTGGCCTTTATTTAAGATAATTTATCATTTATATTTACCCACTTTATTTCTCTACTGACAAAGTTATAGCATCAATTGTCTTTTTAATTGACATTTTGACTGGCTCTTTCTAATAAAACCGACAAAACTTTTTGTAATATAAATCGGTGAGATGGACTAAAATTGAGGAGCATGTAGACATAGCAATTGATGTAACTCATGTAATCTACTTCCTTTCTTATGCCCATAGAACTGAATTAAAAATGTAGTAACAACATATATTTTTGAGTTTATAATTATAATATATCTAACTATAGTGTTAGGGAAGACTGTTTGCAATATCTGTTCAAGTAACTATATAAGTTTATTGTCTTTCAAAATAATAAATATGAGTTTAATTGCTATGCACTGTCAGTGTAAATATTTTTATACTGACAACCAATCAAAAATCATGGTATGTGTGACTTTTAAGTTAGTTAGGACCAAAGTCAATCACTTTACCTTATGTGACAATTTCTAATTGGTTGTCTGTATAAAAAGTCTTTACACTGATAGTGTATACCAATTAAATCCAATAAATATTTATACTTCCCACACATTTTTGGTCCATGCATCTCATGGGTCCATCATCTAGTTGCAGGTAATAATAATGATACTTATGCATACTTATAGCTATACACGCATCACTCATATTTAAACAATTTTTATTATTTAATTATAGATAAATTTACATTATTTTCTAATTTTCTGTACACTTATACTATAATTTTGGTCATTACATTATATACGTGTAAGGATGGGATGGGGATATACTTACTACTAATGTTCATCAAACATTATTCTTATAGTTATAGTTAATCAAACCTAAATTTCTATGGTGTAATTCTAATGGATTTGATTTCTCTAAAGTGAGAAAATAAGGGGTTATTCACCCTTAGATTATTTAATGGGTTGATATCTTTATTTACTTATTTAAATCAATAGTGGATAATCCATTATTTTTTCATTTTAAAGCTTCACTTATGTTAAAGGAGTCAAAGTCAATTCTAATTGCAGGACCTCAAGAAGATATGTTATCCGTCCTAACATGCACCAAGCATGATTAAAAAAAAATGAAAATCCTTTCTTTGGCAACAGGAAACGAGATGGCTCTAAAATATTTAAATCATGATACGATGAAATCTAAATCTTCTTATTCTATTCATGGATTGCCCTAGTTTCCCTCGGGATTTGTACTTACCTTCAAACCTCTTTTGTCTATCCTTTTTCCACCAATAAACGTTGAAAGGAAATTGTTGTTGTTACCCATCACCAGGATTTTACTCCCTACCTCGGTCCCCCAGTGGACCCCTCAAATTTCCTTTCACTGCACCCAATAAGGAAAACTGATTTTCTTCTAGTTAGATACTTAGGGTCATACTATATTTAAGTATAAATGTAATTAGTATTATTGTATATTAGTATATATTAAATTTGAATAAATATACCGTATATAAATCTGAAAAAAATTATATTCTTAATATTCAAATAATAAAACTTTTGACTAATAAAAAAATGTCTTATATTATTAATAATGTTCCTTTTCCAACGACAAAAATGAAATCAAGATTTATTCATCTACTCTCTGACACACACTAAAGCCCAGGTTTTTGGAACCTTACAAAAGTAGGAGGATGTTCAAGTTGGGTTGGGCTTGGATGCCTTGGGTGGCTGGGTCGCGCGTCACGTTTTGCTTGATGCCAACGAGGTTTATTAATTTTTGGACTTTGCTAAGGAAATCCCTCATTTTGCCAAGGGCACTCCCTGTGAACAGTATAATTCTCAAAATATCTTATCAAAAGTTTTTTTTTTTTTAATTTGGCTCACTCGCAAATATGATATTATTATTTTGTTTAATTGCTCACTCGCAAATATGATATTTGCGAGAAAAGCAAGTACTCGCAAATATCATATCTGCGAGTGAGCAATTAAAAAAATAACACATTCGTTAAAACCTTTCGATGCTAATATGTTTCGGACATCTAGAAGGAAAAAAAGGGAAAAAGAACAATGAGTTCAAGATAGAATAATTTATTAATACGCGGATCCATTTTCTGATAAATATGTGAAGGCTGTTCCATTTTTTACAAATACTTATAGTTTTCTCCCAAATTTCTCAAATTATACGTGACGCTCGCAAATTAGATATTTGCGAAAGAAGGTATATTTTCGCAAATTAGTTATTTGCGAGAGTGTAAATTTTTGCACACTCGCAAAGTGGTTATTTTATTTACACTCGCAAATTAGGTATTTGCGAGTGTACAACTCGCAAATAGCTAATTTGCGAGGGATCAAAAAATTTGTACACTCGCAAATTAGGTATTTGCGAGTGTAATGGGATTTTTTTTTATGTTTTACATATATTAGGTATTTATTTTATTTTGTTTGTTTCATTGTAGTGTTATTGGAGATGGAAGACAGCAATATGTTTGATTCTAATGAGATTAACCAAACGACAGTTGTGGACTGTACAAGAGCATTCACTGCTATGGAGATATTTCCTACACGAAATGATTTATTGTGTTGGACGCGAGAGGTTGGAAAATAAAATGGATTTGTTGTTGTCATTGTGAGGTCAGAGACAGGACAAAATGACAGACGTACAAAATTAATTCTAGGTTGTGAAAGGAATGGGAAGTATAAGCTTAAAAAACATGCATCTCCTAAAGCAATTGGTACTCGAAAATGTGAGTGCATGTTCAGAATTAAAGGAATACCTTTATCGACGACTGAAGGAAAGATTGAAGGATGGATGCTGAAAGTAAGATGTCGATTACACAACCATCGGTTAGCTGAAACATTAGTGGGTCATTCTTATGTTGGTCGTTTAAGCGAAGAGGAGAAGAAACTTGTTCATGAAATGACCAAGAACAATGTCAAGGCAAAAAATATTCGGTTGACGGTTAAAGGTCGCGATAAGGAGAACCTATCTACAATTAAACACATTTACAACGAACGTCAAAAGTACCGATCATCTGAGAAAGGCCCTAGAACAGAAATGCAACGTTTGCTGAACTTAATACATCGAGATCGATATGTTTCTTGGCATAGAAGACATGACGGTTTGGACATTGTTAAAGATATATTTTGGGCACATGCAGATTCCGTCCATTTGTTGAATACATTTAACATGGTCCTTATCCTTGACAGTACCTACAAAACCAATAAATATAGGCTGCCATTACTTGAAATTGTTGGTGTTACTTCAACAGAGGTGACATTTACTATGGGATTTGCCTATATGGATTCTGAAGGGGCTGAAAACTATGTCTGGGCACTAGAGAAGTTAAGAGAATTGTTCGTGCAGATGAGTCAATTCCCCAAATTATTGTGACAGATAGAGATCTTGCTTTGATGAATGCGGTTGCAGTTGTGTTTCTAACAACTCGCAATCTTTTGTGCCAATTTCACATAGGAAAAAAATGTGTATGCAAAATGCAAAAAATTGGTATCTGATAACAAAAAGCTGGAGGTAGTCAAGGATGCATGGAACAGTGTTGTTTATTCTGCTGATGAGACTGAGTATGAGCAATGCCTGATGAGTTTTCATGAAGTATGTGCAGAGTGGCCTATATTAATTGATTCTGTGCAAAAGACTTGGTTGGATCCACACAAAGACAAATTTGTTACGGCATGGACTAACCAAGTGATACACTTGGGGAATACAACCACAAACAGATATGATCAAACTAGTGTCAAAATTGTTAATGAATCATGTTATGCTATAGCTGAAGTTGTTTTGAATGTTTGTTGATAGGGTTGAGTCTCAACATTGAAGATTGAAGAATTTGTTGCAAAACAGCAAGGGTGACATGTGTATGTGTTGGGAGACGATGAATAACATGCTTACGCTGCAACACAACGAGATAAAGATATCATTTGAGAGGAGCATAACCATGATTGAACACTCACACAACATTCGTATGCTTATCAGATTGATTGGATTCGTGTCTCGGAGTGCATTGCAACACATTGTTCATGAGTGGACCAGAGCGATGAATGTAGGTATTGATAAATCTGCATGTGGTTGTACTCTTAGAACTACACATGGTTTACCCTGTGCTTGTGAGCTGACTCATTACAGTATGACGGGTACTCCAATTCCATTGGAGGTAATCCATGTGCACTGGAGGAGATTACATTTTGGCCAACAAGAGGATCAACAACAAACAGATGAAACAGTGTCAGAAGAGGAACTTGCGCTTCAGTGGGAGGTATTGATTACCCATTTCCGCACACTTGACATTGTTGGTAAAAGGACACTATATTGTAAAGTACGAGAACTATGTTGTCCTGAGACAACTTTAATGTGCCCACCGCCCGGAATGGTGAAGACTAAGGGGGCACTCAAATCCAAGAAGACCAACACGGATGGATTTGATTGTAAACGTGACCCATCTAATTTTGAGCATGTCGATGCAATATACTCTGCCAATGAGAATAGTTCTGCGCGTTCCTCGTTGAAATCAACTGCCCAAGCAAAGAGGAGACGTTTGCCTTTCTTGAATCAATTTCTTGTGCAATTTCAGCCATACATTTCTAACATAGTTAATGGGGATAGTGATAGAAATTGTGGGTATTGTTGCATTGCAGAATTGATTGGTAGAACTAAGGATAGTTGGCATTTAATCCGTCAGGAGTTGCATAAAGAGCTTACGGAAAATGTTGATTTATATGGCCCTCTTTTCGATGTTCAATTACAAGAACTGAAGTCTTCTTTACGGGACGTGTACGGTGCATGTCACCAAAACAAGTGGATGACACTACCAGAGATGAGTCATATGATAGCAACCAAATATAGGTTGGTCCTAGTCTCTTTATCATCTGCCAGTATGACGTGCTGGACATTTTTTCCCCTTAGAGATGCACCAACTCCAAACCATCCACTCATTTGGATTGGTTTTGTCAACGGTAATCACTGGGTACAGGTAATTGATCGAATATTTTTATGTTTTTATTTTTTATGTTAAGATTAGTCGGTCATTTAATTGTATTTACGTTATTTCAGGTATTTTTGAAGGATAGTTGTCCACTGCCTACCATAGCATCACATTGGCGTGGCTTTTCCCGTCCTGAGGCTTATTCATGGCCAACGCAATATATTAGTCGATTGCAAGATTGATCTTCAATATTTCCACCGCCTAATCTTTCCCATCATGATGTATACAATCCAATAAACTTAGATGATGATTGACTAATACATCGCCGTTGTTTATTGTACCTTTATATTTATATTTTACTGTTATTTTATTTTGTATTTCTAAGTTCATTAATAATAAATAATAACAATAACAATAATAATAGTCTGCGGAGGTGTATTAATAACAACAATAACAACCAGTAAATGATGGGACCAAAATGGGCCTTTAATAATAACAATAACAATAATATTTACATAATAAAAACTAAGTGTTCGTATGAAAATGACTTACAAAAAAAATAAAACAACTCAGCGCTCCTGATCCTCCGCTATCCGAAGCACCTCCCGAAGGTAGTCACACATCTCATTTCCCTCCTGTGCGTAATCAACGACCTGATGCAGCATGGCGGCAATTCTATCCAACCTACTAACCGCATAAACATAAGCCACCTACAAATGACATAAATACACATTAACATAAGTATATTATATAGAGAAAAAAAATAGATGACGTTACGACTAGATATAATATATACAGTGTAAAAACTTATTATTCCTTACCCGAGGGACACAATCAACATGTGCATCATGTGGAGCCAGCGGAGGTGAAGTCGGTGGAGGTGGGGCCTGTGGAGGTATCAGCAGTGGATGCGATTGCCTGTAGTACCAATCCAAGTAATCTGGGGTGCACTCAGTCGAGGGATGTCGTGGTGGCTGCCGAGGAATCTCCTGCCTGAACTCGAACTGTTGCAGTACTCTCTCAGGCAGGTACGACACTATAGTGTTCCCACACCGAAGGTACCCCGAAAAGTATGCCATCGGATCGAATGGGCAATACTACCTATATGCGGCCCATGGTGCCTAGCACACGTCATCAACGGTCAGCGCATCCAATGCCTGCCTGTATGGAAGCACCCTTCCATGACCCCTCTTGCTTCTCCAGCGGTTAGCGCGTACATGCGCACCCTCGTAACCCTCAACAAGCCTCCGATCTACCACCGAAGTAGAAAAATACGCGTAGATCCAGGCCTGTCACAAATAACGAATCAGTTACGAAAACACGTTAGAGTTAAAACAATTATAAATTTAATTTTCTAATTTAATAACACACTGGTACCTAAAAGAGTGTCATGTAACCCGCTAACCCACGACACGCCAACCTAGTGGCGTCGCCAAGATAACCGTACAAGTGGCATAGGGCTAAAGCTCCCCATGACCACTGTCCCACCTGCTCCAACTCACGCAGAAGCTCGATATATTTGCAGTCGATACGAGTGCTAGTCTTATCCGTTAATAGAGTCATCCCAAGTAGCACCAGTATGAATGCCCTTGCTGCCTCGTCCATCGAACCCTCAATATTCTGTACATCATAAAGGTCCTGCAGCCAAGATAAATTGACAAATGACCACCCAGTGCACGTCACCTCCGCCCGAGCCTCCTCATAAGATACCCCCAACAACGACTGTAGAACTGATATAGCAATATCTATGTCCATGTCGGGGGTATAAACAATGCACCTCTGATCGGGATGCCCAAAATGCATGACACATCATCCAGCATGATGGTCCCACCTCCTCGAAAAACGCTGTCAGCAACAAGTTATCTACCATCAGGTAGCTGCAATACATAAGAGGAGACAGACCAGCTCGATCGACATTAGCCTGTACTGCTGGTGGTAGTGGCTGACGCTCGCCAAACCACTTCTGCCACTTTTTACCGTGCGCAAAAACCCTAAGCTGGTCCTCCTGGTCCTGCACACATAAAAATAGACGTCTTGTCATGAATTATACAAAAGTAAAAAAAAAAACCCTAAATGTTTTAAAAAGAGTAAACAATAATTACCTCTCCGTTCCACAAGCTGTAAGCTATGTGGTCCCTGAATGAAGTCAGGAGCGATATATCGGAAGGTCCTCCAGGAAATAGTCCCCCCTCTGCCCGTGCATCAATATGCATCTCGTCCTGTTGTCCCTCGTCCTCATATCCCTCGTCCTGAGGTGACTCGTACTGAGATGGCTCGTCGTCCTCGTACTGAGGTGGCTCTTACTGAGGTTGAGGTGTACGACGTCCCCCCTGCTCGGGCCAGCTCTACTATCAACCAATCTCCGACGGTGCGAAGCAGTCATAGCATCCCGCTGCTATCGTCGAGCCTCTGCTCTTGCAGCCTCAACCGCCATCCTATTGGCCTCAGCCTCAGCCTCCCTACCGGCCAACCAACCCGCTCCCTTGGTGCGCGACATCACTGAAACAAATAACAAATTAAAATCAATATTTTTAAGATAATCCTGCGAGTGAAGGAAATTTTCCTCACTCGCAATATTTGTGAGTGAGGAAAATTTTCCTTCACTCGCAAATACCATATTTGCGGGTGAAGGAAGAGGAAAATCTTCCTTCACCCGCAAATAAGGTATTTGCGAGTGAGGAAAATTTTCCTTCACTCGCAAATACTTTATTTGGGTGTGAAGGAAGAGGAAAATTTCCTTCACCCGCAAATAAGGTATTTGCGAGTGAGAAAAATTTTCCTTCCCTCGCAAATATCTTATTTACAAGTGGAAAAAAATTCCTTCACTCGCAAATAAGGCATTTGGGGGTGAAGGAAAATTTTACTCACTCGCAAATACCTTATTTGCGAGTGAGTAAAATTTTCCTTCACTCGCAAATGCCTTATTTGCGAGTGAAGGAAATCAAAAAAATATTTCGCAATTACCTAATTTGCGAGTGAAGAAGGTATTTGCGAGATTCCAGAAAAAAATTTACAACTCTCTGAATTTGGTAATCTGCGAGGGTAACAATGATATGAAATTTTTTTTTTTTGACTTTTAAAGCTTTTTTTGTTAAGGGTATTTTGGGTATTTTACTGTTCATGGGGGGGGTGCCCTTAGCAATCCCCATAATTTTTTAGTAGGTAGCTTGGGCTTAGCCCAAAGCAACTATTACACTGTTCAACATTTAATTTAAACAAAAGTGTAATTCAACTCACACACATTTACACACATAGAAATAAAAATAATACACAAAAGTATACTTAGTTGTCAAGAAAGGTCATCCCAACTTACTTGGATTGACTCGCCACAAATTGCTCACAAAGTAAATTGGATAGGATTGACTTACTTTAGTGTCAAGCTAAAAGTTGATCAACCCAGCTCAAACCCACAAAGGTTGTGGGTTAAGTGGGTTGATTCACCAAAATTTTAAAAAAAATCGGAATGTCTAAAGAAAAACCATGTTCACTATTCTTCTGGAGAAGACAAAAAGCAAAGATTATTTATAAAATAAATGATTCAACCATTTAAGACTTCATCTTTTAGGTAGTGTTTGGTGCGCAGACAGAAAAAGATGGAACATGATGGAATAAGATGTCTTGTTTTTTTTGTTCTCTTTGATTCCACCTTATTGAGTGGAACCAAAATGTTATACTTTTTTGACCTCATGCATGTGTTGTTATGTTCTTTTTATAAAACACACCAAACATAGAATAAAATCCATATATTTTGTTCTATCTCATTATGACATGTCTACCAACTAGGGGTGTTTGCATATCGATTTGGTTCGGTTTTGAGTCAAAAAGTAATTTGATCCAAAAATGGAAACATGTTGCGATTCGATTTGGATTGAATTGATTCCTACATCAAATCTGAATCAATCTAATCCGATAAAATACGGTTTGAGTTGGATTTGATGATTTGATTTTTACCAACACAATAACTAAGAAGGAAGTCTAAATAATATCAACGGATATAACATTTAACATACTAAAAATTAAAACATTATGAACTAACAAATATGATTTTTACATTTGGCAATTAAAAATAGTAAAAAAATTAATCGCATCAAACTAAAAAGTGTTATTAGAAAAATAAAAACAAACAAATAATAGTCTCACAGTGAGTCACATACTAATAATAAAAGAAATAAGTATTAAATTTTAGAGCAATGCTAGTATCAAACTCTTTAACACACACTCTTCAATACAACCTTTATTATTGAGTGAATTTCATGTGGAACCCACTAAATAAAGAGTGGAACCATGTGATTTAGTGCGTCCCACATGAAATTCACCCAATAATAGAGAGTGTGTTGAAGAGAAAGTGTTAAAAAATGTGTTGATAATATTTCTCTAAATTTTATAGATGCAATTTCGTTCGGTTTAAAAAAATAAACCGAAAATCGGTCTGATCGGATCGATTTCCAAAAATATGATCCAAAAAATCCAATAAAAATCAATTACTTTTCGTTTTCGGTTTTCGATTCTTCAAAACTCCAACCAATAGCGTGATGCCACGATTAATCTGAAGTGGTGAAGGCTTGATCGGGCACAAAACTAGTAGTGGCAGTTCTCGGATCAGGGGTCGACAATGGCAACCGCGTGCTGTGTGGTGGTGCGTTCGTTGCTTCAGACTTGGTCAGTTGGTTGCATCTAAGTACAGAACTAGTAGGCAGCAAATGATTGTTGGTTGATGGCCAGTGGTCAATGCGGTGGTCAGTGATGACAACAATGACTAGAGAGAGATCAAAGAGTGAGAGGGAGTATGTTAGCGTTTTTAATTTGGAAGAGAAAAGGGGTTATGGTAGCCTCCGACTGTGTTTTGAGTTTATAAAAAAAATCTAGTGAGTCAAACCTGAGTGAGCCATGAATTTTGTAAGTTGACTTGGCTACGATTCAAATTTCATAGGATTAAAAAAAAGTTAACACAATCCGGCTGGAATATGTGATAAGCGATGTTGGCTCACAAAATTTGGCTCACATTGATCATCTACATAAAAGATTGTAAAAGAATAATACACATGCCTTATTTGATATTTATATAATTTTCATCATTTGATTAGATTTAATTTCATCTTTTTTTTGTAAACATATATACTAATTCTCTAATTTATATTTGATGTGAGGTGATGGATTTACAGAAGATACCACGTATCATCCCAAACAGAACTAATATTACATCATTAAACAATATTTTGTTGCATGACTTTCTCACAACATTTTACCGTTAAATTATTGGTACTTATTGACATAGATTATGTTTTGGATTTCCATTTTAAATTTAAGTTTGGCCAATAGAAGTTTTTTATCTTTTCATGCTGGATGAGATATTTTTTATTGCAAACGGAAATTCAAATATGCACTTAGAAACTAAAAGAAGCGAATGAGAGTTCGGGATGGCCCACATATCTTCTTCAGAAAAAGGTTCCACAAGAACATTAATACTAATCCCTTTAATATAATGAGTGTTTCTATCGTATCCTCAATAATTTTGAGATAAAAATTATTCTATCCAATCAGAATATATCACCTCAATTAAATGCATCCTGATAGTAGGTCAAGTCAAATGAATTTTATCATCTGATTGGACTACCTAAATAGGATAAAGTACCTCAGGGATGGACCTAGACCCTTTTTGATAATAGGGAGATTTAGACCATTGATTAATTTTGTGTAAAATAAATATATTTATGTAAAAATGAATATATGAGATCCTGATCATAAATTAAGATAAATGCATAAATACAAGAGATCCTGATCGCCCAGAATACCATAGAATTCACCAATATCATGGACCACTGATTGAAACTAGTAGACCATTGTGCCCACCAATATAGGGGCTGGGAGGGGGCCAATTTCCCGTCACCCGACGAATGGGTAGGATTGATTCACGTTAGTAGAGTGACTACTGACTAGAGAGTCTCGAGAGTCACGTTGTTTAATGTTTCCCTAACTAAGGCATTCGTCCTAACGAAAAGAGAGGCCTAACACCAATGGAAGATAAAAATCAATTGACCAATGGTTTCTACTCCTATCGTTTTATTATATATGTCATATTTATAAAAAAAAATATCTCAAAATATATGTCATTTTTTATTTTTATTTTTAATATAATATAAAATATTTCCTGTCAATTTTATCCTTAATTATGTTTTTTGAATTCTGTTATATGATACATTAATCAAATATATCACTTTATTATTTTAAAAGTAAAATATTTGAGTGACTAACAGCTGTATTTTATTCTATTATCATTGTTTTGGAATACTTGTTTTTCCCCGTTGAATGTAACTTATCATTAATGATAACAGAATTTGTAAAAATAAATAAAATATAAAAAATGTTAATTTGGTAAAATTGTAGTTCACTTTCTTTCATTTATTGTTTTTTCTTAAACCGTATGATTTAACCAAGTATGACATATATAATGGGACGGATGAAATATTAAATTAGGAGTATACTGTATGTTTTTTTATCATGTGCAATCTTGCACAGATTAAGAAATCAATATATGGAGTAGAAAATTTTTATTGGAAATGACCGTTTTTCACTTTTTAAAATATTGAATTCATCATTTTCCAGGAGAAGTTTAATATCATTGATTTCTTAACATGTACGAAGTTCCATAGAGTAGAAAAATCCTACTCCCTCCGGACCTATATATAAGCAAAAAAAACTAATTTCACACGTATTAAGAAAGTTAGTTATATTAGTTTAATTGTCTTGATTTGTGTAAAAAATAAGTTATAGTTACTAAACCACCCTTTCTTGGGAGTGTATAATGCTCTTGGAAGTTGTGTCTTAAAAGTATATAATGCTCTTGAAAAAATAAAAAAACAATTAACCAAAGAGTATTTTTGAAATACTAGCATTAAATAGGGTTGATTGAGTTGACTTTTGCTTATATTTGACTCCAAAAAATTTTGATACTTTTTTGCTTATTTATAGATCCGGAGTAGTAAATTATAAAGGTTATCCTAATCATTGCATTTATGTCATTGGTTAAGGAATTAATATATAAAAAGTAATCACACCTTTTTCGCTTTTAATGTATTGAATACATCGTTTTCAATACACTTTTTTTATGTTTGATTCCTTAATCATGTCGTTTCCAAAATATAAATATGTAACATGTTTGGGAGTTTAAGATTATGAATATTCAAGATTCAGCCTATCTTATTGATCAAGAGATGTTAAAATTTAATCTAAATTAAAAATCAAAACAAAAATTAAATCGAGAAAATCAAATTGAAATTAAATGAAAATTAAATTGAAAACCTGGTTGGAAGGAAAGAATCTACCTTGAATGCCCAACAAGTTCCTCGATAGAGATTAGTCACTAGTAACGGTGATGGATACTCCATACCTATAACATGATTATAAAAAAGGGTCTTGCTAACTAATGTCCTAAGAACATTGTTTAAGGAATCAAAAAGTAGAAATTTTGCATAGAGAATTGTAACTTTTAACCTTTGAAAGAATTCTATATATTGGTTAATAAAGATCAAGATATGTTAGTTACTAAAGATTAGTTTCTACAACAGATTCAGTTTCTAAGAGGCTTCTAAATTAGCTTTGTAGTTAAGATAGTTATTTCAGTTAGCAGGTTCGTTTCTTGAGATAGGGAGGAACTATATTCCTCTATATATACATTTGTAATCCTATTTTGAGATCAATCAATTCATGAGGTTATTCAAAACTTCTCTATTCTCTATGATTAGCTGATAATATGGTATCAGAAGATTAATATTCTCCTAGCTTCCGCATCATTCTTTTCTTTTTTTCTTTCTTTCTTGCCTGCTTACTATTGCTGCCATGGCCGATCCCCAAGGTGATCCAGCTTCTAACCTGGTCATTGCACCTCACCAAGATCCATGCCAAAATCCTGGTAGTCCATACTATCTCCATCCTGGCGAAAATCCAGGATCGGTTCTTGTTGCTCCACCTCTCAACGACAACAATTATTACAATTGGAGCAAATCTATGAAGCGTGCTCTTTCTTCCAAGAACAAGCTCAAGTTTATTATTGGTGATCTTCCTCAGCCTTCTAAGTCTGATCCCCTATTCGAACCATGGGAACGCTGCAACAACATGGTTCTTTCATGGCTTACACGCACTCTTTCTCCCCACATTTCGCAGAGCACCATCTGCATCGACACTGCTCGGGAGCTATGAAAAGATCTTCAAGAACGATTCACAAAGGGTAATCATTTTCGTATGTCCAATCTACTTCAGGAATTAGACTCTATTAAACAAGGTGATCGTTCTCTTTCCTCCTATTTCACTGATATTAAAATCTTGTGGGATGAACTAGAGCACCTCCGACCCACACCTACATGTGTTTGTTCTGTTACTTGCACTTGTAGTCTCAGCAAATCTGTTAAACTCTATAAAGAACAAGAATATGTCATTTGCTTTATTAAAGGTCTTAATGACACTTACAATCATGTGCGCACCCAATTACTTCTCATGGATCCTTTACCCTCCATCAACAAGGCCTTTTCTTTGGTCATACAACAAGAAACACCACCACCACAATCTTCTGTTGAGTCTACTGCCTTTTCTGTTAGAAACTCCATCAGTTATACCCAAGGTAAAGGGTCAACTTCTCAAGGCAGGGGTCGCGACAGAGCAAGTTCCAGACCACAAATGTTATGCACTCACTGCAACCGCAATAATCATACTATTGAGAATTGCTACTTTAAACATGGGTTTCCCCCAGGTTACAGGCAACCAAGTTTCAACCGATTCTATTGCTCTTGGACAAAAGACCCCTCAGTCCACTTCACAATCTTCCATTGATCAGTCTTTCCAATTGTCTAAAGATGACTATCAACACCTGCTCCATCTTCTACATTCTTCCAAGTCAGATATCAAAACATCAAACAATGAGTTCCTTGCTCATGTTGTTTCAAGCATGACCAAGTCAGGTATTACTCCTGCATCTGCATCTCATTCTATTTGGATCCTAGATTCAGGAGCATCTGACCACGTATGTCCTTTTATCAATTCTTTTTCCAAAATAATTCATATCAAACCTGTTTCAGTACAATTTCCTAATGGTAGCACCTTTTTTGCACATTTTTCGGGCACAATTCATTTTTCACCTACACTATACCTTACTAATGTGCTCTTTATTCTTGAATTCAAATTTAACTTGATTTCTATTTCTAAACTAACTCAAAATCTCAATTGTAAATTGAGTTTCTCACCTAACTATTGTGCTATTCAGGATCAGCTTACCCAGAGGATGATTGGGCATGTGGAGCTTCATAACAACCTCTACATTCTCAATCAATCTCCTTAACCTACTGCCTGCAATTTTTTGGGGCCTCCTGCCACTATTTCTTTTTCTGCACCACCTGTTGCTAATTCTGTTTCCCCTACCACTGCATTATCTTTAGACAATTTTGATGTATGGCACTATAGATTAGGTCATCCCTCCAATAATGTTTTGAAACATCTCTGTAATCTTTTTCCTTATGTTACACATAATAAAAATCGGGTTTGTGATTGTTGTCATTATGCTAAACAATGTAAATTGCCTTTTCCCAATAGCACCCACACCACAGATCATCCTTTTACTCACTTGCATATGGACATTTAGTGACCTATTGGTATTGCATCTATCCAAGGACATAGATATTCTTTAACTATTGTGGATGATCACAGTCGATTTACTTGGATCTTTCCCATGAAAACCAAATCTGAAACTAGGCAATGCATCTCTGATTTTCTCAAGCTGATCTTTACACAATTTTCTGCTTCAGTAAAAATAATTAGAACTGATAATGGTATTGAGTTTAACATGCCTCTCTTCTATTCCTCTTTGGGCATCATTCATCAAACATCTTGTGTAGAGACACCTCAGCAGAATTCAGTTGTTGAAAGGAAACATCGACACCTCTTAAATGTAACTAGAGCATTGCTTTTTCAATCCCAACTCCCCAAATGTTTCTGGTCTTATGCTTTATGTCATGCCGTTTATCTTATTAATCGGCTCCCTACACCTGTTCTTAACAATAAATCTCCATATGAACTTGTATATCACTCATCGCCAACTTTTCTTGATTTAAAAGTATTTGGCTTCCTGACCTATGCACTTACTCTAACTCAAAACAGAACCAAGTTAGACCCTAGAGCAAGAAAATGCTTATTTCTTGGTTACAAAACTGGTACTAAGGGGTATCTTTTATTTGATTTACATACTCGTGCAACTTTTATTTCTAGGCATGCCCTTTTTTTATGAATCTATTTTTCATTATGCATCTAACCTTATTAGTCCTGCCGCCACATCACATCATGGTTTTCAAGATGATTCTCTACCATTTCTTTTTGACATGCCTGCTGTGTCTCCTAATCCACCCCTACTTGACATTCCTGCCACACATCAGCCGGAACAACTTGCCACAGAACCAGTTTTATAGCCTGCTGAACCTTCTTTAAGGAGATTTGACAGAGTCATATCACAACCTACCTATCTTAAGGATTTTCACTGCAACAGTATTGTCAATACCTCGACTTCTTCTACAACTTTATATCCTCTTTCTCATGTATTATCTTACAGCAATATTTCACCTACACACCTCCATTTTCTTTCCTCCATTACTGCACATACTGAACCTTCTACCTATCAACAAGCCTCCACTTAATCGCATTGGATTCAAGCCATGCACTCTGAATTGGATGCTCTCCAACATAATGCAACTTGGATCATTACTGACTTGCCTCCAGGTAAGAAACCTATTGGTTGGAAGTGGGTGTACAAAATAAAATATCAAGCTAATGGAACCATAGAAAGGTATAAGGCTCGCTTAGTAGCCAAAGGGTTTACTCAAATAGAAGGTATTGACTACTTTGACACTTTTTCTCCGGTAGCTAAGTTAACTACCATTAGACTTCTTCTTGCCATTACATCTTCTCAAAATTGGCATTTACACCAACTTGATGTTCATAATGCATTCTTGCATGGTCATTTGGATGAGGAGGTATACATGCAGTTACCTCCTGGCATCACTTCTAATAAGCCTCATCAAGTATGCAAATTATTAAAATCCATATATGGTTTGAAACAATCAAGTAGACAGTGGTTTGCTAGACTATCTACTTCCTTAATTTCCAAAGGTTATTTACAATCCTCCTCTGACCATTCCTTATTTACTAAGCACACAACTACCTCTTTCACCACTATTTTGGTGTACGTAGATGATTTGATAATTTCAGGTAATAACTTGCACGAAATCAGTGCCATCAAATCTTATCTTCATGCAACTTTTCGGATCAAAGATCTTGGCTATTTGAAATACTTTCTTGGTCTAAAAATCGCACGTTCAAAGGCTGGCATACATCTCTCTCAACGAAAATATGCCCTTGAAATACTTGCTGATAGTGGTTTACTTGCTGTAAACTAGCATCCACTCCCATGCACAAAGGCACTAAACTCACAAAGGATGGAGGCACTATTTTGTCAAATCCAGAACCCTACCGAAGACTTATTGGCAAATTGATCTACCTTGCCACAACAAGACCTGATCTTAGCTATGCTGTTCAACAGCTAAGTCAGTTTATGTCTTCCCCGACTACTCTTCATCATGATGCAGCAATTCGAGTGTTAAAATACATTAAGTCTTCTCCAGCACAAGGCTTGTTCTTTCCTTCTTCTTCTTCTCTTCAGTTGAAGGCTTTTAGTGACTCGGATTGGGCAAGCTGCCCCGACACAAGACGTTCGGTTACTAGCTATTGTATCTTCCTTGGTGATTCTTTAATCTCTTGGAAGTCAAAGAAACAGCCCACGGTTTCATGATCTTCAACTGAGGCTGAATATAGAGCCCTTGCTTCAACAGTATGTGAGCTGCAGTGGTTGACATTTCTCCTCAATGATTTGAAGCTTCCATTTATTTCTCCTTCACTCTTGTACTGTGACAGCCAGTCAGCAAGACATATAGCAGCTAACTCCTCCTTCCACGAATGAACAAAACATATCGAGCTGGATTGCCATTTGGTTCGAGAAAAGTTGCAACAAAAAACTTTTCCAGCTGCTGCCTGTCTCTACTCACAATCAGCTAGCTGATGTCTTGACCAAGCCTTTAGATTCTTCTATTTTTCATTCTTTTATCAGCAAGCTGGGAGTACAAAACATATACTCTTCAGCTTGTGAGGGGGTATTGGTTAATAAAGATCAAGATATGTTAGTTACTAAAGGTTAGTTTCTACAACAGATTCAGTTTCTAAGATGCTTCTAAATTAGCTTTTTAGTTAAGATAGTTATTTCAGTTAGCAGGTTAGTTTCTTGAGAGAGGGAGGAACTATATTCCTCTCTATATACATTTGTAATCCTATTTTGAGATCAATCAATTCATGAGGTTATTCAAAACTTCTCTATTCTCTGTGATTAGCTGATAATACTATACACCATTTCTCAATACATAATTTCTATCTTTATTTCCTTAATCAATGCCCTTAGGACACTAATTAGCATTTTCCAAAAATTCGAAAAAACTTGGTTACTATTTGTTTGACTTTTTTTTCTTTGAAACAAATTGAATTAGATTAGATGGATTTTTAGTTCTGATTCTTGAAATCAATTTAGTTTAATTCAATCCAAACATTTTATATTTATTAATATGAGAAGAGATTCTTTGATATCTAAGTGTCAAACTTAATATTTACACTTACTATTGATGAGTGTTTGTGGTCGAGACCCCCAGCAGGTTTCTTGAAATGCAATATAGACACAGCATTCCCCCCAAGCATGAATGTAACTGGTATAGGTATGTGTCCAAGGGAAGAGTCCAAATTCATTTATGCTAGAACTAGCTGGCTCACTTCTAAGGTAGCTGTTAAAGAAGGTGAAGCCAAGGGTCTTCTTCAATCTCTCAGATGGGTAGATTCGCTCCAGCTTCATCATGTTATTTTTGAGTTAGATTCTTTTTTTTATTTTTTGACTAAATTTTGAGTTAGATTCTTAACCGGTGATGTAACATCCCGATTTTTCGTGCTTTCTAAGAACGATAAACTCAATTAACGAGTTTATATTTTTTATCTATGCTTTATAAAATGATTTCGGAAAAACTAAAATCATATTCATGCTTGATATAATCGTAGGATCCTACGGTTAAGTTTTGAGCCGAAAACTCAAACGGAGCCCGATCTATGTTTCACGGATGATAGTGTTTTACTACTATCAAGACCTAATCTTGACTAACGGACGAGACCATTAGTCTTAGAATTCAATCCTCTATCTTTTTGCTAAAATGTGTCCTGACGTCCGAAAATAAAAATAATATATTATATTCGGACCAATAATCGAGCTGGGAGACGATTGGAGCGGTATAAGGGTTTTACGAGACCCACGAGCGGATAATCTTCATGTCAAGACTGTGTCAAGCCATTTGAGGACTCGTGCCAGTGTCGGGATGATTCCTAAATATCGGGACGTGAAATGACCAAATTGCCCTTGGTCTTTCTTTCTACTAATTACTTTTTTTTTACCTTACTTAACTATTAAGTAAACTTTAGAAAATATCTCACATTTCACTTATCCTCACCCACTCACTCACTCGGCCATCCTCACCCAAAAACCTCATCCTCACATTTCTCTCTTTCTCTCTTTTTCCCTCCATAGAAACTCCATTTTTGGAGCTTAAGAACTTGAGATTTTGTGAAGCAACTTCACTAGTTTTTGAAGGAGAATCTCTTAGGAGGTATCTAGTCTTCTCTATCTCTCTCAATCTCTCCTTTCTCTCCTCTAAAAATCCTTTTCATGGAAGTTACGGTTTTTGCCCCTAAACTTCAAAAATCCATGAAAAATTGTAGAATCATCCTTTTAATACCAAACCAATTTCTTTGGCCTAGGTTCATGACATACTTCCATGATCCAAGAGCTTAGAGCCAAGAAATCTCTCTAGCCTATTTTACCAATGAGAGGCCGAGACCCCCTTGAGTGAAGGGTAGTGTTTTTGGTTGGTTCTTGATGTTTTGAGTTGGTATCTAGGGTTATCTCACTTAGTTAGGGAGGTATCCAAGAGATGAGAATTTTTGGAGCTCTCTACCTATTTTTAAGGTCAAAGGGCCGAACCCTTGGGGTAATGAAATAGGAGAAATCTTTGTATTTTTGAGTTAATACCTTGATTGATTGTATGTGTGTAGTGATTGGAAGATAGTCCAGCAAGGTTTCGGATCAATCGGGCGACTACTGCTTACCCTTGGAACTTCAAGAGGTAAGGGGATAAACCTAAAGAGTTAGAAATCCGACAACTATATGCTGCATTGGTGCGTTTTTAATGTAAATAAATGTCTGTATCTAATTATTGGTGGAGTGTTTTATTTACTACTATTGATTTGCTTATGCATGATATAACTCTTGATGTATGTGGATACATGGTATAACTTTTGAATAAATGTATGGATGTATCGTGTGCCCTGCTATGGGATTTAAGGTATCAAAGGACCTAATATCGATTATGATCCGATATCGTGTTACATAAAAAACTATAAAAGCTTGAGATGTGGAATGGAGAAAAATAATAATATTTTATTGTTTTTCAATTTAATTTAAGAGAAAATAATTAATTATCTCTTTAGGAATAAAATAATAAATAGCTGCTTTTAAGGAAAAGTTAACTTAAAATGGACAATTGTGGAAAATGTGTTTTTAATAACGAAAAATGAAGTTTTGAGATAAATAGTGTTTTAGAAAACTTTATTAGTTTTTAAATTAATAAAGTTAACCGTTTGAGCAAAAGCATTTTGAGAAATGTGATTTTCAAGTTATTTGGTTTTATCCAAGAAAAAGGGTTTTTATAAGCTGTATTTCAAGGTTTGTGTTTTACCGAAAAACGACGAAAAGAAAAGAAATGGTCTTTAGATCAAGTTTTGTTTTATGGAAAATCGATCCCGAGGACTTTGTGTAAGTGTCGGAGATTTGGGTTTTGGTTTTTGAGTTTTCGAGAAAAAGTGATTTTTAAGCTTAAAAACTAGAAACCGAGACGTTGGGGTTCTAGGGTTCTGCAGAAACACGTGGATCAAGGATCCGTGTTAGTTGTGGTCCTATCGGCTTAGGGACGATCTTTGTGGTCCTATAAGCTTGAAGATGTTTTTATGCTCTTGAATCCAAAATTCTAAACTGGTGCATCGGTTAGGGATGTTTGGGTTCGAGCTGTTTTGGACTAGATGTCCTGTTTTGAGAAAAATGTTTTTGAGGCTTAAAGAGTCTAAGACATTATGGTGGTTGTTAGCGTTGATGCTACAACGAGAAAATATTGATGCGACAAAGATCAATTATCGAAAACTAAATAGTTTTCTCATGCATTTTATGTAGGGCAGACGTGCCGTGAAACGGGGGACCTTGATGGCAAGGAGAATCTGAGATGACTTATTGTCATTATGTAACATTGTGCCTTGATGGACAATGATATCATATGTGCCATGTGAGAGCGTATTGTGCCCAGTGAAGAGGACAATATAGTATGACTTATACATCGTGAGTACCACTGACATGCGCGCCCATGTATTATTTCCTGGGAGGTTACGTGCTCACGTTTTGCCGAATTTTAATTCTGGCGTTTGTCATTGTGGCCTGCGGGGCAATGACGTTGAGTCTGATCAACTCGTTGTTTTTATGGTGATGAGATTTCCGGAAATCTAGAATTGAATATTAGTGAGATATATGGTAGTGTTCATGCATACGTTTAAAGAATAACAGTGATTATGAGGTACGAAACCCTTGTGTTTTACTGTTAGTACATGGATATATATGTTGTACTATGTGATGCATGATAATGATTAGTGAGATATACTGTATGAATCTGCTGTTTGTGTTTGGGCATGTAGTTGTCATTTTTGGATTCATATATTGGTTTCTCACCCTTGCATTTTTTTTCTCGACTGGTCTGTTCTTTTGGTATATATATTATATCATGTTTATAGATGGAGCCGACACCAGAGCAGCTAGCCTATTCGGGGGTACGCTCCCTAGTTTTTTATCAGAGGGAAGACTCGGCTGCGTGGGTCATTCATCTTGGAGCTCAGAGCGCAGCATACAGCGGACTGATCTGCACCCTGAGAGGGACGGTAGAAGTGGGACCTCAGGAGAGGACCCATACCGTGGAGACAATCCAGATACCTCTGCTGCCCATCCGGATGCTGTGCAGGCTCTTATGCATCAGGGACTGTTTGAGCATCCTGTCCTAGCTGCACAGCCCTGCAACAGCAGCCACCACAGGCACCTCCCCCGCCTTTTGTGTTGGTGGTGGGCGAGCAGGTAGTGGATGGGGAGGAAGACCCTGAGGAGGATCCTCAGGAAGTTCCGGAGTACCAACCGTTGGACACTCCTGAGCCCTAAACCGAGGAGAACGGACACGTAGGTTCCTCTCCTGACTCTAGTATTAGACCTTCCTTCGGAGGATTGTCCAATGGGTTTCATTAGATGTTGACTAGCTTAGAGTGTAGACTCTTTCTTTTGAGGTAGCGATTTTTGGGTAGTCTGTTAGCGGCTACTAATGGCCATGGGTTTTAGTGATATGGTTCCAGACTATCTCTACCTAGTTTTTAGCGTTTTAGCATTTCCTTTCTAGTTTCTTTTGTAAAGGGACATGTTGTCCATAGTTCTTTGTGTAGGACTAGTTGGTGATGCACATATATATATATATATATATATATATATATATATATATATATATATATATATATATAAGTATTGTTATTATTTCTGAGTTGTTGTTATTTATGGTTATTAAATAAAAAAAAATTTATCACGATTTTCAGGACTTAATAAGATATATTAAATAATTTGCTTTCCGAAAGTAAAACCAGCAAGTTTTATTTAGGTGTTTTGGGTTACAAATGTGGTACTAGATTGAGGGTGTCACAGGTGGTTAATAGGATGAGGAGTGCTAGCAACACACTCTCCAACACTCTCTTTCCAACACACTCTCCTATTGGTTGAAATTCATATGGGTCCCACTAATTTATGTAGGTCCCACTTGAATTTTGTAGGACCCACATGAATTTCAACCAATAGAAGAGAGAGAGTTGAAAAAAGAGTGTTAGAGAGTGTGTTGTTAGCATTTTTCTAATCGGATTATAGCTTCAAAGGAAGATATCTCTGAGTTTGGAGCAATTATCCAAGATTGTAGGAATTTTCTAGCTTTTAAACCAAACTTTATTGTGAAGTTTGTTAAGAGACAAGCGAGTGTAGTTGCTCATACCTTGTTAGGGTGGATACTTATTGGCCTAGTCTCCATGTTTTTGAGCTGTTACTAACTTGTATCACTGATTCTCTTTTAAGTGATATGATATGAGGTTATTTTTGTCAAAAAAAAACTTAATATTTACATCAAATTGTATTGGTTCATTTTAATTACATCTAAAGAGTGATTTCATTAAAAAATAAGACAATTATCATGTGTAATGTTGTTAAAGCCGGACCAGAAAACAAATCGGAAAATATTTCGGCTCAGGTTCAATCGATTCAACTAGATGGTCTAACTAGAAGATGTATAATATAAATTCTTGTTATAAGTTATACCATGCAATACTAATAAAATATAATAATAATTAAAAGTTAAAACGATAAACTAAAAACGGAACTTGTCATCTCTATAATATAATAATATTATTATAAAGTTTATAACTTTATATGTTTTAACTTTTATGCTTTGTTTGGTTGCATAGAAGAAAGTAAGAGGAGAGAAAGAAAGTGCGGAGAAAGAAATATGTGAGAAAGAAAGGAGATTTTTATATTGTTTGGTATGAGACAATGAGGAAAGAAAAAGAATAGAAAGAGTTGTTTTCTCCTCTCCCTCTTTTGTTTGGTTGGATAGAAAAGGAAAAGAGAGCAATGATATTATTTTTAAAATTACAAAAATGCCCCTAAAATAAAGAGAAGAGAAAGAAATTTTGTTTTTAGAGGTATAGATGGAAATACACATCTATCTTCCTTTTTTATCTCCTATTTCTACTCATACTTGGAGATAAACAAAAAGTGGTGGGATGCACTAGTTTTTCCTTCTCTCCTGTCCTTTTATCCACTCTACCAAATGGGAGAAAGCCTTCATTTCTCTTCTTTTTCTCTCGTCCATCTTTCTTTCTTCTCTTTTTCTCTTGTACCAAATAGAGTGTTAAGTAACTTTGTGAGGATTAAGGAGTCTGGATGTATTCTCAGTTTCTCACCATTTTGTAATTCAACTACTCAAGGCAAGTGCGTGAAGATCGAGGAGGCGAACGAGTGCCTGACGGTACATGAATGAACTCATGAAGATCGTGAACGGCAGTGTAGGGACAACGACGAAGGGATGGGCCGGACAACCAGACGGAGCAAGAACTTCTAATGTTTTGCATTGCTGCAGTTATGAAGGAATGAATACTAGATTTGGAATAGAGAATTAGTCAGTCGATTAAGTTTTCTTTTACACTTTTTCAATTTTTTTTCAATTTTAAAATTTTAATTATTTGTATAGGAAACCAGTTAGATCCAGATTTAACCCGATCGAACCGAGGTTTTGACCTGTTTAAAGCAGTCTGACTGTAGAAATAGTTTTGATCCTTGAATAAAGCGAGTCAAAAAGTTGGTCCCCGATTCAACCAATTCGATCTGTCGATCTAGTTTTCATAACCTTGATCACATGGCTCTCCTTTCTCAACCCGTAGTTCTCTATCTTCTTATCTTTCACGTTGTCGTCAAACCCGTCTCGTCTATATTACAATTGCAGTTTGTTTCTATTGCTTTAGGCATAATTATGAATCCAACTGTTTGTGTGACAAACTTTTCATTTCTCAGGGTGGAAAAGTTAACAAAAGGAAAATAAATCAATCCACTCATGTTTTAGAAAAAAATGACGTGAATTTACATGTGAAGAATGCCATCAAAGGTTGAATGATGAAATGATTTCGTGTGTGTAAAGCAGTGTCAAATCCCAAATAATAGTAAGAATAGTTAGGGTTTGTAAACCATTTTTTTTTAAAAAAAGGTGAAAATAGAAGTGCAACTATGTCATAATTAGGATGTTTTGAAGTTTCAGTGCAAACCAGGTATTTTTAATCAAAACGGTGCAATTTGTGGGAGATTTTACCGATTTTGTGCAGATGAAAATGTAATTATCAAACTAGATCAAGTTGTGGATGTCAATCACAACTTGTCTTTTTTTTTTTTTATTTAATTAAAAAAAACTCGATATCACAATTGTCATTTGCCACTTGTAGTTTTTTTTTTTTTTCAAAAAGAGGGAAGCCATTATTTTTATACGCGTCTGCCTATTTTCTATTTATTTATTTTTTAAACATGGAAGTGCACTTTCTATCTGCCACTTCCTATTAAAAAAAAGTGAAAGTCACAATTGCTGATTGAAAAAATAAGGAAGTCACTGATTGCCCGTACAACTTTCATTTGTTAAAAAAAATATGTTTTCTTGCAGGTCGTGAATTCAATAAGCAACTTGCTAATTTTCTTTTTTAAAAAAATACAAGTCGTAAATGGCAAATACGACTTTTAGTATTTTTATGAAAAAAATAAAAGAAAAGGTAATTCGTGGTTGGCATCCAAAACTTACCCTAGTTTGATAATTACTTTTCGTTCTACACCATTTCCATGAAATCCCCATAAGTTACGCGATTTTGGTAAAAAAAACAAAAACCCGTGATAGAGAAGACCCATTTATTCAATTTATTTCAAATAAATAAAAGGAATAGGAAATCCAAACTAGTGACTAGGAACTTTATTCTGGTAGTGAGAGTCTGAGTCATTGTTAAAGGCGGCATGAGTGGGATGAAGGCGGCACAAGTGGCTTCTCTACTCCCCCCGCTCAGAATCACAGTGGAAAGAAGAAATCACCCGATAATTATGTGATTTTTTTAAAGGATGGAACTTGTTGCAATTGAATAGGTGCTTATATATGATATTGTTTTTCAATTAGAAGAATATATGTGTAACAATTCATCAATAAAAATATAACATATGTAACCGCTATTATACATGTCTTATTCTTTTTAAAAAACAACACCATAAGGATACAAAAAATCATACCTAAATTTCGTCCTTTTTTTGAATCACACTACCTTAGGCTTTAATGTAATTAAAAGGACCAAATGAGATTTGATGTATGTATTAAGAGCCTCTTTTGTAAAACTAGGGAATGATAGATAAGTTAGCTGATAGAGGATGAGTTTATAGTGGATAACGGATGAGATAGCTGATAGCGGATAGCAGATAAGTTAGCTTATTGGTGTGGAAGTGTTTGATAAAACTAGCAGTTGAACTAACTGATAAATATAAAATGACATAAAAGGACATGTGTCTATACCTTTTTATATAAATGTTGTTTATATGTAAAAAAAAAATTATATATACGTTAATATTATAATGATGAATGTTATTATTATATAAAAAAAAATGTTGATACATTATTATATATATAAAATATATATAAATGGTAATCTTATAATAATTATATACATTATTATATAAAAAAATTATATACCGATTTATAATACGTTATATTATCATATAAAATTTTATTATTATATATATGTTATTATACATTATATTATTCTGCACCAAAACAAATCCATTATCCATAAAACTCAACAATCCATCAAGAAATCAAATAAATTTTTAAAAAATAAAATCAAAACCATTCATTTGCACTAAACCATAAGCATGAACAAAAGAAAGCAATCCATAAATTATGAAAGCAAGTATAGGAGCGAAAGAAAGCAACACCAAGAAACCATATACAAGAGGAATGAAAAAAAGAAACACCAAACAAAAGAAAGCAGTGCAACGAAGAGCAATGACAATGGCGTGCGTGTGACACCCACTACCCCGCATATAATAAAACATGAATAAAATCATACATGTCTTTTAAAAAAATATAACAATTAAAATAAAAACATATCCTCAAGGGTAATGTGCATCACATCATCTATAACGTAAAACATAGGAATCTGAAATAATCAAAATCCTTTAAAAACAAACTGCGGAAAACATAAATAATAAATATAACCCAAGTCCCGATGTCACATATCAGAGCTGGTATACATATACCGATAATACATCGGAATAAAATCGAATAACATAAATCATAAATCCTAACTACTGAGAGAGATCTCCTCGGGATTACCCCTCGTCAGCATGCTCACCCTCCTCTGCATATACCACAACATATGCACAAGAATAACAAAGAGAGGGGTAAGAAACACAATCATGAATATATGTAAACGGAATGAAATAGTAATTAAGATGGCATACAACATACATCAATCAACACAGATATAATCAATATATATCAAGGATGCATGTCAATGCGAATGCAACATCACTACTCCGTATGCATGTGGCCAACAACTCTAACTCTGGAAAGACGATTAGGAGTACATGTCCGGTTATCAACGTGGATGATATGCCAGACCATGGGCCATCCCCGAACACTCTCACTAATCCTGATAACGTATAGTGGCTAGTCAGGGTACTCAAGCTTATTCTTTAGGTCACTCCGACAATAGGTAGCTAGCCCATGTCACCTGGAACTTCCATACCCAACGTACCCGCAAGGCCGGGATAACACCCATCATGGCCTCCACTATCGCGATTCATCGTTTGCTTTCCACCCAACATATCAACGTCAACGTATGATGCATGCTATGCTCAACAACATGCAAACACATGTCCAACCATCCACCATTATAATCAATCACATTGATTATCAACAATGACCATCAATCAACTAGGCGCTAACCATCGTTATTGCCTTTATCAACATTGCCAATATTATCATCATAATCAATCACATTGATTATCAATAATGACCATCAACGATGATCATCAAACAACTAGGCGCTAACCATCATTATTGCCTTTATCAACATTGCCAATATTATCATATCATCATTATTAATATTAACGTTCTTTTCTATACTATCAACCTTGAATTGTGATCTCACAGTCATTTTTTCATTACCCTATTTATTTCTTCTTCACAACAGAATCTGGGTGAGAAACCCAGATTCGCTAGGCGAATCGTGGCTCGCGAGGCGAGCCCGAGAGTTCCTAAACAGGTTCCCAGATTCGCTAGGCGAATCCTGGCTCGCGAGGCGAGCCCGAGAGCCCTAATATTTGGTTCTCTCACTCGCCTCGCGGATTACAATCCGCTAGGTGAATCACGTCAGACCACGAATGGTCTCTCTGTCTCACCTCGCGAATGGATATTCGCCAGGCGAATCATGACAGATGTGGGAATCTTAAGAATTTCTCTAAGTTATCCCTATGCCTATCATCCCATCTCTCAAGAATCATCCCTATGGGTTTCCAAAACTAATCCAATATTATCAATCTTACCTCTCATAACAACTCATTCATTATGGGGTGCCAAACGTCCCTAAGCTATGTTCTTTCACTAATCCTATTTTCTTCATCGTAACGCACATCATCATCAAGTCATCATTATCATTGCACATCATAATATTTGAATCATATCATCAAGAAACACCCATAATCATAATCATAGAACCATAAACATGTATATTTATACAATATTCACATAGGCATATACATGGCATATACATAACATACACATAATTACACTCATAGCATATACATAGGCATTTACAATGCATATAGACAAACATATAGTGGTCATGGGTTAACCCCTTCATCTTAACCTATCCCAAAACCCACATACTCATGATCTATTTCTTCCCCCCCATACCTGGTATGACGCTCACAATGAACAAAGGAAGAGAAAACGGTCTGGAAAGATTGCGTCTCACGAACACTCGATCTCAAGACACTTGATTTCACGATCACAGTCCCAAAAGGTTCAAGAGCAGCAACAAGGAAGAGGGATTATGATGGCAGTGATGCTCCTCAAGCGAATGCGACGAAGAACGATTAACAAAAGTGAAGTCTCCTTCAAGAATCCTTGGGAAGAGTTTAGGAATCCTTGTCTAGAGAGAATGAGGCAGTTTCTAATAGCATTTCGACTTAGAAAATAGGTTTAGGTCGAGTCTTATGGTATAAATATGAGTTAGGGTCATTATGGGCTGATTAGAAGCCCAAAAACACGATTCTGCTGCGCGCAGATTCGCTACGCGAATACATTTTCGCTAGGCGAACCAGAGAGCTGCAAGAATCTGTCTGCCATATTCGCTAGGCAAAGTTCTTTCGCTACGCGAAAATATAGAAGCCGAATTTGGCCTTAACACTTGAAATAAGACTTGTAGATAATTCTCTAAGATTTCCAACGCATCCAAGATCACCTCAATTGGATGTCTAGAACTCAAGATATGAACAAAACCGTAAAACAGGTTTCTTGGACTTGAATGCATTGACCATTCCTTAAGGCTAAACTACCCCAACTATGAACTTGGACATCAAGAACAATCATAAACAACATATATATAACATATACAAGCAAATATTAACACATATAAACATAGTGGGAAAAAAAAACAGGGTGTTATAGTGCGTGTGGCGAGAATTAACCCACATCATTTTAATATTTTATTATTATCATTGTATTATATTGAAGAGGGTAAAGTTGGAATTAAATTAAGATAATAAGGATAAAAGAGAGAGAGATATGACGCTATAAGATCAAATGCTACTTCATGTAGCTTCTGGAAGAAACGTTATAAGTTCGTAAAAAAATGCTATAAGCCAGTGACAAATGTGCTTATCAAACATGGCTCCTAATTCATCCACTATAAGCTATCCGCTATAAACTAGCGGATGAGACTTGCCAAACAGGATGGATGGATCCAGAAATTTTGACTAACAGTGTAACACCCCTATTTTCACGCTTTCTAAGACCAGTAAACTATATAAATGAGTTTATATTTTTATCTATGTTTTAGAAGATGATTTTGGAAAAACTAAAATCATATTCTTGCTCCATATGATCGTATGAGCCTACGATTAAGTTTTGGGCCGAAAACTCAAACGGAGCCCGGTCTACGTTTTCATGGATAGTAGTGTTTCACTACTATACAGACCTAATTTTGACTACGGTCAGAATCACTAGTCTTAGAATTCGATCCTCTACATATTTGCTAAAATCCGTCCTAACGTTCAAAAGTAAAAATAATATATTATATTCGAGCCAATAATTGAACCGGGAGACGATTGGAGCCGTATAAGGGTTTCACGGGACCCGCGAACGGATAATCTTGATGTCAAGTCAGTGTCAAGTCATCTAGGGACTCGTGCCAGTGTCATGATGGATTTCAAAATATCTGGACATGAAATGACCAAATTGCCCTTGGTTTTATGCAAAATTGCCAAAAATACCCTTCTAACTAATTACAAGTTTGCCATTCTTGTAAAAATATCTAAATTCACTCTCACCTCACATAGGCCATACGGCCCACTCATCTTCACCCCCATCCTCACTTTTCTCTCTTTCTTTCTTATTTCTTCATCTTTTTCCATTGTTGAAAAGCTTGGAAACCTTGAGTTTTTGAGTGATTCAAGCTTGATTCTTTGAAGGAAGTTCATCTAGGAGGTATGGACTCTCTACCATCTCTCTCAATCTGTCCTTTCTCTCTTCAAAATTTCATTTTCATGGAAGTTAGGCTTTTTACCCATAAACTTCAAAAATCCATGAAAAATTGTAGAAAAATCCTTTTAATACCAAATCAATTTCTTTGGTCTAGGTTCATGACATCCTTCCATGATCCAAGAGCTTGGAGCCAAGAAATGCCTCTAATCTATATGGGTATTAAGGGGCCGAAACTCTCACATAGTGGGGGAGATGGTTTTTGGTTGGATTTTGATGTTTTGAGTTTGTATCTAGGGTTATATTACTTAGTTAGGATAGTGTCCAAGAGATGAGAATTTTTGGAGCTCCCTAGCTATTTTTAATATCATAGGGCCGGACCCTAGAGGTAGAGAAATAGGAAAAATCTTTGTGTTTTGTGTTAATGCATTGATTGATTGTATGTATGTAGTAATCGGCTAATAATCGGGCGAGAGATCGAGCGAAGTTTCGGATCGATCGGGAGGTTGCACTTACTTTGGGAACTCCAAGAGGTAAGGGGTGATAACCTGAGGAATTCCAAATTCCGACAGCTGTATGCTGTATTTGTGTATCTGGAGTGTAATTAATTATCTATGTTTGATTGGTTGTGGAGTATTTTAAATTACTGATGATAATTTTTTATGCATGATATACCTGCTTATATGTGAATGTATGGTATATTATTGGAATAAATGTATGGATGTATAATGTGCCCTGGTATGGGGAGTATTGCATTAATGGACCTAATACCGATTAGAATCCGAGATCGTGTAACATAAAAGCTTTAAAAAACTTGAGATGTGAAATGGAGAAAAATAATAATATTAAATTGTTTTTCAAGCAATTTTAAGAGAAAAAGAAATTAATTGGCTTTTTGGAATAAAATAATAATATATATTTGCTTTTAAGAATAAGTTGACTTAAAGGGCAAATTAGTGAAAATTTGTCTTTATTGAAGAAAAATGAAGTTTTTAGGATGAATAGTATTTTTGGAAACTTTATTGGGTTTTTAAAATAATAAAGTGTTCCTTCTTGAGTAAAAGTGATTTTGGGAAAAAGTTGTTTTAAAATAAGTGATTATATCTAAGAAAAAGGGTTTTTATAAACCGTATTTCAAAGTTTGAGTTTTACCGAAAAACGATAAAAAGAAAAGAAAGGGTCTTTAGACCAAGTTTTGTTTTATGGAAAACCGATCCCGATGACTTTGTGTAAGTCTCGGAGATTTGGGTTTTAGTTTTTGAGTTTTCAAGGAAAATATGGTTTTTGGTCTTGGAACCTAGAAACCGAGACGTTAGGATTTTAGGGTTCTGCAAAAACACATGGATCAAGGATCCGTGTTAGTGTGTTGGTCATGCCGGCTTGTGGACAATCTTTATGATCCTGTAAGCTTGAGGACGCTTTTGTGCTCTTAAATCCAAAATTCAAGACTGGTGCATCGGTTAGGGATTTTTGAATTCGATCTGTTTTGGACTAAATGTCTTGTTTTGAGAAAAATGTTTTAAAGGCTTAAAAAGTCTAAGACATTATGGTGGTTGATAGCGTTGATGCTTCAACAAGGAAATATAAAAACGACAAAGATAAACTGACGAAAACAAAATGGTTTTCCCATGCATTTGTTTTGGACAGACGTGCCACTAGAAGGGGGCCTTGATGAATGGAAACCCCGTGATGACTGTAAGTCAATATGTGTCATTGTACCTTGATGGGCAATGAATAAAATCCAGATAATGTAAAGCATTTGTACGTGTGATATGTTAATAACATCCACGTAATGAAAAGCGTTATGCCTGGATTGGACAACGTGAGATGGTAAATAAATCCATGCAATGGAAAGCATTACGCCTGGATTAAACAACGTGTTATGGTAATGAAATCCATATAAGGAAAAACATTGTACCCTGTGTTGGTCAGTGTGATATGGTAAATAGGGTGTGCCTTGATTTGGCAATCAAGTTTGATCAACTCATTCATTTGGTGATGAGATTTCCGAAAATTAAGAATCGAGTGCTAGACGGTATATTGGAAGTGTCATGCATATGTTTTGAAAACGACGCTAACTGTTGGGTATGAGACCCTGGATTTATCTGTGTTGTCATGATATTTTGTGCTATGTCTATCATGTTGAATAACTGTGTTTGATATACCTATATGCATCTGCTATTTATGCTTTAAGTATGCAGTTATTGTATTTTGAGTTCATATATTGGTGTCTCACCCTCGCCTGTACGTGTTGGACATCCTGTTGTGTTTTTGGATACGCGTACAGATGTTTGTTAGCAGTCCTCTGGATCATTCTGGAACCCTATAGCTTGAGTGCTGGAGGTTGACGACGAGGAAGTGTGGATTGGACGACGAGACCATGTCCTTTTGCTACGACTGATGTCGGGGTAGCGTATTTTGTTATTTGGAGGCATTCTTTTGTCAGACCAGTTTAGGTTTATTTTGTGGTAGTTACTTTTGAATTAGTCTGTTATCGGCTCCTGATGACCGTGGGGTAGACTGATGGTCTTTAATGGATGATGTTTACCTATATATATATATATATATATATATATATATATATATATATATGAGTGTCAATACGTATATTTGTGAGTTATACTAATGTTATCGTGAGTATATATTCTTTAATATTATAAGAAGAAAAAATTCTATCACGTTTTTCATAGTAAATAAGATGTAAGTAAAGAAAATCTTTTTTCGAAAGCGAACCAGCAAATCTTTTCCTACTTTATAGTGTTTGAGGTTACTAAAGTGACATCCGAGAAGGTGGGGCGTTACAAGCAGGGCAAGATCATATGCCATAAATATTTTATAAAAAAATATAAAAATGCTTAACGATAAAATAATGACATCATTATCATTAAGTCAAAAATTGGAGGTTACAAAAACTATATAATTGTTGTATATCCAAAAAATTGAAAACATCTCAACTTCTACAAATTATAACCACTTTCTAGGTGTCTGCATATTTTGAAATTATTATATGATTTTTTTCATTTTCAACACTATCAAAAATATCTCTCTCTTATCTTCAATTCGAAAAATCTCCAACAAAAAAAAATCCCTAAGTCAGAAATCGAAAGAGACAAAGAGAGAGAAGGAGCAAAGAAGGTTTCTCCGCTGAAGGGGAAAAATGGGTACAGTTTCCTCTCATTTTCTCTATCTATCTCTGTTACTAATTCTCGATAAAATTAAAATTATATTTTAAATTTTATACTAAAAAATGAAAAAGTATTGCCTAGAAGGTTGTAAGGCAATAAGAGCAATAATTATCATTTAATGGGGGCAAAAATAAAATTATTCAACATTTAATAAATCTTTTTTTTATTTAGTGGGGACAGCTGCCCCTATTGTCCTATACTTGGGTCCGTCCATGCCAAACAGACTGTAAGTTTGATATATGGGCCTAAGGAGTCTCTTCTTTATTAATATATTTATTTGTTATTGAATTTTTTTTTTTTACTTTGAGGGTGTTTGGATAAGATTAATTCTTACCCAAACAGTTATTTTTTATGATAAAAGTTGTTTTTCAGTAGAAGCTTGTATGTTTGGATAAACTGATTAAATTTCAAAACAGCTGTTTTTAGAGAAGGTAGAAGTTTGAAACTTATTTAAAAACCTATTAGATTATTTTGAAATCAATAACATTCTTCTTATTTCACCACTGCAAGACTAACTACCAAAAAAATATTATTAAATTATACAAATAATTTCATACCCTCTTTAGTAATTTATTATATATAAGTGATTTTTTTACGCAATCCAAACGAAATAGATTATCTTGTAATCTCTTTTCAGCAAACACATCCAAACATAAATTAAACTGATTCTATTATAATCGATTGTAACAATAATCGATTATCCATATATAGATTATTGAAATAATCAAATTTTCACAGTCGATCCAAACATACACTTAAACTAATTCTAAATTCTCATATAAGGTTTTTTTTTTTTTTTTTTTTTGTGATTTTGGACATGTGAAATGAGTTATTTTTATTTTCTATTCCTTTGATACATATCGTATTAGCCACGTTATGATTGATTGTTATAATTTATTATTAACGCGCTAAGCACATTACAGCTAGCTAACACGGTATCGAGATATATTGTTCGTCCGCCATCATTGGGGCTTGCTTATTTTTCGTTACATATGCAACTATAACAAAAAAATAATAAAAACAAATAATTGATTGATAATGTTGGTACACGTGTTAGTTAACAAATTGTTTTTTTTCATCATAAGAAAATTGGTTTTTTTCTTTGAAATAGAAAGGATTCAACTTTGTTTAGACTGAATGGTACGTGATTGACTAAATTAAACTTAGGTCACACTTCCTAATAATTTTTCCTCAAGATTTATTCTAAGAGTTTAATTGCTATGCATTTTGGATGCGTTTAGATATACAGTTTAATTAAATGTTTATTTAATAAATTCTTCTTCAAATAAGCTAAAAACAGTTTATTTTCATAAGTTTCTCAAACAAGCTTATGAAAATAAGTTACAAAGAGCTTATGAGAAGACTGTAAACTATTTTTATAAACTATTAGCATAAATTTATTTCTAGAAGATATTCTCATAAACTCTCTATAAACTCTTTCAAGCGTACCATTTGTCAATCAATTACCAATTATGGTGTGAATGACTTTTTGGGTAGTTTGAATAAAAGTTAAACTTTTTTTTACTAATGAAATAATTTATGATTGAATTAATGTTTGTGTAAAAAAGTTTGATATTATCAATGTATAACAATTAAAGTGTGATTCTAATAGTTAATAAAAAAAGTAAACTGTAAAGTTATCTCCTGTAACTTCATGCCAAAAAATAGTAATAATCTAAACTCTTCAATACCTATGGCTTTGAGGGTTCAATGCTGAAGTAATTCATCTGGTCACATAACCAATATATTGTACTTTTTGAATTTGAACAAGTCACTTTTGAATTTGTCCTTTAAAAGTACACGTGATGTTTTAAAATAGGGAAACTTGGTCCTTGTGTGTGCATCTTCATTCATGTCTGGACAATTCCGCCCTTGCAAATGTGACAACTTAGACTCTCTTATACACAGATTAAACAGAAAGATTAACACGGGGTATTTTGGGCTTTCACTCATCGTATAGAGAATAAACCACTTTAACACAACAAAAGAGAGTAGGGGCCAATCATAGAGAATGACATTTTTTTTTAAGAAAAAAATTGAAAATCAAACTCGAATCCATTTATTACTGTCAGCGTTGTTATTTATATCGAAACTGTTTTCGTTAAATATTCATGAGTATGATATTCAATATCAGTTACTTTCACATATAACATACTTATTTACTGCACTAATAAAACCAAAGAATAATTGACAAATTGTACTGTTAATTATACGAATTAAATTTGTAACATCTAGCTTTACTCTTACTTAAAAAAACGAAAGAGTAGTAATAATAATCAATAAAGAAAAACGGTGATTGTTACAAAATATGACGAATGAATTACTTTGTTACAAACAAATTTCACCGTGATTTAAGGAGATTGTTTTTATTTCACTTTCTCTTTTATAAGGCTTCGGTACATGTTGGCATCAATACTAGTTCGTAGTTCATCTATAAATGATTAATCACAAATATTTATTCTTACAGTTTATACTGTTTTTTTTGCTTCAGTAACTACTTTCCATATTGAGATCTTATCCTCTCTCTCTCTGTCTTCACAAGGATCAGGAATGAGGACAATAATTGAATATCAATGTTCTATGACCATAGAAGTCCAAATCAGAATTAATGAGACTCAGCAAATCAGAAGGACCATGAGGATCCAACATGTTTTTTTAACAGAATGAGTATCACAAAAGTCCAGGGTCTCTGCCTCTCTTCTTTTCTGACTTTCACCTTACCTGACAAATGCAAAAACCAGTAAAATACTCTCTTGTTCTTCAGTTTTCTCAACCGACAACTACAGAAGAGAGACACTAGGAGTAGAAAAAAGAAAGCAGATAAGGAAGGCTATGAATATGGGAACTTCAAACCCATTCAAAGATCAATATTCCATCTCCTTTACCAAAAGACTTCTTCCATGGACTCTCTTTGCTCTTCTTCCCATAGCTCTGCTTCGCTTATACTTCTACCACATACCCTTTCTTCCATCTCCAGAAATTCAGCTTCCTCGTTCCATCCCCATAACTTCACACTCTTCTCTTTCCCCTCCTCCTCCTCTTTCTACTACTACTTCTTCTTCAGGTATATTATATATGCAATTATGCATCCATATATATAATTACTACTAGTAGATTTTGTGTTACATTCTATTTAGTAACATGGGATGTAGGATTTGTTGGTTTATTACTAGACTTAATTGTTCATTTTTATTGCAGAAAAGGACAAAGTTTATGAGACTCCATGTGACTACTCCAATGGTGAATGGGTCCATGACACTAGAGGCCCTTTGTACAATGTTACCACATGTGGTACCATCAAAGAAAGTGAGAAATGTATCCCCAATGGAAGGTCTGATACGGACTATCTTTACTGGAGATGGAAACCAAGACAGTGCCATCTTCCAAGGTTTGAACCTCACGCTTTCCTCCAACTCATTAAGAATAAGCATATAGCTTTTGTTGGAGACTCTCTTGCTAGGAACCAATTAGAGTCCCTTCTTTGCATGTTATCCACTGTTTCAACCCCTAACCTTACCTACCGAAATGGTGAGGACAATAAATTCCGTAGGTGGCACTTTCCTTCTCACAATGCAAACTTCTCCTTGTATTGGTCCCCATTTCTTGTGCAAGGTGTTGAAAGACAACAAAACACAGGAGTCACAGGACCAAGTTATAATACTATGTATTTGGATCATGTTAATGAGAGGTGGGCAAAGGATATAGATAAAATGGACTTGATTGTGATTATATTTGCGCATTGGTTTTTGCTTCCATCAGTTTACATTGAGGGTGATTCTGTTTTGGGTAGCTTAAACTGTCCTCAACTTAATCACACTGAGATGGATTTTTATGATCCATTAAGGAAGGCTTTAAGGACCTCCCTTAATAGTATAATTGAGAGGAAAGCAGCTCAAGGAAATGGAATTGATGTAATTGTGAAAACATTTTCACCAGCTCATTTTGAAGGTGATTGGAATAATGCTGGTACTTGTTCAAAAACTAGGCCTTATAGAGAGGAGGAGAAGCAACTTGAAGGAATGGATGCTGAGATAAGAAGGATTCAGATAGAAGAATTGGAAAATGCTAAGGCAAAAGCCAATGAATTTGAAGGGTTTAGGTTGGAGGTATTGGATGTAACCAAGTTAGCATTATTAAGACCAGATGGCCATCCAGGTCCTTATATGAATCCTTTTCCATTTGCTAATGGGGTTCCAGAAAGTGTGCAGAGTGATTGTGTTCATTGGTGCTTGCCAGGGCCTATAGACACATGGAATGATATTTTTATGGAGCTGATAAAGAAATGGGAGAAGCAGCCAAGGAGTGAAGACTGAATGAAGAGTGAGGTATTTCTCATATCTTGATAATTGATTACACTTAAATCTTTCAACCACGCAGGGCTGATGGATATTGTATTAGAAAAGAGCAATTATTTATTATTTATTTTGGTAATTTAGTTTTATATTTTTTATTTGTTATTTTATTCTGCTGACGCTCTTCTCTTCCGTAATGGAAAATAATATTCACAAACATCATATATTAATGAAAGCAGGTTTTACTTATTAGTGGTCAGTTTTCACCAAAAAAAAAAAAAAAAGAAATGTTTGGGTGTTACTACGTATAAGTTATAACTTATAACTTATAACCAGCATATTGGAGTTATTTTTTGTTTAAATTTTTTTTTTGTCTCTGTATTTAGCATTTATTTTTAAGTTTGTTCCTACAAGAGAAAAATTCGCAGTTTGATTCTTAGATGACAATGAAAAGGAATATCACGCATATATACACGAAAAATGTAGTTTAAGTGTTACATTTTTACTTTAAAAAAACTTAGACTTATAATGCAGCAAGTTTATTCCTATTAAGTACCCTCTATGTATTATCCATAAAAATCGCTTTTTCATATTTAGACGAGTAGTGGAGAGCAATGTGCCCGATCAATTGATTGAATGAATTACAATGTGAAAATCCTCAATAATTCTCTATTTTGTCGATGTGTTGAGAAAATGGATTCTATTTTTCAGGTGTGGGTCCTTAGGCTACTTCAAAAAATGCCTTGAATATTAAATTATAAAAGCTAAGTTTGCATGAAAATTAAAATAAAAAAGAAATAAAGACAATTTGCAAAAAGATAACTTGTATGTCTAACTAGTTGTGTTTAAAACGAAGTTGTACAACTTGTATTTATAGGTATCAACTGGATCATACTATCCTTATCTGTCACGTTCATAAATTTTAAGGGAGTGGATCTTCATGTATATCCTTAACTTAGTTAACTCATGAGCCTTCTTGGAATTTATCTGATATGCTTTTATGTTTCCTTTATCCCTAAAAAATTTACCTTCAACATCATCTCATAATTTTAGGAAGTTGGTGACACGACCATCTCCTTTGACTTGGTAAGCTATTTATCATTTCTGTTTTCAAATCTAATTAAGGCACTCATACACCTTTTCACCATTAACCATACAAGCCCATTAAAGCTCAATAACATGTTCCAAGCCTATTTAATCAATTATGTTCACCCGAACCTACTTCAACTTATTTTACTCAGTGTAATTCAACAAACCACATTCAGTTATTTGAGTTTACTATCCTTTTTAACAGTTGGCCCTTGTATTTTTATGATGAAAATAAGACCCATTTGATATCTTTGAAGCTCAATATCAGCTAAACAGTTATCTTGAGCATTCATACTCCCAGATAACTTAATCAATCAACTATTTGTCAGCCAACGCTCCTTATCAACTAGTCACTCATGAGCAATTTTTTTAAGATAACAATCTTTTAACAAGCTTTATGATATATATCTATATATATATATATATCTCCAAGAATAACTTTAAAAGAGTTACTCTCAATCTCATCCTTCTATTTATTTTAATCCAATGGATCTACATTAACTCATTAACGAAATCCCATGATCTTTGTTGGATTAGAATAAATGGATGAATGAGATTGAGAGTAACTCTCCTAAAGTTACTCTTGGAGTAACTTGATCTCTCCTCTATATATATATATATATATATATATATATATATATATATATATATATAGTAAACAGGGGGTTGGACCTAAATGTAAGGTGAGCGGTTGCTTTGAAGAAAAGAATATTGTTGTAAACTCAAGGCAGAGAAAGATATTTAGAGTGACCGGTAATGTTGCTATATTTATCCCCCAAATTTAAAAAAAAAAAATGTTCAAGTAATCAGTTACAGTCAAACACAAAATGTTGCTTGATTATGAATTGGTTCTACCATGATCCATATAAGCTACTAATTTGGTTCAACATCTCAGGTAGGAAATAGGGTAACTAAATTATTTTGCAAAGTAAAATTGAGGCACAAGCACTTACCTATTAAATAATAGGTTATATTTTTTTTAGTTCTTATGATTTCACTAAATTTTTAAATAGGCTTTATGATTTAAAAATTTTGAATTAAATCTCTATACTTCAAAAACTTTTACATAGGTCCCTACTAACACAAGTTTTAGAGATTTAATTACAAAACTTTATAATTAGTAAGGAATTAATGAAAAATTATTTAAATATAGGGATTTATTTAAAAAATTTAACTCATTTTTTGTGTTTTATTTCCTATTTGAAATTATTTTCCATGATATTTTTATTTATTATTTTCATGGGTTCTTTCCCAAAATGCAAGCCTTTATTCTAGACATTCTGATACATATCTTAGAGAAGCACCATCAAATATTTAGGAGAAGCGCCCTTTTGGAGAATAAGATCATCAACAATGAAACACCCTTTTGGAATAAAAGATGGTCCATCAAAAACCACCGTACATTATACAATTGAACAGTAAGATGGTCCATTATAATGAACACTAAAAGTCCAAAATAGGCTTTCATATTAGATTATTTTTTTGTTAGTATATTAGATTATTTTATTAATTATTATATATTATATAAAATTAAAAATATATATTTAATTACAATCGGTCGACTAGGGTTGGACCACGGCTAAACAAGTGAACCGTGAAAGTATCTTTACCGGTTCAATCACCCATCGGATTTTCAAAACATCGGTATAAAGATCATTTCATAGAAAATAAAACATAGAGGAATTGTGGTAGTACTGAAGGGTGGGGTAAGCTCTGAATCCAAATTGCAAATCAGTCCCTTGTGGCCACTTCTCCCCATGTTAGCTTGCAGGGCAGTAATACCAATGTTAACGGTTGTTTGAACTGAAATGGTCTTGCTGCTTTAATCCGCAAACGTGAAGCCTTTGACATATTAACCCAGTCCAATGCCCAACTCACGAGGGTAGACATCACCGTCATCGTTCATTGCCATTTTTATGCTACTACTATTGCATCATCCTCTTCCATCATCTTACCCTTGTGGCCACTTCTTCCCATGATTCGGTTAGTCTCTTGTCTAGGTTTAAGCAATTTTGCTCTAAATTAGGCTCTTAATTTGTTTCTTTTGTTATTTTAAATAATGTTATGGCTCTTGCTTTTCCCATATCCTCATTTGCTTTTCCCACCTCTCTCCCATTTTTTTAAATTAAATCACATAATTACCCTTATCCATTCTCACCCACTATTGTAACACCTCGATTTTCTTATCCTTTTAATTAATCAGTATTTAAGTTATTGTATTAGTATTTAAGTTATTGTATTTTATTAGAAGGTCTAGAAAATTAAATAAATTATTCCGAGACCATAGTTACGCTCTATGTTATTGTAGAAGGCTATGGTTAAGTTTTGGACCGAAAACTCAAACGGAGCCCGATCTATGTTTTTTCCGAATGATAGTGTTTTTCTACTATCAAGACCTCATTTTGACTAACGGTCAGAACCATTAGTCTTAAAATTCAATCATCTACCTATTTGCTAAAATGTGTCCTGACGTCCGAAAATATAAATAATATTTTATATTCGGACCGATAATCAATCGGGTAGACGACTCGAGCTATCTTAGGGTTTTTCGAGAACCTTGAACCAATGATTTTCATACCAGGGCTATGTTAAATCATTTAGGGACTCCTACCAGTGTCGTGAGGATTTTTTCAAAATGTCGGGATATGAATTGACCAAATTGCCCTTGGTTAGTTTTTACTAATTACCTTTTACTTTTTTTTACTAAGACTTAACTCCTAAATCTTCTTAATAAATATACCATTATTCACTCTTATCCTCCCTCACTCTCTCGGCCAAAACAGCCCTCAAGACCCCATTCTCCTTCCTTTTCTCTTCTTTCTCTTCTTCTCCATCTCATTTCTTCATTTCTCACCATTAAAGCTCACTTTGAGCTTGAATTTGTTGAAGCAACCTTCACCAAATTTGAAGAAAATCATCATAGGAGGTAGCAAGTTCTCTCTATCTTTCTCAATCTCTCTTTATTGTCCTTTAATTTCTATGGTTAGAAATGTTAGGGTTTTTAACCCCAAACCTTCAAAATTCAAGAAAAATTATAGAAAAATCATTTCAATACCAAACCAATTTCTATGGCCTAGGTTCATGACATACTTCTATGGTCCAAGAGCTTAGAGCCAAGAAATCTCTCTCGGGTATTTAACCATAGAGGGGCCGAAACCCCCTATTGTGTAAGGTAGGGTTTTTGGTTGTTTTTGATGTTTTGAGTTGATATCTAGGATTATCACACTTAGTTAAGGTGTTATCCAAGAAATGAGAATTTTTGGAGCTCCCTAGCTAATTTTCATATTTTTCATTCAATAGGGCCGAACCCTAAGGGTAGTGCAATAGGAGAAATCTTTACTTTTTGAGTAAATGCCTTTATCGATTATGTTTAGGGATACTTAAGGATCATCGATCCAAGAGTTAGGAATTTTTAGACATCCCTAGCCTAATTAATTAAATAGGGCAGTAGCTAATCCTAAAGATTAGGTAGGTTATGATTTAATTATTCTAATTTCTGGTTGTGTTTTACTGTATAAACCTGACAGACTCGAACGCTCGATCGCGCACTCGATTGACTGTTGCGGAGCCACATCCGGAATCTCAAGGGAACTTTGCTAAGGTGGGGGAAAGAACCACAATATCTTCGGGGAGGCAAGCTTTAAATAATATATATTGATATGTGTAGGGCGACCCAAACCCTACTAGAGGTCGTTTGACCGTTAGGTTGATTTTATGGTATACTGAGGATGTTTGTGATGTGATTGGATTCTTGATATATTATATGTGTTATGCCTGCTATATGATTATGATCGATAAAATGTTATTTATCTGTAAGCTGATTTTACCGTTAAATCTGTTTTGGTTGTTATTCATATGCTGATGGACTGCTGATGTCTGAGTAGAACTAGGCAGTGATTTCTGATAAATTAGGAGATGAATGTGTGGTGAAAAAGTCGAGGTTATATATATATGTCGTAGTGCTCAACCTAGAGATACAGTAAATCTGTTGTTGTGATGTGAGTTGATACCCGGTTGAACCGGATGAAAGTTGGTCGTGGTTGTTTATAAGTCGTGGTTGAGGCACTAAGTGTTGATCCTGAGATGAGTCAGTGAGATTCATGTTGCATAGTTGTTGTTCATCACTGTGTTGGCATACAGGCGATTTCGATCTTACTTGCGGGGGGATATGTCGTTACCGAAAGTTGAGTTGTTAACGGACGGGCGAATGCTCCGACTTAGCCTGCGGGCGGGGGAACATATCGTTACCGTAAGTTGCGTTATTGACAGGCGAATATTCCGACCTGGCCTGCGGGCGGGGGAATATGTCGTATCCATGAGACGAATTGGGCCTGCGGGCTTTAGACTGAACCCTACTTTATGGGGGTGGCATAGTGGTGACTGAGACACCTTGATCTGTTGGGGATGTCGCGTTGTGATCGCGTCCATATAGTCGTTAGTTGCATAAGTGTGAGAGACAATAGTTAAAGGAAAAATTATCCGAAAGCTGTTTGGTTGTCACTGTTGTGATTTGGTGTGTTGCTATCTATATACATTATTTATATCGTTGTTTTTCCCATGTATGACATATTACTGTTTCTTATCCCCTGTATTTTCTATATCATATTCTCTTTACTCTCGATTGCACGAGAAGATCCCGTTGAGGATTTGCCAGAGGAGATTGATGTATACCCGTAGAACCAGATGCTGGCGGGAGAGCCCTGGATCCCGGTGCTGGAGGACCTTAAACATCGGGAGTTGGTAGTTGTAGTTGTTATGGCCAGTACGGAAGACTGAGTCGTTTGTATTTTTATTTCCACTACTATGCTTTCAGTTTTATTTACTGCGTACTCTGAAGTTTGTTTATTTGGTATCCGTTGTGGTAGGCTCTACTAATGGAGCTAATACTCTTATGTATGTATACTTTTATTATGGTATCAGTATGTGTTGTATGTTTTAATATTTTCGCAAACTTTATACTACTACGCTACGTTATAACGCTAATAATTATAAGTGGGGTCACCAATGGAACCTCCGAGGAAGGGGTTGTCTCAACTATAGTTGTGGCAATCTTTTTTCGGGTTTTTGTTAGTTACGGAAACTAGTATTCAATTTTTGATACCTTAAGAAATTATAATTTTTGTATGGTTTGAGCAATTACACCTTGAACAGACTAACATGTTCATTGAAGAAGGAATTGCACCTTGAATAGAATATTCAACCTGCTCGTTCTCCATATTGGCTTTTGCAGAACTGTGATCAACCCCTCGGATACTTGATTGAAACTCCATCTTGTTCTCAGTAAGTGTACCGGTTGTTCAGAGAAGACATATTTAATTTGCCCTAAATCTTCATCAATATTTTAAAGCCTTACACTGAAATCTTGAATTTGTTGCCTCATCATACATTCTGGAGTCTCAGATCATAAAGTACGCCTGACCAACACGAACAAGCTCCATTGAAATGTACACGGATATTGGGATCATGACCTAGTACATTATGACTGCCATGACTAACGTTAAAAGTATTTCCATTCCCCATCCATAATATTCATTGTTTCCTCTTTTCCCTTTGAAACATCCAGTTTCTTATAATAAGACAAGAGGTTTAACTCATCCTTGTGGTGCTTTAACCAAACAGAAGCACAAACTGAGGTGACAGTACACAAAGCTACAAGAAAGATAGAGAGCATGGTGATCTCAAAATTCATGTGTATCTCTAGGCAGCTCCTTTTAGATGGGCCTAGATTAACAACACAAGTGGATGACCTGTTGAGCATAGCTTTGATCTCACAGCCACAATATATAGCAACACCAAGTGCCAAACTAGTATTGTTGAGTTTACAGCCTCTAAGGACAATATTTAAGGATCCAAGTCACAACCTCTTTCCACCGGTTTCCATGTTAGCATGAAATCCATATATGTTCCTATTGGGTTCCTCACACTTAATCAACCTATTTGAGCAATTTTAGATATGTGCTCAAACCTTACGTAAGGTATCAAAAAATTGAAAGTTTTTGTAACTAACAAAAATAGAAGAAAAAAACGCTGCAACTTACCTTTGTTGCTGCACTATTCTGTTTCCGTATTCGCCTCTGCTCCTCGTCGGAGGTGACAATGAGGGTTGGTTGTGGACTGGTGGGACTGAGAGAAGATAACAAGAAGGGGAGCAAGAAGAAAAGGAAGAAGCAGAGGAGGTGGGGAGGGGTTTGATGGGAGGTGGAGAAGTAATTATAGGGAAGAGGGGTTTCTGTATAAGTGGTGGGAATGGATAAGGGTATCTATGGTATTTAATTGAAAAAAGTGTGGGAGAGCGTGAGAAAAGCAAATGGGAAGGATGGAAAAACAAAAGCCTATTATTTTGGGCAAATGTTGTTAATAGGTTAAAAGTTGGGTGTTGTTATGATATCACTGGAAAGTAGAGGATTCAGGTACCCAATGTCCAACCTAAATGCGCCACCTCAATTAAATGAGTTATGTCAATATCACATGAGACTAACTTTTAACTATCTGATTGGACTGCATAGGTAAGGGTAAGTTACCTAAGAGGTACCATAAAATCCTCCTTAAAAGTTTTGTTGTTTATATTCTGTTAGTGGGCCTAGATTCTTTTGGTGTTGTTGGGCTTGGATTATTTTTAGTGGAGGGATGCATTATTAGGCTAGTGGTTGTTTCTTATTATAGTGTGTTGGGTCTCTCTTGATTGAAATAGGGATAATAACAGTACAATATCTTGGGTTGGCAAGTAACAAAAATAATATTGAAGTGGAATAAATGATAAAAATAATATTTAGGACTGAAGTATTCGAATGAATATGATTGGGAAAGCAAGCAAAAATACAAAAAAAAAAAAAAAAAAACTGTTATAAAAGTAAACATAAGAATTCAAGAGATAGGGAAGAAACTAGAGAGCAAAGATGACCTTTCCGTTATTCAAGTATATCAAATACTCAAGTGTCTTATACCCTTTATTTATAGGGTCAAGATTATATAGAGTTACAAATATCATCCGGATGATATATATATATATATATATATATATATATATATATATATATATATAAGGAATGTATTTTAATATTCTTATGATTATGTAACTCTTGTCACTTTTGGACATCCATTTTTATTATCATTCATAACAAAAACATATCAATAGTAAATAACAAAATGAAAATAACTAATCCTATGCCGAGTTTCACTTTTAAGTACAGACTGCGGGTTAAATGGTTCTATGATTTACCGAGTCCAAGCTCGCACAGACTGTGGGCTCAGATTCATATACTCAACTATACTTTTAAGTACTGAAATGGACCAGGTTTAGTTTGGGCTAATTCTGTTTCCCAAGCCCAAAATCATCAGGCTTTGTAATTGGAGCAATGTTTCTCCACTTCAGCCACTAAAAAATAAAAATAAATTGAATATACGATTGAATATTAATGGTGCAATGTATCTCCAAATTTAACATATTGCAATTTGTGCAACGTGTCTCCAACTGGGGCAATATTTTTTTATATTATATGTATCATATAAAATTAATATATGTATATAATTATAACCGATTCCATTATGATTCAAGTCGTTCGACCACGATCAGATCAAATAATCGTAAATTAGAGAAGTGCATATTTTTCTTTTATTTGTCCCAGGAAGTGCATCCTCTATCCAAATTGTATTGTGCCAAGATAAAGACAGATGCTAAAAACATGTGCTAATTTTATATTCCTCACAACATTTAACCATTTTCGGTATTGCAAATCACAATCTCTGCTGGAGTATATTGTTCATTTTTTCAACACAAATTGTTGACCGCCAACCATATGCCATGAGTGGTGATCAGAAAAATCTCCACACGATCAGCGCCACACAATTTGTTACCGCATTTTCTCACCTTAGCTATTATTGAATCAAAGTACTCTGGATGCATCACATGCATGGTAGCACCAATTCATAACCAAGCTAAATTCACAAAGAGAAGAAAATACTTACACAGTCAAACCTACTCTACTTTGCATATTCTTAGCATTAAATAGCAGTATGCAGATGCTAGAAAATTCATCTACCTGTATTAGAAGGTTTATTCTGATTGTTTGGTTCAGTCTAAAGTTGCACTCTCAAAATAATAGTGCAACCATGCACCACCGACATGGATCAATTACAAGCCAGATTTTTGACACATGTGCAGACTTACTATTTGGGTTGAAAAGTAAACCGGTCAAATTAGAGTGATGTAGTCATAGTAGATGTATTTGCATTTGAGTCCATTAATTTCCTGTATTTGCACTTCAGAAGAGAAGAGTGACAAAAAATGGGGAAAACTCCACCGCACACCACACACCACATTATGCTAAAAGATCGTCCTTTCAGTTCAAAAACCATCCTCACATATCATCTCTACTATTATGAAACCCATTTAAAAGACCGTTTTCCTTTCTGTTTAGCATCTCTTCCCAAAAACCACCATCTTCCGCTCACTTGGTCCAGAGCCACCACCATGTCAGGACTAGATTTGCACGACCAACAGCTCCACGAGCTCCATCCGCAATCGGGGCACCATCGCTGGATTCGGTCTCCTCTGCGTCACCAGCCTGCCGTCCAGCTCCTTCACACGTGAATCGCCCTGTTCCTCAAACACAAATCTGACCCACGCATTAGCCACCGTGTGACAGTCGTTGTGTCGCCACGTCGTTGCCCGACCACCGTGCACATCTCCGCCTCTGCCTCCATCTTTGGACCAATGAGCAAATACCGGGTGGCTAGTTGCAAATATTGAAATACTAAAGCTTTGACCAGATTATAATAAAACATGTAAAGTGGATGCCATGTTGGCACTTCTATTGGTTCAAAATGAATGAAGAAAATGGTGCATGGGTGCACCACTTTTTTGCTGGTGCGCCGTAGATGACACCCTTGTTGTTCTTAAAACGTAAACTATAATGTGAAACTGTAATCATTATCTTTAAAAGGTGTTTGTTAATTAATCAAATTCTTGGTGTTTTATCATGTTTCCTATAAGATGTCCCAAACACAAATATTCCTGTTGTCATCTTGCAGTTGTACCATGATTTTAGTTACATGTCTTGTGATATTGCATGTTGATATCTTCCACTCATCTAAGCATGTAAAAAAGTGACAGTACAATACATGATACTATCCATCAAAGTTCCTTTTTTTTGAGTCCCTGCATTCAAAATTCACTATATTCATTACATTCACTTATATACACCGTTAGATGCATTTGAATGTGCATTTAATAAATAAAATAACAATGATCCAATCATATATATGAGTGAATTTAGTGAAATTTGAATGTAGGAAATTCAAATCCGTTTTTTTTTTGTGAAAACTGGCAACTTGTAAGCAAAAACCGCTCTCATAAATGCATAACATTTGCAAATATTTTCTTTTCTACTAGAGAAGAAGAGAGCATAAGCAGAATAAACATAATCAATCATTCTTCAATAATTAAAATTGCTGCTTTCTAATGCAATATACATCACCTAGAGGTGAAAAGATTAGTTTAATATATTAAAAAGATATGAGGAATGGCTCAGTCTTTAGTCCTTAACGTTTCCTTCCCCTTCTTCATTATCTCCAGCAAAATCTCATTCCATGTGTCTATAGGCCCTGGCAAGCACCAATGAACACAGTCATTCTGCACACGCTCTTGAACCCCATTAGCAAATGGAAAAGGATTCATATAAGGACCCGGGTGGCCATCTGGTCTTAATAATGCTAATTTGGTTACATCCAGTGCCTCCAACCTAATTAACCCTCCAAATTCTTTGGCATTTGCCTTAGCAATTTCCACCTCTTCTAATTCAATCCTTCTTATCTCAGCATCTGTTCCTTCAAGTTGCTTCTCCCCCTCTCTATAAGGATTAGTCTTTGAACAAGTACCACCCTTATCCCAATCCCCTTCAAAATGTGCAGGCGAAAATGTTTCCACAATTACATCAATTTCGTTTCCTTTAGCGGCTTTCCTCTCAATTATGCTATTAAGAGTAGTCCTTAAAGCCTTCCTTAGAGGACCATAAAAATCAATCTCAATGTAATTAAGGCCAATAGTAGTACAGTTAAGGCAACCTATAACTGAATCACCCTCATAGTAAACTGAAGGATTGAAAAACCAACGCCCAAATGAAAGCACAATCAAGTCCATTTGATCCATATCCCTTGCCCACCTTTCATTAACATGATCCAAATACATTGTATTATAATGTGGCCCTTTATCTGATATTTGAATACCTTGCACAAGAAATGCGGACCAATAGAAGGTCAAGTTTGCATTGTGAGAAGTAAAGTGCCACAGATGGGAACCTTTATGGAATACACGTTTAGGTGTTGAAGCAGTGGCTAACATGCAAAGAAGGGACTCCACTTGGTTCCTAGCAACAGAGTCCCCAACAAAAGCTATATGCTTATTCTTCATGAGTTGGAGAAAAGTGTGAGGTTCAAACCTTGGAAGATGGCATTGACTTGGTTTCCATCTCCAGTAAAGATAGTCTGAGTCAGGCCTGCCATTGTTGATACAATTTTGGCCTTGTTTGATTTTGATCTTACCACATGTTGTATCATTATACAAAGGGCCTCTCCAGTCACGGACCCATTTGCCATTGGAGTAGTCACATGGGTTCTTGTTAGCGTTTTGCTTTTCTGCAATGAAGAACGTACAATTGAGTCTAGTAAAACAAAAAATAACAATTGCTATACCTGTAACAAAATCCGAAATCATGCATGCATATACCTGTAGACGTCGTAGAAGAAGAAGAAGAAGAAGAAGAATCTTTGTAGGTGATTGGGATAAAGGACGGAGAGTTAAAGTATAGGCAAAGCAGAGCTATGGCTAGCAGAGCTATAGGAGTCCAAGGAAGAAGTCTCATGGTTGGGGAGAGGAATTTAAAGTTCAATGAGTTTTGTTTTTTTAATAATTCCATATACTTGTACTTGTACTTGTACTTTGTAAAGATTAGAATGGAGACTTAAATGATATTCACATTCGTGTGTTTTTTCGGTACAACAATCGTGTTTATGAGATTTATATATTTTACTTTAAAATATAAGATACAAGATATTTTAATATGCATGTAAGCTCCGGTAAAAAAAAAAAAAATAGAGTAAAAATTCATTTTAGTTCCTGACAATGTTTGAGGTATCATTTTTCGTCCTTTAAAAAAAGAACTTACCAAATAGTCCCTAACAATGACATAAGAGGGACACGTCAGTCCCTATATTTGTCTTTATTCTAAACATAGCGTTAAAGTGCTGATATATACCGTTAGTGTGCCCATGTGTCTATTAAACTCGTCCATATGACGTGTGTTGGTGCATCTGGTGTGGTGCATCTGATGCATGAGGCGTGTTGCTTATAACATATAGGACTAATTTGTTCCATGATAGAAATTGTCAGAGACTAAATTGTGAGACAACCCCTTCCTCGGAGGTCCCATTAGTAACCCGAACTCGTATTATTAGCGTTATAGCGTAGCGTAGCGATATAAATAGCAGAAATATTTAAAATAAACAACACACTGATGCCATAAACGACTTATACATAAGTAAGAGTACTGGTTCCATTAGTAAAGCCTACATCAACTGACATTACATACAACTTCCTCTCCCGACCCCAAAAATACATGTCACTCAACCCATATATTGGCCATAACAACTACAATTACTAACCCCTAATGTCTAAAGTCCTCGAGCACCGAGATCCAAGGTTCTCCCGCCAGCATATGGTTCTACGGGTATGCCGTCAATTTCCTCCAGCAGTTCCTCAACAGGATCTTCTCGTATGATCGAGAAGTAATAAAATACGACATAGAAAAATATAGGGGATAAGAAACAACAATTCATCATATATAGGAAAAACAACTATATAAAATAATTTATATAGATAGCAACACTCAACAGCATAATAGTGATCACCAAACATCTCCTAGATAATTCTCTCTTAACTACTGTTTCTCACACTCATGCAACTGACAACTATATGGACGCGATCATGACGGGAAATCCCCAACAAATCAAGATGTCTCATTCATCACTATGCCACCCCCCATAATGCAGGGTTCGGTCAAAAGCCCTCAGGCTCAACTCGTCTCATGGGTATGATATATTCCCCCACCCGCAGGCCAGGTCAGAAAACTCGCCCGTCAACAACGCAACTTACGGTAACGACATATTCCCTCGCCCGCAGACTAGGTCGGAACATTCGCCCGTCCATTAACAACTTGACTTACAGCAACGACATATCCCCCCGCCTGCAGGATAGGTCGGGACATTCGTCCGTCCGTCTACAATTCGACTAATGGGTACGATCATCTCCCCGTAGGCAAGATCGGAATCACCCATATGCCAACACAGTGATGAACAACAACTATGCAACATGAATCTCACTGACTCATCTCAGGATCAACACCTAGTGCCTCAACCACGACTCATAAACAACCACAACCAACTTTCCTTCGGCTTAACCAGGTATCGACTTTATATCACAATATCAACAGATCAACTGCATATCTAGGTTGAGCACTAAGACATATATATATCCTCGACTTTCTCACCATACATTCATCTCCCAACTCATCAAAATTTACTGCCTATCTCTACACATGCATCAACAGTCACAACAACACATCAATAACAACCAGAAACAGATTCAACAATAATAATATCAACTCACAGATAAATAATTAAGTAATCATAAACATATAATAGGCATAATACACATATCACATATAATATATTAAACATCCCATCACAGAACATGCATCCTCGACATACATTAAATATCAACCTATCGGTCAAACGACCTCTAGTAGGGTTTGGGTCGCCCTACGCATATTGATATATATTATTTTAAATCTTGCCTCCTCGACGATATTGTGGATCTTTCCCCACCTTAGTTATGTTCCCGTGATATTCCGACTACGGCTCCACAACTATCAATAGGGTGCGTGGTCGAACGTTCGAATCCTGTCCGATCCTTTATAACAAAACACAATCAGAAATTAATACAGTTAAATCACAAACCCCCTAATCCTTAGGATTAGGCTACTGCCCCTATTTAATTAAATAGGTTAGGGATGTTGAAATTCTACTAACTCTTGGATCAATGATCCTTAAGCATACCTAAGATATAATCCATGATCAATTGTCAAAGATTTGAACCAAAACCCCTTCAACCAAAAACTTAGGGTTTCGGCCATCACCTCTAAAAATAGGTGAGATTTTGATTTGGCTTCCTAATCACTTGGATTACATGATTAAGGAATGAAATAGGTGAAATCAAGAATCATTTCACACAAATTGAATAAAACCCATTTCCCCCAAAAAGCATAGGTTCGGCCTCTCTAAAACAAATAGTCTAGGAAGATTATTTGATTTCATGCTCTTAGATAGTAATAGTAGAGGATGAAACTAAATTATAGAAATTGGTTTGACATTAAAAGGATTTTTCTACTATTTTGCATGGATTTTTGAAGTTTGAAGAACAACCTTGGAATCATGAAATTTCAATGGATAAAAATGAAGATTTAGAGCTCAAAAGTGAAGTCTATACCTATTAGATGATATAGGAGGATGAGATGATCAACTTTGCTTCACAAAGTTTTTTGAAAATCCTTGTGGAAGCTTGAGAAAAATGGAGGAAGAAGAATAAGATGGAGGGGAAGAGAGACATGAGACTGGCCGAATTTGAGGAGAGAGAGGGTGAGGCCATGCAACTTTTTAGATATTTTAGAGACACAAATGTCCTTTAGAAAAAGATCAAGGGCATTTTGATCTTTTTGCAGTATGAACGCATTCAGATATTTTCTAACGTACCCCTTTATGGGTGAGTAGAGTTTTGTTTGATTTTAATGTTTTAAGCTTGAATCTAGGTTTATCTACCTTAGTTAGTGTAATATCCAAGAGATGGGAATTTTTGGAACTCCCTAGCTATTTTTATGGCACAAGGCCGAACCCTAGAGGAAGAGGAATAGGGAGAATTTTGTGTTTTGTGTTAATACATTGATTGATTGTATGTGTGTAGTGATTGTCGAATAATCGAGCGAGAGATCGGACAAAGTCCGGATCGATCGGGAGATTTATTGCTGCACTAGGATCTACAAGAGGTAAGGGGTGAATACCTGAGGAATTCCAAATTCCGACAGCTATGTGCTGTAATTGTGTATTTGAGTTGTAATTGTTTATCTGTGTTTGATTGTTTGTGGAGTGAGTTCATTTATCTGCTGATAATTGCTTATATTTGAAATTGCTTGTTTATGCCTGATTTTATTACTTGACATTGAATTATAATGTATGAATGCATTGTATGACTGTTGTGATGATTATTGCATTAAAGGACCTAATACCGGTTAGGATCCGATATCATGTAATATAAAAGCTTCAAAAAGCTTGGGACATGGAATAAAGAAAAATAATAATATTAAAGTGTTTGTTTTTTAACTTTGAGAGAAAAAAAAATAAATTGGCTTTTGTGAATAAATAAAAATAAACATTTAGTTTATTAAGGATAAGTTGACTTAAATGGTAAAATGGAGAAAAATTGACTTTAATGGAGAAAAACAAGGTTTTTGAGGTGAAAAGTGTTTTTTGAGACTTTAATAGTTTTAAAGTAATAAAGGGAATCTTTTTGAGCAAAAGTGTTGCTGGAAGCGTTGTTTCAAAATAAATTGTTTTATCACCAAGAAAAAGGGTTTTACAAACCGTATTTCAAAGTTTCATGTTTTATCGAAATCCTTCGATAAGGAAAAAGATGGTTTTTAAACATGTGTTGTTTTTATGGAATATCAATCCCGAAGGCTTTGTGTAAGATTCAGAGATTTAGGTTTTTAGAATTTAAGAGAAATGTGGTTTTTGGTTTGAAACCTAGAAACCGAGACGTCGGGATTCTATGGTTCTGCAGAACACGAGGATCAAAGATCCGTGTTAGTGTGTTGGTCCTATAAACTGGTGGACATTCTTTGTGGTCCAAGGGGCTTTACGGACGTTTTTGAGCTGTGAAATCCAAAATCCGAAACTGGTGCATCGGTTAGGGATTTTTGGGTTTGAGTTGTATGGACTGCGTGTCCTTTTTGAGTTTTGGACTGTGTGTCCAATTTTTGAGAAAAATGTTGGAAAGGCTTAAAGAGTCTTAAACATTATGATGGTTGATAACGTTGATGCTTCAACAAGGAAATAATGATACGACAAAGATAAACTGACGAAAACAAAATGGTTTTCTCATGCATATGATTTTTGGCAGACATGCCGTGAAATGAGGGGACCTTGTTGGCAAGGAAACCTGGGGATGACTTGTGTCATTATGTAACATTGTGCCTTGATGGACAATGATGTCATACGTGCTGTGTGTTCGTATTGTGCCTTGAGTTGGACAATATAGTATGACTGATTACATCGTAAGTACCTCTGATATGCGCGCCCATGTGCGATTTCCTGGGATTCCTGTAATTATGTTTTTAGCAAGTTGGTGCTAATCATTGTTGCCTGCGGGCCAGTGATGGGATTTTCGAAAAATAAGAACTGAACGTTAGTTGATATATGTGGGAGTGCTCATGCATACGTTTTGAAAATAACGTTGACTGTTGGGCACAAGACCCTTGTATTTTACTGCTAGTACCCTGATATATTGTATTATATTATGCATGATGATGAATTTTGAGACATGCTTATATGAATCTGTTGTATGTGTTTGAGTATATAGTTGTCGTTTTTGGATTCATATATTAGTTTCTCACCCTTGCTATTTTCTGGACTGTGCTGTCTGGCTTTGGTGTATATATATATATAGTATCTTATTTACAGATGGAACCGGTACCGGAGCCGCTAGCCCACTCGGGGGTACGCTCCCTCATGTTTGATCTTAGGGAGGACCCAACTGCATGGGTCATCCACCCCGGTGCGAGCAGTGCAGCATACACAGGACCGATCTGCACTCTTAGGGGAACAGTAGAGGTGGGCCCCAGGAGAGGACCCACACTATGGAGACGATTCAGATCCCCCTGCCCCCATCTGGATGATCTTGCAGTCTTTGGTGGATCAGGGGCTAATCGATCGTCATATCCTAGCTGCACAGTCCCTGCAGTAGCAATCACCTCAGACTCCTCCCCCATCTTTTGTTTTAGTACCGGAGGGGCAGGGAGAGGATGTTGAGGAGGACTCTGAGGAGGCTCTTGAGTATCACCCTTTAGAGGCTCCTGAGCCCCAGCCTCAGGAGAATGGGAATGTAGGTTCCTTAGTTTCCTCTCCTGACTCTGGTGTTGGATCCTCCTTAGGAGGATTGTCCATCGGGTTTCACTAGGCGGTGACCAGCTTAGAGTGTAGACTTTATTTTGAGGTAGTGATTTTTGGGTAGTCTGTTATCGGCTACTGATGGCCATGAGTTTTAGTGATATAGTTTCCAGACTATCGCTACCTAGTTTTTAGAGTTATAGTATTTTACTTCTACTAGTTTTCTTTTGAAGGGACATGTTGTCCACTGTTCTTTTGTATATCCTAACTGATGATGCATATACATATACGAGTTACACTGTTATACTTGGAGTTGTTATTTGTAGTTATAATAAGGAAAAAATTTATCACGTTTCTTTGAGTCTTAATAAGATATAATTAAAAGTAACCTGTTTTTCGAAAGTAAATCAGCAAAATTTATTTTCGTCCTTTTTTGTATGTTTTTAGGTAACAAATGTGATGCCGGATTGAGGGTGTCACAAATACAACATACAAAAGAATATCTCATGGGTGATGGCTAGAGGTAGGGGTGTTCACGGATCGGCTCGGTTCGGTTTTGAGCATAAAAACCATCCGATCCAAAGAGTAAAACATCATGCGGTTCGGTTCGATTCGGTTTGCTTCTTAAAAAAAATCCGAACCGTTCCGATACAATTAAATGCGGTTGGATCAGTTCGGATAGTTCGGCTCGGTAAAAATAAACATGGTCAATTAAATGTGGTTTGTCCTCTTTCCACTCTTTTAATTTATTTCATACTAGTACGGCACAAAGCCACAAATCAAGCAAACAGTGCGTCTTTTGTTGAAGACAATAATCTTACTACTTAGACAAATATTTGTACATACAAACACGTTCTATGTCAAGCAATAAGTATTTTAGAAAAACTGAATTCTATATATTTGATTCTTTTGAAAATGAAAAGTTACTAAGTTATGCCTAAAGAGTAAAAATGGTCCAAAAAGAAAGTTTGAGACTATAGTGAGTGACCAGTGGTGTGCCGTGTGCGTGGGTAGTAAAACGCAAAACGCAACGTTATATTACATGAATCGGTTCGGTTCGGTTTCAGGAAAGCAAACCGCAAACTGAACCGAACCGATCGGTTCGCATCAAATGTCATCCAAAAAAATCCAAACCGAGTCGGTTTTTGTCGGTTTTCAATTAATTTGGATCGGTTTGCGATTTTGTAGCGGTTCAGTTTGGATCTGAACACCCCTAGCTAGGGGTGTGAATTGGGGCCTGACCCTATCCGGTCCAACCGGGTCAAAGTGTATAACAGGATCGAGTTGTCCCAGTCCGAATTTGATTTGGACCAATATTTTGTTGGCCTAGCTTAGCTCAGCCCTACGAGCCAAGAGCCATTTTGGCCATATATATATATATTCCTGAAGTTATTTATAGAGATCCTCGGACTTTATAGGGGTTGGAATCCGCAGATTTGAACTTGTTTGAGATCTAGAAATTATTGTTGGAGAGCATCACGAGCCTTTGCTTTAAAGAAAGCAGCTTTTACTTTACTTTATTTTGTCTGCATCTTGAATTATTTGAGGAAGATGCCAAGAGGGAAGCAGCTTTTTCTTTACTTTATTTTGTCTGTCATCTTGAATTATTTTGAGGAAGATGCCAAGAAGGGGGGTCCCAAGGCTTTAATTATTGAAATCAAATGGGACCAATTCAAGATTATCTCCGTCAAAATTATCTTCGTAACCTGCAAACATATCTTCATTTTGCAAGTGGGGATTATTTGAGGAGGAAGATAAGTTATCTTGCTCTTCTATATCATCAATGCAAGAGAGGGCTTCCTTGAGCTTCAGCTTATATTCTGCCTGATTACTTGCTGAAATATTAAGTTTAAATGGTGATTGAACTGAGCTAGAAACGTCTGGCTCCTTTAATGACTTGGGAATTGGGGAAGAGGTTAATTTTGAAGGGGAATCCCCACTCAATATTATGAGAAAACTGTCCAGAAACTATTTACAGCAAATAATCAGAGATTACATATTAAATATAAATTATCCAAAGCAGAAATCTGTAATAGAGGAATTTGTTTCCCAAATTCCTTTATTCTAGTAAAAGACACTAGTGAACAAATAATTTTTGGAACACCCTTTTTAACTAGCCTATACCCATTAACCGTAACTGAAAAAGGATTGCAAACCAAACGAAATGGTCAAACAGTTCTATTTGAATTTATTCACCCAATAAAACAAAAAGAAATTCACCACATAAATGAAAATAACTTCATAGAATTAATATTAAAAAAGGAAAATCAAATTAATTTCTTAAAAAAGGAAATTCTATATAAGAAAACAGAAGAACAATTAAGTAACTCGGTAATGAAAGAAAAAATAACTAAGTTACAAAAGGAGTTTGAACAGGAAGTTTGCTCTGAAGTTCCTAAGGCTTTTTGGCAAAGAAAAACGCATATGGTAACTCTACCCTATGAAGAGGGATTTCGTGAAAGTAAAATCCCTACCAAAGCTCGACTCATTCAGATGAATAAAGAAACTCTTGAATATTGTAGAAAAGATATTCAAAGTCTCTTAGATAAAGGTTTAATTAGGCCTAGCAAATCCCCTTGGAGTTGCTCCGCCTTTTATGTCCAAAATCAAGCAGAAATCGAGCATAGGGAACCACGCATGGTAATAAATTATAAACCATTAAATAAAGTTTTAAAATGGATTAGATACCCAATCCAAAATAAAAGAGATCTGATAAAAAGATTATATGATGCTATAATCTTTTCCAAATTTGATATGAAATCAGGGTTTTATCAAATAAAACTTGCTGAAGAAGATAAATATAAAACAGCTTTCACTGTACCATTTGGACATTACAAATGGAATGTAATGCCTATGGGACTCAAAAATGCTCCCTCAAAATTTCAAAATATCATGAATAATATAATAAACCCCTATTCAGATTTTGTCATAGTCTATATTGATGATGTGTTAATCTTTTCAAACTCAATAGATCAACACTTCAAGCATCTAAGGACATTTAAAGAAACCATTAGGAAAAATGGTATGGTAGTATCTGCCAAGAAAATAAAACTGTTTCAAACAAAGATGAGATTCCTAGGCCATAACATTCATCAAGGAACCATCACTCCCATTAGCAGAAGTATAGCTTTTGCAGATAAATTCTTAGATGATTTAAAGAACAACTGCAAAGATTCTTAGGATGTCTGAATTATGTGTCAAATTTCATCCCAATCTAAGAGTCATTTGTAAACCTTTGTATAGCAGGCTTAGGAAAACCTCAAATCCTAAACCTTGGTCTCCAGAATTGAGTCAATTAGTTCAACAAGTAAAAGGTATGGTGAAGTCTCTTCCGTGTCTTGGTATCCCTCATCCGAATGCCAAATTAATTGTTCAAACAGATGCCTCTGAGTTAGGTTATGGAGGAATCCTCCTTCAAGTTCATCTAAATCCCAATACAGAACAACTTGTCAGATTTCACTTTGGAGTCTGGATCGAATCTCAAATAAAGTATAGTACTATTAAAAAGGAAATTTTGGCTATAGTGCTATGTATCACGAAATTTCAAGACGATTTGATAAATAAAACCTTTTTACTTCGAATTGATTGCAAAGCTACCAAAGATGTTTTGCAAAAAGATGTTAAAAATTTGGTTTCAAAACAGATTTTCGCCAGATGGCAAAGCCTATTAAGTTGTTTTGATTTCGAAATTGAACATCTTAATGGAGAAAATAATTTTGTTCCAGATTTCTTAACCCGTGAGTTTTTATAGGGTTTGTCAAAATGAGCAATACCTCGCGTGGACGAGGAGGTAGTTTTGGAACTAGGGCCAACCCTTCATCTCGACCATTAACCTTAGATTCCTTTGCCCCTACAGCAAAAACCCAAATAACCCAATCACCAAAAACCCCACCAAAAACACCAAATAACCCCACTTCTACTTCAAATAAATTCTTCATTAAACCCAGATAATTTCCCCAAATTATCCTCTACCAGAGAGCAACAATTAACCAAAGTCAAAACTGCTTGCAGAAGACACGTTGTAATGGAACCAGAATTTAGTCATCATGGATCTACCCCCTGGGAGATCTTATCTTCAATGTTCCCTAAGAATTGCGGTTGGATTACCGCAGAGGTCAAGAAAACATTGAAATTTTATCAATTTATTCTTGCTGACACTGGGTCAGCAGAAATAACTCAGGAAACCAATGAAGGTGCTCCTGACATCATTGCCTACTAAAAAATGAAGATAACAAGGGTCTTTATAATAGCATAATGAAATCAACATCCTCTGACTCCAAAGAAATTCTCAAGAACTTTTGACCCTCCAACATTTAATTATTTTGATTATATTGATGCTTGGAAATTTGTTTTATGTGAAACAAATCCCAAGCATTCATGGTATTTCAACATAACCAAATCTCAGGATCGTTACCCAGCATGGTTTATGGAATGGTTTTGGGAGTTTGGTCTTATGGCAGATGTCCTTTCTAATTCACTATTTGCCATTTATGAAGAATACAAAAAATTAACTCCAGAAATTCCTCTTCATTGCAAGTTACTCAAGTTTTGTGCACAGTTTGGGATCGCTTGGTTGCTCAAAATATCAATCGCTCTACACCAATATTTAGCCAAGCCTTTTCCCCCGTACATTTGTTCTGAATTTACTATTTCATGGTGGCGTAAATTCAATAGAGCTGTTGTGGAAACAAAGTTCATAACCTGGAAATCCAGAAGTAAAAGAGGTTCCCCTTCAAAATTAACCTCTTCCCCAATTCCCAAGTCATTAAAGGAGCCAGACGTTTCTAGCTCAGTTCAATCACCATTTAAACTTAATATTTCAGCAAGTAATCCGGCAGAATATAAGCTGAAGCTCAAGGAAGCCCTCTCTTGCATTGATGATACAGAAAAGCAAGATAACTTATCTTCCTCCTCAGATAATCCCCACTTGCAAAATGAAGATATGTTTGCAGGTTACGAAGATAATTTTGACGGAGATAATCTTGAATTGGTCCCATTTGATTTCAATAATTAAAGCCTTGGGACCCCTCTCTTGGCATCTTCCTCAAAATAATTCAAGATGGTGGACAAAATAAAGTAAAGAAAAAGCTGCTTCCCTCTTGGCATCTTCCTCAAATATTTCAAGATGCGGACAAAATAAAGTAAAGTAAAAGCTGCTTTCTTTAAAGCAAAGGCTCGTGATGCTCTCCATCAATAATTTTCGGATTTCAAACAAGTTCAAATCCGCGGATTCCAACCCCTATGAAGTCCGAGGATCTCTATAAATAACTTCAGAATTCTCATTGTAACTCAGAATGTAACTTAGCACCTCTTAGAGCATAACTAGTCTCTCTAGTCTCTAAGCCTTCAGTGCCTTTGTTTACATTTGTAATTTGTAATTTTCTTTAAAACTTTGTACTCTTTCATTTTGGAAAGCTTCTGCCTGATAAAGCTTCCTCTTGTGTAAGTTATTCTTTTAAATAAATATTGATAATATCTTCAAATATCTTCACTATTGTTTTAAATTATTTTGATCAATTTTTTTTGAGATGATCCGCAGTGGCCATTTTGGTATCAGAGCCTTGTTGCTCTTGTATCTAAAGTGTTTTCTGCTTCCTTGTCAGTGCCGTTGGTCAACCGTAGAGGTGTTCCCGGTTGTAAAGCTCGAAGGAGAGGGTAGTAAATCCGTTGGAAAGCCAAGGTGGTCCCGTCACTCCGGTAAGAAATAGTAAAATTACTGTAGATATCAGATAATCACGGTCATTGTTGCCATGTCTAAGTTACTAAGGATGGTCTCTAGAAAAGGTAAAGAAAAGTTAGAATTAGAAGAAGGTAGCACCAATAAAGAAGTCTTAGATAACACTCTGATAAATGAACATCAAATAACCATTCCAGATATTGAACAGGAATTAAATAATTGGAACATCCCATAATTAAATGTTTCAAAAATTTATCGAACCAATCTTATTGATAAATTTTCTTCTGATTACATTATTAAAACATCAGAACACACTATTAATGTCGATAAAACCCAGGATAGCATAGATCTATTAGATATATCTATGTTAAAATGACATAAATAAAGGTTTAAGTTCTTGCATATTGGGTTAATACAAGTTGCTATCAAACTCTTACACCATTTAGGGATTGATACACCTGTTTATGTATGTTTAAGAGATATTAGACCATTTAAATTTAAAGATCAGATTTTGTCAATAATTGAATCTAATCTTCATGATGGTCCAACTTATTTTAATAATTTTCCTAACTATACCATATCATTGGAAAGTCTAGGGAAAAAATAAACATAATCTCAAATTAGACATAAAAATTTTGGAAGGAACTTGGAACCCCAATTCCTTTCCTCTAGCTGTATTATATCGAATATATTACAAGGCCATGAAATCAAATATTTCTCCGAAAGCATTGTATGCTTCCCCTAAAAGAGAAACATTGTTATTACAAGTAAACTTTGGAAAAACAACTGCTGTAACCCCACAAAGTCTACGGCATGAAGAAGTCTCCAAAAATCTCAATTGGGAATTAAAAGAGATTTTACCCCCAGAGGAACCAGAACCCTCAACCCTAGATAAAGTTATTGAATATAAATCTGGTAATATTTCAATAAGTTTTGCTCCACTTTCTAGGAGTGAATCCTCTAGACTACAAACATCTTCCTCGCGATTCTCTGAAGAATTGCCAAGGATTGAAAGACCCCGAAGCTCGGTGGAATCAACTCTTCCACCCATACATTCATTAAGATTCTCAGGTGTCCAGGAACATCCCATGATTCCTAGACCAGAGTATCAAGTTGAAGTACCTCCTTCAACTCAAAACATTAGTAACACTTCCCCCACTAGATCAAAAGCTGCACAAGCTTTTGAGTCATCTCAATTATATGTAATTAAAAAATTTGAGCCTAATAAAGATTTCCTCAAAAAGGATTTCCTTAACGATGGCAATAAGGAAAAGAGAGAATGGTTTTTCTCTCATCTTCCCCAACATCAAATAACAGCCTTTCGAGAAAAATATTATAAATATCTCGAAAAGAAAGAAAAAAACATTCCCTATTTTCAATGGTTTGAAAAATAATGTTTCAAAAAATTAGAAGTAAAAACCCTAAACTCAGCTAAAAAGATTTGGAAGACGGCTAAAGGAAAAGAAGTAATTTCAGTAATTCCCCCTTTAGAAGAAATAAACTTCCCTAACAAAGATAAAGTTGAAGTAATAGCCTCTCCATTTAAAATGATGCCAAAAACTGTCGACGATGCTCCCCCAAACAAAAATGATATTAAAAACGTTCAACATCAATTGAACTACACTAATCAGTTACTTCATCAAGTAGCTACTAGTCTAGATAACTCTGTTGACACGCCTTCATCATCAACAAAACCTTCAAATAAAACTTTAGATAAACCAATAACAACCCCTAATAAATTTTAAGATTCAGAAATAAAGAAAATAAAGCTCAGAAATGAGAAGGACGAAATTTTGGATGAAATAAATAAAAAGCTTTCAGGCCTAAGAATAACCCCAAAATCCATTAATATGCTTAATGAAGAAGAGATTAATAATCTTGAAAGTCAATTTCAAGACACTTCTCTAGAACAAATAAATAAAATTAGAGAACATAGTGAACCTAGTACCTCAAAATCCAGGTATCCTACCACAAAGAATTGGTATCCCCGACCTTCAATAGTGGATGTCCAATACGAAGAAAAGGAATTAGAAACTGCAGCCAATTACTCTGGTGATGCTATCTATGAATGGAATATAGATGGCTTAACAGATCATCAAATTTTAAGAATTTTGGAAGAAATGTTAATGGCAGCAACTGCCTATAAAACTAAAGGAAATGATGCTCTTTCAGTTGTTAAGGTCTTAACTTCAGGATTCACTGGAAACCTGCAAGGATGGTGGGTAACGATCTCTTAGAACAAGAGAGAAATTTAATTTACACTACAGTAAAAACTGAAGTTGTCAATGGTCAACCCATAACAACAGAAAATCAAGTTGAAACTTTAATCCTTACTATTTCCCAAGCATTTGTAGGAGATAGTAAAACATTTGAAGATAGGTCATTAGAGATTCTCCATAATCTCTATTGCCCTACCTTAAGTGAATTCAGATGGTATAAGGATAATTTTTTAGCAAAAGTCTATACAAGAACTGATTATAGGCAAGCTTACTGGAAAGATAGATTTATCACAGGATTACCCAAAAACTTCTCACAAAAGGTTTGAGCAGCACTTGCTCAAGAATACCCAGAAGTACCATTAGATCAATTATCTTATGGTAGAATAATCTCAGTAGTTAATAAAACAGGATTACAATTCTGTACTGATTTAAAATTACACAAGTCCACTAAATATGAGCAAAAGAATTCAAGAAAAGAATTTGGAAACTTTTGCCAACAATTTGGTTACCCAAAGTTAACCCCCTTCAAAACAAAGACGAAGTAAACCCTTAAAAGAAATAAAACATTATAAGAAGAAATACAAGTCCTATAAGCCTCAAAAGACTTATAAGTCTTATAGAAAAAAGAATAAAAACCTAGACAGAACTCCTAAATCATTTGATAAATCAATAATTTGCTATAAGTGTGGTCGTGCTGGTCACATTGCTAAAGATTGCAAAGTAAAACAATGATTAAAAGAATTAAAAATGGATGAATCAATTAAAGAACAAATTGCGAAAATAATTCTTTATGATTCAACCTCTTCTGCAGAGACTTTCTCTGAAGAAGAAGAAGAAGAAGTAATATATCAGAATCAAGAAACCTCTTCTGATTCTGAGTATGAAAGTTGTGGTTGCACCGAGGGCAACTGCCATTGCAAATTAACCATTAATGTAATAAAGAAAGAAGCTTCAATACTCCTCGACTTAGTTGAAAAGATTGATGATCCTCAACTAAGGTTTGAAGTATTAGAAAAATATAAAACTTTAATAGAACAATCCGAACCTTCAATTAAACCTAAGTTCGAAGGCTATAATTTACAAAAAATCCTTCAATCTAAATCAGTCATTGAAGAACCAATTACCCTCCCTGCTCTCCATAAAGAAGTTAAAACTCTTAAACAAGAAGTGTCTCAATTACGACTTGAATTACAAATTTTGTCCCAAAATTTTTCCAACGCCCCGGGGGAAGGAGCTGGAGCGGCTAATTCCACCAAATCCTCAAAACAACCTTCCCATAAGTCATCTTCTTCCTCAGAAAATGAAGAAGAACCTCGTGAGGAAATTCCCCCACTCGATTTTCCAAAAGCTCTCGACGATTTCCTATTTCACATTCAAACCTACCAACAAAAATGGCATGTGAAAGTAAATCTAAAGATAGGAAAATCTTTTCACAGGAGAATTTATTGCCTTAATAGATTCAGGAGCCGATTTAAATTGTATTCAAGAAGGATTAATCCCCACTCAATATTATGAGAAAACTGTCCACAAACTATTTACAGCAAATAATCAGAGATTACATATTAAATACAAATTATCCAAAGCAGAAATCTATAATAGAGGAATTTGTTTCCCAAATTCCTTTATTCTAGTAAAAGACATTAGTGAACAAATAATTTTAGGAACACCCTTTTTAACTTGCCTATACCCATTAAATAATACTAAAATAAATAGTATAAACTACAATTTAAAATATGTAAACAAGTGTTTTAGAAATATTTTTTTTAATAAAAGTCATTAAACATGTATTTTTCATCACAAACTATTAGACTAACTAACTACCGATCAAGGTTGGTCTGATTGATGATGAGCTTGTGTCTCGTAAGCAAGTGGTCGGGGTTTCGATTACCAGTTCTTATGTATGAAAAAACCTACTTGGGAGGGACATCCCATCTTGAATGCTTTCAAATCCCCTAAAAGAGATTAATTTCGATGAATGACCGAAGATACTCCTTGCGATCATATACGAATCCAAAAAGACTCACTAACTAACTTGAGCAACATTTATTTTTAATAAATTGAAAGATCAATCATCCCGAAGTTATAATATGAGCTATTGACTTATATTACTAATTCAAAGATAATTGCAGAAAAATAATAATGTAAAAGTAAAAATTGACCTATCTGATCGGATTGGGCCAGCCTGTGGGGCTAATTGGGTCGGGCCTATTTGGCCCAAACTGTTGGGGGAGGTGATTTTTTTACACTTCCTGAAAAATAAGAAGAAAGCATTCAAATTCCTAAGAGAAAATATTCATGATCTACCTTTTTCTACATCAACCAGTAGCTTGAAAAATACACCATTGTAAAAGCCCCTCTGCTACCCACCATTGAAGCAAACATACAAACAAGTTAAACTCATCCTCATTTTCTTCAACCCAGGTTACCGTACTAAAAATCCCCATATCCAAACTAGCACTCTCCCAATTTTAAGCCAAAAAAACAGCACTTAAATCACCCATGGACACCACCTAAAACCAAGCCTCAATCCAACTCCCAACTCCAAACAGAAATCATAAATAAAAACAAAAACAAGCATCCAATGGTGGGACCTCATCACAGAGCCGCAAACAGCCACCTTGCCAAGTAGTCGCACCTCCCACCAGTCCCAGACGCAACCTCCTCTCTGACGTGTTGCAGGGTGTGCGTGAAGGTTGAAGACAAGTTAAAGAGGTCACGTGCTTTGCACATGACCACTTCTAAATTTATAATAAAATTTAATTTAAATTATTATTATTAGTATAAAATATAAAATATTATTATTTCAGATTATTGATGCATCATTTAATTAACAATACTATTTAATATCATTTTATTATAGATAATCACAACTCGATGTGTCATCTAGTAGAACGTTTGTCACGCTGGCACGTTCCGTTAATTTTCAAATGACCCACTGACAGGAGGACAAATTTTGTTAGAAAAATATGATGGAGAATTTTGCTAGAAACAACTAGGGCGAATTTCGTAAAAGTGGTAAACTAAAGAGACAAAAAGTATATTTTAACCTAAAAATTTTAACACATTAAACTTAATTGGTTAGGGAATTTAAAAGGATAAGTTTGTTTGGGGAGACCTGTATTTAATGGATTGGAAAATGATGTACTTAATTCCTGATGAAAACTTATCAAAAGAGAGTATCATCCCAGGCAAGTTTAGACGGGTGTCATCACCACATAAAAAACTTCATCGGGGATTCTCTAAAGAATTTTCTATATTTAGAAATAAATAATAGTTATTTAATCTTATTAAGAAATTACAAAAATCGAATGAGTTTCAAAAAATTTACATGCTCAACTCAAATGTTGTCTATTGAAGTTTTCAATGAAGCTCAAATCTATATAATATAATAAAAAAGAGTATCATCTATAAAAAGTCTGGATAAGTGTCATCATTACAGGAAAAACTTCTTTGGGAAACCTATATAGAACTTTTCATTTTTAAAAATAAATAATAATTATTTTTATGTACTTAAAAAATCTATACAATATAACAAAAGAGAGTATCATCCAAGGAAAGTCTGGACAAGTGTCATCACCACAGGAAAACTTCTTTGGGGAGTCTCTAAAGAACTTTCTATTTTTAGAACTAAACAATTATTAATTGATCTAATTAAAAAATTTATACAATATAATAAAAGAGAGTATCATCCGAGGAAAGTAAGGACAATTGTCATCACCACAGGAAAAGCTTCATTGAGAAGTCTCGAAAGAACATTCCATTTTTTAGAAATAAATAATAATTATTTAACCTGATTAAAAAATTACAAAAATCGAATGAGTTTCAAAAAATTTACCTGCTCAACTTAAATATTGTCTATTGAAGTTCTCAATGAAAATCAAATCTATACAATATAACAAAAGAGAGTATCATCCAAGGAAAATCTGGACAAGTGTCATCACCACAGCAAAAAAAATTCATAGGGAAGTCTCTAAAGAGCTTTCCATTTTTAGAAATAAATAATAATTATTTAATCTTATTTAAAAAATCTATACAATATAATAAAAGAGAGTATCATCCAAGGAAACTCTGGACAGGTGTCATCACCATTGGAAAAGCTTCATGGGGAAGTCTATAAAAAACTTTCCATTTTTAGAAATAAATAATAATTATTTTTATGTGATTAAAAAATCTATCCAATATTACAAAAGAGAGTATCATCCAAGGAAAGTCTTGACAGATGTCATGACCACGGGAAAAGTTTCATTGGGAAGTCTCTAAGGAACTTTCTATTTTTAGAAATAAATAATAATTATTTAATCTGATTAAAAAATTACAAAAATCGAATGAGTTTCAAAATTTTTACATACTCAACTTAAATGTTGTCTGTTGAAGTTCTCAACTATACAATATAATAAAAGAGAGAATCATCTATGGAAAGTCTGAACATGTGTCATCATCAGGAAAATCTTCATTGGGAAGTTTTTAAAGAACATTCCACTTTTAGAAATAAATAATAATTATTTACTGTGATTAAAAAATCTGTACTATATAACAAAAGAGTGTATCATCAAAGGAAAGTTGGACAGGTGTCATCATCCCGGGAAAAGCTTCATTGGGAATTCTCTAAAGAAATTTCTATTTTTAGAAATAAATAATAATTATTTAATCTGATTAAAAAATTACAGAACCAAAAGAGTCTTCCAAATTTTGCATGCTCAACTTAAATGTTGTATATTGAAGTTTTCAATGAAGCTCAAATCTATACAATATAACAAAAGAGAGTATCATTCATGGAAAGTCTGGACAGGTGTAATCACCAAAGGAAAAGCTTCATTGGGAAGTCTCAAAAGAACTTTCTATTTTTAGAAATAAATAATAATTATTTAATCAGATTAAAAAATTACAAAAATCGAATGAGTTTCAAAAATTTTACTTGCTCAACTTAAATGCTGTAGGTTGAAGTTCTCATCTATACAATATAACAAAAGAGAGATCCATGGAAAGTTTGGACATGTGTCATAACCCCAAGAAAAGCTTCATTGGGAAGTCTCTAAAGAACTTTCCCATTGTAGAAATAAATAATAATTATTTAATATGATTAAAAGATCTGTACAATATAACAAAAGAGTGTATCATTAAAGGAAAGTTGGACATACGTCATCACCACATGAAAAGCTTCATTGAGAATTCCCTAAAGAATTTTTTATTTTTAGAAATAAGTAATAATTAATTAATCTGATTAAAAAATTACAAAAACATAAAGAGTTTCACAAATTTTGCATGCTCAACTTAAATGTTATCTGTTGAAATTTTCAATGAAGCTCAAATCTATACAATATAACAAAAGTGAGTATCATCCTGGAAAGTCTGGACATGTGTAATCACCACAGTAAAAGCTTCATTGGGAAGTCTCTAAAGAACTTTCCATTTTTAGAAATAAAAAATAATTATTTTTATATGATTTAAAAATCTAAACAATATAATACAAGAGAGTATCAATCATGGAAAATCTGGACAGGTATAATCACCACAGGTAAATATTCATTGGGAAGTGTTTAAAGAACTTTCCATTTTTAGAAATAAATAATTATTATTTTTATGTGATTAAAAAATCTAAACAATATAACAAAAGAGAGTATCATGCAAGGAAAATCTGGAAAAGAGTCATCACTACAGGAAAAGCTTCATAGAGAAGTCTCTAAAAAACTTTCCATTTTTAGAAATAAATAATAGTTATTTAATCTCATTAAAAAATTTGTACAATATAAGAAAATAGTGTATCATCAAAGGAAAATTGGACATGTGTCGTCACCATAGGAAAAATTCAATAGGAATTCTCTCGAGAAATTTCTATTTTTAGAAATAAATAATAATAATTTAATCTGATTAAAAAAATACAAAAATGGAAAGAGTTTCAAAAATTTTACCTGCTCAACTTAAATACTGTGTGTTGAAGTTCTCATCTATACAATATAACAAAAGAGAGTATCATCCATGGAAAGTCTGAACATGTGTCATAACCCCAGGAAAAGCTTCATTGGAAAGTCTCTAAAGAGCTTTCCCATTTGATAAAAAAATCTGTACAATATAACAAAAGAGCGTATCATCAAAGGAAAGTTGGACAGGTGTCATCACCACAGGAAAAGCTTCGTTGGGAATTCTCTAAAAAAAATTCTATTTTTAGAAACAAATAATAATTATTTAATCTGATTAAAAAATTACAAAAAAATAAAAAGTTTCACAAATTTTGCATGCTCAACTTAATTGTGGTCCATTAAAGTCTTCAATGAAGCTCAAATCTATACAATATAACGAAAGAGAGTATCATCCATGAAAAGTCTGGACATGTGTTATCACCATAGGAAAAGCTTCATTGGGAAGTCTCCAAAGAACTTTCCATTTTAAGAAATAAATAAAAATTATTTTTATGTGATTAAAAAATCTGAGTAATATTACAAAAGAGAGTATCATCCAAAGAAAATCTAGACAGGTGTTATCACCACAGGCAAAGTTTTATAGGGAAGTCTCTAAAGAACTTTCCCTTTTTAGAAATAAATAATAATTATTTAATATGATAAAAAAATTTGTACAATATAACAAAAGAACGTATCATCCATGCAAAGTTGGACAGGTGTCATCACCACAGGAAAAGCTTCATAGGGAAGTCTCTAAAGAACTTTCCATTTTTGTAAATAAATAATAATTATTTAATCTCCTTAAAAAATTTATACATTATAAGAAATGAGTGTATCATCTAAGGAAAGTTGGACATGTGTCATCACCACAGGAAAAGCTTCATTGGGAATTCTCCAAAAAAGATTCTATTTTTAGAAACAAATAATAATTATTTAATCTGATTAAAAAATTACAAAAAAATAAAAAGTTTCACAAATTTTGCATGCTCAACTTAAATGATGTCCGTTGAAGTCTTCAATGAAGCTCAAATCTATACAATATAACAAAAGAGAGTATCATCCATGAAAAGTCTGGATATGCGTTATGTAATATCTCAAATTTCCTGATTGGATAAATAACATTACCCAATAAATAGAAGGAGACTATCTTTGAGGGAGAAGTGTTTTAATGGTGGAAGAATAAATGTTTTGATTTGTGGAGGAAGAAATGTTTAGAATTAAGGCAGGGGTGTATTAAGTCGTTGAAGGCGATGTAAAGAGTAAGTTGGGTTTTATTATTAAAAAAAATAAAAATAGAAAGGGATAAGAGGAAGGGGCAGACGTGAGAGAGGGACGAACAAACAAAAAATAAAGAGGAGAAGAAAGAAAGAGAGAAAGAGGACAAGGGGAAGAAGAGAAAACTCCACGGGAGAAGAAGAGAAGAAGGAAATGAATGAGACTTCAATGGAGCAAGGAGACGAAGAGCTAGGTTTTCAACCATGGAGAATGATGAAGAGAAGAGTGGAAGATTGCCTTTGGAGAGATTGTAGTCAAGAGAGAGAGCTAGGATTTTGGAGTAGCGAGCAAATAGAACAAGGTGAAGCTTAGGATCCAAGCTTGTTTGAGGTGAGTTTCCTTAGTTTAGTGCTTGGTAATGATAAATCCAAGCTTAGGAATTTTGATTCTTGCTTTTATTGTTTGATTTCATACCTGCATGTTGATAATATGAATTAAAATGAGTGCATATTGATGTTGTAAATTATTTAAATTTGCATGCATGTGTTTTGTTTCGGAAAAGTCCCAAATGAAGTTGCTGGCCAGAAACCCGTATAGACATATGTGCGGTATCTTACTTATAACTATTTCTATGGGGCTCTGTTTGGTATGATTCTTGTTTTGTTTGGAAACTAGACTCGATTTTCTACAGTTTAGGCATTGATTTTGCTGTTTTTCATTGAGTATTGATAAAGAAAAACCTGTTACAAGTCAGAGGACAGTTGCTGTCCTGTTTTTTCGAATGCAATAACTTTTTGGTTAAAATTGTACTTTTTGGGACGTTTTTTTCTCAAAAATTAAATTTTATTTATAAACTACACATGTTAAGCTTTCCATAGAGGGGTCATTTTCCTAAATCCGACATCGTTTGGTATTTTAATAAAATCATAGAAGTTGGCTAAAAACTGTAGGAATTCTGCATATGTTGCTGATGCAATTTCTTGTTAATTACTTGTTTGAGGGCTGCTTTGGCTAAGTTAATTTAATTATGCAATAGCATGATAGATATGTAAATCACCACTTGACATCCAATAGCGGTAACATGACTACATCCGGCAAATGATTCTGATTAGGCAGGTTACCGAGGGTATTTCATATGTCAATCATAGAGTCTTTCCCGTTTGGAAAGCAATCATAGAGTCATTCCCGTTTGGAAGAAAAGAAGGTAAGTGCAAAGCAAGTGGGATGCCGCTTGTGGTCATAGACATATGATCTGCCTTACATCATAGAGCTAGTCCCTTTTAAGTACCTTGGTGCGCGGGAGACAGAGACGTTTTTCACTGATAAAGTACAAGGGATGTCCAAGTGTGTGATTTATATATATGATGCAATATGTACAAGTTTTTATATTATATATATGTATATATTGAACTGAGTGCCTTGTTTGCAGGGAGCTCACTGAGATTTCGTATCTCGCCCTTTCATCCTTTTGTTCCAGGTTGTTCCTTTTCTATGTTGGGAACTGTGAAGTATCTTCGGAAATACTTGGCAGTTATCCCAATGTAAGCTGAGGTTCTTGAGGTCGTTACCGGATCGAAGTCTAGAGTCTTTTTTTTTTTACGTTTACAATTAGTGTATAATGTCTATTGTGGATATTTTTTTTTCATTAAAAATGAGATGTATTCCAAATCAAACCTTATACCATGTTTTGTAAATGATTGTAAAATCCTATTGATTGTTTGGGTGCTATATTTATCTTGTGTAGTTAACGGTAAGTAGTATCCTAATGTACATTCGGGTATTACATGTTATCACCACAGGAAAAGATTCATTGAGAAGTCTCTAAAGAACATTCCATTTTTAGAAATAAATAAAAATTATTTTTATGTGATTGAAAAATCTAAACAATATTATAAAAGAGAGTATCATCCAAGGAAAATCTGGACAGGTGTCATCACCACAGGAAAAGCTTCATAAGGAAGTCTCTAAAGAACTTTCCATTTTTAGAAATAAATAATAATTATTTAATCTCCTTAAAAAATTTATACAATATAACAAAAGAGTATATCATCTAAGGAAAGTTGGACATGTGTCGTCACCATAGGAAAAACTTCAATCGGAATTCTGTGACGTCCCCAAGTCCCACTCGAGGAAGCCCCATTATTTAGAACCCAATATACTATTAATTATAACTTAACGATTATGCGCTTATTAAAAACAACGATATCATGTAATCAATTTAAAAGGGCACAATATCAGAGTGAGCACAACAGGTTATAAGAAACATATGCAGTACCGATATATATACATGATGGCCCCATCAGTAGGGCTAAGTGATACTAAAGACGAAAGTACATAAAATACACAAAAAGTTTAACATAAATAAAGTACATCCAAACACCTCAAAAGAAAGAAGCTCTTAGGTTCACCGGCACACCAACCCACTCTCAAGTACATCAAAACCTCTCCACACAATCATAGGGACGCACTGGCTGGCTCTCACCCTCAATGGTGAGGATGCCCTGAACTACCCTGTCCCTCTCCATGAGTGCGCCTATAAACTTGCATAGGCTCATACTCGGACGAGGAACTCGACACTACAATCCTGCGCCTCTGGGCCGCCCGCAAGTACCACTCCGAGCGCCTGCGCTGTCCTCGGTGCACAAAGCCTCTCCTGCTAAATACTACGGAAGACTGGGATGCCGCCCACAAGTAGTCCTGCTCTCTCTGCCTCGAAGGGTGCCACATCCGAGAGAAGGGAAGAAACTGGTACACTCGATAAGGTCCGATAATGTCTGTATATGGCGGAGTGCCACTCCGGAAGATCAAGTTGACAGGTCCGGTATACACGGCCAAAAAGGTCGAGGTGTCCACCTGTCATCCCCTCTCATCGTGGTAGACTATCTCAAGGTCTCCTAGCACCGGCATCCGCGGTGCCCTTGTGATGAATGGGTGAAGCCTCGGGTCCATCCTGATCCTCTACTAATTCGTTGTCTGTCGGCAGAACTGAAAGTACACATACAAAGAAGTACAAGGAGATAAGATATACAGCACATCTATAACTGGGATGATGCAATGCAGAACATATAGCAAACACAATCATCTCTCAAAATCACGACGCCATGGTGGCTCCCTAGCTAGATGTACACATACTCTTTCCATGCATGCAGGCCGATACTAAACACCCTACTAAGGGCAACATCTCGTCCGCTCAATGGACCACAAGTTGGTTTGTTCCGGTAATCCGTTCCGCTTGCCGTGACCCATAAGAGTGCATCACCGCTCAACTGTCCCAGACAAAGAGGGTTAACTCGGCCTCCTCAGAAGATCCACCGGCAACTAGAAAGACTCTGGGTCCAGTCGGGATAGTAGGACGTGCCCAGGACCGCCACGACACGATAGGAGCTACCTCATCGGTCTCTTGTGGGTACACCTGTGTCCAATGTATCCCCGAGGTCACACAAACCTTCCCTTCTGTTTTTCGCACCCGCACTCGGTGCACCAACCTTGTATGCCTCACAACATACGGCTCGCCACTTAGCATCAAATGCATATGCTATGCTTGTCATCCATCTCTCTTGAGCTGATATCGCAACACATGCAAACTTGCTCTTAGCAACATGAGCTCCAAGCTCCATAGGTACATATACGAGCTCCAAGCTCCACAGGTACACATATGAGCTCCAAGCTCCCATCATGACCTTATGAGCTCCAAGCTCCACTATACCTCAGATCTCAATTATCAGCTCAAACATCCAACATGGGGTCAAAGCCCTAATCATGCTAAACCTCCGAATCTCATACATACACGTATTTTCTAGATATAATGCAACATTCCATCAATTATTAACATGCTCCATAAAGTAATAAACAACCTAATATACTAACATTTCATCATCAATAATATCTCATGCATCTTTTGCAGTTAACAGTTATCATAGATCGCAGGTACACATATATTATCAGATATCACATTTTATCATGCATCACAAATCTGCTAACCTAGGGTACCAAATATCACAGTGATAGCCCAAAGTAGACAAAACCTAGGGTTTAGGTACTTTGTCAGGGCTCAACCTCACATAGGGTTTAGGGTTCCTCTATACACATAAAACATACAATACAACTATATGGACTACTCTTGCCTCCCCGACGTGTGTAACTCTTTCTCTCCACTGGTAGCGAATACGGTGATCACTACGAGCACTCCTTTGCTCCTCTCCTTGCCTTGCAGCCGCGGCCTTCTTGCTCCCCAAGGGTTCCGTACGTAGCTTTCAAACTTGCCCTAATCACGGAAATAACGCGTAGACCATAGCATTAACCCTAATAAGGAGTTAAAAATGTGAAAAGAAGCTTAAACCAAAAGACAACATTGTATAAGTACAATGCAGGTAGATAAGGAACATCGGCTTACCCTTGACGAATCACGAAAGTAAACCGGTTGAATTGAAGTAGGAGTTGCGATGATCACAAAAACACGATCGGATATGGAATCGGAGGAACGAACTAATCACGAACTCGAATTGAAGCTCTCAAACCTGTCTCTGGCCTTCTCTCACGTTCTCTGTAATTCTGGGATTTACCAAACTTCGTGCATGTTGAAAATGAGCAACTATTTATAGAGGTAAAACTCTGCTGAGAACTTTTGGCGTTCTAAAACTCCACGCTTGAGCGTTCCAACGCTTGAGCGTTGTTCTTCTCAACGCTTGAGCGTTGACGTTTCCTCACCGTTAAGGCACCGCCCATCACGTGCCAGCCGCGACGCGTAACTGACACGTGTCACTTTACGTCCCATCACTGCCAGTCACTAGTCAGAGGGTCCACGCTTGAGTGTCCAAAACTCCCCACGCTTGAGCGTCCGCACGCTTGAGCGTTCCACGGTTCCACGCTTGAGCGTTCTGCCCATGTTCCTTCGTCCTTTATCCTTCTCCTATCCTATGCATCTCTACTCTTAGCATATCCTCTAAACATACTTTCAAGCCATAACAATAATTATAAGAAATATATATAATTACCCAATTACAGCTTCTAAAAATCGGGAGGTTACAAATTCTCTAAAGAATTTTCTATGTTTAGAAATAAATAATAATTATTTAATCGGATTAAAAAAATACAAAAATCGAATGAGTTTCAAAAATTTAACCTGTTCAAATTAAATGTTGTCTGTTGAAGTTCTTATGTATATAATATAACAAATAACAAAACAGAGCATCATCCATGGGAAGTCTGGACAGGTGACATAACCACAGGAAAAGCTTCATTGGAAACTTTCCATTTTTAGAAATAACTAATAATTATTTAATATGATTAAAAAATCAGTAAAATATAACAAAAGAGAGTATCATCCAAGGAAAATATGGATAGATGTCATCACCACAAGAAAAACTTCTTTGGCAAGTCTCTAAAGAACTTTTCATTTTTAGAAATAAATAATAATAATTTAATCTGATTAAAAAATTCCAAAAATCGAATGAGTTTCAAAAAATTTACCTACTAAACTTAAATGATGTTTCTTGAAGATTTCAATGAAGCTCAAATCTATAAAATATAACAAAAGAGGGTATCATTCAGTGAAATTCTGGACAGGTGTCATCACCACAGGAAAAACTTCATTGGGAAGCCAATAAAGAACTTTCCATTTTTAGAAATAAATAATAATTATTTAATCTCATTAAAATTTTTGTACAATATAAGAAAAGAGTGTATCATCTAAGGAAAGTTGGACATGTGTCGTCACCATAGGAAAATTCAATAGGAATTCTCTACAGAAATTGCTATTTTTAGAAATAAATAATAATTATTTAATCTGATTAAAAAAATACAAAAATCGAATGAGTTTCAAAAATTTTACCTCCTCAACTTAAATGCTGTGGGTTGAAGTTCTTATCTTTATAATATAACAAAAGAGAGTATCATCCATGGAAAGTCTGAACATGTGTCATAACCCCTGGAAAAGCTTCATTGGAAAGTCTCCAAAGAACTTTCCCTTTTTAGGAATAAATAAGAATTATTTAAAATCATTAAAACATCTGTACAATAAAACAAAAGAGCGTATCATTAAAGGAAAGTTGGACAGTTGTCATCACCAGAGGAAAAGCTTCATCGGGAATTCTCTAAAAAAAATTCTATTTTTAGAAACAAATAATAATTATTTAATCTGATTAAAAAATTACAAAAAAATAAAAAGTTTCGCAAATTTTGCATGCTCAACTTAAATGTTGTCCATTGAAGTCTTCAATGAAGCTCAAATCTATATAATATTACAAAAGAGAGTATCATCTATGGAAAGGCTGGACATGTGTTATCACCACGGGAAAAGATTCATTGGGATGTCTCTAAAGAACTTTCCATTTTTAGAAATAAATAAAAATTATTTTTATGTGATTAAAAAATCTAAACAATATTGCAAAAGAAAATATCATCCATGGAAAATCTGGACGGGTGTCATCACCACAGGAAAAGCTTCAGAGGGAAGTCTCTAAAGAACTTTCCATTTTTAGAAATAAATAATAATTATTTAATCTCCTTAACAAATTTATACAATATAACAAAAGAGTGTATCATCTAAGGAAAGCTGGACATGTGTCATCACCAAAGGAAAAGCTTCATTGGGAATTCTCTAAAGAATTTTCGATTTTTACAAATAAATAATAACTATTTAATCTGATTAAAAAATTACAAAAATCGAATGAGTTTCAAAAATTTTACCTGCTCAACTTAAATGATGTTTGTTGAAGTTCTCATGTATATAATTAACAAATAACAAAAGAGAGTATCATCCATTGAAAGTCTGGACAACTATCATAACCAAAGGAAAAGCTTCATTGGGAAGTCTCTAAAGAACTTTCCATTTTTAGAAATAACTAATAATTATTTAATATGATTAAAAAATCTGTAAAATATAACAAAAGAGAGCATCATCCCAGGAAAATCTGGACAGATGTCATCATCCATGGAAAGTCTGAGCATGTGTCATAACCCCTGAAAAAGCTTCATTGGAAAGTCTCCAAAGATATTTTCCTTTTTAGAAATAAATAATAATTATTTAATAAGATAAAAAAATCTGTACAATATAACAAATGAGCGTATCATCAAAGGAAAGTTGGAGTGGTACCGTCATCACAGGAAAAGCTTCATTGGGAATTCTCTAAAAAAAAAATTCTATTTTTAGAAACAAATAATAATTATTTAATCTGATTAAAAAATTACAAAAAAATAAAAAATTTCCCAAATTTTGCATACTCAACTTAAATGTTGTCTGTTGAAGTCTTCAATGAAGCTCAAATCTATACAATATAACAAAAGAAAGTATTATCCATGGAAAGTCTGGACATGTGTTATCTCCAGAGGAAAAGATTCATTAGGAAGTCTCTAAAGAACTTTGCATTTTTAGAAATAATTAGTAATTATTTAATCTGATTAAAATATATATACAATATAACAAAAGAGAATATCATCCAAGGAAAATCTGGACAGGTGGCATCACTACATGAAAAACTTCATAGGGAAGTCTCTAAAGAACTTTCCATTGTTAGAAAGAAATGATAATTATTTAATCACATTAAAAAATTTAGACAATATAACAAAAGAGTGTATCACCTAAGGAAAGTTGGACAGGTGTCATCACCACAGGAAAAGCTTCATTGGGAATTCTATAAAGAATTTTCTATTTTTAGAAACAAATAATAATTATTTAATCTGATTAAAAAATTACAAAAATCGATTGAATTTAAAATTTTTTACCTGCTCAACTTAAATGTTGCCTGTTCAAGTTCTCATCTATACAATATAACAAAAGAGAGTAACATCCATGGAAAGTCTGAGCAGGTGTCATAACCACCGGAAAAGCTTCATTGTGAAGTCTCCAAAGAACATTCCCTTTTTAGAAATAAATAACAATTATTTAATATGATTAAAAAATCAGTACGATAAAACAAAAGAGCGTATCATCAAAGGAAATTTGGAAAGGTGTCATCACTACAGGAAAAGCTTCATTGGGAATTCTCTAAAGAACTTTCCATTTTTAGAAATAAATAATAATTATTTAATACTATTAAAAAATCTGTCAAACATAACAAAAGAGAGTATCATCCCAGGAAAATCTGGACAGATGTCATCACCACTGGAAAAACTTCTTTGGCAAGTCTCTAAAGAACTTTACATCTTTTGAAATAAATAATAATTATTTAATCTCATAAAAAATTTATAGAATATAACAAAAGAGTGTATCATCTAAGGAAAGTTGGACAGGTGTCATCACCACAAGAAAAACTTCATTAGGAAGTCTATATAGAACTTTCCATTTTTAGAAATAAATAATAATTATTTTTATATGATTTAAAAATCTAAACAATATAACAAAAGAGAGTATCAACCGTGGGAAGTCTGGACAGGTGTAATCACCTCTGGAAAAGATTCATCGGGAAGTGTCTAAAGAACTTTCCATTTTTAGAAATAAATAATAATTATTTTATGTGATTAAAAAATCTAAACAATTTTACAAAAGAGAGTTTTTTCCTAGGAAAATCTGGACAGGTACATCACCACAGGAAAAGCTTTATAGGGAAGTCTCTAAAGAACTTTCCATTTCTAGAAATAAATAATAATTATTTGATCTCCTTAAAAAATTTATACAATATAACAAAAGAGTGTATCATCTAAGGAAAGTTGGACAGGTGTCATCACCACAGGAAAAGCTTCATTGGGAATTCTCTAAAGAATTTTTGATTTTTACAAATAAATAATAATTATTTAATATGATTAAAAAATTACAAAAATCGAATTAGTTTAAAAAATTTTACCTGCTCAACTTAAATGCTGTTTGTTGAAGTTCTCATGTATATAATATAACAAATAACAAAAGAGAGTATCACCCATAGAAATTCTGGACGGGTGTCAGGACAACGGGATAAGCTTCATCGGGATGTCTCTAAACAATTTTCCATTTTTAGAAACAACTATTAATTATTTAATACGATTAAAAAATCTGTAAAATATAACAAAAGAGAGTATCATCCAAGTAAAATCTGGTCAGATGTCATCACCACAGGAAAAACTTTTTGTCAAGTCTCTAAAGAACTTTCAATTTTTAGAAATAAATAATAATTATTTAATCTAATTAAAAGATTCCAAAAAAGGAATGAGTTTCAAAAAATTTACCTACTCAACTGAAATGCTGTTTCTTGAAGTTTTCAATGAAGCTTAAATCTATACAATATAACAAAAGAGAGTATCATCCAACGAAATTCTGGACAGATGTCATCACCACAGGGAAAACTTCATTAGGAAGTCGATATAGAACTTTCCATTTTTAGAAATAAATAATAATTATTTTTATATGATTTAAAAATCTAACAATATAACAAAAGAGAGTATCATCCATAGAAAGTCTGGACATGTGTAATCACCTCGGGAAAAGATTCATTGGAAAGTGTCTAAAGAACTTTCCATTATTAGAAATAAATAATTATTATTTTTATGCGATTAAAAAATCTAATCAATATAACAAAAGAGAGTATCATCCAAGGAAAATCTGGACAGGTGACATCACCACAAGAAAAGCTTCATAGGAAACTCCCTAAAGAACTTTCCATTTTTAGAAATAAATAATAATTACTTAATCTCATTAAAAAATTTGTACAATATAACAAAAGAATGTATCATCTAAGGAAAGTTGGACATGTGTTATCACCATAGGAAAAACGTCTATAGGAATTCTCTAAAGAAATTTCTATTTTTAGAAATAAATAATAATTATTTAATATGATTAAAAAAATACAAAAATCGAATGAGTTTCAAAAATTATAACTGCTCAACTTAAATGCTGTGTGTAGAAGTTCTCATGTATACAACATAACAAAAGGGAGTATCCTCTATGAAAAGTCTGAGCATGTGTCATAACCCCTGGAAAAGCATCATTGGAAAGTCTCCAAAGAGCTTTCCCTTTTTAGAAATAAATAAGAATTATTTAATATCATTAAAACATCTGCCCAAAAGAAAATAGAGCGTATCATCAAAGGAAAGTTGGACAGTTGTCATCACCACAGGAAAAGCTTCATTGGGAATTTTCTAAAACAAATTCTATTTGTAGAAAAATAATAATAATTATTTAATAGGATTAAAAAATTACAAAAAAATAAAAAGTTTCGCAAATTTTGCATGCTCAACTTAAATGTTGTCCGTTGAAGTCTTCAATGAAGCTCAAATCTATACAATATAACAAAAGAGAGTATCATCCATGGAAAGTCTGAATATGTGTAATCACCACAGGAAATTAAAAGCTTTGTTAGGAAGTCTCTAAAGAACTTTCCATTTCTAGAAATAAATAATAATTATTTAATATGATTAAAAAATACATACAATATAACAAAAGAGAGTATCATCCCTAGAAAGTCTGGACAGGTGTCATCACCACAGGAAAAACTTCATAGGGAAGTCTCTAAAGAACTTTCCATTGTTAGAAAGAAATGATAATTATTTAATCTGATTAAAAAATTACAAAAATCGAATGAGTTTCAAAAATTTTACCTGCTCAACTTAAATGTTGTCTGTTGATGTTCTCATGTATATAATATAACAAATAACAAAAAAGAGTATCATCCGTGGAAAGTCTAGACAGGTGTAATCACCACAGGAAAAGATTCATTGGGAACTGTCTAAAGAACTTTCCATTTTTAGAAATAAATAATAATTATTTAATCTCATTAAAAAATTTGTACAATATAACAAAAGAGTTTATCATCTAAGGAAAGTTGGACATGTGTCCTCGCCATAGGAAAAACGTCAATAGGAATTCTCTAAAGAAATTTCTATTTTTAGAAATAAATAATAATTATTTAATCTGATTAAAAAAATACAAAAATCAAATGAGTTTCAAAAATTATACCTGCTCAACTTAAATGCTATGCGTAGAAGTCTCATGTATACAATATAACAAAAGGGAGTATCATCCATGAAAAGTCTGAACATGTGTCATAACCCCTTGAAAAGCTTCATTGGAAAGTCTCCAAAGAACTTTCCCTTTTTAGAAATAAATAAGAATTATTTAATATGATAAAAAAATCTGTACAATATAACAAATGAGCGTATCATCAAAGGAAAGTTGGACAAGTGTCATCACCACCGAAAAAGCTTCGTTGGGAATTCTCTAAAAAAAATTCTATTTTTAGAAACAAATAATAATTATCTATTCTGATTAAAAAATTACAAAAAAGTAAAAAAGTTTCACAAATTTTGCATGCTCAACTTAAATGTGGTCCGTTGAAGTCTTCAATGAAGCTCAAATCTATACAATATAACAAAAGAGAGTATCATCCATGGAAAGTCTGGACATGTGTTATCATCATAGGAAAAGCTTCATTGGGAAGTCTCTAAAGAACTTTCCATTTTAAGAAATAAATAAAAATTATTTTTATGTGATGAAAAAATATAAGTAATATTACAAAAGAGAGTATCATCCAAGGAAAATATAAACAGGTGTTATCACCATAGGAAAAGTTTCATAGGGAAGTCTCTAAAGAACTTTCCATTTTTAGAAATAAATAATAATTGTTTAATATGATAAAAAAATCTGTACAATATAACAAAAGAGCGTATCATCCATGTAAAGTTGGACAAGTGACATCACCATAGGAAAAGATTCATAGGGAAGTCTCTAAAGAACTTTCCATTTTTATAAATAAATAATAATTATTTAATATCCTTAAAAAATTTATACAATATAACAAAAGAGTGTATCATTTAAGCAAGGTTGGATAGGTGTCATCACCACAGGAAAAGCTTCATTGGGAATTCTCCAAAAAAGATTCTATTTTTAGAAACAAATAATAATTATTTAATCTGATTAAAAAATTACAAAAAAATAAAAAGTTTCACAAATTTTGCATGCTCAACTTAAATGTTAGCCGTTGAAGTCTTCAATAAAGCTCAAATCTATACAATATAACAAAAGAGAGTATCATTCATATAAAAGCGGGACATGTGTTATCACCACAGGAAAAGATTCTTTGAGAAGTCTCTAAAGAACTTTCCATTTTTAGAAATAAATAAAAATTATTTTTATGTGAATAAAAAAATCTAAACAATATTACAAAAGAGAGTATCATCCAAGGAAAATCTGGACATGTGTCATCACCACAGGAAAAGCTTCATAGGGAAGTCTCTAAAGAACTTTCCATTTTTATAAATAAATAATGAAATAATTACTTAATCTCATTAAAAAATTTGCACAATATAACAAAAGAGCGTATCATCTAAGGAAAGTTGGACATGTGTCATCACCACAAGAAAAGCTTCATTGGGAATTCTCTTAAGAATTTTTTATTTTTACAAATAAATAATAATTATTTAATCTGATTAAAAAAAATACAAAAATCGAATGAGTTTCAAAAATTTTACCTGGTCAACTTAAATGTTGTCTGTTGAAGTTCTCATGTATATAATATAACATATAACAAAAGAGAGTATCATCCATGGAAAGTCTGGACAGATGTAATCATCCCAGGAAAAGAATCATAGGGAAGTCTTTAAAGAACTTTCCATTTTTAGAAAGAAATGATAATTAATTAATCTCGTTAAAAAAATTATACAATATAACAAAAGTGTGTATAATTTAAGGAAAGTTGGATAGGTGTCATCACCACAGGAAAAGCTTCATTGTGAATTCTCTAAAGAATTTTCTATTTCTAGAAACAAATAATAATTATTTAATCTGATTAAAAAATTACAAAAATCGAATGAGTTTCAAAAATTTTACCTGCTCAACTTAAATGTTGTATGTTGAAGTTCTCATCAATACAATATAACAAAAGAGAGTATCATGCATGGAAAGTCTGGATAGATGTCCTAACCACAGGAAAAGCTTCATTAGGAAGTCTCTAAAGAATTTTTCATTTTTAGATATAACTAATAATTATTTAATACGATTAAAAAATCGGAAAAATATTACAAAAGAGAGTATCATCCAAGGAAAATCTGGACAGATGTCATCACCACAGGAAAATTTTTTTGGCAAGTCTCTAAAGAACTTTCAATTTTTAGAAATAAATAATAATTATTTAAATGTGTTTAAAAAATTCCAAAAATCGAATGAATTTCAAAAAAATTACCTACTCAACTTAAATGTTGTTTCTTGAAGTTTTCAATGAAGCTCAAATCTATATAATATAACAAAAGAGAGTATCATCCAACGAAATCCTGAACAGGTGTCATCACCACTGGGAAAACTTCATTGGGAAGTCTATATAGAACTTTCCATTTTTACAAATAAATAATAATTATTTTTATATGATTTAAAAGTCTAAACAATATAACAAAAGAGAGTTTCATCCATGGAAAGTCTGGACAGGTGTAATCACCTGAGTAAAAGATTCATTGAGAAGTGTCTAAAGATCTTTCCATTTTTAGAAATTAATAATTTTTATTTTTATGTGATTAAAAAATCTAAACAATATAACAAAACAGAGTATCATCCAAGAAAAATCTGGACAGGTGTCATCACCACATCAAAAGCTTCATAGGAAAGTCTCTAAAGAACTTTCCATTTTTAGAAATAAATAATAATTACTTAATCTCATTAAAAATTTTGTACAATATAACAAAGGAGTGTATCATCTAAGGAAAGTTGGACATGTGTCATCACCATAGGAAAAACGTCAATAGGAATTCTCTAAAGAAATTTCTATTTTTAGAAATAAATAATAATTATTTAATCTGATTAAAAAAGTACAAAAATCGAATGAGTTTCAAAAATTTTACCTGCTCAACTTAAATGTTGGGCGTTGAAGTTCTCATGTATACAATATAACAAAAGAGAGTATCCTCCAGGGAAAGTCTGGACAGGTGTAATCACCCCAGGAAAAAATTCATTAGGAAGTGTCTAAAGAACTTTCCATTTTTAGAAATAAATAATTATTATTTTTATGTGATTAAAAAATCTAAACAACATAACAAAAGAGAGTATCATCCAAGGAAAATCTGGACAGGTGTCATCACCACAGGAAAAGCTTCATAAGAAAGTCTCTAAAGAACTTTCCTTTTTTAGAAATAAATTATAATTAATTAATCTCAATAAAAAAATTGTACAATATAACAAAGGAGTGTATCATCTAAGGAAAGTTGGACATGTGTCATCACCATAGGAAAAACGTTAATAGGAATTCTCTAAAGAAATTTTCGGTGCAATTATGCAATGAAAGCCTTTATTTTGGTCCCTACAAGGATTAATTTTGCACAATCACAAAATTAAGAGATAACAAGTGCAATGAAATATCTTGAGTGAGCAAAATCGCACAATTGAAAAAAATGAGGGACAAAAGTGCAATTAAAATTTTTAAAGGACCAAAATCGCACAATTTAAAATGTTGGGGGACGAAAAGTGCAATTTAGCCTAACAATTATTTAATCTGATTAAAAACTTACAAAAACAGAAAGAGTTACACAAATTTTGCATGCTCTTAAATGTTGTCCATTGAAGTTTTCAATGAAGCTCAAATCTATACAACATAACATATAATAAAAGAGAGTATCATCCCTGGAAAATCTGGACTTGTGTAATCAGCACAGGAAAAGCTTCGTTGGGAAGTCTCTAAAGAACTTTCCCTTTTTAGAAATAAATAATAATTATTTAATCTGTTTAAAAAATTCCAAAAATCTAATGAGTTTCAAAAAATTTACCTACTCAATTTAAATATTGTTTCTTGAAGTTTTCAATGAAGCTCAAATCTATACAATATAACAAAAGAGAGTATCATCGAACAAAATTTTGGACAGGTGCCATCACCACAGGGAAAACTTCATTAGGAAGTCTATATAGAACTTTACATTTTTAGAAATAAATAATAATTATTTTTATATGATTTAAAAGTCTAAACAATATAATAAAATAGAGTATCATCCATATTGGAAAGTGTCTAAAGAACTTTCTATTTTCAGAAATAAATAATTATTATTTTTATGTTATTAAAAAATCTAAACAATATAACAAAAGAGAGTATCATCCAAGGAAAATCTGGACAGGTGTCATCACCACATGAAAAGCTTCATAGGAAAGTCTCTAAAGAACTTTCCACTTTTAGAAATAAATAATAATTACTTAATCTCATTAAAAAATTTGTAAAATATAAAAAAGCGTGTATCATCTAAGGAAAGTTGGACATGTGTCATCACCATAAGAAAAAGTCAATAGGAATTCTTTAAAGAAATTTCTATTTTTAGAAATAAATAATAATTATTTAATCTGATTAAAAAAATACAAAAATCGAATGAGATTCAAAAAATTTTCCTGCTCAACTTAACTGATGTGTGTTGAAGTTCTCATGTATACAATATAACCAAAGAGAGTATCATCCATGGAAAGTTTGAACATGTGTCATAACCCCTGGAAAAGCTTCATTGGAAAGTCCCCAAAGAACTTTCCCTTTTTAGAAATAAATAGTAATTATTTAAAATGATAAAAAAATCTGTACAATATAACAAATGAGCATATCATCAAAGGAAAGTTGGACAGGTGTCATCACCACAGGAAAAGCTTCATTGGAAATTCTCTAAAAAAAAATTTTTGTATCAAATAATAATTATTTAATATGATTAAAAAATTACAAAAAAATAAAAAATTTCATAAATTTTGCAAGCTCGACTTAAATGTTGTTCGTTGAAGTCTTCAATGAAGCTCAAATCTCTACAATATAACAAAAGAGAGTATTATCCATGGAAAGTCTGGACAAGTGTTATCACCACAGGAAAAGACTCATCGGGAAGTCTCAAAAGAACTTTCCATTTTTAGAAATAAGTAGTAATTATTTAATATAATTAAAAAATATATACAATATAACAAAAGAGAGTATCATCCAAGGAAAATCTGGACAGGTGTCATCACCACAGGAAAAACTTCATAGGGAAGTCTCTAATGAACTTTCCATTGTTAGAAAGAAATGATAATTATTTAATCTCGTTAAAAAATTTATACAATATAATAAAAAAGTGTATCATTTAAGGAAAGTTGGACATGTGTCGTCACCACAAGAAAAGCTTCATTGGGAATTCTCTAAAGAATTTTCTATTTTTAGAAAAAAATAATTATTTAATCTGATTAAAAAATTACAAAAATCGAATGAGTTTCAAAAATTTTACCTGCTCAACTTAAATGCTGTCTATTGAAGTTCTAATTTAAACAATATAACAAAAGAGAGTATGATCCTTGAAAAGTCTGGACAGGTGTCATCACCACAGGGAAAACTTCGTTAGGAAGTCTATATAGAACTTTCCATTTTTAGAAAAAAATAATAATTATTTAATCAGATTAAAAAATTACAAAAATCGAATGAGTTTCAAAAATTTTACCTGCTCAACTTAAATGTTGTCTGTTGAAGTTCACATGTATATAATATAACAAATAACAAAAATGAGTATCATCCGTGGATAGTCTAGACAGGTGTAATCACCTCAAGAAAAGATTCATTGGGAAGTGTCTAAATAACTTTCCATTTTTAGAAATAAATAATAATTACTAAATCTCATTAAAAAATTTGTAAAATATAACAAAGAGTGTATCATCTAAGGAAAGTTGGACATGTGTCATCACCATAGGAAAAACGTCAATAGGAATTCTTTAAAGAAATTTCTATTTTTAGAAATAAATAATAATCACCTAATCTGATTAAAAAAATACGAAAATCGAGTGAGTTTCAAAAAAATTTCCTGCTCAACTTAAATGTTGTGAGTTGAAGTTCTCATCTATACAGTATAACCAAAGAGAGTATCATCTATGGAAAATCTGAACACGTGTCATAACCCTTGGAAAAGCTTCATTGAAAAGTCTCCAAAGAAATTTCCCTTTTTAAAAATAAATAATAATTATTTTAAATGATAAAAAAATCTGTACAATATAACAAATGAGCGTATCATCAAAGGAAAGTTGGACAGGTGACGTTACCACAGGAAAAGCTTCTATGGGAATTCTCTAAAATAAAGAATTAATAATTATTTAATCTGAATAAAAAATTACAAAAATTTTGCATGCTCAAGTTAAATGTTGTCCGTTGAAGTCTTCAATGAAGCTCAAATCTATACAATATAACCAAAGCGAGTATTATCCAAGGGAAGTCTGGACATGTGTTATCACCACAGGAAAGGATTCATCGGGATGTCTCTAAAGAACTTTCCATTTTTAGAAATGAATAGTAATTATTTAATATGATTAAAAAATATATACAATATAGCAAAAGAGAGTATCATCCAAGGAAAATCTGGACAGGTGTCATCACCACAGAAAAAACTTCATAGGGAATTCTCTAAAGAACTTTCCATTGTTAGAAAGAAATGATAATTATTTAATCTCGTTAAAAAATTTATGCAATATAACTAAATAGTATATCATCTAAGGAAGGTTGGACAAGTATCATCACCACAGGAAAAGCTTCATTGGGTAAAGAATTTTCCATTTTTAGAAACAAATAATAAATATTTAATCTAATTAAAAAATTTCAAAAATTGAACGAATTTAAAAATTTTTACCTGCTCAACTTAAATGCGGCTTGTTGAAGTTCTCATCTATACAATATAACAAAAGAGAGTATCATCCATGGAAGGTCTGGACAGGTGTCATAACCACTGGCAAAGCTTCATTGTGAAGGCTCTAAAGAACTTTCCATTTTTAGTAAGAAATGATAATTATTTAAGCTCGTTAAAAAATTTATACAATATAACAAAGTTGGACAGGTGTCATCGCCAATGGAAAAACTTCATTGGGAATTCTCTAAAGAATTTTCGATTTTTAGAAACAAATAATAAATATTTAATCTGATTAAAAAATTAAGAAAATCGAATGAATTTAAAAAATTATACCTGCTCAACTTAAATGCTTCCTGTTGAAGTTCTCTTTTATACAATATAACAAAAGAGAGTATCATCCATGAAAAGTCTGAACAGGTGTCATTACCACCGGAAAAGCTTCATTTTGAAGTCTCTGAAGAACTTTCCATTTTTAGAAAGAAATGATAATTATTTAATCTCATTAAAAAATTTATACAATATAACAATAGAGTGTATCATCTAAGGATAGTTGGACATTTGTCATCAGCATAGGAAAAACTTCAATAGGAATTCTCTAAAGAAATTTCTATTTTTAGAAATAAATAATAATTATTTAATATGATTAAAAAATCGGTAAAATAAAACAAAAGAGTGTATCATCAAAGGAAAGTTGGACAGGTGTCATCACCACAGGAAAAGCTTCAATAGGAATTCTCTAAAGAACTTTCCATTTTTAGAAATAAATAATAACTATTTATTATGATTAAAAAATCTGTAAAATATAACAAAAGAGAGCATCATCCAAGGAAAATCGCGACAGATGTCATCACCATAGAAAAAACTACTTTGGCAAGTCCCTAAAGAACTTTACATTTTTTGAAATAAATCATAATTATTTTATCTGATTAAAAAATTCCAAAAATCGAATGAGTTTCAAAATTTACCTACTCAACTTAAATGCTATTTCTTGAACTTTTCAATGAAGCTCAAATCGATACAATATAACAAAAGAGTGTATCATCCAATGAAATTCTGGACAGGTGTCATCACCACAGGGAAAACTTCATTAGGAAGTCTATATGGAACTTTCCATTTTTAGAAATAAATAATAATTATTTTTGTATGATTTAAAAATCTAAACAATATAACAAAAGAGAGTATCATCTGATGAAAGTCTGGACAGGTGTAATCACCCCAGGAAAAGATTCATTGGGAAGTGTCTAAAGAACTTTCCATTTTTAGAAATAAATAATTATTATTTTTATGTGATTAAAAAATCTAAACAATATAACAAAAGTGAGTATCATCGAAGGAAAATTTGGGCAGGTGTCATCACGACACAAAAAGCTTCATAGGAAAGTCTCTAAAGAACTTTCCATTTTTAGAAATAAATAACTGTTATTTTTATGTGATTAAAAAATCTTAAAAATATAACAAAAGAGAGTATCATCCAAGGAAATTCTGGACATGTGTCATCCCCACTGGAAAAGATTCTTAGGAAAGTCTCTAAAAAACTTTCCATTTTTTGAAATAAGTAATAATTATTGAATCTCATTAAAAAATTTGTACAATATAACAAAAGAGTGTATCATCTAAGGAAAGTTGGACATGTGTCATCACCATAGGAAAAACGTCAATAGGAATTCTCTAAAGAAATTTCTATTTTTAGAAATAAATAATAATTATTTAATCTAATTAAAAAAGTACAAAAATCGAATGAGTTTCAAAAATTTTACCTGCTCAACTTAAATGTTGTGCGTTGAAGTTCTCATGTATACAATATAACAAAAGAGAGTATCCTCCATGGAAAGTCTGGACAGGTGTAATCACCATAGGAAAAGATTCATTGTGAAGTGTCTAAAGAACTTTCCTTTTTTAGAAATAAATAATTATTATTTTTATGTGATTAAAAAATCTAAACAATATAATAAAAGAGAATATCATCCAAGGAAAATCTGGACAGGTGTCATCACCACAAGAAAAGCTTCATAGGAAAGTCTCTAAAGAGCTTTCTATTTTTAGAAATAAATAATAATTACTTTATCTCATTAAAAAAATTTGTACAATATAACAGAAGAATGTATCATCTAAGGAAAGTTGGACATGTGTTATCACCATAGGAAAAATGTCAATAGTAATTCTCTAAAGAAATTTCTATTTTTAGATATAAATAATAATTATTTTACCTGGTTAAAAAAATACAAAAATCGAATGAGTTTCAAAAGTTTTACCTGCTCAACTTAAATGTTTTGCGTTGAAGTTCTCTTGTATACAAGATAACAAAAGAGAGTATCATTCATGGAAAGTCTGAATATGTGTCATAACCCCTGGAAAAGCTTCCTTGGAAAGTCTCCAAAGAACTTTCCCTTTTTAGAAATAAATAATAATTATTTAAAATGATTAAAAAATCGGTACTATAAAACAAAAGAGCGTATCATCAAATGAAAGTTGGACAGGTGTCATCACCACCGGAAAAGCTTCAATGGGAATTTTCTAAAGAATTTTCTAATTTTAGAAATAAATAATAATTATTTAATCTGATTAAAAAATTACAAAAACAGAAAGAGTTTCACAAATTTTGTATGCTCAACTTAAATGTTGTCCTTTGAAGTTTTCAATGAAGCTCAAATCTATACAATATAACATATAACAAAAGAGAGTATCATCCCTGGAAAGTCTGGACTTGTGTAATCACCACAGGAAAAGCTTCGTTGGAAGTCTTTAAAGAACTTTCTACTTTTAGAAATAAATAATTATTATTTAATCTGATTAAAAAAATATATACAATATAACAAAAGAGAGTATCATCCCTGGAACGTCTGGACAGGTGTCATCACCATAGGAAAAACTTCATAGGAAAGTCTCTAAAGAACTTTTGATTTTTAGAAAGAAATGATAATTATTTAATCCCATTAAAAAATTTATACAATATAACAAAAGAGTGTGTCATCTAAGGATAGTTGGACAGGTGTCATCACCACAGGAAAAACTTCATTGGGAATTCTCTAAAGAATTTTCGATTTTTACAAATAAATAATAGTTATTTAATCTGATTAAAAAATTACAAAAATCGAATGAGTTTCAAAAATTTTACCTGCTCAACTTAATTGTTGTCTGTTGAATTCTTATGTATATAATATAAGAAATAACAAAAGAGAGTATCATCCATGGAAAGTCTGGACAGGTGTAATAACCCAAGGAAAAGATTCATTGGGAAGTGTCTAAAGAACTTTCCATTTTTAGAAATAAATAATTATTATTTTTATGTGATTAAAAAATCTAAACAATATAACAAAAGAGAGTATCATCAAATGAAAATCTGGATGTGACACCCTCAAACCCAGTGCCACTTTCATAACTCAAAACCCTGAATAACATTTTGCTGGTTTTACTTTCGGAAAATACATCTTTTATATAAGCAGATTCTGGAAATCGTGACAAAATTTTTCTCATTAATATGTATAAGCACCACTCCAGATAATGCAGGATTACTCATATACAATAATTAGAACAAGGTATATATACATATATATAACGGACAACAAGCCCCTTTACAAAAGAACGAATGATTACTAAACTTTCTAAAAAGCTATAAAACTAGGCAGCGGCAGTCTGGAACCATATCTCTAAAACCTATGGCCATCAGTAGCCATTAACAGACTACCCAAAAACCACTGCCTCAAAAAAAGGTCTACACCCTAAGCTGGTCCGACTAATGGAAACCATTGGACAATCCCCCGGAGGGAAGTCCAATGCTGGAACCAGAGGAAGAACTCTGGGAACCTACATTCCCGTTCCCCTGTGGATGGGGATCGGAAGCATCCGAAGAATGATCCTCCGGGTCTTCCTGAGGATCCTCCTCAGGGTCTTCCTCCTCCTCCTCCTCTTCCCCCACATCCTCCACGACGTGCTCGCCCGCTACCAAGACAAAAGGCGGGGGAGGCGTCTGGGGTAACTGTTGCTGCGGGGACTGTGCAGCGGGGGCGACCGACTCGATCACACCCTGCTCCATAAGGGCCTGCAGCATCAGCCCGATGGGAGGGAGAGGCACCTGGATGGTCTCCACTGTCCGAGTACTCCTCCGCGGTCCCGTCTCCGTCGTTCCGCTTACAGTGCAAACTGGTCCAGTATACGCCGCACTTTCCACCCCTGGGTGGATAACCCAAACGGCTGGGTCTGTCCTTCGATCAAACGCTAGGACGCGCATCCCGGAGTGCGCTAGGTGATCCGGCTCCGGCTCCATCTGTAAACACGATACAATATATATCCAAGGACAACCCGTCCAAAAACATGCAAGGGTGAGAAACCAATATATGAATCCATAAACAACAACTATATGCCCAATCCACACAACAGACCCAAATCATCATATAACATGGCATATATCATTAAATACAAAAGGCAGTAAATGCACAAGGGTTTCGTACCCCACAATCAACGTTATCTCCTAAACGTATGCATGGCACTTCCATATACCTCAATACTAGATTTCCGGAAATCCCATCACCATTCGAAACGAGCTGATCAAGCTCCAAAGATTTTCACCAATATTTGGCCCAAGGACGAGTACTTTGAATCCCATGACACTACGCGATTCTCACATGGGGGTGCAATCAAAAGTACTCCAGAATAATATGGTCATATTATATTGCCCAACTTAAGGCACAATAACACATATGACACCATTGTCCATCAAGGCACAATGTCATGACAAATAAGTCATCTCAGGTTCTCCCTGTTTATCAAGGTCCCCCGTTTCACAGCACGTCTGCCCCGCATTTAATGCATGAGAAACCTATCTAGTTTCCGATAATTGATCTTTGTCGCATCAATGTTTCCTCGTTGTAGCATCAACGCTAACAACCACCATAATGTCTTAGACTCTTTAAGCCTCAAAACACATTTTCTCAAAAGAGGACACTTAGTCCAAAACAACTCAAATCCCAACATCCCTAACCGATGCACCAGTCAAGGATGCCGGATTCAAGATCATAAAAACATCCTCAAGCTTACAGGACCACAAAGATTGTCCCTAAGCCGACAGGACCACAACTAACACGGATCCTTGATCCACGTGTTCTACAGAACCCTAGAACCCCGACGTCTCGGTTTCTAGTTTCTAAGCTTTAAGCTTTAAAACCACTTTCCTTGAAAACTTGAAAACCAAAAACCCAAAATCTCCGATACTTACACAAAGTCATCGGGATCGGTTTTTCATAAAACAAAACTTGGTCCAGAGACCATTTCTTTTTCTTTCGTTGTTTTTCGGTAAAATACGAACTTAAAACAAAACTTGCACAAACTCATTTTTCTTGAATAAACTCAGTATGACTTCGGAAACCACATTACTCAAAAGGGTTTTCTTATCAAATTAAGACATAGTGAAGGTTTCTAATGCCCTATTTGCTTTTAAACTTCACTTTTCCTTATCAAAACACATTTCAGACTTTTAAAGCTTTTAAGTTACACGAGGCCGGATCCTAATCAAAATTAGGTCCTCTAATGCCTAAATCCCACAGCAGGGCACACATTACATCCATATAACCATTCAGCAAGTATAACATGCATTCAACTATATCAACAGTTACATCAATACATCAGCACATCAATGCATATTCCAATCAACAACAGTCAATCAAGAAATCAACTAACATCATGATATAACTATTTAAATACAATACAAATACAATACAAACACCGATGCAGCACATAGCTGTCGGAAATGGAATTCCTCAGGTTTATCCCCTTACCTCTTGTAGCTTCCAGTTCAACTCGGAACACCCGATCAACTTGTTTCTCGTCCCAACACGCTGCCGATCACTACATACACGTAAAACATATCGGCATTAACTTACAAAACGAAGATTTCTCCTAATGCACCACCCCTAGGGTTCGGCTCTACTACGCTAAAAATAGCTAGGGAGCTCCAAAATTTCTCATTTTCTGGATAACACCCTAACTAAGTGTGACAGCCCTAGATATCAGATCAGATCATTAAAAACCAACCAAAACCCCACCCTACACACATAGGGGGTTTCGGCCCCTACCTAGAAAACATAGCTAGAGGGATTTCTTGGCTCTAAGCTCTTAGATCATACAAGTATGTCATGAACCTAGGCCATAGAAACTGGTTTGGTATAGATACGATTTTCCTACAATTTTTCATGGATTTTCAAAGATTTTAGGGACAAAACCCTAACATCCTTGATCATGAAAATATGAGGAGAGAAAGGAGAGATTGAGAGAGATAGAGTTGAACTACTACCTCTTATGATGATCCACTCCAAGTTTGGTGAAGATTGCTCCACAAAAACTCAAGCTTTCCACCTCCAAAAATGGAGATTTTGAGGAGAAAAGAGAAAGAAGAGAAAGGAAGAAGATGGAGTGTTGGAGGGAGAGGGGGCTGCCGAAAATGAGGGAAAGAAAATGAGAGGATGAGGGTAAAAGTTGTTAGATATTTAGGTTTTATTAATTTAATAATAGGAAAGGTAAATTGGTAATAAAATTAACCAAGGGCAATTTGGTCAATTCACATCCCGATATTTGGAATCGTCCCGACACTCGTATGAATTCCTCAAATTACTTGATACAATTTTGGTATGAAAAACATCTGATCGTGGGTCTCGAAAAACCCTAAGACAGCTCGAATCGCCTCCTCGATCGATTATCGGCCCGAATATAAAATATTATTTATATTTTTGGACGTCAGGACACATTTTAGGAAAAAGATAGAGGAATATATTCTAAGACTAATGGTTTCGTTCGTTAGTCCAGATTAGGTCGTGATAGTAGAAAACACTATCATCTGAAAAACGTAGATCGGTTTTCGTTTGAGTTTTCGACCCAAAACTTAACCGAAAGATCCTACGATTTTATAAAACAAGACTATGATCTTAGTTTTCCCAAAATCATTTTCTAAGACACAGATAAAAATATAAACTCATTAATTGAGTTTATCGTCCTTAGAATGCACGAAAAATCGGGGTGTTACACTGGACATGTGTCATCACCACAGGAAAAGCTTCGTAGGAAAGTCTCTAAAGAACTTTCCATTTTTAGAAAGAAATGATAATTATTTAATCCCGTTAAAAAATTTATACAATATAACAAAAGAGTGTGCCATCTAAGGATAGTTGGACAGGTGTCATCACTCAGGAAAAGCGTCATTGGGAATTCTCTAAAGAATTTTCGATTTTTACAAATAAATAATAATTATTTAATCTGATTAAAAAATTTCAAAAATCGAATGAGTTTCAAAAATTTTACCTGCTCAACTTAAATGCTGTCTGTTGAAGTTCTTATGTATATAATATAACAAATAACAAAAGAGAGTATCATCCATGGAAAGTCTGGACAGGTGTAATAACCTCAGGAAAGGATTCATTGGGAAGTGTCTAAAGAACTTTTCATTTTTATAAAGAAAAGTTAATTATTTAATCTCGTTAAAAAATTTATACAATATAACAAAAGAGTGTATCATCTAAGGAAAGTTGGACATGTGTCCTCACCATAGGAAAAACGTCAATAGGAATTCTCTAAAGAAATTTCTATTTTTAGAAATAAATAATAATTATTTAATCTGATTAAAAAAATACAAAAATCGAATGAGTTTCAAAAAATTTTTCTGCTCAACATAAATGTTGTGTGTTGAAGTTCTCATCTATACAATATAACCAAAGAGAGTATCATCCATGGAAATTCTAAACACGTGTCATAACCCCTAGAACAGCTTCATTGGAAAGTCTTCAAAGAACTTTCCCTTTTTAAAAATAAATAATTATTATTTAAAATGATAAAAAAATCTGTATAAAATAACAAATGCGCGTATCATCAAAGGAAAGTTGGACAGGTGTCGTCACCACAGGAAAAGCTTCATTGGGATTTCTCTAAAAAGAATTCTTTTTTTAGAAACAAATAATAATTATTTAATCTGATTAAAAAGTTACAAAAAAATAAAAAATATCACAAATTTTGCGTGGTCAAGTTAAATGTTGTCCGTTGAAGTCTTCAATGAAGCTCAAATCTATACAATATAACAAAAGAGAGTATTATCCATGGGAAGTCTGGACATGTGTTATCACCACAGGAAAAGATTCATCGGGAAGTCTCTAAAGAACATTCCATTTTTAGAAATAAATAGTAATTATTTAATATGATTAAAAAATATATACAATAAAGCAAAAGAGAGTATCATCCAAGGAAAACCTGGACAGGTGTCATCACCACAGGAAAAACTTCATAGGGAAGTCTCTAAAGAACTTTCCATTGTTAGAAAGAAATGATAATTATTTAATCTTGTTAAAAAATTTATACAATATAACAAAATAGTGTATCATCTAAGGAAGGTTGGACAGGTGTCATCACCAATGGAAAAACTTCATTGGGAATTCTCTAAAGAATTTTCGATTTTTAGAAACAAATAATAAATATTTAATCTGATTAAAAAATTAAGAAAATCGAATGAATTTAAAATTTTTTACCTACTCAACTTAAATGCTGTCTGTTGAAGTTCTCATCTATACAATATAACAAAAGAGAGTATCATCCATGGAAAGCCGTAACAGGTGTCATAACAACCGGAAAAGCTTCATTGTGAAGCCTCGAAAGAACTTTCCATTTTTAGAGAGAAATGACAATTATTTAATCTCGTTAAAAAATTTATACAATATAACAAAAGTGTGTATAATCTAAGGAAAGTTGGATAGGTGTCATCACCACAGAAAAGCTTCATTGTGAATTCTCTAAAGAATTTTCTGCTTCTAGAAACAAATAATAATTATTTAATCTGATTACAAAATTTCAAAAATCAAATGAGTTTCAAAAATTTTACCAGCTCAACTTACATGTTGTCTGTTGAAGTTCTCATCTATACAATATAACAAACGAGAGTATCATCCATGGAAAGTCTGGACAGGGGTCATAACCACCGGAAAAGCTTCATTGTGAAGTCTCTAAAGAACTTTTTATTTCTAGAAAGAAATGATAATTATTTAATCTCATTAAAAAATTTATACAATATAACAAAAGAGTGTATCATATAAAGAAAGTTGGACGGGAGTCATCACCACAGGAAAAGCTTCATTGGGAATTCTCTAAAGAATTTTCAATTTTTAGAAACAAATAATAATTATTTAATTTGTTTAAATAATTGTGAAAATCGAATGAATTTAAAAAATTTTACCTGCTCAACTTAAATGCTGCATGTTGAAGTTCTCATCTATATAATATAACAAAAGAGAGTATCATCCATAGAAAGTCTGAACAGGTGTCATAATCACCGGAAAAGCTTCGTTGTGAAGTCTCTAAAGAACTTTCCATTTTTAGAAAGAAATGATAATTATTTAATCTCGTTAAAAAATTTATACAATATAACAATAGAGTGTATCATCTAAGGAAAGTTGGACATTTGTCAGCACCATAGGAAAAACTTCAATAGGAATTCTCTAAAGAAAATTCTAGTTTTAGAAATAAATAATAATTATTTAATCTGATTAAAAAAATACAAAAATCGAATGAGTTTAAAAAATTTTACGTGCTCAACTTAAATGGTGTGTGTTGATGTTCTCATGTTTACAATATAATAAATGAGGGTATCATCCGTGGAAAGTCTGGACAGGTGTCATAACCACCGGAAAATCTTCATTATGAAGTCTCTAAAGGACTTTCCCTTTTTAGAAATAAATAATAATTATTTTATATGATTAAAAAATCTATACAATAAAACAAAAGAGCGTATCATCAAAGGAAAGTTGGACAGGTGTCATCACCACAAGAAAAGCTTCATCGGGAATTCTCTAAAGAACTTTCCATTTTTAGAAATAAATAATAACTATTTATTATGATTAAAAAATCTGTAAAATAATACAAAAGAGAGCATCATCCAAGGAAAATCGCGACAGATGTGATCACCACAGGAAAAACTTCTGTGGCAAGTCCCTAAAGAACTTTCCATTTTTTGAAATAAATAATAATTATTTAATCTAAAAAATTCCAAAAATCGAATGAGATTCAAAAAATTTACCGACTCAACTTAAATTCTGTTTCTTGAACTTTTCAATGAAGCTCAAATCTATACAATATAACAAAAGAGAGTATCATCCAATGAAATTCTAGACAGGTGTCATCACCAAGGGAAAAACTTCATTGAGAAGTCTATAAAGAACTTTCCATTTTTAGAAATAAATAAAAATTAATTCTATATGACTAAAAAATAAAAAACAATATAACAAAAGATAGTATCATCCTTGGAAATTCTGGACAGGTGTAATCATCTCAGGAAAAGCTTCAGTGGGAATTCTCTAAAGAACTTTCCATTTTTAGAAATAAATAATAATTATTTAATCTGATTAAAATATATATACAATATAACAAAAGAGAGTATCGTCTCAGGAAAGTCTGGACAGGTGTAATCATCACAAGAAAAGATTCATTGGGAAGTGTCTAAAGAACTTTCCATTTTTAGAAATAAATAATAATTATTTTTATGTGATTAAAAATCGAAACAATATTACAAAAGAGAGAATCATCCAAGAAAAATCTGGACAGGTGTCATCACCACAGGAAAAGCTTCATAGGGAAGTCTCTAAAGAACTTTCCATTTTTAGAAATAAATAATAATTTTTTAATCTCCTTAAGAAATTTATACAATATAACAAAAGAGTGTATCATCTAAGGAAAGTTGGACAGGTGTCATCACCACAGGAAAAGCTTCACTGGGAATTCTCTAAAGAACTTTCCATTTTTAGAAGTAAATAATAATTATTGTTATGTGATTAAAAAATCTAAACAATATTACAAAAGAGAGTATCATCCAAGGAAAATCTGGACAGGTGTCATCACCAAAGGAAAGGCTTTATAGGGAAGTCTCTAAAGAACTTTCCATTTTTAGAAATAAATAATAATTATTTAATCTCCTTAAGAAATTTATACAATATAACAAAAGAGTGTATCATCTAAGGAAAGTTGGCCAGGTGTCATCGCCACAGGAAAAGCTTCATTGGAAATTCTCTAAAGAATTTTCGGTTTTTACAAATAAATAATAATTATTTAATAAGATTAAAAAATTACAAAAATCGAATTAGTTTCAAAAATTTTACCTGCTCAACTTAAATGCTGTCTGTTGAAGTTCTTATGTATATAATATAACAAATAACAAAAGAGAGTATCATCCATGGAAAGTCTGGACAGGTGTAATAACCTCAGGAAAGGATTCATTGGGAAGTGTCTAAAGAGCTTTCCATTTTTAGAAATAAATAATAATTATTTTTATGTGATTAAAAAATCTAAACAATATAACAAAAGAGAGTATCATCAAATGAAAATCTGGACAGGTGTCATCACCATAGGAAAAGCTTCAAAGGAAAGTCTCTAAAGAACTTTACATTTTTAGAAAGAAATGATAATTATTTAATCCCGTTAAAAAATTTATACAATATAACAAAAGAGTGTGTCATCTAAGGATAGTTGGACAGGTGTCATCACCACAGGAAAAGCGTCATTGGGAATTCTCTAAAGAATTTTCGATTTTTACAAATAAATAATAATTATTTAATCTGATTAAAAAATTTCAAAAATCGAATGAGTTTCAAAAATTTTACCTGCTCAACTTAAATGCTGTCTGTTGAAGTTCTTATGTATATAATATAACAAATAACAAAAGAGAGTATCATCCATGGAAAGTCTGGACAGGTGTAATAACCCAAGGAAAAGATTCATTGGGAAGTGTCTAAAGAACTTTCCAATTTTAGAAATAAATAATTATTATTTTTATGTGATTAAAAAATCTAAACAATATAACAAAAGAGAGTATCATCAAATGAAAATCTGGACAGGTGTCATCACCATAGGAAAAGCTTCATAGGAAAGTCTCTAAAGAACTTTACATTTTTAGAAAGAAATGATAATTATTTAATCCCGTTAAAAAATTTATACAATATAACAAAAGAGTGTGTCATCTAAGGATAGTTGGACAGGTGTCATCACCACAGGAAAAGCGTCATTGGGAATTCTCTAAAGAATTTTCGATTTTTACAAATAAATAATAATTATTTAATCTGATTAAAAAATTTCAAAAATCGAATGAGTTTCAAAAATTTTACCTGCTCAACTTAAATGCTGTCTGTTGAAGTTCTTATGTATATAATATAACAAATAACAAAAGAGAGTATCATCCATGGAAAGTCTGGACAGGTGTAATAACCTCAGGAAAGGATTCATTGGGAAGTGTCTAAAGAACTTTCCATTTTTAGAAATAAATAATAATTACTTAATCTTATTAAAAAATTTGTACAATATAACAAAAGAGTTTATCATCTAAGGAAAGTTGGACATGTGTCATCACCATAAGAAAAACGTCAATAGGAATTCTTTAAAGAAATTTCTATTTTTAGAAATAAATAATAATTATTTTATCTGATTAAAAAAATACAAAAAAATCGAATGAGTTTCAAAAAATTTTCCTGCTCAACTTAACTGTTGTGTGTTGAAGTTCTCATCTATACAATATAACCAAAGAGAGTATCATCCATGTAAAGTCTGAACATGTGTCATAACCCCTGGAACAGCTTCATTGGAAAGTCTCCAAAGAACTTTCCCTTTTTAAAAATAAATAATAATTATTTAAAATGATAAAAAAATCTGTATAATATAACAAAGGAAAGTTGGACAGGTGTCGTCACCACAGGAAAAGCTTCATTGGGATTTCTCTACAAAGAATTCTTTTTTTAGAAACAAATAATAATTATTTAATCTGATTAAAAAGTTACAAAAAAATAAAAAATATCACAAATTTTGCATGGTCAAGTTAAATGTTGTCCGTTGAAGTCTTCAATGAAGCTCAAATCTATACAATATAACAAAAGAGAGTATTATCCATGGGAAGTCTGGACATGTGTTATCACCACAGGAAAAGATTCATCGGGAAGTCTCTAAAGAACATTCCATTTTTAGAAATAAATAGTAATTATTTAATATGATTAAAAAATATATACAATAAAGCAAAAGAGAGTATCATCCAAGGAAAACCTGGACAGGTGTCATCACCACAGGAAAAACTTCACACGGAAGTCTCTAAAGAACTTTCCATTGTTAGAAAGAAATGATAATTATTTAATCTTGTTAAAAAATTTATACAATATAACAAAAGAGTGTATCATCTAAGGAAGGTTGGACAGGTGTCATCACCAATGGAAAAACTTCATTGGGAATTCTCTAAAGAATTTTCGATTTTTAGAAACAAATAATAAATATATAATCTGATTAAAAAATTAAGAAAATCGAATGAATTTAAATTTTTTTACCTACTCAACTTAAATGCTGCCTGTTGAAGTTCTCTTCTATAGAATATAACAAAAGAGAGTATCATCCATGGAAGGTCTGGACAGGTGTCATAACCACCGGAAAAGCTTCATTGTGAAGTCTCTAAAGAACTTTCCATTTTTAGAAAGAAATGATAATTATTTAATCTCATTAAAAAATTTATACAATATAACAAAAGAGTGTATCATTTAAGGAAAGTTGGACAGGTGTCATCACCACACGAAAGCTTCATTGGGAATTCTCTAAAGAATTTTCGATTTTTAGAAACAAATAATAATTATTTAATCTGATTAAAAAATTATGAAAATCGAATGAATTTAATAAATTATACCTGCTCAACTTAAATGCTGCCTGTTGAAGTTCTCTTCTATACAATATAACAAAAGAGAGTATCATCCATGGAAAGTCAGAACATGTGTCATAACCACCGGAAAAGCTTCATTGTGAAGTCTCTGAAGAACTTTCCATTTTTAGAAAGAAATGATAATTATTTAATCTCATTAAAAAATTTATAGAATATAACAAAAGAGTGTATCATCTAAGGAAGGTTGGACAGGTGTCATCACCAATGGAAAAACTTCGTTGGGAATTCTCTAAAGAATTTTCGATTTTTAGAAACAAATAATAAATATTTAATCTGATTGAAAATTTAAGAAAATCGAATGAATTTAAAATTTTTTACCTACTCAACTTAAATGCTGCCTGTTGAAGTTCTCTTCTATAGAATATAACAAAAGAGAGTATCATCCATGGAAGGTCTGGACAGGCGTCATAACCACCGAAAAAGCTTCATTGTGAAGTCTCTAAAGAACTTTCCATTTTTAGAAAGAAATGATAATTATTTAATCTCATTAAAAAATTTATACAATATAACAAAAGAGTGTATCATTTAAGGAAAGTTGGACAGGTGTCATCACCACACGAAAGCTTCATTGGCAATTCTCTAAAGAATTTTTGATTTTTAGAAACAAATAATAATTATTTAATCTGATTAAAAAATTATGAAAATCGAATGAATTTAATAAATTATACCTGCTCAACTTAAATGCTGCCTGTTGAAGTTCTCTTCTATACAATATAACAAAAGAGAGTATCATCCATGGAAAGTCAGAACATGTGTCATGACCACCGGAAAAGCTTCATTGTGAAGTCTCTGAAGAACTTTCCATTTTTAGAAAGAAATGATAATTATTTAATCTCATTAAAAAATTTATAGAATATAACAAAAGAGTGTATCATCTAAGGAAGGTTGGACAGGTGTCATCACCAATGGAAAAACTTCGTTGGGAATTCTCTAAAGAATTTTCGATTTTTAGAAACAAATAATAAATATTTAATCTGGTTAAAAAATTAAGAAAATCGAATGAATTTAAAATTTTTTACCTACTCAACTTAAATGCTGCCTGTTGAAGTTCTCCTCTATAGAATATAACAAAAGAGAGTATCATCCATGGAAGGTCTGGACAGGTGTCATAACCACCGGAAAAGCTTCATTGTGAAGTCTCTAAAGAACATTCCATTTTTAGAAAGAAATGATAATTATTTAATCTCATTAAAAAATTTATACAATATAAAAAAGAGTGTATCATTTAAGGAAAGTTGGGCAGGTGTCATCACCACACGAAAGCTTCATTGGCAATTCTCTAAAGAATTTTTGATTTTTAGAAACAAATAATAATTATTTAATCTGATTAAAAAATTATGAAAATCGAATGAATTTAATAAATTATACCTGCTCAACTTAAATGCTGCCTGTTGAAGTTCTCTTCTATACAATATAACAAAAGAGAGTATCATCCATGGAAAGTCAGAACATGTGTCATGACCACCGGAAAAGCTTCATTGTGAAGTCTCTGAAGAGCTTTCCATTTTTAGAAAGAAATGATAATTATTTAATCTCATTAAAAAATTTATAGAATATAACAAAAGAGTGTATCATCTAAGGAAGGTTGGACAGGTGTCATCACCAATGGAAAAACTTCGTTGGGAATTCTCTAAAGAATTTTCGATTTTTAGAAACAAATAATAAATATTTAATCTGATTGAAAATTTAAGAAAATCGAATGAATTTAAAATTTTTTACCTACTCAACTTAAATGCTGCCTGTTGAAGTTCTCTTCTATAGAATATAACAAAAGAGAGTATCATCCATGGAAGGTCTGGACAGGTGTCATAACCACCGAAAAAGCTTCATTGTGAAGTCTCTAAAGAACTTTCCATTTTTAGAAAGAAATGATAATTATTTAATCTCATTAAAAAATTTATACAATATAACAAAAGAGTGTATCATTTAAGGAAAGTTGGACAGGTGTCATCACCACACGAAAGCTTCATTGGCAATTCTCTAAAGAATTTTTGATTTTTAGAAACAAATAATAATTATTTAATCTGATTAAAAAATTATGAAAATCGAATGAATTTAATAAATTATACCTGCTCAACTTAAATGCTGCCTGTTGAAGTTCTCTTCTATACAATATAACAAAAGAGAGTATCATCCATGGAAAGTCAGAACATGTGTCATGACCACCGGAAAAGCTTCATTGTGAAGTCTCTGAAGAACTTTCCATTTTTAGAAAGAAATGATAATTATTTAATCTCATTAAAAAATTTATAGAATATAACAAAAGAGTGTATCATCTAAGGAAGGTTGGACAGGTGTCATCACCAATGGAAAAACTTCGTTGGGAATTCTCTAAAGAATTTTCGATTTTTAGAAACAAATAATAAATATTTAATCTGGTTAAAAAATTAAGAAAATCGAATGAATTTAAAATTTTTTACCTACTCAACTTAAATGCTGCCTGTTGAAGTTCTCCTCTATAGAATATAACAAAAGAGAGTATCATCCATGGAAGGTCTGGACAGGTGTCATAACCACCGGAAAAGCTTCATTGTGAAGTCTCTAAAGAACTTTCCATTTTTAGAAAGAAATGATAATTATTTAATCTCATTAAAAAATTTATACAATATAACAAAAGAGTGTATCATTTAAGGAAAGTTGGGCAGGTGTCATCACCACACGAAAGCTTCATTGGCAATTCTCTAAAGAATTTTTGATTTTTAGAAACAAATAATAATTATTTAATCTGATTAAAAAATTATGAAAATCGAATGAATTTAATAAATTATACCTGCTCAACTTAAATGCTGCCTGTTGAAGTTCTCTTCTATACAATATAACAAAAGAGAGTATCATCCATGGAAAGTCAGAACATGTGTCATGACCACCGGAAAAGCTTCATTGTGAAGTCTCTGAAGAGCTTTCCATTTTTAGAAAGAAATGATAATTATTTAATCTCATTAAAAAATTTATAGAATATAACAAAAGAGTGTATTATCTAAGGAAGGTTGGACAGGTGTCATCACCAATGGAAAAACTTCGTTGGGAATTCTCTAAAGAATTTTCGATTTTTAGAAACAAAAAATAAATATTTAATCTGGTTAAAAAATTAAGAAAATCGAATGAATTTAAAATTTTTTACCTACTCAACTTAAATGCTGCCTGTTGAAGTTCTCTTCTATAGAATATAACAAAAGAGAGTATCATCCATGGAAGGTCTGGACAGGTGTCATAACCACCGGAAAAGCTTCATTGTGAAGTCTCTAAAGAACTTTCCATTTTTAGAAAGAAATGATAATTATTTAATCTCATTAAAAAATTTATACAATATAACAAAAGAGTGTATCATTTAAGGAAAGTTGGACAGGTGTCATCACCACACGAAAGCTTCATTGGCAATTCTCTAAAGAATTTTCGATTTTTAGAAACAAATAATAATTATTTAATCTGATTAAAAAATTATGAAAATCGAATGAATTTAATAAATTATACCTGCTCAACTTAAATGCTGCCTGTTGAAGTTCTCTTCTATACAATATAACAAAAGAGAATATCATCCATGGAAAGTCAGAACATGTGTCATGACCACCGGAAAAGCTTCATTGTGAAGTCTCTGAAGAACTTTCCATTTTTAGAAAGAAATGATAATTATTTAATCTCATTAAAAAATTTATAGAATATAACAAAAGAGTGTATCATCTAAGGAAGGTTGGACAGGTGTCATCACCAATGGAAAAACTTCTTTGGGAATTCTCTAAAGAATTTTCGATTTTTAGAAACAAATAATAAATATTTAATCTGGTTAAAAAATTAAGAAAATCGAATGAATTTAAAATTTTTTACCTACTCAACTTAAATGCTGCCTGTTGAAGTTCTCCTCTATAGAATATAACAAAAGAGAGTATCATCCATGGAAGGTCTGGACAGGTGTCATAACCACCGGAAAAGCTTCATTGTGAAGTCTCTAAAGAACTTTCCATTTTTAGAAAGAAATGATAATTATTTAATCTCATTAAAAAATTTATACAATATAACAAAAGAGTGTATCATTTAAGGAAAGTTGGGCAGGTGTCATCACCACACGAAAGCTTCATTGGCAATTCTCTAAAGAATTTTTGATTTTTAGAAACAAATAATAATTATTTAATCTGATTAAAAAATTATGAAAATCGAATGAATTTAATAAATTATACCTGCTCAACTTAAATGCTGCCTGTTGAAGTTCTCTTCTATACAATATAACAAAAGAGAGTATCATCCATGGAAAGTCAGAACATGTGTCATGACCACCGGAAAAGCTTCATTGTGAAGTCTCTGAAGAGCTTTCCATTTTTAGAAAGAAATGATAATTATTTAATCTCATTAAAAAATTTATAGAATATAACAAAAGAGTGTATTATCTAAGGAAGGTTGGACAGGTGTCATCACCAATGGAAAAACTTCGTTGGGAATTCTCTAAAGAATTTTCGATTTTTAGAAACAAATAATAAATATTTAATCTGGTTAAAAAATTAAGAAAATCGAATGAATTTAAAATTTTTTACCTACTCAACTTAAATGCTGCCTGTTGAAGTTCTCTTCTATAGAATATAACAAAAGAGAGTATCATCCATGGAAGGTCTGGACAGGTGTCATAACCACCGGAAAAGCTTCATTGTGAAGTCTCTAAAGAACTTTCCATTTTTAGAAAGAAATGATAATTATTTAATCTCATTAAAAAATTTATACAATATAACAAAAGAGTGTATCATTTAAGGAAAGTTGGACAGGTGTCATCACCACACGAAAGCTTCATTGGCAATTCTCTAAAGAATTTTCGATTTTTAGAAACAAATAATAATTATTTAATCTGATTAAAAAATTATGAAAATCGAATGAATTTAATAAATTATACCTGCTCAACTTAAATGCTGCCTGTTGAAGTTCTCTTCTATACAATATAACAAAAGAGAATATCATCCATGGAAAGTCAGAACATGTGTCATGACCACCGGAAAAGCTTCATTGTGAAGTCTCTGAAGAACTTTCCATTTTTAGAAAGAAATGATAATTATTTAATCTCATTAAAAAATTTATAGAATATAACAAAAGAGTGTATCATCTAAGGAAGGTTGGACAGGTGTCATCACCAATGGAAAAACTTCTTTGGGAATTCTCTAAAGAATTTTCGATTTTTAGAAACAAATAATAAATATTTAATCTGGTTAAAAAATTAAGAAAATCGAATGAATTTAAAATTTTTTACCTACTCAACTTAAATGCTGCCTGTTGAAGTTCTCCTCTATAGAATATAACAAAAGAGAGTATCATCCATGGAAGGTCTGGACAGGTGTCATAACCACCGGAAAAGCTTCATTGTGAAGTCTCTAAAGAACTTTCCATTTTTAGAAAGAAATGATAATTATTTAATCTCATTAAAAAATTTATACAATATAACAAAAGAGTGTATCATTTAAGGAAAGTTGGGCAGGTGTCATCACCACACGAAAGCTTCATTGGCAATTCTCTAAAGAATTTTTGATTTTTAGAAACAAATAATAATTATTTAATCTGATTAAAAAATTATGAAAATCGAATGAATTTAATAAATTATACCTGCTCAACTTAAATGCTGCCTGTTGAAGTTCTCTTCTATACAATATAACAAAAGAGAGTATCATCCATGGAAAGTCAGAACATGTGTCATAACCACCGGAAAAGCTTCATTGTGAAGTCTCTGAAGAACTTTCCATTTTTAGAAAGAAATGATAATTATTTAATCTCATTAAAAAATTTATAGAATATAACAAAAGAGTGTATCATCTAAGGAAGGTTGGACAGGTGTCATCACCAATGGAAAAACTTCGTTGGGAATTCTCTAAAGAATTTTCGATTTTTAGAAACAAATAATAAATATTTAATCTGATTAAAAAATTAAGAAAATCGAATGAATTTAAAATTTTTTACCTACTCAACTTAAATGCTGCCTGTTGAAGTTCTCTTCTATAGAATATAACAAAAGAGAGTATCATCCATGGAAGGTCTGGACAGGTGTCATAACCACCGGAAAAGCTTAAATGTGAAGTCTCTAAAGAACTTTCCATTTTTAGAAAGAAATGATAATTATTTAATCTCATTAAAAAATTTATACAATATAACAAAAGAGTGTATCATTTAAGGAAAGTTGGACAGGTGTCATCACCACACGAAAGCTTCATTGGGAATTCTCTAAAGAATTTTCGATTTTTAGAAACAAATAATAATTATTTAATCTAATTAAAAAATTAAGAAAATCGAATGAATTTAATAAATTATACCTGCTCAACTTAAATGCTGCCTGTTGAAGTTCTCTTCTATTCAATATAACAAAAGAGAGTATCATCCATGGAAAGTCAGAACATGTGTCATAACCACCGGAAAAGCTTCATTGTGAAGTCTCTGAAGAACTTTCCATTTTTAGAAAGAAATGATAATTATTTAATCTCATTAAAAAATTTATAGAATATAACAATAGAGTGTATCATCTAAAGGATAGTTGGACAGGTGCCATCACCATAGGAAAAACTTCAATAGGAATTCTCTAAAGAAATCGCTATTTTTGGAAATAAATAGTAATTATTTAATCTAATTAAAAAAAATACAAAAATCGGATGAGATTCAAAAATTTTACCTGCTCAACTTATATGCTTTGTGTTGAAGTTCTCATCTATACAATATAACAAAAGAGAGTATCATCCACGGAAAGTCTGAACATGTGTCATAGCCCCCGGAAAAGCTTTATTGGAAAGTCTCCAAAGAACTTTCCCTTTTTAGAAATAAATAATAATTATTTAATATGATTAAAAAATCGGTACAATAAAACAAAAGAGTGTATCATCACAGGAAAGTTGGACAGGTGTCATCATCACAAGAAAAGCTTCATCGGGAGTTCTCTAAAGAACTTTCCATTTTTAGAAATAAATAATAACTATTTATTATGATTAAAAAATCTGTAAAATATAACAAAAGAGAGCATCATCCAAAGAAAATCGCGACAGATGTCATCACACCAGGAAAAACTTCTTTGGCAAGTCCCTAAAGAACTTTCCATTTATTGAAATAATCATAATTATTTAATCTGATTAAAAAATTCCAAAAATCGAATGAGTTTCAAAAAATTTACCTACTCATCTTAAATGTTGTTTCTTGAACTTTTCAATGAAGCTCAAATATATACAATATAACAAAAGAGAGTATCATCCAACGAAATTCTGGACAGGTGTCATCACCACAGGGAAAACTTCATTAGGAAGTCTATATAGAACTTTCCATTTTTAGAAATAAGTAATAATTATTTTTGTATGATTTAAAAATCTATACAATATAACAACAAAGAGTATTATCCGTGGAATGTCTGGACAGGTGTAATCACCACGGGAAAAGATTCATTGGGAAGTGTCTAAAGAACTTTCCAATTTTAGAAATAAATAATTATTATTTTTATATGATTAAAAAATCTAAACAATATAACATAAGAGAGTATCATCCAAGGAAACTCTGGACAGGTGTCATCACCACAGGAAAAGTTTCATAGGAAAGTCTCTAAGGAACTTTCCATTTTTAGAAATAAATTACTATTATTTTTATGTGATTAAAAAATCTTAACAATATAACAAAAGAGAGTATCATCCAAGGAAATTCTGGACAGGTGTTATCACCACAGGAAAAGATTGTTAGGGAAGTCTCTAAAGAACTTTCCATTTTTTGAAATAAGTAACAATTATTTAATCTCATTAAAAAATTTGTACAATATAACAAAAGAGTGTATCATCTAAGGAAAGTTGGACATGTGTCGTCACCACAGGAAAAGCTTCATTGGGAATTCTCTAAAGAATTTTCTATTTTTAGAAAAAAAAAATAGTTATTTAATCTGATTAAAAAATTACAAAAATTGAATTAGTTTCAAAAATTTTACCTGCTCAACTTAAATGTTGTCTGTTGAAGTTCTAATTTATACAATATAACAAAAGAGAGTATCATCCATGGAAAGTCTGGGCAGGTGTCATCACCACAGGGAAAACTTCATTAGGAATTCTATATAGAACTTTCAATTTTTAGAAATAAATAATAATTATTTTTATATGATTTAAAAATCTTAACAATATAACAAAAGAGAGTATCATCCACGGAAAGTCTGGACAGGTGTAATCACCCCAGGAAAAGATTCATTGGGAAGTGTCTAAAGAACTTTCCATTTTTAGAAATAAATAATTATTATTTTTATGTGATTAAAAAATCTAAATAATATAACAAAAGAGAGTATCATCCGTGGAAAGTCTGGACAGGTGTAATCACCCCAGGAAAAGATTCATTGGGAAGTGTCTAAAGAACCTTCCATTTTTAGAAATAAATAATTATTATTTTTATGTGATTAAAAAATCTAAACAATATAACAAAAGAGAGTATCATCCAAGAAAAATCTAGACAGGTGTCATCACCACAGGAAAAGCTTCATAGGAAAGTCTCTAAAGAACTTTTCATTTTTAGAAATAAATAACTATTATTTTTATGTGATTAAAAAATCTTAACAATTTAACAAAAGAGAGTATCATCCAAGGAAATTCTGGACAGGTGTCATCACCACAGGAAAAGATTCTTAGGGAAGTCTCTAAAGAATTTTCTATTTGTAGAAACAAATAATAAATATTTAATCTGATTAAAAAACTACGAAAATCGAATGAATTTAAAAAATTTTACCTGCTCAACTTAAAAGCTGCCTGTTGAAGTTCTCATCTATACAATATAACAAAACAGAGTGTCATCCATGGAAAGTCTGAACAGGTGTCATAACCACCGGAAAAGCTTCATTGTGAAGTCTCTAAAGAACTTTCCATTTTTAGAGAGAAATGATAATTATTTAATTTCGTTTAAAAATTTATACAATATAACAAATGTGTGTATAATTTAAGGAAAGTTGGATTGGTGTCATCACCACAGGAAAAGCTTCATTGTGAATTCTCTAAAGAATTTTCAATTTCTAGAAACAAATAATAATTATTTAATCTGATTAAAAAATTACAAAAATCGAATGAGTTTCAAAAATTTTACCTGCTCAACTTAAATGTTGTCTCTTGAAGTTCTCATCCATACAATATAACAAAAGAGAGTATCATCCATGGAAAGTCTGGGCAGGTGTCATAACCACCGGAAAAGCTTCATTGTGAAGTCTCTAAAGAACTTTCCGTTTTTAGAAAGAAGTGATAATTATTTAATCTCATTAAAAAATTTATACAATATAACAAAAGAGTGTATCATCTAAGGAAAGTTGGACAGGTGCATCATCACAGGAAAAGCTTCATTGGGAATTCTCTAAAGAATTTTCGATTTTTAGAAACAAATAATAATTATTTAATCTGATTAAAAAATTACGAAAATAGAATGAATTAAAAATTTTTTACCTGATCAACTTAAATGCTGCCTGTTGAAGTTCTCATCTATACAGTATAACAAAAGAGAGTATCATCCATGGAAAGTCTAGCAGGTGTCATCACCACAGGAAAAGCTTTAATGGGAATTCTCGGAAGAATTTTCTATTTTAAGAAATAAATAATAATTATTTAATCTGATTAAAAATTACAAAAACAGAAAGAGTTTCACAAATTTTGCAAGCTCTACTTAAATGTTGTCCGTTGAAGTTTTTAATGGAGCTCAAATCTATACAACATAACATATAACAAAAGAGAGTATCATCCTTGGAAAGTCTGGACATGTGTAATCACCACAGGAAAAGCATCGTTGGGAAGTTTCTAAAGAACTTTCTATTTTTAGAAATAAATAATAATTATTTTTATGTGATTATAAAATCTAAACAATATATTGTAACCAAACAAAAAAAAAAATCTAAACAATATTACAAAAGAGAGAATCATCCAAGAAAAATCTCGACAGGTGTCATCACCACAGGAAAAGCTTCTTTTTGAATTCTCTAAAGAACTTTCCATTTTTAGAAGTAAATAATAATTATTGTTATGTGATTAAAAAATCTAAACAATATTACAAAAAAGAGTATCATCCAAAGAAAATCTGGACAGATGTCATCACCAAAGGAAAGGCTTTATAGGGAAGTCTCTATAGAACTTTTCATTTTTAGAAATAAATAATAATTATTTAATCTCCTTAAGAAATTTATACAATATAACAAAAGAGTGTATCATCTAAGGAAAGTTGGACAGGTGTCATCGTCACAGGAAAAGCTTCATTGGAAATTCTCTAAAGAATTTTTGATTTTTACAAATAAATAATAATTATTTAATAAGATTAAAAATTACAAAAATCGAATTAGTTTCAAAAATTTTACCTGCTCAACTTAAATGCTGTATGTTGAAGTTCTCATGTATATAATATAACAAATAACAAAAGAGAGTATCACCCATGGAAAGTCTGGACAGGTGTCATGGCTACCGGAAAAGCTCCATTGGGAAGTCTCTAAAGATTTTTCTATTTTTAGAAATAACTAATAATTATTTAATACAATTAAAAAATCTGTAAAATATAACAAAAGAGAGTATCATCCAAGGAAAATCTGGACAGATGTCATCACCACCGGAAAAACTTTTTGGCAAGTCTCTAATGAACTTTCAATTTTTAGAAATAAATAATAATTGTTTAATCTGATTAAAAAAATCCAAAAATAGAATGAGTTTCAAAAAATTTACATACTCAACTTAAATGCTGTTTCTTGTAGTTTTCAACGAAGCTCAAATCTATAAAATATAACAAAAGAGATTATCATCCAACGAAATTCTGGATAGGTGTCATCACCACAGGGAAAACTTCATTAGGAAGTCTATATAGAACTTTCCATTTTTAGAAATAAATAATAATTATTTTTGTATGATTTAAAAATCTAAACAATATAACAAAAGAGAGTATCATCCATGGAAAGTCTTGACAGGTGTAATCACCGTAGGAAAAGATTCATTGCGAAGTGTCTAAAGAACTTTCCATTTTCAGAAATAAATAATTATTATTTTTATGTGATTAAAAAATCTAAACAATATAACAAAAGAGAGTATCATCCAAGGAAAATCTAGACTAGTGTCATCACCACAGGAAAAGCTTCATAAGAAAGTCTCTAAAGAACTTTCCATTTTTAGAAATAAATAATAATTATTTAATCTCATTAAAAAATTTGTACAATATAACAAAAGAGTGTATCATCCAAGGAAAGTTGGACATGTGTCATCACCATAGAAAAAACGTCAATAGGAATTCTCAAAAGAAATTTCTGTTGCAATTGTGCAATGAAAGCCTTTATTTTGGTCTCTACAAGGATTACTTTTGCACAATTTCACAAAATTAAGGGTTGAAAAGTGCAATCAAATTTCTTGAGGGACCAAAATCGCACAATTGAAAATAATGAGGGACAAAAGTGCAATTAAAATTTTTTTAAGGGAGCAAAATCGCACAATTTAAAAGGTTGGGGGACGAAAAGTGCAATTAAGCCTAATAATTATTTAATCTGATTAAAAAGTTACAAAAACAGAAAGAGTGACACAAATTTTGCATGCTCAACTTAATTGTTGTCCGTTGAAGTTTTCAGTGAAGCTCAAATCTATACAACATGACATATAACAAAAGAGAGTAACATCCCTAGAATCTCTGGACATGTGTAATCACCACAGGAAAAGCTTCGATGGGAAGTCTCTAAAGAACTTTCCATTTTTAGAAATAAATAATAATTTTTTAATCTGATTAAAAAAATAAAAAATTCGAATGAGTTTAAAAAATTTTACCTGGTCAACTTAAATGTTGTCTGTTGAAGTTCTCATGCATATAATATAACATATAACAAAAGAGAGTATCATCCAAGCAAAGTCTGGACAGGTGTAAACACCCCAGGAAAATATTCATAGGGAAGTCTCTAAAGAACTTTCCATTTTTAGAAAGAAATGATAATTAATTAATCTCGTTAAAAAAATTATACAATATAACAAAAGTGTGTATAATCTAAGGAAAGTTGGATAGGTGTCATCACCACAGGAAAAGCTTCATTGTGAATTCTCTAAAGAATTTTCAATTTCTAGAAACAAATAATAATTATTTAATGTGATTAAAAAATTACAAAAATTGAATGAGTTTAAAAAAATTTACCTGCTCAACTTAAATGTTGTCTGTTAAAGTTCTCATCAATACAATATAACAAAAGAGAGTATCATGCATGGAAAGTCTGGACAGATGTCCTAACCACAGGAAAAGCTTCATTGGGAAGTCTTTAAAGAATTTTTCATTTTTAGAAATAACTAATAATTATTTAATATGATTAAAAAATCTGAAAAATATAACAAAAGAGAGTATCATCCAAGGAAAATCTGGACAGATGTCATCACCACAGGAAAAACTTTTTGGCAAGTCTCTAAAGAACTTTCAATTTTTAGAAATAAATAATAATTATTTAAATGTGTTTAAAAAATTCCAAAAATCGAATTAGTTTCAAAAAAATTATATACTCAACTTAAATGTTGTCTCTTGAAGTTTTCAATGAAGCTCAAATCTATATAATATAACAAAAGAGAGTATCATCCAACGAAATTCTGGACAGGTGTCATCACCACTAGGAAAACTTCATTGGGAAGTCTATGTAGAACTTTCCATTTTTAGAAATAAATAATAATTATTTTTATATGATTTAAAAGTCTAAACAATATAACAAAAGAGAGTATCATCCATGGAAAGTCTGCACAGGTGTAATCACCTCAGGAAAAGATTCATTGGGAAGTGTCTAAAGAACTTTCCATTTTTAGAAATAAATAATTATTATTTTTATGTGATTAAAAAAAATCTAAACAATATAACAAAAGAGAGTATCATCCAAGAAAAATTTGGACATGTGTCATCACCACAGCAAAAGCTTCATAGAAAAGTCTTTAAAGAACTTTCCATTTTTAGAAATAAATAATAATTACTTAATCTCATTTAAAAATTTGTACAATATAACAAAAGAGTGTATCATCTAAGGAAAGTTGGACATATGTCATCACCATAGTAAAAACGTCAATAGGAATTCTCTAAAGAAATTTCTATTTTTAGAAATAAATAATAATTATTTAATCTGATTAAAAAAATACAAAAATCGAATAAGTTTCAAAAATTTTACCTGCTCAATTTAAATGTTGTGCGTTGAAGTTCTCATGTATACAATATAACAAAAGAGAGTATCATCCATGGAAAGTCTGAACATATGTCATAACCCCTGGAAAAGCATAATTGGAAAGTCTCCAAAGAACTTTCCCTTTTTAGAAATAAATAAGAATTATTTAATATGATTAAAAAATGGGTACAATAAAACAAAATAGCGTATCATCAAAGGAAAGTTGGACAGGTGTCATCACCACAGGAAAAGCTTCAATGGGAATTCTCTAAAGAATTTTCTATTTTTAGAAATAAATAATAATTATTTAATCTGATTAAAAAAATTACAAAAACAGATAGAGTTTCACAAATTTTGCATGCTCAACTTAAATGTTGTCCGTTGAAGTTTTCAGTGAAGCTCAAATCTATACAACATAACATATAACAAAAGATAGTATCATCTCTGGAAAGTCTGGATGTAACGCCCCGATTTTTCAAGCTTTCGAGCTTTCTGTTTCAATTAAACAGTATTTATTTGTTTGCATTTTATTGGAGGGTTTAGAGAGGGAAATAAAATAATCCGAGACCATAGTCATGTTCTACGCTATCGTAGGAAGCTATGGTTAAATTTTGGTCGAAAACTCAGACGGAGTCCGGTCTGCGTTTTACACTGACAGTATGATTTTACTGCTCAAACGACCTAATTTTGACTCTTGAACGAAACCGTTAGGTTTTATATTTTATTTCCAACAATATTGGTTCTTTTGAAAATTTTCAAAACAAAGAAGTCGTTATATGTTATTTGGACGTAAACCCTAAATTAGGTGGACAACGGAGCTGAATACATGATTTTCTTGGACCTGCTAACGGATAAGATGACATCATCACCATGCCACGTGTCAAATCCCTATGGAGGACACGTGTCAATTTCCTGTGGTTCCGAATAAAATATAATATACCGAAAAATATCTGGACGTGAAATTACCAAAATACCCTTCTACTTAACTACCAGTTTGCCATTGAGACAACAATTAATCTCACCTCACTCACACTCATAGGCCATTCGGCCATTCACTCTTTCTCTCCTCCTCCCACTTTGTTATTCATTTCTTCTTCCTTATTCTTCAAGAGTTCTTCACTTTTTGATCATGGAAACTTAGAGATTTTTGGGTGATTCAAGCTAGTGTTCTTCAAGGAATATCATCTGGGAGGTATTATCCTCAACTTTCATCTCTTAATCTCTCTTTAATCCCCATGATTCATGATAGTTAGTTTTGAACTTAGAACTTCAAAAATCCATAAGAAATTGTAGAAAAATCCTTTTTACACCAAATCAATTTCTTTGATCCTAGTTCATGATTGTCTACCATGATCCAAGAGTTGGAAACCAAAAGAGCTCTCTAGCTCAATTGGGAAAAAGGGGCCGAAACCTCCATTGATGAGTGGAGGGAGTTTTGGTTCAAGTTTTGGTGTAATAGACTTTGATCTAGTCTTACCACACCTAATAAAGAAGGAATCCAAGAGATGACAATTTTTGGAACTCCCTAGCCATATTTTCTTACCCATGGCCGAAGCTAGGAGGGGGGATTAGGAGAGAATTTTTGTGTTTTACAGTTGTTGTATTGATTGATTGATTGTATGTAGTTGCCGACGAGTAATCGGACAAGGAATCGGGAGAGTTCGTGGACCGATCGGACAACTTTGTGCTTATCGGGAACTTCAAGAGGTAAGGGGGGAAATGCCTGAGGGATTCTCCCGATGACTACATGTCATCATATTTGCTCTGTATGTATGTAATTAAGTTGTGGGGTGGTTGATTTATTTACTTTGGGCAGTTATCTGATCTGTTGATAATTGTTTATTGATATGTGATGTAGTAGTTGAATATGTAATTTAACTGTATTATCTGCTGTGAAATATGCTGTAACATATTATGATGTTGACTGTGATGTTGACTGTTGATTGGGAAGCCTGACATTGGTCAGTGCTCAATTAACTAACGAAGATAAAAGCCTTGAAAAATTCTGAATTAAATGCCAAAGATTGATTTGGGAAACGTTGGGTATTTTCAACGACGCAAGTTTTCTAAAGAAAAAGTGGATCCAAAATTAAATTATGAAGTTAGTAGGAAAAGTACGTTTTTAAACGCTAAAACGATGTTTTAATTCCGAAATGATTTACGAAAAACGTTTTCGAAAACAGTAATGCTGTTCTGGGACGATGTTTTTGATCTCAGCTGTTTCCTTTCAAAAATAGTTTTTGGGAAGGGACTTTACAACAAAAGATGAGTTTTATCAAAAATCCACTAGTTTACAAAGCAGTTTCCAAACAGAAAAGTTTTTCTGTAAAACAAGTTTTCCCAACGATGTAAAATCTGTCAATTTGGATGAGTTGCGGAGATTTCGTTTTGGATTTGTGTTTCACAGAACGAAAAACGGTGAAAAATGATGAAAAACGTGAACCTAGTATGCGAGACGTCGGGATACTAGTGTTCTGTAAAAATAGCACGAGAAGCCGTGCAACAATGTTATGGACTGCGTGTCCTGTGGACTATGTGTCCTCCTCTTGTTATGGGGAAACGTCCTCCTGTTATGAGGAAACGAAATTAAAGGTGAATGATGTTTTCTATTACCACGGAACTTGGGCTGATGCATCGGTCTAGAGTTCCGCGATTGAGCACTCGGACGTGTTGTCCCGTGCTAATGATGAAAGGTTGTAAAACGGTGTAAATTGTGAATAGTCGGGAGCTTTGAGCTACGACAACGAAAGAACAAACACAAAGAAAAGTGACAAGACTTGAAACATTTTTCTCATGCATTTGTTTTTAGGCAGACGTGCCATCTGGATTGGGGGACCTTGATGACAGGGAACCCTGTGATGACTTTAAGTCATTGTGTAACGTTGTGCCTTGATGGACAATGGTGTCATACAACTGACGAATATTGTGCCTTGAGTTGGACAATATCGTATGACCATTTATAGTTTATTAAGTACCGCTGAATGTAATTCCATGTAATCGCGTAATGTCATGGTGTTCATGTACTTCCGAATAAGCACTTAGGTGCTGGTCATTGTGCCTAGGGCCAATGTACCTTGAGCCTGATAAGCTCAGTTTTTACACAATGGTGTCCGAAGATTAAGTAAAGAATTTGATGATGAATATTGAAGTGTCATGCATTTCTTTTGAAAATGATGATGACTGTCGGGTATGAGACCCTATGATATACTACTTGTTTATCCAGTAGAATCTTATACGTAATGATTGTATATGCCCAGGTGCTGTGGATTTGTAATGCATGTAGTTATCGTGTTTGAATCCATATATTGGTATCTCACCCTTGCCTGTACATGTTGAACACCCTGTTGTGTTTTTGGATACATGTACAGATACTTTTCAGTGGATCTCCGGGTCATTTCGGGACCCCGAAGTTGGAGTCTCTTTACATCGATGGCCAAGATGTGTGGACTGGCGACAACGAGGCTTAGTCTCATGGGTTTGAAGTATACTAGGTAGTATACTTTACCATCTTTAGATGTTCTTGTATTAGACCAGTTCTTAGGATTTTTGATGTACGTATGGCATATGAAAAGATTGGGAATTACGCCTTATGCCGAGGTTGAGTTATTATTACAAAGGATGAATGGCAATTTGTTTTATATGATTGTTCTGTTTTGTTTTTGGTATTAGATTTTTAGTTTCCCTAATTGGTTACCATGTGATGTCCCAGAAGGGGGTGTCACAGTAGTGGTATCAGAGCTGATCGATGTCTTTTGGGATCTAGGTTATGGATTCATGATGTTTTTGCTGTGTTTACTCTGTATTTTGTTTTGGTAAAGGTCAGTCAGAGTAAGAATACTCTGTTACGACTTGTTCCTTGTGGAACAGATTGGATTGGTCGGATCCGATGATCCAGATACGTTGAGACTCTTATAAAAGAGGTATCTAAATTACTAAGTAAGGTAGGCTTTGAGGTAGTTCCTTAGCCAGTTCTAGCAAATAGGCTTGAATATGACCTTTACGTTATGAGTTGAGGATGGTAGACTCTTAGCTAGCAAGTAAGGGAAGACTCCCTTATATGTGAAGGAAGTTTGATTGTTGGGAAAGTTGCCAAGGAAACGAGTGTGCCTTGGACAAGTAGAAGAATACCAAAAAGTTTTGAAGTAGATGCATAGGTGGCTAGTAAGCGACCAATGGAATGGCAAGATAATGGTAAGTTTGCTAAGAGCGTTGAGAGACTGGAAAGGAATCCAGGTGGAGTAATGGAAGTGTAGTAAGGACTAAGGCTTGATGATTTGAACAAGATGGAAATTTGTATAACTGTGTTATGATGATTCGATGTAGGTTTAATCATAATATTTTAAGTTAGCTTATGCCTTTTATGAGAGTCCTTGTTTGAAAGGATGGACAACCCTATAATGATGAAAAAGAAGAAAGTTAGGAGCCTGCTAATATTTCAGCAATGATGTCCCTCGAAGGGTGGTAATAGGGTGGAGTTTCTTCTGGTGTTATTTTTAAGAAGTGATTGGAGCCTCCGCTGTTTATGGATTTGATGGACATGATTTTTGTCTCCATTAAGACAGATAAAAGGCTACACCTCATGGGTATATTTGTGGTCCATGCTGACGATGGGGAAGAATTCGTATAATACCCAGGGATAATTTCTGAGGGTTACAAATGATCAGAGACTGAGTGAATAAGAATGGAAGAACGGATTTTGGCCATAGAATGAGTACCTTAGGACTGGTATTATTAGGGGAAAGAATTACACAATGAATCCTATATGGATAGGAATATTATCTTGTTGATATAACGTAAGATGGATTAGGTTAGACTCGTTTGCGACCATTATCTGAGGATATTGTTGTCTCTTTGTTTCGATGCTTTCGAATTTTGAGGACTTGGACTAAGTTTGATATTTTGGATATTCGCTTAGATAATAGGATTCTTAAGTGAGCCTAGTAAGATTTAGAGTGCATTCGAGTTGTTGGTTAGATTGAGACGTGTAATAACGGAATAAGAACTAGTTTAAGTATTTGACTCAATCATGGAAGTAAGTCTTTCGTGAAGGATTGGTTGTAGGGAATGACTTTCCCGATAATTGGTGGATACGCAAAAGACGGATGATAAGTTTCAAGAGTTAGTTTTGTTTCTCCATAAGTGTAGGACCCTGGTGAAATGGTTTCCTTAACGAGACAATGTGTGTTGACACACAAGGGTGTGTATTTGGTTGAGTTCTAATCAGGTTGAGACCTTGTGAGAACTCATGTTTAGTAAAGGATGCTCATGTTCATATTGACACGTCATTTACCCTTTGGGGATTGTGTCAGATATTGGAATGAGATGTCTGTCGTGGAAGGTTTTCAGGAGAATTTCCTGAGAATATTCCAAGTGTGTGTTGCGAAGGATGCTGAGTTTTCGATTGATCTAGCCCCTAGATTCAGTCAAATCTCCATCGCTTTGGATAAACCATATTTGACTACGTGGAGTGGAATTTTCATCCGTTTCTTCATCAATTCGTCGTCATCGGCGATGTTCTCATTTACTCGGAGAGTCACGAGGAACGTAAAGAGACTTTGTGGCAAGTGTTGTGGACCCCCCGGGAGAAACGCGGTCGTGAAGTTCTTTAAGTGTGAGTTTGGACTCGAGGGAAGTGAAATTCTTAGGACATGTGATCCCAACGAGTACTTGTGCTCACATTCCTACATAATCCTCAGTGTATTCGACATATGAGTAGATTATTTGGACAGCATCCAATTGTCTGGACATCTTCACATTTCTTGATTGAAAGTTTCTTGATGAAGCTAGTCTAATCACTTTTACCTTTGGTAAATGTGATCCAATCTGATTTTTGGCCAGACTGTTTATCTTTTGATTTCCTGATCTATTGGGAGGTTCTTATGGAAAAGATGGCTTTATTAGAGTCATGGTTGTAAACATGTATTTGCTATGCATTTTTACACTCACGAACCTACTAAAGAATCTTTTTACATATTGGATGTTCCTACATTCTGTGAAGAAACAATTAAACTCTTCTATATACTTTCCTGCGTCAATGAGACCAAGAATAATTCCTGTGTTGGAAATTTCTTTCATGAAAAATTTCTTTCCTTAGCCTTCAAGGACCGAGTAGTGACTGAGTTCAACGGATCACCCGCAACTCAAGTGGACGACCAAGAAAGATGATGGATCTTGTGAAGGTCGGTTAGGGTTAAGTGTGATACCTAACTACGAGAATTGTTTTAGCAGGATAGACTAGAAGTGGCAGGAATTTATTGAGGTATAGATTACGACTGATACGATGTGAATCTGTAACTTTAATCTCAGTGAGTTCTCAGTGAGTGAGGCAATTATTGTCAGTCAAGTATTGTTAGAGGCAGAATAGTCGTCGGAGAATTTATGATGCTGATCAACAACTGTAGTTCAGATTGGTAGTAAAAGTTTGGAGTGTTATAGGAGAGCGTCCTTAGTAGTTTTGTCTAAACTGAGTGAAGAGGTCTTGAATAGGAGCTAAGTGGTTAGAAAAGTTAAAGATTTATTGTATTGAGGACTTCTAGCTGATTCGAATACTTTTGGTTGTAGTTGCATTAGGAGGGGCAATCAAGTTCTTTAAAGTTAAGAGGCATGATCATAATGTAAATTGGAGAAGTAGACCATGCTACGAAGGAAGCTAAGTTTAAGATTGGATATCTTTGAATAGGAACCGTATAGGAATTATAAAAGGAATGTGTGTCGTGGTTTAAATGTTGGTATCAACAGCGAGAGTTAAAAATGTAGAAAGAAGTCTTACTAAATGTATTAGTGTAAAAGGGAAAAATGATTAAGTTTAATAATGCCTCTCACGTGTGAGAGAGTAAGGTGAATTCAACGAAGAATACGTATGAAATTGCTGTCAGATTACAAGTGTCACCAGGGGAAAATTCATATGGGGAGTATGATGTGAAATCTAAGGATGTAAGAGAATTATGTCTAGTTTTGAGTTACGTAATTTCGAGGACGAAATTTTTTTTTTTAGTGGGGTAGTAATGTAACACCCCGATTTTTCAAGCTTTCGAGCTTTCTGTTTCAATTAAACAGTATTTATTCGTTTGCATTTTATTGGAGGGTTTAGAGAGTGAAATAAAATAATCCGAGACCATAGTCATGTTCTACGCTATCGTAGGAAGCTATGGTTAAATTTTGGTCAAAAACTCAGACGGAGTCCGGTCTGCGTTTTACACTGACAGTATGATTTTACTGTTCAAACGACCTAATTTTGACTCGTGAACGAAACCGTTAGGTTTTATATTTTATTTCCAACAATATTGGTTCTTTTGAAAATTTCCAAAACAAAGAAGTCGTTATATGTTATTTGGACATAAACCCTAAATCGGGTGGACAACGGAGCTGAATAAATGATTTTCTTGGACCTGCTAACGTATAAGATGACATCATCACCATGCCACGTGTCAAATCCCTATGGAGGACACGTGTCAATTTCCTGTGGTTCCGAATAAAATATAATATATCGGAAAATATCTGGACGTGAAATTACCAAAATACCCTTCTACTTAACTACCAGTTTGCCATTGAGACAACAATTAATCTCACCTCACTCACACTCATACGCCATTCGGCCATTCACTCTTTCTCTCCTCCTCCCACTTTGTTATTCATTTCTTCTTCCTTCTTCTTCAAGAGTTCTTCACTTTTTGATCATGGAAACTTAGAGATTTTTGGGTGATTCAAGCTAGTGTTCTTCAAGGAATATCATCTGGGAGGTATTATCCTCAACTTTCATCTCTTAATCTCTCTTTAATCCCCATGATTCATGATAGTTAGTTTTGAACTTAGAACTTCAAAAATCCATAAGAAATTGTAGAAAAATCCTTTTTAACACCAAATCAATTTCTTTGATCCTAGTTCATGATTGTCTACCATGATCCAAGAGTTGGAAACCAAAAGAACTCTCTAGCTCAATTGGGAAAAAGGGGCCGAAACCTCCATTGATGAGTGGAGGGAGTTTTGGTTCAAGTTTTGGTATAATAGACTTTGATCTAGTCTTACCACACCTAATAAAGATGGAATCCAATGAAGCTCAAATCTATACAATATAACAAAAGAGAGTATAATCCAATGAAATTCTGGACAGGTGTCATCACCAAGGGAAAAGCTTCATTGGGAAGTCAATAAAGAACTTTCCATTTTTAGAAATAAATAAAAATTAATTTTATATGACTAAAAAATCAAAAACAATATAACAAAAGAGAGTATCATCCTTGAAAATTCTGGACAGGTGTCATCCCCTCGAGAAAAACTTCATTGGGAAGTCTATAAAGAACTTTCCATTTTTAGAAATAAATAAAAATTAATTTTATATGACCTAAAAATCAAAAACAATATAACAAAAGAGAGTATCATCATTGAAAATTCTGGACAGGTGTAATCACCTCAGGAAAAGCTTCAGTGAGAATTCTCTAAACAACTTTACATTTTTAGAAATAAATAACTATTATTTTTATGTGATTAAAAAATCTTAACAATATAACAAAAGAGAGTATCATCCAAGGAAATTCTGGACAGGTGTCATCACAACAGGAAAAGATTCATAGCGAAGTCTCTAAAGAACTTTTCATTTTTTGAAATAAGTAATAATTATTTAATCTCATTAAAAAATTTGTACAATATAACAAAAGAGTGTATCATCTAAGGAAAGTTGGACATGTGTCGTCACCACAGGAAAAGCTTCAGTGGGAATTCTCTACAGAATTTTCTATTTTTAGAAAAAATAATTATTTAATCTGATTAAAAAATTACAAAAATCGAATGAGTTTCAAAAATTTTACCTGCTCAACTTAAATGCTGTCTGTTGAAGTTCTAATTTATACAATATAACAAAAGAGAGTATCGCCCATGGAAAGTCTGGACAGGTGTTATCACCACAGGGAAAACTTCATTAGGAAGTCTATATAGAACTTTCCATTTTTAGAAATAAATAATAATTATTTTTATATGATTTAAAAATTTAAACAATATAACAAAAGAGAGTATCATCCATAGAAAGTCTGGACAGGTGTAATCACCTCAGGAAAAGTTTCTTTGGGAAGTGTCTAAGGAACTTTCCATTTTTAGAAATAAATAATTATTATTTTTATGTGATTAAAAAATCTAAACAATACAACAAAAGAGAGTATCATCCAAGGAAAATCTGGACAGGTGTCATCACCACAGGAAAAACTTAATAGGAAAGTCTCTAAAGAACTTTCCATTTTTAGAAATAAATAATAATTACTTAATCTCATAAAAAAATTTGTACAATATAACAGAAGAGTGTATCATCTAATGAAAGTTGGACATCTGTCATCACCATAGGAAAAACGTCAATAGGAATTCTCTAAAGAAATTTCTATTTTTAGAAAAAAATTATAATTATTTAACTTGGTTAAAAAAATACAAAAATCGAATGAGTTTAAAAAATTTTACCTGCTCAACTTAAATGTTGTGCGTTGAAGTTGTCATGTATACAATATAACAAAAGAGAGTATCATCCATCGAAAGTCTGAACATGTGTCATAACTCCTGGAAAAGCTTCATTGGAAAGTCTCCAAAGAACTTTCCCTTTTTAGAAATAAATAATAATTATTTAATATGATTAAAAAATCGGTACTATAAAACAAAAGAGCGTATCATCAAAGGAAATTTGGACAGGTGTCATCTGTAACGCCCTGATTTTCAAGTTTTATAATTATTCAGTATTTAAGCGTTTGTATTTTATTGGAGGGTCTAGAGAGGGAAATAAAATAATCTGAGACCATAGTCATGCTCTACGTTATCACAGGAAGCTATGGTTAAATTTTGGTCAAAAACGCAGACGAAGCCCGGACCGTGTTTTTACACTGACAGTACGATTTTACTACTCAGATGACCTAATTTTGACAAGTGAAGGAAACAGTTAGGTTTCATATTTATTTCCAACGATATTGATTATTTTGAAAAGTTTCAAAATAAATAAGTCATCGTACGTTATTAGGGCGGAAAACCAAAATCGGGTGAACAACGGAGCTGAATACGGGATTTCAGTGAGCCGCTACAGATAAGGTGGAAGTCACATCATCTAGGAAGGCGTGCCATGACTCATCACTGTAATGATGATGTTTAGAAAATATCTGGACGTGAAATTACTAAAATGCCCTTGGTCTTTTAACAAAATTACCAAAATACCCTTCTAACTAATTACAAGTTTGCCATCCTTATAAAAATATCTAATTCTCACCCTTATCCCACCCAAGGCCTACGGCCAACTTTCCTTCTCCCCCCATTCTCACTTTCTCTTCTTTCTCCCTTATTTTCTTCATGAAGCTCCATTGATAAAGCTTAGAAACTTGGAGTTTTTGAGTGATTCATGCTAGTTTTCTTCAAGGAATAGCATCTAGGAGGTAAAGACTCTCCTCTAGCTCTCTCAATCTCTCTTTTCATGTCTTCAAGTTCATGATTCATGGTGGTTTAAGTTTTGAAGCTTAAACTTTAAAAATTCCTAGAAAATGTTAGAAAAATCCTATGGCCATGAAACCAATTTTGATGAACTTACCTTGATGCATGCTATGACTATCTAGAAGCTTGTCCCAAAAATAAATTTCCTTCCTTATTACCCTAGGCTTGGCCGAATCTACCCAAGGGGTTTAAGGGGGGTTTTGGTTCATTTTTGTATTAAGGAAGCTTGATCATGTTCTAAGAGATCATAGGTTCTAGTTGGTGGAATTTTGAACACCCTAGCCATGTTTTCTAGCTATATAGCCGAACCCCAATTTGGGGAAAAACATGAAATTTTGATTCAAGTTGCAAAATTGAGACTTGATTTGGTGTTAAGGGTACTTAAGGATCCCTACTCCAAAAGATAGGAAATTTTAGACATCCCTAGCTATTTTTGGCACCCTATGGCCGAACCTAGCTCCTAAGGGATTAGAGAAATTATGTTTTTAATTGTTGATGTATGATTGATTTGTATGATTGTAGTTGTGGCTGGGTGATCGGACGAGAAATCGGACAACTTGCGGATCGATCGGACGATTTATCGCTCTTTGGGAACTCCAAGAGGTAAGGGGTGATAACCTGAGGAATTCAATTTCCGACGGCTGTATATTGTCTGTGATGTGTGTTTGATGGAAATTTGTGTACTGGTGTGTAATAGTAAATGTTTTGTGGAATGGTTTATTTATTGCTTAATTATATGTGCTTATGCTTGTTTTTGCTTAAGTATATGTGATTGCATTTTATTATGCTCAAACATGTTGGATTATGCCTATGTATGCTTAATGTGGTATGGCGATTGAAAGATGATTGGTAGCACGCTAAGGAACCTAACATCGGTTAGAGTTCGTAATGGTGTAAAGCTAAAAACTTCTATAAGCTTGGAAAGTTGGATAAGAAAATGAAAAGATTTAAGTGTGAGGGTTTTTGGAAAGAGAAAAATAAATAAATTGGCTTTTGGGAACAAAATAATAATAAACATTTGCTTTTTAAGAATAAGTTGGCTTAAAGGGTTAAAATGGAGAAAGGTGACTTTAATTGAGAGAAACAAGGTTTTGAGATGAAAAGTGTGTTTTAGAGACACGAGTAGTTTTTAAAGTGATAAAAGGAACCACTTCAAGGAAAAGTGCTTTTGGAGACATCATTTCAAAATAAATTGTTTTATTCAAGAAAAAGGATTTTACGAACTGTATTTCAAGGCTTTGTGTTTTACCGAAATCCTTCGATAAGGAAAAAGGTGATTTTTAACCATGTGACGTTTTGTTTTGGAAAACCGATCCCGAAGGCCTTCTGTATAAGCTTCGGAGATTTGGGTTTTGGTTATGAGTTTTCAAAAGAGAAATGTGGTTTTGATTTGGAAACTAGAAACCGAGATGTCGGGGTTCTAGGATTCTGTAAAACACGAGGATTAAGGATCCGTGTTAGTGTGATGGTCCTATAAGCTGGTGGACATTCTTTGTGGTCCTGTGGGCTTATGGACGTGTTTTTATGCTTTGGAATCCAAAATCCGAAACTAGTGCATCGGTTAGGGATTTTTGGATTTGAGCTGTGGGGACTGCGTGTCCTTTTTGGGTTTTGGACTGAGTGTCCAGCTTTTGAGAAAATGTTGAAAAGACTTGAGAGTCTAAAAGATGTGGTGGTTGATAGCTTTGAGCTTCAACGAGGAAATAATTATACGACACAGAAAAACATACGAAAACAAAATATTTTCTCATGCATTTGTTTTTGGCAGACGTGCCATGGGATGGGGGACCTTGAGCCCTGTGATGACTTTAAGTCATCGTGTGTCATTGTACATTGATGGACAATGAATAAAATCCATATAATGTGAAGCATTTGTACAGTGTGATATGGTAATGAAATCCATGTAAAGTGAAGCGCTATGCCCTGTGTGGATAGTGTGATATGGTACTGAAGTCCATGTAATGTGAAGCGTTATGCCTGGATTGGACAACGTGACATGGTACATAAATCCATATAATGTGAAACATTGTACCCTGTGTTGGTCAGTGTGATATGGTAAATATGGTGTGCCTTGATTGGAAATCGAGTCTGATCAACTCATTCATTTGGTGATGGGATTTCCGGAAATTAAGAATCGAATGCTAAATGGTATATTGGAAGTGTCATGCATATGTTTTGAAAATGACGCTGACTGTTGGGTATGAGACCCTGGAATTATCTGTGTTGTCATGATGTTCTGTCTTATGTTTAACATGTTTAATAACTGTGTTTGATATACCTATATGCATCTGCTGTTTGTGCTTTAAGTATGCAGTTGTTGTATTTTGAGTTCATATATTAGTGTCTCACCTTTGCCTGTACGTGTTGGACACCCTGTTGTGTTTTTTGATACACGTACAGATGTTTGTTAGCAGTCCTTTGGATCGTTATAGCTCAAGTACTGAAGATTGATGACGAAAAGGTGTGGAATGGTGACGATGAGACGCTGTTCTTTTGGTACGACTGGTGTCGGGGTAGTACACTTTGTCATCTGTAGGTTTCTTTTATCAGACCAGCTTAGGTTTATTTTGCGGTAATTACTTTTGGATGAGTCTGTTATCGGCTCCTGATGGCCGTGGGGTAGACTGATGGATTTTAATGGATGATGTTTAGCTATATAGATATGAGTATACATATGTATATTTGTGAGTTATGCTAATGTTATCGTGAGTATGTGTTCTTTAATATTATAAAAAGAAAAAATTCTATCACGATTTTCATAGTAAGTAATATATAAGTAAAGAAAAGCTTTTCCGAAAGCGAACCAGTAAATCCTTTTCCTACTTAATAGTATTTGGGGTTACGAAAGTGACACCCGAGGGTGGGGTGTTACATCATCACCACAGGAAAAGCTTCAATGGGAATTCTCTAAAGAATTTTCTTTTTTTAGATATAAATAATAATTATTTAATCTGATTAAAAATTACAAAAACAGAAAGAGTTTCACAAATTTTGCATGCTCAACTTAAATGTTGTTCGTTGAAGTTTTCAATGAAGCTCAAATCTATACAATATAACATATAACAAAAGAGAGTATCATCCCTGTAAAGTCTGGACATGTGTAATAACCACAGGAAAAGCTTCGTTGGAAGTCTTTAAAGGACTTTCTATTTTTAGAAATAAATAATAATTATTTAATCTGATTAAAAATATATACAATATAACAAAATAGAATATCATCCCTGGAAAGTCTGGACAGGTGTCATCACCACAGGAAACACTTCATAAGAAAGTCTCTAAAGAACTTTCTATTTTTAGAAAGAAATGATAATTATTTAATCCGTTAAAAAATTAATACAATATAACAAAAGAGTGTGTCATCAAAGGAAAGTTGGACAGGTGTCGTCACCACAGGAAAAGCTGCATTAGGAATTCTCGAAAAAAAATCTTTTTTTAGAAACAAATAATAATTATTTAATCTGATTAAAAAATTACAAAAAAATAAAAAATTTCACAAATTTTGCATGCTCAACTTAAATATTGTCCGTTGAAATTTTCAATGAAGCTCAAATCTATACAATATAACAAAAGAGAGTATCATCCCATGGAATTCTGGACAGGTGTCATCATCAAGGGAAAAACTTCATTTGGAAGTCTATAAAGAACTTTCCCTTTTTAGAAATAAATAAAAATTAATTTTATATGACTAAAAAATCGAAAACAATATAACAAAAGATAGTATCGTCCTTGGAAATTCTGGACAGGTGTCATCACCACGGGAAAAACTTCACTGGGAAGTCTATAAAGAACTTTCCATTTTTAGAAATAAATAAAAATTAATTTTATATGACTAAAAAATCAAAAACAATATAACAAAAGAGAGTATCATCCTTGGAAATTCTGGACAGGTGATTAATTCTCTAAAGAACTTTAAATTTTTAGAAAAAAATAACTATTATTTTTATGTGATTAAAAAATCATAACAATATAACAAAACAGAGTATCATCCAAGGAAATACTGCACAGGTGTCATCACCATAGGAAAAGATTCATAGGGAAGTCTCTAAAGAACTTTCCATTTTTTGAAATAAGTAATAATTATTAAATCTCATTAAAAAATTTGTACAATATAACAAAAGAGTGTATCATCTAAGGAAAGTTGGACATGTGTCGGTACCACAGGAAAAGCTTCATTGGGAATTCTCTAAAGAAATTTCTATTTTTAGAAATAAATAATAATTATTTAATCTGATTAAAAAAATACAAAAATCGAATGAGTATAAAAAATTTTACCTGCTCAACTTAAATGCTGTGTGTTGAAGTTCACTCTATACAATATAACCAAAGAGAGTATCATCCATGTAAAGTTTGAACGTGTGTCATAACCCCTGGGACAGCTTCATTGGAAAGTCTCCAAAGAACTTTCCCTTTTTAGAAATAAATAATAATTATTTAAAATGATAAAAAAAATCTGTATAATATAACAAATGAGCGTATCATCAAAGGAAAGTTGGACAGGTGTCATCACCACAAGAAAAGCTTCATTGAGAATTCTCTAAAGAACTTTCCATTTTTAGAAATAAATAATAACTATTTATTATGATTAAAAAAATCTGAAAAATATAACAAAAGAGAGTATCACACAAGGAAAATCGGGACATATGTCATCACCACAGAAAAAACTTCTTTGGCAAGTCTTTAATGAACTTTCCATTTTTTGAAATAAATAATAATTATTTAATCTGATTAAAAAATTCCAAAAGTCGAATGAGTTTCAAAAATTTACCTACTCAACTTAAATGTTGTTTCTTGAAGTTTTCAATGATGCACAAATCTATACAACATAACAAAAGAGAGTATCATCCAATGAAATTCTGGACAGGTGTTATCACCACAGGAAAAATTTCATTGGGAAGTTTATAACGAACTTTCCAATTTTAGAAATAAATAAAAATTATTTTTATATGATTTTAAAATCTAAACAATATAACAAAAGAGAGTATCATCCATGGAAAGTCTAGACAGATGTAATCACCTCCTGAAAAAATTCATTGGGAAGTGTCTAAAGAACTTTCCATTTTTAGAAATAAAAAATTTTAATTTTTTTGTGATTAAAAAATCTAAACAATATAACAAAAGAGAGTATCATCAAAGAAAAATATGGACAGGCGTCATCACCACAGAAAAAGCTTCATAGGAAAGTCTCTAAAGAACTTTCCATTTTTACAGATAAATAATAATTACTTAATCTCATTAAAAAAATTGTACAATATAACAAAAGAGTGTATCATCTAAGGAAAGTTGGACAGGTGTTATCACCACAGGAAAAGCTTCATTGGGAATTCTCTAAAGAATTTTCGATTTTTAGAAACAAATAATAATTATTTAATCTGATTAAAAAATTACAAAAATTGAATGAATTTAAAAAATTATACCTGCTCAACTTAAATGCTGCCTGTTAAGTTCTCATCTATACAATATAACAAAAGAGAGTTTCATCCACGGAAAGTCTGAACATGTGTCATAATCACCGGAAAAGCTTCATTGTGAAGTCTCTAAAGAACTTTCCATTATTAGAAAGAAATGATAATTATTTAATCTCGCTAAAAAATTTATACAATATAACAATAGAGTGTATCATCTAAGGAAAGTTGGACATGTGTCATCATCATAGGAAAAACTTCAATAGGAATTCTCTAAAGAAATTTCTATTTTTAGAAATAAATAATAATTATTTAATCTGATTGAAAAGATACAAAAATCGAATGAATTTCAAAAATTTTACCTGCTCAACTTAAATGCTGTGTTGAAGTTCTCAACTCTACAATATAACAAAAGACAGTATCATGCATGGAAAGTCTGAACATGTGTCATAACCCCTGGAAAAGCTTCATTGGAGACTCTCCAAAGAACTTTCCCTTTTTAGAAATAAATAATAATTATTTAATATAATTAAAATATCGGTACAATAAAACAAAAGAACGTATCATCAAAGAAAAGTTGGACAAGTGTTATCACCACAGGAAAAGCTTCATTGGGAATTCTCTAAAGAGCTTTCCATTTTTAGAAATAAATAATAACTATTTATTATGATTAAAAAATCTGTAAAATATAATAAAAGAGAGTATTGTAGCACCCCAAATTTTCACGCTTTCTAAAACCAGTAAACTATATAAATGAGTTTATATTTTTATCTGGGTTTTAGAAAATGATTTTGGTAAATCTAAAATCATATTCATGCTCCAAATAATCGTTGGAGCCTACGGTTAAATTTTGGGCCGAAAACTCAAACGGAGTCCAATCTATGTTTTTCGGATGATAATATTTTTCTACTATCAAGACCTCTTTTTGACTAACGGTCAGGACCATTAGTCTTAGAATTCAATCCTCTACCTTTTTGTTAAAATGTGTCCTGACATCCAAAAATATAAATAATATTTTATATTCGGGCCGATAATAGATCGGGGAGACGATTCGAGCTGTCTCAGGGTTTTTCGAGAACCTTGAGCCAATAATTTTCATATCAAGGCTATGTTAAATTATTTGGGGACTCCTACCAGTGTCATGAGGATTTTCAAAATGTTGGGATGTGAATTGACCAAATTACCTTTAGTTAGTTTTTACCTTTTATTACCTTTTTACCTATGACTTAACTATTAAGTAATCTAAACTTAAGAAAATATCTCATTTTTTTTTCACTCACTCTCACCCACACCTCTCGGCCAAGCCTCATCATCAAGCCTTCCTCACCCATTTCTCTTCTTTCTCTCTTTCTCTCATTTCTCTTCAAGTTCTTCACCATTTTTGTGAAACAAAAGCTTGATTTTTGTGAAGCAAGTTCATTGATCTTTGAAGGAGAATCTCTTAGGAGGTAGCTATCATTCTCTATCTCTCTCAATCTCTCCTTTCTCTCATCTAGAAATTCAATTTCATGGAAGTTGGAGTTTTTGCCCCTAAACTTCAAAAATCCATGAAAAATTGTAGAAAAATCCTTTCAATACCAAACCAATTTCTATAGCCTAGGTTCATGACATACTTGCATGATCCAAGAGATTAGAGTCAAGAAATCTCTCTAGCTATTTTCTTGAGAGAGAGGCCGAAACCCCCTATTGTGTAGGGTAGGGTTTTTGGTTGGTTTTTGATGTTTTGAGTTCTAGGGTTATCACAATTAGTTAGGGTGTTATCCAAGAAATGAGAAATTTTCGAGCTCCCTAGCTATTTTTAATTTAATAGGGCTGAACGCTAGGTGGGATGCAATAGGTGAAATCTTTGTTTTTTTTTAGTTAATGCCTTTATGGATTGTGTGTATCTAGTGATTCGGCAGCGAGCTAAGCCAGTTGTCAGATTGATCGGGTGTCTACAACTTACCTTGGGACTACAAGATGTAAGGGGACAAACCTGAGGAATTCCAATTCCGACAGATATATGCTGCTTTGGGTGTTTGTATTATAAATAAATGTTTGTATCTGATTATTGGTGGAGTGCTTTATTTACTCTGTTGATTTGACTATGTATGACATAACTGTTGATGTATATGGATACATGCCATAATTGTTAAATAAATGTATGGATGTATCGTGTGCCCTGCTTTGGGATTTAAGGTGTTAGAGGACCTAATATCGATTAGGATCCGACATCGTATAACTTAAAAGCTTTAAAAGCTTGAAATGTGGAATTGAGAAAATAAATATGTTTTATTGTTTCTCAATTTAATTTAAGAGAAAATAAATAAATTATCTCTTTTGAAATAAAATATAATGAACAGCTGCTTTTAAGGAAAGTTAACTTAAAAGAGCAAAGTTGTGAAAATGTGGTTTTAATAATTAAAAGCGATGTTTTTAAATTAAGTAGGGCGTTAGAAACCTTTATTAGTTTTTAAATTAATAAAGTTAACCGTTTGAGCAAAAACGTTTTAAGAAACGTGATTTTCAAATAAGTTGGTTTTATCCAAGAAAAAAGGTTTTTACAAGTTTTGTTTTAAGATTTGTGTTTTACCGAAAAATGACGGAAGAAAAAGAAATAGTCTTTGGACTACGTTTTGTTTTATAGAAAACCGATCCCGAGGACTTAATATAATTATCAGATATTTGGGTTTTTGGTTTTTGGAGTTTTCAAGAAAAGTGGTTTTAAAGCTTAGAAACTAGAAACCGAGACGTCGGGGTTCTAGGGTTCTACAGAAAACATGTGGATCAAGGATCCGTGTTGGTTGTTGGTCCTGCCAGCTTAGGGACCATCTTTGTGGTCCTATAAAGCTTGAGGATGCTTTTATGCTCTTGAATCCAAAATTCTAAACTGGTGCATTGGTTAGGGATGTTTGGGTTCGAGCTCTTTTGAACTAGATGTCCTGTTTTGAGAAAAATGTTTTTGAGACTTAGAGAGTCTAAGACATTGTGGTGGTTGTTAGCGTTGATGCTGCAACGAGGAAATATTGTTACGACAAAGATAAACCGATGGAAACTAAATAGTTTTCTCATGCATTTATGTGTTGAGCAGACGTGCCGTGAAACGGGGGACCCTGATGGTAAGGAAAACTTGAGATGACTTTTTGTCATAGCATTGTGCCATGATGGACAATGATGTCACACGTGCTGCGTGTTCGTATTTGATATGATCCAAGTTAGAATCATCAAATTTGAAGGATCTATCCAAGAGCTTGTTCTTAGTTATTATGTAAAAAAAAGACGAAAAGAATTGGGGAAGAAGAAGGTGCGGTTGTCACCCGAATATGATTAACAAAAGGAAACAACCAAAGAATGGAAATAACTAAACAAGAAACTTAAACAAACAAAGAATTAAAGTGCAACAACTAAAAACAGAATGTATATGGCGCAAATGTAAAGAAGAACATAAAATAAATTAAGAAAATGGAAGAGGAAGAAGATGAAAGGGAAGGCGCCACAATATTCCAATGGATTTGGAAGATTGATAAGCCAAGGAGGATTCGCCACAAAGAGAAAGAACTCTTTGATAAGAATCAAGCAAGTTCTAATCCAAGAACTTGAAGAGGAGGAGCCAATGCTTAACTCACAAAAATACCCAAATAGGATAAATTCTAATTTCATTCAAAGTTAAGAAATGAGGTAATACAAGTCCTATTTATAGAATTTTTATTCTAAGAAGGTGACGGCTAACCCTAATCTTCACCTAAGTAATGCCTACTTCAGCATAAGGAGTTTATCTTACACAAAACAAAAGCCCAATACAAAGAAAGCCCAAAATACAAGAAAAATCCCGCCCAGAATTTCGTCCTAAACTTGTATCCCAGTTTTCACCATGTTAGAAGCCGAATCTGGTCAAAAAGCTGGTAATATGATTTGTAGATAATTATCTTAGCTTTCCAACGCATCAAAGAACGCATCCATCGGATATCTGAATCTCAAGATACAACCAAAACAAGATAGAAAGGTCATCACCAACGAAAATAAAGTTTTCAATTCGGTTCTTCTTGTTCCATAATTGGCTTGGTTCTTCTCCTCAAAGTTGAACATCCTTGGTTTGCATCAGTATTGTACCCTGAGTTGGACAATGTAGTTATGGCACGTTGGTGCTAGTGATGGCACGTGGGTGCTAGTTATGGCACGATGGTGCTAGTGAGGGCACGTTGGTGCTAGTGATTATGGCACGTTGGTGCTAGTGATGGCACCTTGGTGCTAGTTATTATGGCACGCTGGTGCTAGACATTGCTGCTTGATGGCCAATATACCCCGAGCTTGATCAACTCATTCTTTTGGTGATGGGACTTCCGGAAATCTAGGATTGAATATTAATTGACTTATATGGAAGTGCTCATGTGTACATTTTCAAAATAACATTGATTGTAGGGCACGAGGCCCTTGTGTTTTACTGTTAGTACTTTGATATATAATGTACTATATTATGCATGATGATATTTTGTGAGATATGCTTATATGAATTGATCTGCTGTACGTGTTTGGTTATATACCTGTTGTGTTTTTGGATTCATATATTGGTTTCTCACCCTTGCCTGTACATGTTGGACACCCTGTTGTGTTTCTGGACACACGTACAGATATTTTGTTAGCAGTTCTCTGATCGTTATAGCTTGAGAGCTGGAGGTCGACAACGATGAGTTGTGGATTGGTGACGACGTGACCCTGTCCTTTTGGTACAACTGAGGTCGGGGTAGTACAGTTTGTTATCTGTAGACTCCTTTTGTCAGACCAGCTTAGGTTTATTTTGTGGTAGTTTCTTTTGGGTTAGTCTATTTTCGGTTTCTGATGGCCGTTGGGTAGACTGATGGATTTTAATAGATGATATTTATTATATATATGAGTATATATATGTAGTATTGTGAGTATGTTAATGTTATTATGAGTATAGGTTCTTTAATATAATAAGAAGAAAAAAATGCTATCACGATTTTCATAATAAATAAGATATAAGTAAAGAAAATCTTTTCCGAAAGCGAACCAGCAAATCTTTTTTTCCTACTTTATGGTGTTTGGGGTTACGAAAGTGACACCCGAGATGGAGGGGTGTTACAAGTATCATCCAAGGAAAATCGGGACAGATGTTATCACCACAGGAAAAACTTCTTTGGCAAGCCACTAAAGAACTTTCTACTTTTAGAAATAAATAATAATTATTTAATCAGATTAAAAAAAATACAAAAATCGAATGAGTTTCAAAAAATTTCCTGTTCAACTTAAATGTTGTGTGCTGAAGTTCTCATCTATACAATATAACCAAAGAGAGTATCATCCATGGAAAGTCTGAACATGTGTCATAACCTCTGGAAAAGCTTCATTGGAAGTCTCCAAACAACTTTTCCTTTTTAGAAATAAATAATAATTATTTAAAATGATAAATAAATCTGTACAATATAACAAATGAGCGTATCATCAAAGGAAAGTTGGACAGGTGTCGTCACAATAGGAAAAGCTTCATTGGGAATTCTCTAAAAAAAATTCTATTTTTAGAAACAAATAATAATTATTTAATCTGATTAAAAAATTAAAAATTTCACAAATTTTGCATACTCAACTTAAATGTTGTCCGTTGAAGTCTTCAATGAAGCTCAAATCTATACAATATAACAAAAGAGAGTATTATCCATGGAAAGTCTGGACATGTGTTATCACCACAGGAAAATATTCATTGGGAAGTCTCTAAAGAACTTTCCATTTTTAGAAATAAATAGTAATTATTTAATCTGATTAAAAAATATATACAATATAACAAAAGAGAGTATCATCCAAGAAAAATCTGGACAGGTGTCATCACAACAGGAAAAACTTCATAGGGAAGTCTCTAAAGAACTTTCCATTGTTAGAAAGAAATGATAATTATTTAATTTCGATAAAATTTTTATACAATATAACAAAAGAGTGTATTATCTAAGGAAAGTTGGACAGGTGTCATCACCACGGAAAAGCTTCATTGGGAATTTTCTAAAGAATTTTCGATTTTTAGAAACAAATAATAATTATTTAATCTGATTAAAAAATTACGAAAATCGAATGAATTTAAAAAAATTACCTGCTCAACTTAAATGCTGCCTGTTGAAATTCTCATCTATACAATATAACCAAAGAGAGTATCATCCATAGAAAGTCTAGACAGGTGTCATAACCACCGGAAAATCTTCAGTTGAAGTCTCTAAAGAACTTTAACTTTTTAGAAATAAATAATAATTATTTTATGTGATTAAAAAACCTGCACAATAAACAAAAGAGCGTTTCATCAAAGATTGGACAGGTGTCATCACCACAGGAAAAACTTCATTAGGAATTCTCTAAAGAACTTTCAATTTTTAGAAATAAATAATAACTATTTATTACGATTAAAAAATCTTTAAAATATAACAAAAGAGAGTAGCATCCAAGGAAAATCGGGACAGATGTCATCACCACAGGAAAAACTTCTTTGGCAAATCTCTCAATAACTTAAAAAATAATAATTATTTAATCTGATTAAAAAATTTCAAAAATCGAATGAGTTTCAAAAAATTTACCTACTCAACTTAAATGTTGTTTCTTGAAGTTTTCAATGAAGCTCAAATCTTTACAACATAACAAAAGGGAGTATCGTCCAATTAAATTCTGCACAGGTGTCATCACCACAGGAAAAACTGCATTGGGAAGTCTATAAAGAAATTTTCATTTTTAGAAATAAATAATTATTATTTTTATATGATTCAAAAATCTAGACAATAGAAGAAAAGAAAGTATCATCCATGGAAAGTCTGAACATTTGTCATAACCCCTCGAAAAGCTTTCTTGGAAAGTCTCCAAAGAACTCTCCCTTTTAAGAAATAAATAATAATTATTTAAAATGATTAAAAAATCGGTACTATAAAACAAAAGAGCGTATCATCAAAGGAAAGTTGGACAGGTGTCATCACCACAGGAAAAGCTTCAATGGGAAGTCTCTAAAGAACTTTCCATTTTTAGAAATAAATAATAATTATTTAATCTGATTAAAAAATTTCAAAAACAGAAAGAGTTTCACAAATTTTGCATGCTCAACTTAAATGTTGTCCGCTGAAGTTTTCAATGAAGCTCAAATCTATACAATATAACATATAACAAAAGAGAGTATCATCCCTGGAAAGTCTGGACATGTGTAATCAACACAGGAAAAGCTTCGTTGGGAAGTCTCTAAAGAACTTTCCATTTTTAGAAATAAATAATAATTATTTAATGTGATTAAAAAATATATACAATATAACAAAAGAGAGTAGCAATCCTGGAAAGTCAGGACAGGTGTCATCACCACAGGAAAAACTTTATAGGGAAGTCTCTAAAGAACTTTCCATTTTTAGAAAGAAATGATAATTATTTAATCCCGTTAAAAAATTTATACAATATAACAAAAGAGTGTATCATCTAAGGAAAGTTGGGCAGGTGTCACCACCACAGGAAAAGCTTTATTGGGAATTCTCTAAAGAATTTTCGATTTTTACAAATAAATAAAAATTATTTAATCTGATTAAAAAATTACAAAAATCGAATGAGTTTCAAAAATTTTACCTGCTCAACTTAAATATTGTGTGTTGATGTTCTCATGTATACAATATAACAAAAGAGGGTATCATCCATGGAAAGTCTGAACATGTGTTATCACCCCTGAAAAAGCTTCATTGGAAAGCCTCCAAAGAACTTTCCCCATTTAGAAATAAATAATAATTATTTAATACGATTAAAAAATCGATACAATAAAACAAAAGAGCGTATCATCAAAGGAAAGTTGGGCAGGTGTCATAACCACAGGAAAAGCTTCAATGGGAATTCTCAAAAGAATTTTCTATTTTTAAAAATAAATAATAATTATTTAATCTGATTAAAAAATTACAAAAACAGAAAGAGTTTCACAAATTTTGCATGTTCAACTTAAAATGTTGTCCGTTAAAGTTTTCAATGAAGCTCAAATCTATGCAATGTAACATATAACAAAAGAGAGTATCATCCCGGGAAAGTCTGGACATGTGTAATCATCACTGGAAAAGCTTCGTTGGGAAGTCTCTAAAGAACTTTCCAATTTTAGAAATAAATAATAATTATTTAATCTGATTAAAAAATATACACAATATAACAAAAGAGAGTACAAGAAAAACTTCGTAGGGAAGTCTCTAAAGAACTTTCCATTTTTAGAAAGAAATGATAATTATTTAATCTTATTAAAAAATTATAAAATGTAACAAAATAGTGTATCATCTAAGGAAAGTTGGACAGGTGTCATCACCACAGGAAAAGCTTCATTGGGAACTCTCTAAAGAATTTTATATTTTTACAAATACATAATAACTATTTAATCTGATTAAGAAATTACAAAAATCGAATGAGTTTCAAAAAATTTACCTGCCCAACTTAAATGCCGTCTGTTGAAGATCTTATGTATATAATATGACAAATAACCAAAGAGAGTATCATCCATGGAAAGTCTGGATAGGTGTAATCACCTCTGGAAAAGATTCATTGGGAAGTGTCTAAAGAACTTTCCATTTTTAGAAATCAATAATAATTATTTAATTTGATTAAAAAATATACACAATATAACAAAAGAGAGTATCATTCCTGGAAAGTCTGGATAGGTGTCATCACCACAGGGAAAACTTCATAGGGAAGTCTCTAAAGAACTTTCCAATTTTAGAAAAAAATGATAATTATTTAATCTTGTTAAAAAATTCATACATTAAAACAAAAGAGTGTATTATCTAAGGAAAGTTGGACAGGTGTCATCACCACAGGAAAAGCTTCTTTGGGATTTCTCTAAAAAAAAATCTTTTTTAAGAAAATATTAATAATTATTTAATCTGATTAAAAAATTACAAATAAATAAAAAATTTCACAAATTTTGCATGCTCAAGTTAAATGTTGTCCGTTGAAGTCTTCAATGAAGCCCAAATCTATACAATATAACAAAAAAGAGTATTATCCATGGAAAGTCTGGACATGTGTTATCACCACAGGAAAAGATTCATCGGGAAGTCTCTAAAGAAATTTCCATTTTTAGAAATAAATAGTAATTATTTAATATGATTAAAAAATATATACAACATAACAAAAGAGAGTATCATCCAAGGAAAATCTGGACATGTGTCATCACCACAGGAAAAACTTCATAGGGAAGTCTCTAAAGAACTTTCCACTGTTAGAAAGAACTGATAATTATTTAATCTCGTTAAAAAATTTATACAATATAACAAAAGAGTGTATCATCTAAGGAAAGTTGGACAGGTGTCATCACCACAGGAAAAGCTTCATTGGGAATTCTCTAAAGAATTTTCGATTTTAGAAACAAATAATAAATATTTAATCTCATTAAAAAATTAAGAAAATCGAATGAATTTAAAATTTTTTACCTGCTCAACTTAAATGCTGCCTGTTGAAGTTCTCATCTATACAATATAACAAAAGAGAGTATCATCCATGGAAAGTCTGAACAGGTGTCATAACAACCGGAAAAGCTTCATTGTGAAGTCTCTAAAGAACTTTCCATTTTTAGAGAGAAATGATAATTATTTAATCTCGTTAAAAAATTTATACAATATAACAAAAGTGTGTATAATCTAAGGAAAGTAGGACATGTGTCGTCACCACAGGAAAAGCTTCAGTGGGAATTCTCTTAAGAATTTTCTATTTTTAGAAACAATTAATTATTTAATCTGATTAAAAAATTACAAAAATCGAATGAGTTTAGAAAATTTTACCTGCTCAACTTAAATGTTGTCTGTTGAAGCTCTAATTTATACAATATAACAAAAGAGAGTATCATCCATGGAAAGTCTGGACAGGAGTTATCACCACAGGGAAAACTTCATTAGGAAGTCTATATAGAACTTTCCATTTTTAGAAATAAATAATTATTATTTTTATATGATTTAAAAATCTAAACAATATAACAAAAGAGAATATCATCCATGGAAAGTCTGGACAAGTGTAATCTCCTTAGGAAAAGTTTCATTGGGAAGTGTCTAAAGAACTTTCCGTTTTTAGAAATAAATAAGTATTATTTTTATGTGATTAAAAAATCTAAACAAGATAACAAAAGAGAGTATCATCCAAGGAAAATCTGTACAGGTGTCATCACCACAGGAAAAGCTTCATTGGGAATTCTCTAAAGAACTTTCCATTTTTAGAATTAAATAATAACTATTTATTATGATTAAAAAATCTGTAAAATATAACAAAAGAGAGCATCATCGAAAGAAAATCGCGCAGCACCACAGGAAAAACTTCTTTGGCTAGTCCCTTTAGAACTTTCCATTTTTTGAATAAATAATAATTATTTAATTTGATTAAAAAATTCCAAAAATCGAATGAGTTTCAAAAAATTTACCTACTGAACTTAAATTCTGTTTCTTGAACTTTTCAATGAAGCTCAAATCTATACAATATAACAGAAGAGAGTATCATCCATGGAAAGTCTGGACAAGTGTCATAACCACCGGAAAAGTTTTAATGTGAAGTCTCTAAAGAACGTTCCATTTTTAGAAAGAAATGATAATTATTTAATCTCTTAAAAAATTTATACAATATAACAAAAGAGTGTATCATCTAAGGAAAGTTGGACAGGTGTCATCGCCACACGAAAGCATCATTGGGAATTCTCTAAAGAATTTTCGATTTTTAGAAACAAATAATAATTATTTAATAAGATTAAAAAATTACGAAAATCGAATGAATTTAAAAAATTATACCTGCTCAACTTAAATGCTTCCTGTTGAAGTTCTCTTTTATACAATATAACAAAAGAGAGTATCATCCATGGAAAGCCTGAACAGGTGTCATAACAACCGGAAAAGCTTCATTGTGAAGTCTCTAAAGAACTTTCCATTTTTATATAGAAAAGATAATTATTTAATCTCGTTAAAAAATTTATACAATATAACAATAGAGTGTATCACCTAAGGATAGTTGGACATGTGTCATCACCATAGGAAAAACTTCAATAGGAATTCTATAAAGAAATTTCTATTTTTAGAAATAAATAATAATTATTTAATCTGATTAAAAAAATACAAAAATCGGATGAGTTTCAAAAATTTTCACTGCTCAACTTATATGCTGTGTGTTGAAGTTCTCATCTATACAATATAATAAAAGAGAGTATCATCCATGGAAAGTCTGAACATGTGTCATAACCCCTAGAAAAGCTTCATTGGAAAGTCTCCAAAGAACTTTCCCTTTTGAGAAATAAATAATAATTATTTAATATGATTAAAAAATCTGTACAATAAAACAAAAGAGCGTATCATCAAAGGAAAGTTGGACAGGTGTCATCACCACAGGAAAAGCTTCATTGAGAATTCTCTAAAGAACTTTCCATTTTTAGAAATAAATAATAACTATTTATTATGATTAAAAAATCTGTAAAATATAACAAAAGAGAGTATCATCCAAGGAAAATCACGACAGATGTCATCACCACAGGAAAAACCTATTTTGGCAAGTCCCTAAAGAACTTTCCATTTTTTGAAATAAATAATAATTATTTAATCTGATTAAAAAATTCCAAAAATCGAATGAGTTTCAAAAAAATTACCTACTCAACTTAAATGTTGTTTCTTGAACTTTTCAATGAAGCTCAAATCTATACAATAAAACAAAAGAGAGTATAATCCAATGAAATTCTGGACAGGTGTCATCACCAAGGGAAAAACTTCATTGGTAAGTCTATAAAGAACTTTCCATTTTTAGAAATAAATAAAAATTAATTTTATATGACTAAAAAATCAAAAACAATATAACAAAAGAGAGTATCATCCTTGGAAATTCTGGAAAGGTGTCTTCCCCTCGAGAAAAACTTCATTGAGAAGTCTATAAAGAACTTTCCATTTTTAGAAATAAATAAAAATTAATTTTATATGACCTAAAATCAAAAACAATATAACAAAAGAGAATATCATCCTTGGAAATTCTGGACAGGTGTAATCATCTCAGGAAAAGCTTCAGTGGGAATTCTCTAAACAACTTTACATTTTTAGAAATAAATAACTATTATTTTTATGTGATTAAAAAATCTTAACAATATAAAAAACGACAAGTGTCATCACCACAACAAAAGATTCATAGCGAAGTCTCTAAAGAACTTTCCATTTTTTGAAATAAGTAATAATTATTTAATCTCATTAAAAAATTTTTACAATATAACAAAAGAGTGTATCATCTAAGGAAAGTTGGATATGTGTCGTCACCACAGGAAAAGCTTCAGTGGGAATTGTCTAAAGAATTTTCTATTTTTAGAAAAAAAATAATTATTTAATCTGATTAAAAAATTACGAAAATCGAATGAGTTTCAAAAATTTTACCTGCTCAACTTAAATGCTGTCTGTTGAAGTTCTAATTTATACAATATAACAAAAGAGAGTATCATCCATGGAAAGTCTGGACAGGTGTTATCACCATAGGGAAAACTTCATTAGGAAGTCTACATAGAACTTTCCATTTTTAGAAATAAATAATAATTATTTTTATATGATTTAAAAATCTAAACATTATAACAAAAGAGAGTATCATCCATGGAAAGTCTGGACAGGTGTAATCACCTCAGGAAAAGTTTCATTGGGAAGTGTCTAAAGAACTTTCCATTTTTAGAAATAAATAAGTATTATTTTTATGTGATTAAAAAATCTAAACAATATAACAATAGAGAGTATCATCCAAGGAAAATCTGGACAGGTGTCATCACCACAGGAAAAGCTTAATAGGAAAGTCTTTAAAGAACTTTCCATTTTTAGAAATAAATAATAATTACTTTATCTCGTTAAAAAATTTGTACAATGTAACAGAAGAATGTATCATCTATGGAAAGTTGGACATGTGTCATCACCATAGGAAAAACGTCAATAGGAATTCTCTAAAGAAATTTGTATTTTTAGAAATAAATAATAATTATTTTACCTGGTTAAAAAAAATCCAAAAATCGAATGAGTTTCAAAAAATTTACCTGCTCAACTTAAATGTTGTGCGTTGAAGTTCTCATGTATACAAGATAACAAAAGAGAGTATCATCAGTAGAAAGTCTGAACATGTGTACAAACTTTCCCTTTTTAGAAATAAATAATAATTATTTAATATGATTAAAAAATCGGTACTATAAAACAAAAGAGCGTTTCATCAAAGGAAAGTTGGACAGGTGTCATCACCACAGGAAAAGCTTCAATGGGAATTCTTAAAGAATTTTCTATTTTTAGAAATAAATAATAATTATTTAATCTGATTAAAAAATTTCAAAAACAAAAAGAGTTTCGCAAATTTTGCATGCTCAACTTAAATGTTGTCCGTTGAAGTTTTCAATGAAGCTCAAATCTATATAATATAACATATAACAAAAGAGAGTACCATCCCTGGAAAGTCTGGACAGGTGTCATCTCCACAGGAAAAACTTCATAGGAAAGTCTCTAAAGAACCTTCCATTTTTAGAAAGAAATGATAATTATTTAATCCCGTTAAAAAATTTGTACAATATAACAAAAGAGTGTGTCATCTAAGGATAGTTGGACACGTGTCATCACCACAGGAAAAGCTTCAATGGGAATTCTCTAAAGAATTTTCCATTTTTACAAATAAATAATAATTATTTAATCTGATTAAAAAATTACAAAAATCGAATAAGTTTCAAAAATTTTACCTACTCAACTTAAATGCTGTCTGTTGAAGTTCTTATGTATATAATATAACAAATAACAAAAGAGAATATCATCCATGGAAAGTCTGGATAGGTGTAATCACCTCAGGAAAAGATTCACTAAGAAATGTCTAAAGAACTTTCCATTTTTAGAAATAAATAATAATTACTTAATCTCATTAAAAAATTTGTACAATATAACAAAAGAGTGTATTATCTAAGGAAAGTTGGACATGTGTCATCACCATAGGAAAAACGTCAATAGGAATTCTCTAAAGAAATTTCTATTTTTAGAAATAAATATTAATTATTTAATCTGATTAAAAAAATACAAAATTTGAATGAGTTTCAAAAAATTTTCCTGCTCAACTTAAATGCTGTGTGTTGAAGTTCACATCTATACAATATAACCAAAGAGAGTGTCATCCATGTAAAGTCTGAACATGTGTCATAATCCCTGGAACAGCTTCATTGGAAAGTCTCCAAACAACTTTCCTTTTTTAGAAATAAATAATAATAATTTAAAATGATTAAAAAATCTGTATAATGTAACAAATGAGCGTATCATCAAAGGAAAGTTGGACAGGTGTCGTCACCCCAGGAAAAGCTTCATTGGGAATTCTCTAAAAAGAATTCTTTTTTTAGAAACAAATAACAATTATTTAATCTGATTAAAAAATTACAAAAAAATAAAAAATTTCTTAAATTTTGCATGCTCAAGTTAAATGTTGTCCGTTGAAGTCTTCATTGAAGCTCAAATCTATACAATATAACAAAAGAGAGTATTACCCACGGGAAGTCTGGACATGTGTTATCACGACAGGAAAAGATTCATAGGGAAGTCTCTAAAGAACTTTCCATTTTTAGAAATAAATAGTAATTATTTAATATGATTAAAAAATATATACAATATAGCAAAAGAAAGTATCATCCAAGGAAAATCTGGACAGGTGTCATCACCACAGGAAAAACTTCAAAGAGAAGTCTCTAAAGAACTTTCCATTTTTAGAAAGAAATGATAATTATTTAGTCCCGTTAAAAAATTTATACAATATAACAAAAGAGTGTGTCATCTAAGAAAAGTTGGACAGGTGTCATCGCCACACGAAAACTTCATTGGGAATTCTCTAAAGAATTTTCGATTTTTAGAAACAAATAATAATTATTTAATCTGATTAAAAAATTACAAAAATCGAATGAATTTAAAAAATTATACCTACTCAACTTAAATGCTGCCTGTTGAAGTTCTCTTCTATACACTATAACAAAAGAGAGTATCATCCATGGAAAGTCTGAACATGTGTCATAACCACCGGAAAAGCTTCATTGTGAAGTCTCAAAAGAACTTTTCATTTTTATAAAGAAAAGATAATTATTTAATCTCGTTAAAAAATTTATAAAATATAAAAAAAGAATGCATCATCTAAGGAAAGTTGGACATGTGTCCCCGCCATAGGAAAAACGTCAATAGGAATTCTCTAAAAAAATTTCTATATTTAGAAATAAATAATAATTATTTAATCTGATTAATAAAAAATACAAAAATCGAATGAGTTTCAAAAATTTTTCTTGCTCAACTTAAATGTTGTGTGTTGAAGTTCTGATCTATACAATATAATCAAAGAGAGTATCATCCATGGAAAGTCTGAACACGTGTCATAACCCCTGGAAAAGCTTCATTGGAAGGTCTCCAAAGAACTTTCCCTTTTGAAATATAAATAATAATTATTTAAAATGATAAAAAAAATCTGTACAATATAACAAATGAGCATATCATCAAAGGAAAGTTGGATAGGTGTCGTCACCACAGGAAAAGCTTCTTTGAGAATTCTGTAAAAAAAATTCTTTTTTTAGAAACAAATAATAATTATTTAATCTGATTAATAAATTACAAAAAAATAAAAAAAATTCACAAATTTTGCATGCTCAAGTTAAATGTTGTCCGTTGAAGTCTTCAGTGAAGCTCAAATCTATACAATATAACAAAAGAGAGTATTATCCATCGGAAGTCTGGACATGATATGATCCAAGTTAGAATCATCAAATTTGAAGGATCTATCCAAGAGCTTGTTCTTAATTCTTATGTTAAAAAGATGAAAAGAATTGGGGAAGAAGAAGGTACGGTTGTCACCCGAATATGAAGAACAAAAGGAATCAACCAAGGAGTGTAAATAACTAAATAAGAAACTTAAAAAAATAGGAATGAAAGTGCAACAACTAAAAACAAAATGTAAATGGCGCAAATATAAAGAAGAACATAAAATAAATTAAGAAAATGGAAGAGGAAGAAGATGAAGAGGAAGGCGCCACAATCATCCGTAGAATTGGAAGATTGATAAGCCAAGGAGGATTCGCCACAAAGAGATAGAACTCTTTGATAAGAATCAAGCAAGTTCTAATCCAAGAACTTGAAGAGGAGGAGCCAATGCTCAACTCACAAAAATACCCAAATAGGATAAATTCTAATTTCATTCAAAGTTAATAAATGAGGTAATACAAGTCCTATTTATAGAATTTTTATTCTAAGAAGATGTCGGCTAACCCTAATCTTCACCTAAGTAATGCCTACTTCAGCATAAGGAGTCTATCTTGTACAAAACAAAAGCCCAATATAAAGAAAGCCCAAAATACAAGAAAAATCCCGCCCAGAATTTCGTCCTAAACTTGTATCCCAGTTTTCACCATGTTGGCAGCATAATCTGGTCAAAAAGCTGGTAATAGGATTTGTAGATAATTATCTTAGTTTTCTAACGCATCAAAGAACGCATCCATCGGATATCTGGATCTCAAGATACAGCCAAAACAAGATAGACATGTCATCACCAACGAAAATAAAGTTTTCAACAAATTTCAATTTGGTTCTTCTTGTTCCATAATTGGCTTGGTTCTTCTCTTCAAAGTTGAACATCCTTGGTTTGCATCAGGACATGTGTTATCACCACAGGAAAAGATTCATCGGGAAGTCTCTAACGCATCAAAGAACGCCTCCAAAACAAGATAATTATCTTAGTTTTCTAACGCATCAAAGAACGCATCCATCGGATATCTGGATCTCAAGATACAGCCAAAACAAGATAGACATGTCATCACCAACGAAAATAAAGTTTTCAACAAATTTCAATTTGGTTCTTCTTGTTCCATAATTGGCTTGGTTCTTCTCTTCAAAGTTGAACATCCTTGGTTTGCATCAGGACATGTGTTATCACCACAGGAAAAGATTCATCGGGAAGTCTCTAAAGAACTTTCCATTTTTAAGTAATAATTTAATATGATAAAAAAATATATACAATATAGCAAAAGAGAGTATCATCCAAGGAAAATCTGGACAGGTTTCATTACCACAGGAAAAACTTCATAGGGAAGTCTCTAAAGAACTTTCCATTGTTAGAAAGAAATGATAATTATTTAATCTTGTTAAAAAATTTATACAATATAACAAAATAGTGTATCATCTAAGGAAGGTTGGACAGGTGTCATCACCACAGGAAAAACTTCATTGGGAATTCTCTAAGGAATTTTCGATTTTTAGAAACAAATAATAAATATTTAATCTGATTAAAAAATTAAGAAAATCGAATGAATTTAAAATTTTTTACCTGCTCAACTTAAATGCTGCCTGTTGAAGTTCTCATCTATACAATATAACATAAGAGAGTATCATCCATGGAAAGTCTAGACAGGTGTCATAACCACCGGAAAAGTTTCAATGTGAAGTCTCTAAAGAACTTTCCATTTTTAGAAAGAAATGATAATTATTTAATCTCGTTAAAAAATTTAGACAATATAACAAAAGAGTGTATCATCTAAGGAAAGTTGGACAGGTGTCATCGCCACACGAAAGCATCATTGGGAATTCTCTAAAGAATTTTCGATTTTTAGAAACAAATAATAATTATTTAATAAGATTAAAAAAATACGAAAATCGAATGAATTTAAAAAATTATACCTGCTCAACTTAAATGCTGCCTGTTGAAGTTCTCTTCTATACAATATAACAAAAGAGAGTATCATCCATGGAAAGCCTGAACAGGTGTCATAACCACCGGAAAAGCTTCATTGTGAAGTCCCTAAAGAACTTTCCATTTTTATAAAGAAAAGATAATTATTTAATCTCGTTAAAAAATTTATACAATATAACAATAGAGTGTATCATCTAAGGATAGTTGGACATGTGTCATCACCACAGGAAAAACTTCAATAGGAATTCTCTAAAGAAATTTCTATTTTTAGAAATAAATAATAATTATTTAATCTGATTAAAAAAATAAAAAAATCGGATGAGTTTCAAAAATTTTAACTGCTCAACTTATATGCTGTGTGTTGAAGTTCACATCTATACAATATAACAAAAGAGAGTATCATCCAAGGAAAGTCTGAACATGTGTCATAACCCCTAGAAAAGCTTCATTGGAAAGTCTCCAAAGAACTTTCCCTTTTGAGAAATAAATAATAATTATTTAATATGATTAAAAAATCTGTACAATAAAACAAAAGAGCGTATCATCAAAGGAAAGTTGGACAGGTGTCATCACCACAGGAAAAGCTTCATTGAGAATTCTCTAAAGAACTTTCCATTTTTAGAAATAAATAATAACTATTTATTATGATTAAAAAATCTGTAAAATATAACAAAAGAGAGTATCATCCAAGAAAAATCGCGACAGATGTCATCACCACAGGAAAAACATCTTTGGCAAGTCCCTAAAGAACTTTCCATTTTTTGAAATAAATAATAATTATTTAATCTGATTAAAAATTCCAAAAATCGAATGAGTTTCAAAAAATTTACCTACTCAACTTAAATGTTGTTTCTTGAACTTTTCAATGAAGCTCAAATCTATACAATATAACAAAAGAGAGTATAATCCAATGAAATTCTGGACAGGTGTCATCACCAAGGGGAAAACTTCATTGGGAAGTCTATAAAGAACTTTCCATTTTTAGAAATAAATAAAAATTAATTTTATATGACAAAAAAATCAAAAACAATATAACAAAAGAGAGCATCATCCTTGGAAATTCTGGACAGATGTCTTCCCCTCGAGAAAAACTTCATTGGGAAGTCAATAAAGAACTTTCCATTTTTAGAAATAAATAAAAATTAATTTTATATGACCTAAAATCAAAAACAATATAACAAAAGAGAGTATCATCCTTGGAAATTCTGGACAGGTGTAATCACCTCAGGAAAAGCTTCAGTGGGAATTCTCGAAACAACTTTACATTTTTAGAAATAAATAACTATTATTTTTATGTGATTAAAAAATCTTAACAACATAACAAACGAGAATATCATCCAAGGAAATTCTGGACAAGTGTAATCACCACAGGAAAAGATTCATAGCGAAGTCTCTAAAGAACTTTCCATTTTTTGAAATAAGTAATAATTATTTAATCTCATTAAAAAATTTGTACAATATAACAAAAGAGTGTATCATCTAAGGAAAGTTGGACATGTGTCGTCACTACAGGAAAAGCTTCAGTGGGAATTGTCTAAAGAATTTTCTATTTTTAGAAACAAATAATAAATATTTAATCTGATTAAAAAATTAAGAAAATCGAATGAATTTAAAATTTTTTACCTGCTCAACTTAAATGCTGCTTGTTGAAGTTCTCATCTATACAATATAACATAAGAGAGTATCATCCATGGAAAGTCTGGATAGGTGTCATAACCACCGGAAAAGTTTCAATGTGAAGTCTCTAAAGAACTTTCCATTTTTAGAAAGAAATGATAATTATTTAATCTCGTTAAAAAATTTATACAATATAACAAAAGAGTGTATCATCTAAGGAAGTTTGGAAAGGTGTCATCACCAGAGGAAAAACTTCAATGGGAATTCCCTAAAGAATTTTCGATTTTTAGAAACAAATAATAAATATTTAATCTGATTAAAAAATTAAGAAAATCAAATGAATTTAAAATTTTTTACCTGCTCAACTTAAATGCTGCGTGTTGAAGTTCTCATCTATGCAATATAAGAAAAGAGAGTATCATCCATGGAAAGTCTGAGCAGGTATCATAACAACCGGAAAAGCTTCATTGTGAAGTCTCTAAAGAACTTTCCATTTTTAGAGAGAAATGATAATTATTTAATCTCGTTAAAAAATTTATACAATATTACAAAAGTGTGTATAATCTAAGGAAAGTTTGATAGGTGTCATCACCACAGGAAAAGCTTCATTGTGAATTCTCTAAAGAATTTTCTATTTCTAGAAACATATAATAATTATTTAATCTGATTAAAAAATTACAAAAATCGAATGAGTTTCAAAAATTTTACCTGCTCAACTTACATGTTGTCTGTTGAAGTTCTCATCTATACAATATAACAAAAGAGAGTATCATCCATGGAATGTCTGGACAGGGGTCATAACCACCGGAAAAGCTTTATTGTGAAGTCTCTAAAGAACTTTCCATTTTTAGAAAGAAATGATAATTATTTAATCTCGTTAAAAAATTTATACAATATAACAATAGAGTGTATCATCTAAGGAAAGTTGGACATGTGTCATAACCATAGGAAAAACTTCAATAGGAATTCTCTATAGAAAATCCTAGTTTTAGAAATAAATAATAATTATTTAATCTGACTAAAAAAATACAAAAACCGAATGAGTTTAAAATTTTTTACGTGTTCAACTTAAATGATGTGTGTTGATGTTCTCATGTATACAATATAATAAAAGAGGGTATCATCCATGGAAAGTCTGGACAGGTGCCATAACCATCGGAAAATCTTCATTATGAAGTCTCTAAAGGACTTTCCCTTTTTAGAAATAAATAATAATTATTTTATATGATTAAAAAATCTGTACAATAAAATAAAAGAGTGTATCATCAAAGGAAAGTTGGACAGGTGTCATCACCACAGGAAAAGCTTCATTGGGAATTCTCTAAAGAACTTTCCATTTTTAGAAATAAATAATAACTGTTTAATATGATTAAAAAATCTGTAAAATATAACAAAAGAGAGCACCATCCAAGGAAAAACGCGACAGATGTCATCACCACAGGAAAAACATCTTTGGCAAGTCCCTAAAGAACTTTCCATTTTTTGAAATAAATAATAATTATTTAATCTGATTAAAAAATTCCAAAAATCAAATGAGTTTCAAAAAATTTACCTACTCAACTTAAATGCTGTTTCATGAACTTTTCAATGAAGCTCAAATCTATACAATATAACAAAAGAGAGTATCATCCAACGAAATTCTGGACAGGTGTCATCACCACAGGGAAAACTTCATTAGGAAGTCTATACAGAACTTTCCATTTTTAGAAATAAATAATAATTATTTTTGTATGATTTAAAAATCTAAACAATATAACAAAAGAGAGTATCATCCGTGAAAAGTCTGGACAGGTGTAATCACCCCAGGAAAAGATTCATTGGGAAGTGTCTAAAGAACTTTCCATTTTTAGAAATTAATAATTATTATTTTTTTGTGATTAAAAAATCTAAACAATATAACAAAAGAGAGTATCTTCCAAGAAAAAGTCTGGACAGGTGTCATCACCCAGGAAAAGATTCATATGGAAGTCTCTAAAGAACTTTCCATTTTTTGAAATAAGTAATAATTATTTAATCTCATTAAAAAATTTGTACAATATAACAAAAGAGTGTATCATCTAAGGAAAGTTAGACATGTGTCGTCACCACAGGAAAAGCTTTATTGGGACTTTTCTAAAGAATTTTCTATTTTTAGAAAAAAATAATAATTATTTAATCTGATTAAAAAATTACAAAAATCGAATGAGTTTCAAAAATTTTACCTGCTCAACTTAAATGCTGTCTGTTGAAGTTCTAATTTATACAATATAACAAAAGAGAGTATCATCCATGGAAAGTCTGGACATGTGTCATCACCATAGGGAAAACGTCATTAGGAAGTCTATATAGAACTTTCCATCTTTAGAAATAAATAATAATTATTTTTATATGATTTAAAAATCTAAACAATATAACAAAAGTGAGTATCGTCCATGGAAAGTCTGGACAGGTGTAATCACCTCAGGAAAAGATTCATTGCGAAGTGTCTAAAGAACTTTCCATTTTTAGAAATAAATAATTATTATTTTTATGTGATAAAAAAAAGCTAAACAATATAACAAAAGAGAGTATCATCCAAGGAAAATCTGGACAGGTGTCATCACCACAAGAAAAGCTTAATAGGAAAGTCTCTAAAGAACTTTCCATTTTTATAAATAAATAATAATTACTTAATCTCATAAAATTTTTTTTTATAATTTAACAGAAGAGTGTATCATCTAATGAAAGTTGGACATCTGTCATCACCATAGGAAAAACGTCAATAGGAATTCTCTAAAGAAATTTCTATTTTTAGAAAAAAATAATAATTATTTAACCTAGTTAAAAAAAATACAAAAATCGAATGAGTTTCAAAAATTTTACCTGATCAACTTAAATGTTGTGAGTTGAAGTTGTCATGTATACAATATAACAAAAGAGAGTATCATCCATGGAAAGTCTGAACATGTGTCATAACCCCTGGAAAAGCTTCATTGGAAAGTCTCCAAATAACTTTCCCTTTTTAGAAATAAATAATAATTATTTAATATGATTAAAAAATCGGTACTATAAAACAAAAGAGCGTATCATCAAAGGAAATTTGGACAGGTGTCATCACCACAGGAAAAGCTTCAATGGGAATTCTCTAAAGAATTTTCTTTTTTAGAAATAAATAATAATTATTTAATCTGATTAAAAAATTACAAAAACAGAAAGAGTTTCACAAATTTTGCATGCTCAACTTAAATGTTGTTCGTTGAAGTTTTCAATGAAGCTCAAATCTATACAATATAACATATAACAAAAGAGAGTATCATCCCTGGAAAGTTTGGACATGTGTAATCACCACAGGAAAAGCTTCGCTGGAAGTCTTTAAAGAACTTTCTATTTTTAGAAATAAATAATAATTATTTAATCTGATTAAAAATATATACAATATGACAAAAGAGAGTATCATCCCGGGAAAGTCTGGACATGTGTCATCACCACAGGAAAAACTTCATAGGAAAGTCTCAATAGAACTTCCCATTTCTAGAAAGAAATGATAATTATTTAATCCCGTTAAAAAATTAATACAATATAAAAAAAGAGTGTGTCATCAAAGGAAAGTTGGACAGGTGTCGTCACCACAGGAAAAGTTTCATTGGGAATTCTCTAAAAAAAATTCTTTTTTTAGAAACAAATAATAATTATTTAATCTGATTAAAAAATTACAAGAAAAATAAATAATTTCACAAATTTTGCATGCTCAACTTAAATGTTGTCCGTTGAAGTTTTCAATAAAGCTCAAATCTATAAAATATAACAAAAGAGAGTATCATCCCATAGAATTCTGGACAGGTGTCATCACCACGAGAAAAACTTCATTGGGAAGTCTATAAAGAACTTTCCATTTTTAGAAATAAATAAAAATTAATTTTATATCACTAAAAAATCAAAAACAATATAACAAAAGAGAGTATCATCCTTGGAAATTTTGGACAGGTGTAATCACCTCAGGAAAAGTTTCATTGGGAATTCTCTAAAGAACTTTACAATTTTAGAAATAAATAAATATTATTTTTATGTGATTAAAAAATATTAACAATATAACAAAAGAGAGTATCATCCAAGGAAATTCTGCACAGGTGTCATCACTACAGGAAAAGATTCAAAGGGAAGTCTCTAAAGAACTTTCCATTTTTTGAAATAAGTAATAATTATTTAATCTCATTAAAAAATTTGTACAATATAACAAAAGAGTATATCATCTAAGGAAAGTTGGACATGTGTCGTCACCACAGGAAAAGCTTCATTGGGAATTCTCTAAAGAAATTTCTATTTTTAGAAATAAATAATAATTATTTAATCTGATTAAAAAAATACAAAAATCGAATGAGTATAAAAAATTTTACCTGCTCAACTTAAATGCTGTGTGTTGAAGTTCACATCTATACAATATAACCAAAGAGAGTATCATCCATATAAAGTCTGAACGTGTGTCATAACCCCTGGAACAGCTTCATTGGAAAGTCTCCAAAGAACTTTCCCTTTTTAGAAATAAATAATAATTATTTAAAATGATACAAAAATCTGTATAATATAACAAATGAGCGTATCATCAAAGGAAAGTTGGACAGGTGTCGTCACCACAGGAAAAGCTTCATTGGGATTTCTCTAAAGAACTTTCTATTTTTAGAAATTAATAATAACTATTTATTATGATTAAAAAATCTGAAAAATATAATAAAAGAGAGTATCACACAAGGAAAATAGGGACATATGTCATCACCGCAGGAAAAACTTCTTTGGCAAGTCTTTAATGAACTTTCCATTTTTTGAAATAAATAATAATTATTTAATCTGATTAAAAAATTCCAAAAGTCGAATGAGTTTCAAAAATTTACCTACTCAACTTAAATGCTATTTCTTGAAGTTTTCAATGAAGCACAAATCTATACAACATAACAAAAGAGAGTATCATCCAATGAAATTCTGGACAGGTGTCATCACCACAGGAAAAATTTCATTGGGAAGTTTATAACGAACTTTCCAAATTTAGAAATAAATTAAAATTATTTTTATATGATTTTAAAATCTAAACAATATAACAAAAGAGAGTATCATCCATGGAAAGTCTAGACAGATGTAATCACCTCCTGAAAAAATTCATTGGGAAGTGTCTAAAGAACTTTCCATTTTTAGAAATAAATAATTTTTATTTTTTTGTGATTAAAAAATCTAAACAATATAACAAAAGAGAGTATCATCAAAGGAAAATATGGACAGGTCTCATCGCCACAGGAAAAGTTTCAATGGGAATTCTCTAAAGAATTTTCTTTTTTTAGAAATAAATAATAATTATTTAATCTGATTAAAAAATTACAAAAACAGAAAGAGTTTCACAAATTTTGCATGCTCAACTTAAATGTTGTTCGTTGAAGTTTTCAATGAAGCTCAAATCTATACAATATAACATATAACAAAAGATAGTATCATCCCTGGAAAGTTTGGACATGTGTAATCACCACAGGAAAAGCTTTGTTGGAAGTCTTTAAAGAACATTTTATTTTTAGAAATAAATAATAATTATTTAATCTGATTAAAAATATATACAATATAACAAAAGAGAGTATCATCCCTGAAAAGTCTGGACAGGTGTCATCACCACAGGAAAAACTTCATAGGAAAGTCTCAAAAGAACTTTCCATTTTTAGAAAGAAATGATAATTATTTAATCTCGTTAAAAAATTAATACAATATAACAAAAGAGTGTGTCATCAAAGGAAAGTTGGACAGGTGTCGTCACCACAGGAAAAGCTTCATTGAGAATTCTCTAAAAAAAATTCTTTATTTTGAAACAAATAATAATTATTTAATCTGATTAAAAAATTACAAAAAAATAAAAAATTTCACAAATTTCGCATGCTCAACTTAAATGTTGTTCGTTGAAGTTTTCAACGAAGCTCAAATCTATACAATATAACAAAAGAGAGTATCATCCCATGGAATTCTGGACAGGTGTCATCACCAAGGGAAAAACTTCATTGGGAAGTCTATAAAGAAGTGTCCCTTTTTAGAAATAAAGAAAAATTAATTTTATATGACTAAAAAATCGAAAACAATATAACAAAAGAGAGTATCGTCCTTGGAAATTCTGGATAGGTGTCATCACCACGGGAAAAACTTCATTGGGAAGTCTATAAAGAACTTTCCATTTTTAGAAATAAATAATAACTATTTATTATGATTAAAAAATCTGAAAAATATAACAAAAGAGAGTATCACACAAGGAAAATCGGGACATATGTCATCACCACAGGAAAAACTTCTTTGGCAAGTCTTTAATGAATTTTCCATTTTTTGAAATAAATAATAATTATTTATTCTAATTAAAAAATTCCAAAAGTGGAATGAGTTTCAAAAATTTACTTACTCAACTTAAATGCTGTTTCTTGAAGTTTTCAATGAAGCACAAATCTATACAACATAACAAAAGAGAGTATCATCCAATGAAATTCTGGACAGGTGTTATCACCACAGGAAAAATTTCATTGGGAAGTTTATAACGAACTTTCCAATTTTAGAAATAAATTAAAATTATTTTTATATGATTTTAAAATCTAAACAATATAACAAAAGAGAGTATCATCCATGGAAAGTTTAGACAGATGTAATCACCTCCTGAAAAAATTCATTGGGAAGTGTCTAAGAACTTTCCATTTTTAGAAATAAATAATTTTTATTTTTTTGTGATTAAAAAATCTAAACAATATAACAAAAGAGAGTATCATCAAAGGAAAATATGGACAGGTGTCATCACCACAGGAAAAGCTTCAATGAGAATTCTCTAAAGAATTTTCTTTTTTTAGAAATAAATAATAATTATTTAATCTGATTAAAAAATTACAAAAACAGAAAGAGTTTCACAAATTTTGCATGCTCAACTTAAATGTTGTTCGTTGAAGTTTTCAATACAGCTCAAATCTATACAATATAACATATAACAAAAGAGAGTATCATCCCTGGAAAGTCTGGACATGTGTAATCACCACAAGAAAAGTTTCGTTGGAAGTCTTTAAAGAACTTTCTATTTTTAGAAATAAATAATAATTATTTAATCTGATTAAAAATATATACAATATAATAAAAGAGAGTATCATCCCTGGAAAGTCTGGATACTATCAAGACCTCTTTTTGACTAACGGTCAGGACCATTAGTCTTAGAATTCAATCCTCTACCTTTTTGCTAAAATGTGTCCTGACGTCCAAAAATATAAATAATATTTTATATTCAGGTCGATAATCGATCGGGGAGACGATTCTAGCTGTCTCAGGGTTTTTCGAGAACCTTGAGCCGATAATTTTCATATCAAGGCTATGTTAAATTATTTGGGGACTCCTCCCAGTGTCATGAGGATTTTCAAAATGTCGGGATGTGAATTGACCAAATTGCCTTTAGTTAGTTTTCACCTTTTATTACCTTTTTACCTATGACTTAACTATTAAGGAATCTAAACTTAAGAAAATATCTCATTTTTTTTCACTCACTCTCACCCACACCTCTCGGCCAAGCCTCATCATCAAGCCTTCCTCACCCGTTTCTCTTCTTTCTCTCTTTCTCTCATTTCTCTTCAAGTTCTTCACCATTTTTGTGAAACAAAAGCTTGATTTTTGTGAAGCAAGTTCATTGATCTTTGAAGGAGAATCTCTTAGGAGGTAGCTATCATTCTCTGTCTTTCTCAATCTCTCCTTTCTCTTATCTAGAAATTCAATTTCATGGAAGTTGGAGTTTTTGCCCCTAAACTTCAAAAATCCATGAAAAATTGTAGAAAAATCCTTTCAATACCAAATCAATTTCTATGGCCTAGGTTCATGACATACTTGCATGATCCAAGAGATTAGAGCCAAGAAATCTCTCTAGCTATTTTCTTGAGAGAGAGGCCGAAACCCCCTATTGTGTAGGGTAGGGTTTTTGGTTGGTTTTTGATGTTTTGAGTTGATATCTAGGGTTATCACAATTAGTTAGGGTGTTATCCAAGAAATGAGAAATTTTGGAGCTCCCTAGCTATTTTTAATTTAATAGGGCCGAACCCTAGGGGGGATGCAATAGGAGAAATCTTTGTTTTTTTTGAGTTAATGCCTTTATGGATTGTGTGTATGTAATGACTCGGCAGCTAGCTGAGCCAGTTGTCAGATTGATCGGGTGTCTACAACTTACCTTGGGACTACAAGAGGTAAGGGGACAAACCTGAGGAATTCCAATTCCGACAGATATATGCTGCTTTGGGTGTTTGTATTATAAATAAAGGTCTGTATCTGATTATTGGTGGAGTGTTTTATTTACTCTGTTGATTTGACTATGTATGACATAACTGTTGATGTATATGGATACATGCCATAATTGTTAAATAAATGTATGGATGTATCGTGTGCCCTGCTGTGGGATTTAAGGTGTTAGAGGACCTAATATCGATTAGGATCCGACATCGTATAACTTAAAAGCTTTAAAAGCTTGAAATATGGAATTGAGAAAATAAATATGTTTTATTGTTTCTCAATTTAATTTAAGAGAAAATAAATAAATTATCTCTTTTGAAATAAAATATAATGAACAGCTGCTTTTAGGGAAAGTTAACTTAAAAGAGCAAAGTTGTGAAAATGTGGTTTTAATAATTAAAAGTGATGTTTTTAAGTTAAGTAGGGCGTTAGAAACCTTTATTAGTTTTTAAATTAATAAAGTTAACCGTTTGAGCAAAAACGTTTTAAGAAACGTGATTTTCAAATAAGTTGGTTTTATCCAAGGAAAAAGGTTTTCACAAGTTTTGTTTTAAGGTTTGTGTTTTACCAAAAAACGACGAAAGAAAAAGAAATAGTCTTTGGACTACGCTTTGTTTTATAGAAAACCGATCCCGAGGACTTAATGTAATTATCGGATATTTGGGTTTTTGGTTTTTGGAGTTTTCAAGAAAAGTGGTTTTAAAGCTTAGAAACTAGAAACCGAGACGTCGAGGTTCTAGGGTTCTACAGAAAACACGTGGATCAAGGATCCGTGTTGGTTGTTGGTCCTGCCAGCTTAGGGACCATCTTTGTGGTCCTGTAAAGCTTGAGGATGCTTTTATGCTCTTGAATCCAAAATTCTAAACTGGTGCATTGGTTAGGGATGTTTGGGTTCTAGCTATTTTGAACTAGATGTCCTGTTTTGAGAAAAATGTTTTTGAGGCTTAGAGAGTCTAAGATATTGTGGTGGTTGTTAGCGTTGATGCTGCAACGAGGAAATATTGTTACGACAAAGATAAACCGACGGAAACTAAATAGTTTTCTCATGCATTTATGTGTTGAGCAGACGTGCCGTGAAACGGCGGACCTTGATGGTAAGGAAAACCTGAGATGACTTTTTGTCATAGCATTGTGCCATGATGGACAATGATGTCACACGTGCTGCGTGTTCGTATTGTACCCTGAGTTGGACAATGTAGTTATTGCACGTTGGTGCTAGTGATGGCACGTGGGTGCTAGTTATGGCACGATGGTGCTAGTGAGGGCACGTTGGTGCTAGTGATGGCACCTTGGTGCTAGTTATTATGGCACGCTGGTGCTAGACATTGCTGCTTGATGGCCAATATACCCCGAGCTTGATCAACTCATTCTTTTGGTGATGGGACTTCCGGAAATCTAGGATTGAATATTAATTGACTTATATGGAAGTGCTCATGCGTACGTTTTGAAAATAACGTTGATTGTAGGGCACGAGGCCCTTGTGTTTTGCTGTTAGTACTTTGATATATAATGTACTATATTATGCATGATGATATTTTGTGAGATATGCTTATATGAATTGATCTGCTGTACGTCTTGGACACCCTGTTGTGTTTCTGGACACACGTACAAATATTTTTTTAGTAGTTCTCTGATCGTTATAGCTTGAGAGCTGGAGGTCGACAACGATGAGTTGTGGATTGGTGACGACGTGACCCTGTCCTTTTGGTACGACTGAGGTCGGGGTAGTACACTTTGTTATCAGTAGACTCCTTTTGTCAGACCAGCTTAGGTTTATTTTGTGGTAGTTTCTTTTGGGTTAGACTATTTTCGGTTTCTGATGGCCGTTGGATAGACTGATGGATTTTAATAGATGATGTTTATTATATATATATGAGTATATATATGTAGTATTGTGAGTATGTTAATGTTATTATGAGTATAGGTTCTTTAAAATAATAAGAAGAAAAAAATGCTATCACGATTTTCATAATAAATAAGATATAAGTAAAGAAAATCTTTTCCGAAAGCGAACCAGCAAATCTTTTTTTCCTACTTTATGGTGTTTGGGGTTAAGAAAGTGACACCCGAGATGGAGGGGTGTTACAAGTATCATCCAAGGAAAATCGGGACAAATTTTATCACCACAGGAAAAACTTCTTTGGCAAGTCTCTAAAGAACTTTCTATTTTTGGAAATAAATAATAATTATTTAATCAGATTAAAAAAATACAAAAATCGAATGAGTTTCAAAAAATTTCCTGCTCAACTTAAATGCTGTGTGTTGAAGTTCTCATCTATACAATATAACCAAAGAGAGTATCATCCATGGAAAGTCTGAACATGTGTCATAACCCCTGGAAAAGCTTTATTGGAAAGTCTCCAAAGAACTTTTCCTTTTTAGAAATAAATAATAATTATTTAAAATGATAAAAAAATCTGTACAATATAAAAAAAGAGCGTATCATCAAAGAAAAGTTGGACAGGTGTCGTCACCACAGGAAAAGCTTCATTGGGAATTTTCTAAAAAAAATTCTACTTTTAGAAACAAATAAAAATTATTTAATCTGATTAAAAAATTAAAAAAAATAAAAAATTTCACAAATTTTGCATGCTCAATTTAAATGTTGTCCGTTGAAGTCTTCAAAGAAGCTCAAATCTATACAATATAACAAAAGAGAGTATTATCCATGGAAAGTCTGGACATGTGTTATCACCACAGGAAAATATTCATTGGGAAGTCTCTAAAGAACTTTCCATTTTTAGAAATAAATAGTAATTATTTAATCTGATTAAAAAATATATACAATATAACAAAAGAGAGTATCATCCAAGGAAAATATGGACAGGTGTCATCACAACAGGAAAAACTTTATAGGGAAGTCTCTAAAGAACTTTCCATTGTCAGAAAGAAATGATAATTATTTAATTTCGTTAAAATTTTTATACAATATAACAAAAGAGTGTATCATCTAAGGGAAGTTGGACAGGTGTCATCACCACGGAAAAGCTTCATTGGGAATTTTCTAAAGAATTTTCGATTTTTAGAAACAAATAATAATTATTTAATCTGATTAAAAAATTATGAAAAACGAATGAATTTAAAAAAATTTACCTGCTCAACTTAAATGCTGCCTGTTGAAGTTCTCATCTATACAATATAACCAAAGAGAGTATCATCCATAGAAAGTCTAGACAGGTGTCATAACCACCGGAAAATCTTCATTTGAAGTCTCTAAAGAACTTTAAATTTTTAGAAATAAATAATAATTATTTTATGTGATTAAAAAACCTGTACAATAAACAAAAGAGCGTTTCATCAAAGGAAATTTGGACAGGTGTCATCACCACAGGAAAAACTTCATTGGGAATTCTCTAAAGAACTTTCAATTTTTAGAAATAAATAATAACTATTTATTATGATTAATAAATCTTAAAAATATAACAAAAGAGAGTAGCATCCAAGGAAAATCGGGACAGATGTCATCACCACAGGAAAAACTTCTTTGGCAAATCTCTAAATAACTTTCCATTTTTTGAAATAAATAATAATTATTTAATCTGATTAAAAAATTCCAAAAATCGAATGAGTTTCAAAAAATTTACCTACTCAACTTAAATGTTGTTTCTTGAAGTTTTCAATGAAACTCAAATCTTTACAACATAACAAAAGAGAGTATCGTCCAATTAAATTCTGCATAGGTGTCATCACCACAGGAAAACTGCATTGGGAAGTCTATAAAGAAATTTCCATTTTTGAAATAAATTATTATTATTTTTATATGATTTAAAAATCTAAACAATATAACAAAAGAGAGTATCTTCCATGGAAAGTCTGAACATGTGTCATAACCCCTGGAAAAGCTTCCTTGGAAAGTCTCCAAAGAACTTTCCCTTTTTAGAAATAAATAATAATTATTTAAAATGATTAAAAAATCGGTACTATAAAACAAAAGAGCGTATCATCAAAGGAAAGTTGGTCAGGTGTCATTACCACAGGAAAAGCTTCAATGGGAATTCTCTAAAGAATTTTCTATTTTTAGAAATAAATAATAATTATTTAATCTGATTAAAAAATTACAAAAACAGAAAGAGTTTGACAAATTTTGCATGCTCAACTTAAATGTTGTCCGTTGAAGTTTTCAAAGAAGCTCAAATCTATACAATACAACATATAACAAAAGAGAGTATCATCCCTGGAAAGTCTGGACATGTGTAATCCACACAGGAAAAGCTTCGTTGGGAACTCTCTAAAGAACTTTCCATTTTAAGAAATAAATTATAAAAACAGAAAGAGTTTCACAAATTTTGCATGCTCAACTTAAATGTTGTCCGTTGAATTTTTCAATGAAGCTCAAATCTATACAATATAACATATAATAAAAGAGAGTATCATCCTTGGAAAGTCTGGACATGTGTAATCATCACAGAAAAAGCTTCGTTGGGAAGTCTCTAAAGAACTTTCCATTTTTAGAAATAAATAATAATTATTTAATCTGATTTAAAAATTACAAAAACAGAAAGTGTTTCACAAATTTTGCATGCTCAACTTAAATGTTGTCCGTTAAAGTTTTCAATGAAGCTCAAATCTATACAATATAACCTATAACAAAAGAGAGTATCATCCCAGGAAAATCGGGACATGTGTAATCACCACAGGAAAAGTTTCGTTGGGAAGTCTCTAAAGAACTTTCCATTTTTAGTAATAAATAATGCTTATTTAATCTGATTAAAAAATTACAAAAGCAGAAAGAGTTTCACAAATTTTGCATGCTCAACTTAAATGTTGTCCGTTAAAGTTTTCAATGAAGCTCAAATCTATACAATATAACATATAACAAAAGAGAGTACCATTCCTGGAAAGTCTGGACATGTGTAATCACCACAGGAAAAACTTCGTTAGGAAGTCTCTAAAGAACTTTCCATTTTTAGAAATAAATAATAATTATTTACTCTGATTAAAAAATTACAAAAACAGAAAGAGTTTCACAAATTTTGCATGTTCAACTTAAATGTTGTCCGCTGAAGTTTTCAATGAAGCTCAAATCTATACAATATAACATATAACAAAAGAGAGTATCATCCCTGGAAAGTCTGGACATGTGTAATCACCACAGGAAAAACTTCGTTAGGAAGTCTTTAAAGAACTTTCCATTTTTAGAAATAAATAATAATTATTTAATCTGATTAAAAAATTACAAAAACAGAAAGAGTTTCACAAATTTTGCATGCTCAACTTAAATGTTGTCCGCTGAAGTTTTCAATGAAGCTCAAATCTATACAATATAACATATAACAAAAGAGAGTATCATCCCTGGAAAGTCTGGACATGTGTAATCAACACAGGAAAAGCTTCGTTGGGAAGTCTCTAAAGAACTTTCCATTTTTAGAAATAAATAATAATTATTTAATTTGATTAAAAAATATATACAATATAACAAAAGAGAGTAGCAATCCTGGAAAGTCAGGACAGGTGTCATCACCACAGGAAAAACTTTATAGGGAAGTCTCTAAAGAACTTTCCATTTTTAGAAAGAAATGATAATTATTTAATCCCGTTAAAAAATTTATACAATATAACAAAAGAGTGTATCATCTAAGGAAAGTTGGGCAGGTGTCACCACCACAGGAAAAGCTTTATTGGGAATTCTCTAAAGAATTTTCGATTTTTACAAATAAATAAAAATTATTTAATCTGATTAAAAAATTACAAAAATCGAATGAGTTTCAAAAATTTTACCTGCTCAACTAAAATGCTGTGTGTTGATGTTCTCATGATTACAATATAATAAAAGAGGGTATCATCCATGGAAAGTCTGAACATGTGTCATTACCCCTGGAAAAGCTTCATTGGAAAGCCTCCAAATAACTTTCCCCTTTTAGAAATAAATAATAATTATTTAATACGATTAAAAAATCGGTACAATAAAACAAAAGAGCGTATCATCAAAGGAAAGTTGGACAAGTGTCATCACCACAGGAAAAGCTTCAATGGGAATTCTCAAAAGAATTTTCTATTTTTAAAAATAAATAATAATTATTTAATCTGATTAAAAAATTACAAAAATAGAAAGAGTTTCACAAATTTTGCATGCTCAACTTAAATGTTGTCCGTTAAAGTTTTCAATGAAGCTCAAATCTATACAATGTAACTTATAACAAAAGAGAGTATCATCCCTGGAAAATCTGGACATGTGTAATCATCACTGGAAAAGCTTCGTTGGGAAGTCTCTAAAGAACTTTCCATTTTTAGAAATAAATAATAATTATTTAATCTGATTAAAAATATAGACAATATAACAAAAGAGAGTATCATCGCTGGAAAGTCTGGATATGTGTCATCACCACAAGAAAAACTTCGTAGGGAAGTCTCTAAAGAACTTTCCATTTTTAGAAAGAAATGATAATTATTTAATCTTATTAAAAAAATTATAAAATATAACAAAAGAGTGTATCATCTAAGAAAAGTTGGACAGATGTCATCACCACAGGAAAAGTTTCATTGGGAATTCTCTAAAGAATTTTCGATATTTGCAAATAAATAATAACTATTTAATTTGATTAAAAAAATTACAAAAATCGAATGAGTTTAAAAAATTTTACCTGCTTAACTTAAATGTTGTCTGTTGAAGTTCTTATGTATATAATATGACAAATAACAAAAGAGAGTATCATCCATGGAAAGTCTGGATAGGTGTAATCACCTCTAGAAAAGATTCATTGGGAAGTATCTAAAGAACTTTCCATTTTTAGAAATAAATAATAATTATTTAATTTGATTAAAAAATATACACAATATAACAAAAGAGAGTATCATCCCTGGAAAGTCTGGATAGGTGTCATCACCACAGGAAAAACTTTATTGGGAAGTCTCTAAAGAACTTTCCATTTTTATCAAGAAATGATAATTATTTAATCTTGTTAAAAAATTTATACAATATAACAAAAGAGTGTATCATCTAAGGAAAGTTGGACAGGTGTCATCACCACAGGAAAAACTTTGTTGGGAATTCTCTAAAGAATTTTCTATTTTTAGAAACAAATAATAATTATTTAATCTGATTAAAAAATTACAAAAATCGAATGAGTTTTAAAAATTTTACCTGCTCAACTTAAATGCTGTCTGTTGAAGTTCTCATCTATACAATATAACAAAAGAGAGTATCATCCTTGAAAAATCTGGACTGTTGTCATAACCACCGGAAAGGCTTCATTGTGAAGTCTCTAAAGAACTTTCCCTTTTTAGAAATAAATAATAATTATTTTATGTGATTAAAAAATCTGTACAATAAAACAAAAGAACGTTTCATCAAAGGAAATTTGGACAGGTGTCATCACCACAGAAAAATCGTCATTGGGAATTCTCTAAAGAATTTTCTTTTTTTAGATATAAATAATAACTATTTATTATGTCAAAAAATCTGTAAAATTTTACAAAAGAGAGTATCATCCAAGGAAAATCGGGACAGATGTCATCACCACAGGAAAAACTTCTTTGCCAAGTCTCTGAAGAACTTTCCATTTTTTGAAATAAATAATAATTATTTAATATGATTAAAAAATTCCAAAAATCGAATGAGTTTCAAAAAATATACCTACTCAACTTAGACGATGTTTCTTGAAGTTTTCAATGAAGCTCAAATCTATATACATAACAAAAGAGAGTATCATCCAATGAAATTCTCGACAGGTATCATCACCACAGGAAAAATTTCATTGGGAAGTCTATAAAGAACTTTCAAGTTTTAGAAATATATAATAATTATTTTTATATGATTTAAAAATCTAAACAATATAACAAAAGAGAGTATCATCAATGGAAAGTCTGGACAGGTGTAATCACTTCAGGAAAAGATTCGTTGGGAAGTGTCTAAAGAACTTTCCATTTTTAGAAAAAAATAATTATTATTTTTATGTGATTAAAAAAACTTAACAATATCTCAAAACAAAGTATCATCTAATAAAAATCTGGACAGATGTCATCACCACAGGAAAAGTTGCGACTGCGAAGTCTCTAAAGAACATTCAATTTTTAGAATTAAATAATAATTATTTAATCTGAATAAAAATTTAAAAAAATTGAATGAGTTTCAAAAATTTACATGCTCAACTTAAAGGCTGTCTGTTGAAGTTCTCATCTATACAATATAAAAAAAAGAGAGTATGATCTATGGAAAGTCTGAACATGTGTCATCATCACAGGAAAAGCTTCATTGGAAAGTCTCTAAAAAACTTTCCATTTTTAGAAATAAATAATAATTATCTAATCTCCTTAAAAAACCTATATAATATAACAAAAGAGTGTATCATCCAAGGAAACTTGGTCAAGTGTCATTACCACAGGAAAAACTTCATCGGGAATTCTCTAAAGAATTTTCTATTGTTAGAAATAAATAATAGTTATTTAATCTAATTAAGAAATTACCAAAATTGAATGAGTTTCAAAAATTTTATATGCTCAACTCAAATGTTGTCGGTTGAAGTTTTCAATGAAGCTCAAATCTATACAATACAATAAAAGAGAGTATCATCCATGAAAAGTCTAGACAAGTGTCATCATCACAGGAAAAGCTTCATTGGGAAACCTATAAAGAACTTTCCATTTTTAGAAATAAATAATAATTATTTTTATGTGTTTCAAAAATCTATACAATATAGGAAAAGAGAGTATCATCTAAGGAAAGTTTGGACAGGTGTCATCACCATAGGAAAAACTTCATTGGGAAGTCTTTAAAGAACTTTCCATTTTTAGCAATAAATAATAATTATTTAATCTGATTATAAAATCTGTACAATATAACAAAAGAGAGTATCATCAAAGAAAAGTCTGGACAGGCGTCATCAACCCAGGAAAAGCTTCATTGGGAAGTTTCTAAAGAACTTTCCATTTTTAGAAATAAATAATAATTATTTAATCTGATTAAAAAATTACAAAAATCAAAAGATTTTCCAAAAATTTACTTGCTCAACTTAAAGGTTGTCTTTTGAAGTTCTCATCTATACAATATAACAAAAGAGAGTATCGTCCAAGAAAAGTCTGGACAGGTGTCATCACCAGAGGAAAAGCTTCATTGGGAAGTCTCTAAAGAAATTTCCATTTTTAGAAATAAATAATAATTATTTAAAATGATTAAAAAATCTATACAATATAACAAAAGAAAGTATAATCCATGGAAAGTCTTGACAGGTGTCATCACCACAGGAAAAATATCTTTGAGAAGTCTCTAAAGAACTTTTCATTTTTAGAAATAAAAAATAATTATTTAATCTGATTAAAAAATTACAAAAACCGAATCAGTTTCAAAAAATTTATCTGCTCAATTAAAATGTTGTCTGTTGAAGTTCTCAACAAAGATCAATTCTATACAATATAACAAAAGAGAGTTTCATCCAATGACAGTCTCGACAGGTGTCATCACCATAGGAAAAGCTTCATTGTGAATTCTCTAAGAAGTTTCCACCTTTAGAAATAAATAATAATTATTTAATCTCATTAAAAAATTACTAAAATCGAATGAGTTTCAAAAAATTTACCTGCTTAACTTAAATGTTGTTTCTTGAAGTTCTCAATGAACATCAAATCTATTCAATATAAAAAAAGAGAGTATCATCCAATGATAGATTGGACAGGTGTCATCATCATAGGAAAAACGTCATTGGGAAGTCTCAAAAGAACTTTCCCTTTTTAAAAATAAATGGTAATGATTTAATCTGATTAAAAAATATATACAATATAATAGTAGGGAGTATCATCCATGAAAACTCTAGACAAGTGTCATCATTACTGAAAAACTTCATTGGGAAGCCTATAAAGAATTTCCATTTTTAGAAATAAATAATAATAATTTTTATATGCGTAAAATAATCCGTACAATATAACAAAAGAGAGTCCAAGGAAAGTCTGGACACGTGTCATCCCCACAGCAAAAGCTTCTTTTGGAATTCTCTAAAGAACTTTCCTTTTTTACAAGTAAATAATAATTATTTAATCTGATTAAAAAATCTATACAATATAATAAAAGAGATTATCATCTAAGGAAAGTATGGACATGTGTCATCACTACAGGAAAACTTTAATTGGGAATTCTCTAAAGAATTTTCTATTTTTAGAAATAAATAATAGTTATTTAATCTGATTAAAAAATTACAAAAATCGAATGAGTTTCAAAAATTTTACATGCTCAACTTAAATGTTATCTGTTGAAGTTTTCAATGAATCTCAAATCTATACAATATAACAAAAGAGAGTATCATCCTTGCAAAGTCTGTACATGTGTCATCATCACAGGAAAAGCTTTATTAGGAAGTCTATAAAGAACTTTCCATTTTTAGAAATAAATAATAATTATTTTTATGTGATTAAAAAATCTATACAATATAACAAAAGAGACTGTCATCAAAGGAAAGTCTGGACAGGTGTCATCACCATAAGAAAAGCTTATTTAGGAAGTCTCTAGGAACTTTCCATTTTTAGAAATAAATAATAAATATTGAATCTGATTAAAAAATCTATACAATATAATAAAAGAGTATTATCCAAGGAAAGTTTGGACATGTGTCATCATCACAGGAAAAGCTTCACTGGGAAGTCTATAATGAACTTTCCATTTTTTGGAAATAAATAATAATTAAGCAAAATAGGTTGATTGGTCCTATACGTTTATTTAATTTTTCACATCAGTCCCATAAGTTTTTTTTTCAAATTGGTCTTATACGTTACATTTCGTTTTCACGTTAGTCCTTTCCGTCAATTTTGACCTAATGTCGTTAGTTTTGAGCTGACGTGGCATGATATTACTGCGACACGTGGCTCTTTATTTGACAGCGTTAGGTCGAAATTGATGGAAAAGATTACCGTGAAAAAGAAACATAACGTGTGGGACCAATTTGAAAAAAACAAAAAAACTTATGGGACCGATGTGAAAATTTAAATAAACGTATAGGACCAACCAACCTATTTTGCCTAATAATTATTTAATGTGATTAAAAAATCTGTACAATATAACACAATGGAGTATCATCCAAGGAAAGTTGGACACATGTCATCACTAGAGGAAAAGTTTCATTGGGAATTCTCTAAAGAACTTAAATAATAGTTATTTAATCGGATTAAAAAATTACAAAATTCGAATGAGTTTCAAAAATTTACATGCTCAACTTAAATGTTGTCTGTTGAAGTTTTTAATGAACCTCAAATCTATACAATATAACAAAAGAGATTATCATCCATGGAAAGTCTGGATAGGTGTCATCACCACAGGAAAAACTTCATTAGGAAGTCTATAAATAATTTTCTATTTTTAGAAATAAATAATAATTATTTTATGTGATTAAAAAAATATGTACAATATAGCAAAAGAAAGTATCATCCAAGGAAAGTCCGGACAGGTCTCATCACCACAGGAAAAACTAGTTTGGGAAGTCTCTATAGAACTTTCCATTTTTAGAAATAAATAATAATTATTTAATCTGATAAAAAAATCAAAACAATATAACAAAAGAGAGTAACGCCCAAAGAAAAAGTTGGACACATGTAATCACCACAGGAAAAACTTCCTTGGGAAGTCTTTAAAGAACTTTCCATTTTTAGAAATAAATAATATTTATTTAATCTGATTAAAAAATCTATACAATATAACAAAAGAGAGTATCATCCAAGGAATGTCTGAACATATGTCATCACCACAGGAAAAGCTTCATTGGGAAGTCTTTAAAGAACTTTCCGTTTTTAGAAATAAAAAATAATATTTAATCTAATTAAAAATCTATACAATATAACAAAAGAGAGTATCATCCAAGGAAAGTCTGGACAGGTGTCATCACCACAGGAAAAGATTCATTGGGAAGTCTCTAAAGTATTTTCCATTTTTATAAATAAATAATAATTATTTAATCTGATCGGCTCAAATCTATACAATATAACAAAAGAGAGTATGATCCAAGGAAAGTCTGGACAGATGTCATCACCACAAGAAAAGCTTCATTGAGAAGTCTCTAAAGAACTTTCCATTTTTTTAAATAAAAAATAATTATTTAATCTTATTAAAAAATTACAAAAACCGAATGAGTCTAAAAAATATTACGTGCTCAACTTAAATGTTGTCTGTTGAAGTTCTCAATGAAGCTCAAATCTATACAATATAACTAGAGCTGGGTATATGGACCTGGGTCCGTGGACAGTCCGTTTAGCCCGCAGCCCGCTCGTGTAATACCCTATGTTACATTACTATGTAAGACATAAGTATCACATAAAGGTTAGACATAAGTAGATAACAACAGAGTGGCGGAAGCCATAGTCTCTAGTTTGTACAAATTTCGTCCATAATAAACTAAACAAACGAAACTGAGTTTTGAACTAAGGCATTAACCAGTTAATAATACATACTAAATCTGGCTTATACAAGGAATTTTTACAAAGTCCTCAATGCCTGTCGTCCTTGGGGCACAATGATGCGCTACTCTTTCTTCTCTGAAACAACAAATATGAGTAGTGAGATAACTAATCTCAGTGAATTTCCTGCAAAGACTCAGTTTCATAAATACTTGTAAGTAGATTAACAATAACATCAATAAACAATATAAAAGTAAACTCTATATACTTGGACATCCCTTGGGGTTTTTTTATCAGTGAAAAACGTCGATGTCCCCTCCTTGTATGCTATGGTAATTAGCGGAAACAGCTCTATACTTGGCAGGACATACGTCTATGACCACAAGTTGCGTCCCACTTGTTTGCACTTACCTGTTTGCCTTCCTAACTAAAAGGACTTCTGTGATTGCCTTCCAAACGGGAAGGACTCTATACTCGACATCTGAAATGTCTTTGGCCTCCATTCTAACTCGAATCATATTGGATAGAGGATGGTCGTCATTATTGGATGCCAAGCTATAGTTTACTTTTATGCACTATTGTTACAGCATGAAACATTTTAAATCAGCCCAAATAACCTTCAAACAAATGCTTATCAAGAATTTAAAACATCAACAACACCTGCAGAAATTTCCAGTTTTCAGCCAACTTCTATGAATTTATTAAAATATCAAGTGTTGGTCTGTGGTGACAGTCGGCAATCCTGAAAGCAGTCCGGGCCATTACAGCTCGGGCTTGGACTAGGCAAAATTCATATCCATTTAAATGCGAGCTTTTTAAGTCCGGTCTATTTAACCCGTGGACTAAACCGACTTGGTCCGCGGACATACACTATATAAAAAAATTCTGAATTAGGAGGATTTACGCGCCCAAAGAATTTAGGACCCAATTTGTGACCCACCAGATTGCTTGTTTGATGTACTCATGTTTGATGTATTTCAGTCAAATGTTACTTGCTTTAGAGAATTTTTAGATAAAATTGCATGAAAATGATGCAGGGTATTAAAGCTAGTCATATTTAGACTTTGCATTTACCAATTTCAGTCTTTGTAGCATAAAAAATGTTTTAACTAAAGAAAATAAACAAAATAAACAAAATTTAGAACTAGCCTACAAAATTTGTTACTTTACTTTTTTGAGTCTGTGGAATTGTCCATTTAACCCGTGGACTATGCGGAGTGGACGCGAACTTGATAAATACAAGTCCATTTATTTTGCGGACTATTTCGGTCCGGTCCGTATACCCAGCTTTAAATATAACAAAAGAGAGTGTTATCCAAGGAAAGTTTGGACAGGTGTCATTACCACAAGAAAAGATTTATTGTTAAGTCTCCAAAGAACTTTCCATTTTTTGAAAAAAAATAATTATTTAATCTGATTAAAAAATTACAAAAACCGAATGAGTTTAAAAAATGTTACTTGCTAAACTTAAATGTTGTCTGTTGAAGTTGTCAATGAAGCTCAAATCTATACAATATAACAAAAGACACTATCATCTAAGGAAAGTCTTGACAGGTGTCATCATCACAGAAAAAGCTTCATTTGGAAATCTCTAAAGAACTTACTATTTTTAGAAATAAATAATAATTATTTAATATGATTAAAAAATTACAAAAATCGAACAAGTTAAAATTTTTTTACCTGCTCAACTTAAATCTTGTCTGTTGAAGTTCTCAAGAAGCTCAAATCTATACAATATAACAAAAGAGTCAAACATGTTTATCCGTTATAAGTTATCCGCTATAAGCTAGCGATTCGGACTTGTCAAACAAAGTCATAGTTTTTTTAGAAGCTATTTTAAATATCTTATAGCTTATAATTTATTATTTTTTCTCCTTTTTTATCCTTGTTATTTTAATGAAATTCTTACTTTACCCCGCTCCTACCTCATAAAATAAATTTTATATTTAAAAATCATATAAACATGTCATTTCATTTATATTTTGTCATTTCATCAATAAAAAAATTTAAAAATAAAATAAAATGGCAATTATAATTTTTAAGATGACGAATATTTTGAAATAAATTAAAATATTTAAAGTAATAATTATTGTAAAATAAATAATATAAAAATAGAATTTATACAGAAAATCATATATATAAACATGTGATTTTATGTCATTTTATATTTATAAACTAGTTCAATAACTAATTTTACCAAATACTTTAAATTCAATTAGCTAGCTTTTTCGCTATAAATTTTCAACTAAAAATTAGTTTTTTCAGCTATTAGCTAGTTTTTTAACTTTCAACTAACTTACCAACTATTTTTGCCACACAAAGTCATAATCACATTTCAATTTTGTTTTTTGGCTAATCCACATATTTTTTTGGGTTATTCGACCCGCGGTTGAGTTTATTTTCATATATTTCTACTTCTATCACTTCAATTTTATCAATATGAATTCTCTCATGCCTCTATAGTCTCTCCAGCGAGATTTTGTTTCTCACCCATAGCCTACTGCATGCGGTATGTATGCTTTTACCACCGCTGGACCGTACAGCCACGAGAGAGAATCCGCATCCCAATTTTACACGATACTTATTATTTTTTATTGTAATTAGTCTCATAAGTAGTTTTTACTGTTAGGAAGACATTATTGTTGCAATAGTATACGAGAAATTAATCTTTTGACAATGCTTACGGGTACTCTTATCAAAGACAAAATAAATAATATACGTAGATTACAATGGACAAATTCTAATCTGGTATCTATCCCTAATTGTCATGGTGATCCGCATAGCCCTCCCCCTCTCTGAAGAAATGGCAAAGAATAATGTTCTCGTTCTATCAGCAAGAGAATACCATCACCAAAGAGAAACAATATCATGTGAAGGGGGAACAAGGGAATTTGACGAGCAACGGTAGATCCCTTCTCAACTATCAACACATGAAAACCATGACCTTTAGCAATCTTGAGACCATGAAAATTGCCCAGAGCTATGCCACCATAATATCCCAAGCTTACAATGAAAACCCACCACGAATTTGTCCTTTAATTTGCACGATTTGTACAACTCACCTTTGAATGTGTCCTTGAAAAGTGTACGTGTGTCTTTCTCTTTTTAAAGTAAGTAGGAATGAGGACAACAATTGAATACCAATGTTCGAGGACAATAAAGGTCCAAAACAGAATTTCTGAGCCTCAGCAAATAAAAGAGATCATGAAGATCCTACAATGTGTTTGGGTCTACGTCTCTCTGTATTGACTTTCACTTTGCCTGACAAATGCAATAACAGGAAAGAAAGAAGGAATAATGCAATGAAAATGGGAACTATAACAAGCCCATTCAAAGATCAATCCTTCTCACTCACTAAGACACTACTTCCCTGGACTCCTATTGCTCTGCTACCCATAGCCCTGCTTTGTATATACTTTTACCCTCTCTCCTTTACTCCATCGCCATCAACTGATGAGGTTCCCAATTCAAGCCCCATCACCAATCAATCTCCTTCTGCTTTTACCTCTGCAGGTATATGCATGCATGCATAATTTCATTTGTTAATTAAAACTACAATAGCTAGTGGACTTTGTCTCAAATTCTACGTCCATTTCATGATATATCTAGTTTTACAGAAAAAAGTTGTTTCATTTTATATGTTATTTTAAAAAACAAAAATATCAATTGTTTTTTTGTAATTTAATTATTGTCTATTGATATTTCAACTAAATAAAGAAAGGACGTTGCGATGGTATCCTTGGAAAATAGAGAGTTTGGGTATCCTCTGTTCAACCAGAATGCGTCACCTCAATTAATTGAGTCATGTCAATGTCACATAGGGTTAAGTTCTCATCATCTGGTTAAGCCACATAAGCAAGGGTATGGTACCTAGAATCTTTCATAAAGAAAATTAATAAAGTAAGAAAATAATTTAATCTAAAAATATTTAAAAAAAAATTAAGAATATTTAATGAAGATTTTAATTCTCGCATAAAATACTTAAATGAGAGACATTATATGAAGAGTAATTATCAACCACGATGTGGGATTTGTTGGTGTACTAATTACTATACTTAATTGTTCTTTTTGCAGAAAAGAACAAAGCTTATATGAATCAATGTGACTACTCCAATGGTAGATGGGTCCGTGACAAGAGTGGCCCTTTGTATAATGGTAATACCTGTGCTAAGATCAAAATCAAACAAAGCCAGAATTGTATCAACAATGGCAGGCCCGACTCAGACTATCTTTACTGGAGATGGAAACCAAGTCCATGCCATCTTCCAAGGTTTGAACCTCACACTTTCCTCCAACTCATTAAGAACAAGCACATAGCTTTTGTTGGGGACTCTGTTGCTAGGAACCAAGTGGAGTCCCTTCTTTGCATGTTAGCCACTGCTTCAACACCTAAACGTGTATTCCATAAAGGTTCCCGTCGGTGGCACTTCACTTCTCACAATGCAAACTTCTCCTTTTATTGGTCAGCATTTCTGGTGGAAGGTATTCAAAGATCAGAGAAAGGGCCACATTATAATACAATGTATTTGGATCATGTTAATGAAAGGTGGGCAAGGGATATGGATCAAATGGACTTGATTGTGGTATCATTTGGGCGTTGGTTTTTGGTTCCTTCAATTTACTATGAGGGTGATTCAGTTATAGGGTGCCTAAACTGTACTACTATTGGCCTTAATTACACCGAGATTGATTTTTATGGTCCTCTAAGGAAGGCTTTAAGGACTACTCTTAACAGCATAATTGAGAGGAAAGCAGCTAAAGGGAACGGAATTGATGTAATTGTAGAAACATTTCCACCAGCACATTTTGAAGGTGATTGGGATAAGGGTGGTACTTGTTCAAAGACTAATCCTTATAGAGAGGGGGAGAAGCAACTTGAAGGAACAGATGCTGAGATCCGAAGGATTGAGTTAGAAGAGGTTGAAATTGCTAAGGCAAATGGCAAACAATTTGGAGGGTTTAGGTTGGAGGCACTGGACGTAACCAAATTAGCATTATTGAGACCTGATGGTCATCCGGGTGCTTATATGAATCCTTTTCCATTTGCTAGTGGGGTTCAAGAGCATGTGCAGAATGATTGTGTCCATTGGTGCTTGCCAGGGCCTATAGACACGTGGAATGAGATTTTGCTGGAGATAATAAAGAAGTGGAAGGAAACGCTAAGTATGGAAGATTAATGAGGCATTCCTCATATCGTTTTTAATCTATTAAACTAATCTTCTCACCTCTAGGTTATGTATATTGCATTAGAAAAGAGCAATTTTAATTATTAAGGAATGGTTGATTATATATATTTTTTTCTGCTTATGCTCTCTTCTTCTGGGATTTGGATTGGGTCCTGCCATATCTCCATCTTGTCTTTAGCAAATTTTCAACCATTAAATGCATGTATTGATTGATCTAGACCATCAGAAACATGTAAAGATCTCAATACTCAAAGCTTACATTTATTGAGAGGATAAACTTAAAGCTTTTAATTAGTGAATTGCATATTCTTTATGGGTGGTGTATAAAGTGTAGTGTACCCTTGATGAAATAATTTATATGAGTATGGAGTGATGCCACTACTATGTGTGTGGTTGAGTAAACAACTTAATTAAACTCTTATTTAATAAGCTTTTTTTTTTTCAAATAAACTCAAAATAACTTATTTTCATAAGTTTCTTTAACAAACTTATTGAAATAAGCTAAAATAAGCTTATGGAAAGATCAGAAACTATTTTCATAAACTATTTGTATAAATTTAATTCCATAAGTTATTCTCATAAGCTCTCTATAAGTTCTTCCAAACACACCCTATATAATTGTTGCATAATTTCTAGAGTCCTCATGAATTATCAAACACAAGCATGACCTATTAGCACAAAACAATGTCAACATCAAGCATTGTGAGGGTGTAATGTGATTGATTGGATTTCAACCTACACAAAATATATTGTTTCATAGAAGTTTAAAACTTCACCAATCCATTACTCTTTGTTTCATAGGCTTGATTCATAATCTAATTAAAAGGTGTTTGACTAGAAGCATTAACACTCAGGCCAACAACTCTAACTTTTATTGTTATTATTATTTTCGCAAATTATTTTGTAATGTGTGATGAATTGTTGGATATTTTTATCTCAAAATAACTCATTTTGAAATTTACAGTATATTTGAAAGATTTTTAATTCTCCCTTTATTACAATTAATTATATCTAATATTAATATAAATAATTAAATTTCTTTTATAACTCTGATTTTGATTGCATTTTATTGTGTATTTTAATGCTTTGTTCTCAAATGGAAAATACCAAGTGAAACTCGGTCTTCAACCTTGGGTTCTGTTGGATAACCCTCCTCTGGAGCTGCTCCAACAACTTTGTGCTGATTCTATGTCTATTGCTTTTCTTAGGCCTTAGTTTTTGTTTTTTTTTTCCTTTTTTTTCTATAAAACACTCAATCTAATACGTTGAGTCATTAATATTCAATCGAAGTGTAAATTGCTATTCCCTCCATTCCTTATCTTTGTTGTTTTAAGGTTTCTACACATAGATTAAGAAATCATTAATTTGTGTATATTTATACCAAAATACCCTTATTTCTACCATTATTTGTTTACAAATTCCAACTGCATTTACTAGTCTAAATAAATACTTCATACTCCACTAGGCCATTTATGTAGTTGAAAAGAAGCATTTACAGCACTACTTAGAAAGAGGCATTTATAGGTAGAGGAAAAAAAAATGAATTAGACGTGTGAGACTCTTCCCGTTGCTGCTACTCAATTTTTATTTGCTAGCAAAAGTTTTCCCACCAAATTACAGATTCCACGGAGAGTTTTTTCAAGATTGCTCAAAAAATTTCCCACTCAAATTAAATTTTTAAATATTTTAAACTTCCCCCAAAAATTGCTTATAAAAATTGAGTTCCATCCTAATCGTGTGGAACAAGTATGGCAACTAGGAGAGATAGATGTTTGCTAGACTCAAACAATGAGCCACCTCAAGAAGATGATATGCATTTACTTTTTAATTTAAACAGTGACCCACCTCAAGAGGACATGCATACCAAAGTAGGATTACTAGTGTTCCCTGAGGCATACACAAATGATGGTAGTATCAGTTTTTATTAATTTTATATTGCAGTTTTTAGCTTATTTGAATGGCTATTTTTGTTTTATATTGCTTATATTTTTTACGTCAATATTCGCTTACGTCTTATGTTGTTTATGTCTATATTTTTTCTGGAGTTTAGAATAATTTACGGAAATAAAAAAACAGTGATTTAATATGATTCTTATATGATTTTCTTTTATTAGAAGAAGGCATCAATGATAGTGATCAAGATGAGCAACTACCACAAGCACATGATCATAAGATGAGAAAAGGAAAAATTTACCTAATGATCAACGAAGAGTAATATATGACATGCTATTGCAAAAGAGCAATGATGGAAAATTAAAAATAGGGGTAACAAGAATAATGTCATCAGAATTTTTAGTTTCTATAAAGACTGTTCGATCTATTTGCAATCGAGCAAAAGATTATGTCTTTCATGTTGATGTATCCCATAAAATGTCAAAAAACGATTGAAAGAGAAGTGAAGTCGATCTTGCTCAAATTCGTAATATCCATTAGCATCAAGGGACAAATCTTAGCTCTTTATCTCATGCCTTAAATGTGAGCAAGACAACATTATTTCGGCATCTAAAGTTGGGAGCTATACGAAGGCATATGAATGCTATAAAGCCTTTTCTAAAAGAAGAAAACAAAAAAGCAAGATTGCAATTTTGCATATCAATGCTTGATCCTACTAGCATTCCACACAATCCAATTTTTGTGGGCATGCATAATATTATTCATATCGATGAGAAATTGTTCTATATGACAAAAAAGTCTGAGAACTACTATCAAGGAAAAATGACCAAGAGACAATTTAAGGCATCCAATATTTATTCAACAAGACAATGCAAGAACACAAATTGACCAAAATGATGCTGAGTTTCGTCAAGCACCTCTAAAAGACGGATTTGATATTCATTTGATGTGTCAACGTGCAAACTCTCCAGATTTGAATGTTCTAGACCTTGGACTTTTTAGTGCCATTCAATCCTTACAACACAAAGAGTCACCTAAAACAGTTGATGAACTTGTTAATGCCGTTGTGCAAGCATTTGAAGAATTTCCATCAATAAAGTCAAATTATATATTTTTGACGTTACAATTGTGACACCCCCTTCTGGGACATCACATGATAACCCATTACGGAAACTAAAAACTTTTTTTTTTTGAAAAACACTCACTCGAGTGGTTATAGAAATCTGATACCAAAAACAAAACAGAACAATCATATAAAACAAATTGCCATTCATCCTTTGTAATAATAAATCAACCTCGGCATAAGGCGTACATCATTTTCCCAATCTTTTCATACGCCATACGTACATAAAAAATCCTAAGAGCTGGTTTAATACAAGAACATCTAAAGATGGTAGAGTATACTACCTAGTATACTTCAAACCCTTGAGACTAAGCCTCGTTGTTGCCAGTTCACACATCCTTGCCGTCGACGTAAAGTGACTCCAGCTTCGGGGTCCCAAAGTGACCCAGGGATCCGCTGAAATGCATCTGTACATGTATCCAAAAACACAACAGGGTGTCCAACATGTACAGGCAAGGGTGAGATACCAATATATGGATTCAAACAAGATAACTATATGCATTACAGATCAACAACACATGGACATATACAATCATTATGTATAAGATTCTACTGGATAAACAAGTAGTATATCATAGGGTCTCATACCCGACAGTCATCATCATTTTAAAAAGAAATGCATGACACTTCAATATTCATCATCTAATTCTTTACTTAATCTCCGGAGATCTCAACACCGTTGTATAAAAACTGAGCTGATTAGGCTCAAGGTACATTGGCCCAAGGCAACAATGACCAGCACCTAAGTGGTTATTCGGAAGTACATGAACACCATGACATTACGCGATTACATGGAATTACATTCAACGGTACTCGATAAACTATAAATGGTCATACGATATTGTCCAACTCAAGGCACAATATTCGTCAGTTGTATGACACCATTGTCCATCAAGACACAATGTTACACAATGACTTAAAGTCATCACAGGGTTCCCTGCCATCAAGGTCCGCCAATCCAGATGGCACGTCTGCCTAAAAACAAATACATGCGAAAAACATTCCAAGTATTGCCACTTTTCTTTGTGTTCATTCTTTCGTTGTCGTAGCTCAAAGCTTCCGACTATTCACAATTTACATTGTTTTAAAACTTCTAACACAGGACGAAACGTCCGAGTGCTCAATCGCGGAGCCCTAGTCCGATGCACCAGCCCAAGGTCCATGGTAATAGAAAATAGTATTTACCCTTAATTTCATTTCCTCGTAACAAGAGGAGGACACATAGTCCAAAGGACACACAGTCCATAACATTACACGGCCTCTCGTGCTATTTTTACAGAACACTAGCATCCCGACGTCTCGTATGCTAGGTTCACGTTTCATCGTTTATCACCTTTTTTCGTTCTGTGAAACACAAATCCAAAACGAAATCTCCGCAACTCATCCAAGTTGACAGATTTTACATCGTTGGGAAAACTCGTTTTACAGAAAAACTTTTCTGTTTGGAAACTGTTTTGTAAACCAGCGGATTTCTGGTAAAATTTATCTTTTGCTGCAAAGTCCCTTCCCAAAAACTATTTTTGAAAGGAAACAGTTGAGACCAAAAACGTCGTCCCAGAACAGCATTACTGTTTTTTGAAAACGTTTTCCATATCGGAATTAAACATCGTTTAGCCTTAAAACGTTCTAAGTTCCACAACTTGACTTACGTTTTCCACATAAAAATCAAGTTACTCTTAAAAACTAACTTTTCCTACTAACTTCATAAAATATTTTAGGATTTCTCTTTTCCTTTAGAAAACTAGCATCGTCGAAAATCCCCAACGTTTTTCCCAAATTACTACAAAGCTTTTTAAAGCTTTTATCTTTGTTAGTTAATTGAGCACTGACCACTGTCAGGCTTTCCAAATCAGCAATCCACACCAATATAATTAACAATTCAACATATAGCAAATAATATAGTCTATCACATGCCTTAAAGTACTCGAACACATAACTGCAGATATTCATCAACATATCAAATAATATCTGAGCATGACTTAAACAACCAACATACAGTCAAACCAATAGATTTAGACAACACCCCAAGAACACATAGTTATCGTAAAATCCCTCAGGCAAACCCCCTTACCTCTTGTAGTGTCTTCACGTCTCTCGGCCTCCAGTTGCCAAATCTTCCGTTCAATTGCCCATTTATCCTTTCCGATGCTTTATTCCTTCACCACAAGACACAATCATAAGTTTATCTTGTTGAATAACCTAATACTACCCCCATATGGTTTCGGTTATGGCTAGCGAAGGTGGCTAGGATTTCCAAATTTTTACATACTCTTGAATTTATGATCAAAGAGTATTCTAGAATTAAGGGAAATTGTCATAAATTGAAAATTGAAACAACATTATCCTTTTCCTTTAGGGCATGAATTCGGTTCTCTCTAGTACCATAGGCTAGGAATTTTAGTTTGCTTCAAGCTCTTGGATTCCAGATATATAGATAAAAGAAAGATAAAATCCATGGTTATTTGCTAAGAATTGAAACAAAATCCCATCTCCTCACACCTCTAGGGTTTCGGCCCTATGGTACAAAAACAGGGAAGCCTTGTGATGTCCTTGGATAATGAATCTAGAGGTCTTAACGAGTTCATAGAAATTAATTTCATGAGCATAAAATTTTTCTACAATTAGTTATGGATTTTTGAAGTTAAAATCCTAACCTTCACCTACATCATAAACATTCATGGTCTCTAGAGAAGAAGAGTGAAGCTTACCTCTAGTTTAGTAGGGATTTGCAAAGATTGAAGCTTCTCCTAATCACCTTGATTGATTTCCTTTATAAATTAGAAAGCTTGAAGAGTTTTATGGTGGTGAGTCTATGGAGAGAAAAATGAAAGAGAAGAAGAAGAAGGTGGGGGAGGGGCTGCGTGAAGGAGGGCTGAAAATGGGTGAAAAATTGGTGTTTTCATCTTAATGAATAAGGAAGGGTAGAAAGGTAATTTGTTAAAAGGGTAAAATGGTCATTTTGGGAAGTTTTAGGGGCATTAAGGTCATTTGCTCTACTAAGTAATGATGGCTTTGGTGAGTCACCTAGTGACTCACCTAGATGAGGTGTCCTTGAAAAGGACATGAAATTTATCCTTTAGCAGCCCCGATAAATCCGTATTCAGTTCCGTTTTCCACCGATTTCGGTATAACAACTTATTTATTTTGAAAATTTTCAAAATAACCAATATCGTTGGAAATAAAATATAAAACGTAATTGTTTCGTTCACAAGTCAAAATTAGGTCATCTGAATAGTAAAATCATACTGTCAGTGTAAAACGTAGACCGGGCTCTGTCTGAGTTTTTAACCCAAAATTTAACCATAGCTTCCTACGATAGCGTAAAGCGTGACTATGGTCTCAGATTATTTTATTTCACTCTGTAGACCCTCCAAAAAAATACAAATACAGAAATAATGTTTAATTAAAACAGAAGGCTCGAAAGCTTGAAAAATTGGGATGTCACAACAATTATGTATGATGAAAATCATGAAAGCAAAAGGCTCTCATAAGTACAAGATTCCACATGTGAGCAAAGCAATGTTGGAAAGAAAAGGGCAGCTCCCTCTGCAAAACAAGTGTGCTTCTACGTTGGTGCAAGAGGTTCTCAATTTTTTGAGGTAGATTTGTTTCAAAATAGCAATATTGTGACAAACTTCACCTAATGATATATTTGGGTCTTGAGAATCAAATTCAAAAGTATCCTGGACTCTCTCTTCAAATGACTCTCTCTCCATTTTTTTTGTAACTGCAATTTTGTGTTTCAAATTCATTTTGTAAAATGTGGATAGGGATATATATAAGTACTAGGAAGGTGCACATTTTATCCGATCAAAAAAAGATACACCGGGTTCATGCATCAATTTTGTTTTGGAGCATGCAACATATTTAAGTATGGACGATTTTGTGTATTTTCAAGACAAATCAACTTAATTCTTAATAAGAGTACATATGAAAAAAAAATTGGTCAATTATACCTTGGGTTTATGAAACATCCATTGTTTTAAAAAAAAAAACAAATAGATAAAAACATCAAAAATAAGGAATGAAGGGAGTATTTCATAACTTTTCAAAAAACGGGGGCTAACATTTTTATACAAGCAATTCCAACTATAAACAAACAACCTTTCTTGGGTTGTCGTACTTAATTTTCAATTTCCATGAGATGTTTGTGAGAATTAACATTTTTAATCTTTAAAATAGGAAATCTTGATAAAGCAGGTTAACAACCGCAGCATCCAATTATATTTTTAATGCAAATCATCCTAATAAGACAAAGTTAGTAGCCTCATCAACTTGAGTGGAGACACGTACACGAAGCCAGCATTATGAAGTCGGTAACCCCTGCTTTCGCATTTAACATCGACTGCTACAGACGATTCTGTCTTTGCGCATGTAACTTAACTGCTTTTCATGTAGTGCTACAATACAATAGATTATTGGTATGGTAATGCTAACAACTAATATTTTTTTAAGAAATTTAAAAAAAATAATTTTATATTAAAAAATTAAATATATTATCTCTTTTAATATTAAACATATTAATTTTTAATAAAAAAAATTTTCTTACTTTTTTAATAAATATTCTAAAAAAACTCATTAGCATTCTCCTTATTTGTATTCAAAAAAAAAAAAGTGGTGCAAACACAATTTATGTAATATATATGAAAAAAGATTTTATTGAGAAAAATAGTATCTACTTTGATTTACAATATATATATATATATATATATACATTAGCATAGCTGTATTCCTATGTTTACAGTAATAAGGAACGAGGACAAAATAGGAATGGCAATGTTCCATCACCATAAAAATCCAAGATAGAATTCCTGAAACGTAGTTAGTAAGTTAGAGAAATCATGGAAATCCTACCATGTGTTTTTTGTAACATAATGAATACCCCGAGAAACCGGCTTCTTTATTTCTCCCTCTTTGACTTTCACTCTCACCTGGCCAATGCAAAGCCAAGAAATACTCTCTTAAGTCTTCTCAGCTGAGAATACCAGAAACAAACATAAGCACTGTGGAAAAGAAAGCAAGAAGGTAAAGTTAGCAAAATGGGAATCACAAACCCATTCAAAGATCAATCCTTCTCCCTCACCAAGAGACTTCTTCCTTGGACTCTATATGCTTTGCCTCCCATAGCTTTGCTTTGCTTATACTTTCAACCTCTGTCCTTTACTCCATCACCAGCAACTGAGCTTACTCATTCCAACCCTATCACCATCACCTCTCACTCTTCTGAGTCTTCTCTTTCTACTTCCCCCACTTCTTCTTCTGCAGGTACCTACATGCCTAAACTTCATTTATGTTTAAACTACTATTAATTGTTTTAAATTGCTGATCGCATCACGTGATATGGCCGCAACATATCAGTTGCCACATTAGGCTGGCAATTTAAAATTAACTATATAATTGCTAGTGGATTTGTTGGTTAATTTACTAGACTTGATTGTTCTTCATTGCAGAAAAGGGAAAAGGTTATGAAAACCTATGTGACTACTCTAATGGCAAATGGGTCCATGACAGGAAAGGCCCTTTGTACAATGATACAACATGTGGTACTATAAAAGAAGGCAGGAATTGCATCACCCATGGAAGGTCTGACTCTGGCTATCTTTACTGGAGATGGAAACCAAGACAGTGCCATCTTCCAAGGTTTGAACCTCAAACTTTTCTCCAACTCATTAAGAATAAGCATATAGCTTTTGTTGGGGACTCTATGGCTAGGAACCAATTAGAGTCCCTTCTTTGCATGTTATCCACTGCTTCAACTCCTAACCTTGTCTACCAAAATGGTGAAGACAACAAATTCGGCCGGTGGCACTTTCCTTCACACAATGCAAGCATTTCCTTGTATTGGTCACCATTTCTTGTGCAAGGTGTTGAAAAATCAAACACAAAGCCATATAATGAGTTGTACTTGGATCATGTTGATGAGAGGTGGGCGAGGGATATGGATCAAATGGACTTGATTGTGTTATCTTTTGGACATTGGTTTTTGCTTTCAGCAGTTTACTATGAAGGTGATTCAGTTTTAGGTTGCCATTACTGTCATGGTCTTAATCACACTGAGATTGGGTTTTATGGTGTATTAAGAAAGGCATTAAGAACTACCCTTAAGAGCATAATTGAGAGGAGAGGAGCTAAAGGCAATGGAATTGGTGTAATTGTGACAACATTTACACCACATCATTTTGAAGGTGAATGGGATAAAGCTGGTGCTTGTCCAAAGACTAAGCCTTATAGCAATAAGGAGAAGAAACTAGAAGGAATGGACGCTGAGATGAGGAAGGTTGAGATTGAAGAAGTGGAAGATGCTAAGGCAAAAGGCAAAGAATTTGGAAGGTTTAGGTTGAAGGCATTGGATATAACCAAATTAGCATTATTGAGACCAGATGGCCACCCGGGTCCATATATGAATCCTTTTCCATTTGCTAATGGGGTTCAAGAGCGTGTGCAGAATGATTGTGTTCATTGGTGCTTGCCAGGGCCTATAGACACATGGAATGAGATTTTTCTGGAGATGATGAAGAAGTGGGAGTTACTGCCAAGAAGTGAAGATTGAGGTATTTCTCAATTTTTGTTAATTTATTATTTATTATACATTCATTCCACCACAGGGTGATGGATATTGCATTGGAAAAGAGCAATTTTAATTGAGAAGTGATTGGCTATTATTTATTCTACTCTGTCTCTCTTCTTCCAAACTGAAAATAGAAACATTTACATGCATTATATATTGGTGATAGCAGTTTTGTCTGGCAAACTTTATTTTTTTGTTTTGGGTAGTTTTTTTTTTTTGTTGATGGGCGAAACATTAATTAGCATGGAAATATTTGCTTGCACAAAACTAATTTGGGGAATGATGAGAATGCAGCCATGATATGTATATGGAAGTAAAGGGTGGGTGGTGCATCAGTGATTTAGGCTCTGCTTAAGTAGAGGTGTGATATGTTCAGTGGCATATTTGAATTGCAGGGCTTTTGTATGAGCGCATGGGTGCTTTGGTTGATAATGGTCGAAAGAGATGTAAGGACACAATACAGGACAGTAAATAGGGTAATTTAGTTTGGTTTTAAGAGGTTATGAAAATCACTGTTTTGACTTGATGGGCGCAGGGCAGAGAGTTTATGACTTGGGTAGAAGAATGTTGATTAAGTTGTGCATTTTTGTCATGTCATGGGGAGGGATTAAATTGTTCGGTCAAATTTTATAGTCCAAGAGCAAGAATCTTTTAAATGTTTTTGGCCATTTATCTATTCGTTTTTTTAATTTTTCAATGTTTTAATCAATTAACTAATGGTCCAGATTGTTGGAGGATCAATTCTCAATGGAAGACTTTAGTCTCGCCCGATTGTTGTTGGTAGTGATTTTATTTAATTAGCAGTTTAGTCTGGCTAAACAGAGTCAACATGTTTATCATTTTAAATATGATTTAGTTATAATATATTATCGGTGTAAAGTTTTTTTATTTTGTTAAAAACCGATCATATATTATCATTAAAAATATTTGATTTTTATAATAATTACTTTAAAAATCATACGTTGAATAATTTTTGATTAATTGATAATCTAAAAAGTTTACGCGGAAATGTATCAAACTCTTTTAAATGAATTGAAACTCTATTTATTTGCCTTCCATTTTACACAAGTTTCAATTTCGTTCCAACGTAGACACAGAGATCTACATTAAGTGGAAATGGCTTCATGGGATGGGATCCATGTTTTAGCTTTTGTTGTTAAAAATTTGAATGGTGTCATGCAGAAAGACGATATTAAAACGAAAAAAATATGTTTCTGGTTGTAAATAAAACCAAAAAAGCTTCAAGATTAGTTGAGACTTTCCTGAAACATGAGTAGTTAATGAGTATGTATTTATTTATGTTTCAAGTACCCACCAAATTCCCTTCAAAGTAATTATATCACAAAAAACATAATATTAATAAAAGACATATTTTTGCCGATACAAATCTAGTTATTTATTAGGTTTAATTACTCTTTTGGTCCCTGAACTATTTGGAATTTTTAAATAGGTCCTTAAACTAAAAAAATTTTAATTAGGTCCCTGAATTTCTAAATATTTTATAATTGGGTCCCTGCACTTTAAATGTTTGTAATTGAGTCCCTAAATTTGTAAATAATTTGTAATTAGGTCTCTAGGGTAGGAGAAAAACCTTGTAATTAGAGTATCATATAAATTTCTTTCGAAGTTTCTTGTCGGTCTTGGAGGTTAATAGAACTATTGGATCACAACAATAACAAAGATTTTAAAAATGCCTAATATCTCAGGGACCTAATTACAAACTATTAACAAGTTTAGGGACCTGATTACAAACGTTTAAAGTGCAGGGACCCAATTACAAAGTATACCAAAGTTCGGGGATCCAATTATAAGTTTTTTTAGTTCGGGGATCTATTTAAAAATTCCCAAATTATTCAGGAACCTGCAAAGTAATTGAACCTATTTATTAGAAGCACATTACTTTAAAAAAGAAAAGAAAAAAAAAGTAGACAATGGGATAGTGAAGAGAGTTGAGAACGGACAAAAGGTTCTATGGTTGAGCCAAAAAGCAAAAGTCTTTCATCTAATTAACATTTAAAAGTGTCCCTACACAATGGGGTTTGATACCCCCACTTATTATTATTCTTACCTCTCCAACCCATTTTTTTCAATTAAATTCCTAAAATATCTTTCTATCCTTTCACTCATGCTAACCCCTTTTTTTTTTCATAAATAGGATATAAAAAGCAAATGCCTTAACTTTCCTGCTTGTGATCAAACTTTTCTCCACCCCCTCTATTTCTTCTTTTTCTTCTCCTCTCTCCTCTTATTTTATTCTCTTACTCCCAACCCAATCCCATCCAACCCCATTGTCACCTCGGGAAAGCTGCAGAGGAGAGCATAACCAATAAGATAACAAGCATAACGGTGATATTTTTTTTCGGGAGAGAACGCGGGTAAAGATTCGTTTTTTTATGCATGTTGCGCAAGGATTCAGAGGTTTTTTCAAATTAGACTAGTTTCCGTAATGTACCTAAATTTGGGTACGTTATCGAAACTATAGTTTTCACAATGTAAAAAAAAGAATACATTACGGAAACTAATTTGGGTGTATTACGGAAACTAAAAAAATTGAATACATTACAGAAACTATAACTTTCATAATATAAAAAAAATTACGGAAACAGTTTCCATAATGTTAATGTAAAACAATTGAATAAATTACAATGTATTAATATAGTTTCCGTAATGTAAAAAAAATTGTATACATAGTTTTCGTAATGTATTAAAAATTGAATACATTGCGGAAACTAATGTATTTTTAATACTTCCTTTATGTATTTTTTTTACATTACGGAATCTATAGTTTCCGTAATGTAAAAAAATTTGAATACATTAATATATTAAAAATTGTACACATTATAGTTTCCGTAATATAAAAAACTTGAATAGTAAAAAATTATTCGTTAAAAAAGGAGTGGGAAGATCTGAAAGGTGTTTATGAAATTTAATTAGAAAAAAATAAAGAGAGGGATAAGAATAGTAAATAATGGATTATAAAAAGTAAATGTCTTTAAGTAATTTGGATGTTGCAGCAACACTGTTATTTGGTTTGGGCTCATTTTGACTTTTGATGACTCAAATTTGCGATAGGTAGGCTTGGGCTTAGCCCAAAACATTATTATGCTGTTCTTGCTGTCAAATGTGCACTTTGTTTTAATTACTCGCGTTATTAATATAAAAATACAAAAATTGGAGAGTTGAGTGTTTTTTTTTTTTTTTGGGTTGGGGGTGTTAAGGCAAAAGACTCGTCTTATGGGTATGGTGGGAAGTTCATCCAAAGACAATAATGTATTTCCTTTGTATTTTTTATGTACGTAATGATCATATTATTAATTTTTTATTATTTATAAAACTAATTAAATATTAAAAATCAAGTGAGTAAATAGTTAAATATAAATAATAAAAATATAAATATAACTTGATAAAGATATAAGTTAATAAAAGATATTTTAGATAACCAAAATTAAAAGAGAGGATGAATAGACAAAATAAAATTTAAATAACATCACCCTAATTTTACTATGAGGTCATCTTTAATATTCAAAATTTGCTTCAATTTTTGGTATTGCTCTCGCAGTTCCCATCGAATCAATATTTTACCCATAAATGTCTTGAAATTCTTAATAAATGCCCTAAAAAATCTATAAATTAAGGATAAAATTTCTGTAAAATGAATTAAAATATAAAATAAGAAAGTAAGACTGAACCAATGATTAATTAAAGTGTATTGAGATTTCAATCCACTTTAATTAATCAAGAATGATTATATTTTTTTTTATTCAAAATCCACCATAATTAGGATCTTTGGCTTCCAGTGGGTCCATCGGATGTTCCCATAGCTTCGTTGGACCGATTATGAGACTAATCCTTGAACGTTCGATTTTTTACATATGAGATTAAATTATCTCACGACTTAACGACTTCATGAATCAAATTTATGTCATTTTCTTTTGGGGGAAAAATTACATTTCTTACTCTTTCAACGTCAGGTCGATAGAATGATTACATTTTAGTTACACACTTTGGAGCAACCTAATGCATAAGTTAAACAGACAGACATCGAACTACTCCTTAATTCTTGGGGTCCATTATGGGTTATTGAGCTGGCCATCACTACATCTACACAGGTACATGTCCAGGTCCACTCGCTTTATCTTATACAAACACTGCACCCAATTATTTATTTTTTAATATTATAGTTTCTTCAGATTCCTTTCTCTATTTTCTGTGTCCATACTTCAATCAGGACAAGACTATCCTTCTTTCACGTGATTTTTGGTACAGAAAGATGTCAGAAAATGGATTTTCATTATAATCCAATTTCATCTGAAAAAAATAACAATATACACCTTTAAAGATCCACCAAAAAAAATATACTTGTTTAAATTTTGACCAGTAAAAATACTGCAGATTTTTTTTAAAAAATAAAGCAATTTCATAAATATTTGTGAGAAATAGATTCCTTATAGCCATTATTTTTACTGGATGAAATCCTAATCATATATTAATTTATGTGTATGACAAAATTATTAATGTAAAAATGATTCCGTCAAATCCTAATCGTAGATTAAAATGAATGTAGTGACTTTATGAAATTTCTGAATGCAGAGAATTCAAATCTGTATTTGTGATACTATTATTTTTCAATAAGAAAAAATATATTTATAAAGAACTTATTTATAAAAATATAACATGTATATCGACAATTATACATGTCTATTCTAATTTAGAAATACAAACACCTAGAAAATAACACGTTTTATCCAAAAAAAGAATTGC